>CM066328.1:299438281-300705156 GCA_033807585.1 Hydrophis major | reverse complement strand
ATATGTCATACACTAGTTCAGTCCATCCAGGGATTAATCAGTTGCAAAGTCCAGTGTTGAAAAATAGAGGTCAGTAAACTCACAAATAATCAGTCCAGCAATATATCTCTTTTGCAGTCAGAGATATGAAGAAAATCAAACCCCTTTTCTTCGTTTCAGCAACAGCAGGGAAACACGCAGTTATCACCATCAATCCAACATTTGTCAGCTATCCAGTAAAAGCCAGCAAACAGTGCTCCCTCTTATGGTGATTTTACAACCACACCCAAAATACATGTTTTGCAGTTAAAGTGATACACACACTTAAACTCACTAACATAGTTTATATATTATTTTTACCCAAACTAAGTTAGGTAACCAATGTTATCCCAAACAGGTGTGCACTGCCACCACCCAGGAAAACCAAGCGGCAGCAGAGGGGCTCCGAAAGGGAGGGGCTGCTCACTTTCTTCTTCTCCTGCCACCCAGTCGTGTGTGTGAGAGAGAGGGGGGGAATCTATCCATGCCTCTCCCCACCACCTGGGACTTTTCAGTGCCTCCTCCACCTTGTGCCCATCCTGGGCTTCCTCCCGCCTGGCCACCAGCTGGGGCTTTCCTGTGATCTGAAAGGAAGGTCGTGGCTGTTTGCTTTCTTCTTCTCACATCTGCTTCCCATAACTGATGCATCTGCCCAGTGCCGCCGGATGAAGTGAGCAACTCCGGGAGAAGCAAGTGGCAGTGAGGACGGTAACTTCTGGGGATGTTCACTTTCTTCTTCTCCTACCACCCACTTGTGTGTGTGTGTGTGTGTTTGTGTGTGTGTGTGTGAGAGAGAGAGAGAAAGAGAGGGAGGGAGGGAAGGAAGGAAGGAAGGGCAATAAAGAAAGAGGAAGGGAGAGTGAGAGAGAAAGAGAAAGAAAGAAAGAAAGAGCAAGAAAGAAAGAAAAAAGGAGAGAGAAAGGAAGTGAAAGTCAGAAAGGGGATGGAAGGAAGAGACAAAAAGAAAGAAAGAGAGGGAAAGAGGGAGGAGAGAGAAAGAGAGAAAGAGAGGGGAAGACAGAGGGGGAGGAGAAGAGAGAGGGAAAGAGAGAGGGAAAGAGAAAGAAAGAGAGGGAAAGAGAGAATCCCACCCCTGTGTGTGTGTGCGTGTTTATGTGTTTCAGGTGGGCTTCCTAGCTTTAGAAAGAGAGAAGGAAGGAGGTAGGGACAGAAATAAAGAAAGAGAAAGAGGGAGAGAGGGAGGGGGAGGGGGAGCGAGAAAGAAAGTGAGAGAGAAAGAAAGAAGGAAGATACAAGAAAGAAAAGAAAGAGAAAATGGAAAGAAAGAAAAAGGGAGAGAGAAAGGAAGTGAAAAGAAGAAAGGGGGATGGAAGGAAGGGGCAGAAAGAAAGGGAAAGAAAGAAAGAAAGAAAGAAAGAAAGAAAGAAAGAAAGAAAGAAAGAAAGAAAGAAAGAAAGAAAGAAAGAAAAGAAAGAAAGAAAGAAAGAAAGAAAGAAAGAAAGAAAGAAAGAAAGAAAGAAAGAAAGAAAGAAAGAAAGAAAGAGGAGAAAGTAAATGAGATATATGAATGAATAGATAAATACATGGAAAGAGAGAGAGTGGGAGGGGGGAGAAAAAAAGAAGAAGGAAGGACATAAAAGTAGGCAGATTGAGTTGCTCACAGAATCACAGATTCATTCAGAGATCTATCTATCTGCCATTGGCTAGCTCAGTCTGTCACATAAAATTTGCTTGCAAGTAAACTCATAAAATTTGCTAGCAAACAAACTCACAAAATTAACTCACAACACACTATGCATGTAAATATTGAATTTTTTATTTTAGAAAAGAGCAACTTTTATCCAAAATCAGGCAAAGCAGGCATATTGAGTTGCTCATAGAATCACTCAGTGATCTATCTGTCTGCCGTCGGCTAGCTCAATCTCTCAAATTTCCTTGCTGTGAGTCTGTACTGAATTTGCTTATAAGCAAACCTTCAGTCCTAAGGGAGGTTCGGCTGTGCTGAGCCGAAGATCTGAAGACTAGCTAGAAAGCAAGAAATCCAACCATTTCCTGCTTCCTAGCTAATCTAAATCTCCCAGCACAGCAGAAAAGATGATGGTCAGAAAAGGGAAAAATAGCAATTTAACAGACAAGTTTACCGGGTAAGGAGTGAGTGGGCGGGGAGGGTTCCCGCTGGCCATGTGAGTGGTGCAGCCTTGTGTTTCTGCACAGCCTGGATTAATTGCTTTGTGGGGGTAATCTGGGGGTGAGATTTCTCTGTGGCCCACCAAAATTTTCTCACAGCCCACCAGTTGGCGACCATTGATGTAGTCCAACCCCTTGCTCCAGCAAGAGATCCTTACAGAATCAAAAGTAGCAGGTTAGAAGGGTGTGTGTATGTGTATGTGTGGCTGTCAAAACTGCAAAAGGAAGGCCAAGTTGCTCTGTGGAGGTCAGTTGTAAATTAGAACACTTGCTAAGCAACTGGCCATTAAGAAAGGACCTGGTCATTAAGCGAGGACCACTTACATTTGGTTTGCCAGTCACATGACCACCTAACCATGACCAGTCAGCAAACTACTCCCACCGCAGTCACATGACCACCAAGCCATACCCACAAATTAGGCCACGCCCATAGAACCGATTGTTAAGTAATTTGAATCCCACCCCGGGTGTATTATGTGCGTGCTCATGATAACTGTGGGTCAAGACAAATTCCTTGTGTGTCCAATCACACTTGGCCAATAAAGTATTCTATTCTATTCTATTCTATTCTATTCTATTCTATTCTATTCTATTCTATTCTATTCTATCCTCACCTGTGATCTGTTTGCTTGTAATTAGTGTTAATGTATAAAAGGTCAATGAGTTCCTGGATTCCTTGCATCTTTCACCCAGTGCTGCACTGATGTTTCTGGCTTCTGAGTCATGGGGAAAGCAAAATAATTGTGAAAGGATCTGCAGGAAAAGGTAATTAAACTGTATAAAACAGGAAAGGGATATAAAAAGATTTCTAAGGAATTGAGAATGCCAATCAGCAGTGTTCAAACACTAAACAAGAAGCAGAAAATGAGGGGTTCTGTTGAAACCAAACCATGGTCAGGTAGACCAACTAAAATTTCAGCAACAACTGCCAGGAAAATTATTCAGGATGCAAAGGAAAACCCACAAATAACTTCAGGTGAAATACAGGACTCTCTGAAAACATGTGGTGTGACTGTTTCAAGATACATAATAAGGAGGCACTAGAAGAAAGATGGGCTGCATGGTTGAGTTGCCAGAAGAAAGCCATTACTATGCAAATGCCACAAAGTATCCTACTTACAATACACCAAACAGCATAGAGACAAGCCTCAAACCTTCAAAATCATTTGGAGTGATGAGACCAAAATTGAGCTTTTTGGCCACAACCATAAACACTACATTTGGAGAGGAGTCAACAAGGCCTATGATGAAAAGTACACCATTCTTACTGTGAAACACAGAGGTGGATTGCTGATGTTTTGGGGATGGGTGAGCTACAAAAGTACAGGAAATTTGGTCAAAATTGATGGCAAGATGAATACAGTATGTTATCAAAAGATACTGGAGGAAAATTTGCATTAATCAGCCTGGAAGCTGCGCATGGGACATACTTGGACATTCCAACATGACAATGATCCAAAACACAAGGCCAAGCTGACCTGTCATTGGCTACAGCAGACTAAAGTGAAGGATCTGGAGTGGCCATCTCAGTCTCCTGGCCTCAATATCATTGAGCCACTCTGGGGAGATCTCAAACGTTCAGTTCATGCAAGACAGCCCAAGAATTTACAGAAACTGGAGGCTTTTGGCCAGGAAGAATGGGCAGCTTTACCATCTGAGAAGATAAAGAGCCTCATCCACACAAACCACAAAAGACTTCAAGCTGTCATTGATGTTAAAGGGGGCAATACACTGTATTAAGAACTGGGGTATGTAAACTTTTGATCAGGGTCATTTGGGTAGTTTCTGTTGTCATTATAATTTAAAAAGAATAAACACAGATTGATAATAAATGGCTTCAGCCAACCACTAACCATGAGTGAAAGAAAAGTTTTTGTGTTATCATTCATATTCTCTGAAAAATGGCCAAGAAATCATAAATTCTGCCAGGGTATGTAAACTTATGAGCACAACTGTATATATTTGAAATCTTAGGAACATCAGATGTAGTATTTTCTGTTTCATCTGTTTTGCTATTTTCAATCCCATTGCATAGTTTATTGAAGGCATTCCAGGCATTAATACAGAGAAAAGCTGTGTTCTGTGTTCTGTACAGCTGTACTCTGATGGAGGTTGCCTAGTGCAATTAAAATGTCTTGAATGAGTGCAAATTTAATTTCAGAGACAGCAAGTTAAGAGGCAATGGTAGAAAAACTATTCTAGACTGCACTGATATATTTGTAAATAAATAAATATATATTTTGCTCACATCATCCAATAGTTCTTTGCGGTAGCTGAAGACAAAGAGGCTTCCCATTTGGAAGGCAATGAGGCTTACTGACAGCAAACATATTATAGAGTCAAATTTACTTTTTCTGGTGTTTGCATTGCTTATATTGATGAATAATTTTTCAGTAGAAACTCCTGTAGTTCACAAAGAGTTAATGTGAATAGTGAATATGACCATGAAACTTTGTATATGTGTAAATGAAAGTGCAGCACATGTTTGATTGGGAACAGATTTTACACTTGAAAAATGCATATTAATAATTGGATTATTGTATCCCACTGTTGAAATTTTCTATCACTATGCCTGGATTAACCCCACACTGCTAATCCTGAAAATGACCCAGTAGAAAAATGAAGCTATCTTTTTTAAAATAAATGAATCTATTTACAGCCAGGGTTCCATGCAGGCTGCCAATAAAGCCATTTTGTGGGTGTTTAAATGTTTAACTTCTTTTTAAGATCAACTTAAAAATAATCATCTTTGACTATTTCCAAGACTTTTTATAGAAGATTGAAAGCACAAAGGTTTGGGGGAGAAAATAAATTCTGAATCATTTTTTTTTTCCTTTCCTTTTTCACTTTTCTGTGATTCATTTGTGAACTTGAATCTGAGAAAAGTGGACACTTCTAGGAATTGCCATTTTCTATCACTTATTTCAATTTTTTTTGGATTTATATTTCTTTTTCTTCTACTAAGAAAATAAACTTTTGAAGCCCTTAATATAACACGTCTATCTGTTATTTGCATCGGGGAGAAGAAGAGGACTATGCAATGACTAGGACCCAGATTCAATCATCATGCTAAAGATAAATGATATAAATAAACCAAATAACCTTCTGTACTCATTTCTGCTTCTTGCACAGCTGTTAAAAGCACATTGAAGTAGCTGGGAGAAAAGAGACCAATATTCCTGATTCTGAAGCATCTGAAGATGTACTCATTATCTTCCTACTCCTCCTCTTTTCAAGGACTCCATTTGGTGCCATATCTTAGCAGCAGATCAATCACTGCTCTTCAGCCATTATATATTTTAGGTCTCTCAATCACCATGTCATAGATTCAGAGGTGACTAACCTGGCTTGTTCATTGTGCCTGCTGAATCCCTTTTTCTCCTCTCCTCTACTGCCCTCAGAAAGAAGAAGGAATGAAGTTGTGATTTATGGTTCAAGAATGTAAGAAATATGAGGTATTTCTCAGTCTGGGCCAAACTGGAAAATATAGGTTGAGTGAATCCACTAAGTTAAATGATAAAACAAATTTAACTTTGAAATAGGTTTTTTTAAAAAAACAGCATGAATTGGATTAAAAGATTTGAGAGGAAGGTTATAAGAAAGGAAAATAAAGGAGTACATGAGTGCATTAATTGATAGGTCTGGACCAAATGTAAGCTTCCTCTCCGCTCTTAAAATTCCTACTTACAATTCTGGAACAAAAAAAAATGTATTGTGTATCTGGGGGGAAAATGCAGCATATCTGACTGCCAAGAAACTGGTTGCCTGACAATTCAAATGCCAGCTAGCACATTTCTGTTCATCTAATTTCTGGAAATGCAAATATTGGCATTCAACATTCAGGCTTCCATTTTATGCATCTATTGAGGTCAAGAGAATTATTTTAACTTTCATAGAAGCTATTACTGAACTCTTGGAAATCTGCAGTTTTGCTCTCAATAGTGTCATGTTCTTTTCAGGAACAATATTAATTCAGAAGGAAAAAAAAATGACTGAGAGAGGTGACAAGTTGCTCCTTGCTCAGCATATTTAAATTTGCAAACTTACTGTTATATTTTATATAGCCACGTATGGTTTCCCGCTCAGTAGTTCTTTTTCTTGCCCCAGTACTATTACAGTCACAAGCTTAAAACAAAACAGTAGAAATGTAATGCTACAGAACTTTATGAGCAGATATATTTGGTTGACTGATACATAGCTGATAAAATGTAATTTCTGCAATACATAGATAGAAACACACACACACACACACACACACACATATACAACCAAGCCCCCACCAGCCAATCAGAACACAGCCAACCCCCTCAACCAGTCTGAACATAGCCAAACCCCCAACCAATGAGAACACCCCCCTACCCAATCAAAACACAGCCAAGCCCCCACCCAATCAAGTCAAACCCCCACTAGCAGTTAAAAGGAAGAAACAGCTGCAAGCTCACATTACTCTGAGAAGCACAGAGCCGAAGACACAAGCCTGAAGTTGATGAATGAGACTTCATCGAAATGTTGCCTAGATACTTCCAATCTTACGGGGGAGAAAACCTGCGAGAACCTCAGAATATATATATATATATTCTTAAGTTTTCACGGGTACTTACATGTATGGCATTCAGCTTAATTCGGGTATTTTCCCACATCATAATAGTTGTGCTTTTAAAGTTGTAGAAACGTTTCAGCAGAATCTCATCTGCCATCATCAGGCTTCTGTATAGTGTTCATCTGTAAGTCAGACTTTTTCAGTGGTTTCAGATTTAAATTTGGGGCAGCCTATTGCTGTGCCAGAATGGTATTTTTCTTCCTCCTGATTGGTTGGGAGTCTTGGTCTGTGTTTATTGGTCTTGGAGTTTGCTGTGTTCTGCTTGATTGGTGTTTCTGATTTCTTCTGTCTTTTTTTTTTTTTTTTTTGGCTCTTTTTGTATCTTGATTGGCTGGCAGCATTGTGTTACTTTATTGAAGGCCTTTAGTGCAGCTTGGCTTCGGGTAAATGGACGGCTATCATTCGTTAAGAAGCTGGGTTTCATCTGGGTGCCTGGTTGGGGTGTGTTTGAGCTGGAGGTATTAAGGGGGATCTGTTTGTGCCCAGGTGTTTGCCTGGCTTGTGGTGTGGAGATTTTTTTGTTTGTGAGTGCAGGCTTCCAAATGATTGACAGTCTGGTGGAATCATCTCTTCTGTTCATGCTTTCTGGTCTTTTTTCAATCTCTATGACTGGCACTTCAATGGCACTTCAATGACACCAAAACCCTAGCCACTATAGAAAACCCTAGCCACAGAATCATCAGAGAAGCCATAGAGATTGAAAGTCTACAGGTACTCTTCAATTTATAACCATTCATTTAGTAATCATTCCAAGTTAAAACAGCACTGAAAAAAAGTGATCTATGACCATTTTTCACACTTAAGACCATTGCAGCCTCCCCATGGTCACATGATCCAATGATCTAATTTTGGTCAATGATCCAATTTTGGCAACAGGTTCCTATTTATGATGATTACAATGCCCTGAAATCATGTGATCATCTTTTGTGATTTTCTAACAGGCAAAGTCAATGGGGAAACCAGATCTACCTTAACAATTGCAGTGATCCACTAACAATTGTGGCCAAAAAAAAAAAAAAAATATGGGACAAAGCTCACTTAACAACTTTCTCACTTAGCAACATACATTTTAGGCCCAATTGTAGTTGTAAGTAGAGGATTACCTATAGTTTTATCCTTCTGTCCTTTTGCAAATTTCTAAATACCTGGCTCTTCCCTGAACATTAGACCAGACTGTGGGATGAATCCATAAAGAATATAAGACTGTTGAGTGAAATATATTGCTTTGATTGCTATTTTTTTTCCTGTTACCCTGTGATTTTTTTGTTGTTGTTGTTCTTCTGCAGTATATTGTTTCTACTGTAATTCATTTTGTTGTTAATTCTCATTGTTCATGTTTCTCAAATGGTATTTTCCCAGAAATTCTTGTGAACTGGGCAGCCATATAAATCTAAAATAAATATAAATTATATAACATTCCATAAAATACAGCAGAGGTCTCCAAACTTGGCAATTTTAAGACTTGTGGACTTCAACTCCCAAAATTCTAGGAGTCCACAAGTCTTAAAGTTGCCAAGTTTGGGGACCCCTGAAATACAGTATATTAAATGTGTTCAGTTTAATGTGTATTAAAAACTATTCTTATCCAAAGAATAATATAAAGCTGCTATGTCCACAGTGCAAAGTACTAGTTGAAATGGAAAAATGTTCACTTCAGTATGAATCAGTCCTAGCCTGCATTAAGAAGAATAGAATCAAGATCATATGAACTTTTATACTGCACTGGTAAGAACATGCTTGGAATACTCCACCCAATTTTGGTTACCATGAGGGAAAAAAAGACTTTGAGACTCTAGAAACTGTACAGAGAAAAGACAAGGATGATCAGCAGACAAGAGCTTGTACTCATACAGTGAACAGTTGCAGAAACTGGGAATGTCTAGTACAGTTAAGAAAAAGTCTATGAGTGACAAGATAGTGGTCTTCTAATATTTGATGGGCTGTCACAGAATAAAATGTGGTCAACCTATTTTCCAAAAGTTAAGAAAGGGACATCCATTTTAGAATTTAGGAAAAAAAATTTCTGAGAAAAATCAATGAATAGAAAGGCTTGCTTCCATTACCAGAGGATTTTAAGAAGAGATTGATTTGGCCAGAGTGTTATAGAGTCTTCTGCTTGAGCAGAGGGCTGGACTAGGTGATCTCAAAGATCCCTTCCAACTCTGTTATTCTATTTTCTATCTTATATCTTCTAAAGAATAGAAAAAGCAAGTTGTACCTGCAAATAGTTGTCACACTATGGACTGTTTCTTCATTGAATATGCCCTTTTTCTGAACTGCCTATTTCCCTATATCATTCTCTTTAAAAAACAAAACAAAACCCTCTTTTTAAGGACTGCTTGTCAGCTTACAGAGACACAAGACTTGGGCTGTTTTGTCATCTATTTTGCTAAAGCTCTTTTTAGGAATTTCTAATTTTAGAAATTTCAGGATCCTTTTATTTTTTTTATTTTTTTGGTTGTTTGGGGCTTTTTTTAATAACAGATATAAAGAAGTTATCGTCTTGGACCCCCTCTTCCTCTTCCACGTCCTTGTCCTCTTCCACGTCCTCTTCCACGTCCTCTACCTGCCTCCCTTTTTTTGGATTTGACTTTTGGTTCAACATCCACCAGCAAAGTATCAAGAGGCAAACTGTCTGGCAGAATAAAATATCTGATATTATTGCCTCGAATGCTCAATGTCTCCAACTGGACAGGTTCTCTGTTCTTCAAAGTCATCTTTACAGCTTTAAGATGGGTATTCATACTGACATCCACTCCTGTAATGGTTCCATGTACCTGAGTCCCATTTTTCAGTTCAATGGTGACAGTTTCATGACTTAGTTTCATAAGAAATCGCACGAGTTTCATGGCGGAAAGGCAATAGGCGCAATTCGAAGCTGCTAAACTAGATATAGAGGACTCCCCGAGGGTGAGAAGCCAAAAGGAATGATAAAAAAAAATTGAGCTAGACCGCTTCCGTTACTCGTGAATGGAAGATACTAGCGCGCTTCTGACCGAGTGCTGAATAAAATTTCAGGATCCTTTTAGAAGCCTTCTCCTTTTATATGATTTGTTATATAATGCCATTTTGAAACCATAAAAATCTACACTCAGAAAATGATTTCACTATAGAATATTGGCAGCCAAATAGGCATTGTCCCTCTGTACTAAATCATAAAAATAAATTTCTGTTCCTAAAATGTATGTAGGCTCAACTATGCCTCCTTATTGTTTGAACAGACTACCACCAAACATTTAGAAATGTTGAACCATGCAAGGGATATTAAATGATACAGGTTTCCTTAAGTAACTCTTAGTAAATATTTTTGGCAACAACATAATAATGATTTCCTTCTTATATCTTGTTTTTATTCTCCGTCCATGTTACAGGTCTGAGATGTAGTGGATTTCCAGTCAAACACTAACCAGGTCCAACCTTTAGCTGTTTGAAGGTTAGCCAAGGTGAATTAATTAGTATAGATTTTGTGCAAGAAAAGGATTAATTTTCTGTTTTTGACTTATGTATATAATAGTGAAATACAAAGCTATTTATTTTGGAGATTCTTTAATCTTGGCAGGATATCATCATTAATACAGCCCATAATTTTCATTATCACTGGAATTAGATGTAGGATCAGATTTTTAGGGAAATGATGACAGAACATTTATGAAAGAATATAATAAACATTAGCAATGCCATTAGCCCTGCTCTAATTTATCCCTGTAACATAAAGTTTTAGAAGGATCTGTGAAGTATCGGAGATGGTTAGATGTTTCATTTGACAAGCCCATTATGTTTTTTGTTTTTTCTGATAGTAATGCCTAAAGAGACACCAAATATAAAGCTTGATAGCTTTCCAGTAATTCATTACCACCTGCTATTTGGAATAGAAAACTGGAAATGTAACAAAGTTATCCTGAGAAGCAAAAACTTTGGCATCCTTTCTGTGACAATGTCCCCTGTGCAGCCTCATATCACATTAAGTCAGGTAGCCACAGAAGTATTGCCAATATGCATGGCTATAATCCAGTCACTGTGAAGTTGGCTCCCTATTTCATTTCAAATAGATTTCTGCATGATCTGTTACATTCTGCAGAATTCTGGCTTGCATTCATGGAGTGGAACATCTGTAGCCCAATGATAAAGGTCTTTTTTTTTTTTTTGCATGCATGCATGCATGCATGCTATTCCAGATTCAATCACAAAAAAGACCTATCTCAAACTATCTGGAACTGATACTGGCTTTTTTTTTTTTTTTTTTCATATTCCTGTTACTTCTATACTTGAATTGTTTGTTACCAACTATGCCTCTCTTTTCTATATTGGGGAAAAAAACCTGGATTTCTTCTCTTCCTTTTCTTTTCCATTATCTCCTCAGCAGGGAAGGATACATGAATATTGAACTGATCAGTAGGAGGTATGTTTATTTTCAAATATCCAATGACAGACATTTGAAACTTGTTCTAATACTAAGTTTCCACATGTAGGAAGTCACAAGAGTCTTCCATGACTGAAGTATTATTCAGCTGATTTTAGCATAGTAATTTTCACTCCTTGGAAAAGGGGAGGTTACAGATTTTTTTTTTAAAAAAATAATGAAACTATGCAGCATTGCACAGTTTCATTATTTTTAAAAATTCTGCATTGTGGATAATTTTTTTTTTAAAATAAGATTCCAGGTGCAAATTTGCAGACTTTACCTAAGATATCTCTTCTCATAAATGATAAAAAGCCTTTGAATCACTATAGGGATCACACGGAGCCTCCATGTAGAGCAGTGGTGGGATTCAAATTTTTTACTAGTGGTTATGTGGGCATGGCTTGATGCTCATGGCTTGGTGGATGTGGCAGAAGATACTATACAATTCCATTCCCACCCTACTCCAGGGGAAGAATACTGTAAAATCTCCATTCTCTCACCAACCCACTTACCTGCTTTCCAGCTCGATTTCCCTGTGCAGGGCTCAAAAAGAAGACTGGGACTCAGGAGGCAGAGAATATATGGGGGCGGGGCCAATCAGAAGTGGTATTCCTAACTACTCAAAATTTCCACTACCGGTTTTCCAGAACTGGCCAGAATCTGCTGTATACCACCTCTGAGATATTTTCTGTCACTCCCTTCTTTTGGGGTTTCATTTTTGATACCCCAAGATAGCCTGAAATTCAGAATTGGTTGATGACTTCCCACATAAGCACTAACTACAACTTGCTTCATTTTCTTCAAGATTAACCAAAATCTGTTTCCTGTTGTCAAATCTTTGCTCATAGTAAACCCCTAATATCCTCACCAAATATTCTCTCGATGAAAACTCTAGAGGTTGCATTTCCTACCAACTCCTTTTAATGTCACTGCATTTCATACTATCTTTGAAAGCCAGTTTGATTTAGTGGTTAATGTATCAATTTAAAAGACACAAAGAAAGAAGAGGTATATAGATTTACTGAGACTTGCACATTTTTGAAAAGGCAGTGATTCCTAATGTGTTTTTACATTTATATATTATACATTTATATTTATACATACATACAATAGATACAGTCAGCTTTCACACATAAGGCAGGACTAGAACTCACAGTCTCCTGATTTCTAGCCAGCACCTTAATAATTACACCAAATTGGCTATATTATCAGAGCATAGGCTCATTATAATATTGTAGTAGTTCTAGTAATTGTATGTATGTATCTATATATATATCTATGCATATATAAGAATCAGTGGCTCTTAACTTTTCTGGAATGAGGGACCAGCTTCAGGGAAAATATGTTTTCCACAGTCTGGAGGCCCAGAGATGATTTCATGCACAACTTGCATCTTGTGCTTCTATGAAGTTTCTCTCGCTTACCACTTGCACAGCCTAGTTCCAAACAGGCTATGGACCAGTATCAGTCTGTAGCCTGAGGGTTGGGGACCCCTATATACAATATAATATATAAGGTAAATGTTTCCCCTGTCCAGTCATGTCCAACTCTAAGAGATAATACTCATCTTCATTTCTTGGCAGCAGGAGCCAGCATTGTCCATTGTCCATTTCCATGACCATGTGGCTAACATGACCATATGCCAAGGTGCATGGAATGCTGTTAGCTTCCCACCAAAGTGGTACCTATTTATCTATTTTCCTTTGCATGCTTTCAAACTGCTAGGTGAGCAGGAGCTAGGGCAAGGATGGGAGCTCATCTCTTTGCATGGCTCTCAGATCTCAAACCCAGCTGTCAGTTTTCCATCTGAAAAACTCAGTGTCTTTAACTGCTGAGCCATTATACACCACCCCCCATACCTCTGCACATCATTATAATATCTATATACAATCTTCTGTAGGATCATTTTCAGAGATATACAAATAGCAGCATCTAGTGACCTGTAAATATCAAACATAATAACATGACCACTCTTCCTAAAAGCCATTAAAAACTCTGCTGGCTTTGCTGAATGATGACAGAAGCTTTACAGTTCAAAGAGGTTCACCTTCCAAGCATTGCTCTGTGTGAGTTGGTGTAGGGAGAATGCTCCAGCAATTAATTTTTATAACAGCACAGATGTTTGCTTATAAAATGATTTTTATACAGCTTTCGCATATATCCATGTTTCATTCTTGTTCCTAGAGTTATTTTTGATCAGCTTTGTTAGACACCTTTGTTGGACACATTTCAAATGTTGTGCATCTACATAAATGTATTGTGCCAGCTCTCTAAAAAGTGCACTTTTAAGTGTGTTCAAAGCAGTTGTTGTGTTTTCAGTGATTTGATATGGTTTTGTAAACTTCAATACATGCAACAAATGTCATGTTCAAATAAAATGTTATTTTAATTAATTATGCAATAATAAGCATGTTGAATAGCATATTATGTATCCTAATATGTGAACATGATTTGAATGCTCTAATCCATGAATGATGTAAATTTGGTTTTAATGCTGCAGCTATACTCCTACAGAGGAAAAAAAAGTCAGACTATGGACATTTATGTCATGGTTTTATTTCAGAATGTTATCACAAATAACTTCTGATATCCTTTGGAAAATATCCAACATGCATCTGTTCCACCCCAAGAAACAACAAGTGCTCAGCTTTGGTTATGGCTATTGTTAAAAATGATTAAAATGGAGACCTAGACTGATCTGTTTTTAACATGCCCAAAGAAATTTCCTTGATATTGTTTTGGTGACTAAAAAAGCAAAGCAAACTAAGCAAACTGTGTGACTCTAGAGTTTAACTACTTGTTTGAGAAATTATAGCTTAAGCAAAAATTACACACAGGTAGTCCTTGTTTAGCAACTGCATCAGAAAGCAGCCATTAACAAATACAATGGGAGTAAGTGGTAAAAAAAAATAATGCAACCAATGCATCCACTAATCTCCAAATTTCTGTGCCGGAAGAAATTTGTATCATTATTATTAGTGTATGGCTATATTACAGTAGCCAGGAGGATACCACAATTCTATTGCAAAGTAGCGTTGCCAAGGCACCAGCCCCGTTATACCCAAAGGTGCTTTTTAAAAAGGCAACTGGACTTTATTTTTGTTTTCTTGAAGACGTTTCACTTCTCACCCAAGGACATTTGTCAATTCAGTCTATAGGCATTCATCCCTATTATAGGACACAGTTGTGCACTTCCCAAGGTATGCCATAGGAGGGTGAGCTGGTTTTGCACCATAGAGAAAGCTAAGAGGATCTTCCTGCAGAAGCACATGTCCTCCTCTCTTCCTGGAGCTGCCTCATAAGTGAGTGCCACAACCAAGAATGTTCACAGCCATCAGGATTCTGACTGCCTGTACAGAGCACCAATTTGTTTTCCCACCAAAGTGGTACCTATCTATTTACTTGCATAAAACATGTTTTTGAACTGTTGGGTGGACAGAAGCTGAAATCACTGATAAGAGCTCACCCTGCCACCTAGAGCTAGGGCTTGAACCGCTGGTGTTGAGACCATCTCCAGTATCCTTAAGCCACTGAATTACTATGCCTCCCCATTGATGTATGAGAGAGCTTTATTTAAATAAGATGGCATTAAATCAGTGGTCCTCACATTCTCCCTTTCTCTCTCTCTCTCTTCCTCCCTCCCCCCCTCCTCCCCCCCTCTCTCTTTTCATACGTAAATTTATGCTTCAGGAAATAATTTTGATAGTTGTGTCATAGCTTAAGTCAATATACACTGTCAACATGCCTCACTGCAATTAGGCCAGCAAAAAATTTTGGAGGGTAGGGAAAATTATCTTCTTCTCACTTCCAGCCTACCACAAATTTAACTTCCACTATGTTATCTTACTTCAAGTTGAAAGTAGAGATCATGATTTCCCAAATTGCTTGACATGAACAGCATCCCCATTTTGACCCCTCAATTTTTTTAAAATTAGTATTTTCCTAAGCTACGTACTGTTTCCTTTAAAAAAAACAACAACAACCCCATGAGTGTATCATTTTATTATTTTAGTAGCTCTTTTTTATATGCCTGTTGCAAGATTAATGCTTTTCTCACTTTAAGCTTGTTAAAATGGTTTCCTAAATGTATTCGGCTTGCAGAGTTCTTATAGTTTGTGTGGTTTAGTCAAGCCCTACAAATAAAACAGCCCTTTTTATGAGCAGAGCAGGGTGATGTTAGCTCACAAGTAGGCTTAAAGTCAGCAGGATTCCCCTATGGTACAATCTTTTCAGCTACATAAAATTTTCTCCAAAATTTCTTTGTGATTGTGTGATTATTTTTTTCATCCAAATGTCCTCTTGACAAACCACATTGTTCACCAAGAAAGACTTTCCAGCAGCACTTAACATCTTGACAGCAGCAAGTGTATGTATTTGATAGTGAACACTTGACATTATGATATTTGACAGCTGTGGCAGACATCACTTCTTATTTCATGTTATCAGAAAAGTAGCATTCAGTATCTGTCAAAGGTTTACAGTTCATATGCAACAGATTCAGTTGCAATATCTGGCTGCAGCAAAAGCATTTGTCAATTTTTTAAAAGTGAGCACAATTAAGTTTAATAGAAGTATGATAGTCTTATTTATCAGAATAATCTATGTAAACAAATATGAGCATCACATGTTATTTGCTACATCATACATAGATGTGTGTATGTGTGTGTGTAGACACACAAACACACACAATTTTGAAAAATTGTATAATTCAAATGCTATCTTTGTTCTAGACTAGTCCCATTAACATAACATGTCTTGATTATTGTTATTAAATATTCCCAGATTGTATTATATAAATAGAAGAACATTGCGTTAGATAAACCTATTTATTTGTGCTTTGTAGGAGAGAATCCATATCTTTTGATTAGTTAATGCTCTGCAAATTAAATCCATAGTACCCTTCCTTAAATGCAGTTGTGCTGCATATGAAGCATTAAACATGAATATCATAAATATGCTTGATATACATAACCAAAAGAAAAATGAGTTACATACAAAACCTTAAATATGCATATGCAGGTCAAATAAAAAAGATTGTTGAAGAAGCTCAAATCCAGAGCTGAAGAAACAGCCATAAGAAAAAAGCAGTTTCACTATGTATGCAGGAAAATCTTCCACATTTAAAACCAAAAGAAAATATGTATTTTAAGTTCTGGTGATATCTTTATATCTGCAATATATCCTTGAGATTGGTAAGAAAGGAATAGACCTGAATTGTAAGATTTTTCTTAAACTTGTTTTGGACAATTTTTGTTAATAAATTGAATAAAATAATATTTTAGTATTATTATAATAATATTATTTAGTATTATACTTATAGGGCAAGCAGGAAAACTGACCATGGCCAACTTGCCATGGGACAACTCTCTGCAGGACAAGAATTACACTAATATCAAATAAATTGTGAAATAGCATCATTAAGGAAAGGATGAAAAAGGAGGGACAGAATGGAATATGAATGACAAAAAATAAAATATTTTTTATTTATTTAAATAGCTAAATTGAATTATTAAGTTGTCCTGTGGCAAGTTGGCTGTGATGAATTGGCTGCAGTGACTTGTTTACAAAGAGTAGCTTGCAAAGAGCCATGGTGTCACAGTGGTTTGAAAGCGGACTCACTCTGCCCATAGTCAGGCATTTGATGCTGACTGGCTCAAGGTTAGCTCAGCCTTACATTCTACTGGGGTCAGTAAAATGAGGACCCATATTAATTGGGGCAATAGGCTGACTCTGTAAACCACTTAGAGAGAGCTGTCAAGCTCTATGAAGTGATACATAAGTCTGGGTGCTACTGCTATTTCTACTTGCATCTGTTCAAGTTGCATCTCTTGTAAGAACTTATTAACAAATGAAAGCATACAGATTCAGAGTTTTCCTGAATATTGCTATCATGGTTCTAAAAGAATAATTCAAAAATCATAAATTGGAATTTAGGCATAATGTTTGCAGCTTTATTTTGCAATTTCAAGAACATGACTTCCATATCGTTTCAGAAATATGAAGTAATGGGTTGAAGAAAGATTCTGTAAATCAGAGGTGTCAAATTCAATTTCATTGAGGGCTGAATCAGGATTGTGTTTGACCCTGGGGGGGCTTGGCCAGGGGGTGTGGCCAGCTCAACATTACTCATGCCAGGGGTGCCTGTGTGGTGGCTGGAGTGCTCTGCTAGTGAAAAGGAGCTTGGGAGCTCCATTTTCACTGACAGAGGGTTGCAGAAAGCTGTTGCAACTGCAAGTAGAATGCGGGAGGGCTGCTGGCAGAGGTACCATGAGCCAGTCCTTCTCTGTTTTCAGGGTGGCCCCACAAGCCAAATCTAAGCATCCCAAAGGGCCTTGAGTTTGACATTTCTGCTGTAAGTGATCATTCTTTTTGCAGATCTCCACCATAGATGCTTCACTGAAAGAGTGCATCTTTTCCATTATATTTGCCACATATAAACTATTTCCCAGTCCCATATGATAAAAGATGCTACTATTTTAAAAAGCTAGGAACACATTGGCTATTAGTGCTTTATTTATTGCAATGCACAGCTTTCATCCTTTGGCATTCAAATGATTGGACCCAAATGACAGGCTATAGAAGCTACTTAAATACAAGCAGCATCTGCTTCTTTGGCAAGCTTTATTTGCAGATGCCTCTGGTTCTGTCAAAGAATAATCTGTTGTACCAGTAGTCTACATTCACTTTCTATTTCTTAAAATATCATATATGGTATATATTTTTAAAAAAGGATGTGTTGTTTTTGTAACCAAAATATAGAATCTAAAAATACAGTCATATCAAAATCAGCAATAGTTTGGCTTTAGAATAAATGATTTAGACAATTTTATTTTATACAGGAAATCAGGGTGCTCTGTTTTATTCTTATTACAGTGCATGAAATTGAATGGCGAACCTATGATGAAGCTAGTTGGGCCACTATGCAAGCCCAATGCAATGACGTGTTAATAAAATAAAATTGAAATCCAGTCTACTTTGTTATGTTCCTTTCTATCTTCTCCCAGATATTTTCACTGAAAGATCCACCCTCTTTTTCTACCCCAAACTTCAAAAGTTCTTAGTCTGTCCTTCATTCAACTCTGTTGCTACTCCAGCAAATTAAGGCATGAAGCTGATCTAGCTACTTTTGATACTTCCAGCAAGATACAGCCAAAATGGCAAGCAATTATCCCTGAGAGTAAAAGAATGCAGTAATAATAAGTTACACACCATAACTAACTACTGGCTGTCTTTTAATTATACATTTTGAAATCAACCTGATCCAGATTGTTATCCCAGCCTGTACTGTACTATGTATAGCAACCCAGAATTTCTGCACAAACCAAACTAGGGTAAGACAGAAAAGGTGGGAGAGAGTAAGGAAAACAATTACATATGAGAGAGATAAAACAAAGAAATCCAGCTTGGTCTGTGGAGCTGTTAATGGTGTATGTAACCTATAGAAAATAATTCCCATTTATTTTCTATAATTTTAAGTTAAAAATTGAATTTATGAGGTAAATCTTGACCATCCTCTCCCTCTTTGGAAGTTTTCGGATGTCTACATTTTTACAAATAAGATTTACATCCTTCCATCTTACAATGCTATTATTTATTTGTTTATTTATCAAATGTATATGTTGCTCATCTTTCTGTCAAATGATTCTTTTATAAGTAGTCATTCTCAGGGTGATTTACTAACTTTCAAAGAATAGCAAAAAGCATTATGTGGCTGTGCCCACTGTGTTTCAACCAAAGTAGAGGAAAAGGACAGGAGACACTAATCTAAAATTGAAAGGAACTGTTGCAGATTGAAGTTATAGAGACAGTTGTATTTGTCTTTCAGATATACGCCTCGCTTAAAAAAAAGATTTACTTTGCTTTTCACTTTTAAGAATAGCAAATAATGCCTTGCTTTTAAGAATGAATTTAAAAAGGAATATGTCATATGTTTTAGCTTATAATGCTACATTGCACGAAAAGAATAGTTATAGATGTTAGGTTTTAAAAAAAAAACATTAAAACTTTTCTGTTCATTTGTTGACTTGGGGAACTAAATCTGTTGGAAACTAAATTTAAATATTATTTCATTACAAGCTCCTTTTCAAAGCCTTCTTGACAATTCTTATTTAAAACAACAGTCTTTTGTCCTTATTCAAGGTTTGTTTATTAGCAGATCTAACAAAGAAATATTCACACAAAAAAAAATCAATAGTTCTCTTTTCTTTATAGTGCCAAGTACCAACAAAATAAGTTTATCTTGAGAATATCATTTAGGAATTGCAATCGTCCAGACCATTCTAACAATACAGATTAATTCTCCAGTAAATATAATTCTACAGGCAAAGATAATTCTCGAGGCAGAGCTAATAAGTTGCAACTGAAAACCATAACTTTATAACACAAATGTTGATAACTCAGAACTGATAATACTAGCAACTCAGAACTGATAATACTACCCTGAAGTTTGACCTGCATTGAAACAGCAGGAAATTCATGGATACAATTATTAGGATGATTAAAAATTCTAGTACAGAAAAGCATAAATTTCTATTAGTAGTAGAACATTAATTAATTAATAGTATCATAACCATATTATATCAAATAAATAAATATTTCCTCTAGTAGAACTCAACTCCTGATGTCTTCACAGGAATACCTTCACATAATTTTCTTGGGAACAATGAAATAGTTTTCCATTGTATTTTTTATGGGATGCTTTTGAACCTTCCAGCTTAGCCTTCACTAGGGGATTTCCTGAAGCTTTCTTGTTGAAATTTCATCCCTTGTTTAGTATTCCAAGATCAGTGAAGGTCAATTCAAAGGAATTTAAATATACTGAGAGCTTATGCACCTGAGAAAAATTCCTTGTGTGTCCCATCACACTTGGTCAATAAAGCATTCTATTCTATTCTATTCTATTCTATTCTATTCTATTCTATTCTATTCTATTCTATTCTATTCTATTCTATTGTCTTTGTTTGTGTGTCCAATCACATGTGGTCAATAAAGAACTCTATGTTACTCTACCTGATCCTAATCATCAAGATCAAACTCCAGATTGTGGGCAGAGATTGCCTGCAATACTGCATTCTAACCACTGAGCTACCAGAGCTTGGTTATTTCTACCGGGATACTTGGTCCAAATGCCTTTTTTTCCTTTCCTACTCAAAGCCATTAAACAAAGGCAACTGCATTAAAACCAGATTATTTTGACTAGTCTGACTCCTAAAGTAATTGTAACTGGATTCTAACTGTTTCATATGCCCTTAGTAGTTATGATAATTTTAGATGACTAGTCTTCTAAAGATAGAAAGCTCCCTCTGAATGGTTACACAGTCTTAGAAATAAGCATCATTTTGTTGTAAAAAAGAAGACTGTATTTTTAAAATTTAATAACCTGGGCAGCTGCAACTGCCTACATGCTGACATGGCTTCCCATGATTGAGAGAGAGAGAGAGAGAGAGAGAGAGAGAGAGAGAGAGAGTTAGTTTTAAAGAAAAAAAATATTAAAAAGAAACTGAATTTCACTTTGTGTCATTGGGCTCTGCTTGTAAAGCCAACCCAAGAATTATGCCAAGCATGTTTCATGATTTTTTTCATCTGCTATTCCTGAATAACAACTTAAAGGACCCAATTCCATTTCTACCTATTCTTCTATGCCTGCCAAATCCTCCATCTGGACTCCAAAGCCCATCCTTAAATTTTGCACACTTTCAATAAGGGTGCAAAAATGATTGATTCATTCAAATTGATTAGCTGCCCAACTCCTATCATCTTTGGAGTCTCCATATGTGACCTAGCAGTCTCTCTTGGATGGGTGGTCATTAAATTGGAGGAGATGGGGTAGTTTTAGGATGTGAAATATGTGCATTGAGCCTTGCAGATCTTGACCCATTAACACACCTGGAAAGTGGAAGGGCTGCCCCTATATTTGGCATAGAGTACACAACATGTTTTACAAAGCTGACAGATGCTGCGAATCTCTGCCATGGAATAAGTTTCTAGATAAGACTGTTTTCAAAGGCTGCCATAAGCTTAGCCTTCTGGGAGTCACCAACTAGATTTATTTTTGTCTTATTTATTTTTAAAATGCATATGCCAGTTTTCAAAATAAAGCTTTATCTGGGTGGCTTCTAAACTCTAAATCTTTTTTTTTTTTATGGCTTTGCGTTCTTCTATATATCTGTAGTAAAGCAGCATCATTTCATTACAAGTATCAAAGCAAGATTAAACCGTCAGGTATGCTATTCATAAAATAAAGCTTAATTTGTTTTCATGATCTTAAACTTCACTGTCATTCTTCCCATTTTAACCCCGATACAGATGTCAAATCTAAAATGCAAATTACATGTTCAAATACTATCTTGATTAAGTTAATTCAGGGTTGCAAGCTATTGTGCAACTTTTTCACATTTCAAGAATAATAATCAGGCAAGCTGGTTTCATTTTTCTTTTTAAAGCCTCAAAATGGCAGAGGAATAAATCTAAATATTTATTTGTAAGGATTACTGTTCTCATGAAAATCTGAATCGAACAAAAGCTGACCAAACGGTCTACATTGTACTCTAGACAGTTTGTTCATAACATTAGAGACATATATTTTTCTTAAAATTCCTATGATGTTTCCTCCCCAAAAACAGATTTTAGGGTAGATGAAGCAAAACATTCCAATGCAGATAACCAGTTAGATAGATGGATAATGTGTAGATGGAAGACTTAAGTTGGAAGAAAAGTGAGTGAGAAAAATCCCAACATTAGAGTTCATTCTTACCTTGTCCTTCGTATCTGCAGAAAGTCGTATATGGACTTAGACCATGACAGCTTCTTACAATATGAGCTGGTTTTTATGAAGACACTATAAATTACACCTTTGGTGTGCTCACAGAATTATCACTTAAATTATTCTGGAGTTTGACTTGTTGTTCTCTTCTACCATACAATATTTGCACATATATGAATCCACAAATCACTTCTAAGACTGAAGCATGAATGTGAAATATGCTGTGAGATCTGGAATAAGATGTATACTAAATCAAGCCAGATTTCTAGGGGAAATCATTTAAATTTTATAAAGATAAGGAATAAGGTTTCTGGTGGGTTTCTTTATGAATGTGCTGAAAGTCATTGGCCATACCACCACACAGAAGCATGAATATGTGGAAAGAAACTGAATAATGCCACCTTGATTTATGTATGAATATAAAGCAGAAAAGTGTATCCACATTTCTGAACTGCAAATGTGAGATTTGTACCCTTTCTCAGGGTTAGCCAATCACTCACTGAGAGAAGCTTTACAATGCACATATCCACAATGCAAAACAGTAAACATGATAAGTTTTTAATCTACCTTTTTTTAAAAAAAAGTTTATCTTGGTAGAGTAGTCACAGTTTGTGTTAACTTGTGTCCTTCTTCCTGACAGTTTGCTGAAAGCTTTTCAAAAATATATATATTGCAAGATGGAGCATCACAACAGCACGTAACTAGGTGGTGTTTTTTCTTTTTCTTTTTGCCTTGTTGCCCCCAAACTAACCTCTATGAATAAGCATGCCTACATTGCACAGAGAAATTATCAAGCTGACTGGCATGAAATCAGCCACTGAATGTAGCAGGAGGTCAGGAGAATTTTTTTTTGAACATGACGTTGCAGAGGTGCTCTTTAGCATAACAGTAGGCTGACAAGTGAAAACTAAAATTGTTTGGATACTACTTGATGGCTCACAGGAATAGACTCAATGTTTCCACAGACTGATTAAATAGACTTAGATGATCCTATATGTCTGCACTTGTCTTCAGCTTAGAAATAAAAAGCCTAGAAGAAAGGTGGAAGATTCACCCTGAACAACTGTAAATAGAAGTGTTAACAAGGAGTGCCCTTGAGCTAAATTTACTAAACGGATTTCACAGATAAGAGTTTCAGCACCATATTCTGCAGTGGCATTATATTAAGACTGTCCTCAATTACATTGAGTAGAAACACAATCTTATTCCAAGGTAGGACTCTGGGTAAAAAGAAAACAATATTTTCCCCTCTTTTTTCCCCCTGTAATTGTATGCTATGTGTAAATTATTGATTTATTTCTGGATTATAGTAGATTCTTCGCAATGATATACCCCAGTGCTATTATAAATACAGCACAATTGAATAATCTTTATCTAGATATTTTGCACAGCAACTTCATCAAGCATAACCAATAGTGAAAGATGCTAAGAATCATAGATCAGTAAAGGAGATTATTTTAAATAAGTAGCTTTAATTCCATCATTTTAGTGGGTACCAGGCCCATGTGATTTTGAAATGCATGATGTTTTTAAAAAAACCTATTGTTACTGTTGGAGTAACAAACAATGAAGTTTTAGTTTGTAGAATAAGGTCTTGGGGGAATAAGATGGATGTGCCAAATTATTATTCTGAAAACTAATGTCAAGATTGAACCCCTTTGCTTCTTTCAAACCTTTTTGCTATTTAACTTGCCAATCAACTGGAGGAGAGAGAAAAGTGGAATGAAGTGCTGAGCGTTTGTGCATGAGAGCTTGGAAACCATCAAGGACAGCACTGCTGCTGCTGCTTGAGAAGGAGGTAGACTGTGCCCATAACCAAAGAACATCTCATAATTGGACAAAGTGATCACCTAGGGGTGGGGAGAAATGGAAGCTATTGTTTAACTAGGCAAGCATTTGTGTGGAAAAACCAGAGCTGGTTTTGATTCTTCAGTACCAAAATGATGTATCCAATAAAGTTTTACTTTTAAGCATTCAAAGCTTCTAAGAGTGTTTACTTATTTAAGGTTCACTAGTCAGATAGTTGATAACAAAAACTAGCAATCACTAACCTATATGCAGAGTAAACAATAAGGAAAGAGTGTTTCACAAGGGTATCAAAGTCTAATTTAATCAAGAAAGTTCTCTTCTATAGAGACCCTGATTCCCAGTATCAGACATTAAACTGTTCCCACAATCATTGTAGCCCACCCAAATTGGTCTCTGTGTGTATGACTTTGAGCTGCTTCTCATGGCCCAATTCACTTCCTATCTCTCACTGGAAGTGGACAGCGGCTTTCAAAATTAGAATAGGGCCATTCTTTTTGTTCATCCCCTGCTGCAGTTTTGACCTAGTACAACATCAGATGAAACCCAAGATTTTCTGTTTCATGGGCTGAAGCTGAATAATACACCCAAGCATCCTACGGGCACTTGGGTGATCTGAGAAGTTAGACATTTGATTCATGTGTGTTGTAACTATGTATCATTGCAAATATGTATCATTCATGTGTTTGCAACAATGTATCATTGCAACTATGTATCATTCATGTGTTTGCAACATTGTATCATTCACGTGTAATCATTAACTTCTGTCTCTTCAGTGACCTTTGCAAGGCACGTACAAGGGACAAGGAGCTAGACGGTTGTTAATAAGCTTAACCACACTGTAAATGATCTGTCCGGTATGCAGCTTTGTAAACATGCACATCCTGATGAGATTATCATGTTTGACTTGAGCTTTGATTAAATCATTTTCTTGTAAAAAAGCACAATAAAAGAGCGTGTGCCAAGACATTCGGGGCGCGCTCATCCCGAGGAAACCTCGCTTCTTGTCGTTTCTCTCTCCTTTGCTCCCTATCATGAGCCGCCCATCTGATGCAGGATAGCAGATACCTCATTCTGGTGACCCCGACGTGATTCCCTAAGGGGGATACGTTGCGACACGCCCATATCTTATCAGCTCGATGGGAGCTGTGCATCGCCAGGCCTGAAGCGAATTGCACATCATCGGATCTGAAACACAGTCTCAACTTTCGTAAGTATGGGTGGAAACTTTTCACAACAACAGACGCAGCATCTGAAGGAATTGAGGGAGTTAGTCGCTTCTTCTTCTAAATATTCTGCTAATTTAAAGGGCTCGCCTGTAAAAATGAAGCCTATTGCTACATTATTGGCTTATGTGTGGCAACATTGTCCTAATTATTCAGAGGAAGGGTCCTTAAAAATTTCCACTTGGCAAAAAATTGGTGAACATCTCCATAGTCCTCCTCGTGCACCTATTGGCATTTTGGTCACTTGGAGGAAAATTATGGAGGCTTTAAAAGTCCATTATAAAATAGAAGCAGGGAGTGTGTTTGAATCTCCCCCACCAAGTTATGATAACTTTTCAATTTGCTCTAACTCAGGCAGAAGCTGCTGCCATAATTCAACAATGCCCCACATGTAGTAAGCAAGGACATTCCATTCGCATAGGAGTAAATCCTAGAGGATTAAAAGCTTGTGAAATTTGGCAAATGGATGTAACTCAGTATCCACCTTTTGCCCCTTGGAAATATTTGCACGTTTCCATAGATACATATTCAGGGTTTATTCTGGCTACCCCTCAAAGGGGAGAAACTGTAAAACATGTCATCAATCATTCAATTTGTACCTTTGCCTCGCTGGGATGTCCAAAAGAAATCAAAACTGACAATGGACCTGTCTATACAAGTTCTGCTTTCCAGGACTTCTGTAACAGATGGGATGTAACCCACAAGTTTGAGATTCCCTACAACAGCCAGGGGCAGGCTATTGTGGAACGAGCGAACTTATCTCTGAAACGTGCTCTTGATCGATATTCGTTGCGGGAAAAACCCCCGAACCTCCCAGCATTGCAAAATTCTCTTAACATTTGTCTTTACACTTTAAACTTTCTTAATCTGACTGGCATTCCTCCCACTTCTGCTGCTTCACATCATTTTTCCTCCCCCTCACCCCCGCCTAACAGACCTCTGGTATATTATTGCAGATTGCCAGATCCCGCCTGGCAGGGTCCCGCTGAGCTTCTCACTTGGGGACGAGGCTACGCTGCGATTTTACTACCAGACAAAACCACTTGCTGGATCCCTGGTAGGGCGGTTAGACCCTATCATGGGAATTCCTCTGCTACATCTGTATCTTAAAACTCTTCCTGATATTCTTGCCTATATCTTCTTTGCAATTTCTACCTTACTTCAACAAAACCTATGCTTCCTGTCAAAAGACTATTCGTGTTAAAACCATTTCATTAACAGAAGGCTATTATACTTGTTCCATGTGGGTACGTCATGAAAATGCTACCCGTAGTTTTCACTCTGTCACTTCTGTTTTGTTTAAAGAACACTCTACCCCTCGCTCTTTTGTTCCTTCTTTACTCTTCCTATGGAAAGGAACCTTAAAATCTTTTCCTCTATTCAATCTAAAACATAGGGGGACCTAAATGTCCTTCTGTTGTATTATGGGTTTCCCCACCCCAACTAACATCCTTGATGAATTACCAAATTAATCTTTATTATCATTATTGTAATTATTATCCTTTTTCTACCAATTGCATTCCCTCCTCATTTCGCAAATGTTCTACAACTAACTTGTCCATAAGCCTCTCTCCTGCTTGTGATGTTTTTATATACTCGAACTCTGATCCTGTCAACAAACGACGCTTCAAAAGAACTGTCCATGACGATCCGCAGAAGCCTCATAGAAGATATAATATTGCTGGACTATAACTGACTTTCAAGGAGTTCGTTTAAGTTCTACAACCAATTTTTCTCGCATAGAAGACTTCTACCCACCACTTCAATTCGATTTGGCAGAAGCACCCACACAACCAGGGGAGGAACTTTAACATCACGCCTGAAAGGAATGTATTTTATCCCTGGCAATAATTTTGTTTGGACTTGTTCCACTGGTCTCATGGCATGTGTCCACGGGGATGAAATTGTTAAATCCAAGTCATTTTGCATTCAAGTATGGCTTGTGTGTATAACTCTGATGATTTTATATCCCTACAGGTACCCATGGAGTACCCTCTTTTGCAAAATCGTAAAGATTTAGATCTGTTATTTTTTAAAACAAGGGGGATTGTGTGCTATGCTTAAAGAAGAATGTTGTTTTTATGCTGATAGCAGGGGGGCTTGTTTTCTATTTCGCCATGGTTTACAACCTTTTTAACTGCATTGGCAGGATCATTAATAATCATTATATTGATATGTATTATAGGACCTTGTTGTTTTTATAGAATATTGCAATTTTTAAAAATCAATTATCCTCCATAACTGCTGATGTTAATGTGCTATTGCAAGCTCATGTTATATCCTCAACACCGGACGAAAAAATGTCATTGCTGAGTTACCGCTCCTTGGACAACCCTGACGCTGACGGGTCGCACTCTTGCCTAGATGACGGGGACGGCGAACATTTCATAAAAATGGTTCCTGTCTTCTCGGACGAGGAAGAAGACTCGTCGTAAATAATAAAAACAGAGGAGATGTTGTAACTATGTATCATTGCAACTATGTATCATTCATGTGTTTGCAACATTGTATCATTCACGTGTAATCATTAACTTCTGTCTCTTCAGTGACCTTTGCAAGGCACGTACAAGGGACAAGGAGCTAGACGGTTGTTAATAAGCTTATCCACACTGTAAATGATCTGTCCGGTATGCAGCTTTGTAAACATGCACATCCTGATGAGATTATCATGTTTGACTTGAGCTTTGATTAAATCATTTTCTTGTAAAAAAGCACAATAAAAGAGCGTGTGCCAAGACATTCGGGGCGCGCTCATCCCGAGGAAACCTCGCTTCCTGTCGTTTCTCTCTCCTTCGCTCCCTATCATGAGCTGCCCATCTGATGCAGGATAGCAGATACCGTACATGTGAAAAGCCAAAACTCCACAGGGGTTATTTATTGTCAACCATTAATTCAGGTTTGCTAAAATTCTTGGGCAGTGTTTAATGTCATACTATAAATTCCTTCTATAATCACCTCAGGTTCTTCAAGTACTGTTGTTTGAAAAATGCAAACTTGAAGTCATCTTGAAATGGAGAAAAGCTAATTGTGCTATTGTTTTGACTTTTTCCCTCAGCACTGATAATAATAATTATTACAACTTGAAACAAGTCTTTAAAATTAGCTTAAAAAATACCATTATAATGCCTCTCTCAGCCACCTTCTTTCCCATGACAATAACATCCAGAAAAATGTCTGTGAGGCACTTTTTAAATGTTATTTGTAAAAACAATCATTGGTATGATACAGTTAGCTGGCTTCAAACATACTGAAGTCTGAAAAAATATGAAGTGGAATAGCTTTCCATCACTTCTGGCTAGAAAGGCATAGAATAAACAAACAAGCAGACAAAAATACATCAAACACAAGAACCATCGTTTGTGGCAACAGTTTTCAAATCTACAACACTGAAGAATTCTTAAATCCTTTCAAGGATTGATAACAGAAGTTTACAGCTGATGTTCAATCTTAAAACTTCATTGCAATCCATCTGGGAATTGATGTCATTTCTAATTTAGGAAATGTAGTCAGCACCATTAATATTTTACATTGTGACTAAACACAGTGTGAAATATATTTTTGCTTAGGTTTTTGTTTTCTTCCCACAGCTTAAAATCCCCCTCCCCCCAGAAATTAAGTTTACTTCTCTTTGCGATACTCACCATCTTGTAACTTTATACAATTCTTCTTGGTGTAGTAAGGAATGTAAGAGTTAATATCTATTGGCAAATTTGTTCTGTTAACCAAACTGGTGATGTTTAAAATTATTCAGAAGAATAAATCATTCTGCTTTACATTTTCACTAGAGACTGTGCTTTGTACATACATTTTGTAACAAATCTTTTATCACATTGACATCAATAGAGAAGCTGTGCAATGCAGCATTCTCTCCTGACTACATCATTGGAAACTTTGAGGAGATAATGAAATGACTTGATGTCTCCCAAACAGAAGCTTTTCCCACTACATTTTCTGATAAAAATATATTTACCAGTCAGGCAAAAAAAAGAGGAAAAAAAGGCTGATCTCTTTTTGATCATATTTTAAACAACAAAATATAAATATACCAAAAGGTTCATTTTGTAGGTGCACTAAAATGCCATGGGTTAATAATATCATTCTTATATACAGGCTATGATGATGATTGAGAATAGAGGGAACTGCCTTATATGCAGAGGTGTTATTCAACCAGTTTGCACCTATTCGGGAGAACTGATAGCAGTGATTTGGTGTAGGTCTCAGAACTGGTGGTGACCCCTGGCTGGCCACACCCCTGAACCAGGTCTCCCCATCACCTGCTTGTCCCGGTTGCTCTCCTAGCTTTCCATACCACGTGGTGGCCATGGGCCAGCTCGGGTGGACGTGTGCATGTGCAGCAGCTGGAGACATCCACCTGCCTGCCCTCCCTCCTGGAGCACATTTTCTTCCTTCTCACCGTCCCGGCGGCGGACGCATCTCTTCCAGCCTAGGCCAGCCCAGCCTGGCCAGCAAACAGGTGGGTGGGTGGATATCCTGGGACTTCTTGCCCACCTTGTCGCCAATGCGTGCAGCAGCAGCCCCTCAGCTGGCTTAGCAGAGAGCCACCGTTCCCAGGTTTAGTGGCTGGTCCTGCCCCTCACCCTCCCCTCCCTCACCTGGCCTGAGAAGTTAAGGGTGACAGCGGGGGACAGAGAAGCAGCTGGGTTCCTATCTTCCCCTCTCTTTCCCCCACTCTCTGTGTCTGTGTATGTGTGCTGGTCGCGAGTGGGGAGGAGAAGAGATGCCTGAAGGGACTGGCTGAACAAGGATCACCAGCTGCGCTGGAAGCATCTCATCAATTTCCATTTAACATTGCCAGTGCCTCCAGCTCCAGCTGCACAGAGGCAGACATGCGTGTATGCTTGCCATTCCCACCTACCCACCCTCATCTGCATGTGGTGACCCTACCACCCCAATAAGGGAGAAGACTGTGATTTTGCTTCATCCCATCCGCAGTGTTAAGCCTGTGTTCCCAAACCAGGGTTAAGGAGACAAGCTAAACAGAATGTGCAGCGTTAGTCAGATAGGCACACAGATAAATGAGTGAGATAAGTTTGTGTGTTTGTTAACATACAGTAAAAATAACAGATATGCTTGTGCTATCAAAAATATAGTTTATTCCATTTAGAGATTATAGCATAGTCAGAATAACAGCCCATTAGTCATGTATCATTTTAGTCAGTCCATTCAAGGATATTCAATTAGCAAAGTCCGTGTAGAATATCCAATGTCAGTTTACTTACAAATCAGTCCTTTCTCGCTCCCGTTCCAGTAGGGGAAAAACGCAGTCTTCATCCAGTAATTAGGGATCATCAAGCCAGAGAGAGCAAGCTGACGTTCCTTGCTTCTTTTATGGTGCTTTCACAACCACTCCCTTAATTACATTCCTATATTTAAAGTTGCAGACACTTTAACTTATAAACCATGCTAACATATTTATTATTTTACCTAAACCAGTTAGGGAAAACAATGTTATCCCAAACATTCTCCCCTTTTAGGTAATAATAATAATACTATAACTATTTACATCTTTAAAGCATATTTGTTACAACTCTCTTTAAACTTAATTACTCCTTGAGCTTTTGTAAATTGGTCTGCAATGTTTTCTTCTGTCATGCAGTATTCCAATTTAATTAGCCCATTCTTTACAGATTCTCTAATATTTAAGTATCTTAAATCAGTATGCTTTGATCTAGTTTTTACAGCAATACTAGTAGCTAACTTTATGGCTGCCTGGTTGTCCTCGTACACAATAATGGAATCTTTAACAGTTTTTCCCATGTCTAATAATAACTGTTTGTACAAAATTAAGTCAGTGCATAGTAATGACAGACATGAAAATTCCGCTTCCATCATGGACAAGCTAATATGCTGTTGTCTGATTGACCTCCACCCTATTAGTGTCTTACCAAATAATATAGCCATCCCAGATGTTGATTTTCTAGTGTTTATGTCAGTTGCAAAACTTGCATCTGCATAGGCACTAAGACTCAAATCACCCTTTGGTTCTATATACAATGCATGGTTCATTGTTCCTTTAAGATATCTTAAAATTCTTTTTAATGATTGCCAATGACATTGATGTGGATCAGAATTAAAACGTGCCAGCTGATTAACACTATAAGCTATATCTGGCCTTGACCAATTGCTTATATATGATAAGCTGCCAATCAAAGATTGATATATGGACTTATCAAATTTGGGACTTTGATCATCAGTTTGGCAAACTTCCTGACTCATTGGAGTCTTTGCCGGTTTACAAAGTTCCATTTTAAATGTTTTAATTAATTGGCAAATTTTATCTTCTTGAGATATCTTAAATCCATTTTTTGTTTTGTTAATTGTCAATCCTAGATACTTTTTAATTTCACCTAAATGCTTTAATTTTATCTTTTTGGCTAATAATGATATAATCTCATTAGCTTCATTATTAATCTTAGTTATCAAAGCAATATCATCTGTAAATAATAACAATAATGACACCGTTCCATTATTTTCTCTTTTAAACACACATGGATCTGCTAAACCAGATTTAAAACCTATATTGTTTAATTCTTTCACAATATATTGGTTCCACTCAAAGCCAGATTGTTTCAACCCGTAAAGACTCTTTTTGAGTTTCCAACAATCATTACTATTTACTTTATTGTCTTTTATAATAACTGGCTTTTTCAAATATATAGTGTGCTGCAATGGTGCATGAAAATAAGCAGTTTCTACATCTAAATGGTTAATGACATAGTTTTTCTTAGCTGCCCACACTAATGCTGCTCTCACAGATGTTGCTTTAAGGCTTGGTGCAAAAACTTCATTGTAATTAGATGGAGTTTAATTAAATCCTTGAGCTACCAACCTAGCTTTATGGGTAACAGTCCCATCATTTCCAGTTTTTACTTTAAATACCCATTTGCACCCAATGGATTTTTCTCCTGGAGGTAATTTAGCATCTTCACATACTTTCATTACCTTTAATGAATTTAGTTCTTTTTCCATTGCCTTTTGCCAATTCTCCTGATCCTTAGCAGGATACATCCTAAGTTCATCTATACTAGTTGGAACTTTAGTTACTTGGCAAACTATACTTGCTTGATACCTATCAGGTGGTCTAGTTACACGTGTAGTACATCTAGGTATTACAGGACTTACAGGTGGACTTTCATTTATTACCTGTTCTTGATTATCAAACTCTTCCTGATCAACTATTTCCTCTTGTTCTGATCCTATTTGTTCTTCGTGGACTTCTTTAATTGGACTCTTCTTATAACTAGTCTGTTCTTTCTGCCTTTTGTAGGGTTCAATAATTACTTCGTTATTTAAATCTTGCTCTAATCTATTCCATCCTACATGTTCTAGGAATTTAGCACTAGCACTGGGGTAAACTCTAGATGTTCCTGGTTCCCAGAATCTATAAGATCTATGATTAGATTTATATCCTACAAAAAATAATCTTTTAGCTGTATGTTGTCCTTTGTGTTTGAGTTGTGTAGGGATATGCACCCATGCTGGTGCTCCAAATGTGTGCATGTAACTTAAATCAGGTTTTGTACCATGCCACAGTGTGAATGGTAATTCACCTGTTGTTGAATTAACATCATTATTTAATATATGATTACCACACATTATTGCTTCTCCCCATAAATTGTCAGGTAATCCTGAATCAGACATCATGGTACGTGCCATTGACTGTAGTGTTTGGACTCGTCTCTCTATAAAGGCATTATGTTATGGCCTATATGGTGCAGATGTTTTATGTTGAATACCTAACATTCTTAGTCTATTCTGGAATTTATTATTTGTAAATTCCGCACCATTATCTGTTATAAGAGTTACTAATTTCTTTTTAGTTTTCCTTTCAGCAAATTTTATCCAATTAAAGAGATTTAGATATGTTTCAGTTTTGCTCTTCATTAAATAGCAGAACCCATATCTAGAATAGTGGTCCATTATACTTAATATGTATTGAGCACCTCCTACACTTGGTTTTTTCAGACCTATTAAATCAGCAAATACTACTTCTAAAGGCTCTTTGGTAGTAAATCCATCAACTCTATTAGCCGGTGTGACCCTGCTTTTGCTTTGATTACAAGTAGAACATTGCAAATATTTATTACAAGGTTTCAAACTTATTCCTTTAGATAATTCAACAGTTTTCTTAAGCATTTTAAAATTTAAATGCCCTAGCTGTCGGTGTAACAAGTGAATACATTAATCATGAGGTTTCTTATTATCATAAACTGTGTTAGCCACCTTTAAACTATTATCATTTAACACATATAATTCACCTCTTAAAGATGCAGTAATTTTCTTATCTTCTTTCTCAATTATGCAGTTATCTCCTTTAAAGGTAACTACATATCCCAGTTTAACCAAAATTCTTACTGAAATTAAATTAAACTTAAGTTGTGGTACATATAACATTTTTACATTCTCTTTTATGAAAGAACAATATGTTATACCTTGACCTTTAGCTTTCAGTTTCCAGCCATTGGCTAACGATATCTGCTGTGTTCTCTGGGACATTTTAATAAATTTTTTGTTATCATTTGTTATACAGTGGGATGCTCCACTGTCAACCACCCATAAATTATTTTTTACAGCTTCGTTAATATACATGGCTAACTCTAAATTTTTATTTATCTTTTGATGACTTTTAGTATTCTGGCCAGCGTTCTGGCGCTTTGCTTTTTTACAAAATCTTACCAAGTGTCCTCTTCCTCCACAATTAAAACATTTTTTAATTGCGTATGCAGTAGGAGATTCATTATCTTCTTTTTGAGGTTGCTCCCTCCTTAACTCATCTCTTTCAAGTCTTCTTCTTGCCTCTTCAATCAATTTGCCAGTTATATCAGTTAAAGTTAAAGATTCCTGAGGCAAAATTTCAAGGGAAGTGACGTAGTTATCATAACATTCGTTTAGTTATGATAGAATTATGTAGACTTGGTGTAGTTCAGAGAAAATAAGCTCTTTCTCATGCAGTTCTTGAAAAATGCTTTTTATAGAATTCAAATGACTCAGCATATCACCATTCGTTTGGAGATGCGTCCTGAAAAGCTTCCATGTTAGATTTATGTGAGCACCAACGTTTTCTCGGACATAAATCCTCTTCAGCTTCTGCCAACACCCAACAGCCGTTAGCTCTCCATGGGTATGAACAAGTTGCTGGTCAGTTAATGTTAATCCTATTATGCAAATAGCTTGTTCATTCTTTAGTATAAATTCTTCTATCTTTTGTCTATCTTCCTCAATCTCTGGATCCCATTCCTCTACGTTTAGTGAATTTTCAATTATGTTCCACAGACCTTCTCTTCGTAGAAGTAGACTACATTTCATAGACCATGATACATAGTTTGTTCCATCCAGCTTGGATATAAGGGACAAACTTTGTAGATTGACTTGTGCCATGTTTTCTTATATGGATATAAAACTATAATTAATAAAACACAGCTGTCTGTTTACTGTAACGTATAACAACACAAACTCTCACTTTTTACATAAATCTGTTTTATCCTAGTTAAACTGACTTTGCAGCCTCTGGGCCCATAACCAGTGTTAAGCCTGTGTTCCCCAACCAGGGTTAAGTAGACAAGCTAAACAGAATGTGCAGCGTTAGTCAGATAGGCACACAAATAAATGAGTGAGATATGTTTGTATGTTTGTTATCATACAGTAAAAATAACAGATACCCTTGTGCTATCAAAAATATAGTTTATTCCATTTAGAGATTATAGCATAGTCAAAATAACAGTCCATTAGTCATGTATCGTTTTAGTCAGTCTATTCAAGGATATTCAATTAGCAAAGTCCATGTAGAATATCCAATGTCAGTTCACTTACAAATCAGTCCTTTCTCGCTCCCGTTCCAGTAGGGGAAAAACGCAGTCTTCATCCAGTAATTAGGGATCATCAAGCCAGAGAGAGCAAGCTGACGTTCCTTGCTTCTTTTATGGTGCTTTCACAACCACTCCCTTAATTACATTCCTATATTTAAAGTTGCAGACACTTTAACTTATAAACCATGCTAACATATTTATTATTTTACCTAAACCAGTTAGGGTAAACAATGTTATCCCTAACACCCGTTGCTGAATTTCACCACCACTGCCTCCTTGGCAGCAGCCGATCGTGGGACCTCAATCTCCTCAAGTGCCAGCCTCGGTGTTACTCACTGAAAGTGGGGGGGGGGAAACACACACACACAGAGCTGAACCAGCAGCTCTCTCAGTAATAGTCCTGGTAGCAGCAGCTGCAGTGGTTTCACCTTGTCCCAGCCATCAGCCACCCTGAGCTAAAGAAGCTGGCTGCATCAGGGGAGTCGACCAGCTGAGCATGCAAAACAAGGTGCCTCGGACTGCCCGCAGTTCTCCTTCCTCCTCTCCCACATCCTCTTTCAGGGGCTTCCCACCCACCACTCTGCTTGCACTGTGTGTGGGTCTGGCCGGCTGCCTCTTTCCTATGCTGCCTTCCCCTCAGTGATTCTGTTCAGTGCTCACCCCTCTCAGCCCTCCACACACACCCCACACACACACCTGCTCAATACCCCACCCCCACCTCAGGTCATGAAAGAGATGAAAATTGGGTGGGACTAATGCTGCGGAAGATGCCACCCGCGAAGGCAGAAAAAGGCCTGGGAAGAATGGAAAGAGCTTTTGTGTGGGCTCTCTTCTGAGCCCTACTACCCACAAATCCCCCCTCCTCACCTCTTCTCCTTCCCCTCGCCCTGCCAGTGTCTGCAAATCCCTCCCACCTTCCACTCCATGCTGCAAAGCTCGACAGCCCCCCAAACACTGCAGAGCTCCACCCCGCAGCATATTGCAAAGCTCTCTCCCTCCTTCACCCCGCCACCCTGAACGCCATCACTCACCATGCTCCACACGACAACCAGAAGAAAGAAGTCAATGCAGCTTTCCTGCTTTTTCAGGTTAGGGAGGGGGGGAAACCTTCCGCTCAGGCGGTTCATGCCCTGTGGAAGCTCCTCTGTTCGCCACCATCCCTTGAAAGTAACAAAGAGGGCTTGGCCCACTGCGGCTTTGAGAGAGAGAGAGACACTGACAGAGAGAGAGAGTAGGGAAGAGAAAGGGGAAGATAAGGAGAAGGGCAGAGAGAGAGAAAGACAGGCAGACAGAGATACATGGGGGTCAAGACCCATAGAAAGAGACACACAGAGGAGGGGAGGAGAGAGTGAGAGAAAGAGAGAGAAAAAGAGGGAAAGAGAAAAAGAGGGAATGAGAGAGGAAGGGTGAGAGACAAGAAAGAAAAGGAAGAAAAAAGAGAAAGGAAGCTAAAGGAAGGAAAGGAATAGACAGAGAAAGGGAGAGATGGAAGAAAGGGACAAAGAAAGAAAAAGAAAGAAAGAGAGGGAGGGAGGGAGGGAGGGAGGAGACCATGAATGAGATATATGAATGGGTTGATAAATACATGGAAGGAGAGAGGGAGAGAGGGAGGAAAAAAAGGAGAGGAAGGAAGGACACAAACCCTGGCTTCAGAAGACTCTTTGAAGCACACAGCAATCTATGGCTGGCCTGCAAGGGATCTCAGAGGTCATCTAGGCCAACCCCCTCCTCCAGCAGGAGATCCTTACAGAAACATAGAATAGCAGGGTTAGAAGTATATGTGTGTGTGTGTGTGTGTGTGTGTATGTGTGTATGTGTGTATGTGTGTATGGCTGTCAAAACTCCAAAACAGGTCAAGTAGCTCTGGGGAGATCAGTCATAAATTAGAACAACCAGCCATTAAGTGAGGACCACTTGTATTTGGTTTGCTGGTCACATGGTCGCCTGGCCACACCCACCCACCTGGCCACAAAGACATGCCCACCAGTCACATGGCCACAAACCCATGCCCATCTGGTCATGTGACCATAAAGCTATGCCCATCTGGTCATGTGACCAAGCCACGCCCACATGGTCACGTGACCACCAAGCCACAGCCACAAATTAAGCCACGCCCACAGAACCGGTAGTAAAAAAGTTTGAATATCACCACTGCTTATATGTTACTTCAAAGGTGGAAGCAGTCAGTTCCAGACTGTGTAGATAGGAAAGGAGAGATCACGTGCATAGCCTCTAACCTGACAGGCTCACCTCTCCTGAGAAACAAAAGTTCAGGAGCCAGTATCATCAATATGCTAATGATATTTTAGTGTACATCTCAATCCTGCATTGCATAGGTGAAGTTACTAATGTACTGAACCAGTGTCTGATGGCAGGTCATATCTGAATGAGGAACAACAGATTCAGCCACAGTCCTGACAAGAGTAAATAACTGTGGTTATTTGGGACACCTGGACCTAGGACATTTTCACTTTTGGTCTTGTATAAATAGCACTTTTCCATTTGAGATTAGCACACAACTGACTGACTGACTGACTGACTGACTGACTGACTGACTGACTGAATGACTTACTTACTTACTTACTTACTTACTTACTTACTTACTTACTTACTGGGAGGTCCTCTTAGATTTGCAGTTCAAAAGGCAGGGGGCAAGTATGGCAAAGAGGACCTTTGCACAGGTTGACCTTATACAAAGTTTCATTTTATACACTGGTTGTGCCCTTTCCTAAAGCAGGAGACTCTTCAAATGACCACTCATGCCTGAGTAATCTCACAGTTGTACTCTGATAATGTGCTCTACATGGGGACCTGCCCCTGAAGACTATCCAGAAGCTACAGCTTGTCCAAAATCCAGTGACATGGGCAGGAATGATGCTTTTCATTATGTCCATATGTTTTTGCCACTTAACAAGCTACACTAGTTATCAATCTGCTTCCAGATGTAATTCAAGATGATATCAATGAAGATTGTCAGTCATCCAGGTCATGGTTGTTCCAAAGGTGCTTTTTAAAAGGCAACTGGACTTTCATTCACACCTTCTAACCAGAGCTGAAGAATCTTCTTGGATGAGAAGCAACACATTTTCAAAGAAAAACAAGGAAGTCCAGTTACCTCTTGAAAAAATACTTTTGAGAGAACCATGAACTGGATAACTGAAAATCTTTATAAACATTTAGCACTATGGCAGAGGTCTGCAACCTTAAACACTCAGAGACATTTGGACCCGTTTCCCACAGAAAAGGAAAAAAACTGAGAGCCAATAATTTAACAACCAATGTGACTGGGTGGGTGTGGCCAACTCAATGTCACTCACTCCCACCCAGTCACTCCTGTTATAGAATATGAAGTGAGTCTCCATCCCCTGCCATCATCCTTACCTTCTCAGGACAGAAGAGGGGTGATGGGGAGGGGAGGGGTGGTGCCAGCCAGTGGTGGGATCAGCCGACAGAGAGCTGCAGCAGAGGGCCGAAAGAGCCGCATGTGGCTCCAGAGCCGCAGGTTGCAGATCCCTGAACTATAAGATGTGTAACCTTCAAATGGTGCAGGAGTAAGAATGGATTTCCAGAAAAATTTCAGACAACAGGAACCATTTGCATTTCAGTTTGAGATGCAGACAACACAGACTCATCCCCAAACAGCCTGCATCTGTTTTCAACAGTGAAGGAACACATGGCAGAAAACATCCTACAGAAAGCACAGCTCCCAACACAGCCCTTTTAGCAGTTCCAAGAAGGCTCCACACCAGTTTGCACTACTCAGGTGACCCTGAGGACACAGACAAAACTCCTCTAAGTTGCCTCAATGATTCTGTAAAAAAATGAAAAGGAACACCTGTCTGAAAGGAATATAAATAGTTCCATTCCCTACCATTCCAGCCAGAGCTGAATGGTAGGGAATAGTTCCATTCCAGCCAGAGCTGAAGAAGCTTCTTAGATGAGAGGTGAAATGGCTTCAAAGAAAACAAGAAAGTTCAGTTGCTCTTGAAAAAGCATCTTTGGGACATTCAAGATTAAGATTGTTATCTATAAAGTCCTTTATTGTATGGGGCCTATTATCTGAGAAGCTACAATCAGGCAAACTGCATTCTGGATCTTCTCAATTACATTCCATTATCTTTTGGGACCAAAGAAATATGCCCTTTTTGTCATTTCTCGACCCTCTGAACAGCATCCCTTGGAGACATATACAACCCATAATCCTAAAGGATTTTGGAAGAGTCCTAAGACCTGGCTGTGCTCCCATCCCTGGCTTTGGGTGTTTGGGGAGCCCAAGATGTTATTTATATGGCTCTTCTCTGTGTGTTCATGTTTGCTTTTGATACACTTTTTAATTATGTATTCTTTTAATTATATACTCTACCCAGAGTAGTTTCAGGGTCAAGCAGTATTGAAATCCAATGAATAAATAAACTATTGGACCTCCAGATGGACCTCCAGATAGTGCTGAACTATAATTCCCACCATCCCTCATCAATGGCAAAACAATTGAGAGATGATGTTTTGCAGCTACAGGTTTTCCTTCCCTGGTCAAGCTTTAGCTACACTATACTTACTAGCTGGCTGGCTTGCAAAATTAACAATTCAGATAGGAATGTTTCCCAACTCTATCAGAGATATATGCCAGGGACTGAATTCAGGATTTTATAAATGCAAAATTACTGTTCTACATCTGAGCTGTATTATTTTTATATAAAGAGAATTCTTCACAGAGGCTTTATAGCTGCCTGTTATTCCCTTTCAGCATTATTTGTGATTTTATACTTTCCCCCACCCCCCGTATGTTATATATCGTCAGTCAATGAAAGTGGCAGACCTTTGGTCAACAGGATTCCCAGGACAGCAGCTGATATTACCAGGAGTAAGACTATAAAAGATCATATAAAATAAAAATGAAAATAAAATTGCATGCATTTATTATGTTTGGTGGTCAGTGAAATGCTTTGTTATATATATGGGAAAGAATTAAAAGAAACCATTATGTGAAAATACCTCTCTGGCTATCTCCAGTGGAGGCACTAGTATATCCCAATGTTATGGATCTGAACAAAACAATAAAATACAAAGAATTATTAACAGATGAAGGCGACTTGAAAACACAGATACAATTAAAAACACAGGGAATTGAAATTGGGTGGTGGCCGGATGCTCAAATTCAAACAAAACACAAAAAAGACAAGGAACAATTTGGATTTTATAATACAGATCAGGAATTAGACAAAATTTTACAAGGAAGTGAAAAAAAAGATGATTACCAAAATGTACAATTGTTTATTGAAATTCAAAATGGAAGAGGAAATGGTTAAGGAGAACATGATAACATGGGCTAAAATTGTGGCCAAAATATTGAATTAGAACAACGGGAATGAATTTGGCGAACTAACTATAAATTAATGTTATCAGTCTCATATAAAGAAAATATTTATAAAATGTTCTATCACTGGCAACTCCCACCAGCAAGACTTGCTAGGATGTTCCCTAATATGTCACCCAAATGTTGGAAGTGTAACTTTAGCCAGGGAACATATTTTCACATGTGGTGGACATGTCCTAGAGCCAAAAATACTGGTCTAAGATATAGGCATGGTTAGAAGAGATGACAAAACTAAAGATTAAATACAATCCAGAGACCCTTCTACTTGGAATGACAGAACTGACATGGAACAAAAAACACCAGCACATATCATCACAGCGGCAAGGAAAATCTTTGCCCAAAACTGGAAATCAACAATGATACCTAAGGACCTGGCAATAACTAATAAAATCCACCAATGTGCAGAAATGGTTAGACTAACCATGTTACTAAAAAATAAGAAAGAGGGGAATTTTTTTTCAATTTGGAATATATGGTACTAATGGTTGTATAAAAAGAAAGTAAAGATGTCTAGAGAAACTGATTAAACAAACAACAAGGGAAAATGGAAATAAGATAAATGTATATATAGCTATGTATATATGTAAAGTAATATAATTAAATAAATATTGTATTATAATTGTAATGATAACATAACAAAAAGTAAGGATTTAAGAAATAAGTTATAGATTTACTTGTAACAAATGTCTTTAGTTGACACTAATAGAAATGTACACTACTATGAAAATGTTGCAAAAATGTGAGAACATGTTTCTTTTTTTAAAAAAACATTCTTTTTTAAAAAACATTCTTTTTAAAAAAAACTTTCAATAAACATTATTAATAAAAAAAAAGAAAGTGGCAGACCCTTGGTCAACAGGATTCCCAGGACAGCAGCTGATATTACCAGGAATAAGACTATAATAAAGATAATATAAAAATGAAAATGAAAATAAAATTACATGCATTTATTATGTTTGGTGGTCAGTGAGAATAAGCATTTTTTTAAAAAAAAAAAAAAACCTTTTTCCTTTTCTTGTACTTTTCCATTTGTTTTCCTGTTCTTTCTTTCCTCCTTTCCTTTCAGTTTCTTCTATTGTATGAAAAATTCTTAATAAATATAAACAGAACAGAATGAATGAATACATTTCAAATGTAGTTACAGAGAGAGTAAAAGTAAATGCATAAAGATAAGTAGATAGAAAGGTAGAAGATGGTACAGTAGATAAATTATAGATATATAGATCTATCACTTTTTTGAATATAAAGGCATATTCATTTGGGAATTTAAATTACACAACTATGTGCACCAGATGAATTTTGTTTTTTTTACTACATTTTCATAAATTGGAAGCCATCACTAAATGGGCTGTTTCCTTTGCAGACTTTGATATATATCTGAGGATGACAGTACAAGGAAAAAATCATATATTCTGTTCAGGGGTGATTAACTATCTAACATAGATCCCATTCCAAATTGTATGGGACTTTAAATATTAAAAAATGACTAAGCTTTTAAACAAAATAAGACACAGGAAAAAAAACAGATGATTACAGATTTGAAACAATAACAAGAATCAAGATATTCCCTTGTCATCCATTAGCAGTCTAGTAGCAAACAGTATTCTGCATTACAATTTTTCCTGTATTTTTACAATTTTCTTTTGTTTTCTTTATTCATACGTTTATTTGTTTTCCTCCTTCCTTCTTCTTGCTCAACATTAACACTTTAGTTTTGTTCAATGTTTTATCCATTTCTGTTATTATTTTTCCTTTTTCCTCTGTAAGATATGTATTATTTTTCACATAGCAAAGGACAAACTACAAGCTCCAGATCAATAAAAGACATTTAAACCTACACGGTATAAATCAATAACATTAATCATAACTGAGTACTGATTTTTTTTTTATTCTTATCTTTCTCTTGCTAGATATTTCTTTTTCAGGTTATTATCAAAGTCTTCAAAATTTCTATTACTAGGCGCCAAGACAAAACTTTAATCAGAAACATCTATTTTAGTTATTGTGAATTAGTCCTGGTCTTTCGATGTCTTTTGAACAAAGGCCTATATAGCTATAATGACTTCAAGGAAGTAGTAGTGTTAATATTTTGATGCTTTATGCAAATTTGCTTCTTATCCCAGACTTGTATGGTTACAAAATATGCCATTTTGTCCTATGCTCTGCTATGCATCCGTATTTTGCCATAGTTCCTGTGGCAGCAGCCACACTAGTGCGTTCCTCGATGCCTTAGCAGTTTTTCTTATGTCTTCATAGATGATATAAATTTATGCTTTGATTTCTAGGTTTTGTGTATTAATCATTTCCATGTTTCCATTAATTATTCTGATATTTATTCAATACAGGTAGTACTTGACTTACTTGACCACAATTAAGCCCCAAAGTTATGTTGCTAAGTGAGAAATTTAAGTGAATTTTGCCCCATTTTATGATTTTTCTTGTCACATTTTTAAAGTGAATCACTGCAGTTGTTAAGTTTTATTTATATATTTAACATATGGCACGTGTTAGCTGGGGATCACTAGGCAGTGTTATCTTACCGGTGGGATGCCTGAATGCCTGTACAGTAGAACCTTTAATCACAAACACTTCTGACCATGACCAAACTCGGTTCCGACCAAAAAAATTCACATTTTTTTTAATCTGGTCACAAACACATACTTGGATGGCAATTAAACATGACCCCTGACCCAGAAATTCCTGAAGATGAAACATTAGAAAACAAAGAAATTGCCAAAGTTTTGGAACAAATTTTGGTTATAACCAGAGGTTCTACTGCAGGCATTCAGGGCAGCCTCCTTTCTTGTCACTATGCAGTTTATTCACTTATGGGAATTGAACCACTGAGCCGCCGCCCTCAGTGGTGCATAGGCTCAGGGTCTTATCATGTGAGCCACTGTGGCCCCTAGTTATTAAGTTAGAAACAAGTTGTTAAATGAATCTGGATTCCCCATTGACTTTGCTTGTCAGAAGGTTGCAAAAGGTAATCACAATATCCTGGGACACTGCAACTCTCATGAATATGAGTCAGTTACCTAGTGCCTGATTTTTGATCCCATGATAATGGCAGTGCTGCTACAGTCACAAGGGTGAAAAATTGTCAGAAGTCACTTTTTTCAGTGCCGTTGTAACTTCTTACAGTCACTAAATAAATTGTTGCAAATCAAGGACTACCTGTATCTTGCCTTTACCACTCACTTCTGGGACTGGTTTCTCATTTGCTCATCAGCAAGTATCCCTTTCAAAATTCATAGCTTTGGGCTTGATTCTGAAGCTACCATTATGAATTATTTCACTTACTGTAACAATACAGTATTTATAGTAAGGGTGAACAAGTTTTCAATACCTGGCTTCAATGCTGTTGGCATAGAAATCAGCAATTACACATAACAGACAAATTTGTAATCTTCTCTTATCAAAGATATAGAATCTGAAAATATGATCACTTGATTGGTGCTGATTAAGTGATATTTCCTATTGCAAAAGGAATTCCATAGATGACCAAATCTAAAATTGGAATTGGATGTCAAAAGACACATACCTCTAACAATCATTATCTAGATTAAACTGATTCCCAGAAGTTCACCATCATTGCCAAGGATCTATAATTTTAATTTCTTCCTGGCAAAAACAATTCAGGCAGGAGAAATGAAGGTTATTTCTGTAGCATTCCAGATATCAATAGGACTGCTCCAAAGTTGTTTTGTAGGTGAGATCTGTTAAGTCCTGAGCATGGGCGCAAGGAACGGAGACGAGACATCGAATGGTGACTTCAACACTTTATTGTGAAATAAGAACAGAGCAAATACTTGGGCAGCAGCAGCTCTTTTATAGAGCTGGCTGCTGTCAAAACAACCAATGATTTGAGTTTACCACTCTCACAAGTATCCAATCAAAGAGGCCCATTAACAGCCAATCAGACTGGCCAGAAACGAGCAATCAAGACGAGCTCTTCACGGGCCAATGAGAAATACAGGATTACGAGCCTGCTGCAAAGTAAAGCTATTTAGGGTTGTTACTGATGCGTTGGCTTAGTCCACAACAGCCCTCCCCCCTAGGTTCCATCTGAGGGGTGGGGTGACATACTCTCGTAAATAGGCAGGTCGCTTCACCTGTCTGCTTGACCTGTGCTGTTCCACCGGTTTCTGTCCTGGGTCTGGTTCCGGTGGGCTGCCAGCTGGGCTGGATGGTGAAAACAGTCCTGCTGCTCCTTCGAATGGCTCTGGGCTGTTCTCCCTGCTTCCGCCAGTGCTGTTTTCTGGGTTCCCCGGATCTGCTGCCATCGTGGTGCTGTTACGCGGCGAGGCCACTCCCCGGCTCAGTTCTCCTTCTGGCGGTGAGTATCCCCTGGTTGGTTGTGTAGACTGCTGGCTTTCAATTGTTAAGTCATCTGTTATTTCTTTTTCGGCCTCCTCGATGTTCCTCCCCCCCACAGTTAGGGATTCAGGGGCTGAGATAGGACTAGGTGCTAGTCTGGAATGGAGTTGGTCTATGTGGCGCTTCCACATCTTACCATCTGCAGTTTGTAGGCAATAGGATCGGGGTCCCATAAGTTGCATTATGGTAGCGAGGACCCACAATGGGTCGCCCGAGAAGTTTTTCACAAACACGGGGTCACCTTCCGACACTTGCTGCTGGATCCTGGGGGTTGTTCAGGCGTGTAATTTGGGTGGAAGCGATCGAGATGTGAGCGAAGTTTCCGGCCCATCAGGAGTCCAGCTGGGGTTCTGTTCGTGGTGCTGTTTGGGGTTATGTGTTGGAGGAGAAGCATTCGGGTTATTTTGTCATCAAAGTCGCCATGGTCCACTTTGTGCAGTGTTTTTTACAAATTGAACCATTCGCTCAGCCCTACCATTGGTCGCAGGGTGAGCTGGCGATGTTAAGGCATGGTGGATGCCCCAATCTGCCAGGTACTGTTCAAATGCCAGGGCAGTGAATTGGGGGCGATTATCAGAGACCAGGACATCTGCCAATCCGTGGGTAGCAAATAGCTTGTTCAGTTTTTTAGTAACCGTCTCTGTGGTGGTGCTTTTCATCTTGTGGACCTCGAGCCAGTTAGAATAGGCATCCACTGTTAGGAGGAAAGTGTGTCCTCTTGTGGGTCCCACAAAATCAATGTGGATATGGGACCAAGGACCTCGAGATGTTTCCCACTGAGTTGGGGGAATTTTTGAAGGATTAGAGCGAGTCTCCTGGCATTTGCTGCACTTTGCTACCCAGGTCTCTATCTGTTTGTCTAACCCAGGCCACCATGCGTAACTCCTGGCCAATGCCTGGATGTCCATCGTGCAACATTTTTAATACCTTATGTTGCAATTTCTCCGGGATAACACCTCTGTCTCCCCACAAGATGCAGCCCTTTTGGGAGAATAGTTCTGTCTGTTGATTTCTGAATGGCTTGAAAGTGTTGTTGGGTGTGCTGACCGGCCAACCCCGTTCCACCCAGCTGAGGACTCATGCCAAAACAGGGTCCTTTTTTGTTTCTGAGGCGATGTCTCGAGTGGTCAGCGGCGGTGATTTAAGGGTTTCGATTTGCAATACGGCTAAGGCTGGAGCTGGGCCCTATGACGTCTGGTAGTGGAGAGCGGCTCAAAGTGTCAGCGTGGGGAATGGTTTTCCCCGGGCGGTGTTGCAATTGGTAATTGTAGGTGGCTAAAAATTCTGACCAACGTGTCATTCTTGGTGATAAGATAAGGGGAGTTGGTTTGTTTCCTGCCAAAATACCAAGTAGTGGCTTGTGGTCTGTAATTATGGCAAAGGGTTTCCATACACATATTCATGGAAACGTTTAATTGCGGATACAATAGCGAGAGCCTCTTTATCAAGTTGACTATAGTTCCTTTCAGTCTTAGACAAGGTTCTCGAAAAGAACGCAATAGGTGCCTCATTCCCATTTAGTAGGACATGGTTTAAAATGGCTCCCACTCCGAATGGTGAGGCGTCACAGGTAACTGTTAATACAGCATCGGAGGATAAGAGGTTTTTTACTTGTTGGCATGCCCATTCTTCATGCTGTCCCCAGACCTAGGAAGCCTTTTTGTCGAGAAGTCTATGTAGGGGCTCGGCCACGGTCACCTTCTGGGGCAAGAAGATGTTATAAAAGTTAATGAGTCCCAGGAAGGCTTAGAGGTCTGTCTTATTCCTAGGTCTCGGGGCGTTTTTGATTGCGGTTAGTTTTTTTTTTCGGTGGGGTGGATTCCCTGTCTGTCGAGAAGGTATCCCAGAACTCCACTCTCTCCGTACAAAGTTGACACTTGTCCCTTTTTACTTTCAGGCCACCGTCTTTAAATTTCTGAAGAACCTTTCTGAGTCGTTGTACTAATAACTCTTTAGTGGGGGCAGCTATTAAGACGTTGTCAAAATAAGGCACAACACCTTTTATGCCTTGTAATAGTCTCTCCATCAAACTTTGGAAAATGCCAGGCGCCATGCTTACTCCGAATTTGAGTCTATTGCACTTGAAGGCACCTCTATGTGTAACTATTGTCTGGGCTTCTGCAGTTGTCGCGTCGACAGGTAGTTGCTGGTACGCCTGAGCTAAGTCCAATTTCACAAATATTTTTCCGCCACCCAGGGAGTGAAGAAGGTGTTGGACCACCGGTACTGGGTAAGCGCTCTGTTGAAGAGCATGATTTAGGGTGGCCCAGTAATCCCCACAAATTCTTAACGAACCATCTGGCTTCATGGGCGTTACTATTGGAGTTTCCCAGCGGGCATGGTCAATCGGTTCCAAAATGCCCTGGGCTATCAGTTTATCTAGCTGCTCGTCAATCTTTGGCTTAAGGGCAAAAGGCACCCGATGAGGTTTAAGCCGAATGGGAGCTACATCGGGGCTGAGATTAAATGATATAGGGGTCCCCTTGTACTTGCCTAATGTTCCTGTGAACACGTCCTGGAATTCCTGGATGAGGGCCTCTTCCCAGTTGTCACTTCTGGTTTGGTGTATGCCGGCTAGTTCAATCCCGAGTGGGGCAAACCACTGTAACTCTAACAAGCTGGGTCGGTCACGATCGACGACAGTCAGGGGAAGCATCGCTATGCGGTCCTTGAAGGATACTTGGATATGGCTGGAACCGACAACTGGAATTCTGTTTCCCTGTTAGTCTTTCAGGATGATTCGTTGCATGCTGAGGTCTGGCAGGAATCAGCTGTTTGAGGGTTTTCCAGGATACCATCGATAGGGATGAGCCCGAATCGACTTCCATCACGCACGGTCGATTCTCAATAGTAACCCTTACGCGATGAAGCATGGCCGATAATAATGGTTTGGTGGGCCTCTTCCGTCTCGTTGAAGAGGCAGTTGCTTAGTTTCTGTAGTAGTAGTGGTTGTTCCATTGGTGGTTCAGGCGGTCTTGAGTCTCAGGTGGTTTGCATATCTCCCAGCGGTGGTTGTTCTCCATTCAGCTGGGACTGGACTCTCGCTTCCTTCTGCAGACCTTCGCGAGGTGGCCTCTTTTCCCACAGGTACAGCAGAGTGCGTCGAGGAATTTACAGTCCGATCGCGGGTGGTTTGACCCGCAACCAGCACATTGGCGCAGAAGTCTCTGGTTCCTTTGCTCTTGTTCGGAGCGGAGCTGGTTGACCTCCTCTTCCTCACTGTCTGAGGATGACTCGAGGTTTTCGTGGTGGGTGGTAATAGCGTGCTTCTCAGTGGCGAGCAGGCTATCGTTAGCGAGTTGGCGATGCAGTGCGTTCGCTCGGCGCATTCGAGCGGCTGACTTCCTGGTTGCTTTTGCGGCAGTAGCGTTGGTGATGACATCTGCAAGGCTGATGTCTCCTTTCGCCATGAGTTTACTCTGTACTGTGGGTGCATCTAATCCCAGAACTATGTGGTCTCTCAGGGCTTCCTCGAGGTTTGCAAAACCACAAAGGCCTCCTAGGTTCCGGAGTTCGGCTATGAAGTCCCCAATGCTCTTGTTCTTCCGTTGGTCCCTCTGGTAAAACTCGCATCTTCATATCAGTGTAGGTACTGCAGGTGCGTAATGGGCCCAGAGGATCGGCGCGAGGTTATCCCAATCCATGGTCTTCACTTCCGCCGTTTTGGCAAATGCTTTAGCCATTTTGAAAATGGCGGGGCTGCAGTGAGTCAGGAACACCGCTCGTTTCTTGCCAGGCGTAGCATCTTTTAAATTGTTGGTCTCTAGGAACATCTGGAAACGATCTATATATGAGTCCCAGTCTTCGGTTGCTGGGTCAAATGAAGCGGGTGGTATGGCGCCACTGGTCATTTTGTCGTTTGTTGCGTGCGCTCTTCAGCCACATGCTCTGTCTTGTTCGATGAGTACTTAGTCAGCTCTATCATCTCCGCATCCCATCCTCGTCGCCAGTGTTAAGTCCTGAGCATGGGTGCAAGGAACGGAGATGAAACATGGAATGGTGACTTCAACTCTTTATTGTGAAATAAGAACAGAGCAAATACTTGGGCAGCAGCAGCTCTTTTATAGAGCTGGCTGCTGTCAAAACAACCAATGATTTGAGTTTATCGCTCTCACAAGCGTCCAATCAGAGAGGCCCATTAACAGCCAATCAGACTGGCCAGAAATGACCAATCACGACTTGCTATTCGCGGGCCAATGAGAAGTGCAGGATTACGAGCCTGCTGCAAAGTAAAGCTATTTAGGGTTGTTACTGATGTGTTGGCTTAGTCCACAACAAGATAACTTGAGAAACCGTCCTCTGTGCCCCCACTATCACCCAATTGGAAATGGCAGTAATGCAACACTATTTCAATGAAGAATTGATCAACCAGTCTATTTAATAAAGTGTCAGTGATGGTCATTCATCAGATGCAATATTTTGCAATATTTTAGGAGTTTTTAAATTTGTTTTATTTTTTATTTATTTATTTCAGAAGTGGTTTAAAAACATGGCATGAATAGAAGTTGAATAAAATTGAATAAATATTTCAAAGTAACATTAGATTAGAGTTGCATACTAAAATTTCATGCATAAATGTGGGATTGAAAAGCTATTATTAAGATCATCAATATTCAACATTTAACTAAAATGGCCAAAATAATATGAATCAGAGTGACATTAAAACATTAATAAATGTTTTGGTGTAATCTAAAAATACTATCCTTATTTAATGAATTGGGCAAAATGTAGCATCATATTAAGAGAAATACAAATATTCAAGTATAGTATTTGTAGAAATGTATTCCATAAATGATTTCCAAGTTGAATTAATCAAGTCACACCCCCACTAGCAGTTAAAAGGAAGAAGCAGCTGCAAGCTCACATCACTCTGATAAGCACAGAGTTGAAGACCAAGCCTGAAGATGATGAATGAGACTTCATCGAAACGTTGCCTAGATGCTTCCAATCTTATGCGGGAAAAAACCCGAATAACCAAAGATCCATATATAGATAGATAGATAGATAGATAGATAGATAGATAGATAGATAGATAGATATAGATATAGATATAGATATAGATATAGATATAGATATAGATATAGATAGATAGATAGATAGATAGATAGATAGATAGATAGATAGTATTTTCCCACATCATTGTACCCGAACAAAGCTGAATGCCATACATGAAAACTTAAGAAAATATACATACATACATACATGCATACATGCATACATACATACATACATACATACATTCATACATACATACATACATACATACATACATACATACATACATATATACATATATACATATATACATATATACATATATACATATATACATATATACATATATACATATATACATATATACATATATACATATATACATATATATATATATATATATATATATATATATATATATATATTTGGTGGAGATGAAGGCTTCACAATATAAAATATCTTAAATGGTGAGGAAATGACTCAATGATATTTACATTCTTCTTTTGGTCAGCTAACTAATTGGCCAGTACTGTTCCTCGTATTCCAAGGCCTGATGTCAGCCCTTCAAGGTGGATCAGGCTAGGAAACCAATGTCATATACACTGGTACTAATTTTATTGTGAAGTTATAGTAACATAATCTTGCAAGTCTAATGCACTTCTCCCCTTCCTTCCTATATCTAGGGACATATCTGAGATATTTGCATTTTCTTTTCCAGGCTCATCATTCATTCATATTTGTATAGCCACCTATATCACATGGTGATTCTGGATAGCATACATGATAATCGAAATATATAAAAAACATTAAATCAAACAATCTGAATAAAAATCCAAGCTTAAGATAAATTTAAAACAACTGTAAAACATAAAGAATACCTTCTATTAATTGTCAAGAAAGCTCTTGAAACCACTAAGCTAATTGACAAAGCCATGGTTTTTTTTTTTTTGAAACAAATTTTATTAATTTTAAAGACAAACAAAACATCATAAAACATTACAAACATAAAACCTTTTTCCATTGTAAATTATTTTATACAGCATAATTCTAATATATCCCATTTCCTTATAGACAAATATCTTTTAGCAAATTTCTCATTATTTCTCTTCACTTTTATTCAATTACATTTCTTTTCTATATTCATCTATTTTATAACCATCATATTTATATTTTCACCTGACTTGTTTACAAATATTCTCGTCCTCCAATTCTCAATCAAACATAAACACACAAAACACAAAAAACATAAAACTTCTTTTTATAAATTGGCTTGGCCCCAGAATACCTTTCTTTCTTCGGACTTCAATTAAATTCATGCTCATCTTATATATCATTACTTAACTTATTAACCATTCTATATCTTCTATATAACTTCTCCCCGCTTTTCACTCTTCTTAATTCTATTTTATTTATTTCATCTTACTTTAAATCATTATACTTGTATCTTTTGTCCATTCTTTTCCAATTATCCATTTATCACAATCTCTTTAATATAAAAAAGAAAGATTTCTCCTGAAATCACTGATCGAAGTATGATGCCTTTCTATCCCCTAAGTTAACATTTAGCATAATATCTAGTTCCCAATCTGATTCTGCTTAGTACATTCTACCTATTAACTTTTAAGAAAAGAAAAAAAAAGAAAAAAAGAGAATAATAAATCTATAAAATAATTAAGTACATAATTACCATTCTACTTTTTTTTAGTACATTTTAAATAATACATTTTAAACTAAAAGAATTAAAAAAGAAGGAGAATAAAAAAAAATGTTATGATAACATTAAAAGAATAACAAATTAAGCTCTATCATTAAATCTTAAACATTTTAACACATTCTCAATAATATTAAATATTAAGATCTATCATTAAATCTTAAACACTGTAATATTTTGATTTATTACATCTTGTAATATTCCAATTGTCTACTTCAAAAACAAATGCTACAATAATACATTTATAATTACATTAACATAGCCAATAAACTCTATATTTTAAACATTCCCTTTAATATTCTAGTTTTCTATTTATAATACAATACTATCTTATGTACTTTTGCAGATCCTTTTTTAAAAAAATAAATTATACATTACCCTTTGTCCCTAAAGTAAAATTTCTTTTTCCCATCTTGTTTTATACCTTTGTGGCTTTTTCCCCCTTTTCCCTTCCTTTCTTATCCCACGTAGTCTTTTCACACACACCCCTCTCCTAACCTCCGCCTTTTTAGTTTCCCCTCTCTGTTGTATTCCTCTTTTCTTTTGCTTTCTGGCTTTGTATTGGTTTTGCATCTCATTTTTCTCTTTCTTGGATGTTTTTTTTAAGTCTTAAGTCCTTCATTTTCCTTCCTCTCTTTCTTAGTCAAATTATTTAATTCATTAAAAATGGCTTCTTCTTCTTCTTCTTCTTCTTCTTCTTCTTCTTCTTCTTCTTCTTCTTCTTCTTCTTCTTCTTCTTCTTCTTCTTCTTCTTCTTCTTCTTCTTCTTCTTCTTCTTCTTCTTCTTCTTCTTCTTCTATCCCCCCTCTTCTTCTTCTTAAAACAACCAAGATGTTTCAAAACTTAAAAAAAAACAGTTCCCCAAAGTCCCAAAGTCATCAAACATCCAAACAAAACAGAAAGTTCTTCCCTTTACACTTTCTCTTCCTGGGATAATATCAATTAGGAAAAAAATAAAGAACCCAGTCTGTACTTTAAAGCCTTATTACAGTTAGCTTCTAGTCTCAAAATCTCCAACAAAATCTTAATACAGGTGTTTTTTTGGGGGGGAGGGTCATCTCCCTTCCCACTTATAACAAAGAGCTTTAAATTTTACCTTCTTTAAAGAAGCAGATTTTTCAATGTCCATTTGTTAATTCCGTAGGGAAGGAGAGTAAACTTTCCCTTTCAGCACTATTCACCGCTTTTAGAATCTCCTCTGGAAACAATGTATCATTCAAAAAAATTGTAGTTTTCAGGATATTAGATATATCTTAAACTCCCGGCAGCCAAAGAACTTTCACTTTAAAACTTTCCAAACTTTCTCCTTCTTCCTCCTGCACATTCTTATCCAGTTGCCGGCTTCTTTGTGGTGGCCATTACTGACCGCTGCTCAACCGCCTTGAGAAAAAGGGGTTTTGCTGGGTGGGGAGGGGGTCTGCGACACCCCCAAACCCCTATCCGGATCCCCCTTATCTTCAGCTGCCTCTACATGGCAGCCTTATCCTCCAGACCCGTTGAGATCAGAGGCACCAAGATGGCTAGCGAGACAGGGATCGCGCTGGATCGCGAATCCCTGCTACCACCGAAGCCTGGTAAACCAGAAGTCCAACAAAGCCATGTTTTAAGGACCTTCTGGAAATCCGATAATGTTGAGGCCAGTCTGCCCTTGGTGGAAATGAAGTTCCATGGGTAGTGGGTATGGAAGAAAAGGCTTCCAAAGGTTCCACTTGACCACACTCCCTGGCCCTCCTGGCCTTTAAGTAGGAGTTGTGAGTTCAGAGGATTGTACACCAGATCTTTTTGGAGCAGTGGAACCCCGTCTAACACCAAATTTGACAAATCCCCAGATGCAGAAGGTCCTAAAACCCAAAGCCCCTCAGTCCTACTAGCTGAAATCTGTTGTTCACCATCCAGATCTCAATAGCTTTCAGGCGCCAAGAGCATCACTCCACAGTCGGGACAGAGATGTACAAGTAGATATTATCTGGTACTTGGTACCTGATAATACTTTACCTTTTGATGATGGATGATACAGTTTCATGTGTAAATCAAAGTGGAGCAAAAGGAATACTGAGCCTTGCATCCTCCCACATAGAAGAGGCCAAAACAGGACTTCTTGCTCCCAGTTAACACTGGTTGGAACTAATTTCAGAGAAAGGAAGGCAACCGGGACAATACAATGCCACCTTCTCTCAGCACCCAAAGCCAGCCCAGAAGAATACCATGATTGACAGTATAAAAAAGTCATCAAGAGATCCAAGAGAGCGATGATGGATGCACTATCCCCAACAGGCTCCTGCCAGAGGCCATCAAAGCACAACCTATGCATTTCCATCCCACATCCCAGGCCTGAATCCTAACTTAAAGGATCTAGATACTCTGCTTCATCCAAGATCATCTGAAGATATTGCAAAACAATCTTTCCCTAACAAAGAACGGTTGGACATTGGACAACAATTATTCTCTTTATCTAATCATTGTCTTGGCAATATTTCTGCCTACTGTCTCTCAAGGTGATTCTCACTGGCCTCTACATCATTCTCACTGAAGGCTATCATCGGGCTGGTTTCCAAATATTTTGGAGAAACTGGGAAGTAAAAAAATGCTATGTCAATATATGCTCAGTTTTAAGCTTATCCTTCTTTCCAGCAGATTTGGTTACTGCCTCTGTAATAAGTCTATGATTCGATGAAATAGAGAATTAACAAAGCAATTTTTAAATAATAGGATATATGTTGGTCCAATCATCCATGCAAAATAATCTGTCTATTATTTTCTGAATCTGTATTTGTAATAATGTCTGGGCTTGCATTAACCTCTTTAAAATACTCCTTCATAACAATTCATATATTTGAGGGATGGGCCACCTCTCTGACTTGATTTAAATAAGTGAGTCACATTTGCACACCATCCTTATCCACATTTCTGACCCAGGTTTCATCTGAATATCATCAGAAACTGCCTGGATAAAGCATCATTTACATGTTACTCTAGCCTTTTAAACTAAACAAAATCTTCACAGCTTATTGTTCATGGTTATTAAGAACTTAATTTCCAATTTGCTGAGCTTTGAAGACAATTTGAAATTGGAAAGAAGTAAATGCTGTCAGCAGAGGGTTTGGAGGTGGGTGATTGAATGTGTATATGCATACACATCACTCACTTAAGCTAATGATTAGTTTCAGAAGGCTAATAGAATGCATTAGTCATTTCTGAAACACTACCCATACTGAAAAATAAAAATAGAATGCAGATAGTGCTCTATCTACCCCCATTCAATCAGCAATTGTTCCATGTTATAATGACACTAAACAAATTGTGACTATGGCCAGTCCGTGGTCACATGATTGCAATCGGTGTACATGCATCATGAATTGCAAGTACCAGTACCAGCAACAATAAACTTAAGCAACAGGTCTCAGATTCCTGGAATAGTATTGAAAGACTAATAGGATCTGTTAGATTTCTTCTACTGAAGTTATAAAGAGTCCAAGTTTGGATCGGACAATGTATCAGTAAATTTATCCTTTTTCTGTCCTCTCCCCAATCTCCAGGGTTGCCTCTTTATAACATGAAAAAAATGGTGCAAGATTGGAAGATATGAAGAGACTTACCCATTGAAGTGATAGGAATCAAACTCAATTGAAAATCAACTCATCATTAATATCAAGAGAGTCCAGGATAAGAAAGCATGTAAGGGAGGTGTGGCAGGGCAAGATGCTTTCCAGGAATTTCTTGGTGATTTTAAATGATCCTCTGCCACATCTATGACCTGAGATAAAATGGATCTAAATTAATTCCTTCTTCATCTTCAGTTTTATCCTGTTACTGCCAGATAGAAGGTTCTGATATAAGACATTTGGACTCAGCAGTTTGAAAGACCCTTTCTATCACATAAACATTGTCTAGATCTTATTCCTGATCATCAACTAACAGTTTTGAGTACCAACTGCTTTCTGGTCTTTGATATCAATCTTTGGTTGTTGAAGACATTTCAAGATAATTGGAGTTCTGTGCATATAAAGGCTTTGAGGCTTGGTACTTTTACCTTGGATTATTTTCTCATTATCTTACAATAAAGCAAGTCAGTTTAGTGGATTTGTAGATGAAGGGCAAATCTGAAATAGTTCATTCACAGACTAAAATTAGATCACTGTAGTTTAATTGTAGCACACTTTTTTTTCATAAACACATCTAGATCTATCTATTTATCTGTGTACATATCTTGGTCTATCTTGCTGCTATTGCTCCATCAGCTGTTTAAAAGTTTAAAAGAACTAGTGCTTTTATTCAGCAGTAAAAGTACCATTTATTCCCTGAACACACTGATGGATATCATCAGAATTTACTAACATCAGAGAAAAAAATGGATGAAACAGACAACTAAAAACTAGGCCTAGCAGAGAAACTTGAGTTGAAGAGAGATTGCCATGGTTGGCAGCCTGCTATTTAAGGACTTGACAAAAGGTTTTTGAGAAATGGTCTGTGATTAACAGCTGGAGCACAATACTCTTCTTACCTTGACTGCACTAAAATGTCCAGGTATGCTTTCCCACTTCGAGGAATAAAACTAAAGTGATTTTAGTTTTAAAATCACTAGCTATATATGGAGATTTGGATTGCAAAGAGGAAGTGTGCTGTCTTGTAAAAATGACACCAATTCCTAAAAAAATGACTACATATAGCTATGTAACAGCTTTTTAAGAGAATAAAACAAAATGATCAGTCTAATAACCCACAATTTCTGTAACAAAATGAGTTACAGAATGGGTATAGGTCAATTATTATTAAAAAATAATAATAATAATATCGTCAAATATTTAAGAATCATCCAGGGTTCCTCCAATGGGCAAAATTAGTTTATACCAATAGATCCTAGTTTAGTCCTTTAATTCCAAATGAATATTTTTTGGTCCCAGAATCTAACATAGTCCCCTGAAATCTTACTGGCAGCCCAAATCCTTTTTAAAAGTTGCAACCAAGTTCTAAAAATCTAAAAGAATAACATCTAACAGAGGTTCTTATTAACTATCTAGAAAGTGAAAATATTCATCAGATTGCAAAAATAAATTGATCTGATTCTTTTTCTTCTTTGTTCTGACCCATGTATTTTAGAAAAGCAACCCCTGACATTCCATTGGAAAAGAGCAGCTGTCAGGCTAAAAAAAAAATCATGAATCTCTTCTTTAGCTCAGGCTCAGTAATTCAGGAAGATCACTGGATTAAAAGCTTAGAAAAAGAGTTCATCTTGATTAGCTTCTGATTAGAAATTTCCACCATTTTGAGGCAACCTTGGATTGATTTAGAAAACAGAGGAAAATTGCAAATCCCATACATTCAATCAGAAGCAACATATATTTCCTGGTTAAACAAGTACTTAGTAATCCTGCTTGTATCATTCCCTTTCTCCAATATAACAGCAAAGGCAAAAAAAAAAAGAACTGGAAGCAAAGCTGATTAAAAAGCAAAATTGAATTTAGAAGGATTTGGTGTCTATGGAGAATCTCAATTATTCCAAATAATAGTTGTCCCAAAGGTGTTTTTTTTTTTTTTTAAAGAGCTGATTGGACTTTTTTTTGTTTTTCCTTGAAGATGCTTCGCTTCTCATCCAAGAAGCTTCTTCAGGAAGAAGCTTCTTGGATAAGAAGTGAGATATCTTCAAGGAAAAACAAAGGAAGTCCACTTGTTCCTTTGGATTTGGCCTTGTTTTAAAAGGGACTGATACATTTTCCATTACAGTGGAATATATTTTGAACTTGCCCTTATTGCACAGTCTTACCCATTAATATTTCAGATATAATATAGTATAGTATGATTTGTGGTGGTTCTTAGTCCCCTGAACTCATTGTCTCTTAGTTGTCATTTTCTTCCATATACCTGTACAATAAATACAATCACTATTTCCATGTAAGATCAGTGCATAGAACTTTATGATTGCATGTGTACAAATCAGGGGAGAAATTCCACTGAGAAATAAAATTTCATATTTGAAAATCCAGTCATGAATTTAGATTTTGTGTGGTTCCAATCAACTGTTATTTTATTCAATATTACCAAATCCTCACTTGGGTAAAATCACTGCATGTTCCAATGTGAGCCCCTTTATGGTAAAGCAGCATCAAGGCAAAGGTTTTTTTACAACATTTATAATTATTTTTTTTTGGGCTCACACAAACATATTTACAGGAAAATGTACAAAAAAGCTTGATTTAATTGATCATTTGGAAAGATACTATTTGTTAAACCTGAATTCCCATGACATCTGAAAAACCTCTCCAACACAGATATTTTTTCCTCTCTTTCCCTTCCTAGAGATTAATGCAAGAACTTACAAAGATAGCTTTCCAAGGGATATCATTTTTGCAAAAATTCAGGGATGGTTTAAAGACCCGGATCCCCTCGCCCCCCCCCCCCAAGTATTCTGGCATCAAGCAATATAATTAGGGCAGAAGCCAGGATGGTGTGGGGAATAAAATCATCGTTTTGCTGCTTCACTACCTAATTCATTCATCTTCCCAGTATTTTCCTCCTCCTCCTTTATTAATTTATCATATTTAGTAATTGCTCATCTCCTTCATAGAGCTCCATTGGATGGCATGCAGATAGTTTTAGCTAGTACCCCAGCATACTACTGGTGTATCTAATTTCCCAGCGCCTTTTCAACCTACTATTAGCACCTTTTATTTTTCACCCAAAACTCAAACATGAAATGTGTGTAAAAATGTCCTTTTTAAAAAACGAAGCATGGACTGCTCTCTGGACTGATTCCTTAAATAATGGTCAAATCTGGGCATTGAAATCTGATCCTGAAAAGAATTATATCACAAGGCAAATTTAATTTTGCTATTAAATCAAAGTTAATCCAAACAATCCATTCTGCAAAAGCAGGGACAGGAGCTGGGGTAAAATGATGGTGAAATATTGCAAGAATTCATCATGCTTGTTCACATGAATAAGGGGATTCATCAAAAATATGCTGAATGGCTACTGAAATGTTTATATATCAAAATTAAGAAAGAAGAGCATTTATCTTTGGTTTGGTTAGCAATTTATTCTTCTGGGTTGTGAAATAAAACTGTCCCCTGCCACAAAATTTGAGTGAAAAATGTTTTGGAGCACATCAATTTGTCCTAAGTTTGAACTCATTGCCCCCATAATTGGCCCAAATGGGATTCTTTCAACTCTTAACTTTAAACAAGGTATCTGCCAAAACTTCAATCAACAAAAAAATATTGAAAATTATTAAAAAGTATTAAAATTCTCAATTTCAGGAGTATCCAGGCATGCACAACCAGATCCACACAAGTAGAGTTCAATCTAGTAGCTTCTTTATTGTTCGCTGCTTATATAACAGGACTCTCCCCAGATTGGCAGCTTTCACCTGGGAAAAATCAGGTAAGGCACTAAGGCATACAAGAGAGTTCAGATTTACTTCTCTTGTGTTTATATAATGAATCCAGGCTGATTCCTTGCTTAAGCTTTCCTTCCATCTGAAACGGTTGCTCTCCAACAGTTATTTGAATTTAATGAGAAGCTATAGGAGGCTTACTCATAGTTAGTAGTTGTCTTCTCACATAATGGATCAAGCAGGTTTTCATAAAGATGCAGTGTATTTCTAAAGCCCTGGGCATACTAAACAAATTTAATCCCCCTACCACAAACACACTTTTGCAAGTGCCTACAGTCTTTACATATAATTCTAGTAATTGTATCCTTCTTCTCTTCTTGATGGCAACTTGATCCCTTTTTCACGGCTTGGACTTCCTGTCTATCTGTCTCAACTGAATCCAAATCTGTTGTCTAGCAAAAGCTTGATTTGCTCTCAGCAAAATCTGCTGCAGAGTTCTCTCGTTGGTGAAACTCCACATGCTCTACAGAGGCCAAGTTGCCAATCAGTGCTCTTGTTTTCTTTCCATACCACACCTTTTGCTTATTCAAAGTAGTCTTCCTAATAGCAGAAGGGAAGGATTTTCACCTTGCTGGTTTCAAACATTCCCTTCCTTCTTTCCATACTTACTTTTTCTCCCATGCCACATCTCATCAGGTAGTCCTTTTATATGCTTCTCAATTAAGTCTCTGTCTCTTTCCCCAAATAAGCTTCCTTTGCTTTATTCAATCCTCTCTCCATACTACCTCAATTTTAGGGGCCAGGGCTAATTAAAATATAGCTGTACATCAAGAAGTCTAGAGGGAGATTCTTTTCTCTTTCCACAATCTTTACCTCCATTTACTCCCCAACTCTAAGGACACAATTTGTTGTATTCTGCAACTTAGCAATTTAACCTTTAACCTTTTCTGCTTTGCATCTTTTCACTGCAATCACTGTGTTGCACAAACATAGATAGAATGCTGAGAGTTGAATGCATTAATCAGATTATAGGCTGAATTTTCCAAATGAAATGTTTTTATCTTTCTCATATGTATTCTTTTTTGGTATTCATCTAAGGTTGTCAAGTACCCATTGTTTTCTATTTCTATTTACCTTTCCCTTTTTGGGAAAACACACAAATGCACCCAGGTGAAATGTGACACACACACTCCTCTGAGAAGGGTGCATAATGCCTAAACAGCCACAGATGTTTAAAATTTCACTGTACATTGTCAGTAAGAACATCTTTTTAAATTTAGTGTGCTTGGCAATGATGTCAAATCACAGTAGGCCATTTTAGACAGCATGAAAAATGGTAATCTCTCCACAACCTTCGTCTCCTGAGCAGAATTTGAATTAGAGCATCGCTCTGGTAGATTATGAATAACACAGAAATGGACTCCCAAGTATAAGAATTCCATCTCAAAAGGCAATTGCTCGGAGCAATTTTTTTTTTAATTTGAAGGATGAAACTCTTACCCCTTTATGATTGTGACTGTGAAGTGAAAATCACAGAAAGTTGGTAACTTCAGGCTGAGGTTGAATTAGAAAGGTAAAAGAATAGATGACAAGGGATCAAAATGAGCTTCCTGCCAAGGCTGCTTCAAAAGCCTTTCCATCAAGCTATGCATTTCTGCATATTGCCATGCGAATAAAGCTCACACTTCAAATGCAAACTATTTATGCTCTTTTTCTCCCTAGGTTGGTTTGTTTATGTTTTAATACAGGTGACTGAGAGTCTATCACCACCCTGTGTCTGGAAAATGCCTGTAGCTTCATTATTTATTAGCTGCCATGCCATTTTTGTGCCAAAGGCCCATTTGTTCTGCACATTACCCAAGTGACTAGTTGAGGTAACCTCAATGGAACTGAAAAGTAATGCTCACACATGGTTGAATATCTTTATTGAGGTAGAGTTATCTTTCCAATATATCTATGTGTGAAATAGAATGTGTCAAATCACAAATCTGTAGGGGCATCAATAAAACAAATGGCAAACTTTTTATCAATAAAACAAATGGCAAACTGTTTCCAAGGAACAGGGAACACAGCTATTTCAACATTGCTTTTTAAAAAAGAAATACTCCACCTTTCAATTGTCCTTTTGATAATACTTTATAGCCAAGGCTCACATGTTCAGTGGGTAAGAGCAAGACAGTAGCAGATTCGTAATTATTGGGGCTTAATGTCAGGATAGCAGAGTGTCCCATTTTAAAAATAGGTTCAGACAAAAAAAGTAGTTGTGCAGGCAGAACAGATGATCCTTTGTGAATTAAAGCGATCATGGGCGATCCTGTTCCAAATCAAATCCACACAAGTTTAGTCATCAATAATATGTGAAGCTTCAACATTAACATATTGCAGTGTTTAATTGGATCAGAACTGCCCATATATTATCTGAATTGTGACTGACATAATATTTTTGGTTTTCCTATATAGATTGCTTAAAATTAGGCATTATCAAAGATTATGACACTAAACTTTCTCCTGTATATTTCTTTCCCAATATGCTTAACTCTATACAGTCACAATCAGGGCCCATGGGCCAGATGCTTCACATATTGGCCATACCACGCCTGGTTTAGCAAAGGGGGAAAAAGTCTTAATAAATCATGTGATGTCACCATGATGACATGAGTTTGACACAACTGCTATATAGAATTAGGATCTGTCAAGCATCCTCATTTTTTCTTTATGCTTTACAGTGTTTTAAGGGACATGTTGTAGCCCTATATACAATGTTCATAAGGTTTAATATATTTGTGATTAAACAAATGAAATACTTGCTTAGCAGCACAGCTGATCCATGGAAGAGTCAGGATTTAAACCACTGCTTCCAGAAATCCTTTAGGTCATCATACCCTGGTTCTCCTTTTGTCCAACATCCATGAGAAACCATTGGGTGAGATTATCTACCAGTCTGGAATCAGATATTATCAACATGTGGATTTTACCCACTATTAATTTAGGGATATCTAAGTTGATGGTTGGCACCAGTTCCCAACAATGCACTACTAAAAATTGCATTTTTAAAATGATTTGGAAGGAGGGGCAATATTGGCACCCCACAACATTTGCCATCCTAGCCTAAATCTGGCTTGTTGACACCCAGTTATATATCTAAACTTGTAGAAAACTGAATCTAGGGATTCCCTTGGATTATCAGTTCATATTCATAGAGTATGTGGAGGCAGTGGCCACAAGACCTTTGCAAAGGAATTTTTTAAGTACCAGTTATGCTTTTTCCTGAACCGAGAAGCCCAACACTCATGCCCTAGTCTTCTCACAATTGAGTTACTGAAATGTACACTGAATGGGACTATTCTGGGAGCTATAGCTGATCCCACATATAATGGTGCAAGTAAAAAAATGGGGGGGGGAGGTATATGTTACTGTAGGTGTCTCTGATTCTACTGCTTTACCAGCTGTACCAGTTGCCAGTTGGCTTCCAAGTTCAATTAAAGTTATTAGTTATCACCTTTAAATCTCTTCATGGCATAGATCCTGGCTATCTGGAGGGCACATACAACTCCAGTTGTCTCTGACTGTCACAATTGGTCAGTCACAATTGATGTAATTCAAGCCCCATCAATTAAAGAATACCACCTTGTAGGACACAGGAAGTATGCCTACTGTGTTGCCATTTATTTAGCTATCTATTTAATTATAAACTCCCCAGAATCATGTACATGAGGTAGTTGGTTATAAAAATTAACCAATTAATTAATTCATGCCTTCTATAGCAGGGGTCGCCAACCTTTTGGACCTCAGGGACCACCAAACTCATAATTTTAGATCCTAGGGACCACTAAACAGTTCTGTGGGCGTGTCCTAATTTGTGGGTCATGTGAATGGCTGGGCATGGCTTGTATGTAAATATTATAAATATTTATATAAATATTGAATTTTTTTATAAAAAAGAGCAACTTTTACCCAAAATCAGATAAAGCAGGCAGATTTAGTTGCTCACAGAATCACAGATTCATTCAGAGATCTATCTATCTGCCATTGGTTAGCTCAGTCTGTCACATAAAATTTGCTTGCAAGTAAACTCATAAAATTTGCTAGCAAGCAAACTCACAAAATTAACTCACAACACCATGCATGTAAATATTGAATTTTTTTATTTTTTAAAAGAGCAACTTTTACCCAAAATTGGGCAAAGCAGGCAGATTGAATTGCTCACAGATTCATTCAGTGATCTATCTATTTGCCATCGGCTAGCCCAGTCTCTACAATTTGCTTGCCATGAGTCTTCAATGAATTTGCTTGCAAGCAAACCTTCAGTCCTAAGAGAGGTTCGGCTGTGCTGAGCCAAAGATCTAAAGACTGGCTAGAAAGCAAGAAATCCAACCATTTCCTGCTTCCTAATTAATCTAAATCTCCTGGCACAGCAGAACAGATGATGGTTGGAAAAAGGAAAAATAGCAAATTAGCAGAAAAGTTTACTGGGTAAGGAGTGAGTGGGCAGGGAGGGTTCCAGTGGGCCATGTGGGTGGCATAACCGTGTGTTTCTGTGCAGCTTGAATTAATTGCTTTGTGGGGGACTCTGGGGGTGAGATTTCTCAATGGCCCACCATTTCTCATGGCTCACCAGTGGGCTGCAGCCCACTGAAGCCCACTGGTTGGCGACCACTGTTCTATAGAATAATTCTAAGAATTTATTTGATTTCCACCCTTACTGTGTGTCATTCAGGAACTCTTTGAAAACTTTTGGGATAGGTGATTGTAGAACACCCTTTGGGTTCTTTTAATTTTGTGTATTTGCTTGGTCTTCTGATCTGTTGTGTTTTTATTTGACTGAACTGGCTTTTAGTAGTTAGTCATTCAGAGTTATTTGAAGGTTAGGCAGGAATGAAATGGAATAGGAGAAGAGAAGAGAGGGGAAGAGAGGAGAAGAGAAATCACCAATCATGTCTTCCAAGATGGACAATCAATCACTCAGAATAAAACTTGGAAGGGACCTTGGAGGTCTTCTAGTCCAAGCCCCAACTCAAGCAGGAGACCACACACCATGTCAGATAGGTAGTTGTCCAACCTTTTCTTAAAAACCTCTAGTAATGAAACACCTACAAAACTTCTGAAGACACTAGTTAATTGTCCTCATTGTTAGGAAATTTCTCCTTAATTCCAGGTTGCTTCTTTTCTTGATTAGTTTCTGTTAGGGATAACATTGTTTACCCTAACTGGTTTAGGTAAAATAATAAATATGTTATCATGGTTTATAAGTTAAAGTGTCTGCAACTTTAAATATAGGAATGTAATTAATGGAGTGGTTGTAAAAAGCACCATAAAAGAAGCAAGGAACGTCAGCTTGCTCTCTCTGGCTTGATGATCCCTAATTATTGGATAAAGACAGGGTTTTTTCCCTACTGGAAAAGGAGAGAGAGAGGACTGATTTGTAAGTGAACTGACATAGGATATTCTACACGGACTTTGCTAATTGAATATCCTTGAATAGACTGACTAAAATGATACATGACTAATGGACTGTTATTTTGACTACGCTATAAAACTCTAAGTGGAATAAACTATATTTTTGATAACACAAGCGTATCTGTTATTTTTACTGTATGTTAACAAACATACAAACATATCTCACTCATTTATCTGTATGCCTATCTGACTAACGCTGCACATTCTGTTTAGCTTGTCTCCTTAACCCTGGTTGGGGAACCCAGGCTTAACACTGGTTATGGGCCCAGACTTAACACTGGTTATGGGCCCAGAAGCTGCAAAGTCAGTTTAACTAGGATAAAACAGATTTATGTAAAAAGTGAGAGTTTGTGTTGTTACACATTACAGTAAACAGACAGCTGTGTTTTATTAATTATAGTTTTATATCCATATATAAGAAAACATGGCACAAGTCAATCTACAAAGTTTGTCCCATATATCCAAGTTGGATGGAACAAACTATGTTTCATGGTTTATGAAATGTAGTCTATTTCTACGAAGAGAAGATCTGTGGAACATAATTGGAAATCCACCAAACGTAGAGGAATGGGATCCAGAGATTGAGGAAGATAGACAAAAGATAGAAGACTTTAAACAGAAGAATGAACAAGCTCTTTGCATAATAGGACTAACACTATCTGACCAGCAACTTGTTCATATCCATGGAGAGCAAACGGCTGTTGGATGTTGGCAGAAGCTGAAGAGGATTTATGTCCGAGATAACGTTGGTGCTCATATAAATCTAACACAAAAGCTTTTCAGGATGCATCTCCAAACGAATGGTGATATGCTTAGTCATTTGAAAACTATAAAAAGCATTTTTCAAGAACTGCACAAGAAAGAACTTATTTTCTCTGAACTACACCAAGTCTACATAATTCTATCTTCACTAGACGAAAGTTATGATAACTACGTCACTTCCCTTGCAATTTTGCCTAAGGAAAGTTTAACTTTAACTGATATAACTGGCAGATTGATAGAAGAGGCAAGAAGAAGACTTGAAAGAGATCAGTTAAGGAGGGAGCAACCTCCAAAAGAAGATATTGAATCTCCTACTGCATACGCAATTAAAAAGTGTTTTAATTGTGGAGGAAGAGGACATTTGGCAAGATTTTGTAAAAAAGCATTGCGCCAGAACGCTGGCCAGAATACTAAAAGTAACCAAAAGAAATATAAAAATTTAGAGTTAACCATGTATATTAACGGAGCTGTAAAAAATAATTTATGGGTGGTTGACAGTGGAGCATCCCACTGTATAACAAATGATGAAAACAATTTAATTAAAATGTCCCAGAGTATACAGCAGATATTGTTAGCCAATGGCTGGAAACTGAAAGCTAAAGATCAAGGTATAGCATATTGTTCTTTCATAAAAGAGAATGTAAAAATGTTATATGTACCACAACTTACGTTTAATTTACTTTCAGTTAGAATTTTGGTTAAACGAGGATATGTAGTTACCTTTAGGGGAGATAACTGCATAATTGAAAAAGAAGATAAGAAAATTACTGCATCTTTAAGAGGTGAATTATATGTGTTAAATGATAATGGTTTAGAGGTGGCTAACACGGTTTATGATAATAAGAAACCTCATGATGAATGTATTCACTTGTTACACCGATGGCTAGGGCATTTAAATTTTAAAATGATTAAGAAAACTGTTGAATTATCTAAAGGAATAAGTTTGAAACCTCATAATAAGTATTTGCAATGTTTTGCTTGTAATCAAAGCAAAAGCAATGTCATACCAGCAAATAGAGTTGATGGATTTACTACCAAAGAGCCTTTAGAGGTAGTATTTGCCGATTTAATAGGTCCAAAAAAACCAAGTGTAGGAGGACCTCGATACATACTAAGTATAATGGACCACTATTCTAGATATAGGTTTTGCTATTTAATGAAGAGCAAAACTGAAACGTATCTAAATCTATTTAATTGGATTAAATTTGCAGAAAGAAAAACTAAAAAGAAATTAGTAACTCTTATAACAGATAATAGTGCGGAATTTACAAATAATAAATTCCAGAATAGACTTAGAATGTTAGGTATTCAACATAAAAAGTCTGCACCATATAGGCCACAACATAATGCCTTTATAGAGAGACGAGGCCAAACACTACAATCAATGGCACGTACTATATTGTCTGATTCAGGATTACCTGACAATTTATGGGGAGAAGCAATAATGTGTGGTAATCATATATTAAATAATGTTGTTAATTCAACAACAGGTGAATTACCTTTTACACTGTGGCGTGGTACAAAACCTGATTTAAGTTACGTGCACACATTTGGAGCACCAGCATGGGTACATATCCCTTCACAACTCAGACACAAAGGACAGCATAGAGCTAAAATATTATTTTTTGTAGGATATAAATCTAATCATAGATCTTATAGATTCTGGGAACCAGGTACTTCTAGAGTTTACACCAGTGCTAGTGCTAAATTCCTAGAACATGTAGGATGGAATAGATTAGAGCAAGATTTAAATAACGAAGTAATTATTGAACCCTACAAAAGGCAGAAAGATCAGACTAGTTATAAGAAGAGTCCAATTAAAGAAGAAGTCCATGAAGAGCAAATAGAACCAGAACAAGAGGAAACAGTTGATCAGGAAGAGTTAGATAATCAAGAACAGTTAATAAATGAAACTCCACCTGTAAGTCCTGTAATACCTAGACGTACTACACGTGTAACTAGACCACCTGATAGGTATCAAGCAAGTATAGTTTGCCAAGTAACTAAAGTTTCAACTAGTGTAGATGAACTTAGGATGTATCCTGCTAAGGATCAGGAGAATTGGCAAAAGGCAATGGAAAAAGAACTAAATTCATTAAAGGTAATGAAAGTATATGAAGATGCTAAATTACCTCCAGGAGAAAAATCCATTGAGTGCAAATGGATATTTAAAGTAAAAACTGGAAATGATGGGACTGTTTCCCATAAAGCTAGGTTGGTAGCTCAAGGATTTAATCAAACTGCATCTGATTACGATGAAGTTTTCACACCAAGTCTTAAAGCAACATCTTTGAGAGCAGCATTAGTGTGGGCAGCTAAGAAAAACTATGTCATTAACCATTTAGATGTAGAAACTGCTTATTTGCATGCACCATTGCAGCACACTATATATTTGAAAAAGCCAGTTATTATAAAAGACAATAAAGTAAATAGTAATAATTGTTGGAAACTCAAAAAGAGTCTTTACGGGTTGAAACAATCTGGCTTTGAGTGGAACCAATATATTGTGAAAGAATTAAACAATATAGGATTTAAATCTTGTTTAGCAGATCCATGTGTGTTTAAAAGAGAAAATAATGGAACGGTGTTATTATTGTTATTATTTACAGATGATATTGCTTTGATAACTAAGACTAATAATGAAGCTAATGAGATTATATCATTATTAGCTAAAAAGATAAAATTAAAACATTTAGGTGAAATTAAAAAGTACCTAGGATTAACAATTAACAAAACAAAAAATGGATTTAAGATATCTCAAGAAGATAAAATTTGCCAATTAATTAAAACGTATAAAATGGAACTTTGTAAACCGGCAAAGACTCCAATGAGTCAGGAAGTTTGCCAAACTGATGATCAAAGTCCCAAATTTGATAAATCTATATATCAATCTTTGATTGGCAGCTTATCATATATCAGCAATTGGTCAAGGCCAGATATAGCTTATAGTGTTAATCAGCTGGCACGTTTTAATTCAGATCCACATCAATGTCATTGGCAATTATTAAAGAGAATTTTAAGATATCTTAAAGGAACAATGAACCATGCATTGTATATAGAACCAAAGGGTGACTTGAGTCTTAGTTCCTATGCAGATGCAAGTTTTGCAACTGACATAAACACTAGAAAATCAACATCTGGGATGGCTATATTATTTGGTAAGACACTAATAGGGTGGAGGTCAATCAGACAACAGCATATCAGCTCGTCTACGATGGAAGCGGAATTTTCATGTCTGTCATTACTATGCACTGACTTAATTTTGTAGAAACAGTTATTAGACATGGGTATAACTGTTAAAGATTCCATTATTGTATACGAGGACAACCAGGCAGCCATAAAGTTAGCTGTAAAAACTAGATCAAAGCATACTGATTTAAGATACTTAAATGTTAGAGAATCTGTAAAGAATGGGCTAATTAAATTGGAATACTGCATGACAGAAGAAAACATTGCAGACCAGTTTACAAAAGCTCAAGGTGTAATTAAGTTTAAATAGAGTTGTAACAAATATGATTTAAAGATGTAAATAGTTATAGTATTATTATTCCCTAAAAGGAGAGAATGTTAGCGATAACATTGTTTACCCTAACTGGTTTAGGTAAAATAATAAATATGTTATCATGGTTTGTTACTTAAAGTGTCTGTAACTTTAACTGTAAGAATATAATTAAGGGAGTGGTTGTAAAAGCACCATAAAAGAAGCAAGGCACGGCAGCTTGCTCTCTCTGGCTTTATGATCCCTAATTACTGGATAGACTGAAGACTGCGTTTTTCCCCTACTGGAACGGGAGAGAGAAGGGACTGTTGATTTATCAACTGTGAGAGGACTGATTTATTTGTAAGTGAACTGACACTGGATATTCTACACGGACTTTACTAATTGAATATCCTTGAATGGACTGACTAAAAACATACATGACTAATGGACTGTTATTTTGACTATGCTATGAACTCTAAATGGAATAAACTATATTTTTGATAACACAAGCGTATCTGTTATTTTTACTGTATGTTAACTAACATACAAACTTATCTCACATATTTATCTGTATGCCTATCTGACTAACGCTGCAAATTCTGTTTAGCTTGTCTCCTTAACCCTGGTTATGGGGAACCCAGGCTTAACACCAATCACAAGCCATAAGCCACAAGTTACTTGAATCTGAGTTTATTATAGACTTGTGTGTTGTATATGGTGAACACTTTTGCATGGAGACCGATTTATCATCTTTGATAAAACTATGTCAAAGTTATATGTATTTTATGCAACTAAGATCTACCAATAATCCTCCAAGGAAAATAGGTTATTTGCTGCAAAGATCATATAAACTGGAATGTATTCCACTTATCAGAGTGCAGTCATAAGGAGTGATAAAAAAAAGTGGTTACTATTTTTTAAGGAATACTTGAGAATTTTAAGAGAAAAAGAATCCAGCTAAAGCTTGCTGGCATGAACATTAGCCTGGGCAGGACAATTCCTGTTCAAATATTAGTCTGAAATGAATTACTGCTGCAGTGTTGGATTCCTGCCCAGAGATAAAAAGCACCAGCAATCCCATTTCAACAGCAATAATTAATTACGTATGAAGCTTAACTTTAATTGTATGGGTTGGGAAAATTGGTGGAATGTGTAACAGTATTTTTATACAAGTGACAGAGAGATGCCATAAGGTGAAATCATGTATCACTGATTTTGACCTTGGACAATGAAGGAAAGATTGATTGGAAATTGATTGAATTGATTGGAAACACCTAGGGGAGTTCATTGATAATATTTAGCTCATATGTGTTCCATCTAGAGAGCAAAAAGTTGAGTTGATGATTATTAAAGATTCACTTTGTATTACTGATCTTGGCTGGGCTGTATACCTCAGAAAAGCTAAGTAAGTATTGTTTCTCTGGATAAATGAAGCAGATTTTTGTCTTTAGGAAACTCCCACTGTCACCACCATCAGTGCTTAATCATGGTATCTGTATAAATATATAGTTTTAAAATATTTGTGACATTTCAGATGAGGAATTTTCTCTCTAGAGAAACTATCTTTAGCATTAAGAGGAATTTTATATTTTTCAGGATTTTTTTTACAGAGCCTATCTATAGTTTTGTTGGATTTGAGAAGCCAGCTTTTTTAGATACTACTATTTCACTTTTATAATTCTATTGTACCTCTGTTATAAAACTGTACCTTTGCCCAAGAAATCCTGTAACTGAAGAGTGGTTTACAAATTGCCCAAATAAATCAAAACTGAATTAGAGTATGGCATAGTCCCAGAAGAAACTAAATCCAACAGCTACCTCCCAACCATATTAATCACTTTGCAATTGCTGGAATTTTTTTCATTAGGAGAGGAACATTCTAGGAAGAAGAATAGAATAGAGCTGGAAGGGATGTTGGAGGTCTTCTAGTCCAGCCACCTGTTCAAGCAGGAGAACCTATACCATTTCAGATAAGTGACTGTCTAGTCTCTTCTTAAAACCTCCAGTGATGGAGCATCCACGGTTTCTGTAAACAATTAAGGAAGTTTCTCCTTAATTCCAGGTTGCTTCTCTCTTTGATTAGTTTTCAATCATCATTTCTTGTCCTGCCCTCTGGTGCTTTGGAAAATAATTTGAGCCCTTCTTCTTTGTGGCAGCCCCTCAAATACTGGAATACTGCCTATATAATAAACACTGTGAACTAATATGAGATACAAATATGTGCATACATGTGCATGTGCCTGCTTGCACGTACACCCACACCCACCCACACACACATACATACACACAGAGACACCAGCAAATGCCTCTTTGCATATCTTCATTTTTCGAATGGCTTTCCATCCCTTGCTTTCCAGTTATTATTTGTATAACTCTTGCCAATGTTATTAATGAGTTTACCTTTGCAGCAGCAATATACTCCAAAGACAAAGAGTACCAAGGACAAATAAATAGCTGCCAATTGATTTCTTCTCCTAAGCTGACCATATCAAAATGCAAATTCTTTCTTTTAATGGACCATTAGCAGAAATAGTTGAAAACCAGAAGAGAGATCTTTAAGGAAGTATTGCTTGTTTATTTATTTTAGTTATTGTTCATTGGATATAGCATAATGATGATGATGATGATGATGATGATGATGATGATGATGATGATGATGATGATGTTTAGGCTTATATATAATGCTATATGATATATTTGTATGGAAATTATTATTTGGGTCCTTTCTCTTACAGATAATATTATGTAGGGATGGCTGGTAATTTACTTTTTTCTTTTGTCAGCTTTCCAGATGTGCACTCCTAAATTCATTCTGCCTCATTTTTAATTAGTTTTAAGGCCACCCAAACATTTGCTTTTGACATGTATGCATTCTCCTGAAAACTTCAGTTTTATGTAATTCAAAATCACACAGCAAAATAATGCACTTTAGATCATTTTGCATAAAATAGACCTCCCACTTACCCTCTCTCTCCATCCAGATGTATTTGATCACTGGTTGACACTATAGAAAAATGGTGTGGATGGAGACAGTAAGAAAATTGTGATATTTCACAAATAATACCAATGTATGCTTAAATTAACTTATAACATTGAAGATTTTGAATTATTTCCATTCTTTAGAGAACATATACAATGAAATTTTGCAAATAATTGAAGCAATCAAAAACCCAAATTAGTGATAATGAAGGAAGCTTGCTTGCATACTGCAACCATTACATGTTGTCTCTATAAATTGGGCCAATAGCTCAGAGAAGACAGATTACTTTTAATTGAGAGAGTGCAAATGACAAAAGGCAGGTGTTCTCTCCACACCGGATTCACTTTGGCTCAGTCCTAATTTGTAACAATACCTTTGAGGTTAGAAACATTTGTTTTGTTCCCATTCACTATCAGATGGAATCGACTGGTTAGAATTGGAGGCAGTTTCATTCTCTATAGGAGCATTCGGCATTTGCACTTAATTTGGGTTGAATGGTGATAGATAAAGTAAGATTGTTTCAGTTGAAAGGTGGGAGATGAGAGTGATAACATGTTTGGAGGATAGCATGGCATGGATCACACAACCTATCTTCTGAACCCTATGCTGACCTTCACTCTCTTTAAATGGAATCTTATTTTTTTAGGGGAAAAGAAGAAAAAGTCTTGAGGTAAAGAGAAAAAGTCCTTCAGGCAAAGAAAAACAGATATCAGATAGATATCAGATGATCAACAATGTGTAGACTTGTCTTCAAAAATATTGATTTGTAGGTTGCTTCAGGCAGATCATCAATGGGCATTAATCACAATGAATAGATGGATGTTTGCATGCATAATTTCTGCCATGCCAGAGGAAGAATAAGATGGCACAAGCAAAGAATTATAGAGAAAGGTGAAACAAAGAGGTTACTGCTCCCAGTATTTTACTAGGTGGTGCTGAAGTAGCATAAATGGACTAATGTTATACAATTTTAGGATTGATGAGTATGTCATTGACTATGTGCTTTACAGTTGTTTTCACTGCAGCTCCAGGATAGACATCTGGAGTTGAATCTTGGAAATGTGCCTCCCAATATGATTTGCTAGAAATATGAAAGGAGGATGTAATTTTTCATGTCCTAATACCAACTTCTCAGTGCCATGTTGTCTAATGAAGCTTCTCAATTCTTTCTTGCTTCTACATGATCCTGCTGTTGGTCATGCAGGGAGTTAGAAATTTGGTGTTGTTTCTCCTCCTCTGGTTTACATTCCTAGCTGCTTGCCTTGGTTTCAAAATCAAAATTGTTGGGAGCCTTGATCTCATAGGGTAATACTAATGCCAGGTCCATTTTTACTTGGAACATGCTGCTTCACAACACTAATCACAAGAAAGTGATTAACCTGTTTTTTTTTCTCACAGGGATTTCTTCCATTTACTGTAGTTTTTTTTAGGATGAATGACCCAGGCACAATCTGTAACATTCCAGATAAATCCTTGATTGTTCACACAATCAGTTTCATTCAGAGATTTCTCTCCAGTTTTATCCAAACAACTCTACTCTTTATTTCTTTTTCAAAGTCATTTCCTTTTTCTTTTTAAATGTTCCTGTTTTTACCTGTTATCTTGCCATAAAAGCAATTTGGAAACTATGTGGAAACAAAATATGTGGTCAAACATTTTGACAGAAAAGAGCAATACACTGTGTTTTCAGAATATTAGCATAATGATATTTACTTGTCCACTGTGAATGGACAAAATCCAGATTAGTCACAGGCTTTTCCAAGTGAGGTGGAATACAATTTAAATTACCATTGCTTCTTCAATATAAAATACCTGAAAGCATTCTGTGACACAATTATAGACCAACTGATTTCATTCACTTATTTTCTCTAGTTCAGATTTCTTTATACCACTCATCTGAGCTTCTATTTCATGTGGGAATTGAAATAAATTCTCCAACCAAGTATGAAATCTTGACATGTGAAAATATTTTCTCTGCAAACAATATGTAAATCAGTCCATAATTTGAGCTAAAAGACTAGGAAGAGAACAAAAATCTGTTTAAAGTTTTTTGGATTTAGTTGCCCAATCACACAATGACAAGTATTGCCCCATTCTATAATGTATAAAGGTGTGATAGAACATTGTAAAAAGATAGATTCTGAGGAGGGACAGAAAAAATTCCAGAGGAGTAACAGGCAACTCATTCCAAATGTTATATGTGACAGAAAGAAGGTGAAGACAGGCCCTCCCTTACAGTTCACAGTCTATTGTAGATGCAATTTTCAGAGTTCTCAGTCTGGCAAGAGTTTTTCTATAGGTGTGAAACAATAAAGAACTCAGCTTAGAAGAATCACCATGTATCATTCTTGGTTTTGGACATGATTGAGAGTTTTCTAAATTCAATTTAGAAAAAGAGCAAGAGCCTGATAAAGTGGGTTGCGCATAGTTTTTAATTAAACAATCATAATTTTCTTTTAAGGCAAGGAAAGTAACAAAGAACTGGGAATGTCTGCTAGCGCTCATCATCAAAATGCAAAATAGAAGAGAGAGTATTCTCAGGATGCCAAGTGTATGCTTTGGTATAGCATGAGAGAAGGTGCACTGAAATTAGAATGTATTGGAATTAGAATCTGTTATGAACTAATAAAGGTGTTTAATAAAGATTTAACAACCTTAAGTAAAAAGCAGGGTTCTAATCCTGCACTTCTGATTGGCCGATAATAGCAACATCGGACAATGGAAACCATGTCCGGCGGCGCCACACCACCCGCTCCATTTGACCCGGCACAAGAAGACTGGGACTCATACATAGACCGGTTCCAGATGTTTCTGGAGACCAACAACTTGAAAGACGCAACTACGGGAAAAAAGCGAGCAGTGTTCCTGACCCATTGCGGGCCAGCTGTCTTTAAGATGGCCAAGGCACTAGCGAAACCGGCTGAGGTGAAATCCATGGACTGGGACGTCCTCACACCCCTTCTACGGGCCCACTATGCACCTGCCATACTAACACTTGTCCGAAGACATGAGTTTTATCAGAGGAACCAACGGAAAGGAGAGAGCATCGCAGATTTCATCGCGGACCTCCGGAACCTGGGAGGCCTCTGTGGGTTTGCAGACCTCGAAGAAGCTCTTGGGTCTTGGGGTGTTTTAGAACCAACTGACCACACCCGTTGGGAAACCCCAATCGTAACACCCATCAAACCAGATGGATCATTAAGAATTTGTGGGGACTACCGGGCCACCCTGAATCACACCCTTCAACAGAATGCTTACCCGATGCCAGTGGTTCAACACCTTTTCCATTCCCTGGGGGGCAGAAAAGTCTTCGCTAAATTGGATTTAGCGCAGGCGTACCAACAACTTCCTGTAGATAAAAAAACTGCGGAAGCACAGATGATCGTTATGCACCGAGGCGCTTTTAAGTGCAACCGACTCCAATTCGGAGTGAGCGTAGCCCCAGGGATTTTTCAAAGTCTGATGGAGAGACTTTTGCAAGGGATCAAGGGGGTCGTGCCATATTTTGATGACGTTTTAATTGCGGCCCCGAATAGAGAAGTACTAGAGAGGCGTCTTAGAATGGTTCTCCAGAAATTTAAAGACTCCGGCCTAAAAGTTAAAAAAAATAAATGTCAACTGTGTACAGAGAAAATAGAGTTCCTGGGTTACCTAATCGATAAGCAAGGCATTCATCCAACTAATAGCAAAGTGACCAAAAACACCCCAAGACCCAAGAATAGGACAGACTTCCAAGCTTTCCTGGGGCTCATTAACCTTTACAACATCTTCTTGCCCCAGAAGGTGACCGTAGCTGAGCCCCTACATAGACTTCTCAACAAAAAAGCCACCTGGGTCTGGGAACACCGAGAGGAGCACGCATTCAGACAAGTGAAAAACTTACTAACCTCCGATGCTGTTTTAATGCAGTATAACAAAACTTTGCCTTTAACCATTACATGTGATGCGTCACCGTTTGGAGTAGGAGCCATTTTAAGTCATGTGTTACCTAATGGTAGTGAAGCCCCTATTGCCTATTTTTCAAGAACCTTATGGAGGGCTGAATGCAACTATAGCCAAATTGACAAAGAAGCTCTTGCTGTTGTATCTGCTGTAAAACGGTTTCATGAATATGTGTATGGACGAGCTTTTACTATTATTACCGATCACAAGCCTTTGCTGGGGATTATAGCGGGAGTCAAGCCAACCCCCTATATATTGTCACCTAGAATGACTCATTGGTCAGAGTTCCTAGCTGCGTACAATTATAAATTGCAACACCTCCCGGGGAAAGCCATTCCCCACGCTGATACATTGAGCCATGCCCCACTTCCGGAAACTGTCGACGATCCAGCTCCAACCCTCACGACACTCCAGATTGAAACACTACATTCACCACCACTAATAGCCAGAGACATCGCTATCGAAACGAAACGAGATCCTGTCCTGGCACGAGTTCTCAGCTGGGTCAAACGAGGATGGCCAGTAGAACAAACCCCTGACGACTTCACCCCTTTCAGAAAATGGCAAACAGAACTTTTCTCGCAGAAAGGCTGCATCCTATAGGGAGACAGAGTCGTCATCCCAGAGCAGTTACAACGAGCAGTTTTGAAAACATTGCATGATGGTCACCCCGGCATCATGCATATGAAAGCGCTTGCACGAAGCTACGCATGGTGGCTGGGCATCAATAAGCAGTTCGAAGCCTGGGTGAACACTTGTCTAAAGTGCCAAGAAATCAGCAGTGCCCCACCTAGAGCAACTCCAACACAGTGGGAAACCCACCGGGGGCCATGGTCCTGCATCCACATTGACTTTGTGGGACCTACTAAGGGACATACGTTCCTCCTAACAGTGGATGCCTATTCCAACTGGCTCGAAACCCACAAGATGAAGACTACTACAACCGATTCAGTCATCCGCAAATTAAATAAACTATTCGGAACACATGGCCTTCCAGACATTCTAGTATCCGACAACGGAGCCCAGTTCACTGCCATGGCGTTTGAACAATACTTAGCGGACCAGGGTATCTGCCATGCACTAACCTCACCGGCGTACCCTGGGGCCAATGGCAGGGCCAAACTCATGGTCCAATTTGTTAAAAAAACTCTCCACAAGATGGACTATGGGGACATTGATGACAAACTAAACAGAATACTCCTACTCCAACACATCACCTCACACAGCGTCACCAATAAGACTCCAGCTGAACTGTTGATGGGACACAAGCTCTGCTCTCACCTCGACCGTCAACCTGTGGATCTAGTGGAAAATGCCGTGAGTTCAAGGTAGGCGACTTAGTCTTCGCTAAAAACCTTTCCGGCGAACCATTATGGGTCGAAGCAACCGTAACCCAAACCACCGGGCCCAGATCCTACCACATGCAAACATTGAATGGAAAGATATGGAAACGCCATATAGATCAGCTTCGCTCTAGGTTGCAACCCAGTTCCCGCAACTCCTGTGACTCTCAAACTGAGGGGGGAGGGGATGTCGAGGGAACTGAATTCGAGATGGTGGAAGGCGAAATTGAAGGAAGTCAGCAGCCCGTTGCGTTACCTGAAGAAGAATCTGGAATGGGGGTTGCCTCGCCACAGAGAAATACCTCAACGGAGGCGAGCCCACAGAGACCGGAGGACAACAACAACAGAATCAGCAGTGCCAAGTCGTCCTGTGAGGATGCGGAACCACCTGTACCAGATAAATCAAAAAACGTTTCACCAAAACCGGACTACAGACAGGAACCGGTGGGACAGCGCAAATCTAATAGACAGTTGAAACAACCTGCATATCTATGGGATTACGTCACCGCACCCCTCAAACAGAACCTAGGGGGAAGGGGTGTTATGAATTAATAAAGGCGTTTAATAAAGTTTTAACAACCTTAAGTAAAAAACAGGGTTCTAGTCCTGCACTTCTGATTGGCCGATAATAGCGACATCGGATTGGTCCTTTCTGGGAAATCTAATTGGCTGTTAATGGGCCAACTCTCATTGGTTCAAGGGTTTAACACTTCCATGTTTTTCATTGGCTAATAAGACAGCATCCAACCCTATAAAAGGGCTGCTGCTGCCCTAGGTGATTGCTCTGTTCAGTATGCTTAATAAAGAGTTGAAGTTCACTGTTCACTGCCTCGTCTCCACTTCTTGCACCCATGCGCAGAACTTAACAGAATCAGTTCTCTCATGGTTGTTTCATGCTATTCTGTGAATATGCTATTTTATTAATAGTTAACAAAAGAGATTTGCAAGAAAAGCATCAGCAGTTGAGAAAAAACATAAGTCTAGGGCAAAATGTTTCTATGGGATCACACCCCTTCAATTTCATTAAGCCTTCTTGAACTTGATAACCTCCAAATATATCACACCAGATTTAACTGTGGTTTAAAAGAAGAAAGTGTGGATAATTAATGTGGCAATACCAGGGGATATTAGAACAGAAGACAAAGAACTGAAGTAGATAACAAAGTACCAACATCTGAAAATTGAACTTGAAAGATTATGGAATAAAACAGCTGGGGTGGTCCCATTGATTATTGGCACCCTGGGGACTATACTAAAAAATATTCAAAAGTGCTTGACAAAATTTCTACCTGTCAATTAACAAGAGCCACACTGCTTGAATCCATACATATGGATCTAAACATATCCATGATGCCATTACATTATTACATCCTAGATTGTTGGGAAGAACTTGATGCAAATGGAGGCCAAAACAAGCTAAAAAACTGCTAGCAGTAATTTTATTGTTGAACTCTCTCCCTCTCTCTCTCTCTCTCTCTCTCTCTCTCTCACACACACACACACACACAGTATCATGACTTCTCCCCCTGCACTAAACTGGGTGTGGATGTGGTTGCACGTGATTTGTCAGCCCTGTTTTAAGAGCTTGTTTAAGGGATTCATCATCCCTTAATAATCTCAATCATATCTTATTGCAGAATTCATCCTTTCTCCTCAAACTTAATTTACATGTGAAGTATCTTTGTGAATCAGAATTGAGTGTCAACATCTCTAGAAAAAATGCTGCAGTCATTCATCTTATGACTAAAAACTCCAAGGAGAGAAAGAAGATCTACCATGGAGAAATCCAAAAGGAAATAGACAGCTGGTCTGTTTATGAATCTGTCTACAGCTTGAATTGTTCCATGCAGCTGGATGAGATGAAAATAAAGTAGTGTAAGGTATAAGATAGCATAAACAATAAGCTTAAGGAAAATACCTTTAAATACTTTTCTAAATTAACAAAATCCTTGCATATTTAAAAACTTTCAGCGTAGAGGGCTGGAATCTTCTTACAGATATCTTTTTCTTTTTAATTTCTTGACAGAAGTTTTTAAAAAAAAACATGGAAAGGAACACCATACTGATCTTTGTTGCTTGAAGTGGTAAAGTAATACATCTTCTATTATCTAACCTTCTTCTACCAACTCATTTTATAAATCATGTATAGATTCCACCTCTGGCAGTGGAAAAGCTGAGAAATAAATGACTCTATTTTCACCTTTATTTTTGAACTTTCAGGTCTAAAATGTGAAACAGCTACCTACCTTAATGATTTGCTCAACAGGACATGAAGTAAAAAAAGTGTAGGTAACTTTTTAGGCACATATGTCTACTAAGAATAATTAGGCTTATCAAATATGTCAACTTAGATGCCACCTAATTCTAATATATTCTGCTCCTCTTACAACAAAAATAGAACAAGTATATAACCTAGATTGGGTTTTTTTTTATTCCTAGCAGTAAACAGAAGATCTAGTCAATACAACATATCACACCTGACAAAAGATTCCAACCACCCTAACACAAAGCCTGGGAGAAGATCCATGTTTTTGAGGTCCTTTTGAGAAACCTATCTGGTGGGAGCCACTTCAATTTCTAGAGGTACTCGTGGTATCAAGTAATAATGCAATTTCTCAGCAATATTATATAAATTCCTTGGCCATTTGACCAAGAGGATTAGAATTTCTCTATAGAAGAGGATAAGGATCTGAGGACTTGATATTTAATATTTAATTGTTATGTTTTCTTTTTAGCTGGTACTGCTTATTTCACTTTGTTCTTTAGTTTGTAGTATGCCACCCAACTTGTATTGTTTGACTTGAGTGGCCATATAAATATTTTAAAATACAAACAAACAAATATTACATCAAAGGTGTACTTTGATAATCTTGGTTAAATTACTAAAGATGTATGTACATTTTACTATCTTTCCCAGACTATCATTTATTGTGAGATTTTTTATTACATTATTTTTGTTTCAGTCTGTGGGGTTTTTTCCATTATCTATAAAAAATGTTGCTTATCTGAACTTTAATTCTGAAATACTTTTGAAGCCCCTGGCTCAATTGAAGCTATAGAATAATCATAGGAATGAAACTAGTGTCCACCACTCAGAGCCTAAGAAATTTCTTCCACCATGTCAAAGACTAATTTTTCCCATAATGAAGTGATTGGTACTTGAAAATAGCAAAATAGATCTCTGCATATAGGAAAAGTATTTTCTAGCAATCCTTAAGACTGATGTATTAATTCTAACTCAGTTGTCTGGGAAACACTGATTGTAGGTATAGTGAAGAGGAAAAATGTTTGGAAAGATCTTCACTAGTTCCACACAGAACAAAGGATGCATTGGTTGGCCCAAATTGTTCAATTAAAAAAGCAGCAAACTTTCTTTGATTCCTCTGATTTAAGTTTTAAACCAACAGTCATTTTAAACCAAAACATTTGGCTGATGCATCAAGAAATGTTGTAATAAGCCAACTGAATTGGCAATATGACTTTAGGGCTAAACAGTAGAGCTACTCCATCAAATTGAGAAAATTTTCTAGAAATCACCTCCCAAAGACATGGGTAAAATTAAATCGAGTATCAACCTTTCGAAGAAGGAACAGCAGAGGAAGATACTGTGACATTTTCACGACTAAAAAAATATTAAAGATTTTGTTCATTTAAAAATATTGTCTTTATTCTAATCATTTACTGGTTAGGGAGAGTAGATGTGGTATATATATTTTTTTAATAGAGGTATATAATAAAGTTTACTCTATATCTTTTAAACAGTCTAGAAAGCCTGGAGACAGAATGAGGATTTGAATCCTCAAAATTCATCTTCATTGCATCCTAAGTTAATATATTTCTTGCTCAGTCTCCATTAAAATTAATGGACATTGAAATCAAACAGGATTATAAAGGAAAAACCAAAATAGCACTATAACTTTGGGATTCTATTTTAACTGAAAATTTATACTAAACCCTATGATTGCTTCAGCTACTGAACTGAGCATAGAATAAGCTTTTGGGATAAGGCTTGGGCAGTTTACTCTTTCCTAACGAAATGTTTTGGATAGATTTCCAGCACATAGTCTCACAGAAGATCCATGCTATGGGTCCCATCTGCTAAGGCAATACATTTGGTAGGTCTCAGAAGGTGAGGCCTTCTCTACTGTGCCTTATGGAATAGTCACCTTATGGAATGCCCTCCCCACTACCACCACCATCCAAAGTGAGATTAGATCCATTCCTATTGATTTTCCAGAGTCTCTTAAAACTTGTCTATGTCATTAGGCCTGGGGCTCCCAAGAGAACACCATGGTATTGAGGTGGATCCATTGTTGTTGACATCTGCTGCCCTCTTGTTATTTGATTGAAATTTTTAATTTTAGTTAAATAAATAATTTTAACTGAATATTTTTTTGTAACTGTTTCATAATTTTATTATGCACCACCAAGAGTTACTTTTTCATGAGACGAGCACCCCTATAAATTTGATCAAGTGATCAATTTGAAGGCAGAGATTATCCCTACTCCACTTATATTGAAATAAAAAGTAATAGCTTCATTTAGTCAGTAAATTCCTAACCCTGGGAATGAAATACTAGAGTCAAAAAGAAGAAAAGTCCTATTCTGAAACTTCTGTTATTGTCAATTTCTCACAACCTCATCATCCCTGTCTTTTCATCAATTTCTCACAACCTCATCATCCCTGTCTTTTCATCTCTCCCAGAGTTTGTCCAAACCGATGTTCACTGTGTTGATGAGATTATCTAACCATCTCATGCCATCCATTACTCCTTCTGCCTTCGATATTTTGAACCTAGGATGTTGGTTTTTCACCAGATCAGCACAAATTAAAGTACTGGAATGATGTCATACTTGTGAATGTTAAAAAAAAAGTGACCATGTAATTCAAAGTAAAAAATATGGGGGAGCCAAGGGTAACACAAGGAACTAAAACTTTACATTTATTCACTGAGCCAATTTACTCATAGGAAGAATTCTCTCCTTCTCAATCTGCAGTGTGCCAAACCATCATTCAGGAAGCCTGAAGGGACCTTACAAATATTTTGACAAGCTACCTCTTCTTCCCTTCCCCAGAGCCCAAGAAAGGACACTAAGGAATAGGAAGACAGAGATAATAGAAGAAACAGATGCTTCCACAGATTTTCCAAGGTGTCTTTTTAGATTCTGTCTCCTCTAAATTCTTTTTTCCCAAGGTAATATGTTTTGGTCTTGATGGGGTGGGGAGAGAAAAGAGAGAATGGCTTTGAGCTGAATTATAATTTTGCTGGCAATCATTGAGCAACATCTTTGCTTTAATGTTTTTACCATCCCATTTGATTTCAATATGTAATATATAATTTAGTTTGACATGAATATATACATAATCTATAATTTAGACTGTACATTCCTTTGGAACAAAGCTCTGTGTTCTTGTGAAACTCTAAGGTGCCATCTGTGAAGATGGTATTGGATAATAACAATAATTATAAAGATATTACTCTAGTATTAAGGGGAAGTAATACGAGTGGTACATTTAAGGTATGAGAAGCTAGTTGAATACTTGATGTCAGTGAATACTTGATGTCATACACCCATACAATCACTGTCAGGATCTGGCTGAATCAGGTTGGAGTTACTTAGCAAAAAACAGAAAAATCAGTGTCACAAGGAGGGGCAAACAGCAGAGAGTGTGTGTGACATTTTCAACCTTCTTTTATTATGAAACCAGTAAAAATGGGACCCAGTGCCTTGGTTAAGTCAGCACCCATTAGTTCATTATCAAGAATGTTAAATCTGCCCCAATTCTGCAAAATTTTCAAAGGAAAAGCAATCTTTATTCCACACACAGGTGCCATGCTCCTTGTGGAGACTGACTCTGAGGAAGAGGAGGAACAGCCAACAAGGAGTGGGAGTGTGGCTCCAGAGGTGGTGGAGGAGGCTGGGGAAGGGCAGAGGCTGGCTGAGCAGTCAGAGGAGGACCCAGGCCCATCCCCTATCCATCCTAGGGCACGCAGAGAGGAGAGGATCAGGGAAAAGCAAGGTCTACTCAGGAGGATATTACAATGATCCTCCTTGTGGCTTGCAGCTGGGAGCTATGTATATAAGTTTGTAACTGCACAGTCAGAATTGCTGGAGTTAAAGTTTAGTGTTTCCTTTGAAAGAGGTTTATCTTTGTTGGCATTCTTCCCATGGACTCTCCCTGTTATCTTCTTGGAATGTATGATTTATTATCTTGACTTGCTTCGGAACTCTCGTCAATGTGGTTTCTTTTTGTTACCTTTTGCCTCATTTACTTTTGTGACTTTAACTGTGCCTAATAAAACAGTGAAGTTAAGTTGAACGCATTACCAGACTTCATGTATGTTTTTGGTTTTGGGTTATTTTGAGAGACTACGGGACATCACACACAGGATTCTGTCAAGACATGAGTTGAATTCCCAGTCATATTGGAAGGGCTAACCAACAAGGGTAACACTTCATTAGCACAAAGCAGAACAAAGTTAAATCTTGGAAAAAAAAACTGGTAGTCAGAATGAATCCTGAGGGTATGTGGGTAAACTGGGTATACATCCTAGTTGTGGAAATGTGAGCAACAGTATGCTAGTATTGGATTTGAAATTATCAGGATATTTTGTGAGAGGCTAAGTCCTCAAAACAAAAATAGAATGACAAAATACTGCTAGGTGAGCACACACATATATTCCTAATATTGTATGTTGCAGGCAAAATATTTGCTTTATTTAGTCCAGCAAATACTAATAGTCAGTATGTCTGAAGTAAAATCTTATTACTTGTTTTTAAGAAATTCAGGTGGGGGGGGGGGAGAAAAATACCATGTCTACCTAACCTTCATTCTGAAGAAAGGGAAACACAAAGGAGAGAGAGAAACAGGAAGCTTCTTTTGCCACTTATACACTGATTGAATTAGCAATAAGGCAGGTGAGATACAAACAGAGCATCACCTGAAACTTTTCTCCCTTACCTGTCTTTCACTATTTGCTACAGGGATCAAAAAGTTCATAGGTTCAAAGGCATGATTCAATTTCCCATAGCTGGTTTGCTGGATAAATGGATGTATTCATTTGTTGTATGTTGGTTTAAGTAATTTATGTAGCCACCCATCTCACACTGCAGAGATTTTAGGAACAAAGAAAGATCAGTTAATCTTTAGACTATAGATTCTAGTTCACACAGAATAACACCAGCATGCTTGGGGTAAACCTGGTATTTGATTGCACCTGTGACTTACAGGCAAAACAGACAATGCAAGAAATACTTCTTGTGAGACTGATATGCCTACAACTATAAACTAATCCTTATCTGTATTGCATATTGCCTCATTTGACTGGAGTAGCAACCACTTTTAGAGGGCAGAAATGGAAAGAGCCATCCTTCATTTAGCCCCTTCTCCTCACAAACCTTTTTTTACTATATTTTCAAAGTGATTCTTTTCTTGTGTTGTCTCAAGTACTCTTGTCTATTTTGACTAGAGTGCTTTACTTATGTATAAGTTAACCATAACCATTACTTGGCTGCTTCATAGAAAAAGAAATAATACTTCTTCAACTAGGACAATAGTTGCCCTGATATCTAACAACTTTAAATATATATATTTTTTTACTATCAGGATTAAATTACCTCAGTGCTGGGTTTTGGACTAGTAACCTTTTACACTACAAGAAGAAAAGAACCTGATGGATCATGAAACATCAAATCAACCCAGAGTTCTTGCTTGAAGCACAAATAACCAAGTTTACCCTATTTTGGACACTTTTTGAACTTTTAGCTCTCTGACGAAGGTATTAATCTGGGAAAGAAAGAAGGAAATAAAAGAGAACAGCTACATGGATGGACTTGATTACAGTGGTAAATGGGGGAACCATTAGAAGACCTCAAGGACCAGATGAGGGATAGATGGTCATAGATAAAATGTATCTACATGAACACTAAAAATTGACAGTGATTTGATGTCAGATAATCAATCCATGTTCATTTGCTTATAGAATATAAGTTCCATGTGTAGAGCAGATCAAATGCTGTGGATAACCATCAGTTCCAGTTCTAATAGCTCTGCTATGTCCATTAGAAATGTTTTGTTTGTTTTTGAACCTCAAAAGTAGTGCACAGATTTGGATTTAAATGTCGTGTTATTCCTCTTTTCACATAATGCATTTTCTTGGCTCACCAAACTGTTGCCATCATTTGAAGCTTCTTCTTTATGTACCCATTTGTTTACTGGCTTATTTCATCTCTTACAACCTGCTAATTCAATAGACTCCAGGAAGACTGCTGTACAGCACATAATCATTGGAGAGGCCAAAGCATAAGCCAATTATGCCTTTAGGTAAGCATCATGCACAAATGAAAAAAGCTCATTCACCATTCTTTCTTCTTGTTTGCAATTAGAACTCTTAAAAAGAACAAAAGCTTTCTGTGTGCTTTCTTTGGATTTGGAAAGATTATTTCCCATAATGCAACAGAAATCAAGGACTTTGCCCAATTGACAAAATCCAGAATTCCTGGAATATGTTGCAGAATCTTAATTCTTAGCCAAAGGACAGTCTCAATAAAGAAACAGGGGGAGAAACATTGAAGAACTTATTGGTTCTCAAAATTTGGTGAATCAAATTTAATAAGATGGCCTTAAACTATATGTCTCCTGTTATGTATGCAATAAAGATTAATAAAGTGTGAGCTTGGAGCAAGTGCAGGGTTCTGGCCCTGCACTTCTGATTGGCTGTTAAGCGGCCGGACCGGATTGGCCCATTCCGGGGAATCTGATTGGCTGTTAACAGAGAGTTTCTATTGGTTATAAGAGCTAGTATTCCTAGCTCGTTATTGGTTAAAAGTTATAAGGTTTGCCTATATAAGGCAGGGTTTAACTACTGTTAAAACGAGGAAGTCACAATGTAAATAAAGAGCTGAAGTTCACCGTTCAGAGACTTGTCTCCATTCTTCCTCGCCCATGCTCAAAACTTAACACTGGCGACGAGGATGGGATATGGAGAAAGCTGAACCAACGAAACTTCGAAGAACACTGAGCACGTGACATACGACACCAACAACGGAACCATGTCCGGCGGCATCGTACCACCCGCTCCGTTCGATCCAACACAAGAAGACTGGGAGTCTTACATGGATCGTTTCCAAATGTTCCTAGAGAAAAACAACTTAAAGGACGCCACAGCCGGGAAGAAGTGGGCAGTGTTCCTAACACATTGTGGTCCAACCATATTTAAGATGGCTAAAGCACTAGCCAAACCCCGAGAAGTGAAAGCCATGGATTGGGACGACCTCGAACCTATCCTGCGAGACCACTACGCCCCGACCGTGCCTACGCTCGTGAGACGATGAGTTTTATCAGAGAAGCCAACGAAAGGGAGAAAGCGTGGCCGACTTCATAGCAGACCTCCGAAATTTGGGAGGCCTCTGCAGATTCACTGATTTAGAAGAAGCACTAAGAGATCACATAGTTCTGGGACTAGATGCACCAGGCGTCCAAAGCAAGCTGATGGTGAAAGGCAACATCAGCCTTACCGATGCCATCGCCGATGCTACTGCAGCAGAAGCAACCAGGAAGTCGGCTGCACAACTATGCCAAAACCGCGCTCCGGTACCTCCACCAACAAGCGACATTTTATCCAAGTCGGAAGGACAACTTGCGACAACGCATCACGAGGACCTCTCTTCGTCGTCAGACAGCGACGAAGAAGGGGTCCATCAACTGTGGTCCAACTGGGACCACCACCCAAAGCCTTTACGCCCTTGCGCTGGCTGTGGAGCCAACCATGCCAGGTCCGAATGCAAATTCCGCGACGCACTCTGCCATGAATGCTGGAAACGAGGCCATATCGGACGGGTCTTGCCAGGACCCAGCCAGGCCTCAAAAGGGGCTAACTATCGCCAATCGACAGGAAACCATCCTGTACGGAGAGAACCAGTAAACCACTCCTACAGAAATCGAGCTTTGCAGAGAGAAGAGGTTCACCATACTATCACTATCGGTCACGCCTCAGCCTTGGACACTAAGAAAATCCAAGTCATGGTAGCCATCGAGAACCAGCCTTGCCACATGGAGGTCGACTCGGGATCGTCCCTCTCGATGGTGTCCTGGAAGACACTCAAGCAACTCATCCCCACAATTCAACGCCAAGATCTCCGCTTCCAACGCCTCATCCTCAAGGACTACCAAGGGAATCAAATCCCCGTCTTCGGTTCCTGCCGAGTCCGAGTCTCCTTCAAGAAGCACACAGCGTTCTTACCTTTAATGGTCCTCGATAGAGATAAGCCTAGCCTACTAGGTCTCCAATGGTTTGCACCACTCAGCATTGAAGTTGCTAGCGTAAACCGAGTCAGTGGCTGTGACTGGGAGGAAGACCTTATCTATGACTTCAGGGACATCTTCGCGGACAGCTTAGACGAGTACAAGGGGACTCCAATTTCATTCAGCCTAGATCCGAAAATAGCTCCCATTCGTCAAAAACCCCGTCGAATTCCGTTTGCCTTAAAATCGAAAATCGACAAACAACTCGACAAACTGATAGCTCAGGGGGTGTTAGAGCCCATGGGTCACTCCCCTTGGGAAACTCCAATTGTAACACCCATTAAGCCAGATGGGTCAATCCGAATTTGTGGGGACTACCGGGCCACTTTGAACCATGCCCTGCAGCAGAACACGTATCCAGTTCCGGTGGTGCAGCATCTCCTCCATTCCCTGGGAGGCGGGAAAGTTTTCGCTAAATTAGACTTAGCTCAGGCATATCAGCAATTACCAGTAGATGAAAAAACGGCACAGGCCCAAACTATTGTGACGCACCGAGGTGCCTTTAAATGTACCCGGCTGCAATTTGGAGTTAGTGTTGTCCTGGGGATTTTTCAGAGCCTTATGGAAAGGTTATTGCAAGGAATTAAGGGCGTGGTCCCCTATTTTGATGATGTATTAATTGCAGCCCCTACAAAAAAAATATTACAGGGCCGATTAAAATTAGTCTGAAAAAAATTCCAAGAGGCCGGTCTTAAGGTTAAAAAAAAACAAATGTAAATTGTGTACTGACAGCGTTGAGTTTTTAGGGTACCTGATTGATAGCCAGGGCATTCACCCCACCGAAAGTAAATTAAAAACGATCAAAAATGCTCCCAGGCCATGAAACCAGGCTGATCTCCAGGCGTTCCTAGGCCTCATCAATTTTTATAATGTATTTTTACCGCACAAAGCAACTATCGTTGAACCGTTACACCAGTTGTTAGATAAAAAAGCAAATTGGCTATGGGGTTACCGTGAAGAACAGGCATTCCAAAATGTTAAAAAACTGCTCACTTTTGACTCTGTACTCATGCAGTTTAACAAGACTTTGCCGTTAGTTATAACCTGTGATGCATCGCCTTTCGGGGTGGGCGCCATTTTGAGCCACGTGCTGCCGAATGGGAACGAAGCCCCTGTTGCATATTTTTCAAAGACTCTTTCAAAAACTGAATGGAACTATGGACAAATTGATAAAGAAGCCCTCGCAATTGTCTCAGCTGTGAAAAGATTCCATGAATACGTGTATGGCCGGGCTTTTACTATTGTGACTGACCACAAACCTTTATTAGGGATAATAGCCGGAGATCAGCCGACTCCCTACATATTATCCCCTAGGATGACCCGATGGTCAGAATTCTTGGCTGCTTATAACTAACAGCTGCAATACCACCCAGGGAAAGCCATTCCCCACGCCAACGCATTGAGCCGAGCACCGCTTCCAGAGACTCTCGGCGATCCTGCACCAACGGTAACCACGTTGCAAATTGAGGCACTCAACTCGCCGCCATTAACTGCCTGAGATATCGCGAGAGAAACCAAACGCGAGCACACCCTAGCGCGAGTTCTGGGCTGGGTAGAACGCGGATGGCCATTGGACTAGTTATCAGATGACTTCACACCGTTCAAGACTCGACAAACCGAGCTCTTCTCCCAGAAAGGCTGTGTCATCTGGGGCGATAGAATCGTTATCCCAGAACGACTCCAGAAAGTGCTGCTGAGAACCTTACATGATGGCCACCCCGGCATCGTGCAAATGAAAGCCCTTGCGCGAAGCTACGCATAGTGGCCGGGCATTGACAAGCAAATCGAACAGTGGGTTAAAGCTTATCCCAAATGCCAAGAAGTCAGCAACGCCCCACCAAAAGCCATGCCTACTGAATGGGAGACACCACGTGGACCCTGGTCACGAATTCACCTGGACTTCGCGGGGCCAACCAAAGGCCACACCTTCCTGCTTACCGTCGAAGCCTACTCGAATTGGCTCAAAATCCATCGCATGACGACTATGACCTCCGAGGCGGTTATCAAAATCCTAAACAGACTCTTTACAACCCACGGATTACCAGACGTCCTGGTATCCGATAACGGCCCTCAATTTACCGCACTAGCATTCAAGCAGTACCTCTCTCACTGCGGCATCCGCCATGCGCTCACCTCGCCTGTGCACCCTGCGACCAATGGCAAAGCAGAACGCATGGTCCAATTTGTGAAGAAAGTCTTGCAAAAGTTAGACTACGACAACATTGACGACAAGGTCAATCAAATCCTCTTCTTGCAACACATCACCCCACAAAGCGTCACCAACAAAACTCCCGCCGAACTGCTAATGGGACGAAAGCTCCGCTCCCACCTCGACCACTAGGATCCAGCAGCCGCTGTTGCACCTTCCAGGTAGGAGACCTGGTTTATGCTAAAAACCTATCGGGCGACCCGTTGTGGGTGGAAGCGACAGTAGTACGTGTAACCGGCCCCAGATCCTACCTGGTACAATGCCTTGACAATAAACTTTGGAAACGGCATATCGATCAATTATGATCACGGCTTCCAGCGGCCAGTCTGCAACTCCCCTATGACCAAACTGAGGGGGGGGAGGTACGGAAGAAGATGAAGTCCTAGGAAACCCGTTCGAAGGAAACGACGGTTTGATAGAAACTCAGGAAGCGGAGCCAGAGGGAGAAATGGTTGCACCTCAGGGAATTGCAGAGAATGTGGGCAACGACGTAGAAGTGAACTCTGAACCAGAAACAGCCCCATTGCCAAACAACGATCTACCTCAGCGTGATTGCAGCCAGCCGATACAATGGAAATCAAAGAGACTAATAAGACAACCGTCCTACCTAAGGGACTATGTAACTGCGCCCTGCAAATAAGAAGCAAGGGGGAAGGGGTGTTGTGGATGCAATAAAGATTAATAAAGTGTGAGCTTGGAGTAAGTGCAGGGTTCTGGCCCTACACTTCTGATTGGCTGTTAAGCGGCTGGACCGGATTGGCCCGTTCTGGGGAATCCGATTGGCCCTTAACAGAGAGTTTTTATTGGTTATAAGAGCTAGTATTCCTAGCTCGTTATTTGTTAAAAGTTACAAGGTTTGCCTATATACGGCAGGGTTTAACTACTGTTAAAACAAGGAAGTCACAATGTAAATAAAGAGCTGAAGTTCACCGTTCAGAGGCTTGTCTCCATTCTTTCTCACCCACGCTCAATACGTAACATCTCCATTTCAAAATGGAAAATTAACTCAAGCTGCTTAATTTCCAACCACTGTTTGTCATCTAAACCATTTTCTCTTAGAAATTTTAATGAAACATTGGTGTAACTGGAATTCCCAAAAGTTGAACCATTGTGAGGAGTTGCAACTGATTATATTTTAGATGGAGTCCATTTCAAAATCCTAAACTAATAAGTCTGAATCCCAGAGCAAATGCCAGTTCATTTCATTCTTTTTGCACCTGAAAGAAAGAGTAATTATGAAGATGCATAATGTGCTTTTCATTTTCCAGGTGATTAAGTCTGCCAGAGGCCACCAGACAAAAAGTTATAAAACTTTGGTTTCTCCTGCACTTATTTGAGTTTGTTGGAAATATGTAAAAGTCAATGTGTTGCATTGATAAGGTTCAGTTATTTACCAAATTGTTATGGTAATACTGATCAGTTTTCTTTTTTTATATACAGGTTGTTAGATTTAAATTCTTCCAATTTATTAAATACTTGTTTCATGTCAAATAAGGATGCTAGTTCACTATCATTATCTTAATTTTCACACAACCAGCTCTATCCAATTTTAGTTGGTATGAATGCCACTGTGATCAACATGTTAGCTTCATTTTTCTATATTCCGGGTCCATAGGTTCAAAAAATTTAAAGAGTTCACACAAGGAGAATATACAGTATAATGTATTTTAAAACTTGGCAATTCTAACACAGCTTTGCTATGGAGATCAAAACTACTGGAAATAGGGTTTATATACCTCATTGATATATAGCTCCTCATGTTGATAGCATTGTTCACAGTTATTATGTGTGTTAGGGGTTACATCAGAAACCCTCTCATAGGTTAATGAATCACTCTTTATTTATGCATTTGTTAAGAATTATTTCACTGGTAGTATTTTTTTCATAGACAGTAGATAGAGGGAGAAGTTGATTTAATAATAATTTTACTCAATTTTGTCCCAAAGATGCCTTTTCAAGAGGCAATTGGACTTTCTGGTTTTTCTTTGAAGACATTTTGCTTCTAATCCTAATGGGTTTTTTCTCCTATGTTAGACTAGATTCAGCAATCCATCTACATTTGAAAGATAAAGGCCACTCTTTTGAAGACAGAAAAGTCCACATTTTTGACAGAGAGGACCACTGGTTTGAAAGAGGAATCAAAGAGACCATCTATGTCAAAATTGAGCAGACCTCTCTCAACAGAGGGGGAGAGATATGATATAATCTATCACCAGTCTACAACACAGACATCATCAATCTCCAGTTTAGAGTACAATACAGTCCTTTCAACAGTTCTAAGAAGGCATCACACCCTTTTGCACCACTCAGGTGACCCTGATGACACAGATAAACCTCCAGGTGACTTTAATGACTCACTGAAAGAATGCAAATGACCAGCTGCCTGCAAAGAGTATAAATCTTTCCATTCCCCACCATACAGTTAGAAGCTTCTTAGATGAGAAGTGAAATGTATTAAAAAAAAAAACCAGAAAGTCCAGTTGCCTCTGGGAAAAAGCATCTTTGGAAAAACTGTGACCTGGATGACTGAGAATCTCCATAGACATTTACTAATTTTTATTTAATTCTCATATTCTGAATCTTCATGTAAATCAAAAGATTGGGCTAGATTTTAAAATAGTATCTGAACTTTAGGATGGTATTCTTCTCTGGAAAATCAATCAATCATAATAGAGCTGGAAGGGACCTTGGAGGTCTTCTTGTCCAGCTCCCTGCTCAAATAGGAGACCCTATACCATTTCAGATAAGTGACTGTTCAGTCTCTTTATATGGGATATTTTTTTAAAAAAAATAGGAACAATTGTTGGGAAGATAAACCCACACAAGTATTTGTGAGCTAGGAAAAAAAGTAAGCTAAATATCCACAAAAATGCACACAAAATTTCCTCAGCTTGTTTTCCCCTTCCATTTTAAATGAAGTGAGAACAAGATAAAAACTGGGGAAAAATGCTTAGTGTCCTGGTTACACAGCCTAAGTTTCAATCAAATGGAAGGAGTACACTACACAAGCTGTAGTGTCCATTTGTTTTAATGGCAAGGCTTTGCTTTGAAACAAAGCATTGTGGGGAAAATATTCAGGATTTTATAAAACAGATGAAAAACTAATATCCATTTCATGCACTGTTTAATAATCTACAAGGATGCTATCAGTTGAATCATAACAACACTCTCACATGTCTTTAAGTGTGTGCAACCTATTTTACCTAGTCCATAAATAAAGGCAAACTTATTCTGTCGTCAGACTTTGCAGTGAGAGTGGTTTCTATTCATTGCATAAAATGCCTGGTAGAGGCAACCTGATGGACCTAAATAGCACTGATTTGAGAACAACATTGAATAAGGATTATTAGCTGTAAGATGAGATCTTTGTGGAATAGAAGCATTCAGAAGAATATGTCAGCATTTACAAAAGTGTTTTCCATCTTAAAGTAGTCATAAGTGCACTTTAGAAGATTAACAAAGAAAAAAAAGATCCTGGTTCAAGGATCACTCTATATTGGACTATATTCACGTTAGTATGGAATACTGAATTTATCAGGGAGGTAAGAATAATATTGTCATTATGCTTAGGCAGGAAGAGAGAAACTTTTTTAAAAAATGGCATTTTGGGAGTTGAAAGTGCTATCAAAAAGGTTTGCGGAATATGTTACAATCTTTTCAGTCTTGTGTTCTAGTTTTTTTTTAATGAGACAAAGGAAATGTGCAATTTGGATTCTGTTTGAAGATATATTTTTTCAGAACTATTTACACTCCCCTCTTTTTTGAATAAAACTGAATCAAAGAGGTGATTCACAAGATCCAACTGAAGTGGTTGTTTCCCCAGTGTTTGGAGGACTTTGAACTGCTTTGATGATGTGATGGCTTTTTTCTGTTGCTTCTATTTGTTGCTAGAGTTTGTGCATTGCTGTTTGTGCATCATTTTGTGAGTTGGAATATTGCTGATCAGTCCTAGGAGAGATTCCACTTCCAGATAAGCCAACTTCCCAACCCATAGGAGCCAATAATCTCAGGAAGCAAATTCTGGCAATTATTTATATCAGGCCAGCATTTACCTGTTATGAACTAGTAAAACGCTTAAATAAAGTTTTATCAAACCTTTAGAAAAAGCAGGGTTCTAATCCTGCACTTCTGATTGGCCGATAATAGCGATATCGGATTGGTCCGTTCAGGAGAATCTGATTGGCTGTTAACGAGCCACTCTCATTGGTTCAAGGGTTTAACACTCCATGTTTCTCATTGGTTACTAGATCAGCAGCCTGCCCTATAAAAGGGCTGCTGCTGCCCTAGGGTTTTGATCTGTTCAGAATGATTAATAAAGAGTTGAAGTTCACTGTTCACTGCCTCGTCTCCGTTCCTTGCGCCCATGCGCAGAACATAACATTACCTATTGATAGTTATTTGATTTCTCAGATGCTTGATTCAGTTATGAGCCTGTCTGCCAGCCTATTTGTTCCAGAAGAGAATAATATTGAGAAAACTTTGGCAGATATTTAGCTGTTGTGCTATCCTGTTTTCATCCCTGCCATAAAGTAGTTATGGGAAATGCTTTAAAATTCTGTTACATTGAAACTCTTGTGTTGCTAAACACTTCCTGTGATAGTGTCCTTTAAAAGTTGACCAATGCTGTTATTTTCATCCCACTCTGCAAAAAAATTTAAGGACCTTAGGCATTTTGATGTTTTCTTTTACAATCTATTGTTGAAGCATTTTTTTTTCACAGTTGAACCTAGAAGCAAGAAGATTAAATTGTGCTTCATCTAAACCTAGAACTGAATCATGCCACCATCAAATTTTAATTGTAATGGGATCAAGGCTGATTTACATAACCATACTTTTTTGTGTGTGGGGCAGTCTATATTAATCATCCAAAACTTCATGGACATGCACTGGAAGGAAATTAAAAATCCTGGCACTTCCAAAATCATCGAAATAGTTTTGTAAGAGGAGCTATTCAAAATAAAAGAATCTATATACATAAAAGTGAAATATCATTCAAGCATCATCACAAAATATCCAGAATCGTAATGCTTACAAACTTGAAATTTAGTATGCATGTTCCTCTTGGCTTCTAGGTACTTACTAAGAAAGGATTTTTTCGAAATGACCATCAGAGCATTACTATTTTGTATAATATTATTAACACACTCTGATGCTAACTCACCTCTCCACCTGAAAAGTAATACTGAGAAACACACACACACACACCACACACTCCTTCATGAAAAAATATATTCGGAAGTTGTTTATCCCTGCCCTAAATGTTGTTCAAGTAAGCAGGAGGAGGAATAAAAATATTCACATATTGATTTTCTTCCATTAATGGTAGAAAATGGCAAGAAGGTGACAAGCAGCAGGGAGAAAGCAGAACTGCTTAACTTGTTTTTGGTTTTTTTTGCATCTGTTTACACAAAAGGAAAAAAAAAACAGTCAAACTTATCAAAAACAATATTGTAAAACATTTAAAATAGGCAAGAAAATGATAAAAGAGCACTTGTCCATTCTAGATGAGTTCAAATTACCAGGACAAGATGAATTATATCCCAAGGGTTAGAAGGAATCTGTTAGATGTGATATCAGAACCACTGAACCAGTATTGGGATCCAACTAATTTAAACAACCGATTTGTCCTAAAGACTGGGTGGGCATGGCTGGGGGAGTCATGTGACTGAATGGGTGTGGCCAACTCAATGTCACTCATGGCAAGGTGGGGGGCACAGGCAACCTGAAGTGGTGGTGGGTGAAGCCTTAGAGTTACCTTGGTGCAGCAAAAGCAACGGTAATGCTCCAATGTCTCATCTCTTATTGGATCTCACTGCCTGACAGGGTTTTTAAAAAGGGTTTTACAGCAGGAAACAGCAGGTCACTACCTCCAGCCTTTGTTGTTGTTGTTTTTTTTTGGGGGGGGGGAACAAATTTTATTGATTTTAAAGACAAACAAACCATCATTAACCATTAAGTACATAAGACCTCTTTCCATTATTAATTTTACAAGTCAAGTAGAATATTATTTTATGCAACATAATTCTGTTTTACACCATTTCAATATAAACATATAGATATCTCTTAACAAATTTCTCATTATTTCTCTTTTCGTAATTTCATTGTTACTATTATTATTTTCTATATTTATCCAGTTTATGGTCATCATCTTCATTCCTCTTTGACTTGATTACCATTATTCTCATCCAACATTCCTCTGAGGTTTTATTAATTCTCAAACAAAACATAAATACAAAACACATAAAAATATAAAACTTATTTTAAGAAAATAGTTTGGCCCCATATTACCTCTCTTTGTATGGACTTCAATTAAATTCGTGCTCATCTTATATACCATTACCTATCTTATTTACCATTCTATATCTTCTATATGACTCTTCCCGCTTTTCATTCTTCTTATTTCTATTTTATTTAATTCATTTTAATTTAAATCATTGTATTTATATTTTTTGTCCATTCTTTCCAAATTATCCATTTATCTCATTCCCTATAGTAAGAAAAATAAAAGAATTTCTCCTGAAATCACTGATCAGAGTCTGATGCCTTTCTATCCTCCCCCTAAATTAATATTTAAAATAACGCCTGATACCCAATCTGATTCTGCTTAGTACATTCTACTTACTAACCTTCAAAGAGAAAAAATAATAAATTCATAATAATTAATATAATCAGATAATAAATCTAAATATTAACTCTTATAACATTCTGATTATCTATTTCAAAAAGCAAGTGCTACAATTTTATTAAATTTTAAAATCTGTCATTACTAAACATTTCAATATTTTAATCTTTTATTAATTCTTATAACATTCTAGTTTTCTATTTCTAATACATAGTACCATCTTATGTACCTTGCAGAATCTTCTTTTTTTAAAAAAAGTATACCTTACCCTTTATCCCTATCTCCAGCCTTTGTTGATGCAGCTGGATACATGATACCACCCTGAGACATTGGCCTGCAGCCACTGCCTCTTTTTTGGCATGAGAAGCCTGCAGCCACTGGTCTTTTCCAGCACGAGAAGCCTGTAGCCATTAGTCTTTTTCAGCATGAGAAGCCTGCAGCAGCCACCTCTTTGCTGGTCAGAACTGAGGCAGCTGTGGCAGCTGGAGGCTTTTAATGCTGGAAAAGACCAGTTGCTTCAGGCTTCTCACAGCCACAAAGAGTGGCAGCTACAGGCTTCTTGTGCTGAAGAGCAGTAAATGCAGGCTTCTTGCACCAGCAAAGATTGGTGGATGCAAGCTTATCATGCCTGAAAAGAGGTGGCAGCTGCAGGTTTCTCGGTGGTGGGGGACACGGTGAGGCTCAGCTGCCTTTCAGGCCCTCCTCTGAGCTGCCATCTGCTTAACCTCTGCTCCGCCTCAAATCCTGCATCCAGCCTGCAACAAGGGAACATGCCACTTTCAGGCTAGCCTGGCCAGCAGATTGGCAAGCAGGCAGCCCTCAGGGGAGGCATTTTCTTTCAGAAGGCCCCATGGAAGCTGAAGCTGGGCCTGAAAGGCAGTTGAGCATCACCATGTGTCCCCTCCCAATCGAGGTGGTCCTTCGACTCAGTATAGCAAGCCTGGAGTGGATCTTCCTTCCCCGCCATCAGCCTTACCTTCTAGCCCAAGGGGCTCACACCATTCTCACAGCGGTGGCCCAGCATGCAGGTAGAAGCCCCAGGGAAGGCCAGAACCAGGGATTGATGCATTCTCTGGGCCCCGACCTGAGGCATATGGTGAGTGGGTGACATGCAAGCAAAAGGATGGTGAGAGTGAGGCCTGAAAGGCAGCTGAGCTTCACCATATCCACCCCGAGATGACCCTTCGGCTGAGCGCATTATCTTTATGGGAGCTGCAAGGAGCAGAGCAGGTGAGGCATGGAGATCAGCTAGGCCACATGGCCAGCATGGTTGGCCATGGCGAAGGCAGAGAAGTGGGCAAGGTGTGGAGAACAGCTAGGCCGTGTGGTGTGGGTGAGTGAACCAAAGAGTAGATGTGCACAGGCATGACTAGCCACCAGCCAAGGAGGGTGAGGTGAGATAGGGCAGGGTGGGATGGAGTAGGGTAAGGTGGGCAGGGCCAGCCAGTGGTGGGTTTTGCCAGTTCACTGAACTGTGCAGAATCATAACAACCAGTTCACCTGAACCGGTCTGAACTGGCATAGGCTCACCTTTGCCCTGAAACATATCTTTTAAAGATCCTGGAGCATGGGTAACTACCAGAGGACTGGAAAGATGTAATTCCTATCTTCAAAAAAGGAAAAAATATTTTGAAACAAAAGAAATTAAAGGAAAGGGGGCTTCTAGGGATGGATAATATTACTGAAGCATATCATATAACATATGGATTGGATCATCTTTATGACTATAACTGTTCTTTCTCTCTCCAATTCTTTGCCGATACTTGAAGTTGCAGAATAGTCTTCACTTAATATTTGTACATTGTATCATGGAACAATTCCAGAAGTAAAATAGTGTAAAACTGAGCTAGATGCCATCCACCCAATTAATACTTAATGTTGTAGATATTCTTTCACTGTTGCATAATTGCTCCAGCAATAAACAGACCATTGCTGAGCTTTTTAAAAGTATTGATGTCAATTGTGAACCCAAAAGGATGTTTTAGTTCTCTTTCTCTCTTGGCTTACAATGCTTTTTTCCCCTTTTGCACACATTGTGAGACACTTTCTATCAAAATAGAGCTGTTATATTCCAAAGCCTTGCACTTATTAAAAGAAGAAGAAGAAGAAGAAGAAAACCTAGTGTTTGGAGTGCTAAGCCACTCTCCAGACACATTTAAGTTCAAAGACTAAGCATTGTATTTTATCGTGCTCCTAGGCAGTTTGTTTAAAAAAAAAAAAGTGATAAAAATCACTTGGGAGACTGCAGTCATCCAAATGTATTTTAAAATCCTCCAAATGCATTTGCTGGAGCATTTCAGAAGAAAATACCCACTAGCATTTACAAATGGCTAACACTCACACGTGGCTGACATAAGTTTAAAACTATGGGTGATAGGAAGGGGGGAGAAATCTACTTTTAAAGCTAAATTACATCAAAGAACAAAAGCAGACAGAGCATGTCTTTGGCAGATTCCAAAAGCTTCTGTCGAATCAACCAAACTGGCTTTCAATCAAATATATTTTGAGATTAGACTGAACTAAATCAGAGCCTTCAATTTTCAACTACTGCTGATAACTATGATTTCATTAGGATAATTGCACATGTCCATAGCTGGACCTTTATTTTCAGTAGTGGCACCAGGTCTTCTTCTTCTAAACTTTCATAAAAGCAGTTGGTAGACAAGAAAATGTGTCCTGTTCAGATGTTAAGGTTAATAATTTATGTAGTGTTTACTACCCATTGGATAAAGTGCATTCATTTAACAATTGCCACATTCACTGAATGACCACAGTGTTTGTTCAGCAATTGCCACACACAAAATAAGATCATAAAATTGGTTGCAGTTACATAGTGACCCACTTAATAACTGCTAGTAGGACTATAACTCTGCCTCAATTATGGTAATAAGTCAAAGACTAACTCTACTGTATGGGAGAAGCATGCTAAGGCAATGCATAAAAATCCAGAAGTAAAGTAGTATGTAAAATAAGTTCAGATAATAGTTACAGGACAGAAGTATTTGGAGGCTGAGTCAGGGAAGAAGAAATATGGTTTACTCATCTGGATATCTCATATGTTGTTCTTGTATTACTGATAGCCTCATTCCTCAGTTTTGTGAATGTCTGTATCAACCATGAAGTTGGCCAAACTCTGGCCATTTTCTTTTTCTAGTGAGGTTTCTCTTTCTGCTGCTTCAGGGCTGACACAGCCTGGAGTGAAGGGACCATGGAGGGGTTGTAGAAATAGCTGGGGTATTGTAATCTAAATAAAATTATTTCCCCTGGAAATCAAGGACATTGGTTCAGATGTTTGAGAGGTAGAGAGTGAAGTCACCTAGCAACTGGACTGTATGCAGATTGGACCATGTGACTGGAGACTCTGGAGGGAAGTAACAAAGTTTTACTTTTAATTGGATGTAAAACCAGCAGGAACTTAGAAATGGTTTTCCACCAGGAATGTTGCCAATTTGATATGTCCCAATAAAATGTTCTTTACCTGCCTTGGTGTTCTTATTAAATGGAATATATTACTTGGAGCCCTGACAGTCTGGTTTGAAGGATAGAAAGGGGAGCAAAAATGTTTTCCTCAACCAAAACTGGATGGGGGAAAAATACACAGGGCAGAAGAATATCTAAAGTACTTCGATGAAGTTCCTTTTTATAAATGCTGATTGTAGAGGTAATTTTTAGTAAGGCTCCCCCCCCCCCCCCCCCCATACACACACATATGCTGGAACAATCCTATTTTGGTGCTACCATGTTATTTGCCGTGAAATGATATCTCAGAATGAGCAACTAGTTTAGCTGAACTTTCCTTAATTTCTGAAAGAAAGGGGCACAAAAAGCTTGACCTGTAAACCTGCCTTTCTGCCCCTATTCCCAAAGCAAAAATAAATAAATTAAAAAAAAAACAGTGTTTCAAAGAGCTTCTGGTCACATATCAACAAGCTACATGTGATATCATAATCTAATCTGAAGTCAACACCAATAAGAATCCATAAGAAAAAAATGTCAAAAAGTTAATAGCTGCTATATTTTACACACTAAATGTGGCAACTTTGCTTCCACTATTCCCTCTCTTTATTCCTAGAGGAAAATGTGTGAGTCAGATCATGTTTCAACAGGCAAATTTCAGCTGTGTTAAGACAAAAATAATTCACCATTTTCTTTTTGAGACTCTTGGAGATTACACTGTGATGCAGGCAGAGTCAAGGGGCTCTTTGAGACCCCATTAAGATCAGCTGATAGCAAAACCATAAAGGATGGAATATCTTGGTAAGTAACACTTTGATATTTCCAGGATTATTTATTTGCTCTCTGGAAAAAAATATTTTGGGCATGGGGGAAGGAACTGAATGAAGTACATTAAATACAACAGATCTACAATGTAGCTATGTCAAAATTTTAGACTGAAATGTCTGAAAATTGAGAGTCAAAAATGGTAGTCTACATCTGTACTTTTAGTAAGGTTTGGACTTATGTCTTTCATGGACTTTCCCTCCTGCTGTTGCAATGCTAATTAGCATCAAAACTTTGCTTTAAATTGCTGAAAGCTTTATAAGATTATTATAATATGGTGCATGGATCTGAGGTTTGAAAGAAAAACATTCAAAATTTATACTAGTCGTGCCTATAGTAGACTGCTGTCTCATTTTGGCCTTGCATTGTGGGCTATGTAAAAACAATTCTACTTTAAACTAAAATTTAAAATAAATCTGTAAAGTTTTCCTTTAACAAAAGAATAACCCTTTAAGCCTTTCTGGGTCTTCTCAAAAAACTTTAATGAAGGATATCCCAAGGTACCATATCAATTTCATTTTAAATAATTCTCAAAGATCTATAGTTTTGAGTGGTTTTTCACTTTTGTTTTATATCCAATGAGTGTTAATGTTGAAATACAAAGTAAATGCTGTTCAGATACCCATTATCAGAGATATTGAGGGAGGCATAGAATCTGTGACTGCTTGGATGGATCATAACAATTTTCAGACCTAATCTCTGCAAGATGAAGTTGATACTCATTAGTGATAAAACTCCCTTGGTGGCCAGGAGAGTCTGCTGATGCACCACAGTATCTCATCATCTCAGGTTTAGATTATTGAACCCATTTAATATTGTTTTTGGAAACAACTTGAAAGCTGCTAATCAAGTATAGCATATAGTATTCTGTTCTTTGATGCCAAAGATACAGTTGCTGTGTGTACATATTTGCTTCTGGATCTAATTCATAATGTCGGTTTCCCTTAAAAGACTTTCTTGACCCAGGTCTCAGGTTCTTATAAGACTACATCTGCCAGCTACATCTAGACTGCTCAATGAATCCGTATAAGAAAAGTAGGCTGAGCCTGAGGTGAATAATTTGAGAGCCCAATGTACCTTCTTGGGAGCAGTTCCAACACTTTGCAAGATTTTCCTGGGTGGAAAATTTTTAAGAAGGCTCTAAAATTTACTATTCTGTAGGGCCTTTGAGTGTCAAATACTACCAACAACACACACAGCATGAACACTGGTGAGAAGGCATTCACACAATTGGTCACCTAGAGGTTTCTGTGAAAGCCTTCTTCATATGTACATCTAAACATGTGAAGAGCTTTGCCAATATTTACTAGTATATGAAGGTTCATAGGAAATGGTGATAATGCATGTTTGATATCAGTATGATCCCATCCAAACATAAGACTAAAAACTAACCAAAACATTAAGGTAAAAAACTTAAATCCATTATCCAAGCAGCATGCTTCCATTATTCAAGTGGATATTTATCTGTGACTAAGCAGGCACAGAAAGATTCAAAAGGATGAAAACACCTTGCTGAATTCTAAGAAGTAGAATATAAAGATATAGAATTAATTTATTGTGACACATCATCGGTATCTTAATTTCATCTACCCTTGGGAACAAATTTAATACAGACTCTGTTGTCTTTTAAACAAGGAGGAAAATCTGAAGACTGCTGCATGTGTGCATTTCTCTTTACCCTTCTTTCTGTTCCTTTAACACCCTATTTCATGGGGTCAGAATTGGGCAGCAACATTGTTAAGCTTTGAAGCAAAAACATCTGGCAGTTAGGCTTAGCTGAATGGCACCCACCACTCAACTTTCTGTTATTTCATGGAACTAGCATTATGTACTGTAAGAGCCTTGAAGGATTGTTTTTATGGTTACAGCATAAAAAGGTTGCCATCAGGACTCTAAAGGTGAATTTCATTATCTGTGTGAACTGGACTGAACCACAGCAATGCATCAGAAATTGTAAACTGTTCAATCAAAAACATCTAGAGCAGGGGTGTCAAACTCATGGCCCACGGGCCACGTGCATCACACGCTGGTCACTCCCACCCCATTTTAGCTAAGGAGAAAAAAAGTTGTGATATGTCACATGATGACGTGTCATCATGAGTTTGACACCCCTGGCCTAGAGGGAGAATGAAGAAGTAGAGATGGCTGTCATAATCATGTGATCAAAGTCCCATCCCTTTTGAATGTACATTGGAGGCAATGCATGTACAAAAGGAACAGGCTTCGATAACATGCTCACAATTACCTTCTTTACTTTTTGACCCCCTTTATCCTTTTGGATGCCCAGTTCAAAGTCTTGATCAAGTAGCATTAAAACCTAGGTGATAAATCAATCAATCGTCATCTGCTATTAAAAAGCTGCATCTCAGGTTTTGAAGGCAATGAGACAGGAAAAACAGGAGAGGACAGCAGGAGAAGAGTTTCATAGCAACCAGGCTGATCAAATTAGCTATGTACTATTCAAAGCAGAAATAAAATTAAACCCACTAATTTAATACCAACAGTAAAAGTATTACTGACATTAATAATATACTGTGGGATTTTTTTCCCACCAACAGTGTAATTTTCAAAGGGGCCTTCCCCAAGCAAAGTCTGTCTGTGAAATGCAGCAGTATTTTGGAACTATTTAATGGAGCAGCCACACTGCTTTGATAAATATCAGTGTCTTCTGAGCCAGCCATTGCATCTGCCAGGAGGAACTGAGTGGCCATACTTTAATGAAGAGTCAAGGTGGAATTACACCTCCAAAAGATATTTTATCATGTTGCTGCTGAGCTATGTGCTTCCAGGAGACAAGACATTTTGTGATACTACCCTATACCTTTTGCTTCTCAAGCAACACTTAACTCACTTTCACTTCTGGTTCCTCCATCTTCCCAATATTACTAATTCCACTAAATAATCAATGTACATTTAGCTATCAGAGTCTTAGAATTTCCGATAACAAGAGTTGCCCTTAAAAATATTGTTATTCCTTCATCTGCATACTTGTAAGATTCTATATATTCTAGTTATAAACATCTCACTCAAGTTTCAAATATTGTTTTAAGTCTTATTGAAGCTTGGTGAATTGTTTAGTACAGTGCAGGTAACTACCTATACTGTAGTTAGAAATTATCGTATTTACAATGTCTATATTCACATAGTAAATCATAGTTGTATGACAGAGATCAATGGGATTGGTAATTCAAGAACTGCTGTCCCAGAGAAACTGGATGGCATTTGGAATGATCTTGAACTAGTAACTGTTTTTCAGAATCAGTGCTAAAATTAGTTGTACATTGTGATGTTATATTACTTAAAACTGGATTTTTCCGTATCTAACAACACAAAAAAGAAAAACAATAATAAGGATATCATGAAATTATCATCACAAAATAAGTAGTGGATTACAGGAAGGAAATCCTGGTCCTAAAAGATACAAGGCTAACTGAATGGAAATATTGTTAACTTGATAGCATTACATACTGTTAGAAAAGAAAAAAGCGAAGATGCCTGTAAGAAGTATAGAAACTTTTAAAATATTTTTTTGTTCCTCACCTTCATTTCTCCTTTGTGACTAGTTAGCTGAGGCCAGGCTAAAGATATTAAGACAGATGTGTCTGAAGATCCCTTATGTCAAAAAGGAAGCTGTCTGTGGTGGCTTAAAAGTAGAGGTGATATTGATTATGGCAAATGCCACCCCTTGGAGTTAAATATCCAATTCCAAATGGCAGTGGGAAAAATCTGATAGTAGGCTTCCTAGAATGACAGGATGAATGAGGTCTCAGAAAGGCACAGAAAATACATAACTCTAAAACTCATTATGGTCCACTGCAACCTTCTCAAATGCACATGAAAGTCCAGAGAAATAATGGATTACAAAAACTAAATGAAAATATTTCTATGTATATAAACATACACCTATGATCTTTACAGCTAATTCATTTCTTCAAAAGTAGGAAAGGATGAAAATGTGTTGCCATGCATCAGAATCAAAATAGATTACCAAAGCAGTTTCTTTACTCCAGATCATTTTAAAACTTTATGTTGAAACCCAAGTATGTTTTTCTCCAAATAACCAGTGTAGTACTTTCTCTTTCAGAAGGATGCTGGGCAAGCTATATATGTAACACAGAGAGAGATACATCTTGTACATTTTAAATTTAAACTCTTCTCCATACCTCTTATACTATGTAAAGTCCTACACTTAGGCAAGAAAAATCAAAAGTACACATATAGACTGGGTGAAACCAGGCTCAATAGTAGCAATTGTGAGAGGGATCTTGGAATCTTAGTGGACAACCAGCTAAATATGAGCCAGCAGTGTGTAGCAGCAGCCCAAAAAACTAATGCAATCCTAAGTTGTATTAACAGAGGGCTACAATCGAAATCAAGTGAGGTACTAATACCACTCTATAAAGCCTTAGCAAGACCACACCTAGAGTACTGCATTCCGTTTGGGTCACCACATTATAACAAAAGATGTTGAGACTCTAGAAAAAGTACAGAGAAGAGCAACCAGGATGATTAGGGGACTGGAGACTAAGGCATATGAAGAACAGGAACTGTTTCAGGAATGGTTACAGGAACTGGGCTTGGCTAGTCTAGTGAAGAGAAGGACCAGGGGAGACATGATAGCAGTGTTCCAATATTTGAGGGGTTGCCACAGAAAGGAAGGGGTCAATCTATTTTCTAAAGTGCCTGTAGGCCATACAAGGAATAATGGATGGAAACTGAAGAAGGAGAGATTTAACCTGGAAAGAAGGAGAACCTTTCTGACAGTGAGAACAATCAACCAATGGAACAGCTTGCCCATGGAAGTTGTGGGAGCATCATCACTTGAAACTTTCAAGAAGAGGTTAAACTGCCATTTGTCCTGCAGGTGCAATTTATTTCTGGAACTGGTGAATTCAAGGAGCTAACTAAAACCACCCCCATTGGATTAATATCATTAATGAAGTATTAAAACATTTGCCTGATATCCAAGTCCTGTGCCTGCTTAATTTCCTTTTTTCAGTGCTGGCTTTTTCAAGCTTCTGTCAATGAAAGCATGTTGAAGAAAGAAACACCATTTGGTGAAGAGAAATAATGCTGATGATTATTTACATGATTGCTCTTTAGAGAAAGGCAAATCACCAATATTATTCCATATTATTAGAAATGAAAATAAATTAGACAGTTGAACATAAAATCAAAATTCAACATCATGGAATAGATTGGTTTCTAAATGTGTTTCATCCTTTGCCAGTTGGCACAAATGCTTTAATGTGTCTCCAGTGATTTTAAATTCATTTAAAGTACTTCTATATTTTACATTCTCATACAGGGCTTGCATACCTTCATAGTTTAAAGCTCTATTATCAAGAAATGTTGTTCCTACTATACTCAGCAGCTGCTTAACTTTATAATGAGGCTAATTTTAAGCTATTAGATTTTGCTGGGCTTGTTTGTTTTGTCTGAATGGAAATCCATACCAAACATCAGACAATGTTTGGTCCTGAAGTTTTGTTAGCATTGAGAAAGAGTTCTCAAAAGCTGAAAATGCAGCTTGAGGAACTGCATAATTATATAAGTATATGCTTCGATAGCTGTTTACTGAATTTCAGTAAAAATGTTAATACCATTACTTATGCTTAACATTATTCAAAAAGTATGTAATGAACTGTATCTTCCTATCACAATGCCTGTATCTTGTACTAAGAAAAATACTGCTATTCTGTCTCTTAGCCAATTCCTCTAGAACAGGGGTATCAAACTCCTGTTGTCATGGCACTGTCATGTGACATATCATGACTTGTTTCCCCTTTGCTAAACTGGGTGTGGCCAGCATGTGATTCATCTCGCCTGCAAGCCATGAATTTGACAGCCCTGCTCTGGTAACTTTTCCATCTTTTTTCCAAGTAGCTTTATGGATGCCATCACTATATATTGGTTCTTATTATCATAGTTTAATATAGCCTCCACCAAATGACATAAATGTAATCATTGATATTGTGAGAACTTTGTTCCATCTCATCTTCCAGGGTTTTCATTAACGAGAAATAATACTTAAAATAGCATGTTCTATCAAGTATTATGTGTCTTCTAGAATTTAAGGAAAGCTGCTACCATGGATATAGAGAATAGCATTCTTCTTACTTATTCCTGCTCAAGCCTTATAATCTCTTCTTACTCTGACATTATGATGCTGTGGACCACACTTAGGAACAGCTTTTCTCAGTGGTGGGCTGCAGACTCAGAATGCTCCCTCTCCAAGAGATATGATTTGTCCTTATTCTATTGAGCCCAAAACCTTTCCTGAATTTATTTTATTTAGCATAAGGCATCTACAAAGGCCATGCAATTGTTTACATTAGAGGTGGTATTGAGCAGATTCTGACCAGTTCTGGAGAACCAGTAGCAGAAATTTTCAGTAGTTTAGAGACTGGCAAATATCACCTCTGACTGGCTCTGCACCTATCTATTCTCTGCCTCCCAAATCCCAGCTGATTGGCTGGGTCTTCTTTTGTTGCCCTGAACAGGAGAACGGAGCTGGAAAGCAGGTTAGTGGGGTGAAGTGGGAATGGGACTTTGCAGTAACCTTCCCCTGCCATGCCCACCAAGCCACACCCACCAAGCCACATCATGCCCACAAAATCAGTAGTAAAAAAAATTTGAACCCCACCACTGGCTGACATACAAACCTTTCCTGAAATGTTCCTCTTATACATGGTTTTGTTTAATTACTCAGAAAAGGTATGTGTGTACAAAAGCCAATAGAAAAACAAAACAGAGAAATTCAATTAAAATTGTACAATTAGGCATCTCCAAAGTGACTCAGAGACCCCCAGACTCAAAAATCAGTGTTTACTAGCTGAAGAAAATGACATCATGGAAAGCTAACAAGGTTTGGAGTAGTCAGATCTTAGGGGGAAGGCTGTTCCTTCAGACATCTTCAGAATCTCACAAGGCCCTATTTAACAAAACAGAGTCCTGACCATACTGTCAAGTCTGGTAGGATGTGGGGAAGCTAGTGGAGCCTAACAGTCTTCCAGCTAACCTGTAGGGCTTTAAAGAAAATAACCAGCACCTGGGAAGCCTACTTGAAGCCAGTGCAGCCTGCACAAAAGTGGTGTACCTAAGTGCACCTAGTATTGTGTATATCAATGTATTTTGAACCAGCTGAATTTCTGAATGCTTATTCATAAGCAAGACTTTATTGTAGACTTTATTGCAGTGCTTTAAGCCGGTAGTGATTAAGGTGTGAATGACAGTGAACAAACATCCCAATGCAGAAGTCGTCCTAACAGGTATGCAAAATGGAACTGTGCAAAGGATTTTCTATCAACAGGGACTTGAATTAAGAGGAAAAGAAGGTCCCTAAGCCCTTAACTATGCTTAGTTCAGTAATACTAATTTGACTACCGTATCATCATGGAAAATCGGAGGGAGGCATTATTAAAATATTCTTCACTTGGTATTCATGATTCAAACATTTACATTTTCTCAGGATACTTTAGTGGGCATTTGGTATGCTGATTCAGCTTTTTCATTGAATCATCAGCCACTTGCCTCCTTAATTGCTGTCATAACATATTACCATAAAGAAAGGCATGAGGATGAGCAGGGATTTTGGAAAGCCAGCAACAGTGGATTGTAGCATATAACAGATGTTTTGTCTACCTGCTCCTGATCTTCTATCCTGGCTTGATGTTACCTGTTACTGGAAGCCCCAGCATCTGATAATGTGAACACCTGTTATTCTGTATCCCTGTCATCTCTATTTTGCTGCAAGGGCAGGATTGTATAATTTATTTTCTCATAATTACTTCAATACCATTCTATAGTTCTCTCTTTAATTTTGAAAAAAACTTCAGAGGTGAAGAAGCTTCTTGGATGAGAAGCAAAACATCTTCAAAGAAAAACTAGAAAGTCCAGATGTCTCTTGAAAAAAGCACCTTTGGGACAACCATGACCCTAACCCTAACCCTAACCCTAACCAATCACATTATTTGAATAGTCAAATAACATGATACATAGCACACACAACATGCCAAAACATTGCATACCTAATATGCTGGCCACTGTGTGGTTTGTTAAGCATGATTTATAGCATTGCACAAGTACCCCATTCATATTTCATTCACATTTAATACTTCGTGAATGGGTTTTAAATTGGAAACCTCTTGAATGCCCAGAATACAGGAATACCAAAAGGCAAAGGTACAGCATCGATTTATGTTTCAGATATAGTTTGTCACTGGCAAAGTTCTAAGAGGAGACAATTACAGATGGAATAAGCATGGTTCACACCATGCAAAAAGCTACAACTTGTGGCTTGACTGATTTTTCAAAGTATCAGAATCCAAATCATAGTTTATGGTGAGGACTGGAAATTGTAGTAGAATCTCTTTTATTTTTTTAGCTCTCCCTAGTTTCTGTAAAAATTAAAAATATACATACATTTTTACAGTAAGTGGACATGACATATTCATACAACATGGCGCTTGGGGTTAAGAAATTGAGGAAAACAGTGCATTAAGCCTTGTGGAAGCTTGATATACCTATTTCCTTCATTTATTATTTCTTTATTAACAGACAGAAAGTGATGCATTTTCTACTTTATTGTTGAATTTCTAAGTTTTGCTGTCAACTGATCAATTAGATAGGAATGTTTAGCTGGAATGCACCCAAACAATTTAGAGAAATTTTTGAAAAATTATTACATTGCTATTCTATTCTTTCAGCCTATTGATAGTGGATATTTCAAAGAATTGAAGGTGAAGATTCACTTCGTTTTTAGCAGCATTCTGAATTTCATCTATGACAGCATATTGCAATATGCAGAGTGCACTCCTACACACAAGCATCTTTTCTCAGCTCAGTTCCCGAGTAAAGGCTGCCATAGCAGGTTTTTAAAGCAAAATGTTAGTTTGATTTGGGGGGGGGGGGGGAGTTAACTCACACTTGTCCTAATTCTCCATTCTCTTTAGAGCAGCAAATATCTAAAGATCAAGGCTACTTGAATTATTTGTTCTGGGGTTTTACTATCTGTGTGGATGAGAGTTTGTTACTCAAGTGAGGTGGAAATAGTAGTAGTGTGGAAGTGAATAATACTTTTAGACTAAGAAGTACTAGTTACATTTAAAATTCATTGTGGCCTCCTCAGTTTCATTTTTTTACACACACAAATCCTTTGTTAATTATAAAAGGTGTGTATGTTAATAATATATGCATTATTATATTCCTATCCTTTTTAATATTTTTATTATTTACAAAGAACATAAAAGTATCACAAACTAATAAGAGTACATGCAGTAAAGAAAAACAGAAGAAAAAGGAAGAATAAAAAGAAAGAGGCTTCTGATTTACTTTACAGCAAATATAAGTACAATTTCAAATTATCTCTTACTCACTGATTACAAAAGAACATTCACTGTTTTCTGTTCTCCATTTTTTCTCCTAATAATCAAAAACACAAATCATAAGCACATTTTTTCCTGTTTCATGCAAAAAATCTACAAAGGTTTTCTAGTCACCATAAAGTAGGTACTGTTTGTTTCTCGAATCAAAAGGTTTGTTTAACCATGTCCACGAGTTCCATTGTATTAACCAACTCCTCTATGGTAGGTAAAGTTGACGCTTTCCACTTTTAAGCATATAATAATCTTGTTGCAGTTATCATATATAAAAACAGAGTTCCATGACTTTTTTTCCAGTTGCTTGCCATTATTCCCAAAAGGAGTATCTGGTTTCAATTGTACTTTAACCTTTAAAATCTTCTGCATTAATGTGCCTATGATCTGTATCCTTTTTTTTTTTTTAACTTTTTAAAATGTCCACCAAAAATAATAAAATGTTTCTTCATGTTCTTCCTATTTCCAGCAATATATTCCTTGTATATTCAAGACAATTTCTCTGATAATATATATTAATGATACATCTTTTTATTTAAAAAAAAACTTTTTAAGAATAAAAGACAGGGTAAATTTCAATTCTTTCAACTACATATTTTCTCACAGGACCATTTGTATATTACAGCCAAAATTTTAGACAATTTTATATATCTTTCACTTGTTCTTCCTCTGTCTTACATTTCAGCAAAAATTTATACATTTTAGCAATTACATGTTTATTATTGGTATATAATTCTGTTCCAAAGTCAATTGTACTGTCTTCAAAACTGAAAAATCTTTTATCCAATTTAAACCCTGCTGTTAACTGGTACATAAGAAAATCACTGACAAAAGTATCCTTTTATTACCAAAACTTCTCTAAATTTAATTTTACATTTCCTTGAAGGAATTCTAATACATCATAACATATTAACCACTTGTCAGCTTTGGAAGCCATATTAGCACCAGAAGCTTCCATGCTGCCACATTTTTGAGGTTTTCTGGAAGGTTGACACCACTTTTGTTTACTTCTCATTTACTTCAGGAGCTCAATGTAACAACTAATTCCTTCCTCTAATTTATTAATCCAAAAACCTTGCGGAATAGGAGTGGGTTAGAATGAGGATTAGGATGAGAAACAATAATAACTGACCCAGTGCTTGTATTTCATTATATCAAAATACTTTAATGAAATCTAATGGCACATCTTTTTTAAAAGTCTACATGTCTAGTTTTACACATGCTGTCTATCCAAGAGAATGTAATTTCCATTGGCTTGCAGATTGCATCACTGGCCACAATTAAAAGTGGATGAGATCCAAAGGCTTTGGGGTATAGGACTGAAATCAGGAGTTTTAAGAGATAGTATTGTTTTTCACATCTATGAAAACCTTAGGTAATCCAGTCTGTCCATTTCACATACACAAACACTTCCAATTTTTTTAAAAAGCCAACAAAACTGGCAGTACCCATTCTGAGAAATAGGTTTCTGAGAAATAGGTATCTATCTGCCATGCCATAATGTATTTTGGTTGGCTTGAATCCAGAAATAGTGTTGATTCAATTACTGCAGTTTATAAACCTAGGATGATGGCTTAGTGTGTTGTGTGAATGGCTGTTTATTTAATAAATCAGTTTTAAGGAACCTATAAGCAAGCAAGATATATAATATTGTCTTCGTTGATAAAGGCATGATGAAAAAAAAATCAACATTTAAAATATGAAAAGATCATGAAATACTAGACAGGCTACAAAATAAATGAAAAATTAACAAAAGGCCAAAAACCAAAAGCCAGTTATTTCTATTTTACAAAGATTATAAGTTATGTAGAACTGACCAACCCAGATGGTGTTTCTGGAATCGAAGTCCACTACATCTGGAGAATACCAGATTGGGAAAGGTTCTCATGAACTACAGAATCACAATGCCTTTTTCCAGATGGAGCCATTTGGGTACAGGGTGGCCACAAGATACAACTTTACCTGGCATTTCCCTATCGGCTGCTGGTTCATAGGATGAGTAAAATAAAATAGGAGAAAATTCACCTGAAATTGTGGTGGTGGGGAAACATATACAATATCTCTCTATTGTATAGCTCTTTCAGACTTCCCATCACCTATCCTGATGGGGTTGTTTTGAAGGCTAAACAGCTGTTCAGCACCAGAGGGCTACATGATTAAGTAGACAATAGAACTGGAATGACATTTCTAGATAGCTACTTTTCAGTTAAAAGAACTGTCAGTTTCACTGACAAGTAGTTGTTATACTGTCCAAAAAACTATCATCTATTTAGAACGTAAGTGCTAACTACTGTGCATTGTTTTTGGGAGAGAGGAAAAGAAATGGGAGGTGAGAGAGAAGAGAATTAATAAATCTATACAAACCTGAGATGTCATCTATGAAAGTGATAAACAACTGAATCCTCTTCCTCGGCAATATCCGTAGGTGAAGAAAGCTGATTGGAAGATTCCATGAGCCCTGGTGGTGCAGTAGTTAAAGTGCAGTGTTGCAGGTAAACTCTTCCCACAGCCAGGAATTTGATCCTGATGTTGCTCAAGATTGACTCAGCGTTTCATCATTTTAAGCTTAGTAAAATGAAGACCAATATTGTTGGGGCAATATGCAAATAATGCTGATATTATAAACTGCCCAGACAGTCCTGTAAAAAAACTATGGAATAGTATATAAATCTATATGCTATTGCTATTGCTAAGATGCAACTCTCAGGACAACCTGCTTTGGTACATTCAGAAAGACAAAAATAATGTTCCAACATGCTCGATAAATATACTACAAGTCCCAATGCATCTTGAATACATAGTTGCAACAGCACAAAGCTATGGATCATTATATTTCCCTATCCATTGATGATAAGGATGAAAGATATTGGGACAAACAAAATCAGATAAATTTATTTGACATGCCTTACCAGGATCTTTTCCAGATATTGTTGGTCCACAATTCTATGAACCCCTACTAGCTAAGGAAGTGAGATTGCAGCCCAATAATCTGGAAGACCACTATTTAGCAGTCATCAGGAATGGACTTGTGAGATCTACTCTAATTTTAATGGTTCATCAACTGGAACTATGTATAATGTCATAGATTCAGGCATGGGTAGAATGAATGGAGACAGTCTTAGTTGGTGAACTTTCAACTCTTTATTGCATAGTGACTTCTAACTTGTATAACAACAACTCTGCCTTATATAGGCAATGCTAATGTGAAATAACCAATAGGAGCTTGTGAAACGCTAGCTCCAGTACCAATAAGAGTCCTTCATTAAGGGCCAATTAGATTCTCAGAACCCGACCAATCCGATCTAGCCACTTAATACCCAATCAGAAGTGCAGGGCCAGAACCCTGCACTTTACCCCAAGCTTGCCTTTATTCAACTATTTACATACATAACACCCCTTCCCCCTGGCTTAACAATTAGTTTGTGACTATGTAGTCCTTTAAATAGGATGGTTGTCTCTTGGGTCTGTCAGATTTTCTTTGGACTGGCTGCGTGCAGTCCCGTTGAGGTAGGGTGTTGTTTTGTAGTGGCTCAGCTTCTCATTCTGGTGTGATTTCCCTTGGAGCATACGATTCTTCTTCCTGCTCCATTTCCTGGGTTTCACTTGATTCATCGCTTTCCTGGAACAGGTTTCCTGGCATATCGTCATCTTCTCTTCCTTCCCCCCCTCAGTTTGGTTGTTGGGAAGTTGTTGGCTAGCAGTTATAAGTCGTGACCGTAATTGGTCAATATGTCTTTTCCATAGTCTCTCATCAATACATTTTACAATATAGGATCTGGGCCCAGTCTTGCGTATTACCGTTGCTTCAATCCAAACTGGGTCGCCCGATAAATTTCTTGCATAAACGGGGTCGCCTACCTTGAAGGTACAGTAGCGTCCGCTGGATCCTGGAGGTTTTTCTGGCTCGTAAGCAGGGTGCAGTCGGTCGAGGCAGGAACGGAGTTTTCGCCCCATGAGAAGTTCAGCGGGAGTTCTGCCGGTTTTGCTGTGCGGAGTGATGTGTTGTAGAAGTAGAATGCGGTTTATTTTTTCGTCAAGATTATCAAAGTCCAGCTTTTGTAAAGTCTTTTTTACAAATTGTACCATGCGTTCCGCTCGGCCGTTGGTAGCAGGATGCGCCGGCGAGGTGAGCGCATGGTGGATGCCGTTGTCAGCAAGGTACTGTTCAAACATTAGCACTGTAAACTGTGGTCCGTTATTGGACACCAGGCCGTCCGGCAATCCATGAGTTGCAAAGAGTCTATTGAGGACTTTAATGACTGCCTCGGAGATTGTATTGGCCATTCGATGAATTTCTAACCAATTAGAGTATGCATCGACAGCCAACAGCAATGTCTGTCCTTTGATCGGCCCTGCGAAATCCAGGTGGATTCTGGACCAGGGTCCACGTGGCGTCTCCCATTCGGTCGGTGCAGCTTTTGGCGGTGCGTTGCTGGTTTTTTGGCACTTGGTGCAGGCCTTGACCCATTGCTCGATGTGTTGGTCCATGCCTGGCCACCAAGCGTAGCTCCGTGCGAGTGCCTTCATTCGCACGATCCCGGGATGTCCATCGTGCAAGATTTGTAACAGCGTCTTTTGGAGTCGTTCTGGGATGACGACTCTATTGCCCCAGATAACGCAGCCTTTTTGAGAAAAGAGTTCAGTCTGTCTTGTTTTAAATGGCGCGAAGTCATCTGGGATCTGGTCCAATGGCCATCCACGCTCTACCCAGCCTAGGACTCGTGCTAGGGTGTGGTCTCGTCTGGTCTCCCTCGCGATATCTCGAGCGGTCATAGGAGGCGAGTTGAGCGTTTCGATTTGTAATGCCGATACTGTTGGTGCTGGGTCGTCGAGGGTCTCTGGTAGCGGTGCTCTGCTGAGTGAGTCGGCATGGGGAATGGCTTTCCCCGGTCGATGTAACAATCGATAATTATAAGCAGCTAGAAACTCTGACCATCCAGTCATTCTTGGGGACAATATATAGGGAGTTGGTTTGTCCCCAGCGATTATCCCCAATAAAGGTTTGTGGTCGGTTACAATTGTAAATGTCCTTCCATATACATACTCATGGAATTTTTTTACGGCTGACACAATTGCAAGAGCCTCCTTGTCTATTTGTCCATAGTTACGTTCTGCCTGGGATAGAGTCTTCGAAAAGTATGCAACGGGAGCCTCATTTCCATTAGGTAGCACATGGCTCAAAATAGCGCCCACCCCAAACGGTGAGGCATCACAAGTTATAACCAAGGGTAATTTTTCATTATATTGCATAAGTACAGAATCAGATGTAAGTAAATCTTTTACATTTCTAAATGTAAAACCCATAATGCTTTCTTCTCTAATAACCGGTGTAATGGTTCAGCCACAGTCGCCTTATGCGGTAAAACACATTGTAGAAATTGATAAGGCCTAAAAATGCTTGAAGATCAGTTTTGTTAGGAGGTCTGGGAGCATTTCTAATCGCCCTTAATTTACTCTCAGTTGGGTGAATACCCTGACAATCAATGCGATAACCTAGAAATTCAACACTGTCGGTATACAGATGACATTTATCCCTTTTTACTTTCAATCCCGCTTCTTGGAATTTTTTAAGCACACATTTTAAACGCTTCTGCAGAATTTTTTTACTAGGAGCTGCAATCAATACGTCATCAAAATACGGAACCACGCCCTTGATTCCCTGTAACAATCGTTCCATTAAACTTTGGAATATTCCCGGGGCCACACTCACCCCGAACTGCAATCAGGTACATTTAAAAGCACCTCTGTGCGTTACTATCGTTTGGGCTTGGGCTGTTTTATCGTCCACGGGCAATTGTTGATAGGCTTGAGCTAAATCTAGCTTAGCGAAAACCTTTCCACCTCCCAGAGAATGAAGGAGGTGCTGCACCACCGGCACTGGATACGCGTTCTGTTGGAGGGCGTGGTTTAGAGTGGCCCGGTAGTCCCCACAGATTCGGATTGACCCATCTGGTTTAATGGGGGTTACAATAGGAGTTTCCCATGGGGAATGATCAATGGGTTGCAGTACCCCTTGTTTAATTAGTTTGTCAAGTTGTTCATCTATCTTGGCCTTAAGGGCGAACGGAACTTGATGGGGCTTTAAACGGATCGAGGGTCGAGGCTGAACGAAATTGGGGTCCCCTTATACTCGCCCAGACGATCTGCGAAGACATCGCTGAATTCAGACATAAGATCCTCCTCCCACTCGCAATCACCGACTTGGTTCACGCCGGCTAGTTCGATGCCAAGTGGCACAAACCATTGGAGGCCCAACAAACTAGGCCTGTCCCTATCGATGATCGTTAGAGGTAAGTATGCTGTATGCTTTTTAAACGAGACGCAGACTCGACAAGACCCAACCACAGGGATCCGATTCCCTTGGTAATCTTTAAGGATAAGGCGTTGCATTCGAAGGTCTTGGCGTTGGGTGGTAGGAATGAGCTGCTTTAATGTCTTCCACAACACCATCGAGAGGGACGATCCCGAATCGACCTCCATGTGGCAGGGTTGGTTCTCTATGGCTACTGTAACTCGAATCTTCTTCGCGTCCAGGGCCGAGGCGTGACCTATAGTGATAGTATGGTGAGCCTCTTCTTTCTGCAATGCTCGATATCTGTAGGAGTGGTTTGCTGGGTCTCGCCTTACAGGACGGTTTCCTGCCGATTGGCGAAAGTTGGTTCCCTTTGAGGCCGGGCTTGGTCCCAGTAAACTGCGTCAGACTCGACCAATGTGGCTTCGTTTCCCGCACTCGTGGCAGAATGCGTCACGGAATTTGCAGTCTGCCCTGGGATGGTTTGCCCCACAGCCAGCGCAAGGGCATGAGGTTTTAGGACGAGGGTCCCGGTCAGAATGCAGTCGATGGACCCCTTCTTCGTCGCTGTCTGACGATGAAGAGAGGTCTTCGTAGTGCGTTGTTGCCAATTGCCCTTCTGAGCTGGGTGAGATGTTGCCTGTTGGTGGGTTTGTGGGGTTTCGGCTTCGCCGTAGCTGCGCCGCTGACTTTTTGGTTGCCTCAGCGGCGGTGGCTTCGGCGATGGCGTCAACAAGGCCGATGTCGCCCTTCGCCATCAGCTTGCTCTGCACGTTTGGTGCATCTAATCCCAGAATTAGGCGGTCTCTCAATGCTTCATCTAAGTCTGCGAACCCGCAGAGGCCTCCCAAGTGCCGGAGGTCTGACACGAAGTCAGCCACACTCTCTCCTTTTCGTTGGCTTTGTTGATAGAACTCGTTGCGTCTCACGAGTGTGGGTATGGTTGGCGCGTAATGGTCTCTCAGGAGAGGTTCGAGGTCGTCCCAGCTTATCGCTTTCACTTCTCGAGGCTTCGCGAGGGCTTTAGCCATTTTAAAGACAGCCGGGCTGCAGTACATCAGGAACAGCGCCCGCTTCTTGGCTGGTGTGGCGTCCTTCAGGTTGTTCGTTTCGAGGAACATCTGAAAGCGATCCATGTAGGATTCCCAATCCTCTTGGGATGGATCGTACGGAGCGGGTGGTACGATGCCGCCGGACATGGCTTCCGTTGGTGGCGCCATTTTTTACACGTGCTCTGTTTTTCTTCCAAGTTCCTTAAGATCAGATGTCTCCAAATCCCACCTTCGTCGCCAGTGTCATAGATTCAGGCATGGGTAGAATGAATGGAGACAGTCTTAGTTGGTGAACTTTCAACTCTTTATTGCATAGTGACTTCTAACTTGTATAACAACAACTCTGCTTTATATAGGCAATGCTAATGTGAAATAACCAATAGGAGCTTGTAAAATGCTAGCTCCAGTACCAATAAGAGTCCTTCATTAAGGGCCAATCAGATTCTCAGAACCCGACCAATCTGATCTAGCCGCTTAACACCTAATCAGAAGTGCAGAGCCAGAACCCTGCACTTTACCCCAAGCTTGCCTTTATTCAACTATTTACATACATAACATATAACATAGTGGCTCAAAAGGAAAATAGAATTATAAATCAAGCTGCCTCTAAGTAGCAATGTTTATTTTCAGCACCAGAATTGGAGCTTGAACATTAATCCTTTAAGACCCACAAATCTCTTCCTTTGTCCTTTCTCCCAGGGAACCTTGATTTAGGCCTTTCTTTTTGCTATTGTTAAACCACTGGGAGTTTGAAATCTTTTCTGATTTATGCCAAATTAGGAGGCAATCTACTATCGAATTCTGAGCTCCCTTCTGCTATCTCTTGCTGTAATATATTTTCATCAGTCATATTTTTCTTCATTGGCTGTGTTTCATCCACATCTTTCTAGATGTGGAAAAGAATGTAGACCAGGGAAAAACATGAAAATGGCCATATACATTCATACTTGCAGCATGAACTTGTTCTGAATTAAACTTTTTTTGTATTTATTTTAAAAGAGAAAGTCATTTCTTTTCAAATAAGTACATCTTTCCAATGACAGTTGTTCCCTGTGGTATGTGGAGAAATAAAAGGTGCTATAACATATATGAAGCAAAGCTTTCTCATCAGGAAAACAACAATAACAGAATTTTATGGACTCTTTAATTCCTTTATTATGAAATAAAACTTTTTGTAGCAGTGGTGGCATTCAATATTTTTTACCACCAGTTCTGTGGGCGTGGCTTGGTGGTGTGGCAGGGGAAGGATACTGTAAAATCTCCAGTCAGAGGTAGTATTTTGCTGGTTCTCCATACTACTCAAAATTTCTGGCACTGGTTCTCCAGAATTGGTCAGAACCTGCTGAATACTACCTCTGCCCTGTAGCCTTCCAAGTTAACATCTTTATTAGTTATGCTGACTGGGTGCACTTGTAAATTGTGATTCAGAAAATTTGGAGGACCACAAATTACAGGTGTCCTCACTTAATAGCTGCTTATTTAGTGAACATTTGAACTTAGGACAATATTGAACAAATGGTACCTTTAACCAAACTAAGCTGGCAGGAATAGCTAACACCTAAGAAGATAGGCTAAAGATCCAGATGGACCTTGACAGACTAGAACACTGGGCCATATCTTACAAAATGAAATTCAGTGTAGAGACTTGCCTTCTCTTTCAGAAGGATGCTGGACAAGCTATATACATAACACATAGAGAGATACATTTTGTACATTTTTAACTCTTCTCCATACCTCTTATACTATGTAAAGTCCTACACTTAGGCAAGGAAAACCAAAAGTACACATACAGACTGTGTAAAACCAGGCTCAATAGTGGCAACTGTGAGAGGGATCTTGGAGTCTTAGTGGACAACTAGTTAAATAAGAGCCAGAAGTGTGCAGCAGCAGCACAAAAAACTAGTGCAATCCTAAGTTGTATTAACAGAAGGATACAATCAAGATCAAGTGAGGTACTTATACCACTCTATAAAGCCTTAGTAAGACCACACCTAGAGTACTGCATCCAGTTTTGGTCACCACATTATAAAAAAAGATGTTGAGACTCTAGAAAAAGTACAGAGAAGAGCAACCAGGATGATTAGGGGACTAGAGACTAAGGCATATGAAGAACAATTACAAGAACTGGGCTTGGCTAGTCTAGTGAAGAGAAGGATCGGGGAGACATGATAGCAGTCTTCCAATATTTGAAGGGCTGCCACAGAGAGGAAAGGGTCAATCTATTTTCTAAAGTGCCTGTAGGCCATACAAGGAATAATGGGTGGAAACTGAAGAAGGATAGATTTGACCTGGAAATAAGGAGAAACTTTCTGACAGTGAGAACAATCAACCAATGGAACAGCTTGCCCATAGAAGTTGTGGGAGCATCATCACCTGAAACTTTCAAGAAGAGATTAAACTGCCATTTGTCAGAAATCGTGTAGGGTTTTCGGCTTGGGTGGGGGTTTGAATTAGATTACCGACAAGGTCCCTTCCAACTCTGATTATCTGTTATCTATTATACTTACACCAGTCACGTGATCACCAAGCTTCGAACAACCAAAGTCAATGGGGAAGTAGACAGGAGGTTATAAATGGCAATCAAATGACAATCTCACTTAACCTGTAGTGATTCACTTAAGGATGGCAACAGGAGGTGCCAAAATTATTAAGCTCCATGGTCATGTGACATTGGGTTTTATAATGATGTTGCTTACCAAAAGAAATTCTGGTCTCAATTATTGTTGTTAAGTGAGAACTATCTATATTCCCACCCCAACTATGAGTCAGGAAACATACGCTCTTAGTAAGCTTCAAGCCTCTGATTATGCAGATTGCCAGATATTCATACTGTAGTATACCCTATTAAATATTCTGAGGAACCAAATGCATTTTCATTCTTCCTTACTGTTCTTTCATAAGTCTTCTGGAATTGGTAGCCAATGATAGACATGGAGAAAGAGGAAGAGAAGGGGGGAGGGAAGTAAGACAGAGAGAGGAAAGAAGGAACGAATAGAAAGAAAGAAAAAGAAAGAGAGAATAATGGAAGAGAGAGAGAGAAAGAAAGAAATGCAGAGTGTGCATTTCTTAACACTTCAGAAATAAGATACTGCTCTTTAAAGTATGAATTATCTTTATGAAATCACACTGCAAGCTAGCTAGATCTCTCCTCCCTGTATTTCTCCCTTGATTTAGTGTTCCTCAAATGAGTTAGACTCTAACTCCTACAATTTTCAGCCTGCATTACCTTTGGCATGCTAGCTAGGAATTTTAGAATTAAAGTCCGAATTATCAGGTGGACACCAAGTCACAGAAGGTTTCATTATATGGAGTTATGAACAGAAGAAAGGAAAATTAACAAAGTATTTTTCAGACTAGAAGAACTAGTTGCCCTTAGCCAGTATCTAATTTTATTCTGTACTGCTGAAACCAGACCCTTCCTAGACTTTATCTTTGGCGAAGCAGAGCTATTGTGACAAATGGTTGTGGCAGAAATTTCTTACAGATCCAAGCTAAATATAGAAAATGAAAGGAAGGATGTGACAAAGTTTATTTCCCAACTTGTTGGATTTTTGGATTTTACCCTAGTGTAACCAACCTTTTGTGCATAACAGGAAGAAGCCATGTGTAGATTAGTTGAAAATAATCGCAAGGCAAATAAACTTGGCTGGAAAAGAGAGAAAATGTGCCTTTTCTACTTAGTAAATGTAATTATGATTTCACACATTGGTTGCAAATGTAAGACTGCAGTGCCTGCTGGATTTTAATGGAGGTATGAGAGCCATTAGTCCATTAGTGGGATTCATTTTTTTTTTTACTATCGATTTTGTGGGGGTGACTTGGTGGGCATGGCAAGGGAAGGATACTGTAAAATCTCCAGTCAGAGGTGGTTTTTGCCAGTTCTCCAAACTACTCAAAATTTCCACTACCAGTTCTCCAGAAATGGTCAGAACCTGCTGAATACCACCTCTGCATTAGTCCCATTCATTTCAAAGAGGAATCTCAAAGGAAGCTTTATTTTAAAAAAGGATCATGTAAATTATGAAATAGTTTCAACAGCACTAACAAAACTGAAGAAGTGTGAAGATTCCAATGAAACTTCCATTTTGAATGTAGGAGAATAATAGAAAGGAAATGCCATTTGTGACAGAGGATGATACTTTAGCATAATTGTTGACTGCCATATAAGCTGTGGAGAGAGAGAAAAAAAATAGTTCAAGCAGTTGTTTTAATAGGTCATGCTGAGAAGCCTTGAAAGAACCATGGAACATAATGTGAAAGTTGGCTGTCTAGAATGTTTAATGTAGTTGATAAATGCAAGAATTTTGTCTTCTGATAGAGAGGCTGTTTATGCTCATGCAGTTTGTGACATGGCATAGCCAATAGATATTGATTGGTATACTGTAAGATATTTCTTCACAAATTACAGCATAATTGAGAATAAAATAATAAATCAATATCTGTAGTTCAGCACCATATATCAATGTATATGTGTGTCATAATTCTGAAGAACTTATGTGAACCAGGAACATTTTAGAGGTGATATTGCTCTCTCTCGCTCTCTCCCCCCTCTCTCTCACTGTACCTATCCATCATCTATCTGTCATCTATCTATGTCTATCTCCTACTCTTTATTAGATAATCTTTATGGAAGTTAGAAAAGTTGTAGAACTAGACCTTGATAGAGATCTGCTAAAAATATGGAAGAGTTACTGAAGAGGCTGTTTTCATAGGGCATTTTCAACATTCCCTTTGGAGTTTGAAAAGATGGAATTTTTTTAAAGCTGATTGCTAACTGAAACTTACAATTGAATTGAAAGGAAAATTCTGAAACCTTACTTGAACACACAGGCTAACATCATTTTAGTCCATTAGGTGAAATGTTGAGTGCTTTGGGTTTAAGAGTAGTCAAATGTTGGTTGAACTCCGTGTTTACAGACACAAAGTTATCTTATGCTCTTTCACAAAAAAAGAAGAAAAGGAATGCATGGGGAGACTAAATATATACATACAATAGATAGTTTTCATTATGATGATGTAAAAAAAAAGGTAAGGACCTTAGGAAGACATGGCATCTATAATTCAGATGCTGGAAATGTACAACTCTTTCTTTCTAGGCTAAAGAAAAATTAACGTTGAGATATGAAAAGAATGCAATGAAGACATGGAAAAATCCCCAATGAGAAGGAGGTCAGATATACTATAAAGAATTTTTTTTTTCAGACTGTGGACAACTTTTGACATTTTTGAAGTACAATGAAGTGTAACTTCCAGAATGAGATAGTGACCACTTGTTTATTGCTGACAAGTTTTCCTTCTTGCAGTGGTCAGTTCTCCAACAGTCATTAGACAATGCCAGACCAGGATGTGGTCATTGCCCTGCCATATACTTGAGGATGGAAAAAGAGGACATTTTAAAATAAGTGTCATTGGTACTTTCTTGGATGGAGAAAAGACCAGAAGCTGTCTCTCTAGTAATGGATTGTTTAAATTGTTGACATTTGAGGAGGAATATAGAGATATGGGAAGCTTCTCCAAAGGAGGCATTTTGCTTTGCAGTATTGGTCAGTTAAAATCTTTATGACATACTATGTCAGTCAGATTCACCACCTGATGTTTTATTGAGGGTTTTTTTCTCCAGTTCTGTGATGACAGGATGTTGGGGCTACCAACCAAAGAATAGCAATATACTGTAGGGCATATCCTCCTAGTTTATATTCCAGAAGATGGATAGAATTGGAAGAAAAGTGATTTTGAGAAAATAAATGGAAGGACATGTCTGAAAGAGGCCTGGAGTCTTATCTTAGAAAATCTTCTATCTATCAGAAAGTTAGTAATATATTTAGTGCTTGACTAGACAAGTATTGACTTGGTTATAGATTTCCTGTAAAATTAAGTGAAGCCATTTATAAAGCATTTTAAATTATGTAAAAAACATAAATTGGTTTCTTTGTTTATAGTTATAGCATTGTGTTGTCCTACATGTTTGTCACATTCTAAAGGCATAATGAAATAAAAGAAAAATGAAACTTTCTGAATAAAAAAGGTTTTGGTGGTCAGCAAAACAAACAGATTCTGTAATCACTTACAGAATTTATGAGGCTTTTTTTCTTAATTTTGAAGAAAAAACAAAGATAATATCCTCAGATAAGAGGGATCCAACCATTGGACCTGTAGTTCAGGCAGATACATAGCATGATGCATAGCATTTCCCCAGCAGACTCTGCCTCTTCTCATTGGTCCAGAATTGTCAAAAAGCCATTTATTCTACTATTAGAGAAAAAGAGGCAAAGAATCTGAAAGACCATAACTCATGAGGGTCTCTGCTTCTTACTCTCTATCATTCAGCAGCCATATTTGCTGCATGACTGAAGGTGTGAAAAATGACTCCCTCTTGTGCCACTAAGGTTACTTCATGCACAAGTCCTTCAGAAACATCTATACCTAACAAAAGTTCTCCCCTCTCTTTTCAACATCTAATATTGTTTCCCCTATTTTGAAAGAAATAGACTAATTCTCAGTAACGGCAGGATAAGGATATATCCATATGGTCAATGTTTCATCCTACAAAATCTGAATTTAAGGTCAAGCCACAAAGTCTTTAAATGCTGAGCTAAATGCTGTGGTAACTGAACTTCAAATGTCAGTAAGGGAACAGGGTAGGGAATAAAAGGTACTCTCTGATCTGGGTAAAGAAAAACCAATGAAGTACCAGCCATCCATAAGTTCTCTACAACTGAAATGCTTCAAACAAACAAACAAGCACATCTCATGGTATTTCAGGTGTACAGATAATCCTTGTTTTTCAGCTGCTTCATTTAATGGCCATTTGCATTTACAATATTGATGAAAAGTTTTACTGCCAATCATGACCTTCATAGGTCTGTTGAGCAAAGGAAAGCTGGAGTAATATCATAAGCATAATCAGTTTTATTTAGTGCTTACTTCACTTAGCAACCAAATTAATGGTCCCCATTGTAAATGAGGACTACCCATACTGAAAATGAGACCATAATAAATCAACTGAGCTCTATGGCAAAACTGATTTCATGAGATCAAATAGGCTGATTCTGCTCCCAAATGTTATATGGAAACACTTTCAAAGTTCAGAGCATAGAAATGGTTGGAGACACCATCCTCACCCACCAAATCGGGGTCCCCAAACTTGGCAACTTTAAGACTTGTGGGAGTTGAAGTCCACCAGTCTTAAAGTTGCCAAGTTTGGACAGGTCTGCACCCAATGGTCGCCTTTGTGATATAAAATGAAAAGGACATCATCTTTTGCACTACTTTTCATCTTAATTCTGCTACCGTTGTGTACATAAAAGGGTTAAGATTGAAATAATCACATTCCAGTAAATTCTTGACTGTTGAATTTCTCTCCCTGCTTTTCTGTGTCTTTTATCCTGTTTTGACAGTTGATTATTTATTTATTTTTTATATTTGCTGATGTTTAATAAATAAAGCTGTATTTTTGCTTGCTACATTGAGTGGCATGTGTGCTTGCTCTGATCTAGACATAGGGATTGACTACGAGTGTGCTGGGTACAAACTAGAATGGAAATTACTCACAGGAATTTTCCAACAAATGGATTATAGGCCCAGAAGGGAGTAAGAACTAAATGCTAAACACTGCAAATCACAAAACCTATCCAAATTTATTTTCAACTGCTTGGTTAAGAATAAATATCAGCCATTATCCAAAGCCCACATATCATGTATTCTCATTAGGAATACATTCTCAATGAAGAACTTTTTCATGCCTTCAAAACAAATACATGGTTGGGTTTTTAAATATATTTTTTATTGTTTACATATAAATATATTGAGTACAGATAGTTTAGAAAAAAGCAGTGACATCAGGATAGGAAAATCTCAGACTTGAAAATGAGAAAGAATACAGTATCTGAAATGTGAAAATTGTAATGGTATGTGAGAAAGACCTTGAAAAATGAGGAAGAGAGAGGAGCATAGGAAACAGATAAGAGAGGGTATAGCTCACAGTTGCATAATGGGCACAGAAAGGGGATCAAAAGGGACACTCCCGAACTTATCAGACCATCTTCCTGGGAAAGGTGACAAAAATAGAGATGCTATTTGAAAGGCTCAGTTGTTTTGGAGATGCCATGTCCAGCAGAAGCCCAAGCCAGGATATCTTAGATAAAAAGGATAAATTATTGAACTCTGAAATAATCCTGAGGTTGAACTGAACAAACTACATTGATTTAAAAAAAGGAAATGAGACCCAGACCAAGCTAAGCCAGACATATGCATGAGCAAGAGTAAGCAACAACAATTTAATGTTCAGATTTCTGATTTTCTCGTTGTTGGATTCAAAGCAGAATCTGTGATCATGTGTGGTTTTGCTTCAAGCTAATTTGCTGGGGGGTCCCAATCGAGACTAGAACCACCCTGGAGTGGTGGTGAAGAAAGGGGGAATTGCCTGGAGGGTTGAGGGGATCTGAAACTCCCCTCCCTGACAGGAAAAACACCTTCCAAAGGCAAGTGGTAGCGGTGGTCCTAAAATGGCCACCACGAAGATGAAGAACAGTTTGTGAAACTAAGTGTGTGCTGGAGAGGAGAAGTAACAAGCGGAGTGCAACCCAGGCAAAATGCATGGATTTTTGAGATACCCCAGTATTAAAAATAAAGGACTATATTGGAGGAAAGTGTGTGGAAGCTGTGATTAAAGAGAGAGAGAGTGAAATTGGATTTTATAAAATTGGTTTGAATTACTGTATTGGATTAACTTGGAGGAGAAAATTTAAAGGGAAATATTTGAACACAACAAAGGTTTAGAAATTAAACTAGATAACTATTGGATTGTGGGCACTCAAACGGCATAACTAAATGCTGAAATTGAGTATGTGGAAATGGAAAAAATAATAGCTAATGATTGAAATTAGCGAATTTAATAAGAATACTATATTCAACAAAGAAAGTTAAAGTTAAGAAAGGAGTGGACAGTGAAAAAAGCTCAAGTTCGCCACCTGATGGTACAGGAAAACTTCAGTAATCTTTTTTTTTTTTTAAGTGTTTGGTCTTTCTAAGAAAGTGGACTTTGGAACTTAAAAGAAAGTAAAAGAAACTCCATTTAAAACAAAAAACAAAAACCCTGGAAAATGATATTAAAATATTACAAAGGGGAAGATATTTGAAAATGTTGACATAGAACCATCCGGTGAGTGTGGGAAACAGTTGGGAAGGGCTACTTGAAAATTTGGAACAAAGATTTAAGGACATTGATTGTTGAAAATAAACTTAAAAGATACTGGCTGAAATAATATACTGGACTTTGGGACTGAATACATCAATTAGAGAAGAGGAAAAGAAAAAAAGAGAAGATACAATGGAGGAATTATTTGTTGAAATGAGAGAGGACTTGCAATTCATAAGGGATATGATGAAAACTAGATTTGAAATATGTAATTACGTATTACAGACATTAGAAATGGTGACCCAGTGTGTAGAAGAAGAATGGCAAACCAGAAGGGGAGGAGTTTAACAAAGAAGAAGCCAACTTTGCAGAACAAAGGGATCAACAATTATTTAAACGGAGGGGGGGAATTAAAATTAAAAATGTGTGGTCTGATGTGATAATAAAAGGGAAAATGGTTTGGAAAATGGAAAAAAGGAGAAGGAAAAAGCTGAGCTTTTTGAGGGAAGCTCAAAAGAAAAATTGAAAGATGGAAGGAGAAAAAGTTAATAATTGGAATGAAAAATGGAGAGGAATAAGAATGGGGAAAGGGGGAATTAAAAGAAAGGACCAGAAAATAAAGAGAAACAGGAAGCAAATGAGGATGACAAGGAACTATACTGTTAAAAGAGTGAGAGACAATGGGTGAAATTTTAAAAAGACAATAGGAAAGAGATTCTGCAAGATAATAAGGTGTGATAAAAATGATTAAGTAAAGAAAATATATAAGTATGTAACTGATGTGATTTTTTTCCTTTTAGTTTCTTTCTTTTTTTCTTTCTCTTTCCTTGTTATTAAAGAAATATTTCTATATTAGATAGGGAATTTAATGGAATAAATATGGAATTGGGAATTTATGATTAAAATATGTTGATGATTAATGATGTATAAGAAAAGGGGGGAAGATGATGAAATAAGAACTATTATGAAACGATTAGTATCAGTTGCTATAATTAATTGATTAGACTAATATGTTTGTAATGTATAGATGATTGATAAGGTGATAGAGAAATTGTAATGCAGAATCTGATAACATCCTTGACATTCCAACACGCTCTGCCTGCCTAATCCGAACTGAAAACAAGTAAAAAGCTACTTACAGAAAATTACAAGGCAGACCACAAAAATCATTCACAAAGAAAACCTGAAGTAAGATCAAACTTTGTCCCGTACAAAGTGCTAGCCAACAACACACCCATTTTTATCCCCTGTGGGGGGTGGCTCAATGACTCAGCTCACTCTCTGACCCTCCCATGCCTCCTACATTGCTGCTCACGTTTCTCCCTATGATGCTGCCTAGGATCAAGCCAACATTCTTCCTCTTGACTCCCTGTCAGGGACTGCTCCGATATGCCTTCCTCCTCATTAATCTCAGGCTGTTCCTCTCGGTTGTCTGATGAAACCTGAGGCATTATCAGGGAGGAAGGCATTGCCAGAGAGGAAAGTTCCTCCTCCTCATCTTCCAAGTCCTCTTCCTCTAGTAGCACAGGCTCGGGAATTGGAGCCACAACATACATATATATATATGTGTGTGTGTGTGTGTGTGTGTGTGTGTATATATATATATATATATATATATATATATATATATATATATATATATATATATATACATACATACATATATGTTTTCTTAAGTTTTCGCGGGTACTTACATGTCTGGCATTCAGCTTTGTTCGAGTATTTTCCCACGTCATAATAGTGGTGCTTTTAAAGTTGTGGCAACGTTTCAGCAGAATCTCATCTGCCATCATCAGGCTCATCATCAGGCTGCATCATCACACCATACAGAAGCCTGATGATGGCAGATGAGATTCTGCTGAAACGTTGCTACAACTTTAAAAGCACCACTATTATGACATGGGAAAATACCCGAACAAAGCTGAATGCCAGATATATATATATATATATATATATATATATATATATATATATATATATATATATATATATATATACATATACATATACATATACATATACATATACATATACATATACATATACATACACACACAACACACACACACACATATATGTGTGTGTGTGTGTGTGTGTGTATGCGTGTTTTCTTAAGTTTTCGCGGGTACTTACATGTATGGTATTCAGCTTTGTTTGGGTATTTTCCCACGTCATTGTAGTTGTGCTTTTAAAGTTGTAGCAACGTTTTGGCAGAATCTCATATATATATATATATATCTTTGGTTATTCAGGTTTTCTCCCACATAAAATTGGAAGTATCTAGGCGACGTTTCGATGAAGTTTCATTCATCATCTTCAGGCTTGTGTCTTTGGCTTTGTGCTTCTCGGAGTAATGTGAGCTTGTAGCTGCTTCCTCCTTTTAACTGCTAGTGGGGGTGATTGGGTGGGGGTTGGCTGTGTTCTGATTGGGTGGGGGTGTGTTCTCATTGGTTGGGGGTTTGGCTGTGTTCTGATTGATTGGGGGGTTGGCTGTGTTCTGATTGGCTGGGGTTGTGATCTGTTTAGGTGGGGGCTTGGTTGTGCTCAGGTTAGTCTTAGTTGCTGGGGGATTTGATCTGGTGAGCTGTGATCCTGTTTTTTGGCTTTGCATTCATGGTCGTGCCACATCTTCATGGTGCGCGTCAATTCGCTTCATGTATGGGTCGGAGGGGTTTGAAGTGGGTAGTGATGTAGCTGTGGTATGGCTTCTGGTCCGTGGTCATGTCTCATCTTCTGTGTGGATGTGAGTCTGCTTTCTACATGGAAGTGTGGTGGTAGCATCTTGTGTGGCCCTTGTGGGTGTGGGTCTGGTGTCATTCTTCATGTTAGGTACTCGTTTGTTAATGAGGGTGGGTTTCCAAATGGCTGCTAGGCCATTCATTTATTCATGCTGTGTGGGCATTTTTCTATCTCTATGGCTTCTCTGATTATTCTGTTGTTGAAGTTTTGGCAATAGTTTTGGTATTTTTAAAGTCAATCTCATGTCCTGTGGCTTTGAGGTGTTGGACCAGGGAAGAGGTTGGTTCTTCTTTTTTGATTGAGTTCTTGTGTTGAACTCCAGACTGGATTAACTTAGGGGATCTGGAAGAATGGTGTTTCTGTTGGCAGAGCTCATCTCAGAAAAGAGATTGTTCCAATTTAAACAATTGTCAATACTGTAATTGAGGGTAGTATCTCAGCAGGCAGCTTGCCTTGCCTAGGTTTAGAAGCTAAGCAGGATCAGGTCTGGTTATTACTTAGGAAGGAGACCACCTGGGAATACCATGACTGTGGGCTAGATTGGAAAGGGTTGAAAAATCCTGTAAGAAGGAAAAAGCAAACTTCTTCTACATTGGTGTCAAGAAAGCTGGATAGATATTTACAGTACCTTAACACAAAATGAAATAATGTAACATCATGGGTTTCTATCTATCTATCTATCCATCCATCCATCCATCCATCTACAGCCATCCATCTACAGCCATCCGTCCATCCTGTTCCTTTTATATATGCTGCCAACTGTTCCTTTTGTAACTATGTAATAATAAAAGACCATAGTGTTTCAGTCATAATAGAATAAAACATCTCTAAACCAGAATTTTGAATACTAAGCAGAAATATTCAACAGATATTTCATTGATAGACATACAGACACTCTCTCATATTCAGGGATTTCAACAGACTTAAAATATCTACAGTATCTATGGGGAACTACTCTAGCTGGGAGCTTCATGTACTACAGTTAGGCATTCATGATTAGCGAGTGGGAACTAGAACAGATCTGTTCCTAATTTTGTTATATTTGCTGTTTGTTGTTGCATATCCTTATTTCCTGCTGTATAATCCATTTATTAAAGGCTGAGGCTACAAATAGAAACCATAAAAGTGATTATAACCATAATTAGAGAGGGCTAGGCAAGCTATATGCTTCCATATTGGAGCTCAAGAGACCTTTCTTTTCATTTTTCCCCACAACAGCATCCTAGAAAGCAGATTGAGCTAACAGATAACAGATCCAAAGACAAAAAAAAAATTAATCAACATCTTGTGATTTTGAACTGAGATGTCCTGTTATTTGCTTTTGTCAAGCATCTCTTCACTATATCTTAATATTATTTAATGTTGTGAATGAATAATGCCAAATAAAGTTATCTTGAGCTTGAAGTCAAGTTTAGGGTTCTGGCCCTGCACTTCTGATTGGCTGTTAACGGCAGGATCGGATTGGTCCATTCAGGAGCATCTGATTGGCCATTAACAGGCCCTTCTCATTGGTTAATGGAGCTAGCACTCCAGGATTGCTATTGATTGAATAGTTAATAAGTTGCCTATATAAGGAAGGCTATAGCAGCCCTCCAGTTTGAGCTGTCACACCATGTAAATAAAGAGTTTGGAGTTCACTGTTTCTACTGGCTCGTCTCCATTATTCGCACCCATGCTCCAGACTTAACACTGGCGACGAAGGTGGGATTGGATGACATCAGAGCCAATGACGAAGACAACTAAGCACGTGGCTGAAGCGCACAACGGCAGAACCATGTCCGCCAGCGCAGTACCACCCGCTCCGTTCGATCCAGCTCAAGAGGACTGGGAGTCCTACATGGACCGTTTCCAAATGTTTTTGGAAACGAATAATCTGAAGGATGCCACAACCGGGAAGAAACGGGCGGTATACCTAATGCACTGCAGCTCGACGGTATTCAAAATGGCTAAGGCATTAGCGAAATTGGCTGAAGTGAAGGCCATGGACTGGGACATTCTCGAACCGCTACTAAAGGCCCACTATGCAGCGACCGTTCCAACACTCGTAAGACGACACGAGTTCTATCAAAGAAACCAGCGGAAAGGAGAAAGCATTGCTGATTTCGTTGCAGACCTCCGGAACTTGGGAGGCCTTTGTGATTTCACCGACCTAGAGGAGGCTTTGAGAGACCGAGTAGTTCTCGGGTTAGACGCTCTAAACGTACAGAGCAAAATAATGGCAAAGGGCGACATCACCCTTAAAGACGCCATAGCTGAAGCTACAGCAGCAAAGGCGACCAAGAAGTCGGCTGCCCAACTATGCCGAAATCGCGTTCCAGCACACCAATTGGCCAGCGAAGTTTCACTTAAGGTAGAAGGGCAGCTGCAGACGACCCACCATGAGGACCTCTCTTCGTCGTCAGACAGCGACGAAGAAGAGGTCCATCACCTGCGGTCTGATCGGGACCATTACCCGAAGTCCCAGCAACTGTACGCTGGCTGCGGCGCCAATCATTACCGCTCTGATTGCAAATTCCGCGACACGCTCTGCCACGAGTGCGGGAAACGAGGCCACATTGGACGGGTCTGCAGAAGTCTCCTCGGACCCAGCCAGACCACGAAGGGTACCAATCTCCGCCAATTGACAGGGAATCGCCCTGTAAGGCGAGAACCAGCAAACCACTCCTACAGAAACTGACCCATGAATTACCTAACGAGATGGGAAGAGACCCACCAAGCACTCACTATCGGCCACTCCTCTTCACTAGACGCTAAAAAAAATCGGGTCAAAGTGGACATCGAAAATCAACCTTGCCAAATGGAAGTTGACTCAAGGTCATCTCTGTCAATGGTCTCCTGGAAGACCCTCAAGCAACTCATCCCCACTATCCGGCGCCAAGACCTTCAATTCCAATGGCTCGTGTTAAAGGACTACCAGGGGAACCGGATTCCAGTCGTAGGATCCAGTAGAGTCCGGGTTGCATTCAAGAACCACACGGCGTACTTACCCCTGACGGTGATTGACAAGGACCAGCCTAGCCTGTTAGGCCTGCAATGGTTCGCACCACTCGGCACTGAAGTGGCAGGCATTAACCGAATCGGTGGCAGTGACTGGGAAGAAGACCTCGCCCACGAATTCAGGGACGTCTTCGAGGAAAAGCTGGGCGAGTACAAGGGGACCCCAATATCCTTTAGCCTTAATCCAAAGATAGTTCCCATCCGCCTTAAGCCTCGTCAAGTCCCATTCGCTCTAATGCCAAAAATCGACGAACAGCTTGATAAGTTGATAGCCCAGGGAGTTTTAAAGCCAACCGACCACTCCCCATGGGAAACACCAATCGTGACCCCAATTTAGCCGGACGGCTCAATTAGAATTTGTGGGGACTATCGAGCCACCCTAAACCATGCCCTGCAACAAAATCCATATCCGGTGCCGGTGGTGCAACACCTCCTCCATTCCCTGGGGGGCGGAAAAGTCTTCGCTAAACTAGACTTAGCTCAGGCTTATCAGAAACTGCCGGTTGATGAAAAAACGGCACAGGCACAGACTATTGTAACACACCAAGGTGCCTTTAAGTGTACGCGGCTTCAATTCAGAGTCAGTGTAGCCCCAGGGATCTTTCAGAGCCTAATGGAGAGACTATTGCAGGGGATCAAAGGCGTTGTCCCCTATTTTGATGATGTGCTCATTGCTGCCCCCACTCCAAAAATTTTACGGAATTGTTTAAGACTGGTTTTACAAAAATTCCAAGAAGAAGGCCTGAAAGTAAAAAAAATAAGTGCAAACTGTGTACAGATCGTGTTGAATTCTTAGGGTACTTAATTGACAGTCAGGGTATTCACTCTACCGATAGCAAATTGAAAGCAATAAAAAACAGTCCCAGACCCCAGAACAAAGCCAACCTCCAGGCGTTCTTAGGCCTCATCAATTTCTATAATGTATTCTTGCCGCACAAGGCGACTGTCGCTGAACCTTTACATTGCCTACTAGATAAAAAAGCAATTTGGGTATGGGGTCACAGAGAAGAGCAGGCGTTCCGTAATGTAAAACAACTACTGACTTCTGACGCCGTACTAATGCAGTAAAATGAGACCTTGTCGTTAAATATCACATGTGATGCATCGCCTTTTGGAGTGGGCGCCATTTTGAGCCATGTATTACCTAATGGTAGCAAAGCCCCTGTTGCTTACTTTTCAAAAACGCTCTCGAAAACCGAGCGAAATTACAGCCAGATCGATAAAGAGGCCCTGGCAATTGTATCAGTTGTTAAAAGATTCCATGAGTATGTGTACGGCTGGGCTTTTACCATTGTAACTGACCACAAACCATTGCTGGGGATCATCGCTGGGGACAAGCCAACTCCCTACATACTTTCTCCCAGGATGACCCGCTGGTCAGAATTCTTGGCTGCCTACAATTATCAGCTACAATATCGTCCCGGTAAAGCCATTCCCCACGCTGACGCGCTGAGCCGTGCACCGCTCCCTGAAACTATCAACGATCCTGCACCAATGATGACAACGTTGCAGATCGAGATACTCCATACACCACCATTAACTGCCCGTGACATCGCGAGAGAAACAAAATGCGACCCCATCTTTGCATGAGTCCTCACATGGGTGGAACGCGGATGGCCATTGGACCAAGTACCAGACGACTTTGCACCATTCAAAAGCCGTCAAACAGAGTTGTTCTCGCAGAAGGCCTGTATCATCTGGGGTGATAGAGTCGTTATCCCAGAACGACTCCAACAGGCACTGCTAAGAACCTTGCACAATGGCCACCCTGGCATCGTGCGCATGAAGGGCCTCACATGAAGCTACGTGTGGTGGCCAGGCATCAACAGACAATTCGAATCGTGGGTTAAAACTTGCCAGAGATGCCAAGAAGTAAGCAACGCTCCACCAAAGCAACCCCAACCGAATGGGAGATGCCGCGGGGACCCTGGTCCCGCATCCATCTGGACTTTGCTGGGCCGACCAAAGGCCACACGTTTTTGCTAACCGTTGACGCCTACTTGAATTGGCTCGAGATTCACCAAATGAGGAATACGACCACTGAAGCGGTCATCAAAAGACTGGAAAGACTGTTTGCAACCCACGGATTACCAGATGTTCTGGTATCCGACAACGGGCCCCAATTTACCGCGCTGTCTTTTGAACAGTACCTGGCTGACCGCGGTATCCGACATGCGCTTATTTCACCTGTGCACCCTGCGGCCAACGGTAGGGCTGAGTGCATGGTACAATTCGTCAAAAGGACTCTAAAAAAGATAGATTACGACAACATCGACGAGAAAATCAACCGAATCCTTTTCCTACAGCACATCACACCTCACAGCATCACCAACAAAACTCCCGCCGAGCTGCTAATGGGATGAAAGCTCCGCTCCCACCTCGATCGGTTACACCCAGCCTACGAACCAGAAAAGCCACTCAGATCCAGTGGCCGATGCTGTACCTTCCAGGTAGGCGATTTAGTATTCACTAAAAACCTATCGGGCGATCAGCTATGGGTAGAAGCGACCGTAATCCTCGTAACCGGCCCAAGATCATACCTCGTTCAGTGCCCTGACGATAGACTTTGGAAGCGCCATATAGATCAACTACGATCGCGGCTACTGTCATGCAATTCTGAACTCCCTTATGACCAAACTGAGGGGGGGGGGAGATACAGAGGAAAACAATTTGCAACTAGAGGAAAACCTTTTTGAAGGGACTGAAAACAGAACTGAAACGCAGGAACAGGTACCAGGGACCGGAGTGAGTTCACCTCAGGGAGTGGCCAGTGATATCGGTGACGACGGGAACGCAAACTCAGAACCAGAGGCACCCCTACCGTTAAACAATGATCTATCTCAACAGAAGTTCAGCCAACCACCAGGCACTTTGCGAAAATCAAAAAGACTGATAAAACAACCGTCCGGACTTTGTAACCGCGCCCCGTGGGCAGAAGCCAGGGGAAAGAGGTGTTGTGAATGAATAATGCCAAATAAAGTTATCTTGAGCTTGAAGTCAAGTGCAGGGTTCTGGCCCTGCACTTCTGATTGGCTGTTAATGGCAGGATTGGATTGGTCCGTTCAGGAGCATCTGATTGGCCATTAACAGGCCATTCTCATTGGTTAACGGAGCTAGCACTCCAGGATTGCTATTGGTTGAATAGTTAATAAGTTGCCTATATAAGGAAGGCTATAGCAGCCCTCCAGTTTGAGCTATCACACCATGTAAATAAAGAGTTTGAAGTTCACTGTTTCTACTGGCTCATCTCCATTATTCGCACCCATGCTCCAGACTTAACAATTTCATAGTTTTTTTTTTTCTAATCCTCTTAAGATTTTCTCTTTTCTCTCCATACTAGCACTAACATCTTGCACAGGTACTTATTGAGAGCACTACAACTAATTGTATGTAAATCTTTATGGGATTGCCATCTGGTCTTGATTTGTTTCCATCCTTCATAGTTCTCATGACAGTTCCATTATCTTTTAAAAAATTGTGATAAGCAAAGTTTTCAAGATGAACTCAATCCTATTAAATCCAAACTATAAAAACAATCAAATCCGAATTATCACCTTCCTGTGGTAAATGCAGAATCAAGCAAAATATATGAATATATAGAATTGTTCATTAACAAGATACGATAATCATGCATAAGCGCACAATGCCTACCATCCCAGTCCTATTGTCCCCAATTATTAGTTCCTATTTCATGTATTTATACTTATGTTTATTCTTATTTCTATTATATTGTAAACATTTGACAAAATAAATAAATAAATGAATGAATGAATTATATAAATAAATAAATGTGGTCAGTAAGAAATAATTAAATTTTGTCTCTTTAAAAATGAAAGATCAATGAAGATTTGGTTTCCCACACCACCCCACAGTCATGCCCCTGTTGGAATCTGATTCTGAGGGAGAGGTGGAACAGATGACAGGGAGTGGGAGTGTGGCTCTGGTGGTTGTGGAGGAAACTGTGGTGGTTGTGGAGGAAATTGCACAGTCCAACTGGGCATTCAGATGAAGACCCAGGTCCACCCGCTCTTCATCCTAGGGCACGCAGGGATGAAAGGATAAGGGAACAACGTGGATTATGGGGGAGAAAAAGGCCGATTCCCTTCATTAGCTGCAGCTGGGAAAACAGAATAAAGAGGGTGTTTGCACACATCTCCTTGCTGGAAGCAAAGCATGAATTATTTTGGTTTGTCAAGTCATATCTGAGTTCTGGCATCCTCCCAACTGTGCGGTTTCGTTATCTTTTAAAGTCTTCAATTCCTTATCCTGCCATGTCTTGTTAATTGCTGCAGCATGGTTTGTGTTGATTTTTATTTATAATTTATATGTACTTTGGATTAAGATGGAATTTCTTCTCTTTAAAAAACTCTTGGAGTTTTTAAAAAAACTCTTCTCTCCTTAAAAACTCTTGGAGAGTTTTTTCTCCAGCTGATGATAACTGGACACTGAGGGCCAAGTTGGAGGTATTAAAGGGACTTTACCTATTGTTGTGACTTTGTTGCTTTTGTGCCATGCCCCTGGTCATCACACCTGAATTCTAGAAGACCTGGAGACATTTTTAGATATATCTGAAAGCATTGTCTTTGGAGATTCTCAGTCATCCAGGTTACAATTGTCCCAAAGGTGCTTTTTTCAAAAGGCAACTGGACTTTGTTTTTCCTTAAAGACTTTTCACTTCTCATCCAAGAAGCTTCTTCAGTTCTGACTGAAAGAATTTTAATTTCTGATAGAGATTATGGCTGAATCTTAGGACTGTGATTCAATGGAGATTCCACTGTCTGAACCCTAAATGGCTTGGAAAGGCTGTGTATTGCTTTCAGTGCCAGGGACAACCTGACTTTGTTAGTAATTGGTGCTTCTACTTTCTTCTTAAAAAACTTGATTAAGACTTCCTGCAAGCACATGTTTGGCTACTGTAGGGAATAAGATGCTGTTTTAAATTATTTCATCCATCAGATTCTTTAATAATTAGAACTCTGTCTTCTTTAACAAAGCAATCCTATATAACATTATTCACAGAATGCAATACACTAATTCAGTATGACTTGCTAATGTCTACTTATGAGGACTGTTTGGATAGCTTTTTTGCCTCAGACAAGTACAAAAAGCAAAACTGAAAAAAAAAGAGACTTAAAGAACAAAAAAAAAGGAAGCACAAGATAGAAGAGGATTTTTTGGCTTCATATTTCAATTTTTAGAAATGGAGACCTTGAACTATGAAAAACAACAAGAAACACTGGCAGAACAAGAAGGGCGGGACAATGAAGAAGTCATCTTTAATGACCAAGAAATTTTAAGCGGGGTAAAAAAGGGGAAAGGGGGAAAGGGAGTTAAAAACTTAAGCACTGAAGCAACAACCAAAAAAAAAAAAAAAGAGTAATTTGAAAAGGAATCATAATATCAGGAAGAAGCAGAAGGGAAGATCACAAAAGGGAGAATCAGATAGAAAAGGGAATAAAAAGGGGAGGGAGAAGAAGGGAGGGAAGAAGAAAATGAAAAGAAGCTACAAAGGACAGAAACAAGATTTAGAGGTACAGCAAAAGGGTACAAGAATTAAAGGTATAAACCTATTTAAAAGACACAGAGACAATGGTTAAAATTTAACTTAAGGAGAGGATTCTGCAAAGGTGCATGGGATAGCATTGTTATATAATATGTTAGATGATTAAAGTGATAGAAAAAATTTCTATTGATGTGTAGTGGAATATTTGTTTGTAAAGAGAATAAGGCTCTCAATGATTTAAAAAGAACATTTAAAAAAAACTGAAAAGAAACATCGAAGATTTTTATCAGTTGACAAGATGAAATTAAATAAGAATAATAACTTTATTCACTACTGTTAATAACTATTATTTGTTTTTTTTTTATTTAAAGACAATAATAAGTAAAATATGAAATATAGATGATTAAAGTGAAAGACAACTAATATTACTAGGTAATGTTTGTTAAAAGAAATAGAAATGTACAAGGTTGTTATCAATATTAATGACAGAGCTGTACTTGAATAGAATAATTATTCCATTTACTATTGTTATACATATATACACATACATATATACTTTTTTTCTTTTAAGAATTTAGTGTGTATTTTTAAGGAAATGTACCAAGCAGAATTCGATTGAAAATAGGGATGTGTTGTTAGGGATAACATTGTTTTACCCTAACTGGTTTAGGTAAATAATAATATGTAATCATAGTTTGTAAGTTAAAGTGTCTGCAACTTTAACTGTGGGATAGTAATTAAGGGAGTGGTTGTGAAAGCACTTTAAAAGAAGCAAGACGACAGCTTGCTCTCTCTCTGGCTTTGATGATACCTGATTACTGCAAGGACACAAGACTGCATTGCTCGAACGGGAGAGAAAACAAAGGACAGACTTGTAAGTGAATTGACATAGGATATTTCTACACGGACTTTGCTAACTGAATATCCCTGAATGGACTGACTAAATGATACATGACTATTGGACTGTTATTTTGACTATGCTATGAACTCATAATGGAATAAACTATATTTTTGATAGCACAAGCGTATCTGTTATTTTTACTGTATGTTAATAAACATACAAGCTTAGCTCACTCATTTATCTGTGTGCCTATCTGACTAACGCTGCACATTCTGTTTAGCTTGTCTCCCTAACCCTGGTTGGGGAAACCAGGCTTAACATGTGTTATAAAATAGAGGTTAGAAAATGAATGTTATAACTGTAAAGGTGTAACTTAATTTTTTAAACAAGATTTGAAAAAGGATACAAAGGTGTTGTGACTGAGAGGTTTGAGCCTGCTGTGCGTTTTGAGTCTAATGTGCCAGAAGACAAAGGTTCGAGTGATGAGGAGGGTTTGGCATTAGGATTTGAGCCTGCTTTAATGGGAGATGCAGATGTGAGCCAGGAGGATGAGGAAGTGTTGGAATCACCATCCTCTCCAGAACCTTCCTCTTCAATTATGCCTCAGGTATCAGCAGATGATCGACAGAACATGCTGGAGTCTTTGGGTGCTGATCAAGCCGATGAATGTTGGGTTGATGTAAGGACTAGATGTAGGCTGAGACGTCAAGCACAAATTGAAAAGAAACGTCAAATCAGGGACTGAGTAGAGAAACTGACATGCCCCTTTAAGGAATATAAGGAGGCATGTTAGCTTGGAATCCCTGTTCGGGTCAAACTTTGTTAATTACATTTGCAGTTTGGAAAAAGTTTTCTGTTTGCTGTTCGGCTCTGATTTATAGCACTGCTCGTTATCTGAACTTGCAGACAGCTTCTGGGAAAGCTGCCAATGATGACTTCAGCCAGAGGAAAGTTAACTCTGTTGTTCCTGATATTGTCTGTTCGTGTTTTTTCCTTTGGACATTTGGACTCTTACCTTGTGGCCACAGGTGAGACAGAACACAAAGGTGTTACACTCCAGTCTAGTAATTACAGGGGAAATTTTGTTTTATGAGAAAGATAATATGAAATTGTAAACAGGACAGACGAAAGTATAAAAACATTGATTAGAAAGATTTTAAAAGTTAGAAAAAGATATGTAATTGAATTAAGAAAGGAATGAGATAATTTAAAATAGGAAGTAATAGGAAGTAAAGTAGTAGGAAGTAAAGAAAGGAAAAAGCTATCAAAAAATTGTGAAAATAGTTAAATGGATTAGAATGTATAAGATAAATATGTATTGAGTTTATGTCTGTATGGAGAAGTGATAACCCGGGGCCACGCTATTCTCAAAAAAAGATATTTTATTTGTATTTGTATGTTTTGTGAAAACTTAAATAAAACTTTTATTTTAAAAAAAGCAAAACTAAAATGAAAGTTATCTCAATGTGGTAAGTAATCAATGTGATATGTAATACGTTAGTCAGTGCAAAAATGTCCATGTAGTCTTATCTATAAGTATAGTCTATGTAATTACAGTATAAGTATAGACTTACTACATTTTTTTAGGATGTGCAACAGTGGTGGGATTATTATTTTTTTTACTACTGTTTCTGTGGGCATGGCTTGGTGGGTGAGGCGAGGGAAGGATACTGTCAAATCTCCAGTCATAGGTAGTATTTGCCGGTTCTCCAAACTACTCAAAATTTCTGCTACCGGTTCTCCAGAACTGGTCAGAACCTGCTGAATACCTCCTCTGATCTGCAAGCAATATGCATGATGGCAGAGGGTATAAGAGAATTTAGTGTTAAAGAATATATATATATGGTATTCAGCTTTGTTCGGGTATTTTCCCATGTCATTATAGTTGTGCTTTTAAAGTTGTAGCAACATTTCAGCAGAATCTCATCTGCCATCATCAGGCTTCTGTATTGTGTTTGTCTGTGAGTCAGATTTTCACAGCCGTTTCTGTTTTAAATTTGGTGCCAGCCTACTGCTGTGCCAGAATGGTTTTTTCTTCATCCTGGTTGGTTGGGAGTCTTGGTCTGTGTTTATTGGTCTTGGAGTTTGCTGTGTTCTGCTTGATTGGTGTTTCTAATATCTTCTGTCTGTTTTTTGGCTCTTTTTGTGTCTTGATTGGCTGGCAACATTGTATTACTTTATTGGAAGCCTTTAGTGCAGCTTGGCTCTGGGTAAATGGATGGCTATCATTAGTTAGGAAGCTAGGTTTCATCTGGGTGCCTGGTTGGGGTGTGTTTGAGCTGGAGGTATCAGGGGGGATCTGTTTGTGCCCAGGTGTTTGCCTGGCTTGTGGTGTAGAGATTTTTTTGTTTATGAGTGCAGGCTTCCAAATGATTGACAGTCTGGTGGAATCATCTCTTCTATGTATATATATATATATATACACACACACAGAGAGAGAGAGAGAGAGAGAGTTGTTATCAGAATCAAAATAAATGTGCAGACTCCAGAATATTTATAGATTACTATGCACAACAGCAGTAATATTTAGCTTTGTTATTTTTCAACTGTCTGTTAAAGCTGGGGTGGGGAAAGCTAGCACTTTTTCACTATCCTTCCAAGATATTTTTATTGTAACAGGATTTTTTTTCCTAGGCTATCTACTGTTCCTGAAATATGCAGTTTTCTGCACTTTCAATTTAACACCCCACTATTCATTTATCACTGTAGGACATCATGGACAGCTGCAGACTAAAGATTCTACTGATTATTGGCAACTTCTTCTCAAAGAAATTTAACACTGCCTGGGGATAACACTATAGTTTAATTCTGCTTAATGAACACATGCACCAGAACCTGGCTGTTTGTCTTTTTCTTTGTGGTAGTCAATCTCTGCAGTAATACCATGCAAATTCTGTTCAATACCATAAAGTTCTTTTTTCCCCCTTGTTTCCTTTATTCCTTTTAGCTTTGAAACCAAGACCACAAGCATCCATCTCTCTTTTTTCCTTCTGTTCCGATTTTCTGCTGACAAGCACAAATCAACCACATAAGGGCATAATTGTTACAGGTACATCCTGGATTAAAAGCATTGACTTAATATATAAGAGTGTACACATCTGAAGAGCTGAGTCTACTAATATACCTTTGGCTCTGCTCAAATAATCATTAGCTCTGTTTTTATTCTCTTCTCACTTACTGCAGTCTCTGTACAGCTTTTGTTAAAGTATATTCATAGAACACAAATCCTGGACCTTTACAGGCCAAAGTATTCCACAAAGATCAATTGCATAATATCAAATAATACGGAAAAAGGGCCAACAGGTTTTTTTTAATGAAAACTATGAAGTCAGAGTAATGATTTTTTTTTCTCTTTCATGGTTTACACCTAACTTGACCCTATTGTAGATTAATTGTATAAGACATATTATAATAAAATACTTTTTCCAAGTTGAGCTCAAGTATTGATGATTTCACTGGTATTCTGAATAACTGTAGGGGGACATGGGAAGGATAAGGAATGTGTTTACCATTATTTTTTTTACTTCCTATTCTTATTTCTTTAGGCATCCAACTCCTTAAAACTTGTATGGAAACAGTATCATTATATTTTAAAAATACAAGTAAAACATGACAGATATCAAGAGGAGAAAAAAAAAAAAGTCTATTATAAAGCCAGCCTATGCCAAGGACTCCCCATTCAATCTAGCTCTGTGAGAAAGACCCAAAATTTCTGAGTTCTTTTAAATGTGGTCAGGAAGGGAACCTGTTGAATTCAGTGGTAATGTTATTCCAGAGGGCATGTATTGCAGTTGAGAAGGATGTCACAGAGGAGGCAAGAAGTCATAGAAGACAGTCCTTTAGACACCAAGACCAATACCAAGAAGGGCTTTATAGGTAATCCCAAAGGTGCTTTTTTTTTTTTTTAAGAATTTTATTAATTTTCTACAAACAAACAAGACAAACAAAACATTAAAACATCAACTCTCATTTGTACATCCAGTGTGTTGGTTGGTTCATCAGTTTTGTGCATTCATTTTGTAGTCTCAATTAAAATTATGTTACATAACAACTCATATTGCCAATCCAAACTTATATATCCTAGTATCACTAAAAAAAAAAAAAGAAATTTTTGACTATACTTTTAATCATTCATGCTTTATGAGATAACAATACTTAAACAGTTTATTCTGTAACAAATCATATAATCATACCAAATCAATCCTAAAAACCCTTTATAAATATAGTGTCAATATTCTATTATCGTACTTTATCATCTAGTCATTGATAAAAATGATCCCAAATTTCATAAAATTGTTTATCCTCTTGCTCTCTAATTTCAAATGTCAATCTACTCATCTCAGCACATTCCAATATTTTCTTAATAATTTCTTCCTGTAATGGTATTTTCTCATTCTTCCAATTTTTAGCAAATACAATCCTAGCCACTGTTAATACATTTACAATCAGGTATTTCAAATCTTTACGATATATATTAGCTAAAATTCCCAATAAGAAGATCTCTGGTTTCAAGTCTATGTGTTTCTTTGTCATTTTTTCCAACCACATGCGAATTTTAGTCCAATATTTTCTGGCGTCTTCACAAGTCCACCACATATGGTAATACGAGCCAGGTATCTGATGACATTTCCAGCATTTTTCAGATTTGTTCTTAAACATTCTTGCTATTCTTGTCGGGGGAGAGTGCCACCTGTAAAACATCTTATACAAGTTTTCTTTATATGCTGTTGACATTGTCATTTTATAATTTTGAAACCACAATTTTTGCCATTTCTCTAAATCAATCCCATATCCAAAATTCTTCCCCCAAACAATCATAGTTTCTTTAATTTGTTCTTCCTCTAATTTAATTCCCAGTAAATAATCATATAATTTTTTAATCACCTTCTCATCAGTACCCATCAAGATCTTATCTAAATCAATTTGTTTATCATAGAATCCCTCCGTTTTAAAATCTTCATCATACCTTGAATGTATTTGTACATATGAAAACCAATTCATCCTTATACCTTGTTCCTCTAAGTTTTGGATTGATTTCAGTCCACCCTTTTCATCCAACAGTTCCCCATATCTAACTGTTTCTTCCTTCTTATCGATTATAGGATAGGAAATGCCTCAATAGTCGATAACCAAACTGGAATTTTCAAATAACATTATTTTTTTATCTTCTCCCAGTTTAACCACAAAGACTCCCGTATATAATGTCTTCTAAAATAACCCTGTGTTTTAGTTCCCTTATACCATAAAAAAGCATGCCAGCCCAACAGCAAATCATGCCCTTCTAATGTCAACAATCTATGCTTTCTTAATGTTATCCATTCTTTGACCCACATCAAACTTGCAGCTTGATAATACAATTCCCAATTAGGCAGGCCAAAACCTCCTCTAATTCTAGCATCTAGCAAAAGCTTTAGCTTTATTCTCGCTTTTTTACCTTGCCATATAAACTTCAACATGATTTTATTTAAATCTTCAAAATAGTCTTTTCCAAGCCTAATTGGTATTGTTTGAAACAGAAATAGAATTCTGGGTAAAATATTCATCTTAATTGTTGAAATTCTCCCTATTAATGACAATTGCAAGTTTTCCCATTTCTTCAAGTCTGTAGCTATCTGTTGTTTGAGTTTAACATAATTATTCTCTTTTAATGTGCTACATCTTGCTGTCAAATATATCCCCAGATACTTAACCTTATTTGTAACTTGGATTTTCAAAAGGTCTGCCAGTTCTTCTCTTTGTCTCAGTAACATGTTCTTTGTCAAAATCTTTGTTTTATCTTTATTTATTTTCAAACCAGCCATCTCACCATATGTCTCTATCTTTTCCAATAACTTTGGAGCTGTTTCTAGCGGGTCTTCCAAAATAAAAGCTAAGTCATCAGCAAAAGCTTGTAGTTTGAATTCTTCCTCTTTTTTTTCAATTTTCATTCCTTTTATGCTTTTATCATCCCTAATATTTCTATTCAACACTTCCAAAGTCAACACAAATAGCAAAGGGGATAGGGGACACCCTTGTCTTGTGCCTTTTCTTATATTAATAAAATCTGTAAGTTCCCCCTCCATCATTACCTTTGTTGTCTGTTTATTGTATATGGCTTCTATTGCTTGAATAAATTTTCTGGCAAAACCCATCTGTTCCAATAGTAATAACATAAATCTCCAGTTCACGTTGTCAAATGCCTTTTGAGCATCTGGGAATATCAAAGCCATTTGCTTTTCAGGATGAGCCTCATAGTATTCCAAAGTATCTAAAATTACTCTCATATTGTCTCTGATTTGTCTCTTTGGCAGAAATCCATTTTGATCTGGGTGAATAAAATTATTTAAATATTTTTAAGTCTTTCTGCTAAAATTGAAACAAAGATTTTATAGTCTGCATTCAATAAAGAAATAGGTCTATAGTTCTTAATTTGCAGTGGGTCAGCCTCTTCTTTTGGAATAAGTGTAATATAAGCCTCTGACCATGTTTTGGGTATCATCTTCCTTGACATAACTTCATTCATAACTTCTAATAGTGGGATGCTCAATGATTCTTGAAATGTTTTATAGAATTCTGCCGGAAGACCATCTGGACCTGGTGCTTTCCCATTATTTTGTTTCTTAAGTGCTTCATTTAATTCCATCATTGTTATATTGCTTTCTAGCATTTCTTCAGTCTCTTTAGGTATCTTCGGTAAGTTAGCATTCTGTAAATACTGTTTGACTTTTTCCTCATCAATATTCTCTTGTTTATATAGTTGCCCATAAAAATCTCAAATAATTTCCTTTTTCTCCTTATTCTCCTTAACTTGGCCTTGATCATCTATTAGCGTCAATATTTTTCTTGATTCCTTCTCCTTTCTCAATTTATATGCTAGCCATCTACCTGGTCTATTTGCATCTTCAAAGTCATTCTGTTTAGAATTTCTAATTTTCTGTGCCAGTTCTTCTTTCTTTATTAATTCCATTTTATGTTTAATTACATCCAGTTTCAATTTAATATCTTTTTTCTGTGGCATTTTCTATATTTTTTTTCAAGTCTTTTATACTCATCTTCCAAGGCCTTAGAAGCTTGCCTTTTCCTAATATTCTTTTTTCTTGTATAATCTATGATCAAACCTCTAGCATATGCCTTAAAAGCAAAAGGGTCCCAATAAAGATAAGGAGAAAAAAAGAAAAATAAAGAAAAAGCTCTGAGGCTTACCCTTTGAAATAAAAAGCAAAAATAAAAATATTGCTAGAATTAAAATTTACAAAAAGGCGTTTCAGCAGAATCTCATCTGCCATCATCAGGCTTTTGTATGGTGTTAGTCTGTGAGTCAAACTTTTACAGTGGTTTCAGATTTAAATTTGGGGCAGCCTATTGCTGTGTCAGAATGGTTTTTTCTTCCTCCTGATTGGTTGAGAGTCTTGGTCTGTGTTTATTGGTCTTGGAGTTTGCTGTGTTCTGCTACTAATATCTTCTGTCTTTTTTTGGGGGGGGGCTCTTTTTGTATCTTGATTGGCTGGCAACATTGTGTTACTTTATTGGAGGCCTTTAGTGCAGCTTGGCTTCGGGTAAATGGACGGCTATCATTCGTTAGGAAGCTGGGTTTCATCTGGGTGCCTGGTTGGGGTGTGTTTGAGCTGGAGGTATCAGGGGGGATCTGTTTGTGCCCAGGTGTTTGCCTGGCTTGTGGTGTGGAGATTTTTTTGTTTGTGAGTGCAGGCTTCCAAATGATTGACAGCCTGGTGGAATCATCTCTTCTGTTCATGCTTTCTGGTCTTTTTTCAATCTCTATGGCTTCTCTGATGATTCTGTGGCTGGGATTTTCTATGGTGGCTAGGGTTTTGGTGCCATTGAAGTTGATGTTATGACCTGTGGCTTCCATGTGTTGGACGAGTGAGGAAGTGTGTTCCAGCTTTTTGACTGCATTTTTGTGTTCATCCAGGCGGGTGCTTATTCTTAGCCTAAAGGCTAAAGGCCTCCAATAAAGTAGACTAAAGGCCTCCAATAAAGTAACACAATGTTGCCAGCCAATCAAGATACAAAAAGAGCCCCCCCCCAAAAAAAAGACAGAAGATATTAGTTGCAGAACACAGCAAACTCCAAGACCAATAAACACAGGCCAAGACTCTCAACCAATCAGGAGGAAGAAAAAAACCATTCTGACACAGCAATAGGCTGCCCCAAATTTAAATCTGAAACCACTGTAAAAGTTTGACTCACAGACTAACACCATACAAAAGCCTGATGATGGCAGATGAGATTCTGCTGAAATGTTGCTACAACTTTAAAAGCACCACGTGGGAAAATACCCGAACAAAGCTGAATGCCAGACATGTAAGTACCCGCGAAAACTTAAGAAAATATATATATATATATATATATATATATATATATATATATATATATATATATATATATATATATATATATATATATATATATCAGAAAGCACACTGCACTTTGTTTAGTTATCCAAGGTCTTATTATGACTCTTTTCTCCAGCAGCTTCAAAGCCAAGCCTCAAGTGTTGAAATATTGATAAGAGTCCAGGAAAACACCTGTAATAATATTTTGCTGTGCTCTCCCTCTATCTTATCACATTAAGATGTCCTTGAGAAGGAGTCTTCTTACCATTCTCTCCAATTCTAATAAAATATTTTCAAGCCTCTAGTTAGCAGTGTTACAAAGTTTCTTAATGCTCTTCCCCCCCCAGCCAGAAAAAAAGGATAATTTATACAAAAAAAAGAAAAAAGAAAAAAAGAAATAAATAGCTAAAGGGAGGCTCTATCCTAAAAGAAAATTTAAAAATCAAATGGAGTATAAAAATATATGCAAAAGAAAATTCAATCCGGTTACCTCCAAAGTCACACTAAAGTCCCAGGAAAAAAGTAAAAGAAAGAGAAAAAAAGATCCAAGCCTCAATTTGACATCACTTTAAAAAACGCCGCTCATACAGTTTTTGTCAAAAAAAAAATCTCACAGGTTTCTTCTCTATTCAGGATGCCCTTTCAAATCTCAGCGAATTTACAACAAAAAAGAAGTTTCTCACCCAGCCGACACACTTTCACTCCAGCCACTTTCTTTCCGGAGCTGTCCTGACTTCAGCAGCTATGAAGGCTGCCTCTCCGCCGCCAGCAAAAGGGCTTCTCCTGGATCAAACCAGAGATTTTGCGATATCTCTGGAATCCTGGGACAGTGCCCTTCACAGTCACCATCTCTACGGGACGGTTTAGGTCCATTGGGACTGACCAGGGGCGAAAATATCGGCTGCGATCTCAGAGCCCCGAGATCGCAGCTGTATCGCCGAAACGAAGCTCCGCCTTCCCCCCAAAGGTGCTTTTTGAAGAAGCAACTGGAGTTCCTTGTTTTTCTCTGAAGACATTTTGCTTCTCATCCAAAAGGTGAAACATCTTCAAAGAAAAACAAGGAAGTCCAGTTGCTTCTTCAAAAAAAAAAAAAAAAACACCTTTGGGATAATCATGACCTGAATTAGTGAGCATCTCCATAGACATTTGGCTTTATAGATAACAATTGGTACCTTGAATTGTACCTGGTAGCTTCCTGGGAATCAGTATAGTCCACAAAGCAAAGGCATTACATATTTCTCATGCCATTGCATGCTGGATCAATTGCAACTTCCAAGTAGTTTCCAGGGAATGCTACATGTAGAGTTCATTGCAACAATTCAAACTATGAGTGTTTTTCTGAAGAAGCTCCCGACTTGGTAATGGCACAATTGGCACACACATGGATTGATGCAAAGGCCTTCTGAACCACAGGTAGCACCTTTGAGCTTTAAGTCAAGAAGAGACTGGGGCTCTGTGAATGGTGTCTTTGCATGTCTACCTCTGAGTACAGAGGAAGAGTGTATTTAAACGTTGATGGTGTTTTACAGTGGGGCTAATGCAAATATCAATTTTTACATGTCCACTACCAGCCCAGGATTCCTCAATTGACACTTCTACTTTGACTCCTACCATGAACTTTTGACTTAAATCATGGTCTTTTTACAAAGGAGAAAGAGAGAACTTAATTCCCTTTAGCCTTACAAACCCAGAGGGGAGAAAATTTTAACATTTGGGAATTAGATCTGATTTGTGCCTGAGAAAAACCTTATATAGATTTATGTTTGCAGCTATCATAAGAACAACTAATCAAATGAACAAACAGCAGTATGAATACTTGGATGAGGCCCTAGTTAATGCTTTTGTTGCATAAATAAGCTGCTAAGTAAGTACCCATCAATTCACTTAGTACACTATGTTCTTCTCAAGGGATCATTAAAATTGGGGACGTTGTTGGAGAAAGAAAATTCCTTTAAAATCTTCTTTCTTTGGCATCTTATTAATAGTATGGCAGGGCTTCCTCTGCTGATAACTGAAGGGAAGTGCACTACGGATATTAATTACCAACTGAAACTGAACCTCTAATTGCATTTATTATTAAGGAAATAAATATCTATCAATGTGTGCTGAAACATAAAACATTGGCAGTGAGAAAAAGAATCAATCATTATTCAAAACATTTCAAGAAAATAAGAATTAAAGCTTTTAAATCATGACTGTATTTATGATTATCCCTTTTAAATCATGACTGTATTTTGGATTTTGGATTATCATTTCTAAAAAATGGTGTCAGAGATCTGGAGATCTGGAAAAAAAAAGTGTTCAAAAAAATCACATCAAATGGTTGTAGACTAAAATATTGTAGACTTAGTTGTAGACTAAAATATTGGGGTTTTCAAGCAAAATAGTAATAATAAGAGCATAATGTTCTAAAATTATACATGTCTTGGGAAAAAATATATATTTTTATTTATTTCTAGGACTATGTCTAAAAATTGGGAAAATCCCGAATAAAATATAAAGTAACAATCTGAAATCAAAGATCCTCCAAATATTCAAAAAGGAAACATGGCCTTCAATTTGGCATTTTGGCAAAATACAAAAATATGAACAACATATTTCTAAAATTTCCAAATTTCCCACTGTCAGAAACCCTCTCCAGAAAGAGGACACTAAACTCAAAAGAAGAATATTCTCTAACAGTTATTGATATATATATATTTATATATGGCATTCAGCTTTGTTCGGGTATTTTCCGACGTCAGCCTGATGATGGCAGATGAGATTCTGCTGAAACGTTGCTACAACTTTAAAAGAACAACTACAATGACGTGGGAAAATACCCGAACAAAGCTGAATGCCACACATGTAAGTACCCGCAAAAACTTAAGAATGAATATATATATATATATATATATATATATATATATATATATATATATATATATATATATGTTTTCTAGAACCAAACGCCTGGCAGACAAGACACACATTAAGACTGAACTATGCACCCTGACTAAAATATTGACAGCCAACGGCTTCCACAAAAGCAAAATCACCAACTTGATCCACAAAAACACACTGAGACATAATAGAGACCCAGAAGATGAACAGACCCATGGAACAGCTGTCCTGCCCTACATAAGAGGCACTACAGACAAAATTAGTAAGATTCTATACAGACACCACATCAAGACTGCCTTCAAAACAGACAGAAAAATAGCAGCCATCCTCAGGAACCCCAAAGACAAAATTGACCTGGAAAACAAAGGCATATATGAAGTCCCCTGTGCATCATGCCCGGCCACATACATTGGACAGACCAATAGAAAAATAAGCACCCGCCTAGATGAACACAAAAATGCAGTCAAAAAGCTGGAACACACTTCCTCACTTGTCCAACACATGGAAGCCACAGGTCATAACATCAACTTCAATGGCACCAAAACCCTAGCCACCATAGAAAATCCCAGCCACAGAATCATCAGAGAAGCCATAGAGATTGAAAAAAGACCAGAAAGCATGAACAGAAGAGATGATTCCACCAGGCTGTCAATCATTTGGAAGCCTGCACTCACAAACAAAAAAATATCCACACCACAAGCCAGGCAAACACCTGGGCACAAACAGATCCCCCCTGATACCTCCAGCTCAAACACACCCCAACCAGGCACCCAGATGAAACCCAGCTTCCTAACTAATGATAGCCGTCCATTTACCCGAAGCCAAGCTGCACTAAAGGCCTCCAATAAAGTAACACAATGTTGCCAGCCAATCAAGATACAAAAAGAGCCCCCCCCCCAAAAAAAAAAACAGACAGAAGATATTAGTAGCAGAACACAGCAAACTCCAAGACCAATAAACACAGACCGACTCTCAACCAATCAGGAGGAAGAAAAAACCATTCTGACACAGCAATAGGCTGCCCCAAATTTAAATCTGAAACCACTGTAAAAGTCTGACTCAAGACAAACACCATACAGAAGCCTGATGATGGCAGATGAGATTCTGCTGAAACGTTGCTACAACTTTAAAAGCACCACGTGGGAAAATACCCGAACAAAGCTGAATGCCAGACATGTAAGTACCCGCGAAAACTTAAGAAAACATATATATATATATATATATTATATATATATATATATATTATGCTATAGCTCCCCAAAAAATCCCCACAGAATCCATCATATGTGCAGTAGAATCCAGCCTAACTAAATTAAATACAGATGAAGCTGATAAAATAAGACATCAAGTTACCAACATCCTATGCACAAGCAAACCACCCAAAAGCAACTTGCAGCAAAATGAAATTAAAGCGCCACAAACCCTGAAAAGAGACAGCAGTATAATCATCCTCCCAGCAGATAAAGGGAATGCCACTGTAGTAATGGACAGAAAAGACTATGAAACAAAATTGACAGACCTACTCCAAGACTTCACATACAAACCCATAAACACAGACCCAACCACATATCTGGAAAAATTAACCAAGAAGAAAATTATAACCAGCCACATAAGCAAAGAGATCCAACACACGATCATACCCAGAGAGAAATCTTCCAGATGCCCCAAACTATACGGCCTCCCAAAAATACACAAAGAAGGCATACCTCTCAGACCCATAGTCAGCTCCAGAGGAGCACCACTACAAAACCTAGCTAAACACCTAGCAAAAGAGCTACAGCCCCATGCTGAAACAGTAGCTTCTCATGTACAAAACTCATACCACTTCTTGGAAATGATCAAAGATCTACATGTGGAGCAAGAAGATCTGCTTGTAAGTTTTGACGTGGTTTCACTATTTACTCAAGTCCCGATAAAAGAGACCCTTGAAATCATCAAAAACAAATACCAACCAGCTAAACACCTCATGGAACAAACAGAACACTGCATAAAAACAAATACCAACCAGCTAAACACCTCATGGAACTAACAAAACACTGCATAACCAACATATATTTCATATACAAAGGACAAAGATACAAACAAATTGAAGGAACCCCCGTGGGATCACCACTGTCACCTGTCATTGCAAACCTGTTCATGTAAGAATTTGAATCCAGAGCCCTGGCCAATGCCATCCTCAAACCCAAACTATGGTTCAGATATATCGATGACACATTCGTGATTTGGCCCCATGGACAAGAAAACCTAAACAATTTCCTAACACACCTAAACAGCGCACACCCCAAAATCAAGTTCACCATGGAAACAGAAACAAACAAACAGCTACCATTCCTAGATGTACTAATCTACAAAAAAACAGATGGCACACTAGGACACACCAAATACCAGAAGAAAACACACACCAACCGCTACTTCAACGCCCAATCCCACCACCACCCAGCACAAATAAATTCCGTGGCTAAAACACTAATTACTAGAACCAAACGCCTGGCAGATAAGACATACATTAAGACTGAACTATGCACCCTGACTAAAACATTGACAGCCAACGGCTTCCACAAAAGCAAAATCACCAACTTGATCCACAAAAACACACTGAGACATAATAGAGACCCAGAAGATGAACAGACCCATGGAACAGCTGTCCTGCCCTACATAAGAGGCACTACAGCCAAAATTAGTAAGATATTATACAGACACCACATCAAGACTGCCTTCAAAACAGACAGAAAAATAGCAGCCATCCTCAGAAACCCCAGACAAAATTGACTTGGAAAATCAAGGCATATATGAAGTCCCCTGTGCATCATGCCCAACCACATACATTGGACAGACCAATAGAAGAATAAGCATCACCTGGATGAACACAAAAATGCAGTCAAAAAGCTGGAACACACTTCCTCACTAGTCCAACACATGGAAGCCACAGGTCATAGCATCAACTTCAATGGCACCAAAACCCTAGCCACTATAGAAAATCCCAGCCACAGAATCATCAGAGAAGCCATAGAGATTGAAAAAAGACCAGAAAGCATGTACAGAAGAGATGATTCCACCAGGCTGTCAATCATTTGGAAGCCTGCATTCACAAACAAAAAAATCTCCACACCACAAGCCAGACAAACACCTGGGCACAAACAGATCCCCCCTGATACCTCCAGCTCAAACACACCCCAACCAGGCACCCAGATGAAACCCAGCTTCCTAATGATAGCCGTCCATTTACCCAAAGCCAAGCTGCACTAAAGGCCTCCAATAAAGTAACACAATCTTGCCAGCCAATCAAGATACAAAAAGAGCCAAAAAAAACAGACAGAAGATATTAGAAGCAGAACTCTAAGACCAATAAACACAGACCAAGACTCTCAACCAATCAGGATGAAGAAAAAACCATTCTGTCACAGCAATCGGCTGCCCCAAATTTAAATTTGAAACCACTGTAAAAGCCTAACTCACAGACAAACACTATACAGAAGAATATATATGGATCTTTGGTTATTCGGGTTTTCTCCCGCGTAAGATTGGAAGTATCTGGGCAACGTTTCGATGAAGTCTCATTCATCATCTTCAGGCTTGGTCTTCAGCTCTGTGCTTCTCAGAATGATGTGAGCTTGCAGCTGCTTCTTCCTTTTAACTGCTCCTGGGGGTGTGACTTGATTGGCTGGGGGCTTGGCTGTGTTCTGATTGGATGGGGGGGTGTTCTCATTGGTTGGGGGTTTGGCTGTGTTCTGATTGGTTGGGGGGTTGGCTGTGTTCTGATTGGCTGGAGGCGTGTTCTGTTCAGGTGGGGGCTTGATTGTGCTCAGGTTAATCTTAGTTGCTGGAAGGTTTGAGCTGGTGAGCTGTGATCTTGCTGTTTGGCTTCGAGTTCGTGGTCGTGCTGCATCTTCATGGTGGGGGTCAGTTCGCTTCCTGTATGGCTCAGAGGGGTTTGAGGTGGGTAGTGATGCAGCTGCAGTGCAGCTTCTGGTCCGTGGTCGTGTTTCATCTTCTGTGTGGGTGTGAGTCTGCTTTCTACGTGGAAGTGTGGTGGTGGCATCTTGTGTGGCTATCAGGGGTGTGGGTCTGGTGTCACTCTTCATGTTAGGTACGCGTCTGTTCATGAGGGCGGGTTTCCAAATGGCTGGTAGGCGGGAGGCATCATCTCGTTTATTCATGCTGTGTGTGCGTTTTTCTATCTCTATGGCTTCTCTGATGATTCTGCTGCTGAAGTGTTCGGTTTTGGCGATAGTTCTGGTATTTTTAAAGTCAATCTCATGTCCTGTGGCTTTGAGGTGTTGGACCAGGGAAGAGGTCGGTTCTTCCTTTTTGATTGAGTTCTTATGTTCTTCAATGCGTGCACCTATTCTTCTGTTAGTCTGTCCAATGTATGTGGTGGGGCAGGCAGTGCAAGGGATTTCGTATACTCCTTGATTTTCTAACTCGATTCTGTCCTTAGGGTTTCTTAGGATGGTGGATATCTTTCTGTTTGTGCAGAATGCTGTCTTAATGTTGTGTTTTTGGAGGATCTTGCTGATTTTGTCCGTAGTGCCTTTTATATATGGGAGGAGGGCTTTGCCATTCTCTTGTTCTTTGTCTTGGATTTTGGCTGGGGTTTCTTTTTGGATTAGGTGGGTGATCTTCTTTCTTTGGAATCCATTGGCTGTCAGCACGCCGGTGAGAGTGTGTAGTTCGGTCTCTAGGTGTTGTTCATCGGCTAAGCATTTTGTTCTGGAGATGAGTGTCTCAGCTACGGAATTGATCTGTGCTGGGTGGTGGTGTGAGAGTGCGTGTAGATAGCGGTTTGTATGTGTTTTCTTCTGGAAGATGGTGTGTCCTAGGAAGCCATTGGATTTTTTGTATACCAAGACATCTAGGAAGGGAAGTTGGTTGTTAGCTTCTGTTTCCATGGTGAATTGTATTTTGGGGTGTTGACTGTTGAGGTGTGTGAAGAAGTTGTTCAGTTTTTCTTTCCCGTGTGGCCAGATTATGAAGGTGTCATCTACGTATCTGAGCCAGAGTTTGGGTTTGTGATCATATTTTTTTTTCTCCTAGACCAAATCAACAAAGATCTCCTCACACTTCACCTCAGACTCAGCAACAAGATTCACCCCTTACTTTGGGACAAATCCAAACAGCTCGCTGTCTGGAGAGCCGAAACACAGACCACCCTCAAGACAGACACACACACCAACAAACTCAGAAAACTACAACAACGCCAGAAACCAACTCCTCCCCCCTCACAGCCACACATGGAACAAACAGTGCACAACATCTCAGACAAGATCCTCACCGAAGCCAAAACCAAGGTCCTTTCTAAAAGATTCAACTTTGCTGTCGCTCCCAAACACATCCCCACAGAAACCATCATATGCGGAGTTGAAACCAGCCTGACCAAAACCAACCCTGATGATGCTGATAGAATCAGACTCGAAATCACCAACATCCTCTGCACTAGCAAACCACCCAAAAGCAACTTATCCAAAGAAGAACAAACTGCACTACTTAACCTGAAGGAAGACACCAGCATAATAATCCTACCAGCAGACAAGGGAAATGCGACAGTGGTTATGAACACATCTGACTACCAATCCAAGTTAACCAACCTACTCCAAGACCCCACATACAAACCCCTAAAGACAGACCCCACCACCTACCTAGAAAAAACCACCAGATCCAAAATAAAAGCCTCCCCCATCAGTGAAGAAATCCAGCAAAGAATCATACCCAGAGAGAAATCATCCAGATGCCCTAAACTTTATGGTCTCCCCAAGATACACAAAGAAGGAACCCCACTTAGACCAATAGTCAGCTCCATAGGCTCACCTCTACAAAACCTAGCCAAATTTCTCGCCAAACAACTACAGCCCTATGCAGATTCCATCAACTCACACGTAAGAAACTCATTCCAGTTCATCGAGATCATAAAGAAACAAAACTTACAACCCAGTGACCTACTAGTGAGCTTCGATGTCATATCCCTCTTCACCCAAGTGCCAATAAAAGAAGCCTTGACAGCCATCCAAAACAAATACAACCCCCCCAAGCACATCCTAGATCTGACCAACCACTGCCTATCCAATACATACTTTACCTACAATGGACAAAAATACAAACAAATAGAAGGAGCACCCATGGGATCACCCCTCTCACCTGTTATCGCTAACCTCTACATGGAACACTTTGAAACACAAGCTCTAAAAAAATATGATCACAAACCCAAACTCTGGCTCAGATACGTAGATGACACCTTCATAATCTGGCCACACGGGAAAGAAAAACTGAACAACTTCTTCACACACCTCAACAGCCAACACCCCAAAATACAATTCACCATGGAAACAGAAGCTAACAACCAACTTCCCTTCCTAGATGTCTTGGTATACAAAAAATCCAATGGCTCCCTAGGACACACCATCTTCCAGAAGAAAACACATACAAACCGCTATCTACACGCACTCTCACACCACCACCCAGCACAGATCAATTCCGTAGCTGAGACACTCATCTCCAGAACAAAATGCTTAGCCGATGAACAACACCTAGAGACCGAACTACACACTCTCACCGGCGTGCTGACAGCCAATGGATTCCAAAGAAAGAAGATCACCCACCTAATCCAAAAAGAAACCCCAGCCAAAATCCAAGACAAAGAACAAGAGAATGGCAAAGCCCTCCTCCCATATATAAAAGGCACTACGGACAAAATCAGCAAGATCCTCCAAAAGCACAACATTAAGACAGCATTCTGCACAAACAGAAAGATATCCACCATCCTAAGAAACCCTAAGGACAGAATCGAGTTAGAAAATCAAGGAGTATACGAAATCCCTTGCACTGCCTGCCCCACCACATACATTGGACAGACTAACAGAAGAATAGGTGCACGCATTGAAGAACATAAGAACTCAATCAAAAAGGAAGAACTGACCTCTTCCCTGGTCCAAACCTCAAAGCCACAGGACATGAGATTGACTTTAAAAATACAAGAACTATCGCCAAAACCGAACACTTCAGCAGCAGAATCATCAGAGAAGCCATAGAGATAGAAAAACGCCCACACAGCATGAATAAACGAGATGATGCCTCCCGCCTACCAGCCATTTGGAAACCCGCCCTCATGAACAGACGCGTACCTAACATGAAGAGTGACACCAGACCCACACCCCTGATAGCCACACAAGATGCCACCACCACACTTCCACGTAGAAAGCAGACTCACACCCACACAGAAGATGAAACACGACCACGGACCAGAAGCTGCACTGCAGCTGCATCACTACCCACCTCAAACCCCTCTGAGCCATACAGGAAGCGAACTGACCCCCACCATGAAGATGCAGCACGACCACGAACTCGAAGCCAAACAGCAAGATCACAGCTCACCAGCTCAAACCTTCCAGCAACTAAGACTAACCTGAGCACAATCAAGCCCCCACCTGAACAGAACACCCCCCCATCCAATCAGAACACAGCCAAGCCCCCAGCCAATCAAGTCACACCCCCAGGAGCAGTTAAAAGGAAGAAGCAACTGCAAGCTCACATCACTCTGAGAAGCACAGAGCTGAAGACCAAGCCTGAAGATGATGAATGAGACTTCATCGAAACATTGCCCAGATACTTCCAATCTTACGCGGGAGAAAACCCGAATAACCAAAGATCCACATACAAGTACCCGCGAGAACCTCAGAAAACAAGAATATATATATATTGCCAGCCAATCAAAATACAAAAAGAGCCCCCCCCCCAAAAAAAAAACAGACAGAAGATACTAGTAGCAGAACACAGCAAACTCCAAGACCAATAAACACAGACCAAGACTCTCAACCAATCAGGAGGAAGAAAAAACCATTCTGACACAGCAATAGGCTGCCCCAAATTTAAATCTGAAACCACTGTAAAAGTCTGACTCACAGAGAAACACCATACAGAAGCCTGATGATGGCAGATGAGATTCTGCTGAAACGTTGCTACAACTTTAAAAGCACCACGTGGGAAAATACCCGAACAAAGCTGAATGCCAGATATATAAATATATATATATATATTCATTATCTCATTTGTATAGTTAGCCAGTGCTGTTTTTTTTTTTTTATTAAATTACCGGTACGTTATAGTGCAGAATATATAATTATATTTTATGACTATGGGCCATTCTACAATTACTATAATCATCTCTGGTTATATTATACTTGCTCATTTCAACAATTAAACTTACGTTTTTTCCCCTTACATTTGTACTGATTTATTTGAAATCAAAACAAAACTGATCTGCAACACATCAAGAGACCTTTCAGATAGTTGCTTACACTCTGGTTATTTTATGACTAGATAAATGCAATGCCCTGTATACATGGCTGATCTTGAGAACACAATTATTATTGTGGTTGGTCACACAGTTGGCCAAATGTTTAGACTGAATTTGGCATTTTATCCACCTGTTGAGTCCTTCCCAAGGATCTGTGATAGGCAAATATTGTTCTTTGATGGTGTTAAAACTAGTATCACAAGGATGTAAGTTGTTCCAATTGTGAGATTTAAGATATTCCAAATTTTATTTTATGCTCATTAATTTGACAGACAACTCTGATGTACAAACAAAGGAATTTTATTAAAAATATGTTTGCAAAGGCAGGCCTTCACGTCTCTTCCCAAAGTGAATTGAGATTATGAAAAACACCCTTGGGGTTTCAAACAATACTTTGATACAGTTCCAATAAATATAGACCAGGCCTGAGATCCCTCCCAGTTCCCTCTATCTATGCGCTTGAGAAACACCTCCTGCATATGTGACAAACACATCCTTTCCAAACAAGTAACACCTTCTGCATTCATGTCAAACATGACTTCTTTTTGTCTGATTACTACAGGATTTATCTTTTTTTTTTTTTACAGTCTGTTCAGAGCAAGGCTGTTAGGGATACACCCGAGCAGAATGTGCACGGCAGTCAGGCAGTCAGGCAAATATGTGAGATAAACATTTTTGTAGCTTACATTCAGTGAAAACAGATACACTGTGCTAGTTTAAATAGTTTATTCCAGTAAGAGTTTTAGCACAGTCAAATAGTCCATATATCATTCACTAGTTCAGTCCATCCAGGGATTATTTAGTTGCAAAGTCCAGTGTCGAAAAAGAGGTCAGTAAACTTACAAATATCAGTCCAGTAATATATCTCCTCGCAGTAGATATGTGAAGAAGTCAAACCTCCTTTCTTCCTTCGATGTTCAAAAACTCAGCAGCAGGAAACACGCAGTTAGCAAACCATCAATCCATCAATCCAGCAAGTTCTCTTGCTCCCTCTTATGGCGGTTTCACAACCGCACCCAAAATTACATGCTTTGCAGTTTAAAGTGACACATACTTAAACTTACTATCATATTTATATATATTATTTTACCCAAACTATGTTAGGTAACCTTGTTATTCCTAACATACTCCCCTTTTGGGTAATATAATAATATAAATATCTATTTACAACCTTAAACCATAGTCATCACAACTTTCTTTGTGTTTGACTGAACCTTGGGCTTTTGTAAATTGATCAGCAATATTTTCTTCAGTCATACAATATTCCAGTCTTATCAAATCATTTTTTGCAGATTGCCTTACATTCAGATATCTAAGATCTGTATGCTTAGATCTCGTTTTTACAGCAATATTTGTAGCCATCCGTATGGCTGCTTGATTGTCCTCATATATTACAATGGAATCATTAACAGTTATTTCCATTTCCAATAACAACTGTTTATACAGAATTAAATCAGTACATAATAAAGATAGACATGAAAATTCTACTTCCATTGTGGACATACTTATGTGTTGCTGTCTAATTGACCTCCAACCAATCAATGCTTTTCCTAACAGTATAGCCGTACCTGAAGTTGATTTCCTAGTGTTTATGTCTGTTGCAAAACTTGCATCAGCATATGCACTTAAAATCAGATCATCTTTCGGCTCCAAATACAATGCATAGTACATTGTCCTTTTAAGATATCTTAAGATACGCTTTGTCGCTTGTCAGTGTTGTTCAGTAGGTTCAGCGTTGAATCTTGCCAATTGATTAACGCTATAGGCAATATCTGGCCTTGACCAATTACTTATGTACGATAAACTACCAATTAGCGATTGATAGTCTTATCAAATTTTGGACTTTGAGCATCAGTGTGGCCAAATTCCTGACTCATTGGAGTTTTTGCCGGTTTACAAAGTTCCATCTTGTATGTTTTTAGTAATTGACAAATCTTATCCTCTTGAGATATCTTATAGCCACCTTTGGTTTTATTTATTGTTAATCCTAGATACTGTTTTATTTCTCCTTATTGCTTTAATTTTATCCTCTTACCTAATAATGATATTATTTCAGTAGCTTTATTATTAGTTTTTGTAATTAAGGCAATATCATCTGTAAACAACAATAACAATGACACTGTTCCATTTGTCTTTCTTAAATACACACATGGATCAGCTAAACCTGCTTTAAACCCTATATTGTTTAACTCCTTAACAATATATTGGTTCCATTCGTAACCAGATTGCTTTAATCCATAGAGACTCTTTTTAAGCTTCCATCATTATTTGTTTTATCATCCTTAATTCCTACAGGTTTCTTTAGGTATATAGTGTGCTGCAATGGTGCATGCAGATAAGCAGTTTCCATATCTAAGTGATTTATGATATAGTTCTTCTTAGCTGCCCACACTAAAGATGCTCTCAAGGTTGCTGCTTTTAGACTCGGTGCAAATACTTCATCATAATCACATGCAGTTTGATTAAATCCTTGAGCTACCAACCTAGCCTTATGGGTAACAGTCCCATTTTTACCAGTTTTTAACTTAAATATCCATTTACAGCCAATGGACTTTTCACCTGGAGGTAATTTAACATTTTCATAAACTTCCATTTGTTTCAATGAATTTAGTTCCTTCTCCATCGCTCTATGCCAATTTTCTTGATCCTTTGCTGGATACATTCTAAGTTCTTCAACAGTAGTTGGAACTTTACTAACTTTGCAAACTACACTTGCTTGGTACCTGTCAGGTGGTCTGGTTTCACGTGTTGAACATTTAGGTATTACAGGGCTTACAGGTGGACTTTCATGTACTACCTGTTCCTGGTTATCTATTTCTTCCTGTTCACCTATTTCTTCCTGTTCTGGTCCTATGTGCTCTTCCTGTACTTCCTCTTTAATTGTACTCTTATTATTACTGATATGTTATTTTGGTCTTTTGTAGGTTTCTATGATTACATCCTTACTTGAATCTTGCTCCAGTTTTTCCCATCCTACATGTTCAAGGAATTGTGCACTAGCACTACAGTAAACACTAGATGTACCTTTTTCCCAGAATCTGTATGATTTGTGATTAGATTCATAACCTACAAAGAATAACTTTTTAGCCCTATGTTGCCCCTTATGTCTCAGTTGTGTAGGAATATGCACCCATGCTGGTGCTCCAAATGTGTGCATGTAGGTCAGGTTTTCTACCATGCCACCGTGTGAATGGTAATTCACTTGTTGTTGAGTTAACAACATTATTCAATATATGATTACCACACACTATTGCTTCTCCCCATAAAGTTTCAGGTAATCCTGAATCCGACAACATAGTACGAGCCATTGCCTGTATTGTTTGGCCTTGTCTTTCTATAAAGGAATTATGTTGTGGCCTATACGGTGCAGACTTTTTATGTTCAACACCTGCCATCTTCAGTCTATTTTGGAATTTATTATTTATAAATTCCGTACCATTATCAGTTACAAGAGTTACTAGTTTCCTTTTAGTTTTTCTTTTTGCAAACTTCAACCAATTAAAGAAATTCTGATATGTTTCCGTTTTACTCTTCATTAAATAACAGAAACCATATCTAGAATAATGATCCATTATGCTTAATATATAATGAGCACCTCCCACACTTGGTTTTTTAGGACCTTTAATATCAGCAAATACGACCTCTAGAGGCTCTTTAGTTTTAAATCCATTAATTCTATTTGCTGGTATTACCTTGCTTTTTTCTTGACTGCAAGCATTGCAGTGCAAATACTTACTGCAAGGCTTCAGTTTTATACCTTTAGACAGTTCAACCGTTTGCCTGAGCATTTTAAAATTTATATGCCCTAAATGTCTGTGTAACAAATGTATGCATTCATCATGAGGTTTAACGTTATTATACACTGTGTTAGCCACCTCTAATTGATTATCTTTTAACACATACAATTCACCTTTTAAAGTTGCAGTCACTTTTTTACCTTCCATATGCATTTTTCTCCCCTAAAGGTAACTACATAACCTAGTTTAATCAAAACTCTAACCAAAAGCAAATTAAACTTAAGTTGTGGTACATATAACATTTTTACATTTTCTTTTATGTGCAATACCTTCACCTTTTGCTTTCATTTTCCAGCCATTAGCTAACGATATCTGTTGTGAACTCATGGACATCTTAACAAATCTTTTCTTATCTTTCGTTATGCAGTGCGATGCTCCACTATCTACAACCCATAAACTATTATTCACAGTTTTGTTGCTATACATGGCTAACTCTAAGCATTTTTTATCCTTTTGATGCCTTTTAGCATTCTGGCTGGCATTGTGGCATTTTCCTTTCTTGCAGAATCTAGCCAAATGTCCTTTTCCTCCACAATTAAAACATTTTCTAATTGTATAGGCTGTCGAAGATAATTTCTCTTCTTGTGGTTGTTCCCTTCTGAGTTGATCCCTTTCAAGCCTTCTCCTGGCTTCTTCAATTAATCTGCCAGTAATGTCAGTTAATGTGAGGTTATCTTTTGGCAGTACGTCCAGTGAAGTTTCATAGTCGTCATAGCTCTCATCTAACAAAGACAAAATTATATAAACCTGATGTAGTTCTGTGAAGATAAGTTCTTTTTCATGCAGTTCCTGAAAAATTTTCTTCATAGTGTTTATATGAGTCAACATGTCTCCATTCTTTTGAAGATGTGTTCTGAACAGCTTCCATGTAAGATTTATATGTGCTCCTATACTGTCTCGAACATAAATCTTTAAATTCTCCCAGCATTTGGCAGCTGTTTCTTCTCCACGAATATGGACAAGCTGCTGGTCACAGAGTGTCAGTCCTATTATACAGAGAGCTTGCTCATTCTTCAGTTTATATTCTTGTATTTTCTGGGCATCATCCTCATCCTCCAGATCCCAAGCATCTACCTCTGGTGGGTTTTGAATTATACTCCACAAACCTTCTCTGCGTAGAAGTAGGCTGCGTTTCATAGACCACGAAATATAGTTTGTTCCATCCAGTTTGGATATTAGAGACAAACTTGGTAAATTGTGCCATCTTTCTCTGGATGTTAAACTATAATTAATAAAACACAGCTGTCTGTTTACAGTATTGTGTAACTACACTAACTCTCACTTTATATAAGCCTGTTATATCCTGGTTAGTCTGACTGTGCAGCTGGGCCCATAACCAGTGTTAGGGATACACCCGAGCAGAATGTGCACAGCAGTCAGGCAGGCAGGCAGGCAAAATATTTGAGATAAACGTTTTTGTAGCTTACACTCAGTAAAAACAGATACACTGTGCTAGTTAAATAGTTTATTCCAGTAAGAGTTTTAGCATAGTCAAACAGTCCATTTTTCATTCACTAGTTCAGTCCATCCAGGGATTATTTAGTTGCAAAGTCCAGTGTCGAAAAAGAGGTCAGTAAACTTACAAATATCAGTCCAGTAATATATCTCCTCGCAGTAGATATATGAAGAAGTCAAACCTCCTTTCTTCCTTCGACGTTCAAAAACTCAGCAGCAGGGAACACACAGTTAGCAAACCATCAGTCCAGCAATCCAGCAATCCAGCAAGTTCTCTTGCTCCCTCTTATGGCGGTTTCACAACCGCACCCAAAATTATTTGCTTTGCAGTTTAAAGTGACACACACTTAAACTTACTATCATAGTTTATATATATTATTTTACCCAAACTACATTAGGTAACCTTGTTATTCCTAACATAGGCCACACTTCCTGGCACATTCTGGTCAAGCTGACACACATTGGTCCTTCCTGCATAGTTAGTGGCTTTGCTGCTGAATCATGCAATAAGAGTCATTAGCATTTTATAATACAATTCAATTTATTTTATAAAAGAGTAACTTTCTACCCTTTCTCACACAATAAAGCTGCCTTTTGCAATTGATTGGTGAGGATTTTGTCAATGCCAAAGGTATTCAAGTGGTGTTTTGGGATGGCACTCAAGGTGCCTATCACTGTTGGTATTCTCTTTGCTTTCTTCTGCCACAGTTATTCTACTTGTATTTGTAGGTCTTTGGACTTAGTGATTTTCTACAGCTATTTCTATTCTCTTTGTTATGAACTAATAAAAGCGCTTAAATAAAGTTTTAACAAACCTTAAGAAAAAGCAGGGTTCTAATCCTGCTCTTCTGATTGGCCGATAATAACGATATCGGATTGGTCCGTTCTGGGGAATCTGATTGGCTGTTAACGAGCCACTCTCATTGGTTTAACACTTCCAAGTTTCTCATTGGCTAATAGGTCAGCAGCCTGCCCTATAAAAGGCCTCTGCTGCCCTTGGGTTTTTGCTCTGTTCAGAATGATTAATAAAGAGTTGAAGTTCACTGTTCACTGCCTCGTCTCCGTTCCTTGCGCCCATGCGCAGAACTTAACATTCTTGTCTCCAAGAACTGCCGTGTTCCCTATCCAGACTTTTTTCCCCCTTTCTTATCAACAGTTGTTAAGTCTGGGCTGCAAGTACTTTTGGTTTGAATTCTAAAGTCCCAGAGCACTTTAGGTTATTTATTTTCTATTACTTTCTCTCTTTTGTGGTCTCACCAGTTTTTGCTTTCAGCTAAACAGTATATCTTGCAGACATTCCAATGCACCATTTTTGTAATTTTGTCATACTATTTATAGTCAGTCTGTGCATATCTTGCAGCAGGTGACTCGGTGGTCCATTATTTCTACAGCTTTTTTGCAGAGTTGTTATTTGCCATCCCTTGCTGTTAATTCTGACTTTCTGTGTTTTTGTTCTTAAGGCTTGGACTTGCTCTGTCCCTTTTTTCAACTTTCCTGAGCCTAGCTATTGCCAGATCTTGTTGTTATCTGCTTGACTTACTATTTTTAAATGTACTGGCCATGTAATACTTTATCTTGTTGTGTCTCTTTTCTATTCTTTATTTTTTTCTTTTGTCTTTTCTTGTAGGCCAGTTTGGTCTCTTTGGTAAACCTTCATGTACCAGTTTCAGTGCACTCTCCTCTTCATTGCCTTTTAGGTATACTTTCAATGTCCCTTCTGGTTTTTCAATTATCTTGTATACTTGAAACATTCTCAATCCACCTATTTTCTTTGGTAAGTAGACTCTTCTATTTTTTTTTCAATAGAGTCAACACTCCAAAGCGATGATGATCTAACAAATCCAGAAATAGTATCCAAGCTTGCTAATTATACCCAAGACAAGGTCATTCCTTGTACATCATTCACTCTATGTTCAAAGAAATTGACAAATGGTGGCTGTCATATCTATCACAAAACAACTCCAAAGCAATGTGTAAAAACAGAATAATTAACAGTGTCAGACAGCAAAAGCCAAATATATGTTTGATCTGTCCAATGGCCATCCTGCAGCCTTATCCAGAATGTCTTTGCTGAATTCTAGTATGATATACATTATCCACCATTTCCACTTCAATCTTTAAAAAGAAAAAAAGAGAAGAAATGTACCTTTATAAAACATTCCTTTCCTGCAACATTTTGGGGAAAAAATGTCTATAGCTGCTGAATCTCAAATGAATCCTAATTAAGTTTTGTTCTTTATTTTAAGAGGCTTATGAGATGAAGGTGCAGTCCTGGGTTTCGTGTGAGATGAACCCATTCATAATCAAATCACATTGTACCTAGAGTCTTGCCACTGCAAGCAATTCAAATACATATCAGTTGTTTCTTTTCTAGGAAATGTAATTTCAAGACAATAAAGAGATTTTAAAGATTGAGATGTCCCTACAGCCAGATGATTTCTTCCTAGGGATGTTCCCAAAACCATTTGGATGTTAGAGAGTTTCATCAGGGAGGGAACAGGAAGACAGAAAGAGAAAAAGATGGCATGGCTTTGCTTATCTTTTTTCTTTCCTTCCCATGCAGCATGAGAAACAGAAAGAAGATGGCATCCAATTTCTCCTCTCCTCCTCTCATTTTTTAAGCCAAATATGAACAAGCTTTCTGTTGTGTATGTACCATAGTTAATAAAGTATAAGCTTGAGGTAAAGTGCAGGGTTCTGGCCCTTCACTTCTGATTGGCTGTTAGGCGGCCAGATCGGATTGGTTAGTTCTTAGGAATCCGATTGGCCCTTAACAGAGGATCATTATTGGTTAAAAGAGCTAGTGTTCATAGCTCACTATTGGACAATTCTTACAAGGGTTGCCTATATAAGGCAGAGTTCACTGTTGTTGTTTTGAGAAGTCACTATGCAATAAAGAGCTGAAAGTTCACATTCAGAGGCTGTCTCCATATACTCCAACCCATGTCCAAGTACTTAACACTGGCGACGAAGGTGGGATCTGGAGACGTCTGAACCTAAGAAGCCAGGAAGCAATACTGAGCACGTGATAAGACAACGCCAACAACGGAACCATGTCCAGCGGCATCATACCACCCGCTCCGTTCGATCCAAACCAAGAGGATTGGGAATCCTACATGGATCGCTTCCAAATGTTTCTCGAGACGAATAACTTGAAGGACGCCACACCAGCAAAGAAGCAGGCACTGTTCCTGACGCATTGCGGCCCAGCTGTATTTAAGATGGCTAAAGCGCTTGACAAACCTCGAGAAGTGAAAGCCATGAGCTGGGACAATCTCGAACCCATCCTGAGAGACCATTACGCACCAACCGTGCCTACACTCGTGAGACGCCATGAGTTTTATCAGAGAAACCAATGAAAAGGGGAGAGCGTGGCCGATTTCGTGGTGGACCTCTGAAATTTAGGGGGTCTCTGCGGGTTCGCCGATTTAGAAGAGGCACTAAGAGATTGAGTAATTCTGGGATTAAATATGCTAGGCGTGCAAAGCAAGCTGATGGCAAAAGGCGACATCAGCTTTGCTGACGCCATCGCCGAAGCCATAGCTGCGGAGGCGACTAAAAAGTCAGCTGCACAACTACGGCAAAGCCGGACTCCGGTAACACCACCGACCAGCGAAATCTTACCCAACTCAGAAGGGCAGCTCTCAACAATGCACCACAAGGACCTCTCTTCGTCATCAGACAGCGACGAAGAAGGGGTCCATCGACTGCGGTCCGACCGGGACTCTCGCCCAAAGTCCTTACGCCCTTGCGCTGGCTGTGGAGCAAACCATGCCAGGGCCGAATGCAAATTCTGCGATGCACTCTGCCATGAATGCGGGAAATGAGGCCACATCGGCCGGGTCTGCCACAGCTTACCAGGACACAGCCAGGCCTCAAAAGGGGCCAACTATCGCCAATCGACAGGAAACCGTCCTTTAAGGCGAGAGCCAGTAAAACACTCCTACAGAAATCGAGCTTTGCAAAAAGAAGACGCTCACCATACTATCACTATAGGTCACGCCTTAGTTTTGGACACTAAGAAAATCTGAGTCACAGTAGCCATCGAGAACCAGCCTTGCCACATGGAGGTCGACTCGGGATCGTCCCTCTCGATGGTGTCTTGGAAGACACTCAAGCAACTCATCCCCACAATTCAATGCCAAGACCTCCAATTTCAACGCCTCATCCTCAAGGACTACCAAGGAAATCAAATCCCCGTTGTTGGGTCCTGCCGAGTCCGAGTGTCCTTCAAGAAGCATACAGCGTACTTACCTCTAACGATCATCCACAGAGATAGCCTAGTCTATTAGGCCTCCAATGGTTCGCGCCACTCGGCATTGAAGTGGCCGGCGTGAACCGAGTCGGTGGTTGTGAGTGGGAGGAAGACCTTATCTCTGAGTTTAGCGACATCTTCACGGACAGCTTAGGCGAGTATAAGGGGACCCCAATCTCATTTAGTCTAGATCAAAAAGTAGCCCCCATTCGCTTGAAGCCCCGTCGAGTTCCATTCGCTCTTAAAGCAAAGATCGATGAACAACTTGACAAGCTAATTGCTCAAGGGGTGTTGAAGCCCATCGATCACTCTCCATGGGAAACCCCTATTGCAACACCCATTAAGCCAGATGGGTCAATCCAAATTTGTGGGGACTACCGGGCCACTTTAAACCACGCCCTACAGCAGAATGCATATCCAGTTCCGGTGGTGCAGCACCTCCTCCATTCCTTGGGGGGCGGAAAGGTTTTCACTAAATTAGATTTAGCTCAAGCTTATCAACAACTACCAGTGGTTGAAAAAACGGCCCAAGCCCAAACAATTGTAATGCACAGAGGTGCCTTTAAATGTACCCGATTGCAATTTGGAGTTAGTGTAGCCCTGGGGATCTTCCAGAGCCTCATGGAAAGGTTATTACAGGGAATCAAGGGCGTGGTTCCTTATTTTGATGATGTATTAATTGCAGCCCCTACTAAAAAAATCTTGCAGGATCGTTTGAAATGCGTTCTTAAAAAATTCCAAGAGGCTAGACTTAAGGTGAAAAAAAATAAATGTCACTTATATACTGACAATGTTGAGTTTCTAGGATACCGAATTGATAGCCAGGGCATTCATCCTACTGAGAGTAAATTAAAAACGATCAAAAATGCTCCCAGACCATGAAACAAGGCCGATCTCCAGGCGTTCTTAAGCCTCATTAATTTCTATAATGTGTTTTTACCACACAAAGCAATTGTCGCTGAACCGTTACACCGATTATTAGATAAGAAAGCATTGTGGGTATGGGGTTACCGGGAAGAGCAAGCATTCCGGAATGTTAAAAAACTGCTCACATCTGACTCTGTACTTATGCAGTATAACGAGACTTTGCCGTTAGTTATAACCTGCGATGCATCGCCTTTCGGGGCGGGTGCCATTTTGAGCCATGTACTGCCTAATAGGAACAAAGCCCCTGTTGCATACTTTTCGAAGACTCTTTCACAAGCAGAGCAGAACTATGGACAAATTGATAAAGAAGCTCTCGCAATCGTTTCAGCTGTAAAGAATTTTCATGAATATGTGTATGGAAGGACATTTACCATTATAACTGACCACAAAACATTGCTAGGGATAATAGCCGGGACAAGCCAACCCCCTACATATCATCCCCTAGAATGACCCGATGGTCAGAATTCCTAGCTGCATATAATTATTGCCTGCAATATCGCCCGGGGAAAGCCATTCCCCACGTCGACGCGTTAAGCCAAGCACCGCTTCCAGAGATTCTTGACGATCCGGCACCAACGGCAACTACGTTGCAGATCGAAACACTCAACTCGCCGCCTATGACCGCCCAAGACATCGTGAGAGAAACCAAACGAGACCACACCCTAGCTCGAGTCCTGGGCTGGGTAGAACACGAATGGCCATTGGACCAAGTACCAGATGACTTCGCACCATTCAAATCGCGACAGACTGAACTTTTTTCCTAAAAAGGCTGGGGCCATAGAGTCATTTTCCCAGAACTCTGGAAGATGCTGCTATGAATTCTGCACGAGGGCCACCCCGGCATCGTGTGGATGAAAGCGCTTGCACGAAGCTACGCATGGTAGCCGGGCATGGACCGGCAAATCGAGCAGTAGGTCAAAGTGTGTGCCAATTGCCAACAAGTCAGCAACGCCCCACCTGGAATCCACCTGGATTTCCCGGGCCCAACCTTCCTGCTGACAGTCGACGCAAACTCCAATTGGTTAGAAATTCATCATATGACAGCTACAACTTCCGAGGCAGTGATCAAGATCCTAAACAGACTCTTTGCAACCCATGGATTGCCTGATGTCCTGGTGTCCGATAACGGGCCACAGTTTACAGCACTAATGTTCGAGCAGTACCTCGCTGACCGCGGCATCCGCCATGCGCTCACGTCACCTGCGCACCCTGCGACCAATGACCGAGCGGAACGCATGGTCCAATTTGTTAAAAAGACTTTGCAAAAAGTGGACTATGACAATATCGATGACAAGGTCAACCAAATTCTCTTTTTGCAACACATAACTCCACATAGCGTTACCAGCAGAACTCCTGCAGAACTACTGATGGGACGAAGACTCCATTCCCACCTTGACCGGTTGCACCCTGCTTACGAACCGGAAAAGCCAATAGGATCCAGTGGTCGCTATTGCACCTTCCAGGTAGGAGACCACGTTTACGCATGTAACTTATCAGGCAATCCATTATGGATAGAGGCAATGGTAGTACGAGTGACCGGCCCCAAATCCTACCTAGTGAAATGCTGTGACAATAGACTGTGGAAATGGCATATTGACCAATTACGGTCACGACTCACAATGGCCAGTCAACAACTCCCCCATGACCAAACCGAAGGGGGGGGAGGTACAGAAGAAGATGACGTTCCAGGGAACCTGCTCGAAGGGAGCGACGAACTAAATGATACTCAGGAAATGGAGTTGGAAGGAGAATCGTTTGCACCACAAGTAATTGCACCTGAGCAAGAAGCAGATCCACTGCCAAACAACAATCTACCTCAACAGGATTGCAACCAACCAGTCCAATGAAAATCCGAAGGACTTAAAAGACAACCGTCCTATTTAAAGGACTATATAACTACACCGTAATTAAGAAGCCAGGGGGAAGGGGTGTTGTATATGTATCATAGTTAATAAAGTATGAGCTTGAGGTATAGTGCAGGGTTCTGGCCCTGCACTTCTGATTGGCTGTTAGGCGGCCAGATCGGATTGATTAGTTCTGAGGAATCTGATTGGCCCTTAACAGAGGATTCTTATTGGTTAAAAGAGCTAGCGTTCATAGCTCACTATTGGATAATTCTTACAAGGGTTGCCTATATAAGGTAGAGTTCACTGTTGTTGTTTGGAGAAGTTACTATGCTAATAAAGAGCTGAAAGTCACTATTCAGAGGCTGTCTCCATTTACTCCGACCCATGTCCAAGTACTTAACATACTCAGCCTTCCATCCTTCTGAGGTGGGTAAAATGAGGACCCATATTGTTGGAGGCAATATGCTGACTCTGTAAACCACTTAGAGAAGGCTGTAAAGCACTGTGAAGTGGCTATTGGTATTGATCTCATTCAGATTTCCCAGACAAGTCCATTGTAAGAGTCTTCCTGAAGCTAATTTATGGTCACCAAGTTTATAAGAACACAAATTTTTGTTTACTCCTAGGCCTCGTTGAGTGCAAGGAAGGAGAAAGGAGAACACTGAACCAATCTGTTTTGGTGCTGTTTTTCATCTTCTTTCCATCTTTAAAGTTAAACTGCCTTATTCATGCTTAGCAGGAAGGTACATTGTTAAGATTTCTAGTTAATCAAGGTCCTGTTTCAGCTTAGTAAATGGACTGAAATTTAAAATAAATGTGCAAACCCATATATGATACTTTATGGCACTGGGAAAGTAATGACCATTTCCAGATCCCTTGAAATAAATAAATGATGTTGAAAAAAATGCAGGGAATGTTTGAGGTCTTTCATAGGGTGGAATGGATTATTATAATACTTTCTCCCCCCGTTTCAGATTTCAAAGTGGCACACAAAGTACCCCACCATGGAATGTGCTTTGGTACCAACCAGGTGCTGAATATCTAATTCTTTCCACACTGTGCTGATGGTATACCCCTTCCAGTGCATCCTTATTAGAAAGAGTTTTGCCAAAGAGAAGCAATTAATACCCCACTGAGAAGTAGCTCTATACTTAACCCTAATGGGAAGAAAATGCATTAATTTAAGATTTGTCCTTTTAACTAAAATCCTAATCCTAAGTGTCTGGCCCTATAGCACAAATTATCTACATGGCATTTGCAATTAATTTCCTCTCCTTGAACTAAAAACACACCATCTGACAGGACTGATTTATGCAAATAAAGGCTGTCTATCTGTTTGATGTAGCTGTTTTAAAAAAATAAGATATCATCTGCGCTTGGAGCAGAGTGTTGATTTGCTTTAATAGTGTGGGTTTTTTTAAAAAATATATAAATGTTTGCTAGGTGGCCTATTCTTTTAAATATATTTCATCTGATACTAAATATTAAAATGCAAAAGTTATGAAAAGAAAGGAAAGATTAAAACTGCCCCAAACCTCCTTTGTTTAATATCTTTTATATGGAGAACCAACTGCTATAAGTACAGGAAGAAACATTTGCATATTTATATGTACATATTTGTAGATAGGCATTAGGAGACAGAAATTAACTTCATTTAAATAATAATAATAAAATCCATGGACAAAAACTATGGAATAAGAAAAATGATAGTCCTATTTATTCAAATTGCACATACATATATTTTTTCATCCACCTTGAAACCAAGAGGCAAATCAAAATAGATCTGCCAGCTTGAGCAGTGCTTTGGAAAGTGTGAAATTGAGGAGAAAAATGTATTATAGCATTATTCAAAGCAAATTGGAGTGAGAGTTCCTTGGCATGTAAACATTCTTGGAAGTGCAAAATAGAAAAACATCTCTCTGTAAAGAGCCCAGTATGCTGCAAGAAGGTCAATGTTAAGACTTTCTTTACATGCTTCCGCATTAAAAAATAAAAACTAAGTGCAATTTCCCAACTTCTTCACAGAGGTTTTATTTGTTTATTGCAGAAAACAATGAATATGAAAAGGAGAATAGGGAAGGGATATCAATGATGTGAAAATGGTAGACACATTAGGATGTGAATGCAATACAAAAGATACATTTTAAACAGGGCTGAAGCTTAAACTCTCAACTGCAAGGGTGTCAAACTCGCATCATCATGGCAGCATCACTTAACTTACCATGACTTTTTCCCCCTTTGGTAAATCAAGTGTAGGTGTAGCCAGCATGGAATGTAATCCGGCCCACAGGCCAGGAGTTTGACAGCCCTGCCCTATTGGCTTCCACCATTTGATCCCTCCTTTGATGGCCTAGATCATGCCCCTGAATACTAGGTAAATTCTATTTGTCACTAGAATTCATATTGTCATGGATTTTATTAAAAATAAGCCTTTATTCTGTACCACAGGACTAGTTGCAATATTCTTTTCTACCACTTAGATAATACTTCATTATAGGAAGGTAAATCTGACCCTGTCATGCATCACACAAATGGGCTAGGTTTATACATCTTATTCATTTATAACAGTTCAGTTTTGGCTTAGTGCGATCAGTGAATCCAACTATTCCAGTTTGTAAACCATGGTTTACATCTTACTATTTCGTGGAGACAAGCTACTATGATTTTGAATGGTCTGGGTTTAACTCAACATTTATAAAGTATATTACACTGAATTGTATCAGCTCAAATTATGACTGTTATATTGAAGGATTCCAAAACAAGTGACATTTCTTAGCCTGGGATTCCTTGGAGTTTGTTTTGAGTTTTCAACTTTTTAAATTTTCTTCTTTCTTTGTACATGATTTTCTCTTTATTCTCATCATCATCTTTATATCCTATCCTTTTTTTCAGTTAGAGTTATTTACACTTTCCTTTTTATATAGTAGTGTTTTAATTTACATAGTTATCATGTTTTATCAATTTAAGGAGGGGTTGTCATAGTGATGGCCATTAGCTTCAAAATGTGGGTCTGATCTGATGATCAAAGTCCCACCCCTTTTGAACAAGAGCTTGGATATAAAAGGGGGCAGGATAAACCAATCACAACTGCCATTTTGGAAGCCAGAGATCATTGATGCAGATGGCTTTGAATAATAGCATTTTTATGAAGGTCAATATAGTAAAATTAAAATGTATCTGTACACATGAATATTTAAAACAGTCAGAACAGAAGGAAGATTTATTCTGGTTTTTGAAGTATATAAGTTCTAAATTTTAGAACAACAACTGAAGTCTGAAAAGGAAAGGGGAAAAATATTGGGAATATAAAGTGCTTGCAGAACTAGGCTGCAAAAGTTCAAAGGATTGTTAGATGGCAGCCAAGAAAGTATTTTGTATCTATCTGCCATCTACTGCTTGTCTAGATTTTTGCAGCTTAAAAAGATGTAGCCCAGATATTTCAACTAATATTGATCAAACATAGCTTACTTCCTGGCACTTTCTACTATCAAATCTGAAAATTGGCCGTTTTATTCTAAACAACTCATTTTAAATGTATTTATTTCTTTAAACTTATTTCTTCCTGAAATCAGGCGAATACCCAGAGAATTTTGATTTTAAATTTCCTTGACTAATTATTAAACATTAGTAACTTAAGTAGCAATAAAATCTTAAAGGTGGTGTAGTAAAGTGCTTCTAGCATGTATAGATGCCTCACAAACAAAAACTGGTGATGGGTTTCTATTGTCTTTTGTAATTGCTGTTGATAGACAGTAAAAACAACCGAATATAACTTTAAGCACAATATAAATGGTAGTTTTTGTCTAAAACGGATAAAGTTTCATAGCCCTTCTTTTTTCCTCTAAGCATAAAATTTCCAACTATAACTACTTCCAGCCCCAAGATACAGTAAAAATCATCATGAGTGCTGATGTCCTGAATAAATTCTATGCCATGCCCAGAAATACTTGTTTTATGAGAAACATGGCCATATAAATTTGACTAAGCTAAATAAATAAATTCCAGATGCAGCAGCTTGTCTTCACAAATGGGACCAAATCTGATTACGTACAACTGACCCTGTGTGGTGTTTAGGTAGGTTAAAAAAAACCAGGCTGTCATTTGCTTTGCTAAATAAAAATTAAATGTAATGTATAATCTATTAATTAGTTACAACCAAGGTTAGGACAGAATCTAAATCTCAGGAGGTTTCTCCTGAGGGAGAAAATTCTCAAGGAAGTGATTGTTCTTGTAGAATTGCTTTACAAAGTAGGGAGATAATGTTCCTAACCTCAAGCAGATGTGTATTCAAGTTTAAAACGTAGCTAAAAGCTTGATATATCTTTATTGACAAGATCCCTGTAATGGAAAAAAAAAAAATTCCTCCCAGGTTTTAAAGAAAAGACTGTTGGTTCAGCAGAAACATTTGGTTTTATGTTTTTAAGTGATGCTCATAAACAATTGTTTAGATGTAAAAGGGTACAGTCCAAGTTTCAGCTTTTAGTTTGGTTTGAAAAAAAGGGACACATTAAAAAGAATACTAGAATGTGAGGCTAGAAAATGTATATGAATTATGTTCAGAGTAGCTTAGCTCCTAGGCTACCAAAGATTATCATGCATTATTGCATTAAAAAAAAACCCCACAGTCTCATATTCAGGGATTTCAACTGGCTCAAAATATCCATTTATTGGGACCTACTGTAGCTAGGAGGTTTATATACTAGACATTCATGACCAGCCAGCTAGCTATTTGTTCTTTCTCTTAAATTTAGTTATTGTTTATAATGTTTTACTGTTCGTTGTTTCATACCCTTATTTTCTGCTACATAATCTATTTATTAAAGGCTGAGGCTACAAATAGAAGCCATAAAACTATGATTGTAGCCACAATTAGAAACAGCTAGGCAGGTTTTATAAAGTAGTCCAGCTAAAGCAACGTCATAATAAATCATAATTCAGCTAATCATAAATAGCCAAAGTGCAGGGCTTGAACTGACATAAAACTGACTGGAATTTGATTGAATTTAAAGCATCCCTGATAGAAAAAGGGGAAGGAGTCATTTTGTTTGTTTAATGATTTATGTGGTAGAAATTACTTAAGACTACTCTGAGCCTAACCTAACTTTGTGCCACCACTCTGTCTCCTTGTTACGTATCATAGAAATGAGCACGTCCTTTTCATTTCCAGTTGCTTGACTTCTTCTTTGGAAATGTCTCTGTCTTCTGATGGAAATCTTAGAAATCTTGGATTCAGCTGTCAGAAAGTTCCAGATGGTTCCACAGTAGAGGAGGTTCCCTTTTCTTTCTGTACTAAAGTGTAGATAATGAGACCTCTATACAGCTGCGTCTAAATCTTGTATTGTCCTGAATGCTGCATGAGAACTAGTTTGAGGACCACGACAGCAAACATTTTTAGTCACTAGATTTTTAATTCCTGGACAACTGCTGCTAATACAAATTAGGAGCTGGAAGGGTGAACAAGCAGGTGGGGAACATTGGAATCAAGCCCTGCTTGTGTGAAGGCAGCCAAAATGGAATAGATACAGGGAAGATATGCCAGGGGAGGCAGTAGCAGTGTCCCTAAAGTCATCAGTGATGCTGGTTGGGTGAGATGATTGAGATTTGCTAAGGCACAGCAGATTTGTAGTGTGCTACTGAGCTGGGAAGGAGAAGTCTTCCAGGGCAGCTGTATCTTTGTGCTGCACTGCAGGATTCCCCGCCATCCCATCTCATGCACAGTCTGTACCAGCCTGTCAGACCTCACTGCAGCATGTTTACCTGGGACCTCCTTCTCTTAATGACACATGATAGTTGGTTAATGATGGCAACTGATAATGACATCTTACTTTATGTCTACATTGCTTAGCTATAGAAATTGTGGTCATTTCAAGACCTACCTATATACTATTCTAGAAAGAGATAACTAAAAGTCCTTTCTTCTGTTTCTTTTTCTGTTCAATTCAACATGACACATTCTTGTTATGCCATTATATATTAATTCTTATATTTTTTAAAACATTAGTTCATTAGGACTTTAATATTTTCAATAATTACTCTCTTTCACTGAAATTTAAATGAGGCTTTTCTTTCTTTATCTTTCTCTCTCTCTCTTTTCTTTCTCTCTTTTTCTCCTTCCTTCCTTCCTTCCTTGAGAAATTATAGGACACAAGAAAATCTTTCCTAAGAATTGTCATGGAAGGATAGACTCATTGTATAGTGAAATTACCATTTGTTTCCTAGGATCCATGAAGTCAAACAAATCATAGATTAATGATATAGATAAGATTCTGCCATTTGTACTATGTATGCTCAGTGATAAGAAATAACATAATTGTCGTGTCCGCAAAAAGACGATTAGAGTCGGTGACTTTCATGCAAAGCTCTTTATTAACAAAGGGAGAACCGAACCGGCGAAAGGTAAAAAGCCCGCGGCTTTTATACCTTTCGCAAGGCGGCCGCGGCCAATGGCAGCGATTCAAGTCTCCCGCTCTTGGTTTGCACCAATCGCGGGAGACTTCAATCGGGCCAATCAGCGCGGCTCGCCTGGCCAATCAGAAATCCCCGTGCCTTGGTCAATCAAGGCCCGGGGATTTCGAGTATACCATTTGAATACATAACACCCCTCCCCCCTTGGTATGGTCCGTCAGGTGGTGTAGTCACGCAGGTAGGCGGGGCTCCGTCGAGTCCTAGTTGACCTGCGCAACTCACTTTTCTGTTGTAACTCGGCCGGAGCGGTCGTTCCTTTGGCTGCTCCTGCCTTTTCACGAACCGGCTGGATGATCGGGCCGGTTCCTTCGCCGCGGCTCCCGCCTGGGCCTACCGGGTCGGTTGAGCTGCGGATTTCGCCGCTCCCGCTTGGCTTCTCCGAGTCGGTAGAGCTGGCCAGACGGTTCTTCTCCGGAGGGGACTCGCGATGGCTGTTTTCTGGTGAGTATTTTTGGTTTATTTTATTTTGCGATTGTCTCTCCGGGTATTCCCTCCCCCCTTGGTTCGCTTCTTGGGGGTTGAGGTCAGTCGCCGTTCGGGACCTTAATTGGTCGATGTGCCGTTTCCAGGCTCGCCCATCCGTGGTTTGGAGCCGGTACGACTTTGGACCAGTGACTTGTGTTATGACGGCTGGGATCCATAGGGGGTCCCCCGTCATGTTTTTTGCGTATACCAGGTCACCTGGGTTAAATGTCCGGAACCTGGAGCTGGAGTCCGGGGGCTGCTCCGGGTTGTAAGTCGGGTGCAGTCTGTCAAGTGGAGACCTCAGCTTTCTGCCCATCAACAGCTCTGCCGGACTCTTGTTGGTCGTAGTGTTGGGAGTGATGTGTTGTATGAATAGTAGGCGGTTGATTTTGTCGTTGATCTCCCCGTGGTCCATTTTCCTGAGGGTCTTTTTTGTAAACTGGACCATCCGTTCCGCCCTACCGTTCGCCGCCGGATGCGCCGGTGCTGTTAATGCGTGGCGGATACCTCTTTCCGCCAGGAACTGTTCAAACTCGATGGACGTGAACTGGGGTCCGTTGTCTGAGACGACGACGTCTGGGAGGCCGTGAGTGGAAAACAGTTTACACAGTTCTTTAATGACGGCCTCTGTGGTAGTGGACTTCATGTCGCTGACTTCCAGCCAATTGGAATATGCGTCGACTGTGATTAAAAATGTATGTCCATTTGTGGGGCCCGCAAAGTCAAGATGGATTCTGGACCAGGGCCCCCGTGGTGTTTCCCAATCCCGTATGGGTGCTGCGGATGGGCTGGATCTGGTCTCCTGGCATCGGTGGCATTTGGCGACCCATGCCTCAATTTGCTTGTCCATCCCTGGCCACCAAGCGTAGCTTCTGGCCAGGGCTTTAGTCCTGACGATGCCAGGATGACCCTCATGTAGCATCCTCAAGACTTTTTCTTGCAATCTATCTGGAATTACCACCCGGTCACCCCATAGAATGCATCCTCTCAGGAGTGACAGTTCGGTCTGGCGCTGGCGGAATGTTTTAAAAGTCTCGTCACTGTCCTTATCCGGCCAGCCTTTTTCTAACCAGTGCAAGATTCGTGCCAGACGCCTGTCCTTAATGGTTTCTCTGGCAATGTCGGATGCGGTAATAGGTAAACTTTCTATGCTCAAGGTATTTGTTGTTGGTGCTGGGTCAGGTTCTGAGTCAGGTAAGGGCGAGCGGCTTAAAGCGTCCGCGTGCGAGATTTTCTTACCTGGCTTGTGTAGCAGTTCGTAATTGTAGGCTGCCAGGAATTCCGACCATCTTGTCATTCGGGGTGACAAGATGTTGGGAGTGGCTCGGTTTCCCGCGAGGATGCCCAGCAGAGGCTTGTGATCCATCACGATGGTGAACGGGCGGCCGTACAAGTATTCATGAAAACGTTTAACGGCGGCAACTATAGCCAAAGCTTCCTTGTCCAGCTGGCTATAGTTGTGCTCTGGTTTGGTCAGAGTTCTGGAAAAAAAGGCGATGGGTGCTTCTCTCTGGTCTGGGAGGGTGTGGCTGAGGACAGCGCCGACGCCGAAGGGTGATGCGTCGCAAGTGACAGCTAGGGGTAAGGTCTCACTAAATTGCATCAGGACAGCGTCGGAGGTGAGGAGGTCCTTGGTTCTTTGAAAAGCGGTTTGTTCTCGCCTCCCCCAAGTCCAGGCTGCCTTCTTGTCTAGGAGTCTATGTAAGGGCTCCGCCGCCGTTGCCTTTTAAGGTAGGAAAACATTATAGAAATTTAGTAATCCTAGGAACGCTTGTAATTCCGTTTTGGATTTTGGGGTGGGGGCTTCCTTGATGGCTTTTACTTTTTTAGTTGTAGGGTGAATGCCCTTCTGGTCTAGGAGATAGCCCAAAAACTCTACTTGCTTTGTACAAAGATTGCATTTTTCTCGCTTAACTTTAAGTCCTGTTTCTTTAAATTTTGTTAAGACTTGTCTGAGTCGGTTCTCTAATTCGGCTTCATTTGGCGCCGCAATTAATACGTCATCAAAATAGGGCACCACCCCTTTTATGCCCTGTAACAAACGTTCCATCAGGCTTTGAAAAATGCCTGGTGCCACGCTGACTCCAAATTGGAGCCGGTTACACTTAAAAGCCCCTCGATGGGTTACTATTGTTTGGGCTTCCGCCGTTTTCTCGTCTACAGGTAGTTGCTGATATGCCTGGGCAAGGTCGAGTTTTGCAAAGACTTTGCCCCCTCCTAGCGAGTGTAGTAAATGTTGTACTATAGGGACTGGGTAGGCGCTTTGTTGTAATGCGTCATTTAGGGTGGCCTTATAGTCCCCGCAAATTCTCACGGACCCGTCTGGTTTTACTGGGGTCACTATAGGGGTTTCCCATCTGGCATGGTCTATCGGTTGCTTCACTTCTTGCATCGGCCGACCTTGCCGAGTTGTTGTTTCCGCCCTTCGCGTCAGATCTTCGCATGCTGTCTGCCGACGTGCGCGTTGCTTCAGCGGCTGCGGCTGCTGTAAGGGCATCGGCTAGGCTGATGTCGCCCTTGGCCATAAGTCGGCTCTGAAGTGTAGGATCCCATAACCCGAGTATGAAGCGGTCTCTTATGAGACTGTTGAGACCCTCAAACTCACAGTGTCCTCCTAGGCGCCGAAGTTCTGCGACGAAATCGCTCAATTTTTCGTCTGGTTTCTGGTTTCGGCGGTAGAATTCGTTGCGCCGTATCAGGATGGGGACTTCGGGAGCGTAATGGCGCTGTAGTATGGGTTCCAGGACGTCCCAGTCCATGGCTGTGGCGTCTGCTGGCTTGGCCAAGGCTTTGGCCATTTGGAAGACCTCTGGTCCACAGTGTGTGAGAAAGACGGCGCGTTTTAGCGGGGCCGGGGCGTCCTTCATCCCGGCGCATTCCAGGTACATCCAGAATCGATCCGAGTATGATTCCCAGTCCTCGGCCGCGGGGTTGAACGGGGCGGGCGGTGCTATTTTCGCCATCTTCGCGCTGGAACTGGTTCTTGGACACGGGGTTCGGTTCAGGGGCGAGATCCCATCCTCGTCGCCAGTGTCGTGTCCGCAAAAAGACGATTAGAGTCGGTGACTTTCATGCAAAGCTCTTTATTAACAAAGGGAGAACCGAACCGGCGAAAGGTAAAAAGCCTGCGGCTTTTATACCTTTCGCAAGGCGGCCGCGGCCAATGGCAGCGATTCAAGTCTCCCGCTCTTGGTTTGCACCAATCGCGGGAGACTTCAATCGGGCCAATCAGCGCGGCTCGCCTGGCCAATCAGAAATCCCCGTGCCTTGGTCAATCAAGGCCCGGGGATTTCGAGTATACCATTTGAATACATAACAATAATAACATCAAATAAAATAAATTCCTGGTTTCTGGAGGCTAGCTGTTATCTATAGAAGTTTCATTCCCAGATTCTTTTAAAGGATACTTCCACTTCCTAAACTGTTTAAGTGATTTAAGACTACTACACTTCCTAAAGGAATGGCTGGAGAAAAATAATTCCAAGATTACTATTTTATAGGCCTCAGAGCTTAAAATCTTTTATAGACTTTCTGAGAAATAAAGGGAGAGGACTGAGAAAGTGTTCCAGGTAGGGGATCAGCTATTAACCTGCATGATTTTCCATTTAAACAATAGTAGAAGACTGCAGTAGAATTTGTTTGCAAAAAGAACAAAGTCGCTCATTATGTAAGGTATAATTACATTTCACAAGTAGTTTATGGAATTAAAATGATTTCTTTGTCTGCTCAGCTTGGTAACCAAGGCCACCTCAGGGTTCCAAGAGTAACTCCAGCCCTGACAGTAATTTGACCTTTAGAGATCTCTTTACTGTTGGTGGAGGAGGGTTGAGAACAAAGAATGTATCTTACTTTATTTCAAAGAGTACTATTCTGAATGTGAATTTTAATCTATTTCTGATAGCAATTTAAAATGAAAAATAGAATATGGTTTTTAATTGGCTGACTTTTCTGTAACAAATATAGACCACAAGGGTTACAGTCAGTGGTGGGATTAAAAATTTTTTTACTACCAGTTCTGTGGGCATGGCTTGGTGGGCGTGGCTTGGTAGACATGGTTATGTGGTCATGTGACTGGGTGAATATTAATTGGCTCCAGTTTCCAAGATACAGGTCAAAATTTCATCAAAATAATTCAAAATTATGAGAGGGATATGTGATTATACTCCATAACTTTTCTGTAAAATGTGATATAGCAATGAAAATGGTGCCAAGCCAATCATTATAAATTGATCTTTTTATTGATACTAATGACTTAATTTTCCATTCATTTATTGGTTTTTCATGTAATATTTTCATGCTTTTGGCATGAAAAACTGACAAGTTCTAACATAAGATTAAATGACAAGATTCCATCTTTATTCGATATCTAAACTGTACTTTTTGGCTTTTCTCTTGTGAAAGCTCATCCCTGGGGAGATTCCAGCAGTAATTGACAAGCATGGACAGACTCCATTTCCCTTGGTATCTTTTCTCCATGCCTGCAATATCCTGGTGGAATCTCTCCCCATGCTCATCACTCACTGCCCCACAGTTCAAAGGGAAATAGTCTAAATGCAAGTGTAAGAAGTGAATTTTCAGTGACATGTTTGCACCAAGTATTTTGTAGAACCTAAGCAAATTTTCCATGTGTTTTTCATAGCCATTTGCCTTGCTGTTCTCAAACTGAAGATAAATGTATACACTTCCATGTGGTAACATTTTCATTGTTCTACCATTACTTGGTTTATAAGTTATGAGGCATCATGATCATTAAACACCTCCCACCCTTACAGGCAAATACCGTATGCTCGCCTGTGTATAAATATTTATCCTGAAATATCTTGAAAACTTTAGCCAACCTGTTTTGTATCTTTCTTTCTTTATCACCTGTTTTCTAATTCATCTAATAAAAATTGTAAAATTAACCCATTTTATCTCAGAGGTCAATAATTTCCCAAAATTGGTAGACCAGTGCTATTTGTATTGAGTCCTGAATAACCTTTTTGACTCATATCCTTCACGTTGAACTCTCCCATATGGTCTATCAAACGCATTAAAAAATTGTAATTTCTCCAAATTTTGGTTGTCACTTAGAGAGCAAAAAGCAAGTATAAAATTCAGAGTTTTATTCACGTTCTCTCTGTGGCATTGGAATGGGACATTCAAGAGTTTACAAACATCCCATCATCCTTTTCCTACAGGTTCATTGTCTGGTCCTTGGAGCAAATTTGAATCAAAAAAGGAGATTGGCAAGAACTTTTCTTGATATGAAAAGTTGGTTAGGTAAGTTTGCTGTGCTTCTTGTCCTCTGAATTTTTTTGCAGTTGCTTATTCAAGCAAATATAAAACCACCAGGACTGGAAATTTACTCTGATACTGCTATTTCTTTTATTTTAGGACAGCCAGAATACAAATCAGATGGGTTATAATAACACAATCTGTTAGGCACCCCCAGGCAGTAATTGTACTGAATCCATTTGCCCAATGTATAAGCAAGCCTATGGATCAAGGGCAGAATAACTTGATAAAGAAAAGAAGAGAAAGAGAAGGAAAAACAATTCTGACGTTGAATTTCAAGCTCTCTTGGTAATGTTATATATCCCATTTTAATGGAAATAAAGCAATTAAAACAAACACAAATACACGGAAGAAGCAATATCAGTAAGAAGCAAAAAAAAAGAAAATCAGCTCAAGGACATTTCAGCTGTTGGAAAAAAATGACAGGAAATGGGAACATGTTGGATGTCTCTGGAGAAGACATACTCGGCTGGAGAGATTCTGAAGCTTGCAAACTAGATAAGGATTCATCTTCCTATGAAAATTGCCCACAGGGCCACAGTTTGCTAGTTTTCTCTAGTACGGGAAAAGTTACTTGTAAAGTGGTCAAATAAATTATTAGCAAGGCTGCAGGACATTCATGCGTCTGGAAGCTACGAACTCAGCAACTTGTTTTCCTTACAATCTTCCTTTTATTCGGCTCGTATAGCTGAACCCATAAAAAAACTTTTTCATTGCTTCAAGCTGTTTTCCTTTCTTGAAAAGAATGAAATACCAACTGTTCTTGTTATGAACACATTGCCACAAAGAAGCTTAATAATTATTTAAAAACTGAAGATTTCCACAGGTCTTCATATTCACAAGTTTTCTACATACTACGGAGTAGTTTCTATATTCACTGAATATGTTTGGAGGATCACACAAACAAGATAAAAATAAAAGCACATACTTCACTGAATTTATGGATTAAGAAAGTATTTTCTCCCCATATTTGAGCAGACAGTCAAGGACATTTTCTCCCTAATTAACAAGGAGAACATTGATCTAACATTTAATAACTAGAATTTGGTTTTTGGAGTCAGCTATAGCTAACTAAGTGAAGCCGAGCTAAGATGTTCTTTAATGTTTTTTTTTCCTTTTTCATTATCCTTTGTTCTGTTTCTATGGCTTTTGTTATCGTTACACCAATCCTAAAAAATAGGTCAGTATTATGACACAAACTGTAGCTCATTGGGACCGCATACATTTTATGCATCTAAAAGCATTTTCTGTTTGGCTTCAGTTGCAAAATAAGATCATTTATCATGATCATTTTGTACAAAAATGGCTTAGATCTTCAATTTATAGGATTGAGTTTATATAAAACCTCCGGACACTTTAAAAATGCACATAAGGCATTGAGTGGTTTTAACACACCTTTCTGCCTCTCCCTTCCTCTCTTTCTTCTTCTTCTCTCTCTTTCTCTCTCTTTCCATTTTGGCTTGATAGTCTTGCTATTAGAAATGTATATGTCCTATAACTATTTGTTGGAAATGGAATTAGAAGAGGAAATAGTAAAGGGATCAATGATTGCCTGGGCAAAAAATGTAGGGCATAATAGAAATTTAGATGATTGGGAAAAATGTGGATTGACAACTGTAAATTGACATTGTCAACAGCATTTAAAGTAAATCAATATAAAATGTTTTATAGGTGGCACTTAGCCCCAGCAAGACTGGCCAAAATGTACCCAAACACAAAAGCAGAATGTTGGAAGTGTAAACACAAAGAAGGAATATTCTTCCATATGTGGTGGCAGTGTCCAGAGGTTAGAAATGTGTAAGTCTTTGTTTTAGATGCAAAAAATCCCAGGTTAACATGTTGTATCTGTGGTAGTGCTCAATAAACACAATATTATTCTACCGAAGACCTGAGAAAAGAGGTTTGGTTTTGGTTTTGGTTTGGTTTTGTACACAAGTACCTAAGACCAGTGACTCTGTATGAATAATTGTCCCAGGTTTCAAACAATTGTCCTAAGCATCATCATCCATATGTATTCCTGTCTTATTCTTTCTACCTTGTCATTCCTGTAGATTTTTTTTACATGTTAAATAAAACATCAAACTTTTTTTTTTAAAAAAAAAACCCTACTTTGAGTTCCAAAAGTGCTTTTTCAAGAGGCAATTGGACTTTCTGGTTTTTCTTTGAAGATGTTTCACTTCTCATCCAAGAAGCTTCTTCAGCTCTGATTGGATGGTGGGGAATGGAAGGATTTATACTCCTTGCAGACAGATGGTCATTTGCATTCTTTTAGTGAGTCATTAAGGTCATCTAGAGATTTATCTGTGTCATCAGGGCATATCTGAGTGGTGCAAATTGATGTGGAGCCTTCTTGGAAATGTTAAAAGTACTGTATTGTAGATTGGAGATAGATGAAGTTGTATCCCCCCCCCCCATGTTGAGAGAGGGCTCTTCAATTCTGACATAGATGGTCTCTTTAACCCCTCTTTTAAACCAACGGTTTTCTCTGTCCACAATGTGGACTTTGCTATCTTCAAAGAAGTGTTCTGTGTCTTTTAGATGCAGATGGACAGTTGAATCAAGTTCTGATGTGTTTGTTCTCCTATGTTGTGCCATGCCTCTTGAAAAAGCACCTTTGGGACTATCATGATCTGGATGACTGAGAATCTCCATAAACACCTACTTTGAGTCAGCTCAGTGCTTATTCTTATTTTATAATAATAGTTCAGGAAGTGTGCAATGATAATCTGAAATAAATTAAACAGCCTAATATGTGTTCCTCGTTACAGAAGGCATGACATTAGGTATGCCTTGAGATTCTTCATAGGTTAATGATCACATAACAAATTTAGTTTACAACTAAATCAAGTAGAACTACCCCTTCTGGGCTGGTTTAAGCTTGGCTGAAGATTCCTAGATATTCAATGAGGAATGGCTAGTGAGGAATATTTATTGCACGCAGAACTAAAGCCAAGAAGTGGCTACTGCAATCAATACATATCCTCATGAGGTTCAGCTTGGTATGTTTTCTTCCCATGCTTTCTGTGGCTTAATGGAAATCTTACTTTACTTTTTTCACTCTCAGTTTTAAGTGGCAATTGATTGCTTACATTTTCTTACCCTCTTAGCCTGAAAAACTATAGCTCTTAATGTGCTGCCTCACCACATACTTTAAGATATTTCTCTACTTCTGCAAGCATATTACTTCTGCATATTATTATTCTTAGCATATTTTATTCTCATGATCTGCATTTTTTCCTTCATTTTTGACAACTGTTAAGCTTTCTTGCCATGAACTAAGACAAGAAGAGTTGGAAGTGTGAACAAGATTTTTTAAAAACATTATCTGTGTACATTTCCCATCAGACTGATGCTATGGAGGCAGAACAGTAATGCTGTTGCATGAGAAAGGCAACAGAAATAATTATAGTGATACTAATTCACAACCTTAAAGATAAATTTATATCTGGCCAACCTTATAATGGAACCTTGTGGTTTGTTTTTCTTGAAAAAAGCTGCATGAAAATGCAGATCTGTTTTTTTCCTAGATTTCTTACATTTGTTTGAAAGAAAGAAAAGCTATGTGGTATGCAGCTAAAAGCCTTTCTAGTTCAGCATTTAATTTCTCCCAATTTTGAAACACCTCCAAAAGAGCTGTTGTATTTTCCAGTAGAACCAAACCTAAATATAATATATTCTATCATCATTAAAAGCTATGGTGGTGCAGTACTGCAGGCAACTTCCACTGACTGCCCTAACCCTAGCCCTATACTACAAAGACTTTTGTGTCTGCTTGTAACTTTCAGTTGGGTGAAATAATTCTTCATAGGACAACCATTTTTGAAGTACATCAAATGGGTTAATTTACAAAATGCATCCAAAATCCAAAATGCATCACTCCTGTTGGTTTGAACTTTGGCACTTCAATGCCACTGTACTGTCGTGATCAGTCACAGAAATGTGATTGTCATTTACAATGCTCCCAGAAAGCTTCTCACAAATCAGTAAGAAAACCAGCAGGCAGTCTAAACTAAAGCTGCTCTTTGCAACTTCTCAGAAGCAATGTCACTGGAGAGACTGACAGGAAGTTGCAAGCCCAAGGCCAGCAGGAACTAAATAGCTTCTGCTGGTGAGGGGAAGGAGCAAGGGCATGCACAAAAGGTGTGGTCAGAGGATCAGAGAGGATATGCAGGGGTGTGTGAGTGGCAAGTGAAATGCAAGTGCGGAGGATTTCTGGGAACAATGCAATAGAATCATCTCTTTGCCTTTGTCAATTACTTTTTAACTAGGTTTAATTGTGTGTGTGTGTGTGTGTGTGTGTGTGTAATAATTAAACCTGGTTAAAAAGTAATTGACAAAGGCAAAGAGAGGGCTGTCATGGCATCAACCAACCCCACAACTTCCTGCTCTTTTGAGCTCCCTACAAAGGGCCGCAGAGCCATGTCTTAAACTTTTGGAAGGTGAGGAAAGTGATTTCTTTTAATTTAATAATTTGTGGTTATCTAGTATTTTATAAAGATCTGCGTTTCACACCCTGTGAAGAGATTTGTAAATCTTTGGACTCTTCTGCAAACCATGTAACCATGTAACTGTTTCTAAGTCATTAAAGGAGCTGCATTAGGACCATGCAAATATATTAGAAGATACTCTATAGCAGTTGCATGGGTAGTCATGTCTGCTTTAATGAGCTGCCAGTAGATACCATAGTCTCATTCACACATGCTCTGAAGCACATTTTCAGAATCAAATTAAACTGTATTCATTCAGTCATCCTTCTTTCTGAATGTTTTATTCTTGGTCTGAACAGCTTGGGTTCACCTTGCTCTTTGGAGTTTTATCATCTGCTTTAGCTGACAGCATAATTGAAGGGTTATGACATGAGCATTGAGCAAGTCAAATGAATCATGGACAGACAAGCAGATTTAAAATTAAGCCGATCAAGTGAATCAACAGGAAGTTGCTATTTCCATAAGAATGACAAAAATAGCATTGCAACATGAGCGTTACCTCTTTGGGACCTGCATAACACAATATATTAGAAAGGGGTTAAGGTGTCTCTGCTAACATCAATCTGATTCCTCCTGGGAATATTGCTGAGGTCAATACTGAAAATGCCTGTACACTAATGGCTGTATTGGACTTTTCAGTAGCTTCATTCTCTTAATTGGTGAGGATTGGAAGACTGAAGACCTGATTGAGTTACTGAATGATTATGTACCATCACTTCAGTGTTGACTCTTAGTGACACATAAATAGATTTTCTCCAAGAAGATTTGTCCCTGATCTGGTCCTTCAACTTACACTCCTCTCTACTGTAACTGAGTTCACCCACCTTATTCTGGTTATCCTCTTCTTTTTCTTTAACTTTTCCCCAGCATCCCGAAGTTCTCCAGAGAGTTAGTCTTTGCATAATGTGTCTGGAAAAGATAATTTGAGCCTCATTATTGGTTCAAATGTGCTAAAAAAAAGAGTCATCAGTGGATATCAAAACTGGAGAAATGTGTATCAAGTAGTGTGCTGAAAAATTCATTTCTTGGTCCTCTACTCTTAAATATTTTTACTAATGACTTAAATGAGAGGTTGAAAGATTGATCCCAATGGGCTGGAGAAACGGGATGAAACTAACTAAATGGGTTAGAAACAATTGTGAATTTTTTCACTTAGGAAACAAAAATCTGATACATAGTTAAGGGATACAAGAATACTTGACTTGGCAATAATACTAGTGAAAAAGATCTTGGAACCATAATTGCAAATTGAACATGAGACATGGCTGAGAAAAAAAAAGGCATATGTATCAACAAAGTTTTATTTTATATCTAAACATAAGAATTTTTTTAAAATCAGATGTTGATATTTCTTAAACAGAAGTCTACTTGTCACACAGCCGAACACTTTTAAATTAAGAATTTTTAATGCAGTTTCTGATATGGCATGCCAAAATAACTGCTGTTCAAAGGGAATAATGCCAAAAATGGGATTATATCCAAATCCAATTGCCTTAAATAGTTTTTCAGTTTGTATTCAACACAGTACATTTATTTCTTCTTATTGAATAGGGCTATTCTAAGAGTCCATAAGGTGTAGCAGTTAAGAACAAAACAGAACAAAACTAGAACAGAAAAACCAGATTCTAGTACTTCCTGTGTGACCTTCTATACCTTCTGTGAAAAACCAGAAAATAAAAACACCTTGTTGCATTAATTAAAAAACAAAATAAATACATTAAAATAGTCACAGTTTAAAATATAAATATTTCAAACAGAAAAGGATGATGTTAACTTCAGTAAGGAAGCCACTACAACATCTGCCTGGTCTCCTGAGAACCCAGACCTGATAAGCATCTGGCCAAATCCTAAGCCAAATAGATGGTTTTGTTGAAAAACTGGCTGTACAGGTGAAATGGGGTTTCCTCCGAAACAATCAGAAACACCTCAGTACCTTCAGGATCTTCATAAATGATTGGGTGCTGCACTGGGCATGACAAAATGACAGCCTCTCTCTGATAAGACATTAATTTACTTCTGCTGTTCCAGAACTAGAAGAGAAGAAAGAGGGCTTGAGTCATTGCTAGATATTTCCTTTAGTCACTGTTTAGAAAACAGTTGATCAGAGAATCTCCTGTTAAGAGATAAAAAGATAGTTGTTTTGCACCAATGTGACTTCTTGGTTTTCTTGATACTACCTTCTTTAAAGTTTAAGTTGGAAAAGGTACTCCAAATATCCACACTATGCTGTCGCTGTTTGATGTTCCACCCAACACTGCTAATTCTTAAAGTATTTGTGAACCCTAAAAAGAACTATAATAGTGGCAGCAGAACAAAAAGATCATAAAAAGAAGCTGGACCTGAAGAAGCTTAAGCAACACTAATTCATGAGTGTTTGTCATCACTACCCTTGGAGAAAAAATAGTCAAACATTCTGAGGCAAAAGTATAGCCAAGCCCACACAGAAGATTTATTCCAGGTCTTTTTGCAAGGGAAGCAACAAGGAGCATAAATCACTGCATTTATAAAAACTGCAGGGTATGCTTGATGTTATAGGCTCACACATACAAGATATTTTTGTGTGTATGAAATCCTGGTCACCTCACTTTTTCCGAATCTTCATCTATACCTACAGAGATAGATGAGATTCAAAATTTAGGTTGTGGATCTATTTGAGGGAGCTATACTATGTCATACACTGTCATGTATGCAAATGGACTACTCGAAATCCCCGTGCCTTGATTGGCTAAGGCGCGGGGATTTCTGATTGGCCAGGCGAGCCGCGCCTGATTGGCCCGATTGAAGTCTCCCGCGATTGGTTAATGCCAAGAGCGGGAGACTTGAATCGCTGCCATTGGCCGCGGCCGCCGAAGCAAAAGATATAAAAGCCGCAAGCTTTTTGTCTTTTGCGGTTCGGTTCCACCAGTGTTAATAAAGAGCTTGAATTGAAAGTCACTGACTACGAGCCTTATTTACGGATATGACACTGGCGACGAGGATGGGATCTCGCCATTGAACCGAACCCCGTATCCGTTTAAGAACCAGCGACAGCGAAGATGGCGAAAATAGCACCGCCCGCTCCCTTCAACCCCGCCGCCGAGGACTGGGAATCGTACTCGGATCGATTCCGGATGTACCTGGAATGCGCCGGCATGAAGGACGCCCCGGGCCCGCTAAAACGCGCCGTCTTTCTCACACACTGCGGACCAGAGGTCTTCCAGATGGCCAAGGCATTGGCCAAACCAGCAGACGCAACCGCCATCGACTGGGACGTCCTCGAGCCCATACTGAGACGCCATTACGCCCCCGAGGTCCCCATCCTGATACGGCGAAACGAGTTTTACCGCAGAAACCAGAAGCCGAACGAAAAATTAAGCGACTTTGTCGCTGAATTACGGCGCCTGGGAGGACTCTGTGAGTTTGAAGGGCTTAATAGTCTCATCAGAGACCGCTTCGTGCTCGGGCTATGGGATCCGACACTCCAGAGCCGACTCATGGCCAAAGGCGACATCAGCCTAGCCGATGCCCTCACTGCGGCCGCAGCAGCAGAAGCCACCCGCACGTCAGCAGACACCATGCGAAGATCTGACGCGAAGAGCGGGAACAACAACCCCGCGAGGTCGGCCGACACCAGAAGCGAAGCGACCGCACACTACGGCGAATACCAATCAACCTCCAGCGCGTCAGATGACGAGGAGGACATACACCGTGTACAAATGGGACGAGGCGAACAGCGAAGTCAAAGAGGTCGCAGGTCGAGGACCAACTGCGCCGGTTGCGGCGGCGACCACCCCAGGTCAGAATGCCGATTCTTCGACGCTATCTGCAGGCATTGTGACCGACGAGGCCACATCGCCCGAGTTTGCCGCCAGAAAAAACCCCGCAGCCCGCCCAAACGTGAACAACTTGACAGGAAAAGAGAAAGCTCCCCGCCCAGAGCCAGAGAGCGCCAGCCAACAGGTCGATGGGACCAGAGACAACGATCGCAAAGAAGCGGTGACAGCCGACGTAAAGAGGAAACCCACCAGACGGTGACCATTGGCCACGCCATTTCCGACGGAGCTAGAAAGGTTCACGTAGAAGTTCACATAGAGGGTCGACCATGTAAGATGGAAGTGGACTCCGGTTCCTACCTTTCTATGATTGCTTGGCGCGAAATCAAGCAACTAGTGCCTACACTACAAAGAAGAAACGTACCTGCCCAAAAAATCATCATAAAAGACTATCAAGGTAATCGCGTTCCGGTAGTGGGCACCAAGAACTTTAACATAACCTACAAAGGCCACACAGAACAACTTCCACTCACAATAGTCGACCGCGACCGCCCTAGCCTGCTGGGGTTACAATGGTTTGCTCCGCTTAACATCGCGCTGACAGGTGTCAACCACGTATCCATTGAAGCTTGGGAACAGCGGCTAACCCAAGAATTCCAGGAGGTCTTCAATGGAGAATTGGGCAAGTACCAGGGGCCCCTTATTTCATTTGATTTAGACCCAAGGGTTCCCCCGAAGCGGCTTAAGCCTAGAAGGGTACCCTTTGCATTAAAGCCCAAAATCGACGAGCAGCTAGACAAGCTCGTCAAACAAGGGGTGTTACAACCGACAGATCACGCCAGATGGGAAACCCCTATAGTGACCCCAGTAAAACCAGACGGGTCCGTGAGAATCTGCGGGGACTATAAGGCCACCCTAAATGGCGCGTTGCAACAAAGCGCCTACCCAGTCCCGGTAGTGCAACATTTACTGCACTCACTGGGAGGGGGCAAAGTTTTTGCTAAGCTCGACCTCGCACAAGCCTATCAACAACTACCTGTGGACGAGGAAACGGCAGAGGCCCAAACAATAGTGACCCACCGGGGGGCTTTTAAATGTAACAGACTTCAATTTGGGGTCAGCGTGGCACCAAGCATCTTCCAGAGCCTGATGGAACGCTTGCTGCAAGGCATCAAGGGGGTGGTGCCCTACTTCGATGACGTATTAGTGGCGGCGCCAAATGAAGCCGAACTAGAAAACCGTTTAAGACAAGTCTTAACGAAATTTAAAGAAACAGGACTTAAAGTCAAACGCGAAAAATGCCAACTTTGTACAAAGCAAGTAGAGTTTCTGGGCTACCTCCTAGACCAGCAGGGCATCCACCCCACAACAAAAAAAGTAAAGGCCATCAAAGAAGCCCCCACCCCAAAGTCCAAATTAGAGCTGCAAGCATTCTTAGGTTTACTAAACTTCTATAATGTCTTCCTACCTCAAAAGGCTACGGCGGCGGAACCTTTACATAGACTCCTGAACAAGAAGGCAGCCTGGACTTGGGGGAGACGGGAACAAACAGCTTTTCAAAAGACCAAAGACCTCCTCACCTCTGATGCCGTCCTAATGCAATTCTGCGAAACCCTGCCTGTAGCTGTCACTTGCGACGCATCACCCTTCGGCGTCGGCGCTGTCCTCAGCCATACCCTCCCAGACCAGAGAGAAGCACCTATCGCATTTTTCTCGAGAACTCTGACTAAACCAGAGCGGAACTATAGCCAGCTGGACAAAGAAGCTTTGGCTATAGTGGCCGCCGTTAAGCGTTTCCACGAGTACCTTTACGGCCGCCCATTCAAAATAGTGACTGACCATAAACCGTTGCTGGGCATTCTCGCGGGAAACCGTCCCACACCAAACATCTTGTCACCCCGGATGACAAGATGGTCTGAATTCCTGGCAGCCTACAACTATGAACTGCTACACAAGCCAGGTAAGAAGATATCGCACGCGGACGCTTTAAGCCGTTCCCCCTTACCTGACTCTGACCCTGACCCTGCACCAACAACAAATACCCTGTCCATCGAGTGTTTACCCATTACCGCATCGGACATAGCGAGGGAAACGGTTAAGGACAAACACTTAGCGCCAATCTTACATTGGCTACAAAAAGGCTGGCCGGAAAAAGACGATAACGAGACTTTTAAACCTTTCCGCCAGCGCCAGACGGAACTTTCACTACTGAGAGGATGTATCCTTTGGGGAGACCGGGTGGTGATTCCGACTAAATTACAGAACAGGGTCCTAGAGATGTTGCACGAGGGTCATCCTGGCATCGTCAGGACCAAAGCCCTGGCCAGGAGTTACGCTTGGTGGCCTGGCATGGACAAACAAATTGAAACATGGGTCGCCAAATGCCACCGGTGCCAGGAGACCAGATCCAGCCCACCCACGGCACCTATCCGGGACTGGGAGACACCTCGGGGACCCTGGTCCAGAATACATTTAGACTTTGCCGGCCCCACAAATGGGCACACCTTTTTAATCACAGTTGACGCATACTCGAACTGGCTAGAGGTGGCTGACATGAAATCCACCACCACAGAGGCCGTCATTAAAGAACTGTGTAAGCTGTTTGCCACCCACGGCCTCCCAGACGTCGTTGTCTCGGACAACGGACCACAGTTTACATCCATCGACTTTGAACGGTTCCTGGCAGAAAAAGGCATCCGCCACGCGTTAACGGCACCGGCGCATCCAGCGGCGAACGGTAGGGCGGAACGGATGGTCCAGTTTACAAAAAAGACCCTCCGGAAAATGGACCACGGGGAGATCAACGACAAGATCAACAGGCTGCTCTTCATACAGCACATCACGCCAAACACAACCACCAACAAGAGCCCTGCAGAGCTCCTGATGGGCAGGAAGCTGCGATCCCCACTCGACCGTTTACACCCAACCTACAACCCGGAGCAGCCCCCAGACTCCAGCTCCAGGTATCGGACATTTGAACCAGGCGACCTAGTATACGCCAAAAACATGACGGGGGACCCCCTATGGATCCCAGCCGTCATAACTCAGATCACTGGTCCAAAGTCGTACCGGCTCCAAACCACCGACGGGCGAGCCTGGAAACGACATATCGACCAGCTCCGGTCACGAACATTGACTAACCTCAACCCCCAAGACACGAACCAAGGGGGGAGGGAACACCCGGTTAAACAACCGCAAGAACAAATAAAATTTAAAAACTCACCAGAACGCAGCCATCGCGAATCACAGCCGGAGAAGAACCGTCTGGCCAGCTCTACCGACTCGGAGAAGCCAAGCGGGAGCGGCGGAATCCACGACTCAACCGACCCGGTAGGCCGAGGCGGGAGCCGCGGCGAAGGAACCGGCCCGATCATCCAGCCGGTTCGCTCAGAGGCAGGAGCAGCCAAAAAGATGACCGCTCCTGCCGAGATACAACAGGAAAATGAGTTGCGCAGGTCAACTAGGACTCGACGGAGCCCCGCCTACCTGCGTGACTACACCACGTGAGAAGACCATACCAAGAGGGGAGGGGTGTCATGTATGCAAATGGACTACTCGAAATCCCCGTGCCTTGATTGGCTAAGGCGCGGGGATTTCTGATTGGCCAGGCGAGCCGCGCCTGATTGGCCCGATTGAAGTCTCCCGCGATTGGTTAATGCCAAGAGCGGGAGACTTGAATCGCTGCCATTGGCCGCGGCCGCCGAAGCAAAAGATATAAAAGCCGCAAGCTTTTTGTCTTTTGCGGTTCGGTTCCACCAGTGTTAATAAAGAGCTTGAATTGAAAGTCACTGACTACGAGCCTTATTTACGGATATGACATACACCACATTTTAAAAAAATCTGAGCAAAGGTAACCAATTGTGGGGATGTGTTGCTTCAGCTCTAAAAAAATATCTTGCAATTCAACCACATTGGACAAGTTCCACACAGTCTTTTTAGGGAAGCTTCTGTGAAAGGTGATGAGCTATTGATAGCAATGTATCCTGGATGAAGCAAAATATCTGGATCACTTTCATTTGAGTTTCATTAAAAAAAAAACTGCAGGTATCACTCTTGTGGATGACCTCAGTCAGGACCTAAATGAAGAGAGGACAGCCCTTCTGATTCTGTTGGTCCTTTCAGTTGCTTTTAATATTATAAATCTTCTGGTCCAAACATGAGAGTTTAGATTAGCAGGACTGTTCTACAATGGTCCCACTTTTTTTTCTAGGCAGCAATTCCATGCTTTCCTTGTACCAGTTGCTGGGTTGATAAATGAGTGGTTGTACCCTTTGTGCTGTGCTACAGGGTCTAGCTCTGTCCCTCCCATTTGTTTTACCTCTATATGAACCTACTGGGAGAACCTATAGGTTTTGGGGTGATATATAATACATTTAGGGACACAGTGGCTCAATGTGGCTAGGACACAGTGGCTAGGACACTGAGCTTGTTGATCAGAAAGGTCAGCAATCTGGTGTTTTGAATCCCTGGCACCGCATAACAGAATAAGCTCCCCTTACTTGTCCCAGCTTCTGCCAACCTAGCAGTTTGAAAGCATATAAAAATGCAAGTAGAAAAATTCCACTATGGTGGAAAGATAACAGCATTTTGAGTGCCTTCAGTGTTTAGGCATGCCGGCCACATGACCATGGAGACATCTTTGGACAGCGCTGGCTCTTCAGCTTTGTAACAGTGATGAGTACCTCCCCCTAGAGCTGGAAATGAGTAGCATGTATGTGCAAGGGGAATTTTACATTTATAATGCATTTATAATAACAAGTTATAAGTGTGCCTTCTAGGCTAAACAGACCATTGAAGTGAATGTCCTTATCTGGTGTTTAGAGGGTGTGAGGTTGGAATAAAACAGATTGAAACTGAATCCTGACTCCATGTTGGCTCCAAAAGCAACTCTTGAGGGAGTCATACTATCCCTGAAGGAACAATTTTGTAACTTGAGGTTTCTCTAATGGATTCATGCCTGCTTGAACAGTAGATGGATATTGTATCTAGGAAGACTGCTTCCCCTTTGACTGGTTGCAATTACAGCCCTTTTCAAAGTAGAATATCCAAAACAGTTACTCATGCACCCATTACCTGAAAGTGGGATTACTGCAATGCATTCTGCTTGGTGATACTTTGAAGGCAACCTTCATTCTACAGTTGGGAGAATGCAAAGTCTACTTGCTGATGGATGAGAACAACATATATTTGTTTTACTGTTAGATTAGGGCTTCTACTAGATTTCTAAGGATATGCCCCATAAAACCTTTAAGACCTGGGACGTTGTTACAAGGGATACTTTTTTTCTATTAGAATCTGCCCATCCTGTCTGATTCTGGGTGGTACGGACATGAGGGGATTAGATATGGGAAGAGTTAGAGTTCAGGTCTTATGAGGTTCAAAATGATCCCACACTACTAATCTTCAGGAAGTTGCTAAGGCAATACTTTTTCACGGAACTTTTAGAATGCTGTTTTTCCTATCTCGGGTCATTTTTAATATTGATTTTAAAGTCATTTAAATTGTTAATTTTATTACACGTTTTACTGGATTGTCCTATTGTTGTTTTAATGGATCATGATGATTATGTTTTTATTATTGCTGCAAGCCACTCCAGACTTGGGTAGAGGTAAGATATAAATAATAAACAGGTTTTTGCAGATTTGAATTTAGATGGAAGAAATAAAAGTCTGGAATAATACAATAAAGTAGCCAGAGCATGAAGAGTTCCCTTTTCAAGCTCCTTCACCTCAGAAGAATCAGTAACCTAGACCAAGTCAGAAAAGATGTGCTTGTATAAGCTTAGGGCTATGGGAAAGCAATTATGTGCTTGAATAAGCTTAGGGCTATGGGAAAGCAATTAGCAATCTACTTACTTCATCTGATATTATAGATTCTATAAGCAGTTAGATACAAAAGAGAGTCCTGAACAAACTTAACATATTCTGGTATAGCTCCAGGGAATGGTAATTAAGTTGGGCATTTAAGTTGGCAATTAATTAATAGGTAATTAAGTTGGCAATTGCCAAAGTCCAAAAACCACAGCACTAAAAATGTTACCATTTCCCCTTGATGACAATATGCAGGGCAATCAGTCTCTGTTTGCTTGTCACTGTAGATTTTAGGTAAGTGGAAAGTCAAGCCTTCTTCCCTATCAGTGCTCTCTATCTGAAAACATGAAGCTGCTGAACAACACAGAATAAACTTTTTAAGGAACCTTTATGCATTTGTTTTTCTCCTTTTTAAGCAGCAGATAAAGCATTTTTTCCTTTCTTCATTCACAGATACCTAGTTATAAATTGCCATTTCTAACTGCAAAATTCTGGCAGTTAACCACATACTAAACCTGGGTTAAGGAATCACAGTTGTTAGCTTTCTTAACATGCTATGCCTAGACTGATCAATCATATTATGACTTACATGATGGTTTGATTCAACAATAGGCCACCATACCACAAGCTATCAACTTCCATTCTACCCCAATGTATCAGAACAAAATTTCTGCTACCAGTTCTCTAGAACTAGTCAGAACCTGCTGAATACCACCTCTGAATGGGACTATATCCCTTTGATTCGTGACTGCATATAATTGTTTAAATGAACCCAAAACAGATGATTGAGTGCTATGACTCTTTTCCTTTCAATTAGAGCCACACTTTTAGGGAACAAAAAAGAACCTTTGTGTTCCTTTAAATATGTGAATGTCCATGATATTTTGTTTTTTGTTTTTAAATCAGGTACCAAAATGATTTTACTGCATGGTGAAAAATAGCACATTTTGTTTCCTTTTAAAACCAATGTGGCACATAATCCACTTCATCTCTTAAGAAAGTACTTCTCTCTCATAAATCCATTCTGTCAGCAATACCAAACAGACTAATAACATTAACATTGATCTGCATATCGCTGCTGGTTGTCAAAAAGGATCAATGGCCCCTGTAGAGATTAAATTACCTGCTCCTTGAAGATGTCAGCATGCTCTGGGTTTAAGGTCTTTGTACGTCATTTGCTAATCATAATACCTTCTTCACAAGTCTGCCTGTTCTTTTAAATACATTTACTGAAGTTGCGTATCATTTCCAGCTGTATTAATATGCAGCCTGCAATGCTACATTACCATTAAACGTTCATGAATCTAGTATCATCAACTTAAATGGGAGTGTGATGAGGGTTCCCCCCCCCAACATTAGATGGGAAATGATAAATTTAGAACAGATGGGACGTTGATGTAGGAATATATCATCATGAGCATCAATCAAGACACTTAAGGCTTCAGACTAGAAAAGTAAAAAACAAATTAGGAAGAATTGTGGCAGGTAAGCTTTGTATGAATTGTAAAGAAATTACTTTGAAAATGCTGAAGAATCCTTTATCATTCCCGACCCTATCAAATGTCTTAACAAAGTTAAATATATTTTCTTTAGTCTTTACATTAAGGCTGAGTTGAAACTGCCCTGTATAAATTTTTTGATGACCTTTTGAAGAAGCATGAAAAGGAGAAACTCCACACAAGCTATGAGATTTCAGGAAGGAAAGATTTTGGTTGAATATAGCTTATCCAACGTGAAGTGAATAAAAAATATGTGTGCTACTCATTGACTCAGGGTAGGCTGGTGAGCCTTGAAACCATCTCATTAGTACATGAGCTGCTCTACATTATTGATCTCACAGATATGTTCAAATGTTTCCAGTCAAGAAGGATGGGGAAAAATTACTGCAAATGCCAATGATTACCATACAGACAAGAAAAGTTACATTTCCTATTGATGCATTTGAATGGTTGTTGTTTGAATAAGGATACTTGTTAGTTGTCCTATACTGAGATAGGCAACAGACCAGTTCCATGGGAGGAATAGAATAGGAAGAAAATAGACTGAAAACTTTTAAGAGTCTTGGCCTAAGCAGGAAGGTATTAAAAAAGCTGCTTGCCTCAGAGTCGAGTCCAAAGTGTTGAGCAATAGCTACGGCAAAGCTGGAGCTTCCCTAATTTATTTAAAGTGGCCACTCTCACACTTTCTTGCCCAAATTGTTGAGATAGGCATAAAGCTAAGTTAGTCAAAATATTGTGGAGCAGGAAGAAGGGAGGTCAATTTCTCAACAACCCTAATGCTGCTTTTATTGATCTTGTGAATCACACAAATCAAGGTACTTGATCAATTGATATGGTAACCCAAGAATATTTAGCTAGCCATCCATGTCTTCTTCTACAATATTTCATCTCATCCTTGTTCAGTTTCCAGCTCTTCACTCTGCCCTGTCTGTGAGTCAAAATTATGTGGCCCTGAGCATTAGTATTGTCTACTAGAAATGAAGATGCTTCTTGGACCAGAAGTTAAACTTCCTCAAGCAAAAAGAAAGTCCAGTTGGCTTTTGAAATAGCATCTTTGGGGCAGCATAACCTGGATGACTGAGAATCTCCATAGACACTGGATCTTGTTTCATAAGATTTTTCACATTTGTGCATTGCAGTATCTAGGATGGAGGTAAAAACTGGAAAAATCAAACCAGCTACAGTATCAAAGCATATCTGATGCAAACCCCAGAACTAGGCATGCACATTCCACATTGGTGGGGCTTACAGCATGGTGCTAATGTTGTTTTAGTCACATTTTTGTTTTGAGTCCTGCCCTGGGCAATAGGTAGAAAAGATGATCTCTAAAAACTCTTCCAAGCTGCATATTGTACATTGTACCATGCTATGTTCCCCACCCACCCAATGTAGGTTTAATTAAATAAAATGTGATTTCAAAAAACAAGAAACATAGTTCCGGTTGTGAATAATTCAATGCAATTAAATTATAGCCATTATAGTTGGAAGAACATTTTTGTACAAATTATTATTCTGACACATGTACCCACTCTCCTCTTCTTAATTAAAATGAAGAAAAGGTCAGGTAGCCACAATGATAGTTGCTGACTCAATTTTTATTTTTCTGCTCATGTTCAAGAACAATATTATTATGTCTACTCAAGCGGTACTGTGATAAGCAGACAGAATAATAAGGAAAAGGATATTGTATCATATCTTGGAAAAGCTGATTATTACCGACCCAGCCACTGAAAAGCATAAAACAGATGGCATACAAAGCAGCAGCAAAATGTGTGTTAAATAAAGCAGCGAAGTCTGGATTTGGCTAGACAGATATTTGGATTTGTTATTTAAATTCTAAAATATTACTGCCACATTTCTTGCTTCTCTAAGACTCAATAATACAATAAAATTATAAAACAAACAAAAGGTCCTCAGATGTAAAAAAAAAATATCTTAGTAAATGGGACTTCTGAGATTCTATAAAACTTGAAATAATGTGTTACAGTTCTAGCTAAATGGGCTATAAAGTTTACATTATAGATATCTAGGCCCCCTAGAAAATACATCATAAAAACTGCAGCTGGTTAAGAGAACTGAACAGTAAGAAAACTCCATGGAAGTTTATGTAATAGTTATTTAACTGTGATGGATTAGCATACTGTGTTCAGGAAATTACATCTCTATTACTTCAGCCTTTTTGTTTTGCTTCATTTTAATTCACTATGTAAATCTTCACATGCTGGTAAAGCAGATAGAGTGCCTAGATGAAGCCATGAAATTTTTAAATGGAAAATAACAAATGCACTTTAAGTTTTTCAACACGTAGTGCAATTTTGCATCATAACGTTTGGGAAGGTTAGTTGGCCCTGCCCCCAATAAATTTTGTTATAAATTTTATTGCAATCCAATTTCAGCTGAAATTTTTAGGGCTAAGAAAATGCACAACTCTACCAACATGGAAACAGAGGAAGGGAAAGGCAAAATAAGGTAGCGTTGTATATGTTTATGCATGAAGCATTAAAGACTGTGTTCATTTTCCCATTGTCCTCAGCTGTTCTCTGGAGCTGATTAGCTAATGTCAACAAAGCAAGAAAGGAGGAAAATAGATGGAAGACATGCCTTCCATCTCCCATGTTGCCAATGCACTAAGACATAAACATTTGTTTTAGTTTCAAATTTTTATTAGTTTATGAAAATATAATACAAAATACAAAAATACAAATAAGAAAAAAGAAAATAAGGGCAAAATATGGAATAGAAAGGGGAAAGGAGACAAGTACAGCGTAATGGGGGAAAACTAAAAGCATTTACTAACAAGTTTTATTTTATGCAGTAGAATAAGATAATAGCACAAAACCTAAGTTTTTACTTTTATATAATAATGTATATTAGTCATTTCTGTAACACCAACTTATCTAATCATCAAAATCAAATCAAAACCAAAGTTTTATTTTTTTTTCCCACCCCAAGCACAAAGTTCAAAAGTTGTTCTCTGGTAACATATGCCAACAGCACATCATTTTGTAAAAAATCTCTTTTGAGAATTTTAATAAATTTTAATCAATTATAATATAGTGTGAATTTCAGTTCTATTGGCCATCTTTCCCATTGTTCTATTTTTATAAAATCACCAAAAAATTTAACTACTTTATCATACTTTTGCTTGTTCCTCTGTTTCAAATTTTAATAGTTAATAATTTTTGAAATCACATGTTCATTATATGTTATTCCATTTCAAACTCAGTCATGAATTGCATTAAATTAAGCATGACAATATAGGTTCTGTTGGTTTCAGCATGTCTGATTTCAGTACTAGTATTTTAAACATGATTAATCCTTTGAAAACAAGAGATTCCAATCATTTAAGTTAGATTCTACTTAAATGTTTAAATGTAAGCAGTGCACTGGTCTTATCAGGATTGTAATTTCCAGGTATATGCTTATTTTAGCCTCCGTATTAATTTCTAAGTAATAGAGGCACCTTTACTCTCTATTTATACTGTCTTATAAATCATATGCTTGCACATTACATTCAACTTCTTTGCCTGTAGTTATTTTTTTCACTTCATTGCTCATCTTCATTGGCTTTCTCTTTCACTCTATTTATTGGTCAATGGCATGCATAATCACCGGGCATAGAGAAATTTATCTTGGAACACTTTAAATTTTTCTCCATTACTCAAGCTCATTCAATTTCACCCATCATTTTCAACATACTTCCAAATTTGTTCTGCTGAAATTCACTGTCCTCAGGTCTTCCTTCACTCCAAACTATAAACCAATGGCGACTACATTTGTTGTGTGATAGCTAGTTTAGCAAAACTTTGTATAATTATTTCATGCTGCATTCATAAAATTACTGATCAATTCCTTTCTCTTATATGTTGGCTTTAAAATTGTTTTAATAGTTAGAATACCACATTGTATTTTACTGTTTTTTAAAAACAAAAACAAGATCTTGCTGATCGGATCATATACAATCCATGTGTGTATGTAGACACAAATTCACGAAACAAACTACTGAGCAAGATTTCTGTTTCATAAATTTTCAAATTAAAATAGAAATGTATCCATAAAAATCTTTCAGCCAGAAGTAGACTCAGAGTTTAGTATAATTAAGTAGCTTATTTAATTTACAATAGGTACTTTGAGGAATATGTATATTTCTTTTAGGCATTAGTATCAAGGAGAAATGCATCTTATTCATATCCTCTTTCCAAAGATTTGTTCACATCAGTCCAACAGTTTTCTGCTGATCAGAGCCAAAAGGAAGAAGAATATAGGAAGGGCAGGATAAGGATTTACTATATCCATTTTCCCTGTCTTCAGATTTCCCAGACTGATTTCCATCTGCAGTGACTAAATTTGTACAACATAATAAACCAGGGTTTCTTTTTTGCTTTGGTTTCTTTCATTGAATCCAAAAATTGCAATCTGTCAACCATGTTTATAAACAAGAAAGCTGGGTTAAGTAGATATTGGTTTACTGTGATGCATGAATCCAAACAGTCTCAGTCTGTGTCAAGACTGAGTTGAACTTTCACCTCTATTTCACTGTGTTTGCAGCTTCAAAAATAATGGGGGGAGTAGATTGGAATGCAAGGGTGGAGGGAATGGCTTCCAAGCATTGTTGGTTCCCATGAGACATTGCTTTCCCATCCTCCAGAACACCCAGAACTGGTTTCCAAAACCAAAATGAGCAGAAGTCATTGGTGGATATCATGGACTGTGGTTGGCCCATGCGGAAAGGGGAAATGAACTATGTGTGTGTTTGCAGAGGAAATTCAGAGCTGGTTTCGTTTCTTCTGGGCCAATGTGGATTTATTCAATAAAGTTTATAGTCCTGGTAAAATAATGCCCCAGGAGTTTCTTTTTCTGGATTTGCCAGCTAGAAAACTGACATTTGTATTTGTATTTCTTGTTTTTAATTCAAGGAGATCTAACCAGATCCAGATTGCAAAAAACCCAAAAGACAACTAGAACAGAGCAAAGAGAAACAGAAAGTCAATTCTTTGTTGCCAATCTAGTGATAACACACACTTTTACATCCCAATCTGGAGACTCATACATAAGACTCAATGGATTTTTGGTGCAATTGCCAACATTTTAGTTCACCCTTAAATAGTGGAAAACTTCTATTTTTCTGAACCACCCTGCACAGTTCATATAATTTATGTCAGTTGCAACATATCATAATTAGTGTATTATGTAATTATCAATTCATGTCACTTCTATACAGAAAAATTGATACAAATAACAGAGGTACACATTTTTACACTCACCTAGAGTTAAAAGTTAAATCAACATAGATTATCAATTTATTATTCACATTGTCCAAGGCTAGTGTCTTCACAACCTAATAAAAATGGTCAAGATAAGAGTGATTTTTTTTCCTTTCAACATCAAAGAGTCTAATATCAGAACTTGATGAAAGGTAAGTAACCTATATGCAAGGCCAGCAATGCAGTCAGCTTATATTGTTCTGACCATAACATTTAATATAAGTTATTAAAATTAAATGTAATCATCAGCAACTGGTACAAAGAGTCATAGCACAAGTTACAAGCTCAGTCAAGATTTGAATGAAAAAAAACCCAACATTTTGTCAACCTGTTGATGTCTTCAGCAAATATATACAGCAACCTCAAGGCTGGGCTTCAGAGACTGGAAAATTCAGTGCACATAATTGATATTTAAGGAACATAAATTTTGTGGGGAAAAAATGAATATTATTCCCAGATTAATTTATATTCTGAGAAGAATTCTAGTTTAGAAGCAGTTAGAAAGCTGATAATGGATTGCCTAACACATACAGACTTTGTATGGATAAATATAAGGAAATAAAGTACTCATTTATACAAACTACAGCTCATTGCATAAAAAGCATGATAGTCTCGGTTTTCCGGTTCCGCGTGGCTTCGGGGCAGCAGGAATTCGCGACAGCTCGCGATTCCTGCTGTGCTAGCCGTCGAGGTACCCCCGATCCAGATGGGTCAGGGGGATATGGCTGCCCTGTAGGGACAGCTGAAGAGAGAGGGGAATCGGATAGGGGGGTGGGGGTGTCGCAGACCCCCCCTTCTCCGGAAAAACCCCTTTTTCCCAAGGCGGTGGAGCGGCGGTCAGCAATGGCCGCCACGAAGAAGCCAGCAACCGGGTAAGATTGTGCTGGAGGAAGTGTGAAGAGTGAAAGTTTTGTCTGAGCCGGGTCAAGTAACATCTTTTAAATTGCCTGGAACTGAGCTGTTTGAATTGCTGGAGGATACATTGTATCCCTAAGAAGAGCGAAAGCGGCGGAGAAGCTGTTAAAGGGAACTTTTTTTTTTTTCTTTACTCTCCCACCCCATGGAAACAGCAGGAATATTTGGATATATTGGACATTGAAAGTGAATTGCTTTGAGAGTTGAAGCTAAGAGACAAAAGGATTCTTGGACATTGAAAAATTTAAGAAATTGGAAAATCTTTGTTGGAGGTATGGATTTCTGATTATTTAAAATTGACATTGCAAGTGGGAAGGGAGAGGAAAAAAAAATTGGAGCAGAAGCTGAAAAAGGAGGAGATTGCCTAGAATCCCAAAGGAAGATATATGGTAATTGGACCTCTTTGTTTAAAAATTACCCCAGAAAGAGAAAGAGAAGAAGGAAGAAAAGTATTAACTTTTGGAACTTTTTTTTAATTGTTTTTGATTGTCTTTGATTAAAAATATTTGTGGTTGTTTTGGAAAAAGTTTCCCTTTTCATAATGGCATCGTTTGTGGATGAACTAGAGATTGAATATCAAAAATATAAAAAAGAAGATACTTTGGGCACTTTGTTTCAATTCTTAGAAAGGGCGTTATGTACTTATGAAAAGTTGATTACGCAGCAGAAGGACTGGGACAAGGAAGAAGAGGAAGAAGAAGCCATCTTTGATGAACAATGGGTCCCTTCCGGAGAGGAGGAGAAAAAGGATAAGAAAAAGGGGATTTTAAGAATTATAAAAACAACCAAAAGAGAGAAAAATGAGCGAAAAAGTGGAGGCAAGGTTAGAAAGCAAAGGAAAAGGAGCAAGAAAAGCGAGGAGAAAAAACAAAGGGGTAAAAAGGGCAAGGAGAAGAATAAGCAAAAGAGAAAGGGGGGGGGAGAAGCCTCAATGGGGGGAAGCAAGACCTAAAGAAAAAAAGTTTATTTAGAGACAATGGGTGAATTTAATTTAGGATAAAAGAGGGATTCTGGAGGGTACATAAGTTTGTGTTTTTATATGTGTATTTAGAGTATAAAATTCATTATGTAATCTTAGAATCTTTTAAACAGAATCCCAAGAAAAATTGCTATACGAAGTATTTTTAAGTTAGGGTAATGAGTTATAGACGTTACTCCAATTGGTGTATAGGAGAAGTATAGTAAAAGAAAAAAGATGAATGGATAATGGGAAATAGAACAGACAAAGAATGTTGTTGAAAATGGTAATAAGATATGGAAGGATATATATGTTGTTGTTTTTTTGGATTTTGTATATTGATAAAAGGCAATAAAATTTTAATTAATAAGAAATAATTTGGATGAAAAGGAGAAGTAGGGATAAGATATGAAGTTAATACTATATGAAGTATTGATACTATAATTTGGAATTGTTATGCTTTATTGGTCTTTTATTATTATTTTTTCCTAGAAAAGAATTTATAAGCTGTTATGCCTTGATTCTTTGTGCATTGTTTTTATAAAACTGATAAAAATGGTTTTTATATATATATATAAAAAAGAAAATGATAATAAGATATGGAAGGATATATGGGATGAATATGATGTTTGAATTTGTGTCTGTGTGAAGAGTTTTAACCCGGGAACGGACAACCTTCAGAAAAGATCTTTTAGTTTTGTTTATGTTTTGTGTTTTGTATGTTTGTGTATTGTGTTTTTTGTAAAACTAATAAAATTTGTTTTTTATAAAAAAAAAAAAATCAATAAAACCTTGGAGGAATGTTAGATGAGAATAATTGTAAACAAGCCAGAAAGAAATGAATATGATGATTATAAAATGGATAAATATAGAAAAGAAATGAAATTGAATAAGAGTAAAGAGAAATAATGAGAAATTTACTGAAAGATATTTGTGTGTCTATATGGAAATGGGATAAATTAGAATTATGTTGTATAAAAATAATGTTTTATTCGACTTGTAAAAATTTATAATGTTAAGAGGTTTTATGTACTTAATGGTTAATGATGTGTTGTTTGTCTTCAAAATTAATAAAATTTGTTTCAAAAAAAAAAAAAAGCATGATAGTCACATAAGTATATATATATATAATATATATATTTTGAATAATCTTCATATTGGATACTTATACATAGAATTGTTAACTGTAGATTGATATAACAACAAAAAGTAACATTAATATAATTTATATATGTCATAGCATACATATTACTGTAGCCTTGAGCCATTCTTGGAGCAAATTACCATAATTTAGAATTCCATATAACATATTTGAATTCCATATAACATACTTTCTGACTACCTATACATTTGAACACATATAATACACATCATAATAGCATCTACCTCTGGAAACAGATAAAGCTTTTCATAATGAATTGTTAAAACAACATGGAGTACAGCTTTGTCACAAAGATATAAATTTTAAGTTGCAGTATGGGAAATTGTAAAGTAAATGCAACAAATAGGAGATCTATCTAGGGAATCTCTATAGCTTACAAGGGTCTGTGTTTAGCCAGTGGGATGCAAATCTTATAAAAAGCAGCAGCCAGTTACTAAAATCTATAAGCCATCTATGCAAACTTACTCTGAATGTTACTGTCAATCTTGAAGCTGACCTGGCCGAGGCAATTTTGAGGCTTCTGTGTTGCCATACTGGAGCTGAGGGATAGGGAGCGGGGAATAAAGATAGCTGTGGTTTTGTAGCCAAAACAAAATACTTTCTCTTGGGAACCAAGGACATTCTCACATCTGATCAGAGAGAAGTGATGTTACCTGGCAACTGGACAGCATCTCGATTGGACCATGTGACTGATTGTCTGGGGAAAAGGGAAAACTGTTACTTTTAATTAGGTGAAAACCACAGGAAACTTCAAAGTCGGTTTTTACCAAATGTGTGCTAATATGATATATCCAATAAAGCTATTATTTGAGGAATCTACCTGCCTTAAAGTTTTGCTTGCTATGGGCGTATTAAATGGAACCCTGACAGTTACCTCAAGAATTGCATTAAAGCTGTAGACAAGCCTGACACTGAATGGCAAAAATAATAATAATAATAATTTCTCAAATATTTTAATCATATTACTTTATAGTTTAATCATATTAGTTTAAGAATTTTCATTCTCCCATTTATTCATTCCTTTGTTCTTTTTGTTCCATGTGGATACTCATATTTTCATCATATTTTGAATATGCAGTGTGAATAGAAGCAGGCTGAAAAGTTGAAGTCCAGTTCAGGATTCGCTGAATAGTAATAAAGAATTCCATAAAGTGTATTCAAAAATCACTCTGAGGAGAACAAACATGTTATAACATGTTACAAACATGTTATCTCTGGTGTTCCTCCATCTGTTCAATTTCTAATTTCTGATCTTTAATATTTTTTTCTGATTGTTTGCATCTGTTGCATTTCTCAATTTGTATGTACACAGTTTCCACTTCCTTGCTAACCCACAGGTGATATAACTGCAATCACTTCCATGAAGACAGTTTCTTGCACCATATAATATTTATGTGGTTGATTGCATTTGGGGGATCATTGAATAGGTCAGCCATGATGGAGGTCCCACAGTTCAGTCTAACAAGGTAGTCAAATGAGATATTTTAATGCTTTGTTTCTTGTGAGACCAAATAGGCTACCATGACAAACAAGCATTCATAATTTTATTTGGAGGTTATTCGTAGAACCAAATTGAAAGGACTACCATGAACAAGGAACATGTGTCATGAGTTCTGTGGTGCAATTCTGCTGCTTCTCTTTTTCTTCAGATCTAGCATGGACAAATATAATGAAATATGGGACTTACTTATACAAAACACAGTAGGTTAAAACATATAAATGTGTCTGTTTATTGTATATATGTATGTTGTGACTGAAAGGATCGATCCTGCTGTGAGTTTTGACTCGGATGACTCTGAAGATGGAAGGCTGGAGCCTGCTGTGAATGTGGAGTCTGAATTATTAGAGGACACAGATGTGAGCCAGGAGGATGAGAGTTTATCACAGAGACAACCCCCCTCAGAGCCTTCGACATCATTCATGCCAGCAACTGATCCACAAAATGAGTCAGAAGCTTCGAGTGGGGAAACTGACAGATCGTGGCTTGATGCCAGAACTAGGAGGAGACTGAAACATCAAGCTGAGGGGAGGCGTCAAGCCAGACATTGATTAGAGAGACTGACATGCCCATCCAGGTGATTTAAGGAGGCGTGATGATTCTCAAACTTTGCTTGGAAGCAAAGTGTTTGATGTATTGAAAGGATACTGTGGAGCGGCTTTTGTAATTTATGGACATTCTGAATTACCAGACAGATTCCAGGAAGTCTGCCAAGGACTGGAATATAATTCTGTTAACCCTTTTTTAGTCTGGGTCTGTTTTGTTTGAATATTTTGAGCTGTGGAACTCCTTGTTCTCACTTGTGAAAATAGGTGAGACATAACATATGTGTGTATATGTGTGTGTGTGTGTGTGTGTGTGTATTTATATGTATATGTATATGTAGTTGTTTTCTTAAGTTTTCGCGGGTACTGACATGTATGGTATTCAGCTTTGTTCGGGTATTTTCCCATGTCATCATAGTTGTGCTTTTAAAGTTGTAGCAACGTTTCGCCGGAATCTGCCATCATCAGGTTTCTGTATAGTGTTTGTTTGTGAGTCAGACTTTCCCAGCCTTTTCTGTTTTAAATTTGATGCTAGCCTATTGCTGTGCCAGAATAGTTTTTTCTTCATCCTGATTGGTTGGGAGTCTTGGTCTGTGTTTATTGGTCTTGGAGTTTGCTGTGTTCTGCTTGATTGGTGTTTCTTCTGATTGTTTTGTAGCTGTTTTTGTCTTGATTGGCTGGCAACATTGTGTTTCCTGTATTGGAGGCTTTTAGTGAGGCTTGGCTCTGAGTAAACTGATGGCTATCATTTATTAGGAAGCTAGGTTTCATCTGGGTGCCTGGTTGGGGTGTGTTTGACCTGGAGGTATCAGGGGGAGTCTCTTTGTGCCCAGGTGTTTGCCTGGCTTGTGGTGTGGAGATTTTTTTGTTTGAGAGTGCAGGCTTCCAGATAATTGACAGTCTGGTGGAGTCATCTCTTCTATTCATGCTTTCAGGTCTTTTTTCAATCTCTGTGGCTTCTCTGATAATTCTGTAGCTGGGGTTTTCTATAGTGGCTAGGGTTTTGGTGCCATTGAAGTCAATGCTATGACTTGTGGCTTTCATGTATTGGACTAGTGAGCAAGTGTGTTCCAGCTTTTTTACTGCATTTTTGTGTTCATCTAGGTGGGAACTTATTGTTCTATTGGTCTGTCCAATGCATGGGGCAGGGCATAATGTGCACATATGCCTTGGTTTTCCAGGTCAATTTTATCTTTGGGATTTCTTAGGATGGCTGGTTTGATGATTAATATCCAACACTGAATACTCCAGCAAAAGAATAATCAGGGAAGCCATTGAGATAGAGAAACACCCCCATAACATGAATAGACGGGATGATACCAGATATTTGGAAGCTAGCCCTCACCAACAAATGAATCCCCTCCACAAAAACCAACACCAGACCCGAAACAACACGGAACACCACCACCAATCCCCCTCATCAGACCCAGGCCCAAGGCCATCCTATAAACAAAGGACAACCACCATCCAGAAAACAGACCATGGCTGCCTCACAAGCTGTTGCACCCCCCCAACCCCAAAACCAAACAAGCTGACATATGCCAAGAACACAGGCCCAGACCCCAAACTCGAAGCCAGACTAAAACCCAGAATGGTACATCACAGCCACCCTTTCAGGATATCACATCAGAAAACTGAGGAAATTACACCACAAGAACTCAAGAAGTTGCAACACAGCAAATGACCCAGGATATCACAGCACAAGACCAAGGATACCACAGCAATAAGTCTCACAAGGTCATCACACAACCCATTACCCAAGCTGTTACTACACACGGGGCTAATGGAAAAGAGATCAAAACACAAATGACCCAGGATATTATAATTCAGGACCCAGGATACCACAACAAAAGAACTCACAAGTCCATCATACAACCCATTACCCAAGCTGTTAAAACACGAGAGGCTAATGGAAAAAAGATCACTACAAAACAAATGACCCAGGAGATTACAGCACAAGATCCAGGATATCTCCACAACAAAACTCACAAGGCTATCACACAGCCCATTATACCAACATCAACTCCATCAATCAATCAAGAGGCAGCAGCACAGCCAACCAGCCCAGCACACCAGCCCCCACCACCAGTATTTATAGAGAGACGGCAGCTCCGTCTGCTTGCACTGGCATGAAGCCGAAAGCACCAGCCTGAGGATGGTGAGTGGGACCTCGCTGAAATGTTGCCAAAATACTCTTAATCTTACACTGGAAAAGGCCCAAACACACCTAGACCTACATACTGTACCCGTGAAAATCTACGAAAACAAATATATATATATATATATATATATATATATATATATATATATATATATATATATATATATATGTATATATATTCCAATTGAATTAGATATTAGATTACTATTTGTAGAATTCAATTTGTAGAATTTTAACTACTAAGCTAAAATGATATGTCAGTTTTGTTTTTTGTATATTTTCACTTTAAAAACACTTGTATTTGTTCTCTTCTTTGACCATGCATGCACTTTTTTATCTTGTTTTTTTTTTTTTGGTGTAGTTTGGTCATAATTTTAAAAGTAATAAAAGAATCAATTTTAAAATAATGAATTTGCTCTATTGAGCAGAAAATTTCCCAGAGAAGGAGCCCTATAAAATGATTTCATTAAGTTTTGCAGAAGGAATGAAAGTTGTGTATCTATGATTTTTGGAGTTTATTATTTCTGTTTTACTGTACTTTATGCCTTTTTTCACCATTGCCTGAGAAATTGAAATGAGGACCATCCCATATGTTTTGTCAAGTCCTTTTTTTTTTTTTTTTTTTACAACATATGAGTTTAATTCATGATCAAGCTGAAGTTATTCAGGAATTCAGATTCAGCAGGATTATAAATTTATGAAGGAAGCATAAATTCCCATGTGTCTTACACCAGCTTGTAACAAAATACTAGTTGCTTGATATGACATTCCAAAAGGTTACAATTCTTTATTATATTTCCTGATTTTATTTTAAATTAAACATGTTAATCTGTAGTTGACTAAGAAACAGGAAACTTTTTCTAGTTAGCTTTGTAACCCAAAGAGCCATGGTAGTTAGAATGAAGTATTACAGTCTAATTCTGCTGACTGCCAATTGCCAGCAATTCGAGTCTCACTGGCTCAAGGTTGACTCAGCCTTCCATCCTTTTGAGATTAGTAAAATAAGGACCCAACAATATATAAGGGAGGTGGGTGGTTTAAAAATTGAATAAATAAATAAATCATATTTTCCAAAATATATTCCTTTGAGATCAATTGGGTTAGTCTGTGAACATAAGATTGCAGTACTTGTACTCTGTATGATGTGATATTTCATATAATCAATTTACTCATTTGCTTTACCATCAAGTATTTTTTTAAAATGTATGTTTATTGAAAGTTTTTAAAACAGTAACAATTAATTCAAACTAAAATAAAGAAAGAAAAGGGGGAAAGGAAGAAACAGAAAAGAAAGCTAAAGTTATTGTTATTTTAATTCTTAAAATATTTCATAGAAATATAAAACTGTCTAAGAATTCAAGAATACTTACTTCTTGAAACAGATATAAGACAGAATGAAAGAATTGTGGAAATAAAAAATGAATATGAGCTATGTTTTTGACAGTTAGATTAGATTCTTAAAAAATGTAATGTAACTTTAAATAAATAAATAAATCTACAATTGTACTTATCATTTCTGATCTTTTTAAGATCAGAAGCCACTTCTTTAAATCTTTTTAAATTTTATTTTCTCTTTTTATTTTTTTCCTCTTTTTGTACTCCAGATAAGTCTCAATCACCATCTGTGCAATTACAGCAGGGCTCAAATCTACCCTTATCTATGGACCACAACATTGTCACTGACTGCTTTAAGAACAGCCACATAAGCCAAAGTTGGTAGTGTAACAATAACACAAATACTTGTTGAAAGTTCTTTTCATCAATATTTACATATTCAGGTATGAATAGTGAAGTACTCCCCTGGATAAAATTGTTGCAGAATTTGGGGGGGGGGGTCCCTCTGACCCACAGCTTCTGCTCAAAAAGATGTCAACTGTGGGTTACAGAATCATTGCCCAGATTTGTCTGGTACACTCAGTTGTGTCTTTTCCTAAATTACAAATTCATGACTCAGTCATCTCACATATGAACTACTGCAATTCACTCTTAAAATTGAACTTTATTTGCACAATTCATTCTTTCCCAAGGGCTTCCCTTGAAGACCTTTCAATAGTTGCAGCTGGTCCAAAACGTGATAATAAGAGGAGTTTGAGGTCCAGTGAGGTAGATGCAAGTAATACCTCTAGTGTGAGTTAGAATGGTTACCAAATAAAATTCTAAGTGTAATTCAAGGTGCTGGTTTTCCATCTCTTAAAAGCCTCTAGATTTCTAGGTCTAGCTATTTGATGGACTGTCTTTCTCCTCTTGTTCTGCCATCTTTGTTCTACCTGTAGTTAATGTTATGGTCCCCATTCAGAGGCATCCTATATTTAGACAAAATAAACAACTCAGGTTGGTATTTTTAAAATGCATTTTGGACTCTCTTCTATCACTGAGGTACTCAACCAATAAAATAAAGAAGCAATAATGTTCTTGCTATTAAGATGGTTGTGTTCTTTTTTTTTCCTTTGTAATTTCCCTGACATTATGGACATTTCTGGTAATTTGAACACACTGGCAAGATTCTTAGATTGTCTTTTTAAAGGTTACCTTTAAAGGCGTCATAAACTCATGTGCTTTTCTGCTCCATTGAGGAGAATTTTCTCTTTTTCTCTAGAATAGCCTCCAGGTTGAGTCAGTATTGTCAACATAAGCTTTTATATCAACATTTTTGTATTAGGTGGTCACATGTCTTGGATTAAGGGTTTAAGTCTCTTCTTGGTCAAAATCCTGCAGAGCATTTTTTTTTTCCCAAAGCCAACTTCAAAATAATGTTTGGATTTCTAGGAAATTGAATAATTTGCATAAAACATGTTTTTTCCCCTTTGACATTCAAGCTGCTAGCATTGACATTGTAAGGAGAAGGAAGTACTTTTCTCAGACTGAAACAAGGAAGTGAGTTAGGGTACCCAATAGTCTACTTTATACTTTTAGAGGCCATAAAAATGTAAGACAAAAATAAAGGTACTTTGCCATGGCCATTACAGTGCTATAAAATAAATGAGAGCTTTCCTTCATCTGCTTCAGGGTTGACTCCAACCATCAGAAGGAACAAGTTTGGTTTGGTCTGGTTTATTTTTGCTTTCCTTCAGTTCTCCAGAGAAGCAGAAGAATTCATTTGTTCATTCTGGTTGTGCAAAATGGCAAAGAGAAACAGGGACTGACAGGAACCTTATTTTTCTCTTGCCAGAGTAACCTGCTAACTCTCCAAATGTGATGTGATCCGTTAAATGGTGAGAAATAATTTACTCCCTAGCAAAACAAGAAAGAAGAAGGGATTTTTCTGCTTTAGAACTGTTCTCTGAAACTCCAGAGGCATTACTCTGGATGGATGGGTGGATGGATGGATGGATGGAGATAAATGACAGATATAGATAAATAAAAGATAGATGATAGATAGATAGATAGATAGATAGATAGATAGATAGATAGATAGATAGATAGATAGATAGATAGAGTGGGAATAAAACTTTGGCCTGAGCTTGAGCAATTATGAATATAATGCCTTATACATTCATGCCTGTCTAAAGGTCACTAAGATAGTGCAAAGAAAAGAGAACAATAAGAACAAATACAAACAAAGAGGCAGCTTAGACAATTGCAAACAAGCCTGTATAATATCTAATTATTAATCCACAATGTAATTGCTTACTATGCACAAAAATCTCAATAAAAGGAAGCACTGGAATTTTATTCTGGGCTCCCATCCCGAGTACACACGCTTGTGTCTCATTCTTTCCATGGGAGACCACCACAAGTGATGACCCTGACGTGATCCACTGCAGGTGGTACATGTCCGGACCTCTGTGTTTCCTTGCCTGGAATAGGTAAAGTACGCACTTAACTATTGCTGGACAATAGAATTATTCAGGGAACATGGGGGGAAAACTCTCTCAGCCACAGGAACGTCATGTTAGTGAGCTGCTGAAGTTAATCAGGACAAACTTCTTTATCTTTAAACCCTCTGGGGGGGGAGCAAATAGTTCTTTCAAAAGGTAATGTGAAAAAGTTGCTGCAAGAGATCTGGCGACAATGTCCCTGGTACTCAGAGAAGGGCTCTTTAAAGTTAGATACGTGGAGGAAAATTGGAACTATCCTTCATGAAGAGCCACGAGCAACAGCTGAAATTTTGATATATTAGAAGGTTGTTATGACTGCTTTAGAGACCCAGCAACAACCTCTTTTAAAACCTTTAGCAGAACCTCTTCCTTATGAAGGAGTTGTGCTGCACCCCCCAACTTCAAAACTGGAATATGCATTCTCAACCCCAACTGCACCTACACCTATAGAGGAGAAAATCCAACCATAAACGGGGAAAGTTCAAGCAATGATGCATCAGGCTTTCATTGAAGGGAAATTAGAGCCTGATGAGATTCCCCAGATGAATTTGTTTCCAGTTAATAGGCAAGGGAATGTTCAAGGCAATCTGCAGGCTGAACGGGTTCCGATTCCTTTGTCAGTACTTAGGGAGATTAAGAAAGATGTTAAAGATTATGGTATTCAAAATCCCTTTACAAAGGACAAACCTGACAAGTTTGGCTACCTCATGCATGATTCCTAATGACTGGAAAGATTTAATGAGAATGATATTGAGTTCTACTCAGTATGTGGTTTTTGATTCAGAATATCAAAGGGAAGCTATCACTAGGGGACGGAATTCAGTGGGGCTGTATATGCCAGACCAAATCTACGGGGCAGGCTTGTTTGAATCCATTGCTGATCAAGCTACTAATTTGCCTGATCACGCACTTCCCATAGTTATGGCAGCTGTCCTTGGGGCATTGTCCCTCATCCAGGATGTGGGAACCCCGGCACAGTCTTTTTCTCAAATTAAGCAAACAGCATCTGAGTCTTATAACGATTTTGTGGAAAGGCTACAATTGGCTATTACCCAGCAAATTTCAAATGAGAAAGCAGCAAAGGAACTTTTGCTGAGATTAGCAATTGAAAATGCAAACACTGACTGCAAGCGTATCTTACAGCCTTTGATGGCTAGAGGCGAGGTTACTCTGGCTGAGCTGTTAAAAGCATGTGCAGTGGTGGGTTCTCAGGCTTACAACATGGAGACTTTGGCTATGGCATTACAAAAAGGGATGAAATCTATGGGAAATTGTTTTAATTGTGGGAAGCCTGGCCATTTTAAAGCCCAGTGCCATGTCCCGGGGGGGGGGGGAGAATGGCATTTAACAAAAATAAAAATAGGGACATCCGCCCGAAGTTGATCTGTCCGAAATGCAAAAAAGGGTTTCATTGGGCAAATCAATGTCGCTCTGATCAGAACCAAAATTCAGGAAACTAAATTTGGGGCGTGCAGCTAGCCCCGCTCCCAAGGCTGTCACAAAGGCATCGCCTGCAATTACTAGGAGTGCAGGTTTGGATTTAAAAAATGTTGAATTCAATTGATGTGACTTTTCCTAATCAAGTGTACATTGAGGACACTCATTTGCATGGGCCACTGCCAGAAAAAAATGTGGGATTGGAACTTCCCAGGTCTTCTGCATCAGAAAAAGGGTTTTTTGTTATTCCAGGGGTTATTGATCGAGATTATAAAGGGGTTATTAAGGTACAATTGTACACTGATACTCCTACATCATTAATGACCGGTGACCCTATTGCCCATATTATTATTGCTTCCATACATTCCTATGAATCCTTTAATTGGGATCCCACAAACTGGCGATTTTGGGTCCACTGAAATGGCCAGTTCTCCAGTTGCTGCAGAATTGCTAGCACTGACAAAAAATTTGACTACAGACCAACCAAAAATGACAATTGAAATTCAGGGAAAATCATTTTCTGGCCTTATAGATTCCGGAGCAGATGTCTCTGTGATACGCCAAAAGGAGTGGCCAAATGAATGGGTGCTGGAGGATTCTCCGGCTGTTCGTGGAGTGGGTGGTATGCAGTTTGCAAGAAGTAGTGTACATTGGTTGAAGGCATTGCATAGAGAAACTGGCGAGACTGCAAGGATTCAACCTCTTGTGTTGCCCCTGCATATAAACTTGTGGGGTAGAGATTTGCTGTCACAATTTCGCACAAAAATTGTTATTGGATAATGGAAAAATTACAATTGTTAACCTCTCAGCCAGTTTGGATTGACCAATGGCCACTTCCAAAGGAAAAGCATATAGCTTTATATCAATTGATAGCTGAGCAGCTACAATCAGGCCATTGTGGAACGAGCTCATCAGACGCTCAAACAAGCACTCCTTCACATAAAAACAAAAATGGGGGAAGTGGATGGATATAGTTTGCCTTACATACAAAACATTCTTAACATTACTTTATATACTTTAAATTTTTTAAACATGACAGGATCTCCTGCTGCTAGGGCAGCCAGTAGGCATTTTGCTTCCTCCCCTTCTGCAGGTACGCCAAGACCAAAAGTTCAGTATAGAAGACTGCCAGATCCAACGGGGAGTGGACCTGTCCCGCTGATAACTTGGGGCCAAGGATACACTGCTGTTGAAGATGAGGGGACAACTGTTTGGGTTCCTGATCACTGTGTGCATCCTTATCATCAGCCAAAGGGGCAAGGGGGTGGATTTGGGGGAATGGAAAAGAAACACATTGATCCAGGACATGGAGAAGCTAGCAAACCTCCATAATAAAACTGATTGTTGGGTATGTATGCACATGCCAACTCACAAAACATCAGGGCTTCCAATGGTTGCAGTACCTCTGGCTGAAGGTGACTGGTATAAGGGACAATGCTATGGTTGTTCAGGGATGTGGTCTAACAATTGGACTACAAGTAACATAAATACCTTACACCTTGGAAGCCGGATCCAAGAGGTGGCAAGTATCTGCTGGACCCACAATGAGACAGTAGAGAATATGACTTACTTGGGGACATATCCATTTTGCAACAAAACAATTGTTATTAGCAATGGAAGTCGGGTTTATCCGGATGACATGAAAATAAAAATTTCACTTACTTTGTACATAACATTTCTAGATTTGATATCACATCTTTGATCAATGAAAATGGGTGTCCATATATTCCTGCCACATGTTGTCCCACCACGGAGGACAGCAACCGGTTGCCCAAATATGTGAATGGGAAATATGCACCATCGTCCACTTATTTGGCTATGTTAATGGAATCTTTTGCAAAATTAATCTATGCTGAGCCAAATAAGGTTGGTCATCTCCTGGGAGCAAATCTATGGTTGCTGTGTGGACGGATGGCCTATGATCGCATGTCAGCACGATGGAAAGGGGTCTGCACCTTTGGGAAAGTAATCCCATCTCATTTCATTCAAAAATCATTGGGGACTTCTCATATCCGCAATGCACATTCCGCAACGGAAGTAAACTCTGTTTTGACTCATGACTACTGGACACAGATATCAAGGGGAGTTATTCCTCCTTTAGGAGTCATGATGAACTATAGAGATTTGCATTGTTTAAACAATTTGACAGTTACTATGTTTAAAGACACCATTAAAACTCTAAAGCTGCTTGAAGAAGAGCAAGGAAAAATCCTTGACTTTTTCCTGCAAACCAGATATGCGGTGGACACTATTTTGGCTGCGCAAGGGGGAGTTTGTGCTGTGATTCATATGCATTGTTGCATGTATATCTCTGATTATTCTCCAAACATTACAGCTACCATACAGCATATGGAACAAACCCTGAATGAGAATCCATTACAATCGGAGGACGAGGGACTGGACATGTGGTCTGCACTTTGGTCCTGGTTGCCAGATGGTTCATGGATTCATCACCTAATTGTTGGAGCGATATTGCTTATTATATTTTCTCTCTGTGTATGCTGTTGTATTCAATGTCTCCCTGGACTTTTAGGAATGTGTCGGGTGAAGCCTACGGAAGGAGAATTACTGTTGCAGATGGCGAAAAGCTACTGAGGCATCCGCGATCATCAAAAAACTAAAACAGGGGAGATGTGGGAATAAAACTTTGGCCTGAGCTTGAGCAATGATTAATATAATGCCTTATACATTCATGCCTGTCTAAAGGTCACTAAGATAGTGCAAAGAAAAGAGAACAATAAGAACAAATGCAAACAAAGAGGCAGCTTAGACAACTACAAACAAGCCTGTACTTTATCTAATTATTAATCCACAATGTAATTGCTTACTATGCACAAAAATCTCAATAAAAGGAAGCACTGGAATTTTATTCTGGGCTCCCATCCCGAGTACACACGCTTGTGTCTCATTCTTTCCATGGGAGACCACCACAGATAGATAGATGCATGGATGGATATGATATAGATATAGATGATATAGCTATAGCTATAGAGAGAGTAATAGAGAGAGAGAAATATATATATATATATATATATATATATATATATATATATATATATATATATATATATATATATATCTGGCATTCAGCTTTGTTCGGGTATTTTCCCACGTCATAATAGTGGTGCTTTTAAAGTTGTAGCAACGTTTCAGCAGAATCTCATCTGCCATCATCAGGCTTCCGTATACAGAAGCCTGATGATGGCAGATGAGATTCTGCTGAAACGTTGCTACAACTTTAAAAGCACATCAATAACAAAAAAGTACAGGGAAGAGCAACCAAGATGATTAGGGGACTGGAGACTAAAACATATGAAGAATGGTTACAGGAACTGGGCTTGACTAGTTTAGAGAAGAGAAGGACCAGGGGAGACATGATAGCAGTCTTCCAATATTTGAAGGGCTGTCACAGAGAGGAAGGGGTCAAGCTATTTTCTAAAGCACCAGACAAGGAACAATGAATGGAAACTGAACAAGGAAAGATTTAACCTGGAAATAAGGAGAAATTTTCTGACAGTGAGAACAATCAACAATGGAACAGCTTGCCCTCAGAAATTGTGGGAGCACCATCACTTGAGACTTTCAAGAAGAGATTGGACTGCCACTTATCAGAAATGGTGCAGGGTGTCTTACTTGGGCAGGGGGTTGTACTAGATTATCTACAAGGTCCCTTCCAACTCTGATTATCTGTTATTTGTAATCTAGAAGTTAGCTATGCTACACAAGGCATACTCAAGGTTTTACTCCCCCTGCAGAAGGGATAATGGAGGCCAGAACCAATAAGTAATGGTCCTCTATTTTCACCATCCTGTTATGGCAGTTTCTCCCATAGAGATTATATTGGCTTTCCAGATGTGTTCAGGACAAAATTGGTCTGGAGCTCCTTTGGGAAATAAATGGTCACCATTAAACTTCCTGTTTTATGATTTTATTTTGGTTTGATTGGTTGATATTATAAACTGCCAGAAGTCTTTTTTTTTTTTTTTTTTAATTAAATCTGGTGGCATAAGCAAGAAACAAAGGCAAACAAATAGCTGATTCCCTGGATTCTTCCTTGCTTTTACATCACCATTCTGAATAGGATCATCCACAGGAATGATCAAAAAAATCCAAATGGTGATCACAACTATGCAGTTGAAGGCCTGCTCCTTTTTTTATTGTGATGCACATGCCTACATATAAACAAAAGGTGAGACTTTGAAAGTATTGTTGCAGCTGCTGTCTTAACAGATAGTCAGATTCTGAAGTATATCCTTAGAAGAGAATAGAGCTGGAACCTTGGAGGTCTTCTTCTTAAAAGCCTCCAGGGACAAAGCATCCACAACTTCTGAAGGCAAGCTGTTCCACTGGTTAATTGTTGTCACTGTTAGGAAGTTTCTCTTAATTCCAAGTTGCTTCTCTCCTTGATTAGTTTCCATCAATCATTTCTTGTCCTGCCCTCTGATGCTTTGGTAAATAAATTGACCCCCTCTTCTTTATGGCAGCCTCTATATACTGCTAGTATTCCAGTATTTCAGGATATTAAATAATGATAAATAATAATAAATAAATAAATAATGAAGAATAATGATGAGAAATTTATGTATTTGTGTTAGACAAGTGGCAACAGCTTGTTATTGCCCATATTTTGGGGATAATATGGACATTTTTGGACGTCCCTGCTACATTTTTGGATTGTTGGAGAGATTTACAGAGGCACCACTGGGAAATGATAGAAGTGAAACATGTAAAGAAGTGGTGGCATGCTTGGTGAATGGTTCAAGTAGGATGTGGAATTTAAGAAAGGGGAAAAGGTGGTATTATTTTTTCAAGTCTTAGATATCTGTTAAGTGGTGCTGTTTTAATAATGCTGCCTTTTAAATGGGTTATTTTAATGATTTTTTTCCATAGAACCAGGAAGAATATAAATTATGTATGTAAACAAGCAAATAAGGAATCTAGTCTGTTTATTAATATATCAGGACAGTCGTGTTTGAGGGAGAAAGTGGAGTGAATAATTGAAAGTTATATGTATGTCATGAAAAGGCAGAGCAAGAAAATAAATCCATGTACCTTAATGGAATGTTTAGTAAAGATAGGGAAAAAAATAGATGAATGCTAAGTTGTGCTAGTGCTGGTAGGAAGGTTGGTAAAGAAAGTGCTCTTGGAAAGAAGCAAAAATAGCTGTGTATAAAAGTATATTTCTGCCCATTTTATTACATGGAAATGATAAACATATAAGAAGTGTAAAATAAGCTTAAAGTGGTAGGAATAGTTTACTAAAGAGGTATTTAATGGGTTCTGAATAACCATGGATTACATGCAAAAGTGCAAAAAGACAGAGAATAAAGTAGTTTGGTCATGGAGAATAAATAATGAAGTTAATGAGATCCTGAAAAGAAAGAGATGAGAAGTTTAAAGAACAAATTCCAATTTATAAAATAGCAATAGCAACACTTAGATTTATATAGCAATTCATAGTGCTTTACAGCCCTAAGTGGTTTACAGAGTCAGCACACTGCCACCAACAATCTGGGTCCTCATTTTACTAATTTCAAAAGGGTGGAAGGCTGAGTCAATCTTTGATCAGAATCAAACTCCTGGCAGTAAACAGAGTTAGTCTGCAATACTTACTACAATTTAACCACTGTGCCACCATGTCTCTTCACAAATAGTGGAAACAAGACAGATATGGAAAAGAGAGTGTATTCTTAGCACTAACCATGTGCCTTAATTTATTTTGCTTACTATTTCTTATTTTCCACTTCATAATTGTTTAGTCCACAAGGGAACATGTTTATGCATGTATCCAATAAAGTAGTATGTGTGTAATTTCACCTGGCCCACTTTGGTTAGATTTTGATGCTGAGACAACTCATATGGCATTCAAATAACCATTTGCCACCCACTCCCTCTACCTCACAGAAGATAATTTGTACAATGCATTCAGTAAAATCCAACTAGAACTTTTCAAAGCCTAACAGCACATATATTTTTCAGGGCTGGACATTAACCACTCTAGTGAATGGCCATCTACTCTCATTAGTCCACTTGGTTGCATTCAGTGTTAATGATAATAGCAATTTTCTGAATCACCTACAAGGATTGAGCAGGTGGCATTGTTTATAAGAGTTCCCGTTCTTAAGCAAGCAATTTCATTTGGTAGTTATAGGGGAAGAATGGTCATGAACCTGGACTCCTCAATTCAGCAATGTTGAATTCTCCCAATGCTGCAGGTAAACGTCATTTGCTGACAGCCTCATTCAGCAAGCTGTCAAAGTTATGGCAGTGCTGGGGAAAAAAACAGATTTGCAAAATTTTTAGTGAAACTTTTTTAAAAAGAAAATAACAAGTAACTCAAAGTAAGCATCTGGCTTTGAACCTGTTCTTTCATGGACTCTGAAGCACATATGTAGCTTGGGAAATCTTCTGGACTCATGATTATTGCTGAATTAGCAGTCAAAGTCATAGCAAGGCTTTTTTTTTTCCCCAGTTGCAGCTAGCGTGCCAGCTTTAGCTGTTCTTAAAGCATCAACTCTTGTGACAATGATTCCATCCTCATCCCTTCAGGCTTATACCACTGAATCATTCTCTACTTGGAGCTGCTCTGACAATTGCCCTGAAATTATCATTGATTCAGAAAGAAGTTGCCTTCTTGGTGAGGAACTGAGAACTGCCATAGCAACATACCACCTATTCTGCAGAAGTCACATTGGTTGCCAATAAGCTTTCAAATATAATCTCAATTATAAATGGCTTTAAATGGCTTGGTTTCCAATTATAGCCCCTCTACAAGGGAGATGGGTCCTTAAGAAGTTTAATAGTGATACATAGGAGAGAGAGAGATATGGATCTATGATAGATAGATAGATAGATAGATAGATAGATAGATAGATAGATAGATAGAGGTAGATGGTAGATAATTCTTGGGACCATGTCCCTTTAGGCTATCTTGTAGGTTTCAACCAAGATGAGATGTTTTTTATTCACTCCCCTTGAGTAACAAGCAGTTTGTAGACTTCCACACTGCCTAACTTTAGCAAAGGGATAGATAGCATGATTTCACTGGATATTTGAAACTCAGCATCTTGTAATTCATTTTGGGGGTTGTTAATTGTGGCTGCAATGTTTAAATTGAGAAAATTGGAAATTTGGGGTTTTTTATTGTATGAGCTTTTATTATGCTATTGTTTTATTTCTTGCATGCTGCCCAAACCCTGGTAAATATTATAATAAAATATGGTTAGATATTATTTCCTTTTTTTTCATGTCTTCAAAATCTTCAGAGAGCACTCATGCAAGGAGTATCAGTTCTTCAAAGGGATTCTGTTCTTGGAGTGGGTCTGAAATTCGTTTCTCTGTAATCAGAACATGTTATAAAATCTTTCAGAGAAAGCAAACTTTAGAATGTAAGGAAAAGTTTTGAAGGATTATATAAACTAAAGCATTAAAAGAAAACAAGACTGCTGGGCTTGCAAACTTATTTCCACATAGATCGCTAGTTATAGATGCTTACATAAGCAGGTTGACTGTTTTGACCTGCACAGCAGTTCTGACTTCTGTGCTGCCTCAGCTCAGAAGGGCAGGACACTTACCCTTGCATTGGTCCCAGCTCATTAATGCTGCAGTTGTGAGATTTGCTGCAAACTATTGTTGCAGAAATAGCAGCGCTCTGTGAGATGGCATTGCATAGAAAGGTCTTTTGTCAATTGGAGGCAACCATATTGCCTGGTTCACACATCAGAGCAAGCATTAAGTATGTCTTGGTTCATGCAACACTTTGAAATAAAAAAAGGCACATGATGATTTAGAACAATATGTAAACCCAAGAACTGGATAACAAAATCAGGAGATGGCTGTGTAAGGAGGAATAAGAAGTTATTCTTGTCGTCTTTAAAAGGAGAGATGATGACTCTTATCCAGTTAGAGCAAGATATAAGTTCATGGCATTCTGAACTACTTTAAAATAATAAATACTAAGAAGGAGGAGGAGGAAGAGGAGGAGAGGAGGAGGAGGAGGAGGAAGAGGAGGAGAGGAGGAGGAGGAGGAGGAGAAGACTAAAAATATACAAAAGGTAAAAATAAAAGAGAAATAGGAGGAAGAAAAAGAAATAAGAAATAAAGATACAAAATACAAAATAAAGATACAAAATATACAAAAGGTAAAGAAAGAAAGAAAGAAAGAAAGAAAGAATGTCCTTCATTAGTACAAACAAAATTCATAACTAATCACTCTCTCTAATATTTCAACAGAAGAGCTTGTCTTCTCATATCACAGCTCTTTCTATAAATAAATTATTCACTCATATCTAAATAGTAAAAGTCCATTAAGAGTTACTAGAAATAACAACATATGTTTTAACCATAATCAAATAAATCAGTTTCAGATTCCTTTCCTTTATTTTTTAACAGAATAACTTACCATTTTTTAAAACAACAACAAATACGTTTTTCCCATCTATTATCTAAAAACAATTTTTAAAGCCTTATCATTCAGACCTAGTCAAGAATAATCCATTAAAAGCTACCAGAAATAATAACATATTAATAATCTTAATCTTAATGCCTTTAAGCAGAACAAAATAGTCTCTTCATCCCTAAATACCTACTGCGCTTTCACATTTGGAAATGAAAAGATGGTTGCAAAGTCTTTAGTGTGCTTTGTCCAAAGAAAAGTGATTAAGATGCTGGTTTAGAAAAGCAGAATACTACCAGTTCTAGTCCTGCCTTAGGCATAAAAACCAGCTGGATGACTCTGGGCCAGTAATTCTTTCTCAGCCCAACCCACCTCACAGGGTTGTCAAACTAGGAGTAAGACAAAGTATTAGGTAGGTTTGTCATCTTGAATTGTAAAGATGGGGAGAAATATAAAATAAACAAATTATGGAATATAAACCAACAAGTAAAAACCATGACACCTCCCAAGCGAAGATGCAGTTCCCAGTGCTTGACTAAGATGAGCTCCCTCCTCTGGATGACGTGAGATCATAACCAGGGACTTGAATATTTGAAAGCAATTTGGAAATATTCCTGAACAAACAGTCTTTCATCTGTAGATAGGGAAAGGTTTCAAGGCAGGTAATGCTGTTTCAAAAAGGAAACTGTCACTATGTTGTGTCTCAGAGGGCAGTTTGTACTTCATTGAAAAGGAGTCTTAGCTTCCCTTATGAGAGCTGTCAAACTTAATTACAAAATATAACCATGGAAGAGAAAAAACTGATTACAATTAATATAAATGGACTTAACTCAGCCATTAAAAGAAGGAAAATCTTTCATAAATTAGAGAAATTAAAATTTGATATAATCTGCCTATAAGAAGTACATATTAAAAAACAATATGAACAATTGTTGATATAGCCAAAATTAGGGAAAATATTCACTTCCTTGACATAATGTAAGAAAAGAGGAGTGGTTTTATATATTAAAGAGACCATCTCAGCGAAATTGATTTATACTGATGACGACCGAAGAATATTAATGGTGGAAATAATGGACAATAATATGAAAACACTCCTGATTGCAATTTAAGCCCCAAATGACAAACAAGAAGAATTCTATAAAAAATTATGTATGAAAATAGTTAAACTGGACAATGCTAATATAGTTATGATGGGAGATTTTAATGGAATTGTAGACAATAAACTGAACTACACAGCACAGAAAACAATAAAGTAAAATAGAAAGACTCTCCCTAAATCTTTTTTTAAAATGGTAGATGAAATAAACTTAAAAGATACATGGAGAGAAAGAAATGCTAAAACTAAACAATACACCTTCTACTCAAATAGACACTTATCATGGTCCAGAATAGATATGATATGGATGTCAACCGAATTGTTAACTAATATTCAATAAATAAATATTGAAACAAGTACTTGGGCAAATCACAATCCAATGACAATTAAATGGAAAGGACAAAGAAGACGATCTAGATGGACGTTAAATAATACTATTTTAAAGTGAAAAGACTTCACACAGTGGATGGAGAAAGAATTGGCATTTTTCTTTGGAGAAAACAAAAAAAGAAGATACATCAATCCAGAATGTATGGGATACAATGAAGGCATATGCCTGAGGCTTGATAATAGACTATACAAGGAAAAGAAATACCATGAAAATATTAGCCTCTAAGGCACTAGAAGATGAGTATAAAGGACTCAAAAAAGAGCTACAGAAAATGCCACAGAGAAAGGACATTAAGTTAATAATGGATATAACCAAACATAAAATGGGTCTAATAGAAAAAGAAGAATTAGCATAAAAAATTAGAGGTGCCAAACAGAACTATTTTGAAGATGCAAATAAACCAGGTAGATGGTTAGCATATAAATTGAGAAAGGAGAAAGAATCAAGGAAAATATCGCAATTAATAGTTTGCTATGGTAGTAAAGAGAAGAAGGAAATTATTCGAGATTATTATGGGAAACTATACACACAAGAGAATATTGATGAGGAAAGAGTTAAGTTACCCCAGATACCTAATGTTGTGAATCAATAAATACTTAATAAAGATTATTAAGAGCTTGAAGCAAGTGCAGGGTTCTGGCCCTGCACTTCTGATTGGCCAATAATAGCGACATCGGATTGGTCCGTTCAGGAGAATCTGATTGGCTATTAACGAGCATCTCCCATTGGTTAATGGAGCTAGCGCTCCCTGTGTTTTCATTGGTAAAATAAGTTAAGAGTTGCCTATATAAAGGGGCCCATTGTGGCCATTGAGCTGAGCTGTTTCACATGTAAATAAAGAGTTTGAAGTTCACTGTTAACTGGCTCGTCTCCATCCTTTGCACTCATGCACAGAACTTAACACTGGCGACGAGGATGGGATGTGGAGACGTCAGAGCTTACTGAACGACGAAGAACTATAACCGAGGACATGGCTTAAATGCACCAATGGCGGAACCATGTCCGGCAGCATCATACCACCGCTCCATTCGACCCAGCACAAGAAGACTGGGACTCATATATGGATCGCTTCCAGATGTTTCTGGAAACCAACAATTTGAAGGATGCCACTACCGGAAAGAAACGAGCGGTATTCCTCACTCATTGCGGGCCAACTGTATTCAAGATGGCCAAGGCACTAGCAAAACCGGCAGAAGTAAAGTCTATGGACTGGGACGTCCTCGAACCCCTGCTGAGGGTTCACTACGCACCGACCATGCCAACGCTCGTTAGAAGGCATTAATTTTATCAGAGAAGTCAGCGGAAGGGCGAAAGTGTTGCTGATTTCATAGCGGATCTCCAAAATCTGGGAGGCCTATGCGAGTTTACCGACTTAGAAGAAGCCCTATGAGACCGAATAATTCTGGGATTAGATGCACCAGGCACTCAGAGTAAACTAATGGCGAAGGGCGACATTAGCCTTAAAGATGCCATAGCTGAAGCTACTGCAGCAGAAGCAACCAGGAAGTTGGCTGCCCAAATGCGCCTCAACCACGCACCGTTTCACCAAAGCGCCCGCGGAATTTCACCTCAGTCAGAAGGACAGCTGGATACAGCCCACCACGAGGACCTTGAATCGTCGTCAGAAAGCGATGAGGAAGAGGTCCATCGACTTCGGTCCGAATGAGACCAATGCCAGAAATCGCAGTACCAATGCGCCGGGTGTGGAGCAAGCCACCCCCGGTCAGAATGCAAATTCCTCCACGCGCTCTGCCATGTGTGCAGGAAAAGAGGCCATATCGGATGGGTCTGTAGAAGCAAGCCAGAACCCAGCCAGCCCTCGAGGGGGGCTAATTATTGCCAACCGACGGGAAGTCATCCCATGAAGCAAGAACCCGTGAACCACCAATGGAACAACCACTCCTATAGAAACAAAATCCTAAACCACCCAACGAAGCGAGAAGAGGCTCACCAAGCAATCACGATTGGTCACGCCTCAGGATCGTCCCTCTCGATGGTTTCCTGGAAGACCCTCAAGCAGCTCATCCCCACTATCCGGAGGCAAGACCTCAGATTCCAAAGACTCATACTCAAGGACTATCAAGGAAATTGAATCCCGATCATTGGATCCAGCCAAGTCTGGGTATTGTTTAAGAACCGTACACCATTCCTACCCCTGACTGTAATCGACAGGGATCAGCCTAGCTTGTTAGGCCTCCAATGGTTCGCTCCACTTGGAATTGAAGTAGCCGGCATTCACCGAACCTGCAGCAGCGATTGGGAAGAAGACCTCGTCCACGAATTCCAGGACGTCTTCGCAGAAAAATTAGGCGAGTACAAGGGGACCCCGATATCATTTAACCTCAATCCCGAAATAGCTCCCATCCGCCTTAAGCCTCGCCAAGTTCCATTAGCCCTTAAACCAAAGACTGATGAGCAGCTTGATAAATTAATAGCTCAGGGTGTGTTAGAACCAACCGTTCACTCTCCCTGGGAAACCCCAATCGTAACACCCATCAAGCCGGATGGATCAATAAGAATTTGTGGGGACTACCGAGCCACCCTGAACCACGCCCTTCAACAAAACGCTTACCCGGTACCGGTGGTGCAACACCTCCTCCATTCCCTGGGGGCGGAAAAGTCTTCGCTAAACTAGATTTAGCCCAGGCATACCAACAACTGCCTGTGGACAAAAAAACAGCAGAGGCCTAAACGATCATTACGCACCAAGGTGCATTTAAATGTAACCGACTCCAGTTCGGAGTGAACATAGCCCCGGGAATCTTTCAAAGCTTGATGGAAAGGCTATTACAAGGGATAAAAGGTGTTGTCCCATATTTTGATGATGTGTTAATCGCTGCCCCAACTCGGAAAATACTAAAGGAACGCCTGAGGTTGGTTCTCCAGACATTTAAAGACTCCGATCTCAAAGTTAAAAAAAAACAAGTGTCAATTATGTACGGATCGTGTAGAATTTTTGGGATATTTAATTGATAGTCAAGGCATTCACCCCACCGATAACAAACTTAGGGCAATCAAGAACGCCCCAAAACCCCGGAACAAGGCCGACCTCCAGGCTTTTCTGGGCCTTATCAATTTTTATAACGTTTTCCTGCCTCACAAATCAACCGTAGCTGAACCCCTACATTGTTTACTGGACAAAAAAGCAACCTGGGTATGGAGACACAGAGAAGAACAGGCGTTTCGACATGTGAAAAATTTATTGACTTCTGATGCTGTTCTGATACAGTATAACGAGACTTTGCCTTTAACGATCACGTGTGATGCATCCCCATTCGGAGTGGGCGCCATTTTAAGCTAAGTTTTGCCAAACGGTAGTGAAGCCCCTGTTGCCTATTTCTCAAAGACGTTATCAAAAGCAGAACACAATTACAGTCAAATTGATAAGGAGGCCCTTGCTATAGTATCTGTGGTTAAGAGATTTCATGAATATGTGTATGGCCGAGCCTTTACTGTAGTGACTGACCACAAACCTTTGCTGGGAATAATAACGGGAGATAGGCCAACACCATATATATTATCTCCCAGAATGACCCACTGGTCAGAATTCTTGGCGGCATATAATTACAAGTTGCAACATCGCCCAGGGAAGGCCATTCCCCACGCCGACGCATTGAGCCGCGCACCTCTTCCAGAGACCATTAATGACCCTGCTCCGACGGTTACAACACTGCAGATCCAGACACTTCGAACGCCGCCATTAACAGCCTGAGATATCGCGATGGAAATGAAATGCGACCCAATTTTAGCACGAGTCCTCAGTTGGGTCAAGCGGGGATGGCTGTTGAACCAGATATCTGACGACTACGACCCATTCAAGAATTGGCAAACGGAACTATTTTCCCAGAAGGGCTGCATTATCTGGAGTGATAGAGTTGTCATCCCAGCGCGGTTGTGACCAGCGATACTAAGGACCTTGCACGATGGCCACCCCGGCATCGTGTGTATGAAAGCCCTCGCACAAAGCTACACGTGATGGCCGGGTATTGACAAGCAGATTGAGACATGGGTAAAAGCTTGTCACAAATGCCAGGAAGTAAGCAATGCCCCTCCGAAAGCAACCCCGACTGAATGGGAAACACCGAGGGGACCATGGTCCCGTATTCATCTGGACTTTGCGGGACCTACCAAGGGACACACATTCTTATTAACAGTGGATGCCTACTCGAATTGGCTTGAAATCCATGAAATGAGGAATACGACAACTGAATCAGTCATCAGGAAACTAGACAGACTTTTTGCGACACACAGATTACCAGACGTTCTAGTATCCGACAACGGGCCCCAATTTACCGCACTGTCTTTCGAACAGTACCTGGCGGACCGTGGTATTCGCCATGCACTGACTTTGCTTGGGCATCCTGCTGCCAACGGAAGGGACGAGCGCATGGTACAATTCATCAAGAAAACCTTGCATAAAATAGACTATGGCGATATAGAAGACAAGATTAACCGGATACTCCTTTTGCAGCATATCACTCCGCACAGCATCACCAATAAAACTCCCACCGAGTTGTTAATGAGACAGAAGCTCCGCTCCCACCTCGACCATCTGCATCCATCATATGAACCTGAAAAACCAAACGGTTCCAGCGGGAAATGCCGCAATTTCCAGGTTTGGTTTTTGCTAGGAACTTTTTGGGTGATCCGTTGTGGGTCGAGGCAACTGTAGTCCAAGTAACCAGCCCTAGATCGTACCATGTGAAATGTTGCGACGATAGAATATGGAAGCGCCATATTGATCAGCTGCATTCAAGGCTACAGTCGGGGATCTCCGAGCCCCCTGATTTCCAAACTGAGGGGGGACAAGATACCAAGGAAGCTGAATTTGAAGTGGCAGAAAGTTTAAGTGGAAGTAATGACTGCTCAGAGGCAGCACGTGAGGGATCTGGAATGGGGGTGGCCTCGCCTCAAAGAGATGCCAAGAGCAGTAACGACAACAAAAATTCGAATACGGAACGGGAGGCACCCTCTTCACCATATAACGTCCTACCCCAACAAGACTGTAGCCAAATACCAGGAGAACAATGAAAATCAAATAGACAATCAAAACAACCTGCCTACCTCAAAGACTATGTGACTGCACCCCTTAAACGGAACCCGGGGGAAGGGGTGTTGTGAATCAATAAATACTTGAATAAAGATTATTAAGAGCTTGAAGCAAAGTGCAGGGTTCTGGCCCTGCACTTCTGATTGGCCAATAATAGCGACATCGGATTGGTCCGTTCAGGAGAATCTGATTGGCTATTAACGAGCCTCTCCCATTGGTTAATGGAGCTAGCGCTTCCTGTGTTTTCATTGGTTAAATAAGTTAAGAGTTGCCTATATAAAGGGGCCCATTGTGGCCATTGAGCTGAGCTGTTTCACATGTAAATAAAGAGTTTGAAGTTCACTGTTCACTGGCTCGTCTCCATCCTTTGCACCCATGCACAGAACTTAACACCTAAAGAGATTGAAACAATGTTAGAAAACAATATAACGATGATGGAGTTAACTGAAGCACTTAAGAAACAAAATAATGGAAAGGCACCAGGCCCAGATGGACTTCCGGCAGAATTTTACAAAACATTACAAGAATCACTGAATTTTCCATTGCTAGAAGTTATGAATGAAGTTATGTTAAAGAAGAGGATACCTAAATCATGGTCAGAAGCTTATATCACACTTGTTCCAAAAGAGGAGACTGATCCATTACAAATCAAGAACTATAGACCTATTTCTCTACTAAACGCAGATTATAAAATTTTTGCTTCAATATTGGCAGAAAGACTTGAAAAATATTTAAATAATTTTATCCATTCTGACTAAAATGGATTTCTGCCAAAGAGACAAATTAAAGACAATATGAGAGTAATCTTGGACACTTTGGAATGCTATGAGGCACATCCCGAAAAACAAATGACTTTGATATTTCTAGATGCACAGAAGGCATTTGATAATGTGAATTGGCGATTCATGTTATTACTATTGGAACAGATGGGCTTTGCTAGAAAATTTATTCAAGCAATTGAAGCTATATATCATAAGCAGATGGCAAAAGTAATGATAGAGGGAGAACTGACAGAATCTATCGATATAAGAAAAGGAACAAGACAAGGGTGCCCACTATCACCTCTGTTGTTTGTGTTAACTTTGGAAGCGCTAAACAGAAATATTAGAGATGAAAAGAATATAAAAGGGATGAAAATTAAAAAGGAAGAATTTAAGTTGCAAGCATTTGCAGATGATCTGGTTTTTATTTTAGAAGACCCATTAGAAACAGCATCAAAATTGATAGAAAAGATAGAGACATGGAAAGGTGGCTGGTTTGAAAATAAATAAAGATAAGACAAAGATCTTGACAAAGAATATGCTCTCAAGACAAAAGGAAGAACAGGCAGACCTATTGAAAATTCAGGTCACGAATAAGATCAAGTACTTGGGGATATACTTGACAGAAAGATTCAGTACACTAAAAGAGAATAATTATATCAAACTTAAACAGTAGATAGCGCTAGATTTGGCAAAGTGGGAAAATTTAAACTGTCATTAATAGGGACATTAATATCAACAGTCAAGATGAATATATTACCCAGAATTTTATATTTGTTTCAAACAATTCCAAATAGGCTTGGAAAAGACCACTTTGAAGATTTAAATAAAATTGTGTTGAAATATATATGGCAAAGTAAGAAAGCGAGAATAAAGTTAAAACTTTTGCAAGATGTACCCTGTTTCTCTAACAATATGGCCTCCCCCAATAGGAAGTCCCAGCATGTTTTATAGGCATGAAATGAAATTAAGCCCCTCCCCCAAATTAAGGCCTATATTAAAACATGCAAAATGGGGGGGGATTGGGGGGGGCTAGGAAGTACTTTTGTTGCACCCCTGGATATGGTGCTGCCTGTGTTGACCCCAATATGAAGTGCTCCACCAACGCCGAGGTCAACATCCAAGCCATCGCTGCCCACCTGCCCGAAGATGCAAGGGGGGGGAATTAAGTCACCCCTGAAAAGATGGCCTAGCCATTTTTGGGGGGCTCAAAAAAAAAAAAGACCCGGCCTTATTATATGAGAAACACAGTAGAATAAGAGGAGGATTTGGTTTGCCTAATTGGGAGTTGTATTACCAAGCTACAAATTTGATGTGGGTTAAGGAATGAATAACATTAAGAAATACTAGATTGTTGAAGGACATGATCTGTTGTTGGGGTGGCATGCTTTTCTATGGTATAAAGGAACTAAAACACAGGGGTATTTTAGAAGACATTATATACAGGAGTCTCTGTGGTTAAACTGGGAAAAGATTAAAAGAAAATGTTGTTTGAAAATTTCAGTCTGGTTATCAACTATTGAAGCATATTCTTATCCTATAATATACAAAAAGGAACAAACATTGGATAGCAACAAGGACTGTCTGAGGAATGAGCCAGGTAAAACTGGATTTCATCAAATAGAAAATCAACTCACTTGGTGTCAGTGAGTTACACTGGATAGACAACAACTCTAAGAAACGAGACCATTTGAATGACCAACCAATAAGAGAACCAATCAGCTGCTCAGAATTTAAATATAGCTCCAAATGAACTTCCAATCACATGACCAACTGACCAAACTGGCATACAAGACATTTATAAGATAAAGAGAATAAGACAAGAAAATCCTGCTCCTGATGGCAATGAAATGTTCAGAAACTAAATTGTCTGGCAATGAAATGTTCAGAAACTAAATTGAAACAAGCTTGGAAAGCAAACCACTGCCAAAGACAACATCTCAGGAATTCACTATCAGGAATGAATGGAGTGGCATTTATCACAAACAAAAAATTTGTCCAAGCAGTGGAAAGCTTCTCAATGGTTAATGATTACATTATGACCTTCCAAATCTGGGCCAAGTCCCTCAAAATCAGTCTATGCCCCAAAGACTGGTGTAACACAGCTTGAGATAGAGAGTTTCTATGCCACTACTGAAAAATTCTGAAGCAAGAGCCCCCAAAAGACATAGTTTATATTATTTACTCAATGAAAACTGATTTTGAATCATGAACACTTGATTCAAATAGCATAAGTATCTTTTATAAACTTGGATCTCACCAAATAAACTTCACCTTAATCAGACTAACAGTATCTGAAAACAGCCTTTTATGACCCAGTTCAGTCCTTGCTGTCAAGACATATTGTGGTTGAGGATGATTGTGGTTGAGATCATGAATTGTTGGTGCTAAGATCAAACTGCCAAAAGAAGCTTGACATAACCAAAATCCCTTTCACAACTGAGGTAAAAAATAGATTTGAACTGCGGGACATGCTAACAAAATGCCCGATAAACTGTGCAAGGAATTCAGTCAATCTTCATTGAAATAGCAGTTGAATACATACCATAGAAGCTAGAGAAAAAGCACAAGTAGCTCTCAGATGGAACCATCAGAGTAGCTAAGTGAAGAAAAGCAGCAGGGAAAGGGGAGGAAGCAAGTAGATTGAGGGTAGATTTCCAAAGAACAACAAGGAAAAATAAATGATGTTTACTGGGACCAGTGTTGCAAGCAGCTAGAAGAAGACTGCACCAAGGGAAACATCAGGAATCTATTTTAGCAAGTCAAAAGGAGCCATGGTGGCACAGTGTTTAGAATGCAGAATTTCAGGCTAACTCTGCCCACTGCCAGGAGTTTAATCCTGACTGGCTCAGGGTTGAGTCAGCCATTCATCCTTCCAAGGTTGCTAGAACGAGGACCCAAATTGTTGTGGGCAATATGCTGATACTGTAAACCACTGAGAGAGTGCTGTAAATCACTATGAAGCGTTATATAAGTCCAAACACTATTACTATTCAAACACCATTTACTGCTCATAAAAACATCATCAAAAACAACCAAGGAAAAAAAACTGTCAGACAATAAGATGTCAAAGACAGATGTTGAGAATATATGCCAGCAACAAAGAGGTCCAGCCTCCTCAGGGTGATGAGGGAAAAAAAGCAAAAATCATCCAGGAAGATGTTTTGTGTGTAATGAGCCGATGGCCAAATAACAAGACCCTGGGTGTTGATACCATTTGCCCAGAATTGCTGATGTCTGTACCATCCACAACCATCACAGCCTTCAGCAAAAAAAAAAAAAAAGGGGGGGGGAAGTAAATGCATGGTCACAGGATTGGAAATGATAAATGTTCATTCCATTTCCAAAAAAAGTCTACACTCTAAGGATTGTTCCAATTACCACATAAATGCCCTTATCATTCATGCTAGGAAAATTCTCCTTAAGGTCATACAACAATACCTGGCACCAACCATCAAAAGAAAATTACCAGATCTGCAAGTTGGCTTCAGAAGGGAGAGGGGTGTTCCTTGTGGCCATAATTCCACCATCCATGATGGAACATGGAAAAATCTCAATTATATCAGAAGAACATCTATTTGATCAGAAGAACAGAACCTGAACTCTGCTCTCAGATGTGAAGAAGGCAGTACTTGTTTCGAAAAATATAGATCTGCCAGAAAAGATTGGAAGGAATATGAATATAAGAAATTCTGAGAGAATGGAATTGATGAAGGATGGACTGGACTTTCTTGTCAAGAGGATTGCTGTGTTGTTAAGGAAAAATTTTCAACAATGGATGTTGCAGAGATATTTACAAGAAGAGATTTTTGAACTTTGGAAATGAGGTGCAATTGTTGGGAAAGTTCCCAATTGAAAACCCAAGAAAAGGTTTCATTATTAAAAGCCAAATGAAGATATTTGATCCTGGACAGATAAGAAATAATGATTGTGGTGATTTGTAGTAAATAAGAAACCATTGTAGTCTTACAATTACAGACGCTGAACAGAGTGCCTTGGACTTTAACTTTGCTGTTGTTTAACCAGTTAACTATTTTTTCTTTCGTACATGTAATGTATGAGAGGTTAATTGGCTTACAAATAGATGTAGAAGCTTATACTTTTGGACCTGCTTTGCAAGGGAGGTATTATTGTTGCAATAGATTTGTCAATGTTCAACTATGGGGGGATAATCTGTGTTTTTGTCTTTTGTTCTTTTTAATTTACATTTTTAATGTTCTTGTTCAGTTTTGTTTTTTTCTTTTATATCTTAATCTTCTGAATAAAATAAAAAAAATGATTAAAAAAAAGGAACAAACAGTTCGATATGGTGAAATATTGAATGAAAAGGGTGAACTTAAATCTATACAAAAATTAGAGAAACAAGGTATAATGATGAAATGATTTTCATATGCGCAAATACATTCAAGATATGATAAAGATTCTAAAACAGAAGGTTTCTATGATAAACTGACTGACTTAGATAAGATTTTGACAGGTACTGATGAAAAGGTGATTAAAAAATTGTATGGATATTTATTAGAAATTAAACTAGAAGAAGAACAAGTTAAAGAAACTATGATTGCTTGGGGGAAGAATTTTGGATATGGGATTGATTTAGAGAAATGGCAAAAATTGTGATCTCAAAATTATAAAATGACAATGTTAAAAGCATATAAAGAAAATGTGTATAAGATGTTTTACAGGTGGCATTTCTCCCCGACAAGAATAGCAAGAATGTTCAAGAATAAATCTGAAAAATGTTGGAAATGTCATGAGACACCTGGCTCATATTACCATTGTAATATGTGCAGACGCTAAAAAATACTGGACTAAAATCCACACCTGGTTGGAAAAAATGACAAAAAAAACATATAGATTTGTAACCAGAGATATTTTTATTGGGAATTTTACCTGAAATATATAGTAAAGATTTGAAATGCCTGATTGTAAATGTATTAACAGCAGCTAGGATTGTATTTGCTAAAAACTGGAAAAATGGGAAAACACCATCACAGGAGGAAATCATTAAGAAAATATTGGAATGTGCTGAAATGAGTAGATTGATATTTGAAATTAGAGAACAAGATGACAAGATAAACAATTTTATAAAATTTGGGATCTATTCTATCAATGGTTAGACAATAAAATATAGTAATGAAATATGTAGACTTTTAGAAAATAATAAATATATAAAGATGTACTTCTTTCTTATTATATCTACAAAATGATTCTAGGATAGATTTGAGATGATAATATGAACTGTCATAAAACAAATTGAGTAAAATGTGATTATTTTGTAAAACATGAATGAATAAAAGTATAGTCAAATGATTGATTAATAATGATATCAATGTATTTAATATTTGATTGAAAATATGAAATTATATACAATGTAATTGTAATTGAAGACTACGAAATGGAAGCACAAAACAATTTGTAAACCAACCGGTACACTGTATATATATATATATATATGGAAGATGACTTGATGTTTTTTATGTTTTGTTTGTTTATGTTTGTTTTAAAAACCAATAAAAAATTTAAAAAATGGCTAATAACCATTAATCCTTATTACTTGACTTAATCCTTTTTTGAAGCCTGTCAAGGTCAACACTACATCTTCTGATGGAAAATTCAAAATATTAACTATGTATGGCATAAAAAGTATTTCTTTTTGTCTTTCCTGATTCTTCCAGGATTCAATTTCATTGAGTGATCTCTGGTTCTAGAATTTGGGAAGAATTTCTCTTTATCCACTTTACCCACACCATGAATAATTTTGTACACCTTAATCTGAATGCTTCCCAAATAACAGATTGCTTTGAGCAATTAAATTAACCAGCCCTTGATTCAGGATTTCTCACTGTGTATGACAATATTTTGATCTCTATTGTGAATCCCAAGAATTATTCTAGAGTTATATTACTCTCATACAGTACTGTTACCCAAAATCAATAGATGTCATGAATGAAAGGAACCATGCTGTACCTACAGCCTACAACTTTCAAATCTGAAAAACTTGCCAAGAAAAGAAAAAGACAGAAATGCAAGTTCAGCATCATGAGCTGATCTCTAGAATAAAACAGCTGGCAAAAGATACATCTGGAGCTTCTTTAAAAAGTCCTAATCTTAATCTTATTTTAATAAAAGTTTGGAAAAAATGAAATGTTGAGTCAGATATAATTATTGGGTAACTCATCATGCAATTTTCAATAAAGCATATACAGTGGCTAATATATGACAGTAAATGATAGTTAATTTTCAAACTGTATGAACTATGGATTTCATTAGAAGCTTATTGAGCATTCATTAGCTGCTCATTAAGCATTCTATGCTGGTAAAATCTAAAACAATTGTGGAAAGGTGGTCATACACAGAGAAGCATAGGGCACATTCTTGGTTTCATAAACAATTCATCTAAGAAAGGGACCACCAAACTCATAATTTTAAATCCCAGGCACCACTAACTGGTACTAATTAATCTAATTTGTGGGTGTGGCTTGGTGGTCATGCCACTGGCTGGGCATGGCTTGTATGTAAATATTATAAATATTATCAATATATAAATATTGAATTTTTTATAAAAAGAGCAACTTTTACCCAAAATCAGGCAAAACAGGCAGGCAGATTGAGTTGCTCACAGAATCACAGATTCATTCAGAAATCTATCTATCTACCATTGGCTTCACATAAAATTTGCTTGTAAGCAAATTCATAAAATTTGCTGGCAAGTAAACTCACAAAATTAACTCACAACACACCATATATTTAAATATTAATTTTTTTTATTTAAAAAAGAGCAACTTTTACCCAAAATCAGGCAAAGCAGGCAAGCAGATTGAGTTGCTCACAGAATCTTTCAGTGGTCTATCTATCTGCCATCAGCTAGCTCAGTCTGTCACATAAAATTTGCTTGCAAGCAAACTCATAAAATTTGCTAGCCAGCAAACTCACAAAATTAAGGACACTTGGAGCTGTGATTCTTAAACTGGGAGAGTGGCTACCAGGAACAGCATCCAAGCTCTCTGTCCAGAAAAGTACAATCCTAGAAACAGCTAACTTCCTACACAGAACTCTCAAACTCTCAGGCCTCTAGTAAAGGACCCAAGATTGAAGAAAACTTATATCACCCACAAGGGTGAGAAGAGAATTTTTTAATACTGAAATACATATCAAAAAATATAGTGATTATTTTTAAATTGAAAGCAAGTGTATGTTGTAGGTGAAAACTGACATTCTTCACTAGTTAATTAATGCCATCTCAGCCTTATAAACTGGTCAAGTTTAGTTTGATGTGAGTATTACTTTCTGCTTTGTCTCTCAGGGCAGTTCTGCATTTATATGATAGGAATGTACTCCATCCAAACCAGATTCTTCCCATTCATCCACCATGCATTTAGATTAGTATAATCAAAACAGATTTTGCAAGATGGTTTTAGCTGCCATTCTAGTGATCAGGCAGAAGTTCCATCCATTACATTCCATGCCATATTAAGGAACAATTGGGGGATATTTTCATGTTTGCTGTTGTGTGGAAAGTAGGGGTGGGATGCAAATTTTTAAACAACCAGTTCTGTGGGCATGGCTAGGTAAGTGTGGTTAGGTGGGCATGATGGACATGGTTTCTTCTTTTCTTTTTTTTTTGCAGCACACCCCACCCTAGTTTTTTTTTTTTTTTTTGCCTTCTGGGCTTCAGGGGAGCCTCCTGGGGGGTGTTTTTACACCCAGAAAGCTTCTCTGGGGCTCAGGAAGTCAAAGAATGGAGCCTGGGAGGGCATATAGCATGTCCCTGTGCTCCATTTTTGAGCTTCCCGGGCCTCACGGGAGCCTCCTGGGGGTGTGTTTTTGCTCCCAGAAGGCTTCCCTGTGGCTCAGGAAGGCAAAGGGGGAGGGCACACAGCACCTCCTATACTCCATTTTTGAGCCTCATGGGCCTCAGGGGGGTCTCTTGGGGGAGTGTTTTTGCTCTCAGGAAGCTTCCCTGGGGCCCAGGAGGGTAAAAATTCGAGCATGGGGTGTTCATGAGTCCCCCTTTGCATCCTGGGCCTCAAGGAAGCCTCCTGGATGAAGCAGTAAGAATCCTGGATGAAGCAGTAAGACAGCGAGGGGGATCACAGCTAATCATCAGAACAGCTGATCATCGGGAGGGAACAAAAGAAATACCTTAAGGAGTAACTGGGAGGGGGGAGGACATAGCATGTGTTGGGCATGCACATTGGGCATGCACCCATTGGGCATGCACGTGATGTAGCACATGGATGATAAGGACTGACTGGATAGGAAGTGGAGGGGTGGGCAGAGAGGGGTGGAACCAGCCAGGGGCATGATTTGCTGGTCTCTGAACTGCACAGAGTAATAACAACCAGTTCTATAGAACCAGTCCGAACTGGTAGAATCCCACCCCTGGTAGAAAGGAATGGTAAGGGGGAAAAAGGAAGGGAAACAAAGCCAGAACAGTCCATAACCCTTCTCTTAAAATGCCCTGTATAGAGTAAATAACATCAGGCTCTTTTGCCATAATTTTGTTGTAGCAGAGTAGGAATTGCTAATGATGCAAGTAATGAAGAACACCACACACTTAATCCATGAATTTTTTTTCATGGCTTTCTTTTTTTTTTCTTTGAAAGAAATCACAAATGCAAAATGCATTTCTTCCAGTTGAATGAGAACTAGTGGGGGAAAAGTAGGAATTTTCTCTAATTGTTACAACATTGGATGAAACAGTTTTAATTTTAGAATATATTGATGAAATCTCAAATAACTGGAGACAGAGTCAAGTTTAAGGAAAGAAGTCCCTGCTAACAATGGTATATTCCTCAATCTACAACCCTTGTCCTTGTATTGCTTTATATGCTTAAGATTTTCTTATCCAGGTATTGTTCTAGCCTTCAAAGGACAAAAAAGCAGTCTTGCCTTCTTTGGTTATTGAAAACTCTTACACCTATTAACTATAGTGGTGAACAAACAATTTTTTCCTATTCGTACAAATGAATGGGAAGAATGATGACTAGACAGTTTTTAAATTCTAGTTTTCTCATCCAGATCGTTCTACATAATTAGCTTTTAACTGAATTTTACATAGATTTTGTAGGCTGTGTAGCAGGCTGGTTCTTTTGACAAAAACCAACTGGTTGCTAGAATTTTATAGAAAATCAGATAAATTTGACCTATAAAGGGAGCACATTTCATCTTATTTTAAAACTGTCAAAGCTTCAGTGACAGTCATAAAGCTATAATCTGAATAAAGGCCTGGGAAATGTGATGTTGGATAGCAAACATAGCCCTATGTTGGAGAACTTCTAAATATTCATTTGAGGTTGTATAAATTTTTCCCAGGGCTATAATTCTTAATAAGTTTTACATGCATATATTCCCATTATGGTTAATAATATCTGAAATGGTCTTCCTTTTCTTGTTGATATTCCAATATAGAGGTTCTAATTCCTCCTAGATTTCCAAATCAGTATAATCAAAGCTACCCAACAATGGAGAAGATGATTATCTAGGAACATCACATCAGAGATGTAAGCTACTAGCACTTATTATTTTATCACCTGTATTAAAATATTAATGTGATTATAATACTACATTGTATTTCATATCACATATCATAATCATTTATAAAAGTAAAAGGTATTCTAATAAGATTGTGGCTCTTTGGATACATGATATTTAAAAATGCCTTAAGATACTTACAAATATGTTAATTTGCTCAAATGTAATTCTGCCCCACCAAAGTCATATTCCAGGTGAAATGGAGAGCATTTGTGTATAATGGTGTGATGTAAAACAGAAGTTTTAGACATCCTTTTCTTTTTCAAGTATGTACAAATACATGTAATTTTGGAAGAAGGAGTCATAATCAAGTTTTCTCAGTGATGGAACTGTATCTATGGTTGAAAGTCAGAAGATAATCCTATTATGGGCTCTCAAACTCTTCTTCAACAGCGAAACTCAGAGTCCCCTATCTAAATTTGTTTAACAAACAAACAAACAACCTCCCTGGAATAAATTTGATATGTAGAGGAACTATGCAATAGAGGCAGAGAAAATTTCATTTCAAGGAAAATATTTGTGGCTCAGGGTTGAAATAAGGGGGTCTTGGTGCTTTCTGAATGTTGTTTTCTTGCAAATATTTTATTACTCAAACTAGGTAACATCATCAGTGCTAGTGATCACAGTATTCCAGGGGTGGTCTTGCCAAGGCTTTATAAAGTAGTGCTAATACTTCACATGAAATCTTGATTCTATCCCTCTGTTAATGCAACCTAGGATTCAGTGGTGGGATTCCAATTTTTTTACTCCTGGTTCTGTTGGCTGGGCTTGGTGGGCATGGCAGGGGAAGGATGCTGTAAAATCTCCAGTCAGAAGTGGTATTTGCTGGTTCTCTGAACTACTCAAAAATTCTACTATCAGTTCTCCAGAACTGGTAAAAACCTACTGAATAGAATATTGCTAGAATTATATTGGCTTTTTGGACTGCCTCATACAATTGGTTCATATTTATGACATTGTACCTTAGGACTGCAAGATTCCTCTCACTTTTATTTCTATTGAGCTAGGTTTCATCTAATCTATACCTGTACATTTGGTTTTTCTTGCTTAAGTGTAAACCTTACTTTTCTCTACATTGAATTTCATTTTGTTAGATAGGGCCCAATGCTCAAGTCTGTTCTGGATCTTGATACTATTTTCTTGGTATTGGCCAATTTAGTGTCATTTGCCAGTTTAGTGTTTTCTGAAAATTTGATGAGCTCCCCTTCTATTCATTCATCTAAATCATTTATGAATCTATTGAAGAGTACTAGGACTAAAATGGTTGCTAAAATGGAATACCTTACTGCTTCATGTTGCTGTAGTTCCATTAAGGACTACATGTTGAGTGCAGTTTGTTAGCCAGTCACAAATTCATCTTGTCTATCCTACATTTTTCTAGCTAGACCACAAAGCAGACCACAAAGAAGTATATCACCTACTTTGTCAAATGCCTTACTGAAATCCAAATATACTATCTCCAAAGCATTTTGCTGGTCCACTGATTTAATCACTTTATCAAAGAATGAAATAAGATTTGTCTGGCATGATCTGTTTTTGATAAACCCTTGTTGGTTTCTGGTTATAACTTTGCTTGCTTCTAAATGTTCGTAGATCTGTTGCTTGATTAACTTTTTCAGGATCTTCCTATATATTTATGTCAGACTGATTGATCTATAGATTCCTGAATATTTTTTCCCTTTTTTAAAGATGGGAACCACATCAGTTCTTTTCCAGTCCTCAGTGCTCCAGGATCTTTGAAAAATATGATCCAAGGATTCCAAAATCAGGTCTGCCAGTTCCTTCAGATGGATGCAATATAAAAACTTGTTACCATTTTCTTACTTATTTGTATTCCTAGTCTGACTTTTATGGTTATGTTTTTGGTAGATTGGGCTATATTTTCTTTTTGCGTGAAAGTAGATACAAAGAATAAATTCAGCAGCTGTGCTTTCTCTCTACTGCCCATTATTTCCTTGACTTCATTTTGAGCCTTAGCTTTCCTGACTTCATCTTTGCAAGTTCATACTCTTTGTTCCTGCCCCATTGTCCTCATATTATACAGTGGGATTCCCAAACTAATATAGCAACACAGCCAAGGAACAGTTAATCACTCTCCAAAAGATAGAGGAGGGAACTAGAAGAATAATTATATTGGTGCCAATTCTTACAAATAGAAAAGAAGTGATAGAGGGGGGGTTGTAGTTGCCAGAAGTTAGAATTTAATGTAATGCAAACACAAGCAATAGAACATAATCAAACCTGTATCTTACACTTTAAAACTTAGACTTTTACAATTGGTTGATCTGCAGATGCCCTATAATCTTCCTAATAGGCAAAGGGATTGCTCTTATTCTCAGCATGTTCCTTGTTTAGTTGAGTAATCTGCTTTTTTGCATTGTATTTACTTAATCCCTAAAGCAATGCTTATTAATACATGGTACAATGAGGATTCCCCCCCCCCCCACCCAGTATGTGGCAAAGCTGGGTTATGATGAGTAGGACTGGTGCAAGAACACTAATTGATTTCCATGCCAAGAGAACCTTAGTTCAGTACCTTAACTACAACAGCACTCTGGTTGTTTCTGAATGGGGGTATTAATTGCAAATTATTTATTGGTGAATAATTCACACACAGTGCCAGTTGTTTTATGTGAACTGATACACTTAATAATAGCTCAGGTGCACTTGTTCTTATACTTAAACAGTCCTTGATCTGTGCTATGATGTTGATGCCAAGATATAATTCATAATACTTCAGCTTGAAATACATTGTATTGCAATATCATAAAACAAAATCAAAACCAAATTGAGTAGGGTGTAAAAAGAGTCAAGGATGGGAATAATTTTCCTGAATTTCATTATAAAATCTTTCTTTTTATGAAAGAAAACACGCAGAACAAGGCACATAGGTTCCAATTCATAACAAGCTTTTGTTTCCTGAGTGTTCCAAATCAGTAGTACAACTTTTGCACAATGTAATTTACCTATACTGAACTTCACTTTAGCAAAGCAGTTGCATACATGAAACATATTGCAATTATAAACAAGCTCTATTATGCAAGATGATTTTTTGTGAGGAAACTGGAAGAAATCAGAGATTTCCATATGTATGTGAAAGTGTAGTTACTATTCTCCATATGATATTGACAAGTGATCTCCTATGCTCTTGTGGCACTTTGGGACACTGAGAATATCAGTCTTTTGCTGAAACAAAGAGGAACTCTAACTGCTTGAGGCATCTGTGAGTTACAGCCACAGCCCATAGCCAAATCCCAATGCAAATAGTTCTCACCATTTGAGTCACCTCACAATGAGTCACACCTTGCTTTGTTTTCAGAGAGAATAAAGAGGAACCAGGGAATATTGGAGTATAGACCTCTCCATGTGCTCTGAGCAGCAATAACAAGGAGAAATTGTTCTCATGTATTGCAAGAGTTGGTTTGTCTATAGACCCATGCAACACTTTATGAAGAACTTTAAAAAAAACAGCACAGTTTTTTTTAAATGAACATTTCTGCCTTGAATATACAAATAGTATGTTCATTATCTACAGATGACTCATTGTTTGTACAAAATAATGTTTGGATTCTGTTTATTAAAAATAAAAGAAGAAAAGAAATAAGTGATTTGTTTGGCATAAAAAGCTATATTTATAAACTGTGGCTATAGTCAAGTGTCCCTTCATTATACATTTTCAGGATACAAATTTACAGTAAGACTATGTTAAAATTATTAAGATGGCATCACATCTGTTTTGAGCACCAGAAAGGTATTTGAAACACTAGTTGTTTTATATATTATTCACACAGGGGCTCCTTACCCAGAGCTTCAGAAGGCAGGAAGAAGCAATCAGGAGATGGTTCTTCTGTATAGATTTTGCTGAAAATAATAAAAGTTGCACATGAACATATTCTGCAACTGTTATCCATTCCCAGAGATCTTGTACAGAAGGGATTCTCTTTAGAAAGTGCCCAGCATTTAACAACTGACTAAAAGGAATAGTAGCCAGTGAGATAGAGTGGGCCTAGTCTTGAAATACATTTCAGGTGCTGATGTTCTTGCAAATTCAGGAGGGTGATGAGGGCAGAATTAGATCTTAATATTGTAAGTTCTAACAGTCCTACACGCATCTTGTTCAAATCACATTGAAATTTCCAACCCACCCTTCCCAGAAAACAACTGAAAACGGACAATTTTCGTTATGTATGTGTCGTGATCATTGTTTTTTTTAATGTTTGTGCATTGGATTCAAACAGCAAACTGTGTGTATTTCAACTGTTATCACAATGTGGTCAAGAGGTCCGTGTCTTTCATAATTTACACACATCAGTTCATTACAGCATAATATCAGGCTTGTGAAAACCAAGGGTGTGGTATTATAAGCAGTATTGGTAGTGCACCTAGATATTATATTATCTAACTTGAAAATATTTCTCTTCTAAGATTCCCCCCCCCCTTTTTTTTCCATGATAAAAATAGTTTTCACCAAACGTTGGTGGTGCACACGCACTACCAGCCACTCTGCACCACACCCCTGACCGTGATTGAAACGCAGGCTCTTGAGATGGTTGATTTAAAAAGTATTACAAAAAATTTCCATACAAAAAACTATTTTCATAGAAATCTTGCATTTCCACAAATAAATCTGAACATTCTTTTCCCTCTTGTTTTTGGATGAGGGAAAAAAAGGCTCAAGAATGTTGCTCATTTAAACACCACTGATTGTGTTGAGAAATTCAGTCCAGTTTTTAAGTTCTCCACTTTCCCTGCTGGTTAGGTGGCCCGTCTATATTTCAGCTACTTGTGAGAATGCCACAGGCTCCCTTGAGTTCATTTTGAACAGGAACAAGAGTTTTCCAGACCCCTTCCGGGCTACAAATTACACTCTTTTGCTATATCAAATGTATACTTTGCTTCACAGTTAAACAATGACAGAATTGCTTATAGTTAGGCATCATAAGGAACATCATCTTTAAGAAAAGAAACTGAGGGAAAACTTTTTATTTTCTCATTTAAAATATGGCCCACCTCCTTTGGGTTCTCTCCAAGCTCCAACACAGATGAATTATGTGATTTTCTATTGGCATATGTTTTTATCTTTTATTCAGTTGAATGACACAGTGAGAGAAACAAAAATTGCAAGTAACACTTCTGTTTTAATTCTTCTATTTATGGTTTCCTTTTTTCATGACTTTCCCTCTGAATGAGCGCCCATCAGCTGGCAGACCCATATTGATTTTGATCAGCAATTACAAGGTCTTCTATGCTCAAGAGTACAGAACAGTTTTTTTCCCCTGTAAATAGAGTTTTGAGCTATTATTTTTCAGAAACTCCTCTGGTACAGTAGTTACTTTCTTGAAGCTGTTTGGTTGCTTCTCCAGTCCCTGGCAAATGATGCACTTCAGAAAGATACCTGCCATTTCTCACTGTGATTCCAGAAAATTCCCATAGAACTTTTGCTTGTTACAGAAAGGTGGACCCCATGACAAACGATGGAATGCCAACACCCAACCCTCCCTCCCCTGACAAATACGGTTGCTCTGTGATGCTTGTGATTTGAGTCTGGCCTTTGCAACTGCTTAGATCTCAGAGTCTCTAGTTCATAGACACAGCGGCATGAGGTAACTCATTTTATTTTGCACAGGTTGCATATTTCCACAGGAAACATTCTCGCAAATGTTGGTTTGGGGGCAGGGAAAAGGAAAAGAAAGGAAAGGGGAAAAAACCAAGAGTTTGTGCTTGGGGTTGGGTGGTCTCCCAGCTCTATGCCATAGTTTCTTTTCCTGGCAACCTTCTGTCATTAAATGTGTGCATGTTGATAACCTCTTCTGTCTTCACAATTACTGGAGCCTGTGGTTTATGTTTTAACCGACGCTGACATTTCAAGGACATTCTCAGCTCCTCTACCATGGCACTACAAAAGGACCTCTATAGGAGATGTGTGGAGAAAAAAATGAAAAGAAGAAAATAGAAAATCATAAAATTATTATTGCTGTTATTACAGTAGCACATGTATTAATTAATTATTTGATATTAATCAAGTCATTTATTTTCAATTTCTAACTGAAGCTCAGCCCAACCTAGTATGCGAAATGATTGATAAAAATTCTACTCCAAAGTCCATGGCTAATATGGGCAACATTTCAAATTTTGAATCATTTCTCACCTGAAATTATAAATCTTCTGATTGCTCAGTCTTCCCAACCTTTAAATATAAGTTGTGCTTCAGCCAAAATCTCCTAACAACATTGTTATATTTTAAATATGCATCTCATGTGGTTAAACTGCCATCAAGCTGTTTTGGCTTTCTGAAAACATTTTATTTTCTAAGTAGATTCTAATAATGTACATTACATATAAAGAGTTGATCCCATGGTGGTTTAATGGTGGTTTAATGAGGCGGTGATTGGATGAGTCACAGCTGATAATTGCACACATGGAAAGTGATGCAGCTGAAATGAAAAGATCCTTTTTTGCATCCGGCTGAAACCTCCTGTATCAGTGATTACTGTTGTACAAATGGAAACTGTCAATGGATATTCCAAAAGTCATCAGCTACTGAACATATATGTTCACAATATTCTCAGGATAAATATGCATTCAAACACCTCTTTTCATTAACTGCTGCTAGCAAAGGTCTTCAGATCATGACATTCTGAATCTTCAAAATAATGCATATTTATTCTGAATAAATGTCTAGTTTAAATATTGCTTTTGTATTAAATGGTGCTAAGTTAAATTTATAAATGCTGAATAATCAGCAAAAGAGACCAAAAAGTTGAAAGCTACACCCAAGAATAGTTAAAATGACAAAAAGGAACAAGTTTTTATATTGCATCCATCTGTTTTAAAATATTTAGTTTTGATATTTTTCCCTGGAATTTATCAATCACTCACTCATGCGTGAATTACATCTAGAAAAGTAAAGGAGAATATTTGAAGTTCAGAAGTGAAAGGGTCTTTGATGCTCTCTGAGCTTGATTGTTTTCTTGCAGATGTTTCAAAAAACACCAAGGACCCTTCATTACATCTAAAATCAACAGAGCAACTTGTTTTTTTTCCTTGAAGAAGATGTTTTGCTTGTCATCCATGAAGCTTCATCACTTCTTGGATGAGAAGTGAAATATCCTCCTCCTCAAGGGGGAAAAAAAAAACATAATCTAGTTGCCTTTTGAAAAAGCACCTTTGAGACAACCATGAACTGTATGACCGAGAATCTCCATAGATATCAGGGACCTTATCATCATTCCCAACAAGGAAATGACAAGGAAGCTGGAAACCAAATAGTTTCAGAACATTACTTAAAACACTTTTTGAAATATAATCAGAAAAAAATTTATGCCTAAATTATTGCAAATCAAAAGAAATAAAACCATGTCTTCTTCTTCTGCTTAATCCTGTCAGGAATGAAAGTGTACAATGGTGTAGGAATTCCAGATGCTTTTTCTGCAAAGAAGAGTTTTCAAACAAAAGAGCTTTTGCAAAAAAGCTCCAAAAAGCTTTCTCATCCTTTCAGTGCATCGTTTGATGCTCCCACTTGAAGTACATTGTAAAATTGAAGATAATCAAGTTTAATAAGACAAATCATCAAGTTTAATAAGACAAATCATCAAGTTTAATAAGACAAATCATGTTAAAAACCACAGGGAGATGCATAATTGAGGCTACAGACTATATCTACTATCAAGGTTATCAAAAACAAAACTCTGGTTTTGTATGGAAGTAGGTCATCTGAAAAAGAAAACCTGTTTTTATCAGGTTCCAGGGTTTCTACCTTGTTTCAACATAACTAAGTGTATAGCACTCATAATAGATTTGTTACTTCTGGTGATTTGATCATTTTGGATGAATTTTAGTAAACCCAAGAGGAGAAAAAGCCAACATTTGAAAATATAGCTTCATATATTCTTTATTGTTGGAACAGTAGTCTTTGTACTTATACCTACACATGCACAGATATGGGCTTACAACTAAAAGTACCATTTCAAACCAAATCCAAGGAGTTCTACAATCACAAGATATGCATTTTCCCCCTGCAGGTATTTCTAATATTTTATTATATAGTCCTCTACACTTTGCACTGATTTCCCCAAACCAAAATTCATTAGTGCCTGATTAATTTAAGATACAGAACAGCTTCCTCTGACCATCGGACCCCAAATCACAATGAGCCAATTGTAACCCAACACAAACAACTATGGGGTTGTTGTGCTCTCTCTCGCTATCCCCACACATGCATGTGAGGGGAGAGGGAGGGGGAGGGAGGGAGGGGGAGAAAGGGAGAGACCATTTTACATAGGGACCACTACTTCTGATCACTATTGTATTCAAGAAGTAGCAATATTTAGCACAGGTATCTGAAGACAAGTTTAGTATGTATTATGAGTTGGAGAGTTACGTATAGATTGTATAAACATTTTTTCCCAGCTGCAAAGTTTTGCTCAAACTTTTCCAGATGTCAGATTAGAGTCTTTTTTATTTATCTTCAGACTTTCTTTTGTATACAGTGAACATATATCTTGATAAGCTATCCCTGAAGAATGGTGTGATCTATCAAGAAACCCCCATGCATAAAATGAAGAGTTTGTCACTCTTCAGAGCAAAAGGACTTACAGAATTACAATGTTCTATGATCAGTTTTCCCACTTGTTTTTTTGGTCCAAAGTAGCCAGGAATGACTCAAGTTAAGAATGTGCTGTAGATATAGAAGCTCTTCACTTTTTCCCTTTCCCATTTTCCTTTCGTATGGATAGATTATATGAAAGAGAGACTGACAAACAATATGAATGGATAGACAGATAGACATCATTCTTCAAGAGTACAATAACAGCTTGGGAAGATATATTAGACTGGGAACACAACTGAAACTATTCCCTCAGTATTGTTTTTCAGATTAATTTCTGATGCTCTGTCCCTATTTGGATCTTCATACATGGTGTCATAGGAGATCAAGTTTTAGGAAATTATTTAATTCAATCCAAAGAAAGAACAAATGAAAAATCTCTATCTAAAGAGAGCTCTATCCAGAAATTCTGAATGATATTCATGAATATATTTTGTACCTCCTTTTTGCTTCGTTAAATTCTACCCACCCAACCACCCAACCTCCCAAAAGAAGGATTGAAAAAGAATTCAAAAGCTGAAGTGTCTTTGGAAGCTACTGCTGGCACAGAATGCAGCCATATGTGTTGTGAATGAATAATACAAATAAAGTATATTGAGCTTGAAGTCAAGTGCAAGGGTTCTGGCCCTGCACTTCTGATTGGCTGTTAATGGCAGGATCGGATTGGTCCATTCAGGAGCATCTGATTGGCCATTAACAGGCCATTCCTATTGGTTAATAGAGCTAGTGCTCCAGGTTTGCTATTGGTTGAATAGTTAATAAGTTGCCTATATAAGGAAGGCTATAGCAGCCCTCCAGTTTGAGCTGTCACACCATGTAAATAAAGAGTTTGAAGTTCACTGTTTCTACTGGCTCATCGCCATTATTCACACCCATGCTCCAGACCTAACACTGGCGACGAGGGTGGGATTGGATGACATCAGAGCCAACTAAGCACGTGGCTGAAGTGCACAACGGCGAAACCATGTCCGGCGGCGTAGTACCACCCGCTCCGTTCGATCCAGCTCAAGAGGACTGGGAGTCCTACATGGATTGTTTTCAAATGTTTTTGGAAACGAATAATCTGAAGGATGCCACACCTGAGAAGAAATGGGCGGTATTCCTAATGCACTGCGGCCCGGCAGTTTTCAAAATGGCTAAGGCATTAGCGAAACTGGCAGAAGCAAAGGCCATGGACTGGGACATCCTCGAACCGCTACTAAGGGCCCACTATGCACCAATAGTTCCAACAGTCGTAAGACGACACGAGTTCTATCAAAGAAACCAGGGGAAAGGAGAAAGCATTGCCGATTTTGTTGCAGACCTCCGGAACTTGGGAGGCCTTTGCGATTTCACCGACCTAGAAGAGGCCTTGAGAGACCGAGTAGTCCTCGGGCTAGACGCCCTAAATGTACAGAGCAAAATAATGGCAAAGGGTGACATCACCCTTAAAGATGCCATAGTTGAAGCTACAGCAGCGGAGGTGACCAAGAAGTCGGCTGCCCAGCTACGCCGAAATCATACTCCAGCACACCCACCGGCCAGCGAAATTTCACCTAACGCAGAAGGGCAGCTACCGACGGCCCACCATGAGGACCTCTCTTCATCATCAGATAGCGATGAAGAAGAGGTCCATCACCTGTGGTCCGATCGGGAACGATACCCGAAGTCCCAGCAACTGTGCGCTGGCTGAGGGGCCAACCATTACCGCTCCGACTGCAAATTCCGTGACGCGCTCTGCCACGAGTGCGGGAAACGAGGCCACATCGGACGGGTCTGCAGAAGCCTCCTCAGACCCAGCCAGATCTCAAAAGGAACCAATCTCTGCCAATCGACAGGGAATCGCGCTGTAAGGCAAGAACCAGTAAACCACTCCTACAGAAACTGACCTGTGAATCGTCTAGCAAGACGGGAAGAGGCTCACCAAACACTCACTATTGGCCATGCCTCTTCACTAGACACTAAGAAAATTTGGGTCAACGTGAACATTGAAAATTGGCCTTGCCAAATGTAAGTTGACTCGGGATCGTCTCTTTCAATGGTCTCATGGAAGACCCTCAAGCAACTCATCCCCACTATCCGGCGCCAAGACCTTCAATTCCAACGGCTCATGTTAAAGGACTACCAGGGGAACTGGATTCCAGTCGCAGGATCCAGTCGAGTCTGGGTTGCATTCAAGAACTGCACGGTGTACTTACCCCTGATGGTGATCGATAAGGACCGGCCTAGTCTGTTAGGCCTGCAATGGTTCGCACCACTTGGCATTGAAGTGGCTGGCATTAACCAAATCAGCGGCAGTGACTGGGAGGAAGACCTCGCCCACGAATTCAGGGACGTCTTCGAGGAAAAGCTAGGCGAGTACAAGGGGACCCCGATATCCTTTAGCCTTAATCCAAAGATAGCTCCCATTCACCTTAAGCCTCGTCGAGTTCCGTTCGCTCTAAAGCCAAAAATCGATGAGCAACTTGAAAAGTTGATTGCCCAGGGAGTGTTAAAGCCAACCGACCACTCCCCATGGGAAACGCCGATTGTGACACCAATTAAGCCGGAGGGCTCCATTAGAATTTGTGGGGACTACCGAGCCACCCTAAACCATGCCCTGCAACAGAACCCATATCCGGTGCCGGTGGTACAACACCTCCTCCATTCCCTGGGGGGCGGAAAAGTCTTCGCTAAACTAGACTTAGCTCAGGCTTATCAGCAACTGCCAGTTGACAAAAAAACGGCACAGGCACAGACTATCGTAACACACCGAGGTGCCTTTAAGTGTACGCAGCTTCAATTCGGAGTCAGTGTGGCCCCGGGGATCTTTCAGAGCCTAATGGAGAGACTATTGCAGGGGATCAAGGGCGTTGTCCCCTATTTTGATGATGTGCTCATTGCCGCCCCCTCTCCAAAAATCTTACAGGAGCGTTTAAGACTGGTATTACGAAAATTCCAGGAAGCAGGCTTGAAAGTCAAAAGAAATAAGTGCAAACTGTGTACCGATCGTGTTGAATTTTTAGGGTATTTAATTGACAGTCAGGGTATTCACTCTACCAATAGCAAATTGAGAGCAATAAAAAATGCTCCCAGACCCCAGAACAAAACCAACTTCCAGGCGTTCTTAGGCCTCATCAATTTTTATAATGTATTCTTGCTGCACAAGGCGACTGTCACTGAACCTTTACATCGTCTATTAGATAAAAATTCTATTTGGGTATGGGGTCACAAAGAAGAGCAAGCGTTCCTTAATGTGAAAAAACTACTGACTTCGGACGCTGTACTAATGCAGTACAATGAGATTTTGCCAATAAACATTACATGTGATGCGTCACCTTTTGGAGTGGGTGCCATTTTGAGCCATGTGTTACCTAATGGTTACGAAACCCCTGTTGCTTACTTTTCAAAGACACTCTCGAAAACTGAGCGAAATTACAGCCAGATCGATAAAGAAGCCCTGGCGATCGTATTAGCTGTTAAAAGATTTTATGAGTACGTGTACGGCCGGGTTTTCACCATTGTAACTGACCACAAACCATTGCTCGGGATCATTGCTGGGGACAAGCCAACTCCCTACATACTTTCTCCCAGAATGACCCGCTGGTCAGAATTCTTGGCTGCCTACAATTATCAGCTACAATATCGTCCCGGTAAAGCCATTCCCCACGCCGACGCGCTGAGCTGTACACCACTCCCTGAAACTATCAACGATACTGCACCAACGATGACAGCGTTGCAGATCGAGACACTCCACACACCGCCATTAAGGGCCCATGAAATAGCGAGAGAAACAAAACGCGACCCCATCTTAGCACGAGTTCTCACATGGGTGCAACGCGGATGGCCATTGGACCAAGTACCAGATGACTTTGCACCATTCAAAAGTCGTCAAACAGAATTGTTCTCACAGAAGGGCTGTGTCATCTGAAGCGATAGAGTCGTTATCCCAGAACGACTCCAACAGACATTGCTAAGAACCTTGCATGATGGCCACCCTGGCATCGTGCACATGAAGGGCCTCGCACGAAGCTACGCATGGTGGCCAGGCATCGACAGACAAATCGAATCGTGGGTTAAAACTTGCAGGAGATGCCAAGAAGTAAGCAACGCTCCACCAAAGGCAACCCCAACCAAATGGGAGACGCCGCGGGGACCCTAGCCCCGGACTTTGCCGGGCCGACCAAAGGCCACACGTTTTTGCTAACCGTCGACACCTACTCGAATTGGCTCGAGATTCACCGAATGAGCAACACAACCACTGACGCGGTCATCAAAAGACTGGAAAGACTGTTTGCAACCCATGGATTACCAGATGTTCTGGTATCTGATAACGGGCCCCAGTTTACCGCGCTGTCTTTTGAGCAGTACCTGGCTGACCGCGGTATCCGACATGCGCTCACTTCACCTGCACACCCTGCTGCCAATGGTAGGGCTGAGCACATGGTACAATTCGTCAAAAAGATTCTTCAAAAGATTGACTACGACAACATCGACGAGAAAATCAACTGGATCCTTTTTCTACAACACATCACACCTCACAGCGTCACCAACAAAACTTCCGCCGAGCTGCTAATGGGACAAAAGCTCTGCTCCCACCTCGGTCAGCTACACCCAGCCTATGAACCAGAAAAACCACTCGGATCCAGCGGCCGATGCTGTACCTTCCAGGTAGGCGATTTAGTATTCACTAAAAACTTATTGGGCGATACGCTGTGGGTAGAAGTGATCGCAATCCGCGTAACCGGCCCAAGATCATACCTCGTTCAGTGCCCTGACGACAGACTTTGGAAGTGCCACATAGATCAACTACGATTGCGGCTACCGTCACGCACTTCCAAACTCCCTTATGACCAAACTGGGGGGGGGGGAGATACAGAGGAAAGCGAACTGCAATTTGAGGGAAACCTTTTTGAAGAAACTGATAATGGGACTGAAACCCAGGAACAGGAACCAGGGACCGAAGTGAGTTCACCTCAGGGAGTGGCCAGTGATATTGGTGACGACGGGAACGCGAACTCGGAACCAGAGGCACCCCTACTGATAAACAATGATCTACCTCAGCAGAAGTGCAGCCAACCACCAGGCACTTTGCGAAAATCGAAAAGACCAACAAAACAGCTGTCCTACCTTAAGGACTATGTAACCGTGCCCCATGGGCAGAAGCTGGGGGAAAGGGGTGTTGTGAATGAATAATACAAATAAAGTATATTAAGCTTGAAGTCAAGTGCAAGGGTTCTGGCCCTGCACTTCTGATTGGCTGTTAATGGCAGAATCAGATTAGTCCGATTGGTTAACGGAGGTAACGCTCCAGGTTTGCTATTGGATTGGTCCGATTGGTTAACGGAGCTAGTGCTCCAGGTTTGCTATTGGTTGAACAGTTAATAAGTTGCCTTTATAAGGAAGGCTATAGCAGCTCTCCAGTTGAGCTGTCATAATATGTAAATAAAGAGTTTGAAGTTCACTGTTTCTATTGGCTCGTCTCCATCATTTGCACCCATGCTCCAGACTCTTAACAATATGGACATTTCTTGGGCCCCTAGGATAAGCCATGTTATAGCACCATTGTACAAGCTGCACTGGTTGCCACTTTGCTTCTAATACTTTCAATTCAATATTTCATATTGGTAATTATCTTTAAAACTCTTTATGGCATGGATTCAAGTTACCTGGGGAACTATCTCACCCCAATAGCATTGGTCCATCTCTTCCCCTGTGCAACAGAAGGGGCATGTTATGAATCCTGCCAATCAAGGAATTTTGGCTGGCAGGAGGAGTACATTTTCTGCTGTGGTTCCTACCCTCTAGAACATCTTGTTTGATCTGAAAGTGGTTAAAGGACTGAGATAGGACTTCACCCCTTGTGTATCTTTCTCCCTTCCTTGACATCTCTGTTAGTTTTAAGTCAATTTTAATGTTAATTTTTTTTTTTTTTACTTACTCTAGGTTAATGAAAAGAAAGACTGGAGTGACATGGTAAATGGTGCTCCAATATCTAAGGGGCTGCCACAAGGAAAGGGGTGGGTCATCCTATTCTCCAAAGGCAGGCACATGAAGGCAGGACAAGAAGCAATACATGGGAACCAATCAAGGAGAGAAGCAACCAAGAATTAAGGAGAAATGGCATGATAGTGAGAACAATTAATCAAAAGTGGAATGAATAGCCTCCAGAAGTTGTGGATGCTCTAATACTGAAAGTTTTTAAGAAGAGAATGGACAACCATTTGTCTGAAATGGTATAGGATTTCCTAGGTTGGACTAGAAGATCTGCGACTCTGGTCCCTTCCAGCGCTGTTGATTCTATTTGTTTGTAAATTGCCTAGAGTCGCCTCTAAGTGGATGGGCAGCATATAAATTTAATAAATCAATAAATAAATATTTTCTCTTTATTAAATGTTTTCTTGCTCAAACTAGGGAAAAATATCTATGTGTTGAATAAATTATCTGCAGTATTCATTTTACAATATGAAAGTGCAGTAAAAAGTCAAAATTCTACTTTATTCTGCAAGCTTTATTCTACAAGCTTTATTCAGAAATTTATTACTTCCAGCTTTGCACAACAGATGGTATTTGAAATCTTGTTAAAAAGAAAACTTTGCCATTTGTACCTGATATGAGGGTCAGTGTTCAACCATCTATTAGGGCATCTGCATCAAAGTGCATTTCATGTTTGTTTGCTTTGAGAGTTGCCAGATTTCCCTTAGCCTTTTTTTCCTAATAAGAATACCAAATAATGAGGATGTTGGGAGTTGACAGTCCAGATTATTAAAGCCAAGAAATGCAAGCTCCCCAAAGTAGGTGGATATATCTATATCTATATCTATATCTATATCTATATCTATATCTATATCTATATCTATATCTATATCTATATCTATATCTATATCTATATCTATATCTATATCTATATCTATACCTATACCTATACCTATACCTATATCTATCTATCTATCTATCTATCTATCTATCTATCTATCTATCTATCTATCTATCTATATTTTAGATGGGTATCAGATGATATATGCTGTCTTAATGACCACTGATTTTTTTTTTTTTTGATGATTTGATGCTTGTGATAATTGTTTATGGCAATGTTTAAGGATTGGTTTATCTCAAAATTATTAAAATAGTAAATCTGAGAAGCAAAACAAGAAAACCTAGATAACTCACATCTTATATGTTAAGTTCTGCGCATGGGCGCAAGGAACCGAGATGAGGCAGTGAACAGTGAACTTCAACTCTTTATTAATCATTCTGAACAGAGCAAAAACCCTAGGGCAGCAGCAGCCCTTTTATAGGGCAGGCTGCTGACCTATTAGCCAATGAGAAACATGAAAGTGTTAAACTCTTGAACCAATGAGAGTGGCTCGTTAACTGCCAATCAGATTCCCCAGAATGGACCAATCCGATATCGCTATTATTGGCCAATCAGAAGTGCAGGATTAGAACCCTGCTTTTTCTTAAGGATTGTTAAACTTTATTTAAGCACTTTTATTAGTTCATAACATTATACTTCACCTAATTCACATAATTTTAAAAACAGATAGAGGCATCCTTTTCTATTTTTATACTATTATAATTAACTATTCAGTTCAGGGGTCAATGGCACGAATCACTTATGAAAAGACATTGAAAACTTTGCCTTCACTTGTTTATCAAATAACCCAAGAGATTAATTAAACTCAAGATCCAGACTTTGCCGAGAATAAAATAAAAAAAAGAGTCTTCTTCAAGTAGCACAAGATTTTAAGGCTGTGGATGACTGGCAGTATTTAAAACTGCAGAGATTCTTTCTAAGAAGACTGAAATGGATTTTTTCCCCCGAAGTAGTTTCTATTGGCTTTCCTATTTATAAACTTGAATTATTCTACCAGTCTGTTACTGATTTATGCAGCAATAGAAGGATCCTCCTGTTAGAATTAGCCACAATGTTCTCCTGAAGAAAACAGAATATTAAATACTTTTAATTGGAAGATAGTAAAACGAGACCTAATGTGAGCTTTCAGGTTTGCTGATTTCTAATTTTCACCTTTCTTTCACCAAGAATATATTATGTTGAGGACCATCATGGCAAGAATGCTCTGGGGATAGGTGAAGTCTCATCTAATGCCAACATTAGGTTGCTCCTAACTAATGAATAAAGGCTTGCCAGTGATGAATAATTACTAACTGAAGTGATGACCTTTGAGTTTTGCTGACTCACCTGTGGATCTAGGTTGGGGTTGATGGGATTGCACTTGTGTGGTTCCATTCTTCCCTCTCAGAGAGATCTCAGAGGATGATATTGGGCAATTGCTGAGCTGCCTCGTGGGCTCTCTTTCATGCGGAATTCCACAAGGTTTCATTCTGTCATCCTTCCTTTCAATATGTATATGAGGCCACTGGGGGAAGATAATGAAACAGTTTGGGCTGTGGTGTATCAAGAAGTAGAAGATACACAGCCCACTTTTTTTCTTTCCCTACTTGTCAAAGCAAACTAGTGAAGACACTAATATTTCTTAGGGCCATACATGAAGGTCAATCGTTGTACAGAGACTGGACAAATAAAAGATGGTGTGATTGTTATGAACCTCATCCTATTTTGCTGGAGGTTCTGCAGTGAAGTTTTGTTTAAGGAAGCGGGTAGAAGGAGTGCAGTAAGACAATAATTCTAGGAGTTCTTCAGATTTTTTAGGATTTTGGAATATAAGACATTGTACTTTCTTTCAAGCAGTTGTTCCCATTCCATAAGGACTATTATAGGATCATTCTTAAAACACAGCAAGATACTTGCACTGGAAGCTGGCAACTTTCTGTTAACTTTGGTAATGCTGGAATCACGATAAAATAGATGACTTGCTATTTAAAATACATATATGAAAAAGATTTCAAGTCACTCAATGGTCCAAATTCTGTGGAACTGAACCACTCTCAATTGAACCAGAAACTTAAGAGTTATTTTTGTACATTTTAAACTGCTGGATACTTTGATCTGAACTGCTAATTGTTTGCTATCATGCACCTGATTCCATTGCAATGCCAACTCTATTGCAATGACAATTATTAGAGAGTAAATTGAAAGAAACATATGAAACTCTGGAATATATTGGAGACTAAAGCTGAAGATAGTTACTTGTAATATTTTGAAATTAGTAAAAAAAAGATTCTTGGAAAAGATAACTTATGCACAAGACTTAACAATGCACTAACATCTTCTTTGATGTTCACTTAACTCAACATGATTTTGAATTTATGAATTTATTTGTACAATTGATGTGAAAGGACAGAAAGATTATATTATATAAAGGACAGAGAGATTAACTACAGTCATGAACTCCTAAACTGTTTGTAAAAAAATTACTAGTTTACTTCATGTATTAGGAAAAAACATTGTGATTGTAAATTGCTAAACTGAAATGCCCAGCTTGGACAAAAACTATGAATCGATTCTTGATGGCCTTTTTCCATGTCAATTAAGGGAATGTTTTCTGAAATATGTCCTATTGTTTCTTTAAATGCAGAATTTCTATATTCTGGCTTTTAGAACAATGTTAGAAGCAGGAGTGTTTTATGTAGCACATAGAAAGAGGAAGACAAAGATTACTGGGCCTGCCTATAACATATAATATGACTTTCATTCTTCTGTGTCTTCCCTGCAGATCCTTCTCTGATCCTTGATAACAAACAACACTATCAAGGAACAAAGGGCATAAAACAGTTATAAGTACTAGTCAGTATCCTAGCCTGGAGCTGCTTATACATTAATTTTATCTGTGATGCTATGATAAACAGATTGACTTTCACAGTGCAGTAAGCTGGTTTTTCCAACAGGGAAAAAGATTTAAATCAGCTGGTGTAGTATTTTTTTTTTTTTTAAATAGTTCTTAGAAAGAGTGATGCAGGAGTCCTCCATTGGATTGGGTTGCTTTATCAATTATTTAAATATTAAAAATATTGCACTGGCCCCAAATACTACTATTAGAACTCTGGTCTATTGGCATCTTAAGAAATATTGTATTCATACAACCAATATATTTTTTTAAAAAAAAATAAGAGTTAATTCAGGGAAAAAAGTACGAAGAGTTATTTAGACTTGCTATTTTCATATAGAAGATTTAGGCATATATACTACCTGTAAAAAGTTATGGCTTTGTACATAAGGAATGTACTTTTAAAAAAATAAATTCACAAATGCTCCCAAAGAATAAACTCATTGGGTTTTGTGCACAAACTGTTTCTGTACTGGAAGAAAATAAATGAGATGTAAGTGCAGTTTCTGAGCTGACTGGCCTCTCCAATATGTATCCTCAAAACATACTAAAATAGTACAGTCTGTTTTTTAACCAAGACTAGTTCCGGCTGTATGTTAATGGGACTAAAGTTTAAGCCTAAAATAAATTCACTATATAGCTACATGTTTCACTATCAAACATTAACCTGATAGTTGTGGCCCATCGGCTGCCAACCCCTCCAACAGCCAAATCAGAGAAAAAGGAGGTGTGGAAGTTAGAGCAATCTGGGAGCTCCAAGGTGGAAAAGGGAATGGAGCTGGCAGAGAGAGAGAGGCAGAGGCAGAGTCTGGGCCATCTGTCAGCCCTCAGATGGAGAGTCAACAGCCCCCACATCTGGAGGTAGTTGATGAAGAAGAAGAGGAACAGCTGGGTTCAGTGCCTGATTCTCAGTTGTGCAAAAGTCAGAAAAGTGGACAGCAGTGGAAACCCATGGGCCAATCCTAGGGAAGGAAGAGCTACCACTATAATGAGGCCCCACCCTAGGTCTGGGGATAAAAGGCAGGGGCCACAGATGAATAGGTGTGGCAGACAACTATTCATCTTCCAGATGGAAAGACTTGTTAGCCTGCAAAATAAACTTTTTGCTGGGGCTGCCGGCATTCCTAATAAAGGAAATTTTGAGTTCATGTCAAAGGGTTTGTCATGTTTGGGAACCTGGGTCAGAACACTGATAATAATAACAGATCCTGAAGGGCAAAAAGTAGCAACTCATAATGGAGTATGCTGTATTAGACTTATCAGACTTTGGGCTGCAAAAATGTGGCAACCCACAAAGAGAAATGGGAAAAGGCTTGGTGCTTCTTCCCTATTACACCTGTCAAGTCCATCAGGTCCCATAAGATAGGAGTTGTCATTCAGTAGGAGCATGAAAAACGGCCTTCTTAATAATGGCCCCTTTTTTATGAAACACCATTCCCCCTGACTTAGAGTTGGTTTCCAACTTGCTGCTTTTCTGAAAGGTTTTGTGGGAGGGCCTGGGGACCACAAGTGGAAACAAGACCAACCAAGTGACTGTGTTGTTGCTGCCTTGGGCGGGGGGGGGGGGGGGGTAGGGTGAGGTTTTATTATATGATAGATTTTTTTTAAAAAAAAATGTGTTACCTGGAATTACCTATGCATGGGTTGGGTGGCTATATAAATTTGTTTAATAAATGATAAAATAACTTTATAATAAAAGTAATCTTGATTTCATGGCCCAGATTGGTAGCCATAGCTATGCCTCCACATATCTTCTCTGGATCAGACTCAGGATCTGATCATTTGCAATGATAAGGCATAGACAAATAAATCATGACTACATCATCAACTGATATAATGATCATTCAAAGATAGAAAAGGTCTTGGGCTGAATCTGAATTCACACACACACACACAAATGCCCAACTTGTAAAATTGTCACTAAAGTAGAAGGTGTATTTTCTTCAGACTTTTCAAATGCAAATGCATTACTGTGAAATGTATAAGTTTTAAAAAGTTTTATTTTTTCAAGGCTGGTAAAGTATACAAGGTTGAAGTACTCTGCTTTTGTATTTCACATTAATATTATATTATAGTTTCAGCCTGGTTTTCCTTTGTGGAATTTAAGAGTACTTTATAACAATTTATATTGCACTAATATTTTCCTAACATTATTTCTGTGAGTTAATTTGACTGTTAAGGAGCTATTTGCCATTGTGGCTACTGCTTTAACAAAGTATATAGCACTATCTGTGATATAAGTAAAGCATTTGTTTCATATACATGAGTAGAATAACTTACACCATAGCAAATCAACTACATTGGATGTAAACAGATGGGTAATTGTTTAATGCAACTTTAGTTTCTGAATATGCTCAGTAAATGTCTGCTAAATGCCAGGATAAAGTTATGGGCACGGATTGAGTCATTTGCTAATAGAAGCAATTAAAAATGAAAATTGCTCTGCACTTTTCTCAGAAAACAAGTGTGCAGTTAATATACATGCTTCCCAAATAGATAACATAACAGTGTGTCTTTCAATTATAAACAATAAGGCAACAATGGAATGGTATATTTAAAAATGAAAATAAGGATACAAATATTTTAAAACATTGACTTGAATTTGAAGTAGTTTTCAAGTGTGCTCCTTGGCTCCAATGCAAGCCAAGAGAATCCAATGTAGTATTCCAACTAAAGGTTAAAAATAAAAAACACCAACTTAGACATTTTCCTTTAATGCTTGATAAGTTCCATGGCTGTATTTTTTTACTCATTTCTTATACTAAAACTTCAAAGCAGCATTGCCTTAGCTGATATCTATTTTTTATGTTAATAAGGAATAGTCTGTTCTTTAAACCTTAATAAATATAATATTTGAAGGTTATATAAGGAAGTAAGCATCAGAATTAAGCTACCTGTAACTTAATAAAAATATGCTAGTTATAACTTAGACAATGTAATTGCCTAAGTTATAGAATGTAATTGTCTAAGAGAACATAAGTTAAAATAAAGCTAATAAATTTACAGGAGAGTCAGTTTGCTGTAGTGGTTAAGTAGCTAGAAGCCAGGAGTTCATGACTTCTAGTCCCATCTTGGGCACTAAACCACTTAGGTGACTTTGGGCCAGTAACTCTCTCATTCCTAGGGAAGACACAAGGGCAAACCACTTCTAAAAAGCCTTGCCAAGAAAATTTCAGAGATTAGTTCAGACAGTTTCCAGAAATCAAAAAGCATTTGAACACATAAAAAATCCAAAACAAAAGTAAAAGCCATTAAGCATCTTCATATTTTTGTATGCATGTATATATAGATGTACTGTATATATAGATGCATACACACAGACACACACATAAACACATACACATTCACTTGTATTCACTAAGATAATGCATATCTGAAAACATGACTATTAACCACACAAAGAGTGAACAATCTTTTTTTAAAAAAAAAACAGGTATGTATTTTGTGTTTCTATATTAATTTTAACTTTTAATCCACACAAAAATGGTTATTGTCACAGATTCATCCTAAGGCATTCTCAAACTTATATATTATTTGTTAGACGTAGATATATTTGTTCATCTATATTTGATTTATGGAAAAATGGAGGGGTCTTAAATAAATCAAAGTGCATCCACTGTCAATTTTGCTAAATTGTAACCTAGTTGCAAAGACAGCATGGAAGATGGCCTATGATTTCTTTGGTCTTTTCTAATTCAAGAACTGGTTAAAGAAAAAAAACAATAATGACAACAACAATAAATGTAAATCTCCAAAATACTTGGTTGTTTTAGATCTGGGTATTCTGTGGTGATTTCATAGAAATAAGACTGATATATATACATATATATATATATATATATATATATATATATATATATATATATATATATATATTTTCTTAACTTTTCGCAGGTACTTACATGTCTGGCATTCAGCTTTGTTCGGGTATTTTCCCACGTCATAGTAGTGGTGCTTTTAAAGTTGTAGCAACGTTTCAGCAGAATCTCATCTGCCATCATCAGGCTTCTGCATAGTGTTTGAAGCCTGATGATGGCAGATGAGATTCTGCTGAAACGTTGCTACAATTTTAAAAGCACCACTACTATGATGTGGGAAAATACCCGAACAAAGCTGAATGCCAGACATACAAACACACACACACACAAACATATATATATATATATATATATATATATATATATATATATATATATATATATATATATATATATTCAGAAAAGGCAAGTTGCTCTTCGGGAAAAGTTTATTTGTTCAGAATTTTCAGACTTGGTGCCTCAAGTCCGTCCTCAGTGAACAAGCAATTGAAAATGTACAGGTAAAAACTTGTTCGTTACTTGTCGTTGAGGTCAGCGTTCCGTTGATTGGCTGCGTGAGCACCAATCACGCGCTTGGCTCGTCAGTTGTTTGTTTGGGCACGAGCTGAGTTGTTTTGCGACGTGCGAGTCATCCAAAATTCGCGCAAGCCTTGGTAATTGGGGTCGATGTCCTTGTGGCGATTGATGCAGTTAGGGCCGGTGTGCCATGCCTCGATGAATTCACGGGCGTGACGTGTTCTACCTGTGCCAATCACCTTGGCTGCGCCCCAGTCAAAACAATGGTCGTGATCCACGCTGTGCATTGCCATCTGTGACAGGGGGTCTCGCCTTCTAACCGCCAGCGTGTGCTCATGGACTCGCTCGCAGAGTTGTTTTCCAGTTTGGCCAACATACTTCTGGGGACAGGCTCCACATGGTATCTCGTAAACAACGCCTTTCATTGAGGTGACTGGTAGCTTGTCCTTTCCCGAGACGAGCGTTTTTCTCAATGAAGTCGTCGGTTTGTGCGCAATGTTGATGTTATATGGTTGCAAATGCCGCGCGATGATCTCAGAAACGCCATGTACATAGGGGAGTGAGTTCCACTTAGGCGGGTCTCATGTCCTCTGTTCGCGTCCGTTTGTTCATGAGGTCTGCGGCGCAGGCAGTCTTTGACAAAGCTTTTTGGATACCCGTTAGCTGCGAAGAGATTGTAGAGGAAGCCTAACTCCTCCTTCCGCATCTTCTCATCTTGGCAGTAAGCGTAAGCACGTTTGAAGAGCGTAGAGACGCAGCTTCGTTTGTGCGTAGCAGGGTGATTGCTTCGGTAGTGAAGTATGATGTCCGCGTTTGTCTTCTTTCTGTACACGCTCGTCTGCAATCTACCCGTCTCAAGAAGCCTCAAGTTAACATCCAAAAATGATAATTGGGCATCGCTCATCTCCTCTCGAGTGAACTGTATGTCTGGGTGGACTGAGTTGATTGCCTCATGTAGTCGTTCCAAATCGGTGCGCTTGACAATAATGAATGTGTCATCAACGTATCGAAGCCACAATTCGCACAAACGAAGCTGCGTCTCTACGCTCTTCAAACGTGCTTACGCTTACTGCCAAGATGAGAAGACGCGGAAGGAGGAGTTAGGCTTCCTCTACAATCTCTTCGCAGCTAACGGGTATCCAAAAAGCTTTGTCAAAGACTGCCTGTGCCGCAGACCTCATGAACAAACGGACGCGAACAGCGAGAGGACACGAGACCCGCCTAAGTGGAACTCACTCCCCTATGTACATGGCGTTTCTGAGATCATCGCGTGGCATTTGCAACCATATAACATCAACATTGCGCACAAACCGACGACTTCATTGAGGAAAACGCTCGTCTCGGGAAAGGACAAGCTACCAGTCACCTCAATGAAAGGCGTTGTTTACGAGATACCATGTGGAGCCTGTCCCCAGAAGTATGTTGGCCAAACTGGAAAACAACTCTGCGAGCGAGTCCATGAGCACACGCTGGCGGTTAGAAGGCGAGACCCCCTGTCACAGATGGCAATGCACAGCGTGGATCACGACCATTGTTTTGACTGGGGCGCAGCCAAGGTGATTGGCACAGGTAGAACACGTCACGCCCGTGAATTCATCGAGGCATGGCACACCGGCCCTAACTGCATCAATCGCCACAAGGACATCGACCCCAATTACCAAGGCTTGCGCGAATTTTGGATGACTCGCACGTCGCAAAACAACTCAGCTCTTGCCCAAACAAACAACTGACGAGCCAAGCGCGTGATTGGTGCTCACGCAGCCAATCAACGGAACGCTGACCTCAACGACAAGTAACGAACAAGTTTTTACCTGTACATTTTCAATTGCTTGTTCACTGAGGACGGACTGAGGCACCAAGTCTGAAAATTCTGAACAAATAAACTTTTCCCGAAGAGCAACTTGCCTTTTCTGAACATCTATCTCGGGATGCAAACCTTTACGATTTTGCAAGATACCCAAGAGCGTTATACGCTCCTACAAGCACGAAGATGGGAAAAACTTGCCCGGAGGGAAGCTGCTACGCGCGAACAACTGTGGTTTTTGCACCGATGCCGAGACGCACACGTCTTACCGAAGTCAATATCATTCAGCCCCCCTGTCAAATCACCTTTCGGTTATGAAGTAGCCACTCAGAATGGGCGCCGCATGTTACGCGTTTTACTCCAGGATGCACAAAACCGGCTCCAACGATTCAAATTTGAAGCAAATCAGCTGAAATCACTGTGCGAAGGAAAACTTTGTCCAGAGCTCTTTTCCCAACTTGTTGATAAGATCAAATCATCAGCATCAAGCAGTGGTCGAGGCAAACGCTCGTCACTTGAAGCCAAATTGCAGAAACTCACATCAACTACATGCCCTTCACAAACGAATCGCAAAGTTGTGAACTTGTCGACAAGACAGTTGACTACAACAGAACACAATCTACTTTCGTATGGATTAAAATTCAATACCAAAGACGCACACTTCATTGACTTCATGGCCGACCTTGAAACAATCCTTTCAAGGCCAGAGCTAACTGATGACACTCGGACAACAATCCGAAACACAGTTACTGGATTACTGAAATTGAAGAACCCAGATCACATTTTGACAAAAGATGAAAATCTTGGAGTGCAATCTTTACGACGAGACAAATCTATTGTCACCCTTCCTGCGGATAAAGGCGGTGCCACTGTCATCATGAACAGAGACGACTACGTCACCAAAGCGACTGCACTGTTGGAAGACAGCACAACGTACACAGAGCTACCAAATGATCCAACGAAGAAACAAGCTAGTGCGATAACTTCAGTGGTGAAGCGGCTCTTGAAAGAGAAATTCCTTTCGACTGAAGATGGCAAATTCATCCAGATGCCCAGTCCCTCCATTGCCAGAGTGTACGGTCTTCCGAAGGTGCATAAACCAAATGTTCCACTCCGCATGGTGATTTCACTCGTCGGGACCCCCACATACAACCTAGCCAAATGGCTCTTCCAACGTCTTAAACATCTGATTGCAGACTCAGAATACAGCATCACGAATGCATACACTTTTCTTGATCGCATCAAAGAGATACAATTGGAGCCTGACGAATGCATGGTATCTTTTGACGTAGTATCGCTGTTCCCATCGATCCCTCTTGAGCTCGCCAAGAACATAATTCGACACCGACTAGAAGAGAAACCCATCAGTATTCCTACTGATAAAGTGATGGAACTGGTTACGCTTTGTCTAACCAACTACTGCCAATTCAACGGAAAATTCTATCGCCAGGAGAAAGGCACGCCAATGGGCTCGCCCATTTCAGTGTTCGTCGCTGAAATTGTTTTACAAGATCTCGAAAAATCTGTTTTCGCGGATTTCAGACCAAAATTGTAGCTTCGATACGTTGATGACACATTCGTTATTGTCAAGCGCACCGATTTGGAACGACTACATGAGGCAATCAACTCAGTCCACCCAGACATACAGTTCACTCGAGAGGAGATGAGCGATGCCCAATTATCATTTTTGGATGTTAACTTGAGGCTTCTTGAGACGGGTAGATTGCAGACGAGCGTGTACAGAAAGAAGACAAACGCGGACATCATACTTCACTACCGAAGCAATCACCCTGCTACGCACAAACGAAGCTGCGTCTCTACGCTCTTCAAACGTGCTTACGCTTACTGCCAAGATGAGAAGACGCGGAAGGAGGAGTTAGGCTTCCTCTACAATCTCTTCGCAGCTAACGGGTATCCAAAAAGCTTTGTCAAAGACTGCCTGCGCCGCAGACCTCATGAACAAACGGACGCGAACAGCGAGAGGACACGAGACCTGCCTAAGTGGAACTCACTCCCCTATGTACATGGCGTTTCTGAGATCATCGCGCGGCATTTGCAACCATATAACATCAACATTGCGCACAAACCGACGACTTCATTGAGGAAAACGCTCGTCTCGGGAAAGGACAAGCTACCAGTCACCTCAATGAAAGGCGTTGTTTACGAGATACCATGTGGAGCCTGTCCCCAGAAGTATGTTGGCCAAACTGGAAAACAACTCTGCGAGCGAGTCCATGAGCACACGCTGACGGTTAGAAGGCGAGACCCCCTGTCACAGATGGCAATGCACAGCGTGGATCACGACCATTGTTTTGACTGGGGCGCAGCCAAGGTGATTGGCACAGGTAGAACACGTCACGCCCGTGAATTCATCGAGGCATGGCACACCGGCCCTAACTGCATCAATCGCCACAAGGACATCGACCCCAATTACCAAGGCTTGCGTGAATTTTGGATGACTCGCACGTCGCAAAACAACTCAGCTCGTGCCCAAACAAACAACTGACGAGCCAAGCGCGTGATTGGTGCTCACGCAGCCAATCAACGGAACGCTGACCTCAACGACAAGTAACGAACAAGTTTTTACCTGTACATTTTCAATTGCTTGTTCACTGAGGGCGGACTTGAGGCACCAAGTCTGAAAATTCTGAACAAATAAACTTTTCCCGAAGAGCAACTTGCCTTTTCTGAACATCTATCTCGGGATGCAAACCTTTACGATTTTGCGATATATATATATATATATATATATATATATATATATATATATATATATATATATATATATATATATATATATTGGTGTACAAAGAATGTGTCTTTTACAACACAAATCATTTTTTTTTATAGTAATCGCTGTTTGTATGGTTTTGAAATCTTTCCTAGATTAAGAAAATCTAGAACACATATTTGTAGCTGAATTGTATTACGATAGCAATATCTAAATTCATATTTGATCGATTTATTTATTTATTTGGTGCATATCTGAGCTTCTTTCTTTTTACTCCTAACGATTTCATTTAATATACTTTTAAACTGAATGTTCAGTGCTATAAAGATCATTTACATATTATTGTATCTACCTATGTGTTCACACTTAGAAGCAGACCAATAGATTTTGATGCCTATTTGGTGAAGGGGGAAAATTTTAAAAATCAATGCTGCAGAGAAATATAGATGACACCAAATAAAAAAGTGGCATGGTATAGCCTTCAGACAATGAGACATCATTTTTCACTTGATAAACAGACTGAAAAAAAGATGTAATGATCCTTTTTAAACTAAATTCTTCCCATTATTATTAAATTAAGGTGATGATGATGACAAGAGAACCTGTGGGAGAAGAGAAAAGCAATGCGCTCTGCTATTCCTCAAGACCTCTGCTGATCTAAGAAAAGGTGAGAGACGGCAGCATAAATCCATTTGACATCGGGAATTGTGATTTAGCATCAAAAAGTGAATTACATCCATAACCTTCTGCGGTGACAAAGTCATCAAATGAGAAATATTTCTGACCATATCAGGCTCAAACCCAAACCAGCTGATATATGTTATCAAGGAGAAACTTTACAAGCACCTACTTCCTAGCAATGGTTGCATTCACTGATCAGCTGCTAATGGCTTAATGATCGGCAGCTAACAGCTTAATCTAGCCAGTTCAATTATTTAAAGAAAAAGAGCTGATAAGATCAATCTGATTATTAACTTCTGGAATTCTTTTCACGTGAATGTAAGGAAATTATTAACATAAAAACTGAGAATTTATTCAAATGGGTCTGTTCTTGTCACAGAATTCAAAGCAGCAAGAAGTTGATTAGATAGTCTGATTTGTACATTTGATGAAACTGTGGGCCAAACAATCCTTGATAGCCCTTAAAGTGCCACAAGATTTTTGACTATTATGTTGCTACAGACTGGCATGGCCTTGCAACCTCATTAATAAAAAAAAAGCAATGGCTATTCATTTTTAAAATAGTCATCACTGAGCCTCAGAATTAATACATTGTCATGTTTAAAATGTACATTGTACTCAGCTGAATACATTGTCATGTTTAGGTTATATGCTAAGAAATACCCTTTAAATTAAACAAAGAGAAATGTCAAATGATCAAACAAGAAAATGAAAATGTGCACAGTACAAAACATCTCTGGAATGAAGATGTTATACAGTAAGGCTGTGCAGTGCTTCAAATCTGATTTGTGGTACATGGTGATACAAACTTAACATTTGACTGTAAATCATTCAAACAACTGCCCAGAGCAACTCCCAATTCCATTAAAATGCGCACACACAGCAACTTACAAGAGTTATAAAAAAGTAATGCATTTTCATTCACATGTACACTGTGGTACATTTCCTGAACTGATCCAAAGTGCTGTGTTGTTTTAATAATATGCATCATGTGAGTTTTTATAAATCAGAAGGACATAATCAATGTTAGACATTCATCTGAAATGCATTGGGGCAGAAATTTCTACTTGCACTAGCTTGTAGTACTTCCATCTTTTCCATTCCAGTATGTCCAATATGACGAACTCAAGTAAGTTTCCACCTGCACTAAACTGAACATGTTTGGAATGCCAACCTTTCAATAATTATGAATATTTCTAGCTTATCTGAGATGGAATGAAAATGTTATATCATCATCATCATTATCTGGGTTTCTAACTCAAAGAGGCTTCTATATATGGTCAACTAAAGCTGTATAGAACTTTCCTTTAAACATGTATGTGGAATATGTGATCATCAGCAGTGAAAAAGAAGAACAGCATTTAGTAAGTCCTTGAACTGGGTTTGGCACATAAGTCTCTGTTCTCTGTTCCTTTTTGTTCAAATGATTATAACCAAGGCTCAGTTTTAAAGTAGAATCTACCATATACACAGCCATAATCTCCCATTATTATATCTCTATGTAGAAGACACATACATCTAGATAACTGTGTACCATAAATGAAAGAAAAGTTCAGTGCTATATTACAGAAGTGTTTGAACAATTCAAGATTGCTTAATATATGAACTGTTGTAATATTAAATCATTGTAAAAATCATATTTCATATATATGCATATGCTTAGGAAGATAAATCATGCTGTTCACATCATATTCTCATATATCAACTAAAGCTGCATCTAAGCAATTTAAATGCAACTTCAACTATATTACAAAACTCACAATAAAATGTTTGAACTTTATGTATAAATAAATAGTTTTTATAAAAAAAATACAGACCAAGAATACAAAACAATCACTCATTTCTGACATATTGTTTTTAAAAAGTATAAAGCCATTATGATGTATACATTCATGATTGAAGTCCATTTTCTAAAAGAAAAGTTCATTTTAATTACTAAAAACTTCAAAACTATCTTGACAGAATAAATCCATTCCCCATAATTAGCGAAAAACTTTCACTCATATCATAAATTTAATAAAACACCTACATATTCAAAGAACTGATAAGGAACTTGTGACCTCATCCATTTTTTTTAAAAAAAGTTAATATACATATTTCTTCCAACAGAACTTTGAAAAAATAATATATGTGTTACTAATGAAAAAAGCTAGATAATGATCTATACACACTTACACCAGTGAACTGGGTATAATTGCATACTAAATAAATGTGGTCCAAGTAGGATTAATCTACAAGTGCAAATTCAGAAGTCCCCCATAATGTTAAAATTATGAGAACTATTAAGCATAGCATCTGCAAAAGAAATATATACTTTGTATGTGTTTGTATGTAGATTTTCTTGGATTTACTATACATTTTAACAATAGTAATGCTAAAATAGGCATTTAAGGAGGTCACAAGCTCCTCAGCTGTGCAAAACATATTTTCTCCCTGTTTTTAAATGTATATTCATAGCAATCCATAAAATAAAAGACATGTTTGCTCATTTTACGTATTACATATATACAGATAAGTACTGAAACAAAACTTCTATGGATGCTTTTGTCTCTTTGAAAAAGTAATCAGCCATCCAGTTGTTGATCCAGTATCAAATAAGTTCAAAAATTTACATTTTAAAACTGGAATCTGTCCAAGTTACAGATGATAAAATCATAATCAATAGTAAATCCTTAATATATTGACTTAATGCTTTTCCAGATGCTATCATCATATGTTGAAGAGTAAACACCTTCCAGTAAGGACATAGAGAAAGATGCTTTTTAGACTTCTGACTTTGGACTGATAGAAAGTTGTTTCAGTTAATACCCAGCTCTATCTGTAGAAGGTTAATTTTGTTTCCAATTAACAGATTTCACTTTCTTCTTCATCCATAAAATTAACTGCAGTGAACTTCCAGGAGTAAAAGAGTGTCTTTTTTCAAGCTTGAATAAGAGGAGAAATAGTCACATGTCCTGAAAGCTGGCTACAATTAAAAATATTGACGACACATTAAAAGTTGTAAAGATGAAAACTTCAGCGCTCATTCCCTAAGAACTTTAATGATGTGAGCAAAACTATGAAAGACATCAGAATGGCTTTTCGGTTGGTTGCCCAAGAGATTTTGACTAGACCATAATTGCAGAATTAAAGGTGAAAAGGGCAATATTTACCTTCTCCAACTGAGCATTTTTTTTGGATTTGTACAAAAACTCCCCCACTGCCACAAAGACGGAAAGTACCAATCCTGCTGCCAAAACAATGAAGATGCCACCAATGTTTTGTACTCCAAGGGCACTGGCATCTTTGTTTTCCTCTTCTGGACAACCGTTTCCTCTCCACCATTTCTCCTTCATCATGTGTAGCTTGCCTTCCTCTTGCAAGTGAAGAATGGCTATAGTTATCTTGTCCCTGTAGGGAGACCCTGCAGGATAGAAGAGGGAGAACATATATTACCAAAGAAGGTTTTTAAAAGCATGGTAGACATGGCAGAACATTACTAAAGTGTGTCTTTTTGCATGGGAAGTCTCATTTGATAGGAAACTTTGACTGTTTTGGAAAAAAGGAGGATTTTATGCTAAAGCCCACTGGGGGTTCATTTTTCATGCTCCTGCTTTTCGAGAGAAAATGCAAGATATGTGATTTTTTAAAAAAATATAAATAATGTCCTTAAGATGGGGTTTTCCCTTTTCTATGTTTGAGTCTATCACAGGATATACTGAAATGTACTTTGCCTCCAGTGGCTCCTTCATCCATCAGGAAATATTTAGAAAGATGAGATAGTGCTTCTTTCTCTTTCCATATGTAGGAAATGGCTATATACCATAATTTAATGTTCTTCCTCAGAAGAAACAGAAAACTGTCTCTCCCTGAAATTGGAGGAAACAGGCTACTTTGGAGAATGCAAATCAGGTCTGTCTTTGACCTCATTGCCACTGCTTCCTGGCAACCAGCATCAACAGTCAGAGTAGATTTTTCCTTCTCAGAATCATATTAAAGAAATGTTCTTGCTCTATTTGATTAACAGTAGAAGAAGATACTATTGATTCAGAGTGGCTGACGGGAGAATTCTGGGAATTGAAGTCCACACTGTTTAGGGTTGCAAAGGTTGAACAACACTGGTCTAAACGTTTACCATGCAGGGATGAGTAAAGCAAATCATTTCTGCTTATAGCTTTTAGCCACTACTAGGCATACAGACTTTTGTTTGAGTAAATATGCCTAGCATTACAAAAGAAATTATTTTGCACTGGTATTGGACATGTTTGTTGCTGCATAGCATAACATTGCATGTTATGTCAACGGAATGCAATCTAGATTCCACTCCCTCCACACACACAGTACCAAAATAGTGGTAATACCATATAGGAAGTGTGAACCAAGGATTGCCCACTCTTGATTTAGTGCCAGAAAGGAATATAATCTTGATGATATCCAGATGCTACATTTCCTGACCTGCAGGGCAACTAAGAAGGAACTTATTATTAATGGAGATCTCCTTTCCTAAAAGATGATTTTGATCCTGTTAGATCGGAAGCGGATCGGTTCAACAGAGACGCGAGACCATTTCGTGAGTTCAGCTCTTTATTAGGTATAGGTAAAGGTCTGGGGATGCGAGCCGCGGCAGCCCTTCATATAGGGCTGGCTCGCGGCTTGGCAGCCAATGACAGCACTTTGAATTTCCCGTGATCGGCACAGCCAATCGCAGTAGATTCCTAGTGCTCCAATCACGGCTACCTGTTGACCAATCAGGTCTCCGCTGATCCGGACCAATCGGGTGCGAGGGTTTCTGAGTATGCTAATACTGTACACCCCTCCCCTCTTGGTTTCGTCCTGCGGTGCGTAGTGATGTAGTCGCATAGATAGGCGGGGCTTTTTGCCTGCCTCCTTGATCTGTGCGGTTCAGTTCTGGTGTGGTCGTTGACTGGTTCGGATGCCTCCTCTGTCACTCCGGTTCCTTGGGATGGAACCGCCTGGAATGTTGAGCTGGGACTTTCTTGGTAGCTCCCTCCCGGTTCTCCTGGGCTGGTTGAGCTGCCACTTCTGCTCCCGCTGGGCTTTTCCTGGCCGGGTGAGCTGGTTTGGCTGCTCCTTCCAGGTGAAGACCCCGGGGTTTCGTGCTCCATTGGTCCTGCATCTACAGGTGAGTAGCGTTGATTTATTTGTTTATTTATTCTCAGTGGGGGTGTTCTGTTTGCGTTAGTTGGTTTTCTTCGGTTCCTTCTCTATCGCTTATTGGTTCCCCCCCCCCTTCTAGTTTCTTGTTTGGGTGTTTGGCTGTTTGTGGCGGCTATTCTTGACCTAAGTTGGTTTATGTGCCATTTCCAGTTTTTCCCGTCGCTAGTTTCCAATCGGTATGATAGGGGCCTGGTTATCTGGGTGATTGTTGCTGGCACCCAGAGTTGTTCTCCTGTGAGATTTTGGGCGTATACTGGGTCCCCTATGTTGAATGTTCTGTATTTGCTGGAGGAACCTGGGGGTTTGTCTGGGTTATATGTTGGGTGCATTCTGTCTAGTGTAGAGCGTAGTTTCTGGCCCATCATTAGTTCTGCCGGGCTTTTATTTGTGGTTGCGCTAGGTGTAATGTGTTGAATGAGGAGCATTTTATTGATTTTGTCCTGTATATTGGCTGTTTCTATTTTCTGGATAGCTTTCTTGGTGTATTGGACCATGCGTTCCACCCGTCCATTCGCCGCCGGGTTTGCCGGTGCGGTTAATGCATGGCGCATCCCTTGGCCTGCCAGAAATTGTTCAAACGCCAGTGTGGTGAACTGGGGCCCGTTGTCTGACACTATTACATCTGGCAGGCCATGCGTAGCGAAGAGTTTGCTCAGTTTCCTTATCGCCGCTTCCGTCGTGGTTGACTTCATAGTGCTTACCTCCAACCAGTTGGAGTAAGCATCTACTGTGATAAGGTACATGTGTCCCTGGTTGGCCCCGCAAAATCTATATGAATTCTGGACCATGGACCTCTTGGTTTTTCCCATTCTTGGGTTGGGGCGGCGGGTGGATTGGCTCTGGACTCTTGGCATTGTTTACATTTGGCAACCCAGGTTTCGATCTGTTTATCCATTCCTGGCCACCATGCGTAGCTTCTGGCCAGGCTTTTCATCTTAACCATCCCCGGGTGCCCCTCATGCAACATTCCCAATACCTTTTCCTGTAATTTTTCAGGAATTACCACTCTGTCCCCCCAAAGTATGCAGCCCTTTTCGATAAAGAGTTCAGTTTGTCTGTTCCGGAAGGGTCTGAATAGTTCGTATATGTCCCCTTCCGGCCACCCTTTTCCCACCCAGCTCAAGACTCGCGCCAGCCGTTTGTCTTTATTTGTTTCTCTGGCAATGTCTGGCGTGGTCAGGAGTGGGTTGGATATTGTCTCTATTTGGAGTACCTCTGTTGTGGGTGCTGGGTTGTCTTCCCAGTCCGGTAAGGGTGACCGGCTGAGGGGGTCTGCATGGACGATGTCCTTGCCGGGCCAGTGTATCAGCTGGTAATTGTATCCTGCTAGGAATTCGGACCACCTCATCATTCTTGGCAATAGAATGTTCGGTGTGGCCCTGTCCCCTTCCAGGATTCCTAGTAGCGGCTTGTGATCCGTGATGATTGTAAAAGTCCTACCGTAAAGGTATTCGTGGAATTTCTTGACGCCGGCGATGACTGCTAGGGCCTCTTTGTCGAGCTGGCTGTAGTTCCGCTCTGGTATTGAAAGTGTCCTTGATGAAAAAGCGATGGGTGCTTCCCTCCCATCTGGTAGCTGGTGGCTGACAATGGCGCCGATTCCAAATGGTGATGCGTCACAAGTTACGGTCAATGGCAGAGTCTCGCTGTACTGGATTAGTACTGCGTCGGATGTTAGCAGGTTCTTTGTGTTGTTGAAAGTGCTCTCCTCCCGTGCTCCCCAGGTCCAGGTGGCTGTTTTATCTAACAGCCTATGTAGCGGTTCCGCTACGGTCACCTTTTGAGGTAGGAAGACATTGTAAAAGTTTAACAGTCCCAAGAAAGCCTGTAATTCCATTTTGTTTTTGGGTCACGGTGCTTCCCTTATGGCTCTCAGTTTCTTTTCTGTGGGGTGAATCCCTTGTTTGTCTAGGAGGTACCCTAGAAATTCGACCCTTTCGGCCCGTAGCTGGTACTTCACTTTCTTGACTTTAAGTCCTGAGTCTCTGAACTTCTGCAGTACCTCCTTCAACCTGGCTTCTAGTTGTTTCTCATTTTTCGCGGCCACCAAGACATCATCAAAGTAGGGCACCACCCCTTCTATTCCCTGGAGGAGTCTTTCCATAAGGCTTTGGAAGACACCAGGTGCCACGCTGACTCCAAACTGGAGCCGGTTGCAGCGGAAAGCCCCTTGGTGCGTTACGATGGTTTGGGCTTCTGCTGTTGTGGCATCGACCGGCAGTTGCTGGTAGGCTTGTGCCAGGTTGAGCTTTGTGAAGATCCGGCCTCCCCCCAGTGAGTGCAGAAGATGCTGGACTACTGGGATGGGATATGCGCTTTGTTGGAGCGCATGGTTTAGGGTGGCCTTGTAGTCACCACAAATCCTCACTGACCCATCTGGCTTGATGGGGGTAACAATTGGGGTCTCCCACCGGGCATGATCGATTGGTTCCAGCACCCCTTGTGTGATGAGCTTATCGAGTTGCTCATCGATCTTGGGCTTGAGTGCAAATGGCACTCGTCTGGGCTTAAGGCGGATTGGCGCGATGCTTGGGTCTTTGTTAAATGCAATAGGGGACCCCCGGTACTTGCCTAAATGGTCATCGAAGACTTCCCGGAAGTCCCTCATGAGCACCGCTTCCCAGTCTGCCTCTGCGAAGTGGTGTATGCCTGTTACTTCGATGCCCAGGGGTGCGAACCACTGTAGTCCCAACAGGCTCGGCCGATCTCGATCGACGATCATCAGGGGTAGCACTTCTGTGTGGCCCTTGAAAGTGACTTTAAAATGGCCTCTACCAACTACAGGGATTCGGTTTCCCTGATAGTCTTTGAGGGTTAGTGTTTGGTCTTCCAGCTCTTGGCGGTGGATGGTGGGGACCAGGTGCTTGAGTGTGTGCCAGGAGACCATTGAGAGGAAAGACCCTGAGTCCACCTCCATGTCACATTGCTGGTCTTCCATCCCGACCATCACGTATTCCTTTCTGGCATCGCTGGTGGAGGAATGACCGATGACGACAGTCTGGTGTGTTTCCTCTTCTGGTGTGTTTGTCTCCTGGAGTTGCCTGTTCTGACCTTCCCGGCTCCAGTGGTTCTCCGTCTGTCAATCTCGGGTCCTGGTGGGGGTGCTGTCTCTCCGTTGGGGGCTGGCATCTCGTCGCCGTGGACTGTAGTGCTTCTTATTCCGGCATACTTTGGCAATGTGCCCCCGTTTCTCGCAATGCCTGCAAATGGCTTCGAGAAAACGACAGTCTGCTCGGGGGTGATCGCCGCCGCAGCCGGCACACTGGAACCTCGACTTACGACCTCGTGGTTCCCGCCGCTCCCGCACTGATTGGAGACAGTGGATCTCCTCCTCCTCATCTTCGGTTTCTGAGAAGGAGTCGATGTCGCCATGGTGTGTGGTTGTATGGTCTGTTGTGGGCCTCCTCTCAGGGGTCAAAGTTGCCTCTCCAGTCGCCGCTCGTGGCATGATGCTTGATTGTCGCATCTGAGCCGCTGATTTCTTGGCCGCTTCCACTGCAGCGGCTTCGGTGAGGGCATCGGCGAGGGAGATGTCTTCCTTTGCCATGATGCAGCTCTGGAGGATGGGGTGTCGGAGTCCCAGGACGACGTGGTCTCACAGGGCCTCGTCCAGGTCGGTGAACTCGCACAGACCCCCCAGGTCCCGTAGTACCGCTATGAAGTTGGCCAGCCCTTCGCCCTCGCGTTGATCCCACCTGTAGAAGTCGTGTCGCTGGATGAGGATGGGCACGACGGGGGCATAGTGGCTCTGCAGCAGGGGCTCGAGATTGTCCCACTCCATCACCTTGACGTCCATCAGTTTGGCCAAGGCTTTGCCATTTTGAAGACTGCAGGCCCGCAGTGCGTGAGGAACACAGCTTGTTTCTTGTGGCCGTTGGCGTCCTTGAGGTTGCTACTCTCGAAGAACATTTGGAACCTATCGGTATAGGATTCCCAGTCCTCAGTAGCAGGTTTGAAGGGAGCGGGTGGCAAGTTGATTCCGGCCATGTTGCTGGTTGCTGCGTGCTGCTTTGCCACGTGCTGGATGGTCTCTTTGTCTTACGATCCCACCCTCGTCACCAGTGCTAGATTGGAGGCGGATCGGTTCGACAGAGACGCGAGACCATTTCGTGAGTTCAGCTCTTTATTAGGTATAGGTAAAGGTTGGCTCGTGGCTCGGCAGCCAATGACAGCACTTTGAATTTCCCGCGATCGGCACAGCCAATCGCGGTAGATTCCTAGTGCTCCAATCATGGCTGACCTGTTGACCAATCAGGTCTCCGCTGGTCCAGACCAATCGGGTGCGAGGGTTTCTGAGTATGCTAATACTGTACAGATCCTACTCTAATGTTGTTGTTTTTTTCAGTATCTGCCATGTTTCAGGTAAAGCGTTAAAACATCTAGTGGAACCTGATAGACTTCACCCTTTTCAGCACCTTTGTAAATCATCCAGGGGAAGGAGTGGAAGGAATAGCGATCAAATTTGCAAGATTAATGTTAACATCACAATTCTAAGTAGAAGCTTTTACACTGGGTCAAAAATGGGACTCAATAGTGATAAATTTTAGGTCCTACATTTTTAGGTCTTGCAAGAAAAATCATGTCCATGGATACAGGACTGAAAAGATCTTTTTGACAGCACTGCACATGATTTAGGGATTCTAATAAACCACTAGCTGAATATAAGTAGGCAGCAGCTTAGGAGACCAATGAAATATTGGGCTGCATTAGCAAAAGCCATCCAAGTCAGAATGCAACAACATTCTAAATACATTTTAAAAGGGACATGGAAAAAGGTGCTATTGGATCACAAAGAAGAAACCATAATGATAAAGGATCTGGAAGCCAAATCCTATGAAGAATGTTTAAGGCACTAAGCATATTTAACTTCCAAAAGATAATCTTCTTTTTATTCATTTATTATTTATTAAATTTATATGTCACCCATCTCACCAAGAGGGGACTCTACGCAGCTTACAACCAAGTAAATGCTATAAAATAAAACATTAAACTATTAAAATAATGAATGTTAACATTAAATTGATTTTCAATTAACAAAGAGGGCAAGGAATGAAGCAAGGTGCATATGACTATATAAGTATAGATGATATCTATATCTTTATGCCGGTAGATGATAAAGTTCTACAAGTAAAAGGCTATCATACACAAGAGACAAAGAACATATTCTCTCATGAAACTCAAGAGTAGTTTAAAGGCCAATCAGTTAAAATTAATAGAAAAGGGATTCAACTTGAATATTAGGAGGAACTTTCTGACAGAAGGAGATGTTAATTATTGGAGCAGTTGATCTAGAACAATAATGTACTCTGCCACACTGAAGGTCTTCACACTGGAGCTAGATTTGTTGAAAATGATTTAGTGGATTCTTGCACTGGGTAGGATATAGGATGGAATGACTTATAGGTCCCTTAGAATTCAGATTCTACCAAGAAATTTATAATTACATAAGTCTGCCAGTAGATAACAGTTCACATTTGTCAAGATCAGACTTGCATTTCAGATTGTTCTACTTAATCCTGAAATGTTAAATGAGACAGAACTGCTCTTTCCCAAATAAAATTAAAAAGGCTGAGCAAAATATTCTGCCCATGATTTTGGCACTCTAGGGTCCACAAATGAGTCCTTGGCATATTTCAAAGGATAGTTTGCCTTACTCCTTAACTTTGTTTCTAAACAGATTCACTACCATTAACAATGACCAGAGGCATAACGTTTTGAAACATGTTGGTCTATTATAGTTCTTTTTACAAAATCCTCTAGGCTACATTAAAAATAATATGAAGTTGGAAAGATGAGCATATTTCTAATTAATGTTTTATATATGTTTGTATGTATGTATGCATATACATATGTGTGTGTCAGGGCTGCCAACCTTGAGTGATAGTTTGGAGTGAGACACTGCGAGGGAGCGAAGCGACCGAGGGGGGGATGGTGTGGAAGGGGGATGTCCCCCCTTCCACGGTAGGGAGCTTTGACAATTTTACATTTTAAATGGTGCAATCTGATGCATACTTTAGTCATGATTTGGACATATACATACATACATACATTTTAACCCATAGGCATAAGAAAAAAAATGAGGACACATATTACAAAAACACATTTTTCTTCAGTGAGGGAACTTGACTATGAAAACCAATGAGACATAGCATAGGCCTTTTAGTTTCATAAAAGGTTTGAAAAAATAATTGGGTAATTATTTGAAACGGACTGTGATGTTTCTTTGTCATATATGTATGTGTATGTGGGTATATGCGGGTATATGCGGGTATATGCGTAATGGTTATATTTTGAGAACTGAATGCAACGAAATTTTGTTTTAATGTATGCTGATTAGTGTACATTTAAAGTGACAATAGTTTTCTGTTCTGTTCTATTCCAGTTCCATTCCAATTTATTCCATTCCATTCCAGTTTCATTCCAATTCTATTCCATTCTAACTTTTGAATAGCTGATGCAGCTTGCATAAAAAGGGCAAAAGGAAAAATAAACCAGGAAACACTTCACCAATGCCCTTAGTACAATCGAAAAACAAATATATTTTTATCGGCGAGGCGAGCGGCTGCTCGGAGCCACCGATCCCCTGAAAAATCACATCTAAAGCAAAATTAGAGGCAAGGAGCTACGGTTTTTGAAGGGTTAAAATTCAGATTAGTTTGCTAGAGAGGTGTGGCCGTGGGGGAAAGAGACGGGGAGGGGAGTTTCTTTCTGTTAAACCCGCCGTTCTTCGGCAAATTTGCAAGCGGATTAGCCTGCTTTAAATTGCAAATCTAAGATGAATTAGAAATAAAATTTGGGGTGGAGGGGGTCTTATTCCACAAGCGCGCCTTTATTCGAGGCCGGAATTCCCATTGCAAGGAAGATCTCTCGGGCCTTTAGTGTGAGATTTCGTTTATCAGAGTGAGACAGTCAAAATGGGTTGAATTGCGTGAGTCTCACTCTGATTGCGTGAGAGTTGGCAGCACTGCAGTGTGTGTGTATTTATGCATTAAATTTGTTTGCCACCCATCTCACCACAAGGCAATTCTGCTCAGCTTACAACATTAAGATGTACCATAAATATATAAAATCACATTCAAAGCCCAAATAAATACAAGATATTACTAACAATAAGGAGAGAGGAGAATATATAGGGTGGGGGATTAGCTCAACTACTATTAGCTCAACTACTCCACCAGCCAGAGTTCCTTGACTGATGGGATCTGAAGCATGCATCTTCTGCCAGCACATATGGTATAAGCCTGCCTCTTAGGGATGAGATGGTTCTTCAAGTAACCTGGATCCATGTGATGCAGATTTTTATAGGTAATACTAACACCTTGAATTGCACCTGAAAAGCAAACCACTAGCCATTGCAGTTCTTGGATCAGTGGTGTAACATGGGCCACTCTAGGAGCCTCCAAAGAGTGCAATGTTGTTGCACTCTGTGTCTGTTGCAGTTTCCAAACGCTCTTCAAGGGTAGCCAAATGTAGAGCACATTACAGTAGTTCAAGCTACTATACATATACTTCTTTGGAGATTGACTGTATTTGTTTATATGTTATATTTATAGACTGCCACACTCCAATTTGAAACATATATTTAAAATGTATGTTTAAAATCAACCCAAACGTAACAAATACAATTAAAACAGAATGACAAATGCATAATGTAATAAACAATCTTTGACTTGCCATCTCCAGTAGCAACCTGAACAATTAAAAAATCTTTATGAATGAAGACAAATATACGTGTCCTATGTTGCAGGATCCAATCTGGATTGATCAGCAGGACCAGAAGTTTAGTCTTCCAAGCTTTTGAACTCATGCTGGAGCCCATTCTCAGGGAACTTCTCTCTACCAGAAGGTGTGGAGAGAGAGAAGCCCTGAGGATGGGCTCCAAGCACAAGTCTGAAAGCTTGGGAGATTAAACCTCTGGTCCCAGTGACCAACTAAGATTGGACTGTAAAAATTCTATGAATTAACTCAGCCTTCTCCAATTTTCCCAATATAAGTAGAACAAGCCCCATCCAGGTATGTCTGTTTCAGAGGGATGGAATCATAAGTGAAACCAAACATGCTTCCCTGTAGTTCACATTGGGAAGAACTCATAAAATCCTTCCTTGAGGCCTGTGGAATCAATGTAGATTCTAGAGCAAAAGGTCTTGGGGATCTGACTTTAAAGCTTTAATCAGAACTTTCTCATCCCTGCTACACTGGTGTTATTACCATATAGGCGGTTTTCATTCAGGCTGATGGCTGTACTTTGTATCTATCACAGCTCCTGGATCGTGTATAGAGGCAGCCCAATACAGAGCACATTGCAGTAATCAGTCTAAAGTTTGAATGAGTTACTAATGACAAGGCACACTTTTATGTTTAGAACAGAGTACAAGCTAACAACGCAAATTTTGCCTGCTGTTTGCGTCTCTTGTCCACTTTTATGATCACTATAGAGTTCACTGGAAAATGCTTTAAACATTGTAACTGCTACAAATAGTGGCCTGATTTAAAGTAACCTCAATTGATCATGCATAAAAATAATAAATGTTAATGATGAGAACTGGGAACTCTTATCTCTTTTGGTCATGTAAAGAGAAAAAAAGATATATAAGACCAAACCTGCTGCTTTGCAACTATATTTGACACCATGAGTCTAAATCTATATAGACTGATATCTTAATTTTAATCTTCCATCATTATGTGTGTTCATCTTTGAACATTTTTTAAACAAGGCAGTTAAGCAATGCTCGGCTTTTCTCAGATCAGTCATGTTACATGTAAACACCATTTATCAGAGTTTTATGTATAACACTCTTGAGCATCGGATCTGAGATCTGACTGTAGCAACCATTCCATTTGTCTTCATGCTAACATTAGGAGGCAGAAAATTGATGCAGAGGTGTTTATGTTTTTGTAGCTTAAATGTGTTTGCAATATATTTTATGTTGCTGACAAGGACATTATTAAAACATGATGTTTTTTTTCCCAGAGAAACATGTAAAAAACCATTCTTTTGCTTTATAACTTACTAGTTTCTGAAGTAATATGCAATCTTGGGATGAAGAGATTAGAGAGTGAGTAGATTTCATGAAATGCATGTGTGTTAGGAAAAAAAAAAAAACACCATATACATATGGAGGCTTGGACACATTGTCTCCTCTCTCAGATTATAACCTATTATATCTGATCTAGTCAGAAAAAACAGGACAGCCTCTCTGTCAACCTGCAAAATGACTTCATCTGAAGCCATGCTTACTTCTGCTTTGTTTTTTGGTTGTCATTCAAGGAGGAGGAGTGAGAACATGGGGGGGGGGGGGAGGACTCAGGAATGTGGTTCCTCAGCCTGCTAGTCACAACATCTCACAGTCGGCTGAGGAACCAAGGCCATTTCAACAAACATTTATTGAAGTTGAGTGGGAGCCTACACTGGACTGATTGGCCCATGTGACCTGAGGGACAAAGGGGGTAGGGTGGGGAGATTTTATTCTTTTAACTATCCCTGAGTGGGGGAATAATGTAGAGTTTCTAAATTATTTACCTTTCCAGGTGCTGATATGATATACTCAATAAAGGATCTCTTGAACCTACAAAAAGTGTCAGAGTCTATTAAAATGACAAAATATCTTAAGCAAATTGTTAAAGAAATTTGAGAGGAAGAGAATGTTTCTGTAATGTAAAAACAAAAGGAAAATGTGTAAAAAGTTATTCTGTATTACTTAATAGCTCTGAAAAATTATCTGATATTATTCCATTGAAAATTTGAGTGGGTATTCAAACTTGTTTTATGTTTCCAGATTCCAAAAATCCTAGGAAATTGTAGGAATTGTACAAAAGAAAAAGAAAATGTCATTTTAAAATTCATTCTGAACTACTTTATCTGGGTTGCTATATGCATTCTTCAGGGTCAAAATTGGCTGCTATGCACTTTAGAAAAGAAAAGACAGTGATATCATTCTCAAAATTTGGCAGTGACATATTCATGTAGTGTGGATGAACTTTCTCAAACCCATAGTAAATTAAAAGTACTCTATCCTCAATATAGACAACAACAAAATATGAAAAATTATAGAAAATCACAAAAATATCTATATATTTGACATTATCTCTCCATTACAATTCTTCACCCCAATTATGTGTATCTCTCATCTACCAAAGTTGCAAACCCAACCCAAGAAAGAGTTTAAATATTGCCTAGTGAGAAAAGTAGAGGGAAGTCTGGTGGGAAAAATTAGATCTTAAACTTGTACCTAGTGTACATTATTTCTTTTGGAAAATTTTGAAGACAGGAATATGTTTTGTACTTGACAAGAAAAAAAATGGCTGTGTGTATACTAAAAATAATTTTACTTTTGACCCCAGAGCCTTAGATAACCAGAGTAGCACCATTTTTCTCCAAGTGGGAGGTATCATTAAAATTGTAGGAATTCCTACAATCCATAATAATATTAAAGGCAACCTAAGAAGATCATTGTACTACTTAATGAGGAATAAGAATACTCAGTGGCTTAAGAGTGCTGACAGGCTGCTCTGAAAGAAAGAGACGGAGAACAGAATGAAATGGAGTATTCTGCATAGAAGGCTGGCTGGCATCTTGAAGAAACAGATTTGCTTTCAATAGCCTATTAATTCAACGTGTTAATCAAAGGCTTTGTCTCATAAAAAATAGTGCTTTGTAGCCTTTGAAGCATTTTCCTCACTAATTTCATGGAATTGTTACATGCATTTCCAGTTTTCTACTTTAGCGTACAATCTGGCCCTAATTCTATTCATACCTACTCCCCATTTAGAAGAACAGAGAATAGTGGATGGGATCCAGCCTATTCATTTATGCCTTTATATGATGCATTTAATGGCTGACTGGCTTGCAGCCTATGTGCTAGTATAAAATGATACAGATGCTCAGTTGCTTTCTTCTCCCCAAATGCAACAAACTTATGCACCCAGGTGTTTTGGGTGCACATGTTCACATTGTGACAATGTTCCAGTTGCTTAAGCAATGGCATTACTGCAATTACATTTTCTTTCTATTGCTTTCAAATTAGTTTTAGAAACATTTGCAACAATCTCTTGGTCACTCAAATAGAAGCCTTAGGAATGTAAATACTATGGATTTTTTTTGTTTTGCACTTTTCTATCATGTGTCATTTGTAAAGACTTTCACATCCCCAATTGGCCCTTTCCTTTGCCTGATTTTTATAGATACAATAAGAAATATTATAAATGTGCTCTTGGGCTCCCTTACCACCCAAGATTCTTTTCTGACTCCCCAACCTCCTTAATTAAATCTAGGATAACTCACATTTTAGAAAAAAAGCACAGGGGAATTTTATGCTATTATAATTAAGATTTAATGAATATTTAATGCCTGGATTGTGTTTATACATGAGATTAGAGTAATGGCTTTCAGTTTAAAATACATTTCAGTGAAAATGAACACTTGCTGATCCAGAAAATCACATTTATCTCTCTCTGTGTGTATATATGTATTTATCTTCTCTCTCTCTCTCTCTCTCTCTCTCTCTCTCTCTCTCTCTCTCTCTCTCTCTCTCTGTGTGTGTGTGTGTGTGTGTGTGTGTAATACAAGTGACAAAAATGGCAAACAACAGCTTTGATGAAAGAAAGATATATTTTAAAAGAGGCAGTTTGCAGAATTTGACATATTTGCTTTTTAACAGTTTCTAACATATACACCTGGCAGCTTCACATTTATTAAAGAAAACTGCAAATGGTACCAGATTATGGATATGAACTCTTACATATAAAAATGAAAGTGTTTTCTATTAAAAACCCTATAAGAGGTAAGAGCAGTTCTTAAATTAAGAACCTCATATGTGGGGAAAAAACATTCCTTACACTGTTCTTCTATAAGGGAAGCAGCCATTAAGTTTGACTTATTTTCCAGAAAGGTATCAACTGTGTAGTTTGGACTTGAGACAAAAATCAGTATACCAGTTACTGTCCATACAATACAATAAAATACAGCACAATAATGTAATACAACCCTGCTAAGTAGGAATGAAAAACATTTTCTTTGTACTTCCTCTTCACAAGCCCAAGCTATTTCCATACAAAATAATACAAATAGTAGTGCTTCTGCTTCATGGACTCTGAAGACCTAAAATTAGGACAAACCTATTACTCCATTCAGCTTTATGCTACTTGGAACTCTCAACATTTTGTATTGCTTTCCCTCAGCTGGCCTCACACTAGAGAAAACTTTCCAATATAGGTAGTCCTTAACTTACCACTGATCAATTACTGTAAAATGTTGCATTGTTCTCTCCCTATAGTCACACAATTGCATTTTAGATGATTGGTAACCTGTTCATATTTATGACTGGTTGCCAAGTGCCTGCAATCATGTCATTGACATTTGCAATCTTCTCTGCTGACTTTAATAATTTAATACCACAAAAGGTTTAAAGATATACATTAGTTATATAGGAGCTAATACTTTTCAAATCAGACAGAACTATTGTGCAAAGCAAGTGCACTCCATTTTTAAAACTGGGAAATGAATGGCAGAGGATACACTGGCTTGATAGGTATAGGAAGCTATTCGGCTTTAGTGTCTGGGGAAGGAGGGGCTTGGCTCTATCAGACTGAAGTTTTGAATACATGTGACTTATTTCTTGTCTACAATACAACAGTTAACTTAGCAACATCAAGTCTGTAGATGTTTCTTCTGTTAACTAGCTCCTAACCCAGCCTGGTTTTTTAGAAGAATAGAAATGTATAGCTATGCCCAACCTGAAGTCTCACATAGGGGAAGTTATTCAATAAAGTAGATACTATTACAGAGAAGGCCTATTCCAGAATGGGTATCAGAAAGCAATTAAAGAAGAATGTCTTCCAGTGAGTAGAAATGTGTGGAAGGATGAAAAAGCTAAATCCATTGTGGATCTATATGTTACAGCAATACATGGAGATCCAACTACATTGCTATGATGTATGTTCACCATAAGACTCACAAGTGAGCCAGGTTGTTCCGTAGCGTCAAACCAATTTCAATGGCAGACTCACATGGAGTATATTGTCAATCTTGTGGTTGGATTAGTATGGATAAGCTAACCTTATTACATAAATAGCATATCTGATATACAAACTTGAATTGATAAGTGGTGATCTTAGCCAAAATAATCATCTGGGATTCTTGGGATAATGATGAATCTGGGAGCATCATAACAGTAAGTCTGTTCCCTTAGGACAGGGGTGTAAAATTCTTGGCCTGCAGGCTGGATGCATCACATGCTGACCATGCCCACGTCTGGTTTAGCAAAAAGGGAAAAGTCCTGATATGTCATGTGATGCTGCCATGACAATGTGAGTTTGACACCTTTCCTTTAGGGGCTATGCAACTCATCCAGAACAGGCAATTCCCTCATCAGAGCTGGGGATCACCTTTTTATGTTTTTTGCCCTACAGAGATTTAGTTTCTTCCTCTCCCTTTACTTTACTGAAATTTTTTTTTTAACTGCACACTGTCTCTCTTGAATGTGATCGAACAGGAACATAGAGCTTGAAATCACCAATCTACTGGTGACATCAGCCAATAATACTGTAGTGACTGTATTTATCAACTTCATATAAATATTTAATCCTGACAACATGTTAGGTTCAGAATTCCTTACAGTAAGACTGTTTGGAAGCCAATTTACAGTATACATATGTATGTGCATGTGTGTAGATTACATATTTGGAAAACTTTCTTAGATTTTCAAAAATACTGCTTTTAGATCACCATGTCTAATTGCAGAATAAATGGAACAGAATAAGCAATGAAAAAAATGTCCCATCCTGTTCTGTATCATCCAGCTTAAGAGAAGGTATAAACCTAGGAGGGATCTGCTTGAAAATGCTCATCAAGAAAACAAAGTACACAATTCTTTGCTCTGGTAAAGAATGAAATGAATTTTTGAAAAGCCAATGCTAGCTTTGTACAGTTCAGTGGCATAAGAACATAAAGTTCAAAATCACTCCCAAGAGGTAATGCAGACTGAATAAGTTAAACAGTTTATTACTGGCCATTGCCTAGCAATTAAATATGGTAGATTCAAAGTCTACTCAAAGCAAGGATTCTGCATACCAAGGTAGAACAGCAGCATTATAATGCACTCATTAATGGACTGGGTAAATATCAATAATTCATGAAGTCATATTCTGAGCAGAATACAGTATGAAGCTGTGGATCATAAATTATTGTCTGAAACCCCTTTTGGGTGGCAAAGCCTTTAATTTAAAGGAGCAGAGTGTGAAATACTTCTTTCTAGATGCTTGCCTGATGAATTAAGATGAAAAAGACAAGCCTTCAAAATGAGCTAATTTCAAAGAGCACTTTAATCATGCACTTTTCGGCTGACTGAAATAGAAGAAAAATATTCCCCAACAACAACCAGCAGAACCCAGGAAATCATCTAACACTGACTTAGACCTGATTATCTAGGTCCATAGTGTCAAAGCTGATTAGCAACAATGTTCTAGAACTGTAAACAGGAACCTTTCCAAACTTAGGTGGAAAAGCTGCAATAACAACAACAACAACAGTAACAATACATAATTTTCTAATATGCGCAAGACACTACTGACAATAATTTAACTAAATTAAGCAAGCAGATCTAATCAAAACTGCATATACATTAAAACTATCACCTGCTTTGTCCAATCACTATGTCACTTTCTTTGCAGAATAAAGATAATTACACTGGGAAAAGAATAAGAAAACATAATACATAACAGAAATTCTTTTCAGACCGAGACTGAACTTCACCATAGAATGTTTATACAATTTTGATCAAAATGTGAAGAAAACCAAACTCCTTGCCAAAAGCAATATGAATAGTTCTTGATTTCAATCCAAAATTTTGAAATTAAATAATGGCCTTGAAGCCACAGATTCAATGATCGATACAATTATATTGGAAAGCTATATTTTTATTCATGGTATTTTGTTTTTGATAGACATTATGTAACTTCAGGGAGTATGAAACTTTTCTGACAATTGCAGCTGTGTGTAACATATTTAAAAGGGCCGATGGCTTACACACACAAAAAAAGAAAGATTTTTCATTTCTATATTCTTAACCTTCTGAAGTCAGTAGTTGTCAACCAAGCTTCTTATACCTTGGTTGAAATATAATGTAAATATTGAAAGAAAAATTTCAGGAAGACATCTATGCCACTTTAGATTTTTTGTTTTCATTATTCTCATTATTACTTTAATTGTAGCACTGAAGTCTACACATGTTAGAAGATCCCAAGTGACTATTGGTAATTTGCTTAGCAACGTCCTTAATTCAATTTTTTTTTCCAAAAGTTGTTGACTAAGACCACTCAGTTTATCTAGTTTCCAAGTGAATTCAAAGTTCTGATGCCTACATTTAAAGCTTTAGAAGATGAGTTCATTGCAATAATATAATGTCAGAACTGAAATATAATCAGTTAAAGTAGTATAGAACAGGACATAAAAGTTCGTGGAAAAGATTAAATGAAGATTAAGAAACTTTGAGGGTGCAATCAGGTTTGACACTTCTGGATTAAGATATCTTTGTTAACCTACAAATTACAGATATCTAAGTATCTATGGATTTGTATGAGCCTAATATTTGATCTTAAAAGAGCTGAGCCTATGGGAGATCCCAGTTCATTACCCACTGGATTCCACTATTAAACAATATGCTCTATAATAAAACCTAATAACAATTAGGGTTAGCTTTCCCAAAACTAGTCAAATAAGGAGATTAGTCAATAATTATGGAAGCTATTCAAGCACTGGTTTATATCCACTGTTAGCAGAAAGTAATCTACAAATATAATATTTCACTAGTCAAATTTGGCATCTTGAAAAAGAGTAAAAATACAAACAAACCCTGAATAACCAGGAATATATTCACAGAAGTCAACTACAATCACATTTAATTAAAGTTTTTTTTTCCAGAAAATATTATCTTTTTTTTGAAAAAAATCATGTATCTGCTAACATGGAATTTGTTTCCTTAGCATAGATCACATTCTTCCAGTTGAAAAATAAATATGTAAAGCTTGCAGTACTATTAGCACATCATCCTAGTAATACTTGGACACTACCTTAACAATATAAATACTATTTACAATAAATAGGACAGAATATTATTACACAGATTGACAATCTAGGAAACTTCTGTTATCATTGCAACTACAATTATGAATACAAATTAGAAAGGATGTGCAACCTACCCATGGGAGTTCCAACCCCATAACCTTTGGAATCTATCAGGCCTCCAATTTGTGTCAGGTTACAGTTCCGCTGTGTAACAAACTCAATGGTAGTTGACTCCATTAGGAAAGCATAATCAGAAGTGAGTACACGTTGGATACCTTCCTCATTGCTTTTGACAAGCACTGACTGCCTTCTGCTATTCATAAAGGCCCACATTTTTTCATACGTGGCAATTTTTGATTTCTGAAACAGAAATTAACATTAATAAGGACAACATGATTACAATATAATGTCAGGAGCTTCCAATTGTTTGAAACATTATAAATATGCTGGATCAAAGCATAAGAAGCAGAGGATGAATTATTGCTTTTGATAAAGCTGGATTAATTGTTTTAACTAGCATAGTCCAACTAACAGCTGAAGATTCCTAGAAAATGTTTTATAAAAATGAAAATATTGTCATTGTAAACCAGACTTACATACAGAACAATATTTTGCTGCAATACACTTGGAAATAATAGTTGCAGCTTTGTAACTCAACATTTTATTCATGCTTAATAGCAATAGCCCTTAGACTTATATACTGTTTCATACAACATTTTCTAAACAGTTTTCAGAGTCAGCATACTGCCCCCAACAATCTGGGTCCTCATCTTACTGACCTTGGAAGGATGGAAGTCTGAATCAACCTTGAGCCAGTAAGGAACTAACTCCTGGCATGGGCAGAGTTAGCCTGCAATATTACATTCTAACCAATGCACCAACACAGCTTAAGCATTCATGAAATAAAGATAGCTTCATGGATAATTAAATTAAGAAGATATCTACATAGGCAATGTTAACTTGATTATGAAGATATACTTTGATCATTATTTTTTGTTGGGCATATTTTTAAAGGCTTTTAAAATCACTTCAAGAATATTCTGATTTTCCTAGAAAAAAACTATTAGCATTTTCAGATCGACATTTTTTTTTTGTAAAAACCATCTCATGTTATAATCCCACTTTTGATGCTATTTGTAGTTTTGCCTTTTGCAAATTGAAAATCCTCCATTTAAAATAGGGGAAACCCCATCTAGAATACCATATTTAGATGGCTAAGTGGAAGAATCTCTCTCTATCTATCTATCTATCTATCTATCTATCTATCTATCTATCTATCTCTATCTTTATATCTATCTACCATGTTTCTCCAACAATACAGCCTCCACCAATAGGAAGCCCCAGCATGATTTAATGGCATAAAATCAAATTAAGCCCCTCCCCCCAAATTAAGCCCCATATTAAACATGCGAAATGGAGGGGAAAGTGGGGGGGAGGGGCCTTGCTGTTAGGAAGTACTTTGTTGCATGGCCGGATATGGTGCCTGTGTTGGTGAAGCACTTCATATCGGGAGACCTTCCGCCACCGTTGCTTTCCCTTCTCCCTTGCTGCCGTGGCGTTACAGCAACCACGTTTGGCGCAACCATGTGCAGCCAGTCAGGGCTCCTCCCTGCAACCGGAGCCCTGAGAAGACACTTTCCGCCCCAAGGAGGGCTAACTTCAAGAAGCGTCGCTGTCGCCAAAATGGGTTGCGCCTTTTAACTCTTCGGCGCAGCTCTGGCTTGACTTCAGCACTGCACCACTGTGCTGGCTGTCACCTCGTCCCGCAAGAGCAGCTCCAAAGCAGCTGCCATCCCCCACTGCCTAGAAACTAGAGGCACCGCTTCTGCAGCCTTTCGGGGTAGGCGTGCAAAATGCGCCTCGCTGCAGCCCCCTCCCCCAAAGCTGCCCTGAGCAGCAGCGAGGCAGAAGGGGAGGGAGGGAGAAGGGGACTGCTTTCCCTTCTAACTCCGGGTTACTGCTCAGCATTTGAGGAGCGTGGGAGGGGGGAGAAAGAGACGGATGGGACGTTGGATGTGCTGGGTTGAGAGGGCGCTGCCCCCTCCCCCTCTCTCGTAACTCTAGGGGGGGCAAAAAAAGAGCGCACGGGCTCCTGAAGCTGAAAGGCATGATGGGGAATGGCCAGAAACCCCCAGCTCTGGGCAAAGGGGTGGGCAATGAAAAGCACAAACAAGTGGAGGAGTCGAAGCCATTTCCCAGCAAACATCCCCATTGGGAGGCGCCAAAGCTTTGGAAGTTGTGGATTGGTTGGAGCTCATGGCGGGGCGGACTCAAAGGAGGTCCGCAGCAGCAGGGTTGCCTCACCCACCCCCTCCCTTCCCATGTCAACAAGCGGGGTTTGCGCCTCTTTTCCTCTAATGCACGGTATTTGCTTTCCGAGCGAGGCCTGGAGTTTGGCCTAGAGCCGGTGGTGCGGCGGTGGCAGTGGCATGATAAAAAGCGGGAAGCCTCTTTCCCTCTCTCTTTGTATGAAAGAGCTCGCCTCGCTCGGAGAGTTTGGCGAAGCACACAAGCTTCGCAGTTGGAGAGAGAGGCGGCGGCGAAAAGGACGCAGCGGCAATGGCAGGATGCTGCAAGTCAGGACCTTGCATTGAAGCAGCCCGGGGGGGCACGTAGCCACTTCCAGCCCACCTTGAGGATTTGCCTTTTGTTGTTGTGGCCGACTTCCCTTTGCCTTCGAAGGTAAAGTGAATTATTTTAAAAACCTCCACTCATCCCGCCAGGGCTGCGGCAGAGCCAGGAAACACTCATGGCTCGCTTTCCCGGTTCTGTCCAGCTCGCGCAGCTCCGGTGCGGCCCTGATGGGACGAGCGGAGGTTTTTAAAATAATTCGCTTTACCTTTGAAGGCAAAGGGAAGGCAGCCACAGGAGTGCCTGAAGCCAAGTGTTTCCTCAGAGCTCTGGTTGCAGGGTGGAGCCCTGACTGGCCACACATGGCTGCGCCAAACGCTGCAGAGTTACTGTAACACCACAACAGCAAGGGAGAAGGAAAAGCAACAGTGATGGAAGGTCTCCCGAACATCCAAGCTGTCGCCGCCCGCCCGCCCACCCGAGGATGCAAGCGGGGGGGGGGGAAATTAAGTCATCCCCGAAAAGACGGCCTAGCCGGTTTTTCGGGGGTCAAAAAAAATAAGGCCCGGCCTTACTATGTGAGAAACATGGTATCTATCTATCTATCTATCTATCTATCTATCTATCTATCTATCTATCTATGATATAAGCAACCTGTTCTAGACTTGGTATCAGAAAAATCTGTAGCAGCTTTCTTCAATTTACCACCTTTGGAAGCACTTTGCATAAATAACAACGGGGGGACAGGGGGCAGAATGATCAACCAAAGGGGAGAGAGGGGGGGGAGAGGGAGAGAGGGGGAGAGAGAGAGAGAGTATATACAATATACACACTGGAACAAAAATGTCAAATAAATGCATAAGGGGGGTCCGTTGGCATGGGGCCCAAATGGAGGCACTTTAGGCTGGAAGTGGTTTGTGCAGAGAAGGCATCACATCTGCTCTACTCCAGCCCTTGGGTTTTAGTTGCATTTAATTGTAATTTTTAAATTGCTCACACACACACACACACACACACACACACACACACACACAAACACACATAAACACACACATGTATGTATATATGTATGTATGTATGTATGTATAATTTTTATTGCATTGTAAACCAGACAAAGTATATCTAGGAGATAAATTTCTCTCTTCCTTAATGTGCTAATGCTTACTTTATATATCATTACTATTTTTCTCTCAAATAGGAAACAAACATAACATTGACAGTACTGATTCCTCTAAAGCTGACTTGATTGACACCTATAGTTTCTTCTCTGAGAAGAATTAGTGGTATGTGTGGATTTTTTTTTAAAAAAAAGACATTTATTCTGAATAAGGTTAACTTAGCATCCCTGCTGAGATGCAGTTCAAAGCTTATTTCAATTTGCCTGAGGAAGTCTGTAAATCTATCATTCAAAACCCAATGGCAGTGAAAACAGAATTTTATATCCATCACAGAGATAGTGTCAAGGTATGATACATTATTGATTGAAAGGGCATTTCAATAAAAGAGTATGGAAAAAAGAATAGACTATAATGAATTCCAATCTGAGAGCAAACTATCGTTGCATTTGTTCTATATTAGTATAACTACATAGCAGAAAATACACTTGAGCCTCAAATACTAGATTCCCTGGGAAACAAAATGATTTCATCATGTGGAATAAAGGAAAAAAAAACATCCTAAGTAATAAATTAATGTATTAAAGTAAATGGAGAATTTCTCCATCAACCCACATCAGTATCTCCCTCTTTTTCTGTTACAGCTGCATCTCAACTGTATATAACTAGGTTTATTTTTCAGTGACAATAATGAAGAAGAGAATAAATTGACTGAAGAATTTATAGCAGGTTGTATAGCTCAGTGGTAACAACGATATAACAACAGAGGTCTTCAAGCTGCATGCTGCAATGTCAAAGTTCTCAGCAGTTGTATTCTTTTTAAAATAATAATGTTCTAGTCCTCACTGTTATATTGCTAACAAGATTTGACTATGTGACAAGTTTAATTATAAAGAAGTTAATGTTTGACTTATCTTAAGTATACATTGAAATCACTAATAAATGGAATATAGCAGCATTTAATTATTACTGCAAAAGACCTTGCTGCCTTTGAAAGATTTGGCAAACTCTAACGGATACATAGAATATGTAGCACTTACTTTAAAAAAAACTATATTACAAAATAGGAATAATTGACTTGTATAAATTTTTATTACTATTTTTAATAATATATCAGACAAAGACTAAAAAAGAAAACATTGACCATGCTTTTAAAAATAATTGTTTATACCAACTATGTTTTAGAAAAAAAATAGGGAGTTGAATTACCTGTTTCTGAAAATTGCATATTTGAGATCATACGAAAAAAAGGAAAAAAGGCATTCTCTCCATACTGCCCTCTTAATTTGGATCATGCCATCAACAAAACTGCTGTTTTTGTAGGAGTATGAATTGACAAATTGAGCAGATGTGCTATAATTTAATTATTTTTATTACTTTTGTTCAAAAGAAAAATGCCAGGACACATATCTTTTATATCTCTCTGCTGAGATCTATATCTTCTGTCAACTGAACAAGGAAAGATTTAACCTGGAAATAAGAAGAAACTTTCTGACAGTGAGAACAATCAACCAATGGAACAGCTTAGAAGTTGTGGGAGCACCATCACTTGAGACTTTCAAGAAGAGATTGGACTGCCATTTGTCAGAAATGGTGTGGGGTCTGCTGCTTGGGTGGAGGGTTGGACTCGATGACCTACAAAGTCCCTTCCAACTCTGATTATATGTTATCTGTTATCTCTCCTTCCCACTAAATGGGAAAATGAGGAAACATTGGGCAGTGGAAAACCAGAGTATTGACAGGATTTTCAGAAAATGATGATCATGGTGGTGATGGTGATGATGTAACAGTAGTAGCCATAGTAGTAGTAATAGTAGTAGTGGAAGAAAAAGAAGAAGAAGAAGGAGAAGGAGAAGGAGAAGGAGAAGGAGGAGGAGGAGGAGGAGGAGGAGGAGGAGGAGGAGGAGGAGGAGGAGGAGAAGAAGAAGAAGAAGAAGAAGAAGAAGAAGAAGAAGAAGAAGAAGAAGAAGAAGAAGAAGAAGAAAACAAAAACAAAAACAAAAACAAAAACAAAAACAAAAACAAAAACAAAAACAAAAACAAAAACAAAAACAACAAGAATTACCAGTGAGTCAATTTATCAAGTTTGCCAAGATAGGTGAGAATATACTTCAAAATGGCATCTTGTGAATTTGTAAAGGAATGCCAATTGAGATATGACTATCAGAAGGTAGAAAGTGGAATACAGCTGTAATCTCCTTTAGAGTAAACTTGTTTTAGGCCTCTCTTGTAAGTTATGGTTTGAACTGGTACAGAAAAACCTTCAAGCCACTAATAAAACAAAATAGGAATTGGAACCATTTTAGTACACCTTTACTAGGCTGTTGCACAACCTGAATAAATACCAATTACACATGCTGAAGATGTCAGAAACATATTTATACTAAAGAAAATTATCTCTTAAATAATTCAATGACAAAACCAAGAGGATCCTGAACAAAAGTAAATATACAACATGAGTACACATAAACACTCATAAATGAACAGACTGTGAGTATCCAGCTATTATGCACAGATCAATGTTCAAATTATAATAGTACATGCATTCTATAGAATATACCAGCGTTCTATTGATATACACATGACCATAAGATGGAGAAAGAGTAGCAAAGCAAAATTTAATAATGCTATCCAGTGGTACATGTATGGCATAGATTGCACCACAGAGGTCCACAGGTAGATAATCTGATATTTCCCAAGAATTCTGGACACAAATTGTCTTCAGTATAGACAATCTGACTAATTACAAGACAAATTAAATTCTGAAGGTTACCCACCAAGTTGTCAAATACTATACAAATACTGGTGCATCTTTCCAAGTATATGAGAGCACAGATTTCTCAACTTTTGTACAATATTACATTAGGTAATACTTCTTTTCAATAAAAGAGGGACACAATTGCTTCAGTTATTTCTTATTTCTGTAATTATTTCTTCAATATCTAAACCTAGAAAATTCACAGAGATTAACTGCAGTTGTTTGGAATTGGACAGATTAAATTGCCTTCTTCCATAAGAGTTTCAACAACAAAGTCTCCCATTTATGAGAGAGAGAGAGGGAGAGGGAGAGACAGCTTCTTTTGTTACCATTAGTGACATAACTAAATACTTATCTTATGGGACAAACCAAGAAATACAACTAATACTCTATTTGTATCTGGAAAGACATGTTGAATTATCAAGGTACTATCTTTGAAAAGGAAACAACAAAGAGTTACTACAGGCATTTAAGTTCTAAATATAAGCTAATGTCCTGTTTGACCCTCTGTAAACTGATTCACAACTGCTTGGTGGGGAAATGAAACTATCCATTTTCTAAGTAAATACTCAGTTTCAAAAGGGTTAAAAATTCCAACTGCCTTGCCTACTCCCTTAGCAATCTTCATCCTACCCTGCTCTTCCCTTTAGTTTGTGCCACAGCTTTTTTGTTCCTTATTTTCTGCCTTTAGCTGCCTTGTTTTTTGTTATTTTTATTTTTATTACAAATGACACATCTGTAGTCAGAGACAGTAATTTATATTTTATTGTAATTCAATCATCCTCACATAAAGATTCCAATGAAGGGACTAACAGGGACCTTTGGTGGTGTGTGATTTTATTTTATCTAAAATCAGACCTCACTAGGATATAATCTGCTCTACTTGAAATATTAACGAGAAAAGAAACCTGGTGGTAACAGAGCTTCAGCTTATTTTCTCATTCTCATTCAAGAGATAATGTGGCATTTTAAAGTTATTATTTATTACATTTCATATGAAAGAGATGAGACTGTAATGATTCTGAAACCCTGAAGAATATATATGCACATACATATATATATGAAAGGAACCAGAATCTTATTTTTAAGACATCAACAACTATAGTACCACGCTATATGTGCAGTTTTCAAGGATAATGATCAAAGATGAAAGATTATCTGATTGGTCTTCTCCAGGGCATATTTTTCCTCTTTTTTAAAAAGTCAGAACTCCCGAGGCTTATAAGGATTTAAGTGAATTGGTCTATTTTGCAGTGTCAGCACAAAATTACTATAAAAACACAGTTCATACCATGTTCTCCCTTTTGTAATGGCAGTTTTCATGGTCCGTAGAGCAAAGATGAAGAAAGGGAGGAAAGGAGTCCCTGCCAAGAAAGGTGTCTCACAGAATGAAGAATGAAGTGCCAAGCAAAATAAATCCTGCTAAGCAGCCAACTGTACTGCCAAAAGGGAAAAAAAAAAAAAAAGTGAGGAGAGAGGGATGAAGGATGGTTGGCGTTAAAAAGCAGAAGATAATTAGATTAAGTGTTCAAGATGTATTTATTTTGTTACTGATGTGGCTAAGATAACTCTAATGAATTGATGGATAATTCTAGATTACTCTATTACCTTTGGGAAGCTTCCTACATGATGATGTTAAGTAATCAAATTTATCCAACAAGAAAGTCTACATCTAAGAATGTTGTATAAAATAGAAGTTATTAAAGATGCTAACTCAGAAAGAAATATTTTGCTATACCTTATTGGTAATGATGCTTCAGAAATCAAATGCTTTTTCAGGCAATATTTTTATATGATAGTTAACATCCTGAACTCTGCAAGTCTCACTTCTGTTGTAACAATAAGTATAAGTGGGAGGGAGGGCAAAGAGCAATTAAATGCTTTGCTATCTAACTGACATAGAGGCTAACTTTTTAAAAAATGATTCTATGTACTTGCAAAATTGGAACATGTTTATATATTGGGGAAAGACCAATCCTATAAGCTTCAGTTAACAAAACTGTTCCAACAGAAGATAAATTATGTAGGTCCACATTGAACTATAGTGGTCTTGATGCTTTCTGAGGTTGGTAGTTTATTTGCAGATTTTTTACTACCCAACTATCATCATACAAAGAAAGGTGGTATTTTGCTCTCTGTTTAGCTTGACCTGCCAGTTTTTGTGAAGGTATAGTTTTCTCTTTGGTAGTTTCTTGATTGGGATATTGTTTTCTGCTTGATTGTTCGTCTGATGTTTATTCCAGTTTATATGGATGTTGGCTGCTATGTAATACATTTTCTGGTCTTTTAAAGAAAATAGATAACATATATTACCTATTTATAGTAGATCTATCAAAAATACATTAGGAAAATACATAGAAGATATGTTTTAAAGACCAAAGCACATCCTCTCCAGCAATTTATCTATATTCTCCAACACACTTACATTGATGTTATCTAGTTGGATAATGAAAAGTCTGGAAGCAAACAATGGATCTCAGAGAGTTCAAAGGACTTTACAGAAAAGAATGGGTTAAAAAAGTAAAGAGCAAGAGGTTTGTAGATTTACACTATTGCAATTAAGATCACACTTAAGCCATAAAATATTTTTTTTGTGAACAGAAATGTGAGAAATGTAAAGCTAATGATTTAAATGAATCTGTAATTCTTTAAAAAAAAAACAACAGCCGTGGAGCAGTATGTTTTAAAATGTTGCTTGTAATTCTGGATGGAAGTACCTCTGAATGTGCCCATTATTTTTTTTTTAAGTAAAAGTTTTATTGACTTTGACAACAAACAAAAACACATAAAACATAAGACATCAAACATAAAAGCATCATCCTCCTTCATAAATTTATAGACAGTGTATCAGTTGGTTTGCCACTCTTTTTTGTGCATCCATTTCATAGTCACCATTGTAATTATGTTACATAATAATTCATATTATCAATCAACAATTATATGTCCTAATATCATTATTAAACAATCATTTGACTATAATTTTATTAATTCATACTTAAGTGAGATAACTATAATTTACTTACTTTATTTTATAACAGATCATAAAATCATACCAAGTCTATCTTAATAAAATTTTATAAAGATGTTATCAAAACAAAAGAAAACAAAAAAAATGTATATTCATTATTTCCTAGGTTTCTAAATATTCTATTATTATATTATATTATCTAACCATTGATAAAAAAAAGATCCCAAACTTCATAAAATTGTTTATCTTCTTGTTCTCTAATTTCAAATGTCAATCTACTCATTTCAGCACTGAATGTGCCCATTATTGGTCTTAAGTCATGCCTGGCATATAACATTTTTGAAGTCAGGCAAAGCTTTTTATCTCCTTGAAGTTCTGCTGCTCTGTGGTGGCTTTAGGTTTTGTAATTTTTTTGAAAAAAAAATTCTCATATTTAGTTTATTTGTGAATTTTTGAGATTTACAAGAGGCTCAAAGAGTGATTAACAAATATAGAAAAAATATACATTCTACATACATAAAGTGATTTAGAATATGTGATATGTGATCTTGACACTGAACCGAATAAAACCTGCTTCTGAGTAGAAAAGAAAAAGCCTGCCCTCTGAGATCCATGAAGTCACTCCTTGGGGCATGCCCCTCAATATATGGTCTTTCATGTGTGCTGGAATGACACTCCAGATTTCCTGAGCCAGAAGGACCATAGAATGGGAATTTGGGGAACTGCTGGCAGTCCCAGTCCTAACACATCTGAAAGACTAATTTGGAAAACACTGATTTATATATTTTGGGTTGGAATCATGCTGGATTTTGTTTGTTTCTCCATATACTTATTTTTGGCCTGCTTTTAATGTTTTGTTTTTTAATGCTTTAATTGTAAGTTGCCAGGATCATAAGCAGTTGAATGAATGTAGCAATAATAGTAGCACTTGGACTTATATACCATTTCATAGTGGTTTACAGCCTTCTCTAAGAGGTGTACAGAGTCAGCACATTGCCCCCTGACTCCTCATTTTATTGACTTTAGAAGGATGGAAATGTACCCCTACACACACACAACATACACACACAAACACAAACACAAACACAAACACACGCACACCATATCTATTATCTATCTATCTATCTATCTATCTATCTATCTATCTATCTATCTATCTATATATGTGTGTGTGTGTGTGTGTGTGTATGTATGTTTTCTTAAGTTTTCACGGGTGCTTACATGTATGGCATTCAGCTTTGTTCGGGTATTTTCCCACGGCATAGTAGTGGTGCTTTTAAAGTTGTAGCAATGTTTCAGCAGAATCTCATCTGCCATCATCAGGCTTCTGTATAGTGTTCATCGAACACTATACAGAAGCCTGATGATGGCAGATGAGATTCTGCTGAAACGTTGCTACAACTTTAAAAGCACCACTACTATGACGTGGGAAAATACCCAAACAAAGCTGAATGCCATGTATGTATGTTTGTATATAAATACATATATCAGTGGTGGGATTCAATTTTTTTTACTACTGGTTCTGTGGCTATGGCTTGGTGGGCATGGCGTGGCTTGGTGAACATGGCTTGGTATGCATGGCAGGGGATGCAAAATCCCATTCCCTCCCCACCCACTAATCTGCTTTCTAGCTCTGTTCTCCTGTGCAGGGCAACAAAAGAAGACTCAACTGATCAGCTGGGACTTCAGAGGCAGAGAATAGATGGAGGTGGGGCAAGTCAGAGGTGATATTTGCCGGTTCTGTGAACTACTCAAAATTTCCACTACGGGTTCTCCAGAACTGATCAGGACCAAATGGGAAAGATGCAATGATGAAGCTGCGAAGGCCAATCTCTTCAACACATTCTTCAGTTCAGTCTTTATAAATAGCAATGGTTCATGCCCCACATTTCCTAGTCGTACCACAAGTCACTGTAATGACCTATTACATATTGACTTTACAGAAGATAATGTAGAAAAAGCACTACAAAACCTAAAATCATCCCTATCTATTGGCCCTGATAGATTATGTGCATATTTCTTAAAAAAGCTATCCTCTGCCATAACGGAACCCCTAAGCATTATATAAGAGATATCATTCAGAATCAGCTCCTTACCAAACCTATGGTCCTTAGCTATGGTCATCCCTATCTTCAAAAAGATGACCCCAGCCTGGTTAAAACTACAGACCAATCTCACTGTGTTGTGTCACATGCAAAGTCATGGAATCAATCATTAACCAATTCATCACTTTCCACTTAGTCAAACAACCTACTCTCCAAAAAACAATTTGGTTTCAGGAAAAAATTGTCCTGCAATCTACAACTCCTACACTGCAAAAACATATGGACTACTCTACTTGACCAGGATAAAGCTATAGATGCAATTTACATAGACTTTTGCAAAGCCTTTGATTCAGTGGTACATGACAAACTACTGTTAAAACTAAACTCTTACGGCATTTCCGGATCCCTCCATAAGTGGATTATTGTGTTCCTGTCAAACAGGCAACAAATAGTAAAAATAGGGAGCGCTATATCAAACCCTGCTCCAATAAACAGTGGTGTCCCCCAAGATAGCATTCTAGGACCCACATTCTTTATACTCTATATAAACAACCTTTGCCATCATCTTATAAGCAACGGCGTCCTCTTTGCAGATAACGTAAAACTATTCAACACCACTGACAACGCTACTATCCTTCAAAGCGACCTTGATTATGTGTCTGAATGGTCAAACCTGGCAACTCTAAATCTTGACCAACAAATGCTCTGTCCAACACATTGGTAAAAAAAAATCAGTACATCAAATACAAACTAAGCAGATATGACCTCATTGATGATCCTCACACTGTCAAGGACCTTGGAGTTCTCATATCAAATGACCTAAGCACCAGAGCTCACTGTAACAGCATTGCCAAAAAGGCATTAAGAGTTGTAAATGTAATCTTACGAAGCTTCTCCTCCGGAAATATCAAATTGCTAACTAGAACATACAAAACTTTTGCCAGACCAATACTCACAGCTCATCAGTCTGGAATCTGCACTGCATATCAGACATTAATACAATCAAGTGAGTCCAGAAGTATTTCACGAGACAAGTACTACACTCCTCTGCTCGCAACAGAATACCCTATATCACCAGGCTTGAAATTTTGGGCTTGGACAACCTTGAACTACGCTGCCTACGGTTGGACTTAAGCATAGCACACAAAATTATCTGCTACAATATCCTACCAGTCAATGACTACTTCAGCTTCAACAACCACAATACAAGAGCACATAACAGATACCAACTCAATGTAAACCGCTCCAAACTTGATTGCAGAAAGTACAACTTCAGCAACAGAATGGTCAATGCCTGGAATGCACTACCTGACTCTGTTGTTACATCCTCTAACCCCCACTCCTTTAACCTCAAACCAACCACTATTGACCTCACCCCATTCCTAAGAGGTCAGTAAGGGGCGTGCATAAGTGCACTATCATGCTTACTGTCTCTGTCCTATTGTCCACATTTATTCGTACCTATTTCCTGTATTCTTACTCATGTTTATACTTATACCTATTATCTTGTAAGCAATTGACAAATAAAATAAATAAAATAAATCCCACCTCTGACCTATATACGTGCATACATATATATACTCATACACAATAACTCTGTTATGAAGCATTCATAAACACACATGTGTTTGTGTGCGTACTGAATTTTGCTAGTTTTTTTGCTATTTATCCTCATATTGTAGGATACCTTTTTTAAATCAAAAGATCAGCTATGTCCCCTAACTTAATAGAAGTCTTGTTTTTTGGATACTCAGAAAGAAAAAATAAAATGTTCAATGTCCTGTTCAGTCTGCCTGCTGTCAAATATAAATTATAATTCTAAAATGCAGCTGAACAACTATTTTTAGCTTTAAAAATAGCATAACATTTAGAACAACATCAAAGTGCCTAATATTCCTTGCAATGCTGGAGCCACAATTGCAACTTTTGCTTCTTCCTGCTCAAAGAAAAGAAAAGATAAAAAATAAAGAAAAACACTGTGGAAAGAATGTGTGTGTGTGTGTGTGTGTGTGAAATACCACTCACACATCATTACAAAATCTCCAGAACCGTAAAGCCTACAAACTTGAAAATCGACATGAATGTTCCTCTTGGCTTCTAGGTGCTCACTAAGAAAGGATTTTTTTGAAATCACAATCAAAACATTAGTATTTCATATATTATTATTAACACACTCTGATGCTAAAGCGTTCTACTCCCCTCCCCACCTGAAAAGAAATTTGTTCCAAATGCAAAATACAAGCAGAGGAGAGGAGTTCCAGTTTTAGTTTCATAGCAGCAATCAGCTTTAGTACAGAACAGTTGAGCTAAGCCATGCCCAGGCTCCTTGGTGTCTCCTTCTTGCTCACACAGCAAATACTGTTTCAGTTTCCAAACAACCTTCAACTCTCTCACACACTAACAGAACGCTAGTCAGATGACTTTCTGTGGATAGTAGGCAGAGGCACATTTCCTCCCCCACACCCGATAACTTAGTTTCATAGCGAAACACAGGTATAGAGCTAGTATTAGATAAAGTACATCTTTCCCAGTGCTACTCACATTACTGACTAACTCAGCTTTCTATTTTAACCTCTTTTTACATTGTACAAATTAGTCCTTAGCAATTTATTTGAAGACATATATTTACTTTTTAATGAATACAATCCTTGTGGAGGAGGAATACCTACAGAACACAGCATAGTCTGACAGAACAATAAAACAGCGGACAATTTTGAAAGAGAAATTATACGATGAACTTAAACAAAATTGGCTGTGATTGGCACATTTCAAGGCAACGAGCCCCCAAAGGCTGAGATTGCAGATAAATAAACAGATTAAAAAATCAATAAAGTGTCTAGGCCAAGCTACTTCTTTTACTTCAAACAGAGAACCTGATATCAAATGATGACAAGGGGGGGATCTGTTAGGGATCCCCAATTACAATCAATGTGTGCCAACAATGGAGAAGGAATCATTTCATCATGATCAGAAAACTAGAACTTCATCATTAGCTATGTTTACCGAGGATTGAAAAGTCACTGAAAAGGGCTTGACTTCTGAGCAAGTGGTGAAAGAACATCAGGCTCAGTTTGGATTAATTAATTGATCTGCCTAAATGTATTTCAGAAAATCATAGCACAGTATCCAATAAGGGCATGGTGAAGATTTGTCACAGCTCTTACTGCTGATTTTTCAGTGGAAAATATCCTGATGTTTTCAATGACAAGTAGAAGAGTTACATGCAATTTTGCTTTATCTCTTTTGTATAAAGCTTGAGTAAAGATGCTTGTGTTTTATCATTAACAACACAGTTAGGTTCATATATTGTTAACATTGAATTGTCCTGACTGAAAGAATACATAGACTGGAAATCAGATTGTCATGTCCTCACCTCACACAAAACAGCAATTTATTACTTCCCAACCATTCTCTGTGGCAAGTGCCTATGTTTCAGAATATCACCTTGTGACATTCAGTAATAAGCATAAATTGTTGAGTCAAGAGAGCATCCAAACCTTGGAAAACAAAATTGCCAGGAACAATAGATCACATCATCTACCTACAACACATTTTAAATTATCATTGCAACTGTATACAAATAGTTTACAATATATATTTGGGAAGGGAAACAGATAAAGGACAGGATTAATCCAAAGGATCAATAACAGGTGAAACAGATACTATAGGTTTATATATTGTTTCCCACTACCAGTATATACTAGTGGATAAGCCCAGTCACCGATGTGTGGGCCTCACATTTTTAACCCAATAGCATGAAAAATGTAACCAGCTTATCTGTGGTACATTTTTAATAATATTTTGGTTAAAATGTGAGGATCTCCTTATCCATGGATGGGCTTGAATAAATGGTAAGTTATGTATTTGATATGAGAAAAAAATGTATTTTGGAAGTACAATGAGGTTGCTCTAGAAAAAGACACATAAATTAATTATCATTGCAATTTTTTTTGTCTTATAAGGCTATGAGATTCTTAGTGTCTGAATTCATACCCTGTCCAAAGAAAATGCTTATCTATTTTGTCTAAATAACTGATTTCATTATTTTAAAACTCAGATATGTCAAAACAAATTATTCTTCAACAGACAAGCTTCAAAAAGCCAGTCTCTGATTTTCTTTTCTATACAGAATGTAAATGATAATGATCTAGCATTCAAAATTTCTAAGTGAATCATTTCAGATCCAGAGAGTCAAGCTGTGTGTCACATATAAATACAATTAACTGAGCTTTCAAAATATCAGAGCAGACATATGGTATGACTAATGAAAGAAATGTAGTTCACTATTACAAGTTCCAGTACTGTTTTGTACAATGGCAAGTCTTAGGGTGTAGTACATTGATAATTCTATAGAATTTCAGATCTTTATGGCAACAAATCTTTCTTGCAGAAAAACACTATGTGCTCAAAAACAGCAGCTGCCGTGTTGCTGTTATTAAGCTGTCAGTCAACAAGTTTATCAATTGCTTGTCAAAAAACCATTGAGCCATTGATCTGACACCTTGGCAAATCAAGGTTCTGAATGACAGTCAGGGAGTCTGGAAGGTTACATTCTTAGTCTAAATAGAATAGAATGATAGATACTGTATACAGGAACTCAAGCAGTTCATTCCATAGCACATTTTCCAATTTAAGAAACATATTTATTTTTATTTCCCTGTTTATTAGGTTTCCATTAAAAATATTATCAATATGACTTCATAAAACTCTTTGGATCCATTTCTCACTGGCAGTTCACGGTCTCTCTGAATGTTTTAAATACACTTTAAATTCTGCCTCTATGATCATTGTGAAGGAACTGGCTCTATAGCCAAATGCAAAATGTCCAGTAGAGAGCCCCTGTGAAAAAATGATTCAGAGTGGGAGGCCGAGCAACTGACAGGGAGTGGGAGTGTGGCTCCATTGGCTGTGGAAGAAACTGGGGAAAAGCAAAGTCCGGCTGGGCACAGCAGGGGAGAGGTAGAGCAAGGGAGAGGGAATTCAGAGGAAGACCCAGGCCCACACCCTCTTCGTCCTAGGGCATGCAGGGAGGAATGGAGAAGGGAGAAATGTGAGTTGCATGGCTTATGGGGGAGGAAAGGGCCCTATTCCCTTCATTAGCTGCAGCTGGGAACATAGTATTTAAAAAGGGAAGCTGTTAGATCTGGAGCGTGGGTGCAAAGAAGGGAGACGAGGCATCGAATAGTGACTCCAACTCTTTATTAGTGACTTTATTAGTGATTAGAACAGAGCAAAATACTGGGGCAGCAGCAGCTCCTTTAATAGAGTGGGCTGCTGTCACAATAACCAATGATTTGAGTTTGCCGTGCTGGGAGCGTCCAATCAGCGGCGACCCGCTAGCAGCCAATCAGATCAGCCAGAAACGACCAATCACGATCCGCTGTTTGCGGGCCAATCAGAAGTGCAGGATTATGAGCCTGCTGTGGAAACAAAACTATTAGGATTTTAAAATAACACGTTTGCTTAGTTCATAACACCCCTCCCCCCTAGGTTCCGTTTGAGGGGTGGGGTGATGTATTCTCGCAGGTAGGCAGGTCGTTTCACCTGTCTACCTGATCTAAGTTGCTCCACCAGTCCTTGCCCTGACTCTGGTCCCGGTGGGCTGCTTGCTGAGCTCAGCGGAGCAGATGGTCCAACCTCTCCGTTGGGTGACTCGGGGTTGTTATCTCTGTTGCCATCACAGCTGTCATCCGGGATCCTTGGATTTGCTGCTGTCACAGTGCTGCTTTGTGGTAAGGCAATCATCTGACTGGGCTCTCCTTTGGAAGGTGAATATCCCTGGGTTGGTTGTGCTGATTGTTGGTATTTCCAAATACTGGGTCGTGTACTAGTTCTTGTCCTGGCCCCTCGATTTCCCTTCTCCCCCAGGTTTCAGGGTCGGGGTTTGTGACGGGGGTAGGTGCCAGCCTGGAGTGCAGTTGGTCGATGTGGCGCTTCCACATTTTCCCATCAGTAGTTTGTAAACGGTAGGAACGTGAACCCGTTAGTTGAGTTATGGTGGCGGGGACCCACAATGGGTCACCGGAAAAGTTTTTTGCAAACACTGGGTTGCCTACCTTGAAAGTACGATACCTGCTGCTGGATCCCAAGGGTTTTTCCGGTGTGTAGGCAGGGTGCAGGCAGTCAAGATGTGAGTGAAGTTTCAGGAGTTCGGCCGGGGTTCTGTTTGTGGTGCTGTTTGGGGTAATATGTTGGAGGAAAAGCATCCTGGTCACCTTGTCGTTGATGTCCCCTTGCTCCATCTTGTGTAAAGTTTTCTTTATGAATTAGACCATTCGCTCAGCCCTACCATTGGCTGCAGAGTGAGCTGGCGAGGTCAAGGCATGGCATATTCCCCAATCTGCGAGGTACTGTTCAAATGCCAGAGCAGTGAATTGGGGCCATTATCTGAAACCAAGACATCTGGTAAGCCGTGTGTAGCAAATAGTCTGTTTAGTTTTTTAACGACAGCTTCTGTGGTGGTGCTCTTCATTTTATGGACCTCCAGCCAGTTGGAGTAGGCATCCACTGTTATAAGAAACATATGCCGCTTGGTAGGTCCCACAAAATCGATGGGAATATGGGACCAGGGACCTCGGGGTGCTTCCCATTCAGTTGGGGGTGCTTTTGGTGGAGCTGAACGAGTTTCCTGACACTTGCTGCAAGTGGCCACCCAGGTTTCTATCTGCTTATCTATACCTGGCCACCAAGCGTAGCTCCTCACTAGTGCCTTCATTTGCACGATGCCTGGATGTCCATCGTGCAATAGTTTTAGAAATTTATGCTGTAGTCTCTCTAGGATGATGACTCTGTCTCCCCTCAAGATGCATCCTTTTTGGGAGAAAAGTTCTGTCTGCCGGTTTTTGAAGGGCTTGAAGGTGTCGTTTGGTTCGTTGTCAGGCCAACCTCTTTCCACTCAGCTGAGGACTCGTGCCAAACAAGGATCTTTCCTTGTTTCTGAGGCGATGTCTTGTGCAATCAGTGGTGGTGAAGGAAGGGTTTCAATTTGTAGCATAGTCATGGTTGGATCTGGGTCATCTATGACTTCGGGTAGTGGAGAGCGGCTCAACGCGTCAGCGTGGGGAATGAGTTTTCCCGGGTGGTGTAGCAGTTGGTAATCATATGTGGCTAGAAACTCTGACCAATGTGTCATTCTTGGTGATAATATGTGAGGAGTGGGTTTATCTCCCGCTAAAATGCCAAGCAATGGTTTGTGGTCGGTTATTATGGAGAAGGATCTTCCATATACATACTCATGGAATCATTTGATCGCAGACACAATAGCGAGAGCCTCTTTATCAAGTTGGCTATAGTTTCTCTCAGTTTTAGATAGAGTTCTTGAAAAAAACGCAATAGGAACCTCAGTACCATTTGGTAGGACATGGCTCAGGATGGCTCCCACTCCAAACGGTGAGGCGTCACAGGTGACAGTTAAAGGCAAAGTCTCGTTATATTGTATCAATACAGCATCTGAAGTTAACAGGTCTTTTACTTGCTGAAAGGCTCGCTCCTCACGATGTCCCCAGACCCAGAAAGCCTTCTTATCAAGGGGCCTATACAGGGGTTCAGCAACAGTTGCCTTCTGGGGCAAGAAGATGTTATAAAAGTTAATGAGTCCCAGGAAGGCTTGAAGATCTGTTTTATTCCTAGGTCTTGGGGCGTTTTTTATTGCAGTCAGTTTTTTCTCTGTCGGGTGAATTCCCTGTTTGTCCAGAAGGTACCCAAGGAACTCAACCCGCTCAGTACATAGTTGACATTTGTCTTTCTTGAACTTCAGGCCAGCATCTTTAAATTTCTGGAGGACCATTCTAAGTCATTTTTCTAGTATGCTTCTAGTGGGAGCAGCTATTAAGACATCATCGAAGTATGGCACAACCCCTTTTATGCCTTGAAGCAATCTTTCCATCAGACTTTGGAAGATGCCAAGTGCTACACTCACTCCGAATTGGAGTCTATTACACTTGAAGGCACCTCTGTGCATGACTATAGTTTGGGTTTCTGCAGTCTCTGCATCTACGGGCAGCTGCTGGTATGCCTGAGCTAAGTCCAATTTTGTGAATATTTTTCCACCTCCCAGGGAATGAAGAAGGTGCTGGACCACAGGTACAGGGTAAGTGCTCTGTTGAAGGGCGTGATTTAGGGTGGCCCGGTAATCCTCACAAATTCTCAAAGACCCGTCAGGTTTTATGGGGGTTACAATTGGGGTTTCCCATTGGGCATGGTCAATCGGTTCCAACATGCCTTGGGCTCTTAATTTGTCCAATTGTTCATCAATCTTTGGCTTGAGTGCAAAGGGCACTCGACGAGGCTTAAGGCGAATGGGCACAACATCAGGGCTGAGATTAAATGATATGGGGGATCCCTTGTACTTGCCCAGCTTCTCAGTGAAAACATCCTGGAATTCCTGGACGAGGGCCGCTTCCCAGTCATCGCTTCTGGTTTGGTTGATGCCCGCTAGTTCAATTCCTAGAGGCACAAACCGCTGCAAACCCAGCAAGCTGGGCTGATCTCGATCGATGACGGTAAGTGGTAGAGTTGCGGTGTGGTCTTTGAAAGATACTTGGACGTGGCTGGAACCGGCAACTGGGATTCTGTTTCCTTGGTAGTCCTTTAATATGATTTTTTGAGTGCTGAGGTCCTGGCGACGGATGTCAGGGATCAGCTGTTTTAAGGTTTTCCAGGAGACCATCGATAGGGACGACCCAGAGTCGACTTCCATAACACATGGTCGATTCTCAATTGTGACCTTCACTTGGATTTTCCTTGCATCAAGGGATGAAGCATGGCCGATGGTGATGGTTTGATGGGTCTCTTCCCGTCTGGTTGAAGTGGCGGGTGCTCGATTTCTGTAGTAGTGGTTCCATTGGCGGTCCCGGTTTAATGGTGGGGTGCCCGTTGTATGGTGGAAATTTTCTCTTTGGGTTGGGCTGGACCCTCACTTGCTTCTGCAGACCTTTGTGATGTGGCCCCTCTTTCCACAGGAATGGCAGAGTGCATCTAGGAATTCGCAGTCTGATCGTGGGTGATTTCCCCCACATCCAGCGCATTGGTACGAAGGCTTACGATTTCGCTGGTCTCACTGGTCGCGTTCTGACCTGAGTCTGTTGACATCTTCTTCCTCGCTTTCTGATGAAGATTCGAGGTCTTCATGGTGGGTGGTAGTTGTGTGCCTTTAGGATAAAGACGTAGTGTCACTGGCGAGTGGGTGGTGCAGTGCGTTCGCTCGGCGCATTCGAGCGGCTGACTTCCTGGTTGCTTCTGCTGCAGTAGCGTCGGCGATGACATCTGCAAGGCCGATGTCCCCTTTCGCCATAATCTTGCTCTGGGTCGTGGGGTCTTTGAGGCCTAGAACAATTCGATCTCTCATGGCTTCCTTGAGGTTTGCAAAGCAACAGAGTCCTCCAAGGTTCCTGAGGTCAGCGATGAAGTCTCCAACACTCTCGCCTTCCTGTTGGTCCCTCTGGTAAAACTCGTGTCTCCTGATGAGTGTTGGCACTGCTGGTGCATAATGAGCCCATAGGATTGGGGTGAGGTTGTCCCAGTCCATTGTCTTGACTTCTGCTGGTTTTGCAAGCACCTTTGCCATTTTGAAAATGGCGGGCCCGCAATGGGTCAGGAATACAGCTCGTTTCTTGCCAGGTGTAGCATCTTTCAAATTGTTGGTCTCCAGGAACATCTGGAACCTGTCCATATACAAGTCCCAGTCTTCGTTAGCTGGGTCAAATGGAGAGGTATAGCGCTGCTGGTCATTCTGCCACTTCTTGGTGTGCTCTCAGTCACGTGCTCTCTTAGCGTTCAGTGAGTGTTCAGTCAGCTCTATCATCTTCGCATCCCATCCTCATCGCCAGTGTTAGATCTGGAACGTGGGTGCAAAGAACGGAGATGAGGCATCGAATAGTGACTCCAACTCTTTATTAGTGACTTCAGAACAGAGCAAAATACTGGGACAGCAGCAGCTCCTTTTATAGAGCTGGCTACTGTCACAATAACCAATGATTTGAGTTTGCCATGCTGGGAGCGTCCAATCAGCAGCGACCTGCTAGCAGCCAATCAGATCAGCCAGAAAGGACCAATCAGACCAATCAGAAGTGCAGGATTACGAGCCTGCTGTGGAAACAAAACTATTAGGATTTTAAAAGAACGCATTTGCTTAGTTCGTAACAGAAGCTACACGCAACAAGTTGTTGGGAACAAATTGTGAATTATATGGTATCATCGAGGCTTATCTGTGTTCCTGGCATCTTCCCAACTGTGTGTGTTTTGCTATATTTTCAAATCTGCAATTCCTTTTCCTACCCTTTTCCTACCCTGTCAAGTTAATTACTGCAGCGGGGTTTGTTTGGATTTTTAGTTACAGTTTGTATGTACTTTAAATTCCTCCAGTTTTTCTCCAGCTGAAGGTAACCTGGACATTGGGGGCAAAGTTGGAGATAATAAAGGGACTCTTCTTGCTTATTTGACTGTGTTGCCTTTGGGCCACGATCCTGGTAATCACAATATAGCTTGATCAGTTGTAAATATCTATATCATTTTACATAGACACTATAAAATTTAACTTAAATCTTCGATAGGGTTGAAATATTTGACTCATTTATCAGAATGTTGGTGCTTCCTTTTTTTTTTTTTTTTAATTTAGGTTGCCTTCAAAGTCAAGGCTGACTCCTGGCAACTGCCTGGATTATTCCCTTCAATTTTCTTGGCAAGATTTTAGAAGTGTTTTGACCTTGCCTGCTTCCTAGAACTGAGAGAGAGGGAGTGGTCCAAGGTCAGCCACTGGCTTTGTGCCTATGGGATTCACTGTCACCCATTTTCTAGCCTGATGCCTTAATCACTACATCAAACTGGCTGTCATGTTGGAATTAAGATTTTTTTAATTTCAACACAGCAACTCAATAATGGTGTTAAGAGATCACTTTGTACTCAAATCCTTTATCTTGTTTTTTATGCCCTAGAATCCCCTCCATTTCCTTTAGGAAGACTTTTTGCACACTTCTTGACAGAAAGGTCTAAATTAAAGAAATTCCTTCATGATTTAACCTTGGCCTCAAGAATAAATTCTATCCAACTTAAGTGAATTCCCATATGTTCTTATGTTATAAATTCCTTAGTTTGAATTTCCCTTTTCCTAATTCCTACTGATGGGATCTTGCAAACCACTTGATGTTGGTCAGCTACCTAAGCTTAGGCCCATTTAAAAGATAACAGAATTAATGATGTTTTTAACTATTGTCTATGTTTCTGGTTTTCTAGTTTTCATTTGGTTTGTTAGACAATAAATTACTTTTAAAAATCAGAGAAAAAATAAATAGTAAGATGTAGTTATCATATCTGTTAACATGCTATAGTTGGTTGTATCGTCATATTTCTGTGGTTCTAAGCTTATGTAACAATCTAGATTCAAAAGTAAAAAATGGTGATTTGGAATACATATGACATGCATATTGCAGTTTTTTTTTCATTTTCCAGAAACATGGATTACTTCATCTGAATGAAAATAGTAGATAAATCACAATAAATAAATCAATAATTTCAAGCAGGAAAGAGCCTACTTCGTTAGGTCTGCTAAGCAGAATTTAGAAACAACCAGGAAATTTCAAAATAACAGTATAATAATATAGAAGACTCCTACTCTTTGGCATCACCTAGGGGTGCTATAGATTTTCTGGTAGTCCTGCACTTACACTTAACCTGTTTTAATTTCAACACAGCAACTCAATGAAGCCTAATCCAAACCACCTAGGTTGGAATCCTGGTTCTGTAATGTATGTATCAGCTTTGAAGTTCAGCTGCCACATTTAATTGGAAGGGGGGTGGGGGAGTTGAAAATTTCAAGGTTATTCTGTATGTCATATTAAGAAATTTTAGTTGCAGTTAATTGGTTCTCATGATTTATGAAGTGTAGAAGTGAGAGGGGAGAAGGAAGGAGAGAAGGTGGATTCTGTATAACGTGTGAAAATACTTTCACTTTGGGAAATTGCCTTAGACATACCAGATCTGTTTCTAAATAAATCAATTGGAGAGAAAATGTCTCGGAGTGATTGATATCATGGATACTTTCTGGATGCCTTACAGGATGGCTATCTGACAGAATGAACTAGCAGCATGGTGTATTTAAGAAATCCATAAATAAATAAGAGAAATTCAGATTTCATTTAAGTAAATTAATATAACTCCCTTTTGACAACTTCAGATGCCATGAAATATAATTATGTATTGCAAAACAAAGAAACAAAGCACTGAGTGATCCACAATCACATAGATGCATGCTGTGTTAAACATTATTAAATCATTACCATGTCCTGTTTTTTCAAAAATTATTATTTTATTCCTGGTATTCATAGACAGAAGCATGCTTGAGTACACAATGGCATGTGGACTCACTGTGGTTTTTGATTAGGAGAGTCTCTAATAAGATTGCTAAAAAAACTGTGCCTGGCACAACATAAAGAAAGGTGTAGAGTAATAAAATTCCAGCTGTGGAAGGATCAGTTAGATTTGCTTTTTATTTATTTTTAATTTAGATTTTTAAAAAATCTCATCTTTGTTACTTCTATAAATAAAGCGGCAAACATTCCTAATACGTTTCCCTCCTCCTATTTTTCCCACCACAATAACCTTGTGAGGTGACTGGCCCAAAGTGACCCAGCTGACTTTCATGCTTAATGTGTGAAAAGACAAAAAATGTGCCTGGGTTCAATCTCAAAAAACAGGAGAGGAAATATGAGTGCTTATTTGCAAAATCAAACAATGCCAAAAACTCTCTTCATACAGATGTGCTAACAAGTAAAGAAGTCTATTTATCATCCCTAGATTTTAAAATAGCTCTCAAATCTGGAACCATGAAAACTGAAAAAAGGAATCTCCCTCTGTCTTTCTTTGTATGAGTATGCATTACAAAGTCAAAGACTATCAGGTGTAGTCATATTCACTGACACTAGTTATGTTTATTTAAAACATTGGCCTTGGGGTAAGTGGAATTATCATAATTTTGCTAAGTATTCATGTGTCTAAACAATTCAATATGGGATTGAGGAATCTCATAATGCCTTGGCATTCTAGGGAAGTCATCAATCAGTCAAGCTTCACCTTGTGGTTTATGACACTGAGTCTTTAGGATGAATAATAATTGACGGCAGTCTATTTTCATCATCTAGTTGGCAGAAAATCCTAAGGATTAACAAGTGAGATCCATCAGGCTGTAGAAAATTTCTTTTCCAAATTAATCTAACAGTGAATTGAGCAACATTACAATTGTTAGGAAAGGAAGGAAGGAAGGCACTTTCATGCATACCATCTGAAATATATATTTTTAAAACTTCAATGAAATTAATAACTATTACTTCTTAATACTTTCATCCTACAATTCATTAGACAAAAATCATTAATTATAATAATCAACACATATGTATAAAGTTAAAACTGGTTCTTTTATACACTCAATCAATGCAAAATCTTGAATAGTAAGGGCCAGAGCAATTATGCCAAGAAATCCTATGACAATCAGATATATCACTTCTGTAACAGAAGATGAAGCCATGATAAGTATATATACTCAGTAGAGAAGTACATAATTCATTGGGATTATGTTGTGATGAACAAAGGAAAGCTATCTTATTTGATAAGGTGAAATGAGCTAGAGGGTTAGGAAATAGTATCAATAAACATCACCAGGAACATAGATAATATGTCTTTCCCTTTGCTCTCTAGAGAAATATTAAAAAAAAACTAGACAATTATTGTTTCAAAAGTTTTGCTACCTGAAAAACTTTTTGTGTTTATGATAGACATCCTTCCTGCTGAACATAAGTATAATTTCAACATCACATAGGAATCTTGAGAAACATGAAATTAACTTCAAATGACTATAATGTATTTAATCATACAATGTTTCTGACATGCTTCATGAATTCAATAGGGCTAAAAGTATTTTGCTGTTGATTTTCATCTGTACTGTTTCCAATACATTTCATTCCAACAATAATCAACCAGCTTCAATGGATTCCAGTTGCCCTCATACCATTTTTTCAATATTCTGTTGAAACCTTTCACCATTTTCATCAGTGACTGCACCTATATTTTGGGAAAGAAGATCAACTGGGAATGGAGAAAATGAATCTTTAATTATATGTTGCACTTCATGATTTTGTGTGCTATCAGAAGGTTGTTAACCAGCTGAATGAAATTTGCTGCTTTATAGTTGCCAAAATAATCCTTAACAATATTCTTGAATGTTTTCCAGGCAATTTTTCCTGGCCCCACTAACAGATCTTTGAACTGCTTGTCTTTGATGATATATCTGATTTGTGGACTGACAAAAATGCCTTCTTGAATCTTGGCATCAGCTATTTTAAACATCTGTCTCAAATAATGAAAATCTTTACCTTCCTTGTGCATTGCTTTCACAAAATTTTTCATCAGTCTGAATTTTATGTGATGCAGAGGCAAAAAATACTTTTGTAAGGCCAACAAGTTGTTCATGCATCATGTTTTTCTGTCCTGGAGCCAAATTCTTTTGGAATGGCCATTTCTTTTTAATGTAAGGCCATTTCTTTTTATTTTTCTTGCACAACTGTCTCACTTGCATATTTAGCAATAATATCTGGGATTTCCAAACTGCATTCCAATCAGCAGAGCCATTACGTTTAGATCTCCACAGATATTTCAATTGTATTTGGTGTACTGGATATGCTTAAACACAGTGGTGGGATTCATTTATTTTTTTTTACTACTGGTTCTGTGGGCATGGCTTGGTAGGCATGGCAAGGGAAGGATACTGTAAAATTTCCAGTCAGAAGTGGTACTTGCCGATTTTCCGAACTACTCAAAATTTCCGCTACCAGTTCTCCAGAAATAGTCAGAACCTGCTGAATACCACCTCTGCTTCAACAACAGTTCCATGTTTCCATATGTTTCTTTCATGTGTGGAGTACAGCCAACTGGTACTGAAGGGTGTACATTGCCATTGTGTAAAAGCAAACAATTTCTAAACAATGGCAATACATTAAATTACATGTTATTTTCATGATTAGCAGCCAGAAGTCTATAAAATACATTCAAAATTGTTCAGGAAGAAAAATATTGTTGTCCAATGAAGCCAATACTTGGTAATTAGAAAGAAGCAACATTTCAGCCACATTCTCTCAAATTATTTCTCCCCTTTACTAATCAGAATATTAAGAATCTCTACTTCATATCTCCAAATAGGTTTCATATCTCACATTGTCCAAGCATTTGTTTTGAAAAAAAATAAGTTGAAAATTCATTAAAAATTGCCTTCAGCACTTCAGAATCAAATATTTGTGTTCTAATCTTTACGTCTGATTGTAAAAAATACATGAGAAAATGGTGTTTTCTGTCCTTGAAACCTGCGTCTCTCTCGAAGAGCCCCTTCTAGTCCCCCCCCCTCATCCCCCAATGGGAAAGCATCTCCCACTTTCTTTCTGTGGCTCGGGATCCCACTTTTCCTTGCAAAACAGCCCCTGATGAAGATCCCGGAACAAAGTTTGGCCATTTTTCCTCCATTTTCCACTCCTTTCCTCAGACAATTTCAACATCTGCCCATCATTTCAAAGAGCAATAATCGATACTTTCATCAGAAAAAAATATACAAAGTAACATTTTGGGGAGAAATTGCCAATATAAAAATGTGGACATAGAAGTGGAGTCGTGATGAACTTTTTTTCCCTCAGAAATTTGCATATCTCAGCTGTGGAATAGGAAGTGCTGCTATAACAAGGGTCCTTTTTCCAATGGTTTTTCTTCATTATTTCTTTATTATTATTTTATCATGGTGTAAAATAGAAAAAAAAATAAAGTAGTTGAGGAAATGAGAAAAGGAAGGAAAGGGAAGGAGAAATGTGGGAGAAAGGAGGCGCTGGCCCTGCAGGCACATAGGGAAAGTAGAGCAAAGCCAATTTGGCTTTGCTCTATTTTTCAAATGCGTCACCACTGCTGCGTTCTAGGTGCCGGTCCCTCAGGTCCACCCCATTGAGCCCGCAAGTCCGAGCGGAGCAGTTCACCAAGTCAATGGGATGAGCCTGAGAGAGGGAAAGAGAGAGAGATAAAAGAGAGAGAGAGAAAGAGAGAAGGAAGAAAAGAAAGAGAAACGGGAAAGAAAGAAAAAAGAACAAAGAAAGAGGGGGGGAGAGAGGGAGGGGAGACAGAGAGAGAGAGAGAGAGAGAACGCTGATGCATCAGATTGAAATGAGGCCTAGTTTAGACTTGAGGCCCTTTTCCACATTGAAACATCTTTGCCAGCACATTGAAACATCTTTGGCTTCTATTAAAGGTTTTGTGGATGAAACATGGTCAAGACTGTAAAGGAAGCTCTCACATTTTGTTGAGGCTTTAAACAGGATCCATTGGACCAGACCTCCACCCTAAAAAATTACTTTTCCCCAATGTATTACAGTGCCAATTCTGAAGAAGGCAAAACTAAAATGTACTGGTAAATTACAAGGAGAATACACACACACACACACACACACACACACACACACACACACACACACTTACACATTCCCTTCTAACCCCGCTAGAGCAGGTGATTGGACCAGAATAGATATCTCATTATCTTTCTTCTCCTTCCCTCCCTCCCTTATTTCTTTTTCTTTCTGTTCCTTCCTTCCATCCTCCCTTCTTCCTTTGTCTGTCCCTTTTTCTTTCTTTCCCTTTTTTTCTTCTTCTTTTTCTCTTTCTCTCTCTCTTTCTTTTCTCTCTCTTTCTTTTCCTCTGTCAGGCTCACCCAATTGACTTGGTTCACCACTCCACGCAGACTTGCTTAGGCAGGTCCCTCTGGTGCAGCAGGCTCAATGGGGTGGATCTGCACCTAGAACACGGCAGTGGCAGCACATTTGAAAAGTAGAGCAAAGCCAGAGGTCAGTAATTTTTGCTGCAAAAAATCACAAAAGCTTCTGGGCTGCACACAAGAAGGGACACACATGTCAATGCAATTCAGCAACATAAAATAAAGAAACACAAATAAAACAAATCAACAAGAATCAGCAAAGCATCTCTGATTAAATTCTATTCACTGCTAGAATCTAATCAGAGATGCTTTGGTGATTCTAGGCCAATGACATGCTCCAGCAGGGTTAGAAGTGAGTGTGTGTGTATGTGTGTGCATGGCTGTCAAAACTCCAAAAACAGGTCAAGTAGCTCTGGGTAGGCGAGTCATAAATTAGAACACTTGGTAAACAATTGGCCATTAAGTGAGGACCACTTGTATTTGGTTTGCCAGTCACCTGGCTACGCCCACCCAGTCACATGACCACTAAACCACAGCTACCAGGTCAAGTGACCAGCAAGCCACACCCAGCCAGCAAGCTATGCCCAGTCAGTCATATGACCAGCAAGCCATGCCCACCCAGTCACATGATCAGCAAGCCACACCCTCAAATTAGACCACACCCACAGAAATTTGAATCCCATCCCTGGATGGGGGCACCGAGGATGAATTTGTAGCACCAAGAGGGTGGTAGACTGAAAAAATTTGGGAACCATTGGTTTTACATATTGATTGTCTGTGCAGTAATATTTTTTTCTACCCTTACTGTCACAATTGCTTAATAAAACTTTTCTAAAAGGTCATTCAAAAATGACTTATGTGCCCTGCTAATACAAATGATTTTCAGGGAGTGATTTTCAGGGAATGATTTTCAGGGAATGATTTTCAGGGAATCATTTGATACAACAATGAGCCTGGATCTGAAAAGTAAAGGACTAAGAACAGTGGAAGGGATAATTACAAATTGTAGATAAATGATGAAAAAGCAAAAACAATAGATGCATTTCTTTACCTCAGAAAATATTTGGTAAGGTTCCAATGGAGACATTTTCAGATGTGCAAATAAAGGTAATCCTTGCTTACTGACCATTTGTTCATCAACCATTCAAAATGACCATGGCACTTGTTATGTTTGGAGCATGGGCTAGAGAGAATGGAGACGAGCCTCTGGAATGATGAACTTCAACTCTTTATTTACATGGTGACAGCTCAAACTCAATGGCAGTTATAGCCCTCCTTATATAGGCAACCCAATAACTATTTAACCAAAAACAATCTAGGAGCGCTAGCTCCCTTAACCAATATGATCGGCCAATCCGATCCTGCCATTAACAGCCAATCAGAAGTGCAGGGCCAGAACCCTGCACTTGACTCCAAGTTCAAGATAACTTTATTAAACCTTATGCATTCACAACAGCACTGAATAAAGGGTCTTACAACCTATGCCCAAAGTACTGCTGTTATATTTCCTTGCAGTCACAAGGCTGCAATCTGGATACTTGGCAACTGTTTGTACTTAAAACTCATTGCCAAACACCCCACGATTATGTGAGCACCTTTTGTAATCTTTCCTGCCAGCTTCCCCAGAAACTCAATGGGGAAGCCAGAAGGGAAGATTGCAAGTTGCTGCCACCTGCTGAGAGGATGCCCTCTTGACTCTGGGAGCTGGCTGAAAAAGGTACATATCGAAATTCAAGCAGGATTTTGATATGGAGCATTTTCAGCATGGGACAAATTTTAACCAGCCTCCTGAAACAACTGGGTGTGTGACCTTGTCTCTGGGAGTTGGCTGCAAAGGGCCCATGCTGCAAATGTTCCATGTCAAAAAATGCTTGTAATTTGGGTTTGACAAATCAGTTCAGAAAGACAAGAGCACAAAGCAGAAGTCCAATTTGGTCAGTAGGGCATGAGTGATGGCATAAATAGATGTGAATCTACAAAGCGGTACAGCAAAAAAAAAAAAAAAAAAATGAATAGACTACATTAACAGTAATAAGTTGCCAAATCATTAGATGCAAAGAGTTGCTTTATTTATTTTGTTCAGAACCATTTTGAGTAAAGTGGACAGTTCTGAGAATCTCACTTTAGGAATTCATGGAACAGATTCAGGAAAAAAGCCAAGAGAGTAATTCGGGAAGTGGAAACCAAGTCCTATTAAGAGAGATCAAGAAACACACGAGCTGGCCTGTGACAGCTATATATCTTCAAATATGTGGAAGGATGCCTTAAAAAGATTAAGAATGTTCTAGAGTGAAGAATAATGGATGTAGTTACTGAAAAGGCAAATTCCAATTTAATGTAACAGTAGTTTGACAATGAAACTAATTATACAGAGACATGGTAAAATTTCCTTCACCTAGGTGTGTTGAAGCAGAAGGCTATACAGTTAGAGATCTCTCACAGCATTATAATTAACCAATTATCTTCTGTTCCCACTCAGCATAGAGACTATTTGTTGTCTGCCTATGGCAATAAAGCACCCAGGAGAAGAAAGTGGTTAAGGTGAAGAAACTTCAGGGCAAAACAGTTTTTAAAGATCAGTAAAATCTTCTCTTTCATCATAAAATTTGGTCCATATCCTTCCACAAATAAATTACAACTTATAAAAGAAACAAAATGAGCTACTAGCAATTAGGTTGTCTAAATGTTATTAATCTAGAGATGGCTTGTTGAATGTATTATAAATATTAACTGGGTAATAGAGATAATGCCGATGATTATATACTTTGAATGTATGGAAAATAAAATGTACCACCATGCTTCTGTCTCTTATTTTCCTTCCCAAAGTGACTGGATACTTGTTGCACAATGTCATCCTGATTAGCCTCGATATGAATGTCCAGCAGAAGACCAGCTCTATATATCAGCTTGCATATGGGCAATGGAAGGCTGAAGGGCAGCTTAGCGACTCTGACAGAACAAATATTCAAGATGATGTGCTTCAAACAGTTTCCAAGGTAACTGGTTGTGAGCCTGGAATCTATAAATAGGGCTATCAACTGATTTGCAGCTTCAAGACAGGAAAGTAATCAGTGTCATTAAAGTGAAAAAAGAAAACCAAAATAAAGGAATATAAAAATGTAATAATACTTGCATCCAAAGCTGATACATCATGTAACTAGAAAGAGACAATGTTTGCATACCAAAACAAAGTGGCTCATAGGATTTAAAATTGAATTTTAATGTTTAATACTATGCCTTGTTATAACTTGCCAATGATAGGGGAACATTTCAATCCACTACAAGTTAGGGCAAATATCAAAATACAATTATAGGCAATATTAGTTATACAGAGAAGATCCCCCCCCTTTCTTTTTTTTTGCTTAATACCATAGTATCCAAGAGAAATGTTGTTTTATTGAGTAGGATGGCTACTTCCCTTGACAGTTTTAAAAACTTGAGAGAAATATTTTGTACCATTATTTTTTACCATAAAGCTGTAAGCCACCCAAATTTGCTTCATAGTAAAATGGGTAGCAAACAAATTTAATTGATGATGATGATGATGATGATGATGGAATGAAGAAAGTTGAAGTGGAAAAATAGATTTTTAATAGAGTCATGGTGGTGCAATGGTTAGAATGCAGTATTGCAGGCTAATTCTGCTGACTGCCAGCAGTTCGATTCTCACAAGCTCAAGGTTGACTCAGTCTTTCATCCTCTTGAGATCAGTAAATTGAGAAACCATATTGTTGGGATCAATATACCGACTCTGTAAATAGCTTAGAGAGAGCTGTAAAGCACAATGAAGCAGTATATAAGTCTAAGTGCTATTGCTGTTCATTCTGCCATCCCTGAATTGCACTTATTTATACAGGGACCTATTGAAAATAATTATAAAGGGCTAAGAGTATATCTAGATGAAAATGGTTACAGTTCTGGCTACAGGTAGAAACTTGTAAATATTTGTATGCAGGAGCTGGCAAAATATTCTTTATCCCATTTGCATATAGCAAATGTCCTACATAAGGTTTGAAATATACCCCAGAATTAATAGACTGTACAACTGCAGCTAAATAAGGCAAGATAATAGCAATGCCCAGAATTTCAGGAACAACCTGTAACATTTACACAAAATATTGTCAGTTACCATGCCAATGTTGACTCTTAGAGATATTACAGACCATGAAACCAAAACTAAAATATTAATATTACATTTATTGTGAGGTTACAGTAACAGTTTTGCAAGTCTGAGAGCATTCCTGTCACCTTTACAGAGAACAAGGGAGGGTCAATTCTAAGATGTTTTCTCTACCCCCATTCCTGCTTTGACTCAGATTTCCCTTATCAGACTTTGTCCAGGTTGTGGCTCTTTCTTATGTCTCTCATGGTTATTCTCAAGCCCATTACAACCATCAACTAACTTTTATTGCTTATGAACTACTTTTATAGGCAATCTCTTTTTTGGGTGAGCAAACACCACTTGTTAAAAAGATTGTCAAACTGCCTAAAGGATGCAGTAGATTTGCCTGTATTTATTTCCATAAAATCCTTTTTTTATTATTGTTATGTTTGGAGCATGGGCGAGAAAGAATGGAGACAAGCCTCTGAACGGTGAACTTCAGCTCTTTATTTACATAGTGACTTCTAACTTCTATAGCAGTTTTAACCCGCCTTATATAGGCAAACTCCGTAACTATTAACCAATAACCAACGAGGAGCGCTAGCTGTCATAACCAATAGGAACTCTCTGTTAAGGGCCAATCGGATTCCCCGGAGCTGGCCAATCCGATCCGGCCGTTTAACAACCAATCAGAAGTGCAGGGCCAGAACCCTGCACTTTACTCCAAGCTCACGCTTCATTAAAACTTTATACATTCACAACAATTATGACATTAAATTTAGTACTTAGAAGCGAACAAACTTTCTTTATTGTCTCTTCTGTATGCTCTATCTATGTCTATTTCTTCACCAAATAAAATATTGCTTCGTGTTTTAAAGTAACCTATAACTATTAAAAATCTGTCTAGCATTTATTTATCAATGGTTATGTACAAAATAACACCAGGGGTCTATGGTTAAACATGTTGAACATTTCTGTGCAATGCAGGCAAAAGTACTGATAGTACTGATTCTATAAGTAAATTCCTATGATTTTATTGGTAAAACACAGAGACAGAATGATACTGGAAAAAAACACAAATTGGTTATGATAGTACTTGATTAATCATAAAGCTTTAAAATCACAGGAGTAGAGAAACATAAATATGGATAATGGAAGACATAAAAAGAGGGCACCAAGCAACCCCAGGGAGTACCATTCATCATGCATACCATTCAGATACTCATACAAGTTTCAAAGTGAAATTAGACAGGTGCTGTATCTTAGTTCTGGGTGTTTGTCCCAAACAAATGATTGTGCTTTGTTAGTTTCATGCATTGCAATTTTGCCAGTTACAGAAAGCTGTCATGCACTGGATTTGCTTTAAAGCAATTGATGGATTACTAGAGTCCCCCTGCCATCCCTCCTGGAAGGAGATAAAGTGCAGAAAGGTAAGAGTTATCAAAAGGGTGCTAAGCATTAAGGAAGGCAGCAAATCTAAGTAGCAGTGGAAGGAAGAAGAAAAATTCCTTTTTGATCCTTTGGGGGGGGGTGTTCAGTCCTTTCTTCCCTTTCCAATATTTTTGGTTATGAGTGCTTGAAAACAGATATTTTGGAAGGGATCTGATTTTACCGTATATACTCGAGTATAAGTCGACCCGAATATAAGCCGAGGCACCTAATTTAACCACAAAAAACTGGGAAAATTTATTGACTTGAGTATAAGTCGAGGGTGGGAAATGCAGCAGCTACTGGTAAATTTCAAAAATAAAAATAGATACCAATAAAAACTTTCACTAGGACAGTTGAGAATAAGTTTGATGTTCACAATTTCCTCTTTGAAAGAGACCAGTAAATAGGGAACAAGAAGATGAAGAAAAAGAAATGTGTTTTTTCACACTTTTCACACTGCAGTGAACAAAAATGGCATCATAGGAACAGGCTTATTCTCAGTCCAAAGGTTTGTTTCTGATTTCTTCCCTGATTTAAGGGAAATTTGGGGAATGATCTCACTATCATGAAAGGTTTAATTGATTCACTAACCCAAAAGATGATGATGATGATGATGACAGTGGGAGACAGGAGTCACTCTCTCCCTTGCAAGAAAAAAGCAAGAGCCGTTCTTATGATCTCTCCCTCTCTCTCTCTCTCCCCGTAATACAGTCAAGCCCTTTCCAGCACACGCGATCTGCCTTTGCCACTTTGCACCTTGCAAATGCAAAATCCTGGGGTTTTTGCATTTGCAAGGTGCAAAGCAGCGAGGGCAGATCCCGCGTGCTGGAAAGGGCTTGACTGTATTATGGGGAGAGAGAGAGAGAGGGAGAGATCATAAGAACGGCTCTTGCTTTTTTCTTGCAAGGGAGAGAGTGAATCCTGCCTCCCACTGTCATCAACATCTTCTTCTTTTGGGTTAGTGAATCAATTAATTTGGGAAATGATCTCACTATCAGAAAACAATGCGAGCTGCCACCACCACCTCCTCCTCCCCCTGCTCCCCCTGCTCCCCCTCCTCCCGAGTGGACTGAAAACAGCTGGAGCTGAGGAAACGAAGCTGAGTGGAGCTGAAGCAACCTCGGCTCGCATTGTTTTCTCAGCCTAGAGAAAGGGGAAGGGGGCTCATCTGGACCAAGGGTGAGTCTCCCCCTCAGTTTCCCCTGAAGGATCTTCTGTCGCTTTTGCCTTCTCCCTACATCTTCCCTCTGTTAAAATCCACATACACACACACACACTTATTTTCAGTCAGATAGATTTCGTGTCTGAGCATTCTCACATGGCGGTGGGTCTTCCCCCCCCCAAAAAAAAACAGTTAAAAAAAGAAAAAAACAATATATCCTCAAGCAAGAACTTTTCTGCTTCCGATTACCCCCATGCTTAAAAGTTGCAAAGAAAACACGGAAGCAGGGAAGCGGCTGCCCAGCTTCGGAGCTCCACACCATTTTTTTTTCAGAGGGGAATCTGACTCGAGTATAAGCTGAGGGGGTTTTTTTCAGCACAAAAAATGTGCTGAAAAACTCGGCTTATACTCGAGTATATACGGTATTTTAAAGTCACTAAGAGAACTTCAGAGATCCTCCTGTTTCACTTTTATCTTCAGCAAACAGAAAATTTGAAAGCCATGGTCTTATCTTTTCCATATTGTACAATTCCTCCCTACTTCTCAGTGCTGGGTTTAACCTATTCAAGCTGATTAAGGACTGTATATTGGACACAACTGGTATGATACACACAATTGCTTGGGGCTTTGTATTCCTCTGAAAAGAAAAAGAAAAGAACCCATTGCAGAGGTGGTATTCAGCAGGTTCTGACCAGTTCTGGAGAACCGGTAGTGGAAATTTTGAGGAGTTCAGAGAACTGGCAAATACCACTTCTGACTGGCTCTGTCCCCATCTATTTTCTGCCTCCCAAGTCCCAGCTGATTGGCTGGGTCTTCTTTTGTTGCCCTGCACAGGAGAATGGAGCTAGAAAGCAAGTTAGTGGGGTGGGGAGGGAATGGGATTTTGCAGTAACCTTCCCCCAGGAGTGGGCTGGGAATGGAAATTTTACAATATCTTTCCCCTGGAGTGGGGTGGGAATGGAGATTTTGCAATACCCTTCCCCTGGAGTGGGGTGGTGATGGAGATTTTGCAGTATCCTTTCCCTGCCATGCCCACCAAGCCAAACCACACCCACAGAACCAGTAGTAAAAAAAAAAAAATTGAATCCCACCACTGGCCCATTGTGTAATGAACAACATAATAACAGAAATTAGAGATGTGCATTGGACAGAACTTCTCATCCAAGATGTTTTCCATTTTCTAAGATGGAATGGATGAATGGATGAAATCCCCCAGTTAGAATTTGAGTACCCACAAAATGGTATTGCTTTAGAGAACTGCCAATAGTGCTCTCAGAGCAGCGAAATCAAGGCACATCTTATCAAGCCATGTTGCTGTGTATGTCAACAAGAAGAACAATTCCATCAATGTTCCTGCTTGCATTTATCCCTTCTGGAGGGGTTGGAGATGCCAACAACTCATCAGAGGATATTTAAGTGCAAAGAAGGACTAATTAAAGACAACCAAAATCTGACAGAGATATATGCAAACATCATACACATATACATTCATGCACGCACACCCACACTCACACCCACACAAATTTTAATTCCTACCACATACATTATTATTATATTACATGACATTTCTTCCTCAATAACAATAATAACAATAAGTCTTTATTGATTAGCCCTTGGGTTAGGGTTAGTTGCTTTTATTAAATTTTAGTAACAAATTGTTGCTGGAACTTTACACATTTCTTCCTCATTTTCTTCCTTCCTGCCTGACTTTCCCCATCAACCCCCCTCCCCCATTCTTCTGATAAAAACAACAGAAATATATCCTTTTGGCAGCTTTCAGGCTTTTACTTTTTATCAGGAACTTAATGGGATGAATGGCAATGAGTCTTAGGAGTGTCTTCAAGCTAGCTTTTGAATATTTTCTGCTACGCCAGACATTAAATCTCAGAGAAGCATCTTGCTATATTTCTGATATGAACAAAACTATGAAAATGAAATGGACTAGTAATTATGCAGGCTTCAAAAGACATTTAGGTGCTTCTACCCTTAAACTATCTCTTTCACTTAAACTGCTCTGAGGTTAAGGGGGGGAAATCACATAAAATAACTTTAGGGTGTAATATTATGTTTAAACAATTATTTTTTAAAAAATGATTTTATTGCTAGTAGACCATTAAATGTAAAAGAAAGAAAACAAAAGAGACAGGGGCCCGATGGTTAAGAAGTAAGAGTTGAAAGTATAAGGAAGAAATGAGTACTTATAATGTCTTATAAATCATTATCGGATATGCTTTCACCCAGTCACTGAATTTTTCTGGATTTTCTCTACAACTCTTACTGCTAGAAATATTTTTCTTTAGATATGGAAATTCTATAATTTCACCACTCTAAGAAAATCAAACAACAATGGAATGAATGCAAGCTCACTAATTAATAGTTTTTTTTTCTCATTGACACCTTCATTTATTGAGAGCCCATTAGACTGCTCATCAAAATAGTAATTCTATTACATTTTCACAATACAAGTTAATACTATTATATGTATCAAGACCCATTATTAACCTCTCTTCACAAACTGGTCCCTGATGCCCTGATGCCAGGTTTGGGGGAGGGGGGGCACTGATGTATGGTTTTTGACAAGTTTCTTTTCTACAAGAAATAATTTAAACTCATGGAAGAATACTTAGTGTTATAAATGGGAAAACAATTGCCAGCTTTCATTTATAATTCCTTTTGTTAATAATTAGCCTTATTGTATTTGTAGCAAAGAAAGGATGAGCTAAAAAGAATGCCTTTAAGGAAAATGCTAGCCTTAGATTAGTGACAGTACTGTAGTACTAGAATAATCAGTCTGAAATAAAATAATCAGTCTGAAATAAAAATAGAGACACAAGGTTAAAATACAAGTGTCAGACTATACATTGTTTCTCAATCAGAAACAAAATGGTAGACAGTGGGTGCAAAGCTGTTGTATTCAGGATCTAAGAAGTTTAGCATAGTTCTTCACTAAGTTCACATGAACTTGACATTAAAATAAAATGAAATAAATAAATACTTCAAATGTTTTTAAGAAATTAGCATACTCTTTTGGGGGGTGGGGGAAGTATATGACAAAGAACTGAAATTTAGGAATCATGCATGTTACTGCCATTTGTGACAGACATTCTTGTATGAAGAAGATACCTATAGCAGGTGGTGGTGAGCAGGAATGAGTTTTTAATGTATTCTTTATTACATGAAAATAAATACAGATATCTATTTTTAATGTAACTAAAGAGTCATAAGAGGCTACTAAGGTAAGTACTAGTGCTTTGTTAAAAAGCACTAAGTTAAAAAAAAACCCAGCCTGCTAAAACTCAATTTCTCTGCTCAGTGGGATAATCAATATGCAATGTATGTCATCAAATTAAGCAGGCTTAGCAATAACAGGGAGGCACAGCTCAGCAGAAGCATATTTTGAACAAAGCCTATGGCCTAAGTTCATCTGAAATTTTGGGGAGAGATGTCTTTTATCCAATCAAGTGTTGATTAGTTCGCTGTGGGCAAACTCTGGTGACAGACTCCCTTAATATCAAGGGCCTGAGCCACAGCAACTGCAGCGGCTGTCCAGCTGAAGCAGCTGAAAGCTTTAGACTGAAGATGCTGCTGATGGGCTACCCATTTTCTCGACTTCCTTCTGTCAGAGCTTGCCAGATTGCTTAAAGGCTATGACACAGAGACAGTGGAGAGATAATAAACTGAAAGAGATCGCTTTTCTGAAAGAAAACTGAAATGAGGGTGAACATCCAGCAGCTGCCAATCAGAAAAATGACACCATGAAGGCCCTTACCTGACAGTCAATAAATGACAGACTAACAGGACTCTGAAATTCTTCAATAAGACCTTCCCTATATAAAATATCAGTAAAAAGAAATTCTCTTTTTGTAACAAATGAAATTGCACACATATGGGCACAGACAAAATCAACTTTCCTGATTAAGTCCTCTCTTTCTCATTCTTTCCCTCTCTTCTGTTTCACAAGGTATCAAAGATGTCTCACAGAATTGTTTAAGGTGTGGGGGTGGGGGGTGAGCCTTTGATGAGATCCTGCTCACACTAATGGGCTAACATTAACCTGGGTATCCATAAAGATGGAGAGAAGATGAGAAACTTCAGATTACAGCAGATGAAACTGGAAGGCCTCTGGAGAAGGAAGGTATCGAAAAAGGCAAGGAGGCAGCTGTTGTCATTCTGAAGGTCCATCCCCCTTTTTTGCTTTTTTAGGGTATTGTGCTTTATTCATGGCATATTGTGCTGTATTCATGGCAACATAAAAAGGAACTTTGATTACATGGTGGAAACCATCATTTTGCTTTTCTTAATCCACCCCTTCTGAAAATGTCCTTGTAAGCCTGGCTTCCCCCACCCCAATCATACATTTGATTCACCACAGTTAAAAGTTGGGTGACCACTAAAACAAAAGTAAAAAAAAAGCTCCCAAAGTCACCTTGGCATTGTAAGAAGAAGGGAAAAGCTCAGAAGATGGTAGACTTGTTCATTTTCTACTAATTTATGTCTGAAAAAAAGATAAAGACAAAGGAGCATTGAGACAAGGTCCATATAGATCAGGGGTATCAAACTGGTGGCCCACAGGCTGGATGGCCATCCCAGCTCTGTGAATGGGAAAAAGTTGCAAAATGTCACTTGAAGGCAACATGATGCCATGAGTTTGACACCCATGATATAGACTATGGAACTGAAGCAGAAATAGCAGCACCAAATAAAATGATAATACTCTCTAGCACCAAATAAAATGATAATACTCTCTAGATGGTCTTATCTGGATGATAATCCTGAACCACATACTTATAAAACCAAATTGCTGGCTCCTGTACTTGTTCAGTGCCAAAAAAAATATTGCCAAATGCTCTCTACCCTCTGGACTCTGAAACATTTCATCCTTTTGTCAGCCATCTAGACTTTAATGAGTTCATGCCAATATCCTTATACCATTTTTTTTAAACTTCTAGGAAAAGGTTCCAAGAAAGCAGAATGTCAGCAGCTGCACAGTTACATTTTATGCAATGTTCTGAACATAAAAAGTACCCTTTCTAAAATGCACAAATTGCATAATTATAGGAATAGTCTGAGATGGCACTTAAAGAGGTTCTGAACTATTCTGTAAATAACATGTGTTTTAATCACTAATTACTCCACGGTCTCTGATTGCAGACTATTAGGTAAATGTATAATTAGAGAATCCTTTGTATTTAATCTATAATATCCTGAACTAAAGGCATTTTACTACTTGTACTGTAGTATGTTTTAGTAAAAGGTCATTCTTTCAAAGTGAAAGGCAATATAGATTTGTGCAACATCTGTAAGTGAGTACAGTTCAAAATTCCTGGACAGATTCATGGGAAAGGTAACAGTAACAGAAAAGTTAGGGAGAAATGTTTAAGTGGAAACCTCCAGGCAACAGCCACTGGATTTGTTAAGAGGCTTTTTTCTTAGCCCTACTTTATTATTTTATAAGTATACACACTTTTTCCTCCTATGTTCCATATAATAACAATCCTATGAAATGGGTTAGACTGAGAGACAGTGACCAATCCAAGTTACCCAGGGTTTAGTTTTTTTCATGCCTAAAGTGGGACTAGAACTTCCAATCTCCTGGTTTCTAGACCAGTACCTTAATCACTACACCAAACTACCTTTTTTTGTTCATTTGTTTGTCTGTTTGTTCTATATGTTGAACCAAGTAAACTATTTTTTGTTGTATTTCTTACATTAAAATGAAAAAAAAAAGATAAAAACAAACACATGTGTTTATATTTCTCTCTGCACTTTCTATATTGAGATTAGGTAATTAAGCAGGCTGATAAATACTGGCGTCACAGTTCAAGTGTAGAGTTTTTGTTGCATGATTACTTACATATGGAATATTTGAATCATTTTTGGCACAAATCTCTTCATTTTAATTGGAAAGTTCACACCTCCTTTTTAGAATACATGCTCATAAATCAGATTTGCAGAAGACAATGAAGCATAATATAGAAATATTGTTCTTTTAGTCTTGCTCCACATGGTGAGATTGAACAACCTTGTATTAGGACCCTGCGGTAGAATTTACACGACTGTTTGTTTTTCCTCTCTCCAAAAATTCAGGCCATAACTTTAGGGTTAAGGAGAACTAATTGTATGAGGATGAATATTCCAATATTTCCATATTATGACTACTTCCATTCCCAATTCCCCAAAAGCAGTTTACAGGAATCCAAAACTGTCTTCAACTCTTTCAACCTCAAAGTACCAATAACAAGGATCCCTGTCTTGTCTTGAATTGCCACAAGAACTTCAGTAACAAAAATCTCGTTCCCACTCTATGAGAAATAATATGTTTGCATTCATCCCATCTTTCATCTACGTCTTTACTTCATGTTTTGTATGTTTGATGGTATGAAACAGTTCCAAGGTTTCCTTTGAAGGGCAGCTGAAAATGTGTCACAGCATCTTCCTACTTGAAAAACTTGCAGCTTAGAAGCTGGAAGATATGTTGAGGTGAGAAATGGGGCAATGGGTTACTCTCAAGCTCCATAGAGCTACAGCATTAACAAAAGAAATAGTTTTATAATGATGTCAAATGTACTGCAAGTGAACCAGAAATAAATTAGATCAGACATAGCCAACATCATAAGATTATAAAAGTCTAGTCTTGACACAGAGACCTTGTTAGTGTCCTACATGAGGCTTCCATAATTTGAAAGTTGCCTGTAATATGTAGATCTTTAGAGTCACCAACCAGAAATTGTAGTAAAATCCAGAAGAAAAGATAAGAAACACAAAATTTAATTTAAATGACTTCTGGAAATCAGTTTAAAATAAATAGATAAATCTTAAATTTTATTTTTAATCATTCTTAATGTATTTCCATAACAAGGAGGAAATGTAGTAATCCTCATTTAATGACTGCCCTGGATAGTGACTGTTTGCAGTTATGATGATGATAAAAAATAATTTTACAACCAAAGACAATCTTCACAGCCCCCCCCCCTCTCTCTCACACACACACACTTAGAATCAGTTAGTATGGATTATGTATACTGAGCAGTGATGGGATTCATTTGTTTTTACTACCGGTTCTTTAGGCATGGCTTGGTGGGCGTGGCAGGGGAAGAATACTGTAAAATATCCAGTTAGAGGTGGTAATTTTCCTGTTTTCTGAACATCTCAAAATTTCCACTACTGGTTCTCCAGAACTGGTCAGAACCTGCTGATACCTCTGATACTGGGCCTGATCCTCCCCCTTCTCCAAAATGGGGAAATTGCTTAAACAATCCTTTCTTCCTCAGCTGTTTTCTTTGTCGTGTGTCCCTAAGAGTGCTAGCCATAAGTTAACAAGCACAGCTTTGTGGTTTTAATTAATTCATTAGAATTCTCCCAGGATCTAGCAGCTGCTTTTGGAAACTGACAAGACTTCAATCAGTTTCAAATATTAAGTTTTTGTTTGCTATTTAAGTGACTCATGGCTTGTAGCCTTTGCATGCTAGGTAAACACATGGTGCCAGCACATTCCTTTCAAAGTTTATTCTTAATTGTGTGCTGCTTACTCTCTTGCAGTTCCTTTCTCTTCAATAAGTGTAATACAAATATGAATTCTTTTCTCTTCCAAGGGACAGAGAAATTGGAAAATAGGGCTATATTGGAAAATAGGAAGCCTTTTTATCTGGCTTCCTCATAAACCTTTCCTGCCATTTGAGTTCACCTGGATGTTTGCTGTTATATTCTTCTGATGCTGTAAAGCAGGGGTGTAGCCTGAAGGCCATACCCACCCCCACCCCTGGTTTAACAAAGGTGAAAAAAGTCATGATATGTTATGTGACGACAATATGACGCTGAGAGTTTGACACCTCTGTGGTAAAGCAAATAAAAGCAGTAGTAAAATCGTAAGCACAGTTATGATCATGTGGTTTTTCACTTAGTGACTGTTTTACTTAATAGTTGAGGTGCTGGTCACAATTGTAGTTGCTAAATGAGAACTATCAGTACACTGATTCATACAGTGGCTTAAGATTAATTTTAAATCCCAGATTAATGTCATAAAATGAGTTTCCTATTGAAGATGGAGATGAAATTTACAAGAACTTGTTTTTTAACCTGAAAGAAACTGCTTTGTCACTATATTTAAATCAAAAATTGTTTTTATTTTAAACAACTCTTCTTTGAACACATCAGATTCTGAAACCATCAGTTTGATTTGTTTCAAAAACTATTATTTAGTTTAAGGATAGGGAAAGTTTGTCCCTGTCAAATAAAAGATGCACCTTTGTTGGAAACAGCAGATGCTTACAATAAAGGGAGGATAGGTATTGGGAGAGGGGGAGAGGGGTATTGGACACTAAGACTTGAACAATTTTGTTTGTTTAAAGTAAAACTGCTAATTTAGAAATATAACTCATTATATATGAGTTGAGTAAATGTGCAGTTCTGTGTTTTGTCATAGTACACTACATAGCTTAGATGTTTGTCAGTACTTTATTAAGTACTTTATTATCCATTAACCTGAAATAACTATTTTCACTTGCAAACCACCAATTATAATTTCTTGCTTTTTCTGGTCTACAATATGTTAAAGTAAAATAGTATCTTGGGGGAAAAACATAAAGGTCATCCTTGAAGGTCACCATTAATTTAAATTTCAATAGCTAGCTGTATGTCAAAAGAGTATATTTTGTTCTGAAGTGTATGTGGTAATAGACAGCTAAGTTCATGCATGTGGACACCCGGGTTAGTCTTGGACTCTGTAATAACCTAAACTGAATAATGGAGTACAATAATTTAGAATAAATGTTCATTTCCATGGGGAAAAACAAATAAGTACAAAGTCTTTCCATTTCAATTCTAGGCTTTCATGAAATTCCAGTCTCTATTTGTCCAGGGCTATAGGGATGGAAGAAATGCAAAAGGCACACAAAAGCAAATAAAGTAATCAATTAAGAAAATTATAAGCATTTATCCAGAACACCCCGGAGAAGAAAGGGAAGGGGGTATTGGATTCACAGACCCACAAAGTAATGCTTTTCAGCAGGCCAATCATTCAATTGGAGAAATCATGCAGCTACATGTATTATCAAGATTTGGCTGAACAACAAAAAAGAAAATTTCCTCTTCTAAAACATGGCCAGGTTTAGGATATGGCACCAGCCAAGTCCCCAGGGAGGGGGAGATGTGACAGTTGTCATCCGGGAACAAAATTGCCAGTTGTAATACCCTGTTTCTGAAGATAGGCTCATTGGAGCAGGTGGACCTGTTGTTACAGTTTCAGCCTCCATGTTGTATAGCAACCTTCCTGCCTGAGCTTCTGGAGGCCATCAAGAGGTTGGCTGTGCAGTGTCACAAACTAATGGTCTTTGGGGACTTCAGTCAGCTATCCCTGAAATTGGCCTTAGAATTCAAGAATTCATGGTTGATATTGTCACAATGGGCCTCTCCCAGATCATTCATGGCCTGACTTGAAACAGTGGCCACACATGACATGGCTTTCTTGTCAGAGCAGTGCCAACTTGATCTGAGGAAGGAACTATTGCTGTCCCCTCTCTTATGGTCAGATCACACTCTTATGCTGTCTGCTTCATAAAATAGGAAAGATCCAATTGGCCCATCTGTGACTGATAAACTTTGCAGGTTCCAAAGGGAACTGACATGCTGATAAATGGTCTGCTGAACAGTCCTGCTAAGGCATTGGCCACAGCCTGGAACAGGGAAGTGGCTACGGTCCTGGACAGGATCATGCTCTGTGACCATTTTTGGCCCATTATTCTGGACATTCCATGTAGTTTATTGAGGAACCAAGGTAACTGAAAAGGGTCAAGAGACATCTAGAATGCCACTGAAAGAAGACAAGGGACAAAACAAATCCAACAACTGGAGCCACTATTAAGGTTTACCTCATAGTGTAAGAATGGCAAAATGTCAACATTTCTTGCTCTTATCGCATCTGTAGATTATCACTCAATGGCTATTTAAATTACCAAGACCCTCATAACTAAGGCATATATGGAGGTTTACCTTCAAGGCTGTGAGAGAAATTATCTTTATAGCTTGTAAATAAAATTGCTTGGATGATCAAGCATAGTACAGGTTCTTTGGAGATGCCTGAGGAATGGACTTAGCCAGTCATCTGGGAATAGTTTGATCCTTTTGGACCCAAGGAAGTGGACAGGATCCTCAGGGCTGTGAAAACAAGCACCTGCAAACTAAATCTATGCCCTTCCTGGCTGATGAAGGAGAGCTGGGAGGTGACATGAAGAAGGATCCTGGTGATAATAATTCATCCTTGAGGAAGGGGGAGTTCCCAGAACAGTTTAAAGAGGCTGGTGTATCCTCAGCTCAAGAAACTTCTAAAGGTGCACACCTATTGCTAGAGCTTACTGTGCTGGATGATTTTCATCCTGTATCCACTTGCCCATTTTAGAAAAGGCAGTCAAGAAACTGAGCTCATCCATTACCACATGAAGAAGTATTATCAGAACACAGTTATATACCCAGTTATATCTCTTTGTACTGGTACATTAAGTGAAGCTGTGGATTCTTTTGCAGTGCCAGAAGACTTGGTGGGATTGATGGGGAACAAAGGGCTAGGAAAGTTACAATCTATGCCTGAAATACTGATGGTAAAATTTCAAGAATCTGTTATAGAAAGTATATGAATTCCATCTATATCACTCATTTTGTTTATTTCAATATTTTAATTGAGTCCCTAAAGAATTCCCTAAAATGAATGACTGGAAGACCACATTTTTCAAATGGGTTATTCTCATCTGCTCTAATAGATTATTCTCATTCTAATCAATAGTCTACTAGGAAGCAGAAATTTTTGCTGAAATCAAACAATGTGAAACACACATATTCATACTCAAACTAATATTGATTGTTGTGCAACTGAGTGTGGCTTGAGTAGTTCATTAATAGACAAGGGTCTTCTTCAGATAGATAAAGCAAGGTGTACTGAACTAAAGAATTAGATTTTGGAAAGAAATGGTACATGTCCGAAGATGTCTGGTACAGAGCCTGAAGTAATACGTAAGAACTGATGAGAAACACATGTTTTTAAGAATGCTTCAGGCAGAGAAGCTAGGCACGTATGTAGAGAGCATTATCTGCCATAAGAAAGTAGATGGAGGATGAGAAAAAATGAATGTTTTATCCCTTGGAATATTTTTCACCTAATTACTTTTTAATTACCCCATCCATCTTCATTTATGGCTTTTATTTTACATAAGTATATAAACATGCATGCAAGAACTCACACTACTTCTGAAGTTCTTTGAAGATTTTTCAAGCCTTTTACCTAGCAAGGTTCACTGTGTCTTTTATGTTCCTGAAGAATTTCTTAATGTGTGATTTTATGTTTTTTTTTTTTTTCAGAACACAGGCTGAATATAAAAAGAGATACACAAAGTTTATCCTGGAATATTTCATTTTTCATTTCAATTAGGGTGTCTTCTATTGCCTTCTTTTTCAGGTATGTAATACTGAGTGAGGGTGTCCCCGTTTAGGATTATTTAATTACCTCCATTGGCAGCTATTGAATGCCAGGGGAAGAGGAAATTAGGACAAAGATAATATACAGCATGGCACTGCTCCTTTTATTTGGATAAGATTTTAGCTGGAGCAGATCTGGAAGGAACAAGTCATCTCTTCCCAAACTATTAGATAGCTCTCAAACTATTATCACTTGTCCCGATTCTATCCAACCAGAAGTGTAATGGGACAGTGAGTGCCACCTACATCCATTAAGGATTTCTTCAAATAATCTTTTCTACAGACAGAATTACACTGGCTATAATTAAGTGAATTCACAATTTTAAAAGCAAATAATTCTCCTGCCAAACACAAAGCTTCTAATAACAATCTATTTTTTTTAAAGCATCACTGGATTGGATAATGATGCTGAATATTGCCAGGAAATTATTTCCTGCTTATTTTCATACCACAAAATATCAGATAGCCGCATACATAGATAACAGCAAAGAGAATGATGAGGATGATTATATCATTTGCCAAAAGCTTTTAAGCCTACCAACAAGGGCTGCTAGTGAGGAAATGTCCTATGTCCCATGACTTTCACTCATTTAGGAATGTTACTATCAATTAGAGCAGTGGAATGTACAGGCTGAAAATGTGGAGGAAATTGTAACACGTGACTCCCCTGGTCAGATTAAATTATCCCAGAAAGTTGAAGAATGTGAGCCATCAGTCAAAATTTTGGCACTAGCAGTGGATCATATTAAATGTCTTATGCTTTTTCTTGGGGGGAAGAGGATACCAAGATTTTAGTCATAATGGATCAATGGGACAAGCTCTTCTGGGAAATCTAAAATGGTTTGAAAGAACCTTTTCTAACTCACATGTCTCTAGCTTAATTAGAATATGTCTTAATGTGGCAAATTGGAGACAGAGGCATGATCTAAATTTAATATCGAACTAGGGAAAAAAGAATAATCTATTATTGGTATGAGTATGTATGCATGGGTCCAAGAGCAGGACTCAATCAGTCATTCTATCTTTGAAATTTATCTTAATTTATCAATATCTTAGTGTCAAAATCCTTTGATCTCTCACTACTGAGATCCTATGACAATACACCTATTTACAATATCAATTAGAGAAATATAGCTAGCCTTAGATATCTATTTTGTTTTTTCCTTGAGATCCTGAGATATTTTGCTGAAACCTTTCACATTTTTCTTAGTAATGGCATCAATGGAATCTCTATACATTTAACTACTCACCATTGGTTCTCATTCTTGCCTTTCTATGAAAATTTTTCATTATTATTATTCAGAAAGAGACCTTTAAATAATACCGGTACATGTCAACATTAGTTTTTGGACTACAGTGCTATTTTTCTTATTCTTTCCTGGGAAGAATATTGTTTGCAAATTGGATTCAAATTAGTTGCTAGCTTTCATTGTTCTCATTATTAAATGGTAGTTGTAGCTTAATTCCTGTCAGAGTAAAGAATAAAAATAATATATCAGTTTTCTAATTCAGAATGTCCTTAGTATCCTAATTAGGTACATTTTACTACCTTTTAAAAAAATACAAATATGAAAAAAGAAAAGGGGAAATCGTTTTATAAAATTAATGTGATATAGATAGGATAAGAAATGCTACATGTTCTATGAAAATTAGCCATTTAACATGAATACTGAAGTAATTACTATGTTGTAACTCTAAAGTAATGGAGAGAATGCAAATTAAAGCTTCTTTAGATTGCATTCAGCTAGCAATTTCTACTTTTTAAAATAAAAATCAGAAACACAGGCAGCAAATTCAGTGTCAACAATTTGCTTTAGACCCTAATCTCATGTGATTTATTTTCTATAGAAGAAGAAGGTGATGGAGAAGGAGGCCGCCCGGAATTTCTACTTTTGGACATTAACAATAACACTTTCTTGAGCCTCTATAATATTTGTGTATGGATAGAATAATAGATCTTGAAATGAATGTTGAAATGAAGGTATATGCTATGCAATTGCCCAATAGATATTGATTTGACACTTATTATCAAGTACAACAACAATCCTCACCAGATTAATAACTCTGAGGAGTTTCTGTTTTATATAGCAATAAAAACATTGGTGGTTCTTAAAAGACTAATATGGTTATCATATAATTAGCCCATAAATCTGCAACATAATAACATGACTACTCATGGAAACTATGGAATTTAATACCTGAATCAGTTCATGCAAGTTATATATAGTTATCTACCACATATCAGCCAATATAGATTGGCTGATAAATATATAATACCTTATAGGAAGAAGCAAAGAGAAATATTAATAAGCTAAGCATTCAAGTGGAGGAAATTAATAATGCAAATGGCTCAGTGCTGTAACTGGTAAGTGCCAATTCAATTTTGATCAAATCTGTCTTCAGCTGGGGATATCTGTCAAAAAATGGGCATTCATCCTACTTTATAGCCAATTTTCTATATATTATATTTATCAGGACAAACACCCAAATCCTTAGCTATGGTACCCTCCCATCCAAAGGGACCTTTCCTTACTAACAAAAGAACATAGAATGGATGTAAGCAATATCATATTCAGTCAGAGGTTTGTGGGTTCTTGAAGACTTGCACATTTCTAGAAGAAAGTTGAACAAGCACATCCTTCTTGTAGTAAAATCTTCTTCTGACCTTTATGTACTTCTACAAAGAAATTCAATAGTTTTGTCTGGATTCCATGTAATAGATTTTTTTTTAAAGAATTAAAAAGAGAAATGTACTTTCTGGTTTAATGTCATTTCCAAGTCTAGATTAAAAACAAGATCAAGCATTCAATACTTAAATGGCAATTATAGGTCGTTTATCATTTTTTCTTACAAAAAAAAAAAAGCGCCCAAATGATTCCTTCGCCTGAAAGCAAATCTTTGAACTGACATACACTGGGGAGCAACTGGAAATTAATATGCAAATCTTTACATTTTCTAATCAGGCATGAATTCTATTTTAAGTAAACTGCTAAGTAAACATGATACACTGTAACTAAATGAACAGAATTTGTATATGGAAGTTCCTGCAAGAAACTTTTCTAGATTTATGGGAGAAATTCCTTTAATATTGTGTCAATTTCTCCCTCTTCATCCTGTGCTGCCTCCAGTCAACTAATTTTGAATATGGGCTTAGTGCTTTTTCAGAAAAGTGTTATACTCATACTCAGACACAGCCTTATTTAAATATTACAAGTAGTGAAAAGAGACTTAATCAAGCAGGACCATGGGAAATGTTTCCATTCATTCAATCCTCACATAACTCTTAATGCCTGCCTTTTGTCAGTCAAGCACTTGACATGTGGTAAATCCCACCATTCTTTATATCCACTTATGCTAAGAAGAATAATTGGTAGTTACTTTCTCCCTGACAAGCAATGCCTGGTGGGAGGAAAATTTAACCTGTGGGAATCCACTAATCCCAGTCCATTCCTGGAAAAAAAAAATGACCTCATTATTTCTGAAGCTTGTAACTATGGAAGAATAGGAATTGACAACAGTATTAGTATAATTTAGGCTAGCATGCTTTTCTGCTCATTTGAGGACTGGTAAATAGCATCAGAGGAACTTGTTTACTTTTGCCTAAACTCACTAACTATAGCTTGACATTATGTACAATCCCAGTGTAGCATCATAAATAACAATAATAATCATACTGTGCTTATGAATCAAAAGCATATGGTATTAATAATAAATTATCAATCTTCAATATTGGCAATCTCTTATGGTTTATGGGAATTGATAATGCTACTACGTCTGTTTTAAAACATTGTCTCTTTTGCATCTGGGTTGATTAAATATAAAGTGAAAGGCCCCTAAATCTGGTGGGCCTGGCAATACCATATTTCAAAGCATTCTACCATTCTATTTGTTTACTAATGTACACAACTTTAAGCACACAGCCAGGATTGAAAAATATAATCTCAACAAGGGTTGCACTAAATAAAAATTCTTAGAGCCTTTTGGTTAAAAAGTTTTTGAATAAAATTAGAACACTGTGGCTGTGGTATGTGACTAGACAATAAAGAGAGGAGCATTACAGAAGGTACTGTTCATAGGAGCCTGGCCATGTCACAAAGGCAAAGAAATTAAGGTAGGCAAGCGCCACAATCCTTTGTAAGGGTTGTTGAGAGAAAGAACACTTAAGAAATATCTGAGAGATGACAGACTAATGTATTGTTACTTGCTGCATTAATAATTCCAGTCTCTAGATTTAATTAATTTTATTTCCAAAGAAGAAAAAGGCAGAGAGAAAGGATGTTTTTGTTATTCAGGAACACTCAAGAAAACCTTTTACTGCCCCTTTCCCCCTGCACTATTTCTGAATTGTTAACAAATTGGCAGTATACTCCTGGTTTTACCTAATGACATAAATAAGATTGGCAAAGAACTGGAGACCAAAGGGCAGCAATTATCAAGCATATCCTAGAATGGTACATTACAAACTCTTTCTGTAATAAATATGACATTAACACAAAATATGTCTCAAGAGGTTCAACATTCAGAAAAATCTTTTCAGATGCTTCTCTATATGATCACTGCTAATTAACCATCAGATATAAAATTATAATTACTGAAGAATTTTATCCTGTACCTTTTTCCAAGTTTAGCAAAAGTAAATGAAAAAAATGTAATTAATTAAATAGCCAGGTCTTGAATTTTTATTTTCAGGGATTAAGCAGTACTGGAGCTCAATGCTATTACTGTAGTAGTGGACTTTCCATACTTCCAACCTATATTTGCATTATAATATCCTGATCAATTAAAAAAAAACTTGTCTGAAAATTGGAGTTAATAGAACATACATCATCTAATGCTCTGAATTTTACTTGTTTAGAAAAAGCCAATCATATTTAGAATTACAGAGTTGGAAGGGTTTGTGGCAGAGGTGGTATTCAGCAGATTCTGACCAGTTTTATTTTATTTATATGGTCAAGTGATTATAAGTTAATAGGGATAAGATTAAACATAGTTATGAATACATGAAATGGATACATATAAGAAAAATAAAAAGAAACAATAGATCAGGGATAGTAGGAACGTTGGTGCTCTTATGCATGCCCCCTATAGACCTCTTAGGAAAGGGGTGAGGTCAATAGTAGACAGTCTAAGCTTAAAGTTTTTGGGATTTAGAGAAGAAAACACAGAGTCAGGTAGAGTATTCCAAACATTGACCACTCTGTTGCTGAAGTCGTATTTCCTGCAATCAAGTTTGGTGCAGTTTACCTTGAGTTTGTATCTATTGTGTGCTCTTGTATTGTTATGGTTGAAGCTGAAGTATTCATTGACAGGTAGCACATTGCAATGTATAATTTTGTATACTATACTTAGATCGGACCAAAGGCCGTGTAGTTCTAGATTTTCTAGGTCTAGAATTTCAAGTCTGGTGGCATAAGGTATTCTGCAACAATTAGAGGAGTGGAGAACTCTTCTTGTGAAATATTTCTGGACTTTCTCAACTGTATTAATATCAGATACGTAATGCGGGTTCCATACTGATGAGCTGTATTCAAGTTTTGTTCTAGCAAATGTTTTGTATGTGTGATATTACCAGAGAAAAAGCTATGTAGTATTAGGTTAACAACTCTTAATGCCTTTTTGGCTTTGTAGTTACAGTGGGCTCTAGCACTTAGATCATTAGAGATGAGTACTCCAAGGTCCTTGACAGACTTTGGATCATCAACAAGGACTTGACTATTGAGCCTGTATTTTATTTTCTGATTTATTTTTTTTTTGCCAATATGTAGGACAGAGCATTTATTTATTGAGATTTGAAGTTGCCATTTGTTTAACCATTCTGATACATATAGTCAAGGTCTTTTTGAAGGATAGCAGTGTTGTTGGTGGTGTTGAACAGTTTTACATCATCAGCGAAGAGAACGTAGTTGCTCTTAATATGATCACAGAGATCATTTATGTAGAGTATGAAGAGAGTTGGTCCAAGAACACTGCCTTAGGGGACAACACTTTTGACAGGTACAGAATTTGATAGGACACTCCCAATTCTGACCATTTGTTGTCTGTTTGACAGGAATGCTTTTATCCAGTTATGAAGATGTCCAGAGATACCATAAGATTTTAGTTGAATCAAAGGCTTTACGGAAGTCTACATAGATTGCTTCTATTGCTTTGCCCTGATCAAGTTGTGTAATCCATATGTTTTTGCAGTGTAAGAGTTGCAGATTACAGGATAGTTTTTTTTCCTGAAACCAAACTGTTTATTAGAGAGTAGGTTGTTTTTCTCTAAGTGGAGGATAATGGATTGGTTAATAATTGATTCCATGACTTTACAGGTGAACCAGCAAATACCACCTCTGCTTGGAGGTTTTACAGTATCATTCCTCTGCCATGCCCACCTCTGCCATGCCCACCAAGCCATGCCCATAGAACTGGTAGTAAAAAAAAATTGAATCCCACCACTGGTCTGTGGGAATCTTTTAGTCCAACCCACCCTGATCCCTTGAAGCACAGATCCTCAGAATATCCTAGACAAATAGTTGCTCAACCTTTGTTTAAAAATCTCCAGTTTTTAAAACTGGATGAGGCAGGTTGTTTCACAGCTTGATAGCTCTTAGAATTGGGAAATTCTTCCTTATTTGGAATTTGGATCTCTTTCTCTCTGTAAAACATACATCCATTGGTTCTAGTTTTACCTGGAGCAGTATGGAAAGTAAAACTACAACTTTTTTCCTGTAGCAGCTGTTCAACTTCATGGTATATATGTGTGTGTTTGTGTGTCTCTCTGTGTGTGTTATTCTATTATGTAGAAGAAATAGAAGTGTCCAACAGTCTCTGTATTCTGTCTGTCTGTCTGTCTGTCTGTCTGTCTGTCTGTCTGTCTATCTATCTATCTATCTATCTATCTATCTATCTATCTATCTATCTACATATTATCTATCTATCTGTCTGTCTGTCTGTCTAATTATCTATCTGTCTATTATCTATCACATGGGTGTCAAACTCGATTGTGTTAGGTGAGATCACGTTACGTATCGTGATTGTTTTGCCTTTGTGGAGCCAAGGTGGGCATGGCCTTTGTGTAATGCATTTGGCCCTCAGGGTGTCAGTTTGACACTCCTGGTCTATCATCTATCTTCTATCTGAGTCAACTGTGATTATTTCACTAACTTTTCATATTTAAAATTATCTGTAGTTAAAACAGAATCAGTCACTTCATATACCATGCAAAATATTATATTAGAATTGTTAGTACCTTAGTAAATATTGACACAGACTCTTTTTTAATAATACTTTTTATATTAATGCATTTTTAAAACAATATTTTATGTGTGGTATTAATTTATCTGAAATTAAGATCACCAGAAATAAATTATTAAACTGCATGACTTGGATTTATTAGGGCTACCCAACTTATGAAAATATGTATTGCAAAGGAAACCTAGAAGATAGAATTGATGGGTTCTTAATAGAATTAAGAACTAAGAATACTAGAATTATGAATAAGGAAACTGGTAGACTATGGAATTATAATATCCATAATTTTAATTGGATCATAGAAATGGAAATCCAAACATCTGGAGTCCAGCAGACTGAATTTCATAATGTGTTCAGAAGAATGTGTTGAAAATTGAGAGGGAAAGTATGCATATAAAAAGATATTCTACGGAAAATGCAATATGCAAAATTTTATCATGCTTGTGTGTGTGTGTGTGTGTGTGTGTGTGTGAATCTGTATCAATATGAATAAGCCATATACATACATATAAATAACCAAATTTACTGAACATAAGTTTTATAAAATAATAAAAAAGTGAAATTGAGCAATACATCCAAATACAAATTTCTAACCTATAAAGAGAGTAATTGTTTATTCTGAATATGCAATGCTAAATTCTAGCAACAAAAGTGCTGTTACATAACAAAAATTACTTATGAGAAAAAGAAATGAAATAAGAGTGTCTGAAATTAAATGTCTGAGGAAATAAATGGCACACAGTAACTAATAAAAGTTAAGTTTCAAAAATATTATTAATGTAAGTTTCAATGAATTATAAAATTATAAATTAAAATAATATCATGGCTATATTTTTCCTGAAATGTAAACTAGCTTGGTAACTTTCAAATTTTCTTTCTACAATTGGAAGGCCAGCATTATGATTCCATATCCTGTTTCCAACAGATTATAATATAAGAATAATGCTGTCAAGCAGAGGGCTACAAAAATATAGATAGAGAACTCTATCCTTTTCCATAGAATTAAATATATTTTTAATAAAGTTGCATTGGTTTTAATTGCCTCTTCCCTGCATCCAGAGTATATATGTTGTTTGTTGTCCTTCAAAATTATTCTTATTGAAATAGTTTTGAGAGAACTCCCATTGGAAAAATAGCATTTATTTATTTGTTTGTTTCTTTGTTTCAGCAGCAACTAGCTGATTTCTAATCTTGCATTCCAAGACCAGAAATTCCAAAGGGAGAAATGTGTGAGAGAGACATAGAGAAGGAGAGAGAGAATGTGAAAAACATCCAAGAAGACAGTATGGACATATCCATATGGTCAAATGGATTCAGATACTTATCTTTTTATAAATGATGTATAGAAGCAAGAAAAGAAAACTATTAGGAGAGGAAGGAAAAGAAGCAGGGAGGGGATAAAAAGAGAGTAAGAAAAGAGTAAGCAAGAAGTGGCAAAAGAAGGAGAACAAGAGAGAGGGAGAGAGGGAAACAGAGAGAGATGGATCTCACTTTTATAAGTTAATAAGCTGTTACCAAGCAATAAATAGACTCAGACAGCTTTGCCTTTACAAATATGGCAGGCTTCCAGTCCACTCCACTATAAGAATATGAGACAAAATGAATGGTGACTCATTTGAAAATAAAATATTGAGATTTTTGTTGTTATTTTTGTTAGGGATAACATTGCTCACCCTAACTGGTTTAGGTAAAATAATAAATATGTTATCATGGTTTATAAGTTAAAGTGTCTGCAACTTTAAATATAGAAATGTAATTAAGGGAGTGGTTGTGAAAGCACTTTAAAAGAAGCAAGACGACAGCTTGCTCTCTCTCTGGCTTTGATGATCCCTAATTACTGCATGGACTCAAGACTGCGTTACTCGAACGGGAGAGAGACAAAGGACTGATTTGTAAGTGAACTGACATAAGGATATTCTACATGGACTTTGATAACTGAATATCCTTGAATGGACTGACTAAATGATACATGACTAATGGACTCTTATTTTGACTATGCTATGAACTCATAATGGAATAAACTATATTTTTGATAGCACAAGTGTATCTGTTATTTTTACTGTATGTTAATAAACATACAAACTTATATCACTCATTTATCTGTGTGCCTATCTGACTAACACTGCACATTCTGTTTAGCTTGTCTCCTTAACCCTGGTTGGGGAACCCAGGCTTAACAATCTTAACCTACCTTCTAAGAATTATTATAATCAGATGCCTCAAATCCTTATTTTTGGATCATTTCCTGCACAGAATGCTAGAAGACAGTTCTGATGAAAGCAAAACTTATCTTGGAACAGAATAGTGTGATAGGCATGCATATACTGTATGAAAATTATTCTCTCACTAATGTCACAAAGTAAGTACCCTATTAAAAGGTATTTAATATTAAAATCTGTGGATCTTATGTGGATGATGTCCCTATTCTGCACATTAAAGTTTCTTGTATCACTCCCCTCTTTTTCTCGCTTCTTTTCCTTCCCTTAATTTTCTATTTCTATTTGTTTTTTCTTTGTATTTTATATAATAAAAAATTAAAATAAATAAAATTAAAGTTTAATGCATTCATCTCAAGGCAGAGGTGGTATTCAGCAGGTTCTGACCAGTTCTGGAGAACCGGTAGCAGAAATTTTGAGTAGTTCAAAAAACCGGCAAATACCACCTCTGACTGGAGATTTTAAAGTATCCTTCCCCTGAAGTGCCCACCAAACCATGCCTACAGAACCAGTAGTAAAAAAAATTGAATCCCACCACTGTCTCAAGGTTACAGAGGCATAGGTACAGATAACACACAGTCTTCTCTGTCTTTGTTTCTCTGGTAGACCCAAAACCATCATCTTATAAACAACACATTATGCTGTAAGCCATAATCATCTCAATTATGACAAATCATGGCTTGAATTATCTTGCTTTGCATGTAATGAGTCTTTCTCATATATTTGTTTCACCTTTTAAGTTGAATTACTGAAATAAATGAACTTTTGCATAATATTCTAATTTTTCGAGTTTCAGCTGTAAAGACCCTATTCTCCTCAAACAAGTTTGGGGGTGGTACAGGAGCATTTTCTGCTGTAGCTTGAAAATTAGATTGGCCTTTTATAAAACTTTGAAGATGTGGCTATGCCATTGGTTGTGGTATAAAAATATATGGCAAAGCCTATCATTTGCATATGAGTGTTTGTGATTTTACCTCAGCTGCCAATTATATATTTATTTTTGTTGAATTGACTAATAGCAGTTCCCATCTTCCCCACTGTACATTCTGTTCCTTCCCTCTCCCTCTTTTAGTTTAAATTATAATTTGTATTTTTATTACAATTTTGCGATTTTATACATTTGTATGTATATTTATGATTTTATTTTGATGGTGTAAATCACTGTCACCTTGCAAGAAATTTAATAAGCAAGCAAACAAACAAACAAATAAAGTTATATTTTATCTTATGGTAGCTGTCTAGAGTCAGTGAGGAAGTGGAAAACCATATCAATTGAAATTTAAATACCACCAACTACTGCAAGGGAAATACTTATCATTGGTCACATGGTTGATATTGTGGTCTTGCCATGCGGTTTGCACTGTTGTTCTTTCCCTTGTCTTTCTGCCAAACCACTAGCCACCAAAAGGTTGTTTGCCTTTGGGGTAATGAAAACCCCTTTTTCAAACATATATTGTGTCTTACTCTTGAGACAATGAAATAGGGTTGTTTTTTTTAAAAGGAAATTATGGATGCATTGCTCTTTTACCAATTTTCTGTGTGTGTTGGATTTCAACCATCCATTAATGTAAAAGTACATAAATCTTCTTGCTACTTTACATATGTATGTAATTTTCTTTTTCACTTCATTTCACCCCTCTCAACCCAGCTTGATTTTAGGCAAGGCAGTTTAATATGTTAGTCTTTTACTCTTACAATAAATGCAATGAATTTCAGTAAATGAAAGCTCTATATCCTTTATTGATTTGTCACAGAAATAAAATAAACATGAATTCATGACAGGCAAGAAAATGTCAGGAGGCTGGAAAATTATATTTGTATACCATAATTAGATGTAATTGCAATGTTTAATCATTGAGAGAGTTATCTATAATAGTAAGCATAATTCCTAAATGAATAGGTATATAGTCTGGTTCCTATGCAGGTCCTTCTATTAAAAGTATTAAAAAAGGTTCATATATTCTCAGAAGATGCATGACCATTCTTTGAATGGAAAAATCATGTGCTGCTGTATTTTTCTGATAAAGCACATATAGAAAGGGGGCAAAGAGTTTCCATGGATTTGTTACAATTTAAAATGTAATCCTGAATAAAATAATATTTTATGCCATTTAAAGTGCCAACAGAAAGACTCAAAGGTATGCATCCCATTGTTTGTCTTTTTCCTGTTTATTCTAAATTACACATTCCACTGATTAGGCATACATGAGATCTTTCTGGAAACCCTCCATCAAACATTGGCTTTAGAATCCATTCAAGATAATGAAAAGTTAAAGAATGAATCCAGGTAAAATCCAGTGATATACAAAGGATTATTAAATAATGTAACAGTGTTTACTGATTCAACAATTAGAATTTGGTAGGGTGTATCATGTATCCTTTTTTGCTATTTTGAAAGAATGGTGGGGGCTAACTCTGGGTTCACACATATCTTATTCTCATGACTGGGTAATTAATTGAAAAAAAAAAGATTATAAACTGTTGTAAACAGAACAATTTGGATAAAAACTTGGAAATCTCTTCATTTATTCTTTAAAGAGTATATGTGTGTATGTCTTAATGCATGTGCATGCAATCATGTGCATTCATGCCTTGGAACATTTGTGGGCTCATGGTGACTGTCTGGACCAGGGCTGTCAAACTCCCAGGCTGTGGGCCAGATGTGTCATGAGCTGATCATACCCACGCCTGGTTTAGTGAAGGGGGGGCAGTCCTAATACGTCATGTGATGCCGCTGTGATGACATGAGTTTGACACCCCTGGTCTGGACTCATCCCTAAAGTTTTCTTGGTAAGATTTCAGAAGTGGGTTGCCACTGCTTTTTTCCTAAGGCCGAGATAGAGGGATTAGACCAAGGTCACCCAGTTGCCTGTCTACCCAAAGCATTACTACTGTCTTATGTCCAAGTATATTTACTCATGTGGTATGACTGTAGTATTGTTATCCTTTTCTTCTTCTTTACTATCTCTCTTATTGGTATAATTATTGTATTATTATTCTGTTGTTTTGCATGTACACTGAGAGCTTCTGCACCGGAGACAAATTGTTTGTGTGTCCAATCACATTTGACCAAATAAAGTATTCTATTAGAACTCACAGTTTCAAGCCCTTGTACCTTAATCACTGCACCAAACTGGATCTTTTAAAAATGCTACACTTGGATAAATGTACACTAATGATTTCCTTCATACTATGGCTAAAGCATCTTCAGCAATATGTTATTTAAGTTTTAGATCTATACAAATAAAGTTTGTTTTCTTAAAAATAGTGTACAAATATTATTTTTATAAATAAATATAAATAAATTATGTGGATGTTTGCCTTTGTGGTTTAAAAACAATGAGATTTTTTTTAAAAAACTAAACATAACCTAAAATTGTCCCAAAACTGCTTTTTCGAGAGGCAAGTAGATTTTCTGGATTTCTTTGAAGATATTTCACTTCTCATTCAAGAGCTTCTTCAGCTCATTTGAAGAACTGAAGAAGCTTCTTGGACAAGAAGCAAAACATCTTCAAATAAAAACCAGAAAGTCCAGTTGCCTCTTGAAAAAGCTCATTTGTGACAACCATGATCTGGATGACTGAGAATCTCCATAGATATAACCTAAAATTATTCCATATTTCTTATTTCCTTTGTTCCTTCTTTTCTTCCTTTCTATTCCTTTACTTCCCATTCACTCCTCTTCATCTGACTGCTTCACATCTCTATATTAAACTACTTATATCCTTGTACCTCATAGAAGAGAATATCTCTAAATCACCATATTTTGATTGGTGCAACAACAAGAATCAAACAAAATACTTGATTCTTCGGCTGTAGGTTTTGGATAAAATCCAGCTCACAACCATTTTATTTGAACAAGCGAAAGCCGTTGACCATGAATGCTCTGGAAAGATGAAACAGATGCAGTGCCAAATCCATTATTCCTGGCATGGGCACAACTTCATTTCTTGATTAAAACTGCTATCCAAAGGAGCAGTTTCAATTGTGGAGAATGCAATAGTCACTGAGAAACAAAAGCCTAGCGTCCAATGGCAATTGGATCAAGCTGCACCGTTTGGCGATAAAAGAAGTTGTACTATTCTGATTAAGTTTACTAAAGCCCTAGTCATATATTGAAATTCCCTGAAGAGAAGACATCTCTAACTTTTTTAACTATTAAAACTGCTTTGGCAGAGCTGAGGTAATAAACTCAATCACATTCTAATTTTCTGACAGCTTGATAGAACCAATGTTCTTAGTGGACATAAAATGAAATGAAGCACTTTCTCTCCCAAAGGGAAGCCTTTCACTCATATCCTTTAATGCCAAGTAACCTTCACATCTGCTGTTTCCCTATAGGTCTCCAAAATTTGGCATGAGAATAACTGGAGTGCTTGATAGACCAATTCTGTTATAGCATTCTACTTAGTTGCAAAACAGAAAACAGAGAGTGGGGAGATAAAATAAAATTGTAAATGTTATCTTCAAGACAATGCCTGTGTGCAAATTTCTAAGATGATTGTGTGTGTCTTCCCTTCAGTGCAATCACAACACAAAAAGAAAAAGAAAAGAATGGAAGAGTGGAGGTTTTTCTTTTTTCTGCTAACATAAAATTAAAACAAGTTTTAAATGCAAGTTAGACATGGACAGGACGCTAGCCAGATGAATATCAATGGATGCTGGTAGGCAGAGGCAGGAATTCCCTCCCTTATGTTCCTCCCTAAAAACTAAGCCTGACCACATAGTTTTGTAGAGAAGCACGGGTATCAAGCTAGTAATTTAATAATTTAACAGCAGCACTAACTGCTCGTGCAATGGCTTCAGGAGTTTATATTCTAACCTCTCCTATCTCCATACCATTTTGCAATTTTAATTTAGGTTGCAGTTTGAGAGCTAGAAACACTCTGGAGATCTTGCTGGGGGAATTGTCCAAGGACTTCTTGACTCGCTCCCTAACATGGAATGAAGCCTGTCTTGTTCTACTACATGTGGCCGTCTTTGGCACCACCACCTACTTCAGTATAAAGTGAGTCTCGTATGCCCTAGACCCTGCCCAGAAGCAACGAATGCAGTTGAAGAAAAGAGTATGTACTACAAGTATCTTTGTGGCTGGGTTCCCATGGTGAAATTAAAGCCACTGTTTAATCATGATTTGTCTTAATATTTTTGACAAGTTCTAACAGACTCACATGCTATTCAAATATAGGACCAGAGGTGGTATTCAGCAGATTCTGACCAGTTCTGGACAACCGGTAGCAGAAATGTTGAGTAGTTCTTGGAACCGGCAAATATCACCTCTGACTGGAGATTTTACAGTATCCTTCCTCTGCCACGCCCACCAAGCCATGCCCACAGAACCGGTAGTAAAATGTTTTTGAATCTCACCACTGTATAGGACTACTCAAACTCTTAATTGGAAAAGAAACTAGAATGAAATGCATAGATCTTTAAATATTCACTTTAATGATTGACTTGAACACAGTCACTATTGAAAAACATGTATTTTGCTAGCCAAACAATTGTTCAGAGAAAACTCCAATAAATGCACAGGAAGAAGTAGCATTCGGTATTAGATTTCTGCTCTATTTTTAAATAAGTACATGTGGAGGGGAATAACAGTGGTCAGATTTTATAGACACATTGTTTTGTCCCATTCAAATCAAATAAATGCAAAACAGAGATAAAAGAAAAACCTTTTTAATGTGTCTCTGTGAATTCTGTTCATTCACAGTAAAACACTATTAAAACTAATTGTCCCAGATAAGAGCAAGCCCTGTCAAAGTTGTGCAAGGCTGCCAAGAACACAAGATAAATTGCCAGGAACTATTCAAAGCCAAAAGTCTCCAAAAACAAACCAGGATAGACAAAACTTCCATGATAACTTGAAGTGCAAGAACTTCTTTTCTTCCTGCAAAGAATCCCACCTCTGAAGGTTGGCTTTTATCCCTTAAGGGAGGGGTCATCACTTTGCAGGCTTACTCCCGAGTTGCCCATGCTGCTGCAGCTGCTCTTCCCTTCAAGCAATCCTGCGCGCAGGCGCACTGGACACAGGCTCCTCAGGGTTCTCTGCATCACTGCTGCCAGACTCCACAAGCTCTGAAGGCAGCCTCCCATTCTCTGATAGTCCTGGCCCCATCCCTGCATACATGCAGGCCCCTCATCTGAGTCCTTGTTTTCCAAGACCTCAGACATCCGCACCTGCTGCTGATGAACCACAACACACATACAGAAATGAGGTAACATATATGAGATGTGAAACAACATTAAATATTATAAAAAATTATTTAGCCTCTTCAAGACACTAATTTCATATATTGTTCAAAATTCTCTAAATTGGAAGCCCTAAACAAGAAATCAGATTTCTTCCGTCTGTTAGAAAATTGTATGACACGGGGAGGGGGGGGGGGACACTAAGTTTTTCTATTAATGAAAAAAATACAGCAACTAATGGGGGTTGATTTGAGGAGAGGAATTTATTGGTACCTGCACCTTCAAAAAGAAAAATTAAAATAAATTTAAGAAATAAGTCAGGATTTTTTTTAAAAAAATGAGGAAAAATGACATGCTTTGAAATTTCTGGTGCAGCTCTCAATTTGATGAAATTGCACATCCCATTTATAATTTTATCCTTTGGTCTCCCCTCTGTTCTGACATATAGAAATATTCCTATTTTTACCTTAGTACCTGCAAATAACCAGTGAATAAGTTACTTACATAGAAAGATAACTGTAGTGAAAAAATATTTGGAATCTTTAGTTTCATTAAGCACCATATATTTTTCAGATTGAAGTGTTCTTGCAGGTGAGGTATTTTTTAGGTCCCGAGGTCCAAGCCACGAATACCTTCACATAACAAGATCAACTGCTATTCAAAGTTATGTGTAATATTCATTTAATGTGTTATTTTTATATTCTACTGATAATTATTATATAAGAAAATGATGTTTAAAAATTATTATAATTATTATATTTGTGGAAGTTATTTATAGCCTGCTTTACAGAATAATAATCTGGGCAAAGTGGCTTATTTCAAAAATAAAACAAATTTATGCCACAGACTGCTTGGTGAAAGTGACCCTGTGCTAAGTGGTAGAGACAATCTTGATGAGCAAACTACTGAAATAGAATTTAATTAATCCACCCTTCCTTCCTTCCTTCCTTCCTTCCTTCCTTCCTTCCTTCCTTCCTTCCTTCCTTCCTTCCTTCCTTCCTTCCTTCCTTCCTCTGTCTCTCTCTATCATCTCTCTATCATCTCTGTTTCTCTCTCCCTCCCTCTCCCTCTCTCCCTCTTCCTCTCCCTCTCCCTCCCTCTTCATCTCCATCTTCATCTCTATCCAGTGGTGGAATTCACCAGTTCAGGCAAACTGGTTGTTTAATTACCCACACTTCCAATATCAAAGTGAATCCTGGGTACTGAGGGAGAAATGGGCAATGGAGCAGCTGGCATGAGGGAAGGAGATGGCCTTTTTCCCTCTTCCCTCATGCCAACAGCTGCTCTGTTGCCGATTTCTCCATTGCAGCAAGTTCACAAGATCCACTTCGATAGTGGAAGTGGTGGTGGTAATTTACCAACCAGTTCACCCAGGGTTAGGTTGGGCCATGCCTCCCAAAGCAGCCAAGCTGACCCTGGGCAAACCGGTTGTTAAATTATTTGAATCCCACCACTGTCTCTATCTTTCTACCTATCTATTTCTATCTCTATCACTATTTATCTATCTCTATCCAACTCCATCAATTTCAAATCTAAACTTAACCCTAATTTTAAAACTCTAACTATCTCTCTTGGGACTCTTTGAAAACCATACTCTATGTGATCATCCTGGATTCCAACTCGTTTAAAAAATTTGAACACGAGAACTTTTGCACAGTGTTCTTGAATATAAATTTTGTTCATGCATAGATCAGGATGGAAGCAAAGTTTGTCACTTGCTTTTAACAAAATACACAAATGGTATTTAAAAATGGTGCACATCTCACAAATTTGCACCTGTCACCCAAATTTATTTTAATTAAAAAATAAATTTGAAAAAACTAAATAAATAGGAGGCTTTATCATTTGTGACACAGTTACATCTGCTGTGCCAATGGAAGATGAATGAGATCTCTGCTTTTAATAAGCTTAAGCAAAATGAATCACAATGGCTGATCAAAACACGGTAGACCAGACTTTGTCACAATAGAGTATGGTTCCTTCTGATTGCCAGGGATGTTCATTTCAAATAGAAATAATTAAATACATTTCATGTGTTGCTGTGATCCACTATAGTTAGGGACTAAAATTAAACAAAAAAATTTATAACAATGTACACTAGATCATTTATCAAGAATTTACTTTAATACCAATCCATTATGATTAAAAATATAAAGTAAGGAAAGAGTTAGTTGGCTGTCACTAGATTGTTTAAGGCTGTCATATTTCTTCCATTTTTTCATACAAATATTTATATGAAAAGGGATAATGAGGCTTGTCTGGAGCAAAAAAAAATAAAAAAATCCAAACTGTAGTTCGTTTATTTAGAGTTATTTTTGACAGTAAACCAAATGACAGATATACTTTTTTCCCTACAAACTTTTTTGGTTGATGGTCACACATGGCCCTCAATAACTTCTTATGGAACACAGTTGAAAGAGTAGACAAATTATGTCAGAAAGATGAGTGGACAGGGTAGGGAAAAAAAGAAAGTATTTTTATTTGAATTTCATTAATATTAAAATAATTAAGTATACAATATATTGAATATTTTTCTTCTTATGACAAGTTAAAATTAACATGCTGGAGTAACTTTGGAAAGCCCAAGGAGGTTAAATGACGACTATATGCTACTGATTCTGTCCAACTGACTGTGGCTTCTTCTTGGATGCAGGCAACAGGAATTTGGGCCAAGAGATGAAAAATTTCTTTGTTATAGTCATAGTTTATGGTTCACCTACTGCTCACTTGAATTAGTTGAATCTGTTGTTGTTTTTTTCCACTGCAATGCAGTGCTAATAAACTTTTCCAATATTAAAATATAATGCTGAGTTGTGAAGAATCTATTGTCTGTACTTTATTAATTAATTTTAGAAATGTATAAGGCTGTTCCAACTCTACAATAAATCTGGGCAGCTTACAATAACTTATTCAATACAATTACAAGAAGCAACCACAACAAAATTCCCATTCAAACTATGGAAGAAAAGCAATGAAACATGCACTCATTCTAACACAAGTCTTGGGTAAATAGGCAGGTTTTCAGAAATAAGAAGAGATTTATAAGTAATAAACTTCTTGAATTACATACAGAGATTACTGGTTGCCAGTGCAGAAATCTCTAGGAGTAATAACAATAAGTTCTCACATTAAGCTTTTACAGAACAATTTTGTCAGTGAGGGGGAAATAACAATGAACAATGCAAAACAAAGAAATTTTGAATTTGCAAATAAACCAGTGAGATGACTGTCTTAGAAGTTACAAAAAGAAAAAAGACAAAGAAAGTGATATTAAAATTATAGAAAGGGAATACTGTAATAATAGATAATATGAAGATGAAAAAAGTGTTTCATCAGTATTACACTACTTTATATAAAGGTCAAGAAATTTATTTAGAAAATGGATGAATAATTGCATAAACAGAATTCACCTAAAATTACAGATAATCAAATTTTGAATAGATCTATAACTATAAGGAAGCTGTGTGGAGTGGTAAATAAAGATTAAAACAGGAAAGGTACCTGATCCAGATGGACTGCCAGCCTCTACTACAAATGTTTTGAAAATGAGCATTTACTTTTACAAAAAAAAAAAAAAAAAAGTACTGTTTTGCAGAGCAGAGCAGAAAGATTCCTAAGAGCTGGAGGAAGCTAATATAACTTCTGGTGCTGTGGTTAATATTGCAGGTTAATTCTACTCACAACCTCAGTTGTTCATGTATTTATATTTATCGCAAATATTTAAAATGGATAAAAAGTCTTGTGGTATAAAGCAAAGTAAGTCAATTGTGTACAGTACTGACAATGAATGTGTAATTGTCAAAATGTATAAACTTTTGTTCAAATTTGAAATAGAGGAGAAGCTTCTTGGATGAGAAGTGAAATGTCTTCAAGGAAAAACAAAGACAGTCCAGTTGCCTTTTCAAAAAGCATCTTTGGGACAACCATGACCTGAATGACTGAGAATCTCCATAGACACTTCAAACATATGAACAACATGAAGGGACATTTTACCATGCTTGATGTTGTGGGAATAAACTTTGGCTTGGGTTTGAGTAATGATTTATCTAATGGTTTATACACACATGCTTGTTTAAAGGTCATTGAGATAGTGCAAGGAAATCTCATCATGAGAACAGTAAAAAACAAACACAAGGATTAAGGAAGCAGCTCGGACGATTGTAAACAAGTCTGTACTATATCTAATTATTGTAACCCATCAGGGGGTCATGCTTGATATGTTTACCATGTACTAAAATCTCAATAAAAGAGAGCGCTGGATTTTGCTCTAGGCTCTCATCCCGAGAACACTTGCTTGTGTCTTATCCTTTCCATGAGAGACCACCACAGATGTAAATATAAAAAAGCTTAAAAATGGATAGAAATACATCATTTGATACAAAGGTTTTAAATTAAAGCCAGAAATTTTTCTTTGATGAATGTTTGATAAACATATGGAAAAAAAACCATGGAAGATTATTTCAATATATGATCATAGCAGCAAGATTACTGTATGCACACAGATGGAAAGACTGGACATTACTCATTATGGAGGAATAGTTGGTAAAATTGACAGATTTTTCTGACATGGATAAATTATCTTATTCGATTAGAGAAAAGACATTATCTACATTTACTGTTAACCAGAAAACTCTTATGGCCTTTTAACATATTTTTTTTTAAAAATGAACAAAACATGGTTTTATGATGTTAGAGATTAAAATATACAGTACATCATTCAATTGGGGAAAGAAGTTATTGCATATAACAACTCAACTATTTTCTTATTTATATTTTATTTATTTCATCTTATTTCAAAATCATTATGTTTGTATCTTTTGTCCATTCTTTTCCAATCATCTATTTATCTCTTCTCTTTAGCAAAGAATTTCCCCTGTAATCATTTTTAAGGTGTGACGCCTTTCCCTAAAGTAACACTTAAAATAATACATAATTTCTATCCTGATTCTGCTTAGTACATTCTACATGTTGCATTTTGAAAAAAAAGAATAATAAACTTATAATATAGTTAAGTATATAATTTCCATTCTAATTCTAATTAATAGTATAACTAAGCATTAATCATTTTACACATTCCCTTCAATATTTTATTAAATATTGAAATCTATCATTATAAAACATTTTAATATTTTAATATTTTATTAAATCTTATAATATTCCAATAGACTATTTCAAATGCAAATACTACAATACTATCTTATGTACTCTTGCAGAATCTTTCTTAAATTATACACTATCCTTTATCCTTTATCTCTAAAAAAGATATCTTGTTTCAGACCGTGGCTTTTTTCCCCTTTTTCCCTCCCTTTCTTCTCCAGTCTGATCTTTTTGCCCCCCCCAACCTCCACCTTTTTAGCTTCCCCTCTCTGTTGTAATTCTCTTTTCAATTGCTTTCTAACATTATACCTTTTTTTCACCTTATTTTTCTTTTTCTAGGTTGTTTTATTGAATCTTAAATTCTCATTTTTCCTTCCTCTCATTCTATTTTCTTTCTTATTCAAATTTTTTTGTCCATTAAAAATGGCTTCCTTTTCTTCTTCTTCTTCTCCTTCTCCTTCTTCCTCAAGTATTTGCTGGTACGTAGAAACCGCCATTTCTAAAAAGTGGAAGACAGCTCCCAATGAATCCTTGCCATTTGGTTCTCTTTCTTTTAATTTTTCATATTCCATTTTTAGTTGATCCACAGATGGTGCTATTGTAATTTTTTGTAACAACCCAGATGTTTTTAATCTTAAAGTAATTTGCAAATGTTAAAGTTATCAAACAATCCAAACAGACAGAAATTGTTTCCTCTTCTTCTCTTTGCAACTTTTCCTCCTGGAGCAAAATCCCAAATATATTTTAAAGCCATATTACAGTTAGTTGTTGGTCTTATAATCTTCAAAACGTCTCCTCCAACAAATTTTTAAAGATTTTTTTTTTTTAGTCCTCTCCTTCCCACTTATAACAAAGAGCTTGTTTTTACCTTGAAGAAGCAGGTTTTTCTGCACTCATTTGCTTTCTCTGTAAGGTAGGGGAGTGAACTTTCCTTCAGCACTTTCGCCGCCGTAACAACTTCTTTTGGAAACAAATGTATCAATCCGAAAGTCAGGTTTCCAGGGTGTTTTAAAAGTAACTTAATGTCCTGGTTCAGCCAAGAAAACGTCTCCTTCTGTCTTCCTCCTGCACAGTCTTATCCGGTTGAAGATTCCTTTGTGGCTGCCATTTCTGACAGCCGTTCCACCACCTCAGGAAAAAGGAGTCTAGCCGGCTGGAGAAAAGGGGTGCGATATCCCCAGACCCCTGCCCGGATCTCCTCTGTCTTCCGCTGCCTCTTCAGGGCAACGACAACCCCCAAATCCAGTTGGATCGGGGGTACCTCAGCAGCAAGCGCAGCAGGGACCCGCAGAGAAGCGGATTCCTGCCACCGCCAAAGCCTTGCAACCGAAAGAGAGTGAAAAGAAGGGAGAAGTTATATAGAAAATATAGAATGGTTAATAAGATATGAATGGTATATAAGGTGAGCATGAATTTGATTTAGGTCTGTAAAAAAAGATGTAACCCGGGGCTAAGCCACTTTTCAAAAGAAGTTTTATGTTTTATGTTTTGTGTTTTGGTTAGCTATGTTTTGATTGTGAATTAATAAAACCTTGGAGGAATAAAACTAAAGGGAGGGAAATGTGGAAAAGACATGTATAAATGATAATTAAGGAGGTTTTATCTTTTTATGTCTTGTTTTATGTTTTGTATTTTGTGTGTTTATGTTTGATTGAGAATTAATAAAACCTTGATAGAAAGAAATATAATTGAATAAAAGTGAAGAGAGAAACAATGAGAAATTTGGAAAAGATATATATTTATTTAAATGGAAATGTGATAATGTGGAACTATGCCTTAAAAAATAATGCTTTATTTGTCTTGTTAAAACATATCAGTAATTTTTGAGAAAGGAGGTGTTATACTTTGATGTCTTATGTTTTGTTTGTCTTTAAAATCAATAAAACTTGTTTAAAAAAAACTCAACTATTTTCAGATGCTCATATTCTTTTGAAAGACTAACATATGTCTCCACTTATTCAGTGGTGTGCAGAATCATGAGTGAATTTATTTCATCTGAGTGAATGTTATACTAAGTGATTTATTCTTCTAATTTTTATTAGATATTATTGTATTCATTTGCTTCACTCTTATTTCTGGTCATTAGGCAAATAAATATTATTAATTGATTGAATGTATAACTTTAATTTGTTGATGTCTGTAAATATATGGCCTGCATATTTTTAATTTATTTGTTGATTTAACTTTTTTCCTTCTTTTATAATTTTTTGTATTCCTTCTTTTTTATATTACTTTTATAAATATGTATAAAATCATTTTATCAGCAATCATACCTGATCACGTAGTTTAGGTCTTTAATCTCTACCAAGTATATTCTAGGAAAGAATAATTAATACTTGCTTGTCTCTTTATTAGATATAACTAAATACTTTGAGATTTAAGTCAACATCAAATAAATTTGAGGATGGGGTCTGTGTCCACGAGTTATAAATATTTTATGAACAATGTTCTCTCCCCCTCCCCCAATCATTTTCACGCTCTTAAAACCTGCTCTGAGGAATTTGGAAAAGTTATGAATAGGCAGGAGTTCAAGAACTCAGGTAGAAGAAAAAGAGAAGAGAATTAATTGCAGATAGGCCACATGATGTCCAAGCAATCCAAATATATTACCTAAGTCCAGGAAGAATGTGCCATATTGCCAATATTAGAATAAAAAGCAAAAACAAACAATCTATTGTTATTTTGGAGTTCTGATATTATTTTGTGACTATGCCATGTGAAATGGGGACCAGATCCAATGTAATATGGCTACTACAGCATAAATAGTTGGATCCAAACCCTCTCCCACTTAGTAGATCCATTGAAATAAATTGAATTTTATATTTTTTTAAAAAATCACTTGGTTTCTTGGGAAAGAAAAGCATCTGAAATGTGCAGGATGTGTAAGAACAAAGAATACTAAAACATGTCCTCAGAAAGGTTATTTAGTTTAATCACACCTTTGGAAATTCACTGTAAGAAACTAAATCAAATCACTACATTGGAGTACTGCCAGAAAGAAAATGCAGTCATGATTCTTTAATGAGTAGGTGAATTAGGGAAATAGCAGATTTATTTCTTAGCTGTCTTATAGAAGGTTCCAATTAGAATGCTAATGACACAATAAAACAACCATTGGTCATTCCAGCCATAATCTATATTTACCCAAAATCAAATTTCATCAGAAACATCTATGATAGTACTCTTACTTGGTAGGCTATGGGCAACATGTTGACTTGTAAACAGAGATACTGATTTGCATAAAATAGTATACACCTGCTTGGGCAAAATTGAGTCTGGGTCATGCTTGCAATATATTAGCCAAAATGTGCCAAAACCTGAATGGTATTATCCTAGATACTAAGCAGGGGATATGGCATGGGTATAACTAAAGCTGAAAATCTATTTTTTTTCTAACCTATAATGTTACTAGAGGTAGAACAAAATGGATACACAACTCTGCTGGTAAAAAGTTACTGGCAATTATATTATCTATTGTGCAGAATGAGTGTTTGTCAGATGAAATGAAAATGGATGCATATAACAATGAGCCACTTCCCAGATTGTTCATGGAAGTGACATAAGAGTAAAATGAATTTGCAAGTGCAGTGCAAGTGTGTATAGCCAAAAAGAAGAAGAGATAAAATCAAAAACAATCATAAATGTTGAGTGAAAAGAAAAGTAAGCAACTTGTGTACGTGTGTTTGTGTGCCACTAAATATATATGAGAGAGAGAGAGACAGAGAGACAGAGACAGAGACAGAGAGAGAGACAGAGAGAGAGATTTTAAAAAGAGAAAGAATAAGGATTAAACAGCCAAATGTATAAACAAAGGAAGAGCAATAGGGTTTAGAAGAAGGATGAAACTGAGAAATTTGGGGAAAGATATCAGTGATTAAATTCCCCAAAAGAGCAAGGCAATATATGGACATGAGGAAAACAAGCATTATTTGACAGGGAAGAAAAGTATAGTGAAATATAGTAAAAGGTGTTGCTGTGAACATGTTTTAGCCAAGTTCTTGTTACATTTTCTTTCTTTACATCATTTTATTCACTTCTTACTCTTTTTCTCCATTTTGTGTAATTTTTGCCTAAATAGGAATGGCATGATGTGCAAATGTCATCAAGCTTTCTTCACTGATGTATGTTTACTTAGGGAGCGGGAAGAAAGGGACATAGAAATATTTGTTTTTAATTTTTTTACATATTTGAAAGAAATAGGAAATTTACTGTGAATTTATCATCAGTCTGTCAAATATTATAAAAATAAACAAAAACTATAATATGAATATCATATATTTACTTTGTATACATAAATATATTTATATAACAAATTAACTGCTCAGATTTTGTCCTTAATAAATAAACTTTGAATGTATGCAAAGCTAAAGAAAACCAAAGCATGTTTCTAACAATTATAAACATGTAAGAGATTGTTCTTGATTTTGTGTCCAAGCAATTCATAATGAACAATGCAATAATTAATGGCATATTAAAATTATGTTGGCAAGTATATGCTTCCAATTTGCATGGCTCTAATTATAATTCAGAGACAGCAACACATGCTTCTTTAATCGAAATTCATTATAAATATGACACAAAGGATGTTCCTTAGATGTTTGCCAAATATATTTATTTATTTTTAAGCCACTCATCTACTTTGGGAAACACATTAAGATTCAAATTATAATAAAAAAAGTATCTTTCTTTGGGCAAATCTAAAAAGAAACTAGCAGTAGCACAATTTCGGCGTACTCAGCAGATATGCCTTTGTGATGCTTTTTTGCATTATGTTTGTGAATGAAAAATTGTTCTTGTTAGAAAATGCATTGCATTGCATAATGTTAAACTGAAATCCCTTTCTCCACATTAAATAATATTCTGCGATAACACATCACTTTTAGAAATTCATGTTAGCATTATTATAATACATATACATATACATATACATATACATATACATATACATATACATATACATATACACATACATATATACATACTTACATATATATATATATATATATATATATATATATATATATATATATATATATATATATATATATATATATATATGGCATTCAGCTTTGTTCGGGTATTTTCCCACGTCATAGTAGTGGTGCTTTTAAAGTTGTAGCAACGTTTCAGCGGAATCTCATCTGCCATCATCAAGCTTCTGTATAGTGTTCGTCTGTGACTTAGACTTTTACAGTGGTTTCAGAGTTAAATTTGGGGCAGCCTATTGCTGTGCCAGAATGGTTTTTTCTTCATCCTGATTGGTTGAGAGTCTTGGTCTGTGTTTATTGGTCTTGGAGTTTGCTGTGTTCTGCTTCTAATATTTTCTGTCTGTTTTTTTGGCTCTTTTTGTATCTTGATTGGCTGGCAACATTGTGTTACTTTATTGGAGGCCTTTAGTGCAGCTTGGCTTTGGGTAAATGGACGGCTATCATTAGTTAGGAAGCTGGGTTTCTTCTGGGTGCCTGGTTGGGGTGTGTTTGAGCTGGAAGTATCAAGGGGGGGGGGATCTGTTTGTGCCCAGGTGTTTGCCTGGCTTGTGGTGTGGAGATTTTTTTGTTTGTGAGTGCAGGCTTCCAAATGATTGACAGCCTGGTGGAATCATCTCTTCTGTTCATGCTTTCTGGTCTTTTTTCAATCTCTATTGCTTCTGTGATGATTCTGTGGCTGGGATTTTCTATAGTGGCTAGGGTTTTGGTGCCATTGAAGTTGATGCTATGACCTGTGGCTTCCATGTGTTGGACTAGTGAAAAAGTGTGTTCCAGCTTTTTGACTGCATTTTTGTGTTCATCCAGGCGGGTGCTTATTCTTCTATTGGTCTGTCCAATGTATGTGGCCGGGCATGATGCACAGGGGACTTCATATATGCCTTGGTTTTCCAGGTCAATTTTGTCTTTGGGGTTTCTGAGGATGGCTGCTATTTTTCTGTCTGTTTTGAAGGCAGTCTTGATGTGGTGTCTGTATAGAATCTTACTAATTTTGTCTGTAGTGCCTCTTATGTAGGGCAGGACAGCTGTTCAATGGGTCTGTTCATCTTCTGGGTCTCTATTATGTCTCAGTGTGTTTTTGTGGATCAAGTTGGTGATTTTGCTTCTGTGGAAGCCATTGGCTGTCAGTACTTTAGTCAGGGTGCATAGTTCAGTCTTTATGTGTGTCTTATCTGCCAGGTGTTTGGTTCTGGTGATTAGTGTTTAGTGTTTAGGCCACGGAGTTTATCTGTGCTGGGTGATGGTGGGATTGGGCGTTGAGGTAGCGGTTGGTCTGTGTTTTCTTCTGGTATACGGTGTGTCCATCTGTTTTTTTGTAGATTAGTACATCTAGGAATGGTAGTTGTTTGTTTGTTTCTGTTTCCATGGTAAATTTGATTTTGGGGTGTGCGCTGTTTAGGTGTGTTAGGAAATTGTTTAGGTTTTCTAGTCCATGGGGCCAAATCACAAATGTGTCATCGATATATCTTAACCATAGTTTGGGTTTGAGGATGGCATTGGCCAGGGCTCTGAATTTGAATTCTTCCATGAACAGGTTTGCAATGACAGGTGACAGTGGTGATTGAAGGGGCTCCTTCAATTTGATTGTATCTTTGTCCTTTATATATGAAATATGTGTTGGTTAAGCAGTGTTCTGTTAGTTCCATGAGGTGTTTAGCTAATTGGTATTTATTTTTGATGATTTCAAGGGTCTCTTTTATCGGGACTTGAGTGAATAGTGAAATCACTTCAAAACTTAAAAGCAGATCTTCTTGCTCGACGTGTAGATCTTTGATCATTTCCAAGAAGTGGTATGAGTTTTGTACATGAGAAGCTGCTGTTTCAGCATGAGACTGTAGCTGCTTTCCTAAGCGTTTAGCTAGGTTTTGTAGTGGTGATCCTCTGGAACTGACTATGAGTCTGAGAGGTATGCCTTCTTTGTGTATTTTTGGGAGGCCGTATAGTTTGGGGCATTTGGAAGATTTCTCTCTGGGTATGATCGTGTGCTGGATCTCTTTGCTTATGTGGCTGGTTATAATTTTCTTCTTGGTTAATTTTTCCAGATATGTGGTTGGGTCTGTGTTTATGGGTTTGTATGTGGAGTCTTGGAGTAGGTCTGTCAATTTAGTTTCATAGTCTTTTCTTCCATTACTACAGTGGCATTCCCTTTATCTGCTGGGAGGATGATTATGCTGCTGTCTCTTTTCAGGGTTTGTACGCTTTAATTTCATTTTGCTGCAAGTTTTTTTTGGGTGGTTTGCTTGTGCATAGGATGTTGGTAACTTGGTGTCTTATTTTATCAGCTTCATCTGTATTTAATTTAGTTAGGCTGGATTCTACTGCACATATGATGGATTCTGTGGGGATTTTTTGGGGTGCTATAGCATAATTGAATCCTTTGGTTAGGACTTCTGTTTCTGTTTTGGTGAGTTCTCTGTTGGAAACATTGTACACTAATTGTTTCAGGTGTTGTTGTGAGTTGTTGGGGGTTTTCTTGTCATGTTCTAATTTCTTTAATTTGTTCAAGAGCTTTTCATGTTTGTAAATGTTTGCAGATTCAGCTCTCCAAGTTGTAAGTTGTTTTATCTTGTCCCAAAGTAGAGGGTGGATTTTGCTGCTCAATTCCAGGTGTAGTGCTAGCAAATCTTTGTTTAACTGATCTAATCGGAATCTCTTACTGTGGAGCTTGTTCCTTAGTAGAGCCATTTCAGTTCTTTTCAGGATACGTTTAGTGGCTGCTGTGCTTTGATGAAATGTGAATTTGAAGCAGGTTGGTGTAGTATTGTTGTCTCTGCAGCTGCGTAGGGATTGGAGGTCCCCGTAGAGGTTTGAAGAAAAAAAACATTCTGGCACAGCAATAGGCTGCCCCAAATTTAAATCTGAAACCACTGTAAAAGTCTAATTCACAGATGAACACTATACAGAAGCCTGTAAGTACCCGCGAAAACTTAAGAAAACAAATATCAAACCTCTACGGGGAGGGAATAAACAATCAGATCAAAACCTACAAGAAACTGGAAATTAAAAGAGCAGGAATACTATGTGACCTCCAATTCCTACGCAGCCGCAGAGACAACAATACTACACCAACTTGAGCACAACCAAGCCCCCACTTGAACAGAACACATCTCCAGCCAATCAGAACACAGCCAATCCCCCAACCAATCAGAACACAGCCAAACCCCCAACCAATGAGAACACCCCCCCACCCAATCAAAACACAACCAAGCCCCCACCCAATCAAGTCATACCCCCACTAGCAGTTAAAAGGAAGAAGCAGCTGCAAACTCACATCACTCTGAGAAGTACAGAGCAGAAGACACAAGCTGAAGATGATGAATGAGACTTCATCGAAACGTTGCCTAGGTTCTTCCAATCTTACACGGGAGAAAACCCGAATAACCATATATATACATATACATATACATATACATATACATATACATATACATATACATATACATATACATATACATATACATATACATATACATATACATATACATATATATATATATATATATATATATATATATATATATATATATGTTTTCTTAAGTTTTCGCGGGTACTTACATGTCTGGAATTCAGCTTTGTTCGGGTATTTTCCCACGTGGTGCTTTTAAAGTTGTAGCAACGTTTCAGCAGAATCTCGTCTGCCATCATCAGGCTTCTGTATGCTGTATAGACAAATAGCATACAGAAGCCTGATGATGGCAGATGAGATTCTGCTGAAACGTTGCTACAACTTTAAAAGCACCACGTGGGAAAATACCCGAACAAAGCTGAATGCCAGACATGTAAGTACCCGTGAAAACTTAAGAAAACATATATATATATATATATATATATATATATATATATATATATATATATATATATGGATCTTTGGTTGTTCGGGTTTTCTCCCACGTAAGATTGGAAGTATCTAGGCAACGTTTTGATGAAGTCTCATTCATCATCTTCAGGCTTGGTCTTCAGCTCTGTGCTTCTTACTCTTCCAATCTTACACGGGAGAAAACCCGAACAACCAAAGATCCACATACAAATACCCGCGAGAACCTCAGAAAACATATATATATATATATATATATATATATATATATATATATATATATATATATATATATATATATATATATATATATTGTTCAGCTTTGTTCAGGTATTTTCCCACATCATTATAGATATGCTTTTAAAGTTGTAGCAACGTTTCGGCAGAATCTCATACGCCATCATCAGGCTTCTGCATATTTTTCATCTGTGAGTCAGACTTTCACAGCCGTTTCTGTTTTAAATTTGGTGCGAGCCTACTGCTGTGCCAAAATAGTTTTTTTTTCATCCTGATTGGTTGGGAGTCTTGGTCTGTGTTTATTGGTCTTGGAGTTTGCTGTGTTTTGCTTGATTGGTGTTTCTAATATCTCCTGTCTTTTTTGTAGCTTTTTTTGTCTTGATTGGCTGGCAACATTGTGTTTTCTGTATTGGAGGCTTTTAGTGAGGCTTGGCTCCGAGTGCTGTATTAAATTGGCTGCGCTAATTTCCTGAGTTTTCTGATGTGATGTCCTGAGCTGTGATGTAGCATTCTGGGTTTTAGTCTGGGGTCTGGGTCTGTCTTCTTGGTGTGTATCAGCTTGTTTGGTTTTGGGGTCAGGGGGTGCGACAGCTGGCAAAGCAGCCATGGTCTGTTTTCAGGACATCACATCAGTAAACTCAGTAAACTCAGGAAATTACACCACAAGAATTCAAAAAGTTGCAACACAGCAAATGACCCAGGATATCACAGCAGAAGACCAAGGATACCACAGCAATAAATTTCACAAGGTAATCATACAACCCATTACCCAAGCCATTACTACACAGGAGGCTGATGGAACAGAGATCAAAACACAAACAACCCAGGAGATTACAACACAGGACCCAGTATACCACAACAAAAGAACTCGCAAGCCCATCACACAACCCATTACCCAAGCCTTTAAAACACGAGAGGCGAATGGAAAAAAGATCACTACAAAACAAACGACCCAGGAGATTACAGGACAAGATCCAAGCTATCTCCACAACAAAACTCACAAGGCCATCACATAGCTCATTATACCAACATCAACTCCATCAACCAATCAAGAGGCAGCACAGCCAACCAGCCCAGCACACCAGCCCCCACCCCCCAGTATATATAGAGAGACGGCAGCTCTGATCACACACTGCTTGCACTGGCATGAAGCCGAAAGCACCCACCTGAGGATGGTGAGTGGGACCTCACCAAAACATTGCCAAGATACTCTTAATCTTACACGGGAATAGACCTGAACACACCTAGACCTACATACCTGTACCCGTGAAAGTCTATGAAAACAAATATCTATCTATCTATCTATCTATCTATCTATCTATCTATCTATCTATCTACCTACCTACCTACCTACCTACCTACCTACCTATCCATACATATTTTATGGTATTCAGCTTTTTCGGGTATTTTCCCACGTCATTATCGTTGTGCTTTTAAAGTAACGTTTCGGCACAAACTACCAGAGGACTAGAAAAGACCTGATGTGTTTCCATCTTCAAAAAAGGGGGGGGGAAACAGACCCAGGAAACTATAAACCAATCAACCTAATATCAATACCTGGGAAGATACTGGAAAAGATAATAAAAAACAGATATGCCAACATCTAGAAACAAGTAAAGTAATAATTAGCAGTCAGCACGGGTTTGTTAAAAACAAATCATGCCAAACCAATCTTATTTCATTCTTCAACATAGTGTCTAAATTAGTAGACCAGCAAAATACTGTGGACATAATATATTTAGATTTCAGTAAGGCATTAGACAAAGGAGGCCACAACCTGCTTCTTGGTAAGCTAGAAAAAAGTGGAATAGTTAGCACCATCGCTAGATGGACTTGCAACTGGCTGAAAAACTGTACTCAGTGAGTAGTCCTTAATGGCTCTAAGTCTACATAAAGGGAAGTAAGCAGTGGGTGCTGTCTTAGGCCCAGTACTATTCAATATCTTCATTAACGACTTAGATGAGGGAATAGAAGGGGAACTTACCAAATTTGCAGATGATACTAAGCTAGCAGGAATAGTTAACATCCAAAAAGATAGGCTCAAGATCCAGATGGATCTTGACAGACTAGAACACTGGACTGTATCTAACAAAATGAAATTCAATGTAGAGAAAAGTAAAGTCCTACACTTAGGCAAGAAAAACCAAAAGTACACATATAGACTGGATGAAACAAGGCTCAATAGCAGTAACTGTGAAAGGGATCTTTAGTGGACAACCAGCTAAATATGACCCAGCAGTGTGCAGCAATAGCCAAAAAAGCTAATGCAATCCTAAATTGCACTAACAGAGGGATTCAATTGAGATCAAGTGAGGTATTAATACCACTCTATAAAGACTTAGTAAGACCACACCTAGAATACTGCATCCAGTTTTGGTCACCACGTTATAAAAAAAAGATGTTGAGACTGTAGAAAAAATACAGAGAAGAGCAACCAGGATGATTAGCGGACTGGAGACTGATACATATGAAGAATGGTTACAGGAACTGGCCATGGCTAGTCTAGTAAAGAGAAGGACCAGGGGAGACATGATAGCAGTCTTCCAATATTTGAGGAGCTGCCACAGGGAGGAAGGAGTCAAGCTATTTTCTAAAGCAGCTGTAGGCCAGTCAAGGAGTAATGGATGGAAACTGAACAAGGAGAGATTTAACCTGGAAATAAGAAGAAACTTTCTGACAGTAAACCTTGCCCTTGGAAGTTGTGGGAGTACCATCACTTGAGACTTTCAAGAAGTGATTGGACTGCCATTTGTCAGAAATGGTGTAGGGTCCCTCGCTTGGGCAAAGGGTTGGACTAGATTACCTATAAGGTCCCTTCCAATTCTGATTATCTGGTATAACAAGACCTGGCAACATCTAAGAGCAAGAAAGTTGAAGAAAAAAAGGGGGGCTAATTGCACAAGACCACACCTTTAAAAAAATGTGTACAAAGCTGGAATTGATGAATAGCAAATGCCACCTCTGCAAAGACCTAGAAACCTAGTTATCTGATGCAGGAAGATCTACAAGTATGGCATGAAAAGTAACAACAATGCTGTACTGGAATATCTGCAAGATATGTCATTTGCCTGCAAGAAAGAACTGGTGGGATTACCCAAAAAAGAATAAGTAATGGCAAACAAAGAAGTGAAATGCTCTGGGATTTTATAATTCAAACAGACAAGCACATGACATATAACTCTACAGATTTAACAGTCCAACCTTATCCAAAGTTGTTTTGAAATGCAAAAAGTATTGGACAGTACCTGGATACAGCAGAATAGAATTGGAGAAAAATCACAAAATACAAAGACTACAAATAGAAACACTGTGAGTGTGGCAAAAGAAAGCAAAAATTGTGCCAATAGTGATAGGTGGGTGCATCACCTGAACACCTTCAGCCTTACAAAAACATCATTGGTCAATCGCAAAAAGGCAACTTTATTTGGAACAGCTTATATCCTGTGACAATACAACATTAAATAACAACACTTGCCTATCCCAGGTTTCAGTAAGTGGGGAAAATGCCAAATCTAGTCTAAGTATCTGGCTGGCTATCTGATAAAACAAAATAATAAAAAAAACATCTTTATTATCACCCTTATTATTTGTCAATGCTATTATCCACTTTCATTAATTTTCAAGGAAAAGAAAACATCTTGGCTAACAAACAGAAAACATTGCTCATAAAATTTCATATTTCCTTTATATAGATGACTTGAAGCTTTATGGATAATCAGAAATCCAATCTGGTCATCAACAAACACTATAAGGATTTTTAGCACTCAAATAACAATGGATTTTGGCCTAGAGAAATGTGTCACAATAGCAATAAAGTAGGATAAAATTATGAACAGTAATAGAACTGAAATGTCGAGTAGCCAAACGATCAGGAGCCATCAGGATGATGCCTATAAGTATCTATGCAGTTTACAATTGGATAACACCAAATATGGACAAATTGAAAATGTGATTACTAAAGAATACATCCAAAGGTTTAGAAAATTGCTAAAGGCAAAATTGAACAGTGGAAAGACTATCAAAGTCATCAATGCCTAAACTATATATGTGATACAATACATTACTGGAATTATTAACTAGACACAATCCGAACTGGACAGTTTGGTTTTTTTAAAAAAACAAGAAAACTGATGACTATTTACTATGCATTACAACCCCATAAAGATATGCAGAAAGGGAGGTAGAGGTTTACTTCAGGTTAAATAAATTACCAAAGAAGAAAAGTATACATTGGCTGATTATGTAAAAGATAACCAAGAACAAGAATTGATGCAAACTAAAATTGGAACTTGATAAATGTATAGGAAACAAAAAGTGACTATTTAAGTCACATAATAAAAAAACAGAATGTTGACAAGAAAAAGCATTACAAGGTCAATTTCTGCAAAAGACAGAGGAAAAATGTATAAGCCCTGGTACAGGCTTATAACTGGAATATTTTAAAAGAAAGAAAGAAACTAAAGACTTGACTTTGCTGCTCAAAAAAAAAACCTATTTGAACAACGGAATTAGGGCCTGATTTTTTAAAAAAAATCTCAAATGAGTCAAAGTGCAGATCATGCAAAGAAGCAGAATAAACAATACATCATATATTCAGCTTGTGTAAGAAGATCACAGAAATGGATTATAAACAACATAATGCAGTACCCAAAATTATTCAATGGAATGTCACATCTACTGAAAAGCTTCTCATGTAACATTAATGAAAAATTGTTGGCAATGTAGAGTTGATTTAGTAGTCAAAAATCAGCAGGTAAAATTATTTGGGATTTCCAAATATAAACTGGTGAAGTCTTGTTCCATAAGACCCCTGATTTATTTGAAAAAAGATCCCGTGGATAATCAGTGTGGCAATATCAGGAGATCAGTAGAACAGGAGACAAAGAATTGGAGAAGATCATAAAATTTTGAGATATGAAAATTGAAGGAGTATGGCATAAACCAGTCATGGGAGTCCTAGGACAATATCTTGGATAGCACTTAGAAAATATGTGCATTAACAAAATTTCCATCTGGCAATCACATAAGGCCACACCTCTTGGATCTGCACAAATATAAGGGCAACACATAATGATCTCATATGAAGTACTCAATGCCAGCTAAAGAACTGGCAGTTGTGATTTCACATTTTGTGTATAATAATAATCCATGCCAACTCGTATTTCCCTCTGCACTTTAGCAGCTTTTTGTGTACCTTTTTATTTATGGGATTGAAAATAATTAAGCCATAAAGCCAGACATAATAAAATAAAATAGTAGAACTCTTACAAACTTTAGAAAATCAGTGAGCATAATATTTTAGGTATCTTATATGCAAACTGGGAAGAGAATCTGAAAAGGTTTCTGACCCTGGGTATTAATATCTACATACTGTACAATTGATTCAATTATTTCTTTAAAATTGAAAAAGAAAACTGATAGTGTGATTATGCTACATCAATTAAGAAATGAGACAAAATTTCTTAAACAACAATTAAAAGGACTTTTTGTGAGAACATAAAAGATAATTTATCTAATTAATATGTATATACTATTAACTCCATTAGATAAATAATATGACACAATTAAGTGAACACAGTATATGAAACAACTGAATTTCATTCTAGCACATTGTTAATCAACTACAAATGAATGAATAATATTCTTGAAGATGTTCCTAACCCACAACAGTTGCATTAATTGAATATTTATAAAATACGTAGATCACACAAATGGATAGATAATGCCCTAGAAGGCAAATTTATTAAAGAAGCACTGTAGACTAAAAATTAGAATAATATTTAAATGAGACAAGAGTAAATTATTCATTTCAGAAAAAAGCAAATACAGATAGTCCTTGACTTATGACCATAATTCAGACAAGAATTTCCATTGCTAAACAAAGCACTTTGTTAAGTGAATTGTGCCTAATTGTACAATCTTTTTTGCCATGGATATTAAGCAAATTACTGTAGTTAAGTGAATCATTTGGTTTTTAAGGTAAATCCAGCATCCCCCATTGACTTTGCTTGTCAGAAACCAATTGTGAAAGTCACAAATGACAATAACATAACTCCAATAACATAACCCTGCAACCATCATCAGTACTTGCCAGTTGCCAAGCATCTGAATTCTGATCATGTGACTATGGGAATGTTGCAAGAGCCATAACTGTGAGGTAACTTCAAACAGTTGTTAAAAAATGGCTGTAAGTTGGAAACCTATTATTCAGGTATGGAATGGTGATGATTGGACTGATACCCCACATAACATGGCCTTCAAAGGTTACACAAAACTGTAGCCTACACCTATAATACTTTCTAAATTATGGAGAACAATAATTTCACTACAGTGTATTTTGATTAGATCCTATTCAGAAGATCTAAATCGGGCCTATCAAACTGGTACCCTTGGGCCATGCCCACTCCAGCTCTGCAAAGGCAAAAACCATTGTGATACATCATGATACATCATAAGACACGATCAAGCTTGACAGACATAATCTAAGCATATGTCCAATTCTGGAATACACATTTAAAGAAGGATTAATACAGGATGAATCCTGTACATACAACATATATAAAGAAAGGTAGCAGGATTATCCAAAGATCAAAAAGGAAACACTAGGGAAATTTCACTTTTAGCCTCCAGAAAAAAAGAAATCACCTGTCTTAGTTCAGGACACAAAATAGGTACAGAAAAATACAGAAAGGCAGATTCAGAGTAGGAATTTCCTAAATTCAGGAAAATATTGAGAAAGGATTTCTTTCTCTCTCTCTCTCTCTCTCTCTCTTTTGCTTAATTATTTAAGCAGAAGTGTCACTGGGATTCCTGCACTGGGGGTGGGAGAGAAGTTGAACTCAGGTGCTGAAATGGCCCCTGCCAACACTATCATTTTCCTTCCTTCCTTCCTTCCTTCCTTCCTTCCTTCCTTCCTTCCTTCCTTCCTTCCTTCCCTCCTTCATTCCTTCCTTCCTCTAATAGTATTGGAACATAAGCAGGTTTACTTTTCCAATGAATGGATATGATTCAAGAGAAGACTATAATTTTCACAAATTTTAGATGATTAATATTGCTTAACAAAATTAATAAAAGGCTACCTTATTCTTGACAATATTTTTTCCCATGTTGAGGAGGGCATTTGCTCAGTCTGCAATGGGTTCAATGTTTATTTTTGAAAAGTAATGCCAGTTAATGAGTTTGTGGAAGCAGAGCTACTGAAGATATTTTCTATCTTCTACTTTTATATAAGATTTATGCTGATCCTAGAAAAAGATGTTGTTTCATTTTATTTACCAAGGAAATAATTTTTCAGTATTGCAGTTGATTATCAACTTTTTGGCAGATGAAGACTTTTGTCACTTGCCAAGTTTGTTGTTGCTGCAAAAAAGTTGCATACAGATTTTGACCAACATAAAAAGGATGAAAAGTGAAAAATCCTTAAACTTTTATTTGTATTTTTTCATATAACGTATTATAGTATGTTAGATGTTCTTATATTGTGAGCACTAATTAAATGATGTGCAAGATTTAAGCAATCCTTTATACAGTGATGGGATTGGAATAATTTAACAACTGGTTCTCTGGCTGGGTAGGCATGTAACTGGGTGGGTGACATCACTCATCACACCCAGCCCCTCCTCCTGGCCACTCACCTCAAAGGCAGAGGTAGGACTCATCCATTTGGGGCTAATCTCACCACAGGCTGGCCCTGCCCCTGCCCATTTTCAGCCTATTTTTGGCCACTTTTGGGCAGTTTTCAGGCCATTTCTTTGGGCAGTTTTCAGGCCATTTGGGGGACTGTTTTCAACTTGGCCTAAAACAACCCCAAAATGGCCTAAAAACAGCACAGAAGATGGCTTTAAAATGCCCCCAAAATGGCCAGAAAGTGGCCTGAAAATGGCCCAAAAAACCAGACTGAAAAATGAGTGGGGGCAGGGACAGCCATTGGTGGGATTTGCCAATTCGCCGAACTGCACAGAATCTTAGCTACCGGTTAACCCGAGCTAATGCAAACCAGCATCATCCCACCTCTGCATCCATCCATCCATCCATCCATCCATCCATCCATCCATCCATCCATCCATCCATCCATCTATCTATCTATCTATCTATCTATCTATCTATCTATCTATCTATCTATCTACCAATCCATGAGCCATGGTGGCATAGTGATTAGAGTGCAGTACTGCAGGCTACTTCTGCTGACTGCCAGCTGACTGGAATTTGGCAGTTCAAATCTTACCAGGCTCAAGGTTGACTCAGCCTTCCATCCTTTTGAGGTGGGTAAAATGAGGACCCAAATTGTTGGGGATAATAGGCTGACTCTAACCATATTAGAGAGGGCTGTACAGCACTGCAAAATGGTATATAAGTCTAAGTACTAGTGCTAGTGCTATCCATCCATCTAGCTATCTACTATCTATCTATCTACTATCTATCTATCTATCTATCTATCTATCTATCTATCTATCTATCTATCATCTACAAAAGAAATTACTAAGATTCAGGGGGTTTCCGGTTTCGCGTGGCTTCGGGGCAGCAGGAATTCGCGACTGCTCGCGATTCCTGCTGTGCTAGCTGCCGAGGTACCCCCGATCCAGATGGGTCAGGGGGATATGGCTGCCCTGTAGGGACAGCTGAAGAGAGAGGGGAGTCAGACAGGGGGTTGGGGGTGTCGCAGACCCCCTCCTCCTCTGGAAAAACCCCTTTTTCCCAAGGCGGTGGAGCGGCGGTCAGCAATGGCTGCAACGAAGAAGCCAGCAACCGGGTAAGATTGCGCTGGAGGAAGTAAGAAGAGTGAAAGTGCTGTTTGAGCCGGGTCAAGTAACATCTTTCAAATTTGTTGGAACTGAGCTGTTTGAGTTGCTGGAGGATACATTGTATCCCTAAGAAGATCGAAAGCGGCGGAGAAGCTGTTAAAGGGAACTTTTTTTTTTTCTTCACTCTCCCACCCCATGGTAAAAGCAGATATGTTTGGACATATTGGACATTGAAAGTGAATTATTCTGAAAGTTGAAGCTAAGGGACAAAAGGGTTTCTGGACATTGAAAAACTTAAGAAATTGGAAAACCCTTATTAGAGGTATGGATTTCTGATTATTTAAAGTTGATATTGCAAGTGGGAAGGGAGAGAAAAAAAAATTGGAGCAGAAGCTGAAAAAGGAGGAGATTGCCTAGAATCCCAAAGAAAGGTATATGGTAATTGGACCTCTTTGATTAAACATTAACCCCAGAAAGAGAAAGAGAAGAAGGAAGAAAAGTATTAATTTTTGGAATTTTTTTTTTGAATTATTTTTGATTAAAAATATTTGTGGTTGTTTTGGGAAAAGTTTCTTTTTTCATGATGGCATCGCTTGTGGATGAACTAAAGACTGAATATCAAAAATATAAAAAGGAAGATACTTTGGGCACTTTGTTTCAATTCTTAGAAATGGCGTTATGTACTTATGAAAAGTTGACTACGCAGCAGAAGGACTGGGACAAAGAAGAAGAGGAAGAAGAAGCCATCTTTGATGAACAATGGGTTCTTTCCGGGGAGGAGGAGAAAAAGGATAAGAAAAAGGGGATTTTAAGAATTATAAAAACAACCAAAGAAGAGAAAAATGAGCGGAAAGGTGGAGGCAAGGTTAGAAAGCAAAGGAAAGGGAGTAAGAAAAGGGAGGAGGAAAGACAAAGGGGTAAAAAGGGCAAGGAGAAGAATAAACAAGAGAGAAAGGGGGGGAGGAGAAGCCTCAATGGAGGGAAGCAAGATCTAAAGAAAAAAAGTTTATTCAGAGACAATGGGTGAATTTAATTTAGGATAAAAGAGGGATTCTGGAGGGTACATAAGATTGTGTTTTTTATATGTGTATTTAGAGTATAAAATTCATTGTGTAATTTTAGAATCTATTAAACAGAATCCCAAGAAAAATTGTTATATGAAGTACTTTTAAGTTAGGGTAATGAGTTATAGACGTTACTCCAATTGGTGTATAGGAGAAGTATAATAAAAGAAAAAAGATGAATGGATAGTTGGAAATAGAACAGACAAAGAATATTATTGAAAATGGCAATAAGATATGAAAGGATATATAAAGGTTTTGTTATGGTTTTTTTTGGATTTTGTATGTTGAAAAAAGGCAAAAAAAATTTAATTAATAAGAAATAATTTGGATGAAAAGGAGAAGTTGGGATAAGATATGAAGTTAAATAGAAAAAGTATTGATACTATAATTTGGAATTGTTATGTTCTATTGGTTTTCTTCTTTTATTATTTTTTCTTAGAAAAGAACTTATAAGCTGTTATGCCTTGTGCATTGTTTATATAAAACTGATAAAAATGGTTTACATATATATATAAAAAAAGAAAATGATAATAAGATATGGAAGGATATATAAAGTGAATATGATGTTTGAATTTGTGTCTGTGTGAAGAGTTTCAACCCGGGATCAGACAACCTTCAGGAAAGATCTTTTAGTTTTGTTTGTTTTACTGTGTTTTCTGTAAAATTAATAAAATTTGTTTAAAAAAAAAAAAGAAATTACTAAGATTCAGAGCAGCAGCTATAATGTCTCATGGTTTTTGACAGATCCTGTTATTATTGAGGTTTCATATTTTCATCTAACCCAAAGAATGCAGTTATTTGCACTATGTTATGTTAGAATCAGGAAGTTTTGCTTAGTTTTTATTTATTTTTTTATCTTTCTCTAATAGGAGACACTCATAACCATCCTACTGCTATCTTTCTTATGCCATGTCAATAAGGAGTGAACTTTCATTTTTAGGACCAAATATTCCTCATATGATTAGATTGCAAATATTAATGCGATATCTCAAGCAGCTATGACATCTGCTTAATTGTGCTACATAAATAAAATTAGAAAAAGTAATATGTGTAGAAAAGAAAAAAAAAACAACTTTTTTGAATGGAAAGACTAAGTCAGTCCTGACATTAATTATAAATTCCTGAATGATCATATTCAGAGACATTGTGTTTCAGAATTTTTAACATGTAACTTGCCTTATAATTTTGCACCTGCATCTAATGGGGAAAAATAAGCTTGAAAGAAGCAGCCCCTATTTTCTAAGGAAACTAATTTTGGCAGGTATCTACTTTTCACTCCATTGCATATGGCATAATTTGAGCCACACATTGAACGTATGTTTTACTGAACTACACAATAATTTAACATATACTTTTGTTATTCTAATTATCAAATAAAAAATAATTCTAACTCTAGTATAAAATAAATTTTTATTAATTAAAATTGTATCCTCCAAGTTTCCATCTTTGGATATAAAATATGTTCAACTGCAATCTTATACCATATTTGCACCACTTACTGCTTCAGACTGGAAGGCATTGCAGAGAGTAGTGACAATGGCAGAAAAGATCATTGGCAGTTCACTTCCTTCTTTCCAGGACATAGCACATAAGAAATGCTTGAGCAGAGTCTGCAGGATTGTCTGGGACATTATACATCCTCTTCACGACTTTGTTTTCCTTGTTACCTTCTGAAAGAAGGCTTCGTGGAATCCAAAGCAGAACATCCAAATTCAGTCCATCAACCTTGAGAACTCTCAAGTTTTCTCTTTCCATTATGTATTCAAAATTGGCAGTGATTAATATATATGCGTATGGGTGAAGGTATATATTTATGTATATATATAGCATGTGTATATGAGTGTTATGTATGGGTATGGGTATTTATATACTTTCTCTTGAGTGCAGGCAACCAATTTCATTTTTAATGTGGGCCAGTAAAAAATGACAATAAAAGTTATCATCTTATCTTATCTTATCATCTTATATCTTATTTTATCTTATCCCAGCCCTGCCCAGCCCAGCCCATATCATACCATCTCCTCTCCTCTCCTCTAATCATCTTATCTGCTTTCTTATGTGGTAATAGATGCTACAGGGTTAAACTTTTAATATGTATGTATAAAAAGCAATCATTTGGAAGAAATAAAATTTAAAAAAAATATTGTAAAGAAGACTCTGTAATATTCAGGGAACAGAAAAGAGGCAACGAATAGCATCAGACAAGAAAAAGAAAAAGACCCTGCTTTTTAAGAGTTTAGGACAGGGGTCTCCAACCTTGGCTCCTGGAAGCCTGGCGGACTTCAACTCCCAGAGTTCCACAGCCAGCGGAATTCTGGGAGTTGAAGTCCGCCAGGCTTCCAGGAGCCAAGGTTGGAGACCCCTGGTTTAGGAGGAAGAGTGGTACCGATAATTGGACACTGATACATTGTTTTTCCTCTCAGACATACAATCAGATAAAATAGATGATTGATGTTCTTTATAAGATCAAAATAAATATAACAGTAAATTAAAGCCCTTTACTTTTCTTTGGTAAAGGAGAATCAATTATCTGTGTCATCTATATTCTCTGGGAGGTTAATCATATGGTCTCTTTAAAGACAAAAAAAAAAAAAAAAGAGTTCTTCAAACATTCCCCTATTCATGTTCTGACAGCTTCAATGCTCTAACTATTACGGCAGCTATAATTGATTAGTTCCTACTAAATAAGAGTATTTTTCCCTTCATAAAATTTTCATTAAGATGCTATGTACATCTTCTGCAAAACAACCCACAAGTAAAAGCATTTCTCATTCTTTTTGGGTAGTGAAATATTAATTAGTTTTAATTTCTGGAGTAAATTGAATTTCCACCAGAGCTTGGTTTATGTTTACTTAACTCTTGTGGTATCAGCAAAAATATCTAAATTATTCATAAACTGAGACAAAATTAAGTCAAATTATTAGGTCACCAGAATAATAATTAATTTTGAAAGTTATTACCTATTTCACAAATATCAGGATAACCATAGGTCATAAGTACACAAATATATATGCAATTAACAGTAGCATAAACCTATCAATTGTTTTCTTAAACCTTTTATATAAGCTGCCTTATATTATTTCCCACATGCTATTATGTTTCTTTTAATCAAAGAGACCAACAAAATCAGCTGTTCCCAATTCCCCAGAGGCAGTGTATTTAAATCCATTTGAAAATTTTAACGGTTTGCCCTGAGAATGACCAACACATAGTTTATTCACCGTAGCAGCTTATCCATCTTTAGTGCAACTAAATGTTTGTTCCTTCATAAATGAAAGGATGATGCCAACACTATTGTAGTCCTCAAGCAGGAAAATAAATGAAACTGGAATAAAAACTGTTTGTTCAAATGAGTAGCTATAAAGAAGTTTTAGGATATAGTAGCAGCTTGTTCTGTGATAGTTCACTTCCCATACATACACACGCATACAAAGTTAGGAGCAACCTTGATCTTATTTTTGAAGTCTATTTCCATTACAGTACAACTTCACAGGAACAGCAAGTGAGCAAGCTGAGAATGATGAAAACTTCCAACCTCATGCTTCTGGGGTTTGTTGCTTCTATGATGTTGTTGAGAATGTGTATTTATATCTGTATTTCTCAACTATTTATTGAATTCATGAGAAAGGTTCTAAAAATGCTAAAAACATTACAAAACTCAGATCGGTCAGACCCTAATAAATGTATTCATGCTGACAAAAACAAGTATTATTGCTTTTTATTTTATTTTTGTAATGGGCAAGGGGTATTATCTAGTACCCCAGTCCATTTCTAAGCAGATCAGGCTCACACAAATTTGACATATGAGGCTGAATACTGGATTCTAACTGGAAACTTATTCAAGGTCTAATGAAATTGAATATATATAAGAACAGGGTTTATCAATAAGGTGATTCCGATATTGTATTATTTAGCAATTTATGCCAAGTATAATGCAAACAAGGATATCACTTTGCTACTGCCTTAGTACATCAGAAACATATTGGTCAAATGTCAAACCAGTATCTGATTTTTCTAAGTAATAAAATAGTATACGTTTATTCATCGGTAAATATATATTACACTAAACGAGAATCCAGCAGAAGTATCCTTTGTCCTGCTTTTTTATTAGTCCCTTGATGAAAAAGTCAGGATAAATATGTTAACAACTATCAGTTCAAAAGTAAATTATATTAAATGTATCCTACATTTTCAAATATGCCCAAAAAACCCCACCTGATTTAAAAAATAATCTAAATGAAGAAATGGCTTTCCTGCCTGCTAATTTGATGAGTAGAAGTAAGAAAATATAGGGTGCCCCCCTCTCTTGTTAATCAATTTTAAGGGTCCTACCTTAAAAAAGGTCATGGTTGCTCCATCTTCAACGGTTCCATATTCTATTTTTGTTTGCTTTGCTAAGTCATCTGCTGAGTCAATGGGGGATTCCATCCGTTCCACTGTCAGAAAGGCGGCTAGATTAGCAGTGTACGAGGAAATGATGATAAGTGTGAAAAACCACCAAATGCCTCCCACTATCCTAGTGGAGAGGGCTTTGGGCATGAGCTCGGAACCTAATGAAAACCAGGGGAAAAGGATGAATCCAGAATATTAACAATAGATCTCACTGTTCAAATTCAGGGTTTTATTATCAAGGAAACAGGAATTCACTGAGCCAATAAGAATGAAATAAACCTGCAGGTTAACTGACATATATGAAGATGACAAACAATGAAAAAACATATGATGTTACACCCACAGATAAACATACATACATACATAAATGAGAGAATATATATATATATATATATATATATATATATATATATATATATATATACACATATACATATACATATACATATACATATACATATACATATACATATACATATACATATACATATACATATACATATATATATATATATATATATATATATATATATATATATATATGGTATTCAGCTTTGTTCAGGTATTTTCCCATATCATTATAGTTGTGCTTTTAAAGTCGTAGCAACGTTTTGGCAGAATCTCATCTGCCATCATCAGGCTTCTGTTCAATACAGAAGCCTGATGATGGCAGATGAGATTCTGCCGAAACGTTGCTACAGCTTTAAAAGCACAACTATAATGACATGGGAAAATACCCGAACAAAGCTGAATACCATACATGTAAGTACCCACGAAAACTTAAGAATATATATATATATATATATATATGTCTGGCATTCAGCTTTGTTCGGATATTTTCCCACGTCATAATAGTGGTGCTTTTAAAGTTGTAGCAACGTTTCAGCAGAATCTCATCTGCCATCATCAGGCTTCTGTATGGTGTTTGTCTGTGAGTCAGACTTTTACAGTGGTTTCAGATTTAAATTTGGGGCAGCCTTTTGCTGTGTCCGAATGATTGGTTGAGAGTCTTGGTCTGTGTTTAGTGGTCTTGGAGTTTGCTGTGTTCTGCTACTAATATCTTCTGTCTGTTTTTTTTTTTGGGGGGGGGGGGGCTCTTTTCTTTAATTTTTTCAAGAGCTTTTCCTGTTTGTAAATGTTTGCAGATTCAGCTCTCCAAGTTGTAAGTTGTTTTATCTATATATTATCTGTATATTTTATCTATATATTATCTATATATTTTATCTATATATTAGTAGCAGAACACAGCAAACTCCAAGACCAATAAACACAGACCAAGACTCTCAACCAATCAGGAGGAAGAAAAAACCATTCTGACACAGCAATAGGCTGCCCCAAATTTAAATCTGAAACCACTGTAAAAGTCTGACTCACAGACAAACACCATACAGAAGCCTGATGATGGCAGATGAGATTCTGCTGAAATGTTGCTACAACTTTAAAAGCACCACTATTATGACGTGGGAAAATACCCGAACAAAGCTGAATGCCAGACATGTAAGTACCCGCGAAAACTTAAGAAAACATATATATATATATATATATATATATATATATATATATATATATATATATATATATATATATATATATATATGTGTGTGTGTGTGTGTGTGTGTGATATATATATAAATATATATATGGCATTCAGCTTTGTTCGGGTATTTTCCCACGTCATAGTATTGGTGCTTTTAAAGTTGTAGCAACGTTTCAGCAGAATCTCATCTGCCATCATCAGGCTTCTGTATACTGTTCGTCTGTGAGTTAGACTTTTACAGTGGTTTCAGATTTAAATTTGGGGCAGCCTATTGCTGTGACAGAATGGTTTTTTCTTCATCCTGATTGGTTGAGAGTCTTGGTCCGTGTTTATTGGTCTTGGAGTTTGCTGTGTTTTGCTTCTAATATCTTCTGTCTGTTTTTTTGGCTCTTTTTGTATCTTGATTGGCTGGCAACATTGTGTTACTTTATTGGAGGCCTTTAGTGCAGCTTGGCTTTGGGTAAATGGACGGCCATCATTAGTTAGGAAGCTGGGTTTCATCTGGATGCCTGGTTGGGGTGTGTTTGAGCTGGAGGTATCAGGGGGGATCTGTTTGTGCCCAGGTGTTTGCCTGGCTTGTGGTGTGGAGATTTTTTTGTTCGTGAGTGCAGGCTTCCAAATGATTGACAGCCTGGTGGAATCATCTCTTTTATTCATGCTTTCTGGTCTTTTTTCAATCTCTATGGCTTCTCTAATGATTCTGTGGCTGGGATTTTCTATAGTGGCTAGGGTTTTGGTGCCATTGAAGTTGATGCTATGACCTGTGGCTTCCATGTGTTGGACTAGTGAGGAAGTGTGTTCCAGCTTTTTGACTGCATTTTTGTGTTCATCCAGGCGGGTGCTTATTCTTCTATTGGTCTCTCCAATGTATGTGGCCAGGCATGATGCACAGGGGACTTCATATATGCCTTGGTTTTCCAGGTCAATTTTGTCTTTGGGGTTCCTGAGGATGGCTGCTATTTTTCTGTCTGTTTTGAAGGCAGTCTTGATGTGGTGTCTGTATAGAATCTTACTAATTTTATCTGTAGTGCCTCTTATGTAGGGCAGGACAGCTGTTCCAGGGGTCTGTTCATCTTCTGGGTCTCTATTATGTCTCAGTGTGTTTTTGTAGATCAAGTTGGTGATTTTGCTTTTGTGGAAGCCGTTGGCTGTCAATATTTTAGTCAGGGTGCATAGTTCAGTCTTAATGTGTGTCTTGTCTGCCAGGCATTTGGTTCTAGTAATTAGTGTTTTAGCCATGGAGTTTATCTGTGCTGGGTGGTGGTGGGATTGGGCGTTGAGGTAGCGGTTAGTGTGTGTTTTCTTCTGGTATATGGTGTGTCCTAGTGTGCCATCTGTTTTTTTGTAGATTAGTACATCTAGGAATGGTAGTTGTTTGTTTGTTTCTTAACTTAAGAAAACACACACACACACACACACACACACACACACACATATATATATATATATATATATATATATATATATATATATATATGTGTGTGTGTGTGTGTTATATATATATATATATATATATATATATATATATATATATATATATATATATATATATATATGTTTTATATATATATATGTCATATATGAGAATATATATATATATATATATATATATATATATATATATATATATATATATATATATATATATTCTGTCTCACACACACACACTCAATCATTCACTCACTCTCTTATACACACATACACACACAAACCCCTCAAAGTATTTTTTGAAACAAATTGCAAGATTATGGAACACAAGTTATAGCAATGGGAGACCTAAATGAATATTTGGCTATCATAATCTAGCATATAGAAAATGACAAATAAAGCAGTAATGAAAAACCATCATTGACGTGAGTCATAAAAGAGAAAGTTTCCATTTAGCTTAAAAACAAATAATAACTTTGATCCTGTCAGATAAAATTTGCAAAAGCCGTTCAAAGCATTTATGAGCTAAATAATTTGCTCATAAAATGTTTAACTTCCATAACAAATAAGATGCTATCTCAAAATCTAAGAAATAATAGAATTAATGATGGAGGAGGAAGTATCAGGAAAACTCTAATACAAAGAAATATACAAGAAATCTGAATATATCATGGAATCATATAAAAATCATCATAATGAAGCTAGATGTTACAAGTCAATAATAAAATGAAATGTCTCCCATTTCTATACATAGCTTCAGACTTCAAAGTAAATAGAAGTGGATACTCTATATATCTCATTTACTTCAAAAGCAATTACTATTGTGCTTATTTTAAAACAAGTCAGGCTATACATAAATTGCTGGAGTTGCCTGCTCATGACCATTAAAATAGAGGGATTTTGGTAATATCTTCATTATTCCAAATTACAATTTAATAATAATAAAAAAGGCTAAAATCAGTAGCCTTTACATTCCTTTAATTTGATATATATATATATATATATATATATATATATATATATATATATATTGACATGCATGAAATTATTGATGGAAAATTGAGTAACTTGAACAAATATATATAAAACATATGCATTTTCCCATAATGGGAAAAATATTTTTGCAAGGTGTAGATGCAACAAATGTTAATTGTGTGTAAAGCTTTAGAAATGAAAATTAATTAGCCAGGGATTGGTTTTATTTATTTTTTAATCAGATAAAATGAAGCGCAGGGAAGATGGGCTATTTTATTCCTGATCAATTATAACATTCCTATTCATTCAACCAAGGAACTCCTCTAACAAAGAAGTGAAACTCATCTTCCAGTGAAGGGAACTTTTGCCAAACTCAACATCAAATATGGACTTGTGAGAAAAAATAACTTTTCTTTTTGAAAGATATCCTAAACAAACTATTTGATCCAAAAGAGCCCATCTGACCCTGCAGTTCATCATACCCTTGTGATTTCGGAACAAAATGAACAAAAGAAAAGAAAGAAAAAAAAAAGCTGATAGCCTTGGACATGACAGCCAACTCCAGCACCAGACTTTGCCTAGAATTCTGCAGGGAAAAAAGTAAAAAAGTACCTTTCAGATGTAGTCGCTCCTATCCCCTGTCAGTCAGACACTTAAACAATAAAACACTAATAGTGCCAAATAAGCCCAAGAGCTTACACTATTTTCTTTAAAACAGACACTTAGAAAAGTCAAACAAGATTTGGAAGAAAAGAACATAGATATGTTTGCCATTCTTGCCCCAATTACCACAAGTTTGTATCTTACCAAGGATATAAAGAGGGTGCCACCAAAGCCTGTAAAACAGAGCCTGGTTAGGGGCTGACTGTCATGTACCCAAGGTAACGTCATGTCCAGCACTATATCCCACAGTTTCCTGGGAGTAAGGGAACCAGGCAAGGAATGTATGAGTTTCCTCTATCATGTAGCCTCCAGCATTTGTTTCCTTGGTCAGTGCATTAGAAACAAGTTAGTTACAAGTAGACTTTTGGTTTTGTTAAGCATAGGATGGTCTCTTTCTATGAAGATTGATTCTGAATCAATCGATTTTCATAGATTTACAGTGACTTAGTTTGTCTTATGTTGGGAGATTTTGTTTTTCCATGTTAAAACAACAATGGATAAGGTATTGTTGCAAAAAAAAAGGGGGGGGGGAGGGGTTTCACAATAACCATTTCTGCTGCAATCCATACATAATTAATTAGTAGAATTCAATTTATCCCTACACATAAGTAAATTAAAGTCCATTGGTTTAAATTGAGTCATTTTAAAATAGAATTATTCCTGAATTTTAGTGAAATTGAGATTATTTTATTATAGATTTCATTTAATCTAAATTATTTATTCAGTTAAAGAATGACTATTTTTCAGTCAGAATGAATAGAGGGGCATTTTATTGTTAGAGCAAGGATCTTCAAACTTGGCAAGTTTAAGATTTGTGGACTTCAACACCCAGAATTCCTGAGCTAACATGACTGGAGGAGGAGGAATTCTGGGAGTTGAAGTCCTCAAATCTTAAAGCCGTCAAGTTTGAAGACCTCTGAGTTAGAGGGCTACATATTGTTTTAAATGGCATGTGGTGGCATCACTCTCAAAGAGAGAAGTGGACATAGAACAAAATTTAAATTTGATTAAACATCATCAAATACAATATTTGTAATTATTATTTTATCTATTTTTCAGTTAGCTCACTGAAGATAATTCAACAGTATATTTTGGAGGTGTTATAATTTAGGAGGATACCAATATAGCTGCTGAATAAGATTGTTACTTAACAGATATGCTGCATCAAACTGCATGGAAAACAGATACAACACTGCAAAAATGCTGTTAAATTTATTTTAAAAGAAAATTATTTAGATAGAAACTTGTCAGGGTGAAAAGTGAAGCCAGTGCTATTCAGCTCACATAAGAACTATGTTCTTTTCTATGTGGAAATTATTCAGTTTACATATCTTGATATACCACAGTTTTGTGTGAATCAGCCAGTGCCCATCATCATTGTTTCCCTTTTGTTTGTTTGTCTGATTGGTTATATAGTCTTTATTTGCTGGAAAATTTTTCTTTTTGCATGTTCACTTTCCACTATTTTCCTGGAATTGCAAGCATTTCTAAGTAGTGGACTATTTTCACATACTTTATTTTCTAAAGAGAATTCAGAAGTTACAGCTGTTACAGAATTCAGTAATTTAAGTAGTTGTGGGTGGGCCTTAAGGCTCCATATTACACCTATCCTCTGAGAGCTGTACTGGTTCCCAGTTAGCTTCCAGTCAGGGGTGGGATTCAATTAACAACTGGTTCTGTTGGCCTGGCTTAGTTGGTGGGTGTGGCTTGGTGGTCATTTGACTGGGTGGACGTGGCTTGGTGGTCATGTTATTGGCTGGGTATGGCCAACTCATCACTCACATCGAGGCACCCATCTCCTCGCCTGGCCTCTCATGACTGTGGGGGTGCTGCAACAGTCATAAGTGTGAAAAATAGTCATAAGTCACTTTTTTCAGTGCCATTGTAACTTTGAATGGTCACTCCACACAAGCAAAGTACCAGCAAAGGAGGGGGAAAAAAACTCCAGAGACGTTCCTGAGACAAGAAGTCTAGTCCTGCCAAGAATGTAATAAGGGTTAATGGAGAGGCAGTTTCTGTAAGCAGCACTAGAATGTTTCCTTCCTGCCTTCCTTACAGGATTAGTCCAGCAATTTCTTCTAACAACCGGTTCTCCAAACTGCTTAGAATGTTAACAACCAGTTCTAGTGAATAGGTGTGAACTGGTAGAATCCCACCCCTGCTTCCAATGCAATTCAAGTTTTAAATTTAAAATTCTTCATGGTTCAGGGCCTAGATATTTGGATAAAGGGTGTTTTTAATATCTCTTAGTAAAGGGCCCTTCTTCAGAAAGCATTGTTTCATCTAACAGAAGCAGAATATTTCCCAGAATGTGGCAGCACAGTGAGTTATAGATATTCCAGTGTTTTCACATACCACAGCTCCATGAGCTGCACCTGCTTCCAGTAGGCACAAGGTCCCAAATTATTTGTGAACCAACCAATCTACCAGCTATTTTTTCACTTACTGATGGATGTTTCCTGAACCAGTTATTAATGAATCTATAACTGAGTATAAATGCAGTCATATATATACCTTTGAATTAGGTACAGTGAACTTAATGAAACTTCTGTGTCCTTACTTGGGATTCTACTCTGAAAGACTCTTAATAATAAAGAAATAGATATCTCATAGACATACTGCACATGTTCCAATTTGAGATGAATACAAAGTACTGTAATGAAATGACTCTATCCTACAGAAACATGTATGGACTAAGATACATGTCTCTAGCTGGATTGTACCCATTGTTGTAGGTGTTATTTTTAATATTATGAGAACTATAATTTTAAATATTATAAGAATCCAGAGTAATATGTCTATAATGATTGGTTAAATTAGCTCTAGCTTATTACTGTTGGGTGTTTAATCTGGTCTACTCCAACTTCAATATTTTTTCTTTGGCATTATGCCAATTACATTAATTTTCCCCCCAAAGGAACAGTGCCTCTATTATTTTTCTTGAAATGTTGTTTTAGGATGCTCAGCTGCCTTTATCCATATTCTGTAGTTTTTGTTCTTGAAAATTGAGTGTAAAGCTAGACATATGCATACACCTCCCTAAAGCTCTCTTTAAAAATAGTGATGAAAAAATATGGCCAAAGAGGAGAAGAGAATTCTTAGATATACTATGATAACATGGATGAAACCTAGTAAGGACAGGAAGCAGCAGTAGAAGTATATATATAAAATTCTTAATTCTTTTAAGATGTGTGTGTGTGCATGTATATATCTTAAAAGAATTAATGTGAGTAATTAAATCACAGGCATTATACTGATATGTGTTTATGAGCAGTGAAAGCTTATACTGTAGTAAGAAAGCTTTGTTAGAAACTGAATGAGTTTCTATTGCTTAGGTTAACAATCTTGTAGATGCCCAAAAAGAAAAAAAACAAACAAACTGAGCACAGCAAATTAAAGGTGGCATGCGCTGTATGACCTATGACCTCCATCCATCCAGACTGATATATTTATTATGGTTTATTCTGAGGTTAATATATCTATTAACATATCTTATTTCAGCAACTATTTATATTTTAGTCATTTATATCTTTCCTTTCAGGTAAAGTATAGCATGCAATACATCAATGTTTATTCTGTCAAGTGCACTAATGGTCATTCATTAATCTCCCTTTTTTCTCAAATGCAGCTTGTTTGCAACCAATAAGGTGCACAGGGATGACATTTATTAAACATGGACTAAATGGCATTAAGTACAGAAAGGGAAAGTTAATATTAGAAAGTGGACCATAATAAGGATAGGAGAGGTTCATGCTTTCAGCTCTTGCTTAATGTAGATATTAGTGTTTGGAGAATGCAAGTTACTGTGTTTGTTAATGGCATGTACTTCCTCCTGGGATTAGATTGGAACTTTCTGAAATTGCTGATGTTTTGATTTATGTTTGCTTCCTGGCCACTGTTTCTGAAAGCCTGTTCATTAAAAAAAAAAAAAAAAAAGCTGGTCTATGGATACATGCACAGAGGTACCCATGCAAGTGGTTTATGCCAGAGAAAAATAGAACGATTACCCCCAGCAAAAAGTGGGACATGGCACCCAAGAGAAATAGCAGACTGAATCGTATACCTTGCTGCATGAGAGCTCCAACTCCAAACCAGAAACTATTTAGCAAGGTAAAATTGTTTTCCACCACGTCTGAGTCAGGATTGCAAGGGTGTGGGTTATACCACTCATAGGGACTAAACCTGTGGTAATTGACAAAGAAAAAAAACACAGATTTAACAGCAGCAAACCAAAAGAAATCCAGCAAATTTGCTGCAAAGGAGCAAAAACAAGAAAAAAGTTAAATAGAAAACAGAAAGAAAATATTTACAATGAATCTGCATTGTGGGGGTAGGGGAGAGAGAAAGAGGTATTCTATCAGTTAATTAATACTGCCTTATTAATAACAATAATACAATAATGTACTCAGAAATAATATGGCCCAAGAGAAGACACTCAAAAACTTTTAGTAAGCATTACTTAATTTTTCAGTAACATTACACCATGTCGCTATGGGCATGTTATTACATATCAAGAATAGGAAACTGTTACATTAAGCTAATTAGCAAAGACATAATTGCATTTTTAAAATTAATTGCAATTTTTCACAAAAGCTTTCAGCCAATGAGCACAGAAGGAAATCAGTTATAACTGTTGGTTTATATATTTTATTAAAATTCAAATGATATTATGATGATGATGATTCAGCCATTATTATCATTATAAATCTGAAATGTAAGTGAAGGTCCAACCTCTAGATCAGATAGAAGTTGCATAAATTATCTGAAACACTTAATAATCTCTATAATTAACTGGCAGAACTCATTCCAGAGACTTCCTTATATTTCTGGCCCTCAAAAATTACTTAACTGGAGAATGGACTGTCTTAAATCCACATTTAAATCCACATTATATATCTCTTTTGAGAAGTGATCCATTCTCTTTTAGGAGCAGGAGTAATTTTTTAAAAACTTATAAATTATTTGATGACTGTAAGTGATAACAACACAACAATGTGCAATATTTACATCACTGATGACTTCCAGTATGAAATCCAGAGTGTTGGGTTATGGCTAGAACACAAGTACGGAATTTATATACCTAGAAGTATTGCTGGACTATAGCTTCTATCACACTTTTTTGTACTTGCCATGATTTCTGAAAATTATAGTTCAAGATGTGGAGAACTACCCAAACTAAGATATAAAAGCTTCCCTACCTATTGTTCATTGCTTTTTATATAAAAACACATTTAGGAACAAGTTCTTATGAAGCAAAATTGAATTTCCAAATTAAATCATATGTAAATAGTTATTTGTATCTTGATGAGTCACATACGTGAAATGAATGGCTATATACATTTGATAAATGAATATAAAAAACAAATAATTCCACCTCAGGCAAGCATTTGGATAGGAGAGTAGTAAGCTTTGTTATTGAATCTTTTAATTTGGCACAATTAAAAATTGTGTATTTAATATCAATTACATCATAGAAGTAGAAAAGAAACAGCATAGTAAACAATGCATCAATAATTCATCAGATATAAGAATGTAAGAGCTAAATTCTTGATAATGCATTATTATAACTTCTCAAATCTTTAAAGCCACTCTGTTACAAAACCAAATTGAAGAACAAACCCATTATTAATGCAGTAAAGGGTAGGAGGGACAACAACTTGTCATGTAATCTGATATCTGAATAATGATATCTGAATAATGTTTTTCTCACTTCAGAGAATGCAATCTTATTTCCAATAATCTTTTCAACACATTAACATTCAGAAGATCAAACAAGCCATTTTTATCCTCTTAACAGAATGATAGTATATCTTCTTAAAAGCCTGTGCTTGAGAAACAAAGAAATGTTTCATTTTGGTTTTTCAAGGAAAATTGACATTGCTGCTCAGAAAAAAAAAAGTTGATGGACTTATAATTATGTATTCTGACCCTCTCTTTTTGTGCACTGTTTCTCAAGCAATCTAGACTTATTTTATTTCTTTTGTTGTGTATTAGTATAAGAAGATTTCCTTTCAATGTACTTTGCCTTTGATTTAGTAACTTATTCACAACTTTCAAGAGCTGCATATGCATACAAATCATCCAAAGGACAAAAACTATGATTTATAAAGTTTTGGGGCTCTGAATTTACTTGCTTCATTGGGTTGGTTGAGGTTTATATGTTTTAGACAGTTTGGGATCAAGGGGAAATGATTCAAAATTCATATTCTTGGTCATAATACAAGAATCACTTATGAAGTGAGTAAAAGAAAATACTGTCCTTTTTTGTTGTTTACATTTAGACAGAAACAAAAGAGGGAAAGACACACAGAAAAAAGACAGATATAATTATAATTAAATGTATCTGAACAAGATTTACACATGTATGACACTAGAATAAAAATTCATGTTTCATCCATGAATGAAAAAAGTATAATTATTCTTATGTTGGGGTACATGGACAAGACTTAGCTTTAGGTTAATACTGCTAGCTTTCCATCAGCAGGAAGCACGGGAATACGATTATTGGACTCAGACCACTTTTTCAGGATCCATAGACTATATTGAAGTTGGGAAGTTAGCATGTGTCTGTTTCTGCAACCTTTCATATCTTGAATCATTAAGGAACTTTAATCTGGGTTTGGATTTGGATTATAGAGAATATTGCCTTAAATGTGTATGCATATATACATGAATAAAATTATTCAATGTAGTATGGAACTCTTTCAAACCCACTGCATGTCAATAATAAAACAACTTCCACAAGGTACTAAATGAAATAAACTAAATAATAATGATTTCTCTCCTCTGCATAGTGCATAAAATGTTCTGTAAAGAATATCATAATTCAAGGGAAATTATGCTGGCAACCCTAAATGAAAGTTTACTGAGATAAGTACACCCACATCAGTTCCATGCATGAGTCATTTTTTCTGGAAAATCGTGAGAAAATATTGATGATATTTATATACTTTCAAGAAAAGAAGAAAAAAACTCAATTTTTATACATTCATTTACTTCCTAAGATTTTTTTTTTAAGTTAGAGAAGTAGAAAAGAAAATAGTTTTTTTTGCCCAGGATTGATGAAGGAAAATAAAAGCTGGATAGAAACACTGATGAATCCATTCTTAACAAACACCCAGAAACTTAGCAGGATATTTACTGTGGGAGGAAGGTGAAAATCCCTACCCCACTTCCAAGTAATTCCTGGTTGTTAGTATGAAATTAAGAGAGGTTCACTCTCCATTTCAGCTGGTCATAACATCTGCTTGTTTGTCTTCTAGATTCTTGTTGATGATAATTTTCCATTATCATAAATAATGCCAAGGCTAATCAGTATAATAAAGACATCATCCTTGGAACAGTTTTGATGTTCACCAATTTTTACTTCAAACTGTCTCAACAGGATATGCACAACTCGAGTAAAGTTTAAAATGGGTCCAAGAGACTTTAACTATCAGAACTCTAAAATAATTTTCAGTGGCTTTGTAGGGATTTGGTTTTGTTGAACAAAGTTGCCAAATAGCACTGCAGGTGCAACAATGATAGGAAAATATTATTCTACTTTGCCACTTCTATTGCCATGATATAACTATTAATTTAGACTGTATTTACATATTTGGTTAGATTTGCTACAGCAGCACTCCAGATGGCTCTTCCGTTATTTCATACCCTGGAACTCTTCTGAAAGCCAGAGAGATCCTTAAGATTCTCAACAGTGAAAGGCTGAATAGGCACAATCTGATCCAAGGCTGCCATCAATCTTTCAGTAATGATTAAGTTCACAAATGGGTAGTGTGGCAGATTCTCAGGGAATTATCCAAGCACCCTCTCCTGGTTAACAGAGTTGGAAAGGACCTTGTAGGTTATCTAGTCCAACCCCCACCCAAACAGGAGACCCTCACCATTTCTGACAAATGACAGTTTAGTCTCTTCTTGAGAGTTTTTAGTGATAAAGCTCCCACAACTTCTGAAGGCAAGATGTTCCATAGGTTGATTGTTCTCACTGTCAGAAAAATTCTCCTTATTTCTAGGTTGAATCTCTCCTTGATCAGTTTCCATCCATTGTTCCTTGTCTGTCCTTCGGGAAAACAGTTTGACTATCTCCTCTCTGTAGCAGCCTCTCAAATATTGGAACACTGTTATCATGTCTCCCCTTCTCCTAATCATTTTGGTTGCTCTTCTCTGCACTCTTTCTAAAGCAGGACTCACGCTGTTACGGCAGCATCACGTGACACATCAGGATTTTTTCTCCTTTCTAAACCAGGCTTGGGCGTGGCCAGCACATGATGCATCTGGCCCACAGGCCACAAGTTTGACACCCCTGTTCTAGAATCTCAACATCTTTTTTATAGTATGATGATCAAACTGATGATTAAATGCCCAGTACAGGAACATAGCTTCTACTGATTGTCATAGAGATTCTTGACAATCCTGCTATTAATTCACAAAACAGGCAAAATGCTAGGACAGCAATTCAAACACCATTAGGAGAAATTATTTCTGATTCTCTTCGCTATCATGTAATCTGCAACTCTGCAAATTACACTGCAAAAACATATGGACTACACAACTTGATCAGGGCAAAGCAATAGATGCAATCAACATAGACTTCTGTAAAGCCTTTGATTCAGTGGTACACGACAAACTACTCCTAAAATTAAAATCTGATGGTATCTCTGGACACCTACATAACTGGATAGAAGCATTCCTGTCAAACAGACAACAAAGTTGGAAGCGTCCGATCAAATTCTGTACCTGTCAACAGTGGTGTCCCCCATGGCAGTGTTCTAGGACCAACTCTCTTCATACTCTACATAAATGACCTCTGGGATCATATTAAGAGCAACTGCATTCTCTTCGCTGATGATGTAAAGCTGTTCAATACCACCGACAATGCTATTACCCTTCAAAAAGACCTTGACTATGTATCAGAATGGTTAAACAAATGGCAACTTCAAATCTCAACAAATAAATGCTCTGTCCTACATATTGGCAAAAAAAATCAGAAAATAAAATACAGGCTGAATAGTCAAGACCTTGTTGATGATCCAAAGTCTGTCAAGGACCTTGGAGTACTCATCTCAAATGACCTAAGTGCTAGAGCCCACTGTAACTACATAGCCAAAAAGGCGTTAAGAGTTGTTAACCTAATCTTACGTAGCTTTTTTTCTGGTAATATTATACTAATAACTAGAGCATACAAAACATTTGCTAGAACAAAACTTGAATACAGCTCATCAATCTGGGACCCACATTACATATTTGATATTAACACAGTAGAGAAAGTCCAGAAATATTTCACAAGAAGAGTTCTCCACTCCTCTACTTGTTGTAGAATACCTTATGCCACCAGACTCAAAATTCTAGACATAGAAAACTTAGAACTACGCTGCCTTTGGTCCGATCTAAGTATAGTATATAAAATCATACATTGCAATGTCCTACCTGTCAATGAATACTTCAACTTCAATCATAACAAAAAAAGAGCAAATGATAGATACAAACTCAAGGTTAATCGCACCAAACTTGATTGCAGGAAATACAACTTCAGCAACAGAGTGGTCAGTGTCTGGAATACTCTCCCTGACTCTGTGGTTTTTTTCCCCAAACCCCAAAAACTTTAACCTTAGACTGTCTACTATTGACCTCACCCCTTTCCTAAGACGTCTGTAGGGGGCATGCATAAACGCACCAACGTGCCTACCATCCCTGTCCTATTGTTTCTTTTATATTTTTTTAATTTTTTCTTATACATATCCATGTATTCATAACTACCGGTATGTTTTTACTTATACCTATTATCTTGTAAGCAATTGACAAATTAGATAGATAGATAGATAGATAGATAGATAGATAGATAGATAGATAGACAGACAGACAGACAGACAGACAGACAGACAGACAGACAGACAGACAGACAGATAGATAGATAGATAGATAGATAGATAGATAGATAGATAGATAGATAGATAGATAATCTTGTGGTTATATGGATATTTACAGCCTAAACCTCAGAGCTCTCTACAAAACTGTTGGGAAAAAGAGACAAAATGTCTAGAGCCATAGGAAACCTGAAACAACTATACTTCCTTTAGAAATCTTAACCTATCTCCTATTTGTTCAAGCAAATATCCTTTGACGCTAATGGGGAAGAACATGTATGTAAACGATGAAGATGTAAAGAACAGTTACATTTAGGCAGAATGGTCTAAATTACAGCAAATGCTTTTTGAAATTACAGTACCTTTAAATGTTTAGGCATAAATGCTAAAGAGATGAAAAAAAATTAAAAAGATGAAAAGTGTTAATATCCACACTGATTGTAACTCTAAAGTCTTGGCTTCTTGCTCTAAAACAAAACTGAAGTTCAAAAAAAAGAAAATAATATATTTTTTTTCATTCAAGATATTTTAGGGCCAATGATTATATCAGGGGTCATCAACTCCTGAGCCATGGGCTTTGAGCCGTTCAGAACAGGACTGTGGAAGTTGCAGGTAAGAGTGTGTTCCCCACATCTCCACTTACAAAAGCGGTGGGTGAGCACATGCATCAGAGGTGGAATTCAGCAGGTTCTGACCAATTCTGGGGAACCGGTAGCAGAAATTTTGAGTAGTTCGGAGAACCAGCAAATACCACCTCTGACTGGAGATTTTACACTATCCTTCCCCTGCCATGCCCACCAAGCCACGCCCACAGAACCTGTAGTAAAAAAAAAGTTGAATCCCATCACTGGCATGCATGTGCTCCATATGCCTGGCACTCCATTTGCCCCTTCCACACTGAAAAGCCAGAAAAGGTTGAGGAACTTTGGATTACATCATGATGACTTTTTTACACAAGCATCATCGATATAATGGGAAAAACAGTAACAATAATCCAACCTGCCACTGATAATCTGAGATACCATAGTTTGGCATCTGTTGAGTTTAACTATGAACTCAGAGTCCAAGTTATTATTTGCTACCTTAATATGAGACCACTTTACAATGCATCTCTGAAACTAGTCCCAATCTTCCTAATTCTGAACTAAAAAAAAAAGATACAGTACTTTTCAATAAACACTATTACAACATAATAAGCATGAAGCAAAGCTTCTCACATTCTTCCTGTTTTATATGATGAAATCAATTCTTTCATTAATTCATAATATGTTTCCTACATTTTTACAATAAGCATTTGATTTTCACTCATATCTGAATTTCCTGAATGAAGCTATCAAAAAATAGAAGTAGCCAAATACATAAGTAGGGAAAATGAAATGCTACTATATTGAAAAACTCATTATACCCAATTTTATATATAGTATATAATATCTAAATTTCTGTGTAGCAGCTACATTATGAGGTGAGATGAACAGTATAGTTGGATCAAGCCAAGCCACTCATTTGTTTCTCAAAATAATCCACCAGATGCTTCTGAAGTGCTTATCAAATAATGCTCTTCCACCATTGTTCAGCTTCAAATGGTATGTAGAGACAGTATTGACTGTTCAAGTACAATAGCCCATGATAGAACTATATTCCATAAATGCATTAATTACCCTTTTAAAAGTTCCAGGTTAATGGGCATTGCCACATTTTGTGGTAAGAAATTCCACAGATTAATATCTAAATTAGCTATAAACAACTGAGACTTATTAATGTATATGTGAATTTAAATTTGTTTTGCCTTAATATGAGACCATTTTATACCTACTAAAGCTGAATTACATTTGCCCTTTGGTTCATTTATCAAAATACGAGTAATGTTTCTGGAACTCTGAAGATTATCTTCAGCATTTTGATCAGGTTGGCAATAGCATGTCCCTAAGCTTTAGTTTTTATTTTTGTCTACATATATCACCCATCATATTTATATATAATCATCACATTTTAAATCTTTGGTGTAATGTTAGATTTTATATTTCCTTTCATAAAAAGAGCAACATCAATCCCATAGCGCTCTTCCTGGTCCTGCCTATAAAACCTGCATCTAGAAATGATTGTGTCCAACTGTTTCTTTCCATATTTCTAGCTTTCTATTGCTTAGCTCAGATGTGTTTTTCTTTTCCTTTTCCAAATGTCTTTGGTATGAGCCTTTTTTCACAGCCATTTTCTCACCCTTTCATTTCCTTATTAATATAATCACATATTAACTCAGATCCTGCCTTTTCGTTATTTTAAATAATATTTCTGGAAATATCTACATTCTTCTTTACCACATGAAGGCTTGTAAAATTTGTTCTGCCACCATTTTGATATTTGGAATAGAACAACCTTGTTTGATTTCAGTTGAATTGGAATCTGTCTTCTTTTTTGTACACATTCAACTTTTTCTGAAATATTCATCAATGATTAACAAATCTAAAGTCCTCTCCTCGCCTATCTTATCCATGTATTGAGATTTTAGAGGTCTTCCTGACTAGCATTGCTATAAGATAGCAGGAAGTCATTTTGAAATGTTACCCTGTCATATCTGAAGCTCAGTATATGTTCTTTATGAATCAGTGCACTATTTTCAGAAACAAAGCTTGAAAAGTATATTAAACTGTTTTGCAGTATGTTAGTGCTGAATGTTTTTATCTAATGGTATATTTTATATTAAATGGGCTAAGGTCTGAGCTATAATACTCTTCATTAGTTTTTTTATTGAGAAAATCTGAAGAGCCTTGAAGGCTGAAAACAAAGTATTAAAGTGCATGATTCCCTAACATTATAGATCATATAATGTTGTGATAATGGCATCTATTAAAGATATCAAAACTGCCACCTGCTCACTACTAACAAATCTAAAGCACAAATCTAAAAATGGAGGCTTGTCTATTGAATGGACATTTTTCAAAGTACTTCTTGGTATTGTTATCCTCTCTGAACAGAATTGCACTCATTCCTTTTCCCAAAAGGTTAGTACTTACTCCCTTGGAATGTTTGTTTAAGAACTCATGTATTCTTTTTTTCTATTTATAAAAAGATCAAAGGGAAGTTAATATTATGCTAGTGGATGTGTAAAACAGATTTGTACAGGAGGTAGAAATGTATGTGTTTATACATCTCTGTGTGGGTGTACACACACACCCATTACATGACATAAAATATGGTACAGTTAGTAGTGACAATTGGGAGGAGATGGAGGAGCTTCTGCTATTAGATAAAACTATCTAAAGCTGAGGTGACAAACAGAAATTTTCCAGTTGGGTTTTCCTCTTTGAAAGCTATGTTTTTAACAATGAAAGAAAACCAATCTAATCTATTCCATGGAACCAGAGGTGCTGCCTAAGAGATAACCACGTTGCTTTTGTAATTATAAGTGTCTGGACCCATACATTATATTAGTAGCAACCTACTTCTTTTATCTACATGACAGGTCAAACAATATCAAACAATATTGCCCATCTATTTGAACAGCTTCATTAAAAATGTTTGGCTTGAAAAGCAAGAGAACTTGACAGGCATGTATCAAATAAGAAAACTGGATGGCAGAGTAGCAATTTTAGATTGCTTCTTGTTATCTAATGGTACAAACTCCTATTGCATTATGTATATATTGATCAGTCATATGGCTGTTTTCCAAGTGAGAAATAATAATGCACCTGGAATGACCAAGGGAAGGTACCTACTATACAGGAATTGAAGAAAAAATAATGATTAGTGACAGCCAAAATTGAGTAAGGGCACTGAATAGAACATCACCTAATAAAATAAAATAATCACCAATGAGTGGTTTCATATGATTGGATATCTTAAGGTCTATTTTAATTTGGTTTTATAACAATTCAGATATTAAATTTTATGCTTCTCTACTCGCTGTAATGTTACAATGCACTGTATCACTAATAGATCTATATAATCTTAAACATTTCACAATGCATAAAAAACATTGCTTCGATACAACATACAATACAGTATATAGAGATTCTCCCTAGAGCTAAGGAGAGCCCTAGAGCTAAGGAGAGCAAATTCTGATTTAGGATTGTAGAAAACTGGCTATGCTTTCTGGTTGATGTTTGTTTAATGGTTTTCTTTTGTGGATTTTCTTGCTAGAGCATGTTAGTTCAATCTACCTATGGATTTAATATTTTATTTGCTTTATGTCTCTTCTGTTGCCCAGAATCCACTGGAGATGGGCAGCCAAATAAATTTAAAAGAATAAAAATAACAGACAGAAAAACAAGAAAGCTACTGACTGTTCACTATGCATTACATAACCATAGTGATAATTGATAGATTATACATGCCTGGCAGAAATGGAAGCAGAGATTTTACTTCAAGTCAAACAAACTATCCTAAAAGAACCACATGCAATGGCTGATTATGGAAAAGACAGTCAAGAACAAGCATTGATTCAAGTTAAAAATTGGAAGTTATTGGGACAACAAAACATGAATATCAAGATAATTCAATAAACATAAGAAAAGAATACTGGCAATCAATACTGTAAATCATCTTGGGCTTGAGGGTCATTGTTCTTATTTTAGATGATTGTCAGAGCAAAAAACAGGTTGCAGTTAAAACACCCTTTTAAAATCAGTAAAAAAAAAAAAACCTTGCCAACTAAACTTACACAGAGATCAAGATAACAGCAGCCAGTTTTTAAAATTATGGAACCAATTCAGATTAACCTGTACTTAGGTTAATTTGGCAAAAAAAAAAAATGCATAAGATCCAGAGCTCAGCTAAAACATAGCCAAAGAACTACAGAACACATCTGATGTATTTATCTGCTGATATTTTGTACTAAATGAAATTTGGGGGATTGTAGCTGAGCAGTAGATTGCCGAAGGCTAATTTATACCAAAGGGATGATTGCCATTCACCAGTTCTCCAAGCAGCCCTTGAAATCAAGGGGCACAGCTTCTTAGGATAACCTTGTTGTGTCCAAATTTAAGATATGAAAAAAAATTAAATGAAAGAGTTGTGGAAATATTTGAATAAGCGCATCTACTCCTTTAGTTGGCCTGCACTGAATGTGGAGACAACTAAAACAAGTTTTGTTTTAAAGATTTATAAAGAATCTTAAAAGAAGAGTATTATATACATTCTTCGGCATTTCGAAAGACTTATTGTAAAGTCTGTTTGGTCCAACTGAATACATTAGAGAATCATATTCCCTAAATTACATGTAATTAAATATAAAGTTAAATGCAATCAAATTTACTTTCTGGCCTTCTGTAGTGTTACATTTCACTCAAATGACTGGAGTGTCCTTGGCTCAGAAGATATTTTACATCACAGATCTTTCCTATTAAGAAATGTAAATATAATAAACTGCAAAGATAGTAGTAGTTAGAGGTGACTAAAAAGTCATGCTAGACATATCTTCATATTTACAAATGGTGAATAAAGGAATAAGGTTTCAGGAAACCTTAGGAACTTTTTGAATTTAATGGAAAATTTTATTCTGCCACCAGTCTCAAGTAGCCACAATTGCATGCTCCCTCCCCCCCAAAAAAGCATATGATGAACAAGTTGTAAACCTTCAAATTAATAAATCACTCCCTTGCAAACTTAGTCAACAATGCTGACAATGGCTGTATGTATGAGCCTACAAATTTTCCATCTCCCTTTGTTTCCTGGAGCACTTTGACCCTGGCCTTAAGCTGCTGGAACAGACCAGGCAGCCTGCCAATTCTGAAAGAAGGGCCAGCAATGAAAGGGCTGATAATCTACCACAGGATTGCATTAAACAAGAGCAAATGAATATATTTCACTACATGTCACTGACCCTGCAACACAGCAAGCTTACTCAGGAAGTCAAAGTGCTAAAATCTACTACTATTTCAGTGCTATTTGGCATACTGTGATCAATCCAAATGATTAATGGGAAAAATATCAGTAACATACAAATTCATAGTTTAAAAACTGATAAGTTTTTCATTTTTCAGCCCAGACTGAAAATGTGGCACATAAGTCAACACATTTTTTTTTGTATGCTCATATTCAGTCAATTCCGGCAACATAAGGGATTTGATTATTACAAATTCTGAGTGCTTCAGAAGTTCACTTTTGGGTTTGTTTATATACCTATAGTCTATTATATTTAAAATGTAGGTTTCATTTTAAAAACTATGTGCAAGTTCTTCTCCATTTTGTCTGTATTCCTGATAAAAACAGAAGTGGGATGAGGATACAGTTTCTGTTGGTTATTGCCCCAAAATTGTTTTTTAAATCACATATTCAGGTAAAACTGTAGGCAGAACAAGGATAGAAAACACTATAAGTGGAAAATGAATTTCTTCAAAACTTCCTGCATACTATAGTCATGATCTGGAACTGGGAAGCCCTTGTTTTTGTTTTTGCTTTTAAAAAGAGTATTGATAGCACAATTTTAAAATGTGTGTTAATTTTAATATTTGCTTGAAAAATAGTCTAAAGAAGGTAAACAAATGAACTGAATATAGAATAAAAAGAAAATAAATCATAAATACTACATTATTGAATTAAAAATTCTAGAGAAACGTGAGAGTAACATTTTTTTTTTTTGTACCATCTCAAACACAAATATTTCAGATCAGATATAAACACTGTCCATAATGATCAAGTAACAGGATTAAACAGAATTTTGACCCTAAAAGTTCAGATGCAAAATATTTCTACAAAGATCTTTTCAAGGTTAAAAAAAAAGTCTAGTATCTAACTGAAGCACAGATCTTAGAGCATGGAACTGGTTCTGGGTAGGTTCAAATACCTGATTTTCCAATTATTATTAATTAAATTAATTACAATCCAATGTGCACTGAAATACAAACTTATATATCATTAAAGCATTGGAAAGTATTGAATTTTTTATTAACTACAAAAAGGTCATAGTTATGTTGTTACCAGAAAAATATATATGAAATATGCATATGCATATTCTCTCTCTCTCTCTCTCTCTCTCTCTTATACACACACACACACACACACACATTCATAACACACAATGTCAGAATTTGGTAATATTACTGTCAATCATCTAAACAATTTGAATGCAAAACTGTTCCCACTGCAAAACAATCTTTAATGTTACAATTTATATTCAGTTTTTGGCAGAGTGGCTTTAAAGACTTAGAAATAAATATTAACTAACTAAATGCTTACCAAGGCTTAAATTTACTTTCTAGTTTTTCTTATCTTAAAAAAATATTTTTTAAAAATAAAAAGAAGCAATAAATTCAATACTGCAGATTTTCCTGGAAGATGCTTGGAATATAGTGTGGAATCCACAAAGAATTTCCTTTTGCAGATGCCTTGGATTAAATGAGGTTTGTCCCATGTTTGTATTTGGTTAATTTGAGGATGGAGTGTTTCATTATTGGGGAAATCTTTTGCATATTTAAATTCTACTTTCCATCCATATTAAATATGCTTATATAACAATATTCATAAACACATTTGCTGCTCTATAACCAACAGCTTACAGCAATGTAAAGATAATCACCATACTTGATCCATAATTAACACTGGTTAGTTTTTTAAAAAGTAACTTCAAGAAAAATTCTTATGATTTTTTTTCTGCATCTACATAATTAAAGCCATTTGACAACTTTATCCAGCTGATTTAAACATAAAGATAGCTGTCTTCTTAAATTCATGTATTGCTGAGTACCAACTCTTGCTGGTCAATTTGTAAAAGCAAATATGAGAAGTAAATGTAATATAAAGGAAAAAGAAAGAGCTACATAACTGAAATATACACAATAAAATGAAAAAACAAACAAAGAGATTTAAAAATAAATAAATTTGGATATATTTTATCAACATGAAAACATATTGGTATTCATAATGCAACATAACAAGTAAGTCAATAACAATTCTTTAAATAAGTCACCTAAAAAAGAACATCTGGAAATAGCTAACAATATTATGAGCACCTGTCATTTTTCATTTTCTTGCTTGCATAATTTCTATACCGCATGATGGCTCAATGGGTTAAAATTATTTATATCATTTGGGAAAGATATGCAGTAACTTCCTTGATTACTACTTCGGTGTGTTTGTGTATATGCAATTGTTTTCCCAAATCCAAAATATTCCCCCTCCCCATACCTAGAACACTTAACTGTTTTCTTCCCCACAGTTGCATTAAAAATCCCACACAACACATTTTGATTGTGATTCCTTTCCCATAAGACTAAATGCTTACCTGTGTACCATTCTGTAATTTACAGTTCAGCCACTTCAGAACTAATAAATGTCAAACTGATTGCAAGCTATTTAGCCTAGCTAGGATGTTACTTTCAACTTACTTTCAAATTAGAATGTATAAAAAGGGAAAGCAAGGGAAACTTACCTAAATTCTTTCCATTTAAATATATTAAAATAAATATTCAGGTGCATATTCTGGACCAACTTAGATGACAGTTGCTGCCCTGGTTTTGGAATGGTCATAATGCCAGTAACATTCTTAAAGGTCTTCACCATCACTTTAAGTACTATTACAGAAGACTTAAAACAGCTATTATAGAAGGTTTAATAAATTCATCATAAATTCAAAGGCATAGATAGGTTTAGCTACGTGGTGCCCTCAAATTTAACATGTTCTACCTGTACATGTTTCCAAGTCAAAGTCAGAAAACACACTGCATTAAATCATTTGTTTAAAGTTAATATTAATAGTATTTTTTCTGCATTTCATCACAAGTTGTAGACACAGGCAATTAAAGAAATATTGAAAAAGAATATGTAATCTCCCAGATGACAACAAAATGAAGTAATACTATTTTTTAAAAAAATCTACCATGGCAGGCTGTACCTCACGATATATTAATTCAAAATTATGTGTCAATGTTACATGATTTATCAGTAGAGTTCATCTGGGGTTTGGCAGCATCAAAAATTCAAACAAATAAATAAGCAACATAATAATAACATCCCTGTTACTTGCAAGAATTATCCTTATTAATAGCTATCACCATAGCAATGTTACACAAGCATGCAATTAAAATGACTGTAGTAATCACTTACTATTTTATTTCTTCCAATTTCATGTTTCATCATCATTATCTCATATAGTACAGTCATTGAAAAATTTGCAGACCATGCCACTATCCTAAAATAAGAGCTGGACTTGACCCCTGCCTGAAACCAACCCACATAACCCCTGTGTTTCAGTTGTGAATGGGACAAAGTAAGATATATTTTCCTACTAAATAGATTTGTTTGGAAAACATAGTTGTATATAGATTGAATTTGAAAGTAGTGACTTTTGGACTACTTTACATAAATAGAGAATCAATAGGAATAATGGGATTTGATAGGTAAAACATACATATTTCATACAATATTCAGGATTTAGCACTTGGGACTGTAAGATGAAGCAACGTGGCTCTGCTTGTGAGGCTCGTATTCTGTAGATGAATATCCCAGAAATATCATATGTTTCTTCCAGAGTTATGGTTGAATAGAACCAGGACAGAAATGTGGCAATTCATACTCAATTCTGAATGTGGCTCAATGTTTTGAGTAGACTAACTGCAAAATATTTTCCCATTTAACAGTGTGATGCATAAAAACATTCTTAAGATGATTTAAGATCTCATTACTAAAATTAATATGGTCTTTACCTCAACTAATCCAAAACTCAAAATTAATCTAAAATCTCAAACAGTAAATATAAAAAAGTATGAGGAATTTATCTATGGTTTGTTTGTTTGTTTGCAATAAGCATTGGCAAACTGATGTCACAGTTTATTGACATGGAACCCTGGGAATCATGATGTAGTATATTTTGCCATCATGCCGCTTATCATAATAGAATTCCCTGCAGTTTTGTGCCATTAATAGCTTCATATACTCAGAATAATGACATTGAAGCTGATATGTTGGAATAGTCCCTCACTTCTTTCTTTCTTTCTTTCTTTCTTTCTTTCTTTCTTTCTTTCTTTCTTTCTTTCTTTCTTTCTTTCTTTCTTTCTTTCTTTCTTCCTTCCTTCCTTCCTTCCTTCCTTCCTTTCTTTCTTTCACAAGAAAGGAGGAAGTGCAGATGATGGTAGGTCCTAAAAGATAATCAGGGAATGACTGAAAGCACAGGTGATTTTTAAGCTGGATAGTGGGAAATTCAACTCTTCTTGATTTAGAAGTTATTTTCTACAATTGAGATGTTGGGTTTCTATTCCATAGAAAAATATTATACTGCAATCCTAAATACTATATTAAAATAAATAATTTCATGAGTAAATCCAATATTTGTTTGGCTAGATACACCTAGAAAACACAAAGAGTTCAATGAAATCCTTTAAAATTTTAGTTCTGTTACACTAAAATTATGGATTGAATAAATACTAATAAAATAATTTGGAAAACAGTAAACATCATTTCTAAATTGCAGGAATATTATAATTTACTGATAAATTATGAATGTATAAATCACTGTGTGAATTGTATGAATGCAGTCATACAAATGTACAAACTCACATCTGAATATATGGTTCTTACATGACCTTTCCATGAACTGTGTATGATAGCTATAGTAATGAAATGAAATGGTTCTGCTTCTTGATCTGATGTTCCCACAGACTAAAACAATTAGTTTTTATTTATTTATTTAGCCAGGCTCTATAGAGCTTCTAAATTGAAATAAATTGGCAGAAGCTGAGCACATTTCCTAGAAGCTAGTCTACAAAAATATGTATTGAACTAATACATTATTTAAGACTACAAGCAGTCTTCCTGCCCCAGGGAATCTAAAGATTTATTCCTAATTTAAAAAAAGATACTATGCAGATACTGGGCAGGGACAAAAAGAATCTTGTATTTTCTTTCTTATAATAGGATGAACATAAAACAAGCACTTCACATCAATTACTTACATTTGTAATTGAGATAACAACATAACCCACTAGGCAGTCTCTCTATTCATGGTGGATGTTATTGAAAATTACATTTAAGGAAGCAAGATAATATTGAATTTGAGGCATCATGACTTTTTAAAAATAATTACTATAATTACAAATCAAACCAACATTTCACTAAAGTTGTTAAGTTCACAGCAATCAATTGTCTGCTCCTTGGAGTAGTCTATGTATCACTTTTAGAGAAATTCAAACCAATTTAATTAACCTAAATCAAATAGATAAAAACAAATAGATTGAAGCCTTGAGCCTAAAGGTATAAACACTATTTGAATCACAGTTGTACAAAATCAACCAGGGTTTGGTTCTGTTCATAGCATAGAAGCTGGTTGAAATAGTCTTCAGAAAGAGCCATCAGTCACAATGATGAAATACTGACCAATCATCCATTATGGATAATAAATTCATTGGTAGAAAGTCATGCAGTAGACTAGGGCTGTCAAAATTGCAGTGTCACATTGTCATCATATGTTGTATTGCAATTTTTCACCCCTTCACTAAACCAGGGGTTTGCATGGTCAACACGTGACGCATACAGTCCACGGGTTGCGAGTTTGACACCCCTGCAATAGAGTATCTTCTCTACTGTAGCATTGACTAATATCTTCTCCTCTGTCTTTCATTCCCTTTTCTGACTCAGTGTATGATGAGTGGTATCTATACAATACATCAGACTGCCTATGGCTAATGTGTATCTGTTACATCAGACTGCCCCATTAGATCCAGAAAAGAAAGTATATTTAGACACTGTCTACCAGGGACTTATATTTGGTAGGACCAGGTGATGTGGCCTGGTCTCTGATGTGGCCTTCACCTTATGGAACACTCCCCCTCTTTCATCCCTTTTGATGTTTTGGAAGTTCCTCAAAATCTGTTTATGTCACTATACCTGTGTATCCAAAGGAACCAGAGACATATTTAGATGGCTCCATTATTGAGATGGAAATACTTTTTTCTCTCCCTGCCTGGGATTTGTATATTGTCAGCTATAAAGATACTCCTTTGTTTTTTTTTAGCTGCCAGAAAAAGGGAGTGGGGGAAAATAGTGCATTCCTTAAGTGCCTAGATAATCACCCTGGAAGCCCAAAATTGTTGGAGCGCAAGAAAATTATTGGAGAGCATGATGACTCTTGGGGATGGATGTGTCCCATTGGAGAATACACATCCAGGCAGTGGTGGGAAGACCAGGGTCAAGGGAAAAATGAATGATGTATTTTAGTATCAGCTGCATTTAGCTAACACCAACATGTCCACTTCTAATAAATCTTTTTTTTTTTCTCTGAGATGTGACTAGAGACTTATAATTTGAATGGGGGTGGATTTGTTGGAGTCCTGAAAGCCAGCCAATACTAAAATACCTCATTCATTTCCCACTTGACCCTGGTCTTCCTCCCACCATATTTTAATTAACCTCTAATTATTTTTAAATTGATTTTTTATATTTTTAAATGCTTGTTTTTACATATGTATTTTTTTTAAAATTTGATTATTGCATACTACCCAGAATCACATCTTGTGAGATGGCCAGCTATTTGTAAGTTTGATTAATGAATAAATAAAATAAATGCCATAAAATCTTGGTGGAATTTTCTGCATTTCCAAATTTGAAATTGTTCTGCAGGATGTTCCACACTTCAAAATCATCATATATTACATATATCTCATCTTCATCCATTGTTGCTGGGAAGTTCAGCATTGGTTCAATATCTGTCCATGTGGTCACCAAACTTCATTGACTTATTTTAAAGGGGAATCTTATCCACATTTCATTCAGGAAATTCTGTTATGTTCAACAGGTATTTGTCTGAGAATATCATATAAGTACAGATAGTCCTCAACTTAGAACAGTTCATTTACTGACTGTTCAAAGTAACAACCACACTAAAAAAAAGTGACATGACCATATTTCACACTTACAACCTTTACAGCATCCCCATCATCATGATCAGATACTTGACAACTGATTCATATTTATGACCATTGCTGTGTCCCTAGATTATGTGATCACCTTTTGTGACCTTCTGACAAGTAAAGTCAATAGGGAAGAGAGATTCACTTAACAACTGGGTTACTAATTTATCAACTGCAATGATTCACTTAATAACTTTTGCAAGAAAGGGGAGCAAAGCTCACTTAACAAATGTATCGCTTAACAGAGATATTGGGCTTAATTATGGTCATAAGTTGAGGACTGTCTGTACCCATCCTAAATATTGCTTGGCAATCAGCATCTAGAAACTGCTTTAAGTTAATCCCATACAGTAAATAAAATTGTCAGCCTTCTGATAATTTGATACTGATATTGATACTGTACTTATTCTCTTTTAGCAGTATACATCTATACTGCTAAATACTTTCATACCTACATATATCTGACATCAAACTTAATCATTCTAATTAATTAACTATAATCACTAATTATAATCATTCTAATGCATGGATTATAAACATTAGCTTGTCATTATAGATCAATGATTTATTATTAAAGGTATTGAATTAAGAATACCTTTAATATTGAATTAAGATTTGCTATATATTTGTGTGCGGCAGTAAGGAAGAGAAAAAACTGGGAGACTCAGTTTTCTTTTCAACGTTTCATCAGCATTATTGACAGAAAAGTAGCTTTACACACCTAACATTCGCACAAGGTGCTATCCATTTCAGAGTGCATAATTCACTCTTCATTGTTGTCCTTTGCTGTACTTTAAATGGCACCCATCAGAGTGAGGAATATAAATATTATTGCACTTCACTAGAAACCAGACAAGAGCTGCTCTTAATTTAGGCACTTTGGACTATGATCTTTATAACCTGACTATTTTTTTAAATCATATTTGAAAACAGGAAAGTGTGTATAGCAGAGCTTTTTCCTGTGTGAAAATAAGCTGGCCTTCAAACAAATGGAAAAATTAAAATGCATTGTAAATCATGTCTGTTTTAAGCTTTTTTATTGATTTTTCAAGGCTATGGGCCTCCCAAGGTTATTGGATGAGGAGAATCTATTAGTTCATAATAATACAAATCAGAAAGAGTTTTATGCCATATTTTCAAAATAACTAATTTTATTAAAATGTATTAAAAGTAGCATTTAGCTCCTCTGTACCTCTGCTGAAGTGAAGCCTAGTTCACAAAAGCTTACACCTTTAAAAAATGTTTGTTAGCCTCAAAAAGCTATTGGATTGTGTTGTGAATGCATAGGCCTTAATAAAGATATCTTAAGCTTGGAGTCAAGTGCAGGGTTCTGGCCCTGCACTTCTGATTGGCTGTTAACGGCAGGATTGGATTGGCCCGTTCCGGGGAATCCGATTGGCCATTAACGGAGCGTTCTTATTGGTTAAGGGAGCTAGCGCTCCTAGATTGTTATTGGTTAATAATTATTGGGTTGCCTATATAAGGAGGGCTATAACTGCCATTAAGTTTGAGCAGTCACTATGTAAATAAAGAGTTGAAGTTCACCGTTCCAGAGGCTCGTCTCCATTCTTTCTCGCCCATGCTCCATACTTAACACTGGTGACGAGGATGGGATATGGAGACATCTGAGCCGACTGAACTAAGAAGAAACACCGAGCACGTGGCTGACAGTGCTACAAGACGGAACCATGTCCGTCGTCGTCGTACCACCTGCTCCATTCGATCCAGTGCAAGAGGACTGGGAGTCCTACATGGATCGTTTCCAAATGTTTTTGGAAACTAACAATTTAAAGGATGCCACAGCCGGGAAGAAACGGGCGATATTCCTAATGCATTGTGGTCCAACCGTATTTAAGATGGCTAAAGCACTAGCCAAACCTACCGAAGTGAAGACGATGTACTGGGACGATCTCGAACCCCTACTAAGAGCTCATTACACACCGACCGTGCCCACGCTCGTGAGACGGCACAAGTTCTATCAGAGAAACCAGCGAAAAGGAGAAAGCATCGCCGACTTCATAGCAGACCTCCGAAACCTGGGAGGCCTCTGCAGATTCGCCGATTTGGAAGAGGCACTGAGAGATCAAATAGTTCTGGGATTAGATGCACCAGGCGTGCAGAGCAAGCTGATGGTGAAAGGCGACATCAGCCTTGCCGATGCTACTGCAGCAGAAGCAACCAGGAAGTCGGCTGCACAATTACGCCGCAACCGCACTCCGGTACACCAACCGACAAGTGAAATTTTACCCAAGTCAGAAGGGCAGCTTTCAACGACACACCACGAGGACCTCTCTTCGTCGTCAGACAGCAACGAAGAAGAGTTCCATCGACTGCGGTCTGACCGGGACCACCACCCGAAGTTCCCACGCCCTTGCGCTGGCTGTGGAGCCAACAATGCCAGGTCCGAATGCAAATTCCGCGACGCGCTCTGCCATGAGTGCGGGAAGAGAGGCCACATCAGACGGGTCTGCCGAAGTTTACAAGGACCCAGCCAGGCCTCAAAAAGGGCTAACTATCGCCAATCGACAGAAAACCGTCCTGTAAGGTGAGAACCAGTAAACCACTCCTACAGAAACCGAATTTTGCAGCGAGAAGAGGCTCACCATACTATCACTATCGGTCACACTTCTGCCTTGGATGCCAAGAAAATCCGAATTACAGTGGCCATCGAGAACCAGCCTTGCCACATGGAAGTCGACTCGGGATCGTCCCTCTCGATGGTGTCCTGGAAGACCCTTAAGCAACTCATCCCCACGATCCAGCGCCAAGACCTCCACTTCCAAAAATTTAATCTTAAGGACTATCAAGGGAATCGAATCCCTGTTGTTGGTTCCTGCTGAGTCCGGGTCTCATTCAAGAAGCACACAGCGTACTTACCACTAACTGTGATCGACAAAGATCGGCCTAGTCTGCTAGGTCTCCAATGGTTCGTGCCACTTGGCATTGAAGTAGCAGGCATAAACCGAATCAGCGGAAGTGACTGGGAGGAGGACCTCATCCATGAATTCAAGGACGTATTCACGGAAAAATTAGGTGAGTACAAGGGGACCCCAATATCGTTCAGCCTTAATCCAAAGATAGCTCCCATCCGCCTTAAGCCTCGTCGAGTTCCGTTTGCCTTAAAGCCGAAAATCGATGAACAACTCGATAAACTAATAGCTCAGGGGGTGCTAGAACCTACCGATCACTCTCCCTGGGAAACTCCAATCGTAACACCCATTAAGCCGAATGGTTCAATCCGAATTTGTGGGGACTACCGGGCCACCCTGAACCACGCCCTACAGCAAAATGCATATCCGGTGCCGATGGTGCAGCATCTCCTCCATTCCCTGGGGTGCAGAAAAGTCTTCGTCAAATTAGACTTAGCTCAGGCATATCAGCAATTACCTGTTGATGAAAAGATGGCACAGGCACAAACGATTATGATGCACCGAGGTATTTTTAAATGTACCTGGCTCCAATTCGGAGTCAGTGTAGCCCCGGGGATATTTCAGAGCCTTATGGAGAGGCTACTACAAGGGATTAAAGGCGTGGTCCCCTACTTTGACAATGTATTAATTGCTGCATCTACAAAAAAAATCTTATGGGATCGTTTAAAGTTGGTCCTACAAAAATTCCAAGACGCCAGTCTTAAGGTGAAAAAGAATAAGTGTAAATTGTGTACAGATAGTGTTGAGTTTTTAGGGTACCTAATTGACAATCAGGGTATTCACCCTACCGACAGTAAATTAAGAGCAATAAAAAACGCTTCCAGGCCTCGGAACAAGGCTGATCTCCAGGCGTTCCTAGGCCTCATCAACTTTTATAATGTATTTCTACCACATAAAGCAACTGTCGCTGAGCCGTTACATCGTTTGCTAGACAAGAAAGCAAATTGGTTATGGGGTCATAAAGAAGAACAGGCACTCCGTAATGTAAAAAAACTACTGACTTCTGACTCTGTACTCATTCAGTACAATGAGACTTTGCCGTTAAATATCACATGTGATGCTTCGCCCTTCGGAGTGGGCGCCATTCTGAGCCATGTACTGCCTAATGGTAACGAAGCCCCTGTTTTTCAAAGATACTTTCAAAAACTGAGCGAAATTATGGCCAAATCGATAAAGAAGCCCTCGCAATTGTATCGGCTGTTAAAAGATTTCACGAGTATGTGTATGGCTGGGCTTTTACTATCGTGACTGACCATAAACCGTTATTGGGGATAATAGCTGGAGATAAGCTGACTCCCTACATATTATCCCCCAGGATGACTCGCTGGTCAGAATTCTTGGCTGCTTATAATTCTTGGCTGCAATACCGCCCGGGGAAAGCCATTCCCAATGCCGATGCATTGAACCGAGCACTGCTTCCAGAAACTCTCGACGATCCCGCACCAACGGTAACCACGTTACAAATTGAAACACTCCACTCACCGCCATTAACCGCTCGAGATATTGTGAGAGAAACCAGACCTGACCCCACCTTGGCGCGAGTCCTAGGCTGGATAGAACACGGATGGCCATTGGACCAATTATCAGATGACTTCACACCATTCAAGACGCGACAAACGGAGTTGTTCTCTCAAAAAGGCTGTGTCATCTGGGGCGATAGAGTCGTTATCCCAGAACGACTCCAAAAAGCAATACTGAGAACCTTGCACGATGGCCACCCCGGTATCGTGTGGATGAAAGCCCTCGCACGAAGCTACGCATAGTGGCCAGGCATCGACAAGCAAATCAAAAATTGGGTTAAAGGTTGTCATAGATGCCAGGAAGTGAGCAACGCCCCACCAAAAGCCATCCCTACCGAATGGGAGACACCACGGGAACCCTGGTCCCCGTGAATTCACCTGGATTTTGCAGGGCCGACCAAAGGCCACACCTTTCTTCTAACCGTCGACGCCTACTCGAATTGGCTCAAGATTCACCGCATGACGAACACAACCACTGAAGCAGTTATCAAAAAATTGGAAAGACTGTTTGCAACCCACGGATTACCAGACGTTCTGATACCCGACAATGGGCCCCAATTTACCGCGCTGTCCTTCAAGCAGTACCTGGCTGACCGTGGCATCTGACATGCACTTACCTCGCCTGTGCACCCTGCGACCAATGGCAGGGCTGAGCGCATGGTCCAATTGGTGAAGAAAACCTTGCAGAAATTAGACTACGATAACATCGACGACAAAATCAACCGAATCCTTTTTCTACAACATATCACACCTCATAGCGTCACCAACAAAACTCCCGCCGAATTGCTTATGGGACGAAAACTCTGCTCCCACCTCGACCGGTTACACCCAGCTTATGAACCGGAAAAACCACTAGGATCCAGCGGCCAATGTCGTGCCTTCCAGGTAGGCGATTTGGTATACGCAAAAAAACTATCAGGTTATCCGCTGTGGGTAGAGGCGACAGTAGTTCATGTAACCAGCCCGAGATCCTACCTTGTACAATGCCTTGACGACAGACTATGGAAACGCCTTATCGATCAATTACAATCACGGCTCCAGTCGGGCAATTCTGAACTCCCTTATGACCAAACTGAGGGGGGGGGACATACAGAAGAAGACGAATTTCAATTTGAAGAAAACCTGTTCGAAGGGAACGATGGCAGAATAGAGACACAGGAATTGGAACTAGAGAAGGGAATAGATTCACCTCAGGGAGTTGCCGAAGATATTGGTGACGATGGAAACATGAACTCTGAACCAGAGGCAACCCCGTCGACAAACAACGATCTACCTCAGCGAGATTGCAGCCAAATGCAAAACACACAGCGAAAATCAAAAAGACTAATAAAGCAACCGTCCTACCTAAAGGACTATGTAACTGTGCCCTGTAAACAGAAGCCAGGGGCAAGGGGTGTTGTGAATGCATAGGCCTTAATAAAGATATCTTATGCTTGGAGTCAAGTGCAGGGTTCTGGCCCTGCACTTCTGATTGGCTGTTAACGGCAGGATCAGATTGGCCCGTTCCAGGGAGTCCGATTGGCCATTAACGGAGTGTTCTTATTGGTTAAGGGAGCTAGCGCTCCTAGATTGTTATTGGTTAATAGTTATTGGGTTGCCTATATAACGAGGGCTATAACTACCATTAAGTTTGAGCAGTCACTATGTAAATAAAGAGTTGAAGTTCACCGTTCCAGAGGCTCGTCTCCATTCTTTCTCGCCCATGCTCCATACTTAACAGATTGCTCCAGCTTATTATGTATAAAAAAACAAATTTGATTTTACTAATCTCATTGCTATTCTATACCAATACAGATGCTAGAATAAGCATGAAAAGTATTGCGATAATAAAGATTTGTCTTATGTAAGACTTTAGCTGTTTATGTGTTGTGTAAATGCCATGGATCGATACATAGTTCAGACTGTGTCACATCTAAGTCTTGGTGAGAGCATATCTAAACGTTGGTGACAGAAAGGCTATGTCATGTGAGCTGAGAGAAGGAAACAAGCTGCACATTAATTAGAAGTACATTTTCAGTAGAAAAACTCCTCTCCAAAATGGAGGTTCTGGAGAAGAACTCTCATATTAGCAATATTTTACTTATGCTCTGAAATAGCAGCATGCAATTCTGCAGCATTTCACATTAGTTTTTCTTGAAGGGAAGAAATATTTTCCCTTTGGTTCACTAATTGGAAGAGAAAAAAAATGACTTAAAGACAAAGTTGTAATCCCAATCAAGTTGTTCTCACAACTCAACTCTTTGTAGATTCATAGACTCTCCTGATTGAGCATATTCACGTGAACAGATAACTGAAAGATTAAAAAACCCAATGCTGTGCCTATGGCAGTGCCTCACTTCCTGACTTCCTATTCTTAGTTTAAATTCCACATTGGATATAATTATCATCCTAACATAATTCTAAAATTAATGGTCAGAAAAGAGACAAGTGTTCTTCAAAAAGTAAATATATGGACTTTTCCTGAATCCAACACAATTGTATCATGCAGTTGAAAACCAAATTCAAAAACCACCACAAGAAGCAGGCTTCAGCATCACTATTTGCCACAGTGAAAAAGCCAGAAACACATCTGCTTCCCATAGTAAAGGACTTCAAAATCTATATTTAAGTATCCATCTAGTTAAAGTTGCAATTAAGGCAAGGTGAAAATTAATCTCATTACACTAAATGAATTATCCAGTGACCAGGATTTCAAACATTAACTACTGATTGTCTATTTTCTGTTAAAAATAAAAAGACAGAAATAAAACTAGAATGGGGAGGAATGTGTAACTAATTGGGAGTTTTATTTTTAGGGTCTTTTAAAAAGTTTGTATAGTTATTACACTGCACATTATATTGTACTATAATATATGTACCATGCTTCATAAGCATGAAAAAACTAATGTAGTGTAGAGAGTTTTGCTACCTGATTATATTTTTCTTGTGGACAATTATCATAGTTTACTTCTATCTTCTAAATCCAGAATTTCACAGTTCCTGAATGAAGTTCATCCTTTGAAATTTTCCATCATTAAATAGAGAAACTTCTTCTTTCTTCTTACTAAAATTTCATTTGAAAGTTATAAGGCTCTTATCAGAGAAATTTGAGCAGTCTCTGCAAGCTAAAATTATCTTACTACATACTGGTGACATACTGGTTACTGTGCACATGAAAAAGGTTCTTGCAGGAGTCATCCAGTACAAACAAATATTTGTGTCTAGCACATTTCTGGTACCCATCATTCCATACAAGCAAAAGATAACATGGAATTTCATTTGCTGCAGGATCCAATCTGGGTTGGGCACCAGAATGTAAGTGTTGGTGAGAGATAGGCTGTGTCATGGTGGGTAAGAGTAGGAACAACATATGCTGGAACATTATCTTGGGACACATATATTTGCTTTCATTAGTCAAATATTTGTACCCAGCACATTTCTGGTACCCATCATTCCATACAAATAATAGATAATATAGAATCTGCTGTGTATTGATTTTAAGCAGGATTATTCTTTGAATAAAAATTAAATACCGTTTTTTTTTAATCTAAGTGAGTCACTTGCTATTTTCCAAATGCCTATTATACTGCATAAAGAAGGAATGGAAGCATCAGTCTGGATGAGCCATCCCTGTAATTGATATCCAAACAAAAATGTGACATCCAAAATGTTTCTATGGCTGAAGATAGACAGTAAGAAAGAATTTTATTAGGAGAAGGCGGAGCTTCGTTCCGGCGATACAGCTGCGATCTTGGGGCTCTGAGATCGTAGCCGATATTTTCGCCCCTGGTCGGTCCTAATGGACCTAAACCGTCCCGTAGAGACGGTGATCGTGAAGGGCACTGTTCCAGGATCCCAGAGATATCGCAAAATCTCTGGTTAGATCCGGAAGAAGCCCTTTTGCTGGCGGCGGAGAGGCAGCCTCCATAGCTGCTGAAGTCGGGACAGCTCCGGAAAGAAAGTGATTGGAGTGAAGTGTGTCGGCTGGGTGAGAAAAACTCTTTAGTGTTGTAAATTTGCTGAGGTTGGAAAGTTCATTCTGAAGAGAGAAGGAAGCTGTGAGATTTTTTTTTGATTGAAATTGTTTGAGCGGCGTTTTTTAAAGTGATGTCAAATTGAGGCTTGGGGTGTTTTTTTTTTCTTTTCTCTATATTTTTCGGGAAAGATTTTATTGTGACTTTGTAGGTAACCGGATTGAATTTTCTTTTATATATATTTTTAGGCTCCCTTTGATTTTTTAATTTTCTTTAGGATAGAGGCTTCCTTTGGCTATTTTTTCTTTTTTTTTCTGTATATATTATTCCTTTTTTCCGGTTGGGGGGGAGAAAGAGCATTAAGAAACTTTGTAACACTGCCAACTAGAGGCTTGAAAGTATTTTATTTGAACTGGAAAGAATTGCAAAAAGACCTCTTCTCAAGGACATTTTAACGTGATAAGATAGAGGGAGAGCACAGCAAAATATTATTGCAGGTGCTTTCCTGGACTGTTATCAATAATACTGGAAGCTGTTCTGAAGCTGCTTTGAAGCTGCTGGAGAAGAGAGTCATAACAAGAGCCTTGGATAAATAAACAAAGTGCAGTGTGCTTTCTTATATATACCCCATTCGCTAGCCTTTTTCTAAATTTCAATTCTAGTAATATTCTTATTTTTGCCTTTTATTTTAAAGGGAAAGCCTCAGAGGTTTTTTTTTTTCTTTTTTCTTCTTTATTTTTCTTTTCTTTTTTATTGGGACTTTTTTGCTTTTCCTATTTATGTTTTTTGGACCACTTTGTTATTGTTGTTTTTTTTTGGATTATTGAGACTTTTTAATTGGATTAAGGTGTGAAGACTCTGAAGGAACTTTTTGTCTTTTCTCTTTTTGCTTTTTGCTTTTTCTTTTCTTTGCTCTCAATCAATATTATTATTTTTGGATTTGTTTGTTTTTGCCTTTTTATTTTTTCCTTTTTCATGGTGGACTATCTCGTAATTGGATTAGGGTTTAGAAGAACCTGAAGATCTTTCTTCTTCCTTTTTTCCTGTTTCTTTTTTGGTTTTGTGTCTTTTACTATTGGAGTTTTCCATTTTGGATTATAATTGGCTGCTCTAGCAGTTGGATTAAAAGTTAAGAAGAATTTGAAGCTTTGGAAGCATTGAAATGAGCAGGAAACCAATACCATCTGGCATTTCTGCTTCTACCTCTGCTTCCCCACCAGCTGGAGGACAACGTTTAATTCAGACAATGTTAAAGCAAGATAAAGAACAAGAAAAAGTAACTTTACAGATGATTATGCAAGGAATACAAGATCTCAAGATAAAATCAGACACCATTGAACAAAGGATAGAGAACATTGAACAAAGAACGGAGAAGACGGATGAAAAAGTGGAAAATATTAAACAAATGATGGTCAAGTATGAGGAGAGATTCCAAAAAATCGAGGAAGAAGGAAAACAAAGAGAGAAGAAGATTGGAAATATTGACAGTAGACTAACAGCGGTTGAACAAGAAAAAGGTGGGATGTTGAGGTGGGAGATGGAAAGGTCAGAATTTTACCTTAGATTTCAAAATATAGAAGAGGAAAAAGGAGAAAATTTGGCAGCGGTAATGATAGAAATTTTGGCAGATGCTTTGGAAATTACAGAGGAAAAGATGATGGATGGAATAGATGAGATATATCGAGTTTATACAAGATATGCGATGAGAAATAAATTACCCAAGGAAGTCCATATTAGATTTACCAAAAAATCCATTAAAACGCAAATATTACAAGTAGTAAGAGAGAAAATACTGAAATACAAAGGTAAAGAGGTTGTGGTTTTAAAACAAATACCCAGAAGAGTGAGAGAGATGAGAAGAAAATATCGATTCCTGACCAAAATACTATTGGAAAACGAAGTGAATTATAGATGGCTGATTCCAGAAGGACTAATGTTTAGGTGGCAAGAGCAGAGATATAGAATTGATTCAATTGAGAAAGCAGAACTTTTTCATGCAGAATTTTTTGGAGGAAGAAGAGAGGAAGCAGAGAAAGAGGTTTCATTAATTGAGTTTCAAGATGAACAACTGGAGACTGAAAAAGAGAAAGGAGCAGCAGGGGGACAGATGGATAGCAAAGAACAGCGTGAAGTGAGATCCACGAGAGCTGTTAGACCTAAATATAAAGCATAATCATGGAAGAAAAAAAAACTGATTACAATGAATATAAATGGGCTTAATTCAGCTGTTAAAAGAAGGAAAACTTTTCATAAATTAGAGAAATTAAAATTTGATATAATTTGTTTACAAGAAGTTCACATTAAAAAACAACATGAACAATTGTTATTACAGCCAAAATTGGGGAAAATATTTACTTCTTTGACTAAATGTAAGAAAAGAGGAGTGGTTTTATACATTAAAGAGGCTATCCCAGCAAAATTGATTTACACGGATGAAGATGGAAGAGTATTAATGGTAGAAATAATGGACAATAATATAAAAATACTCTTGATTGCAATTTATGCTCCGAACGATAAACAAGAAGAGTTTTATAAAAAGCTACACATGAAAATAATTGGACTGGACTATGTTAATATAATTATGATGGGAGATTTTAATGGAATTGTGGACAATAAATTGGACTATATAGCAACAACAACAAAACAAAATAGAAAGGCTCTCCCAAGGTCTTTTTTTAAAATGACAGATGAGTTAACTTTAAAAGATATTTGGAGAGAAAGAAATGTTAAAGCTAAACAATATACTTTTTATTCAAATAGACATTTATCATGGTCCAGATTAGATATGGTCTGGATCTCAACAGAATTAATATCCAATATTAAAGAAACAAATATTGAAACAAGTACTTGGGCAGATCATAGCCCAATGACAATTAAATGGAAAGGACAAAAAAGAAGATCGAGATGGACATTAAATAATACCATTTTAAAGGAGAAAGATTTTATACAATGGATGGAGAAGGAATTGGCTTTTTTCTTCAGAGAAAATAAAAAAGAAGATACTTCAACGCAGAATGTGTGAGATACAATGAAGGCATATGCTAGAGGTTTGATAATAGATTATACAAGGAAAAAGAATATTAGGAAAAGGCAAGCTTCTAAGGCCTTGGAAGATGAGTATAAAATTCTTGAAAAAGAATTACAGAAAATGCCACAGAAAAAGGATATTAAATTGAAGCTGGATGTAATCAAACATAAAATGGAATTAATAGAGAAAGAAGAACTGGCACAGAAAATTAGAAACTCTAAACAGAATTATTTTGGAGATGCAAATAAACCAGGTAGATGGCTAGCATATAAATTGAGAAAAGAGAAGGAATCAAGAAAAATATTGAAGTTAATAGACGAACAAGGCCAAGTTTGTTATGGGAATAAGGAGAAAAAAGAAATTATTCGAGATTTTTATGGACAACTATATAAACAAGAGAATATTGATGAAGAAAAAGTCAAACAGTATTTACAGGAAGCTAATTTACCAAAGGTACCTAAAGAGACTGAAGAAATGCTAGAAAGCAATATAACAATGATGGAACTAAATGAAGCATTTAAGAGACAAAATAATGGGAAAGCACCGGGTCCAGATGGGCTTCCAGCAGAATTCTATAAAACATTTCAAGAATCATTGAGCATTCCATTGTTAGAAGTTATGAATGAAGTTATGTTAAAAAAGATAATACCTAAAACATGGTCAGAGGCTTATATTACACTTATACCGAAGGAAGAGACTGACCCATTGCAAATTAAGAATTATAGACCTATTTCTTTATTGAATGCAGACTATAAAATTTTTGCTTCAATCTTAGCAGAAAGACTTAAAAAATATTTAAATAATTTTATTCACCCAGATCAAAATGGATTTCTGCCAAAGAGACAAATTAGAGACAATATGAGAGTAATCTTGGACACTTTGGAATACTATGAGGCTCATCCTGAAAAACAAATGGCTTTGATATTCCTAGATGCTCAAAAAGCATTTGACAACGTGAACTGGAGATTCATGTTATTATTATTGGAGCAGATGGGTTTTGCTAAAAAATTTATTCAAGCAATAGAAGCCATATATAATAAACAGACAGCAAGGGTAATGATGGAGGGGGAACTTACAGATTTTATTAATATAAGGAAAGGCACAAGACAAGGATGCCCCCTATCTCCTTTGCTATTTGTGTTGACTTTGGAAGTGTTGAATAGAAATATTAGGGATGATAAAAGCATAAAAGGAATGAAAATTAAGAAGGAAGAATTTAAGCTACAAGCTTTTGCTGATGATTTAGCTTTTATTTTGGAAGATCCGCTAGAAACAGCTCCAAAGTTACTGGAAAGGATAGAGGCATATGGAGAGGTGGCTGGTTTGAAAATAAATAAAGACAAAACAAAGATTTTGACAAAGAATATGCTATTGAGACAGAGAGAAGAACTGGCAGACCTTTTGAAAATTCAAGTTACAAATAAGGTTAAGTATCTGGGGATATATTTGACAACAAGATGTAGCACATTAAAGGAGAATAATTATATTAAACTTAAACAACAGATAATTACAGATTTGAAGAAGTGGGAAAACTTGCAATTGTCATTAATAGGGAGAATTTCGACAATTAAGATGAATATCTTACCTAGAATTTTATTTTTGTTTCAAACAATACCAATTAGGCTTGGAAAAGACTATTTTGAAGATTTAAATAAAATTATGTTGAAGTTTATATGGCAAGGTAAAAAAGCGAGAATAAAGCTAAAGCTTCTGCAAGATGCTAGAATTAGAGGAGGTTTTGGCCTGCCTAATTGGGAATTGTATTATCAAGCTGCAAGTTTGATGTGGGTTAAAGAATGGATAACATTAAGGAAACATAGGTTGCTGACATTAGAAGGGCATGACTTGCTGCTGGGCTGGCATGCTTTTTTATGGTATAAAGGAACTAAAACACAGGGTTATTTTAGAAGACATTATGTACGGGAGTCTTTGTGGTTAAATTGGGAGAAGATAAAAAGACAATGTTATTTGAAAATTCCAGTTTGGTTATCGACCATTGAAGCATTTTCCTATCCTATAATTTATAAGAAGGAACAAACAGTTAGATATGGGGAACTTTTAGATGAAAAGGGTGAACTTAAATCGATCCAAAACTTAGAGGAACAAGGTATAAGGATGAATTGGTTTTCATATGCACAAATACATTCAAGGTATGATGAAGATTCCAAAACGGAGGGATTTTATGATAAACAGACTGATTTAGATAAGATTTTGATGGGTACTGATGAGAAGGTGATTAAAAAACTATATGGTTATTTACTGGGAATTAAATTAGAGGAAGAACAAGTTAAAGAAACTATGATTGTTTGGGGGAAGAATTTTGGATATGGGATTGATTTAGAGAAATGGCAGAAATTGTGGTCTCAAAATTATAAAATGACAATGTCAACAGCATATAAAGAAAACTTGTATAAGATGTTTGACAGGTGGCACTTTCCTCCGACAAGAATAGCAAGAATGTTCAAGAACAAATCTGAAAAATGCTGGAAATGTCATCAGATACCCGGCTCGTATTACCATATGTGGTGGACTTGTGAGGATGCTAGAAAATATTGGACTATAATTCACATGTGGTTGGAAAAAATGACAAAGAAACATATAGACTTGAAACCGGAGATCTTCTTATTGGGAATTTTACCTGATATATATAGTAAAGATTTGAAATACCTGATTGTAAATGTATTAAGAGCGGCTAGGATTGTATTTGCTAAAAATTGGAAGAATGAGAAAATACCATTACAGGAAGAAATTATTAAGAAAATATTGGAATGTGCTGAGATGAGCAGATTGACATTTGAAATTAGAGAGCAAGAGGATAAACAATTTTATGAAATTTGGGATCTTTTTTATAAATGGCTAGATGATAAAATACGACAATAGAATATTTAGAATGTTAGAATGTTTTGCTATTATTTTGTTATTTGACATTATATTTATAAAGGGTTTTTTAAGGATTGATATGATATGATTATAGGATTTGTTATAGAGTAAATTGGTTTAAAGTATTGTTAGCTCATAAAGCATGAATGATTAAAAATATAGTCAAAAATAATTTTTTTTAAAGTGATATTAGGATACATAAGTTTGGATTGACGATATGAGTTGTTATGTAACATAATTGTAATTGAGACTACAGAATGAATGCACAAAAATGATGAACCAACTGACACACTTGATGTACATATGAGAGTTGATGTTTTTATGTTTTGTTTGTCTTGTTTGTCTGTAGAAAATTAATAAAATCTTTTTCAAAAAAAAAAAAGAATTTTATTAGTTGGATGTGTAAAACTGATAAATTCTCAATCAATATGTTAGGATATAGAAGTTAACTGATTTCTTCAGTAATTTTCTCTGAGTGTTGAATTTTCTCCATGGAGAAATACTTAAGGACTGTGAAAACTTTGCAGGCCATCAAAATGGATATCTTGTTCTAATGCATATGCAGATTGGGTTTCCCCCCACTTTTCATTTGGTAAAGGCAGTCACATAAATAGTGCAATATTCCCCCTCAAACTCTGAAAACACGATTTTATAAAATGGTCTGAAAAAAATCCCACAATAATTTAGAACTAAAAGCTTCATTGCTGTGACTTCAGAAAACTGTCTGGGTGAGAAGGCGGAGCTTTGTTTCGGCGATACAGCTGCGATCTCGGGGCTCTGAGATCACAGCCGATATTTTCACCCCTGGTCGGTCCCAACGGACCTAAACCGTCCCATAGAGATGGGGATTGTGAAGGACACTGTCCCAGGATCCCAGAGATATCACAAAATCTCTGGTTTGATCCAGGAGAAGCCCTTTTGCTGGCGGTGGAAAGGCAGCCTCCATAGCTGCTGAAGTCGGGACAGCTCCGGAAAGAAAGTGGCTGGAAAGAAAGTGTGTCGGCTGGGTGAGAAACTTCTTTTGTGTTGTAAATTTGCTGAGATTTGAAAGGGCATCCTGAATAGAGAAGAAACCTGTGAGATTTTTTTTTTTTTTGACAAAAACTGTTTGAGCGGCGTTTTTTAAAGTGATGTCAAATTGAGGCTTGGATTTTTTTTTCTTTTTCTTGCTTTTTTGGGGGGACTTTAGTGTGACTTTGTAGGTAACCGGATTGATTTTTCTCTTATATATATTCTTATGCTCCTTTTGATTTTTTAATTTTCTTTTAGGATAGAGGCTCCCTTTGGCTATTTTTTTTTTATAAATTATTTCTTTTTTCTGGCTGGGGGGGGAAGAGCATTAAGAAACTTTGCAACACTGCCAACTAGAGGCTTGAAAATATTTTATTTGAATTGGAGAGAACTATAAGAAGACTCCTTCTCAAGGACATTTCAATGTGATAAGATAGAGGGAGAGCACAGCAAAATATTATTACAGGTGTTTTCCTGGACTCTTATCAATATTTCAACACTTAAGGCTTGGCTTTGAAGCTGCTGGAGAAGAGAGTCATAATAAGAGCCTTGGATAAATAAATAAAGTGCAGTGTGCTAAAATATATATATATATATATATATATATATATATATATATATATATATATATATATATATATATATATATATATATATATATATTCTTAAGTTTTCGTGGGTACTTACATGTCTGGCATTCAGCTTTGTTCGGGTATTTTCCCACGTCATAGTAGTGGTGCTTTTAAAGTTGTAGCAACGTTTCTGTAAGAAGCCTGATGATGGCAGATGAGATTCTGCTGAAACACATTAAGACTGAACTATGCACCCTGACTAAAATATTGACAGCGAACGGCTTCCACAAAAGCAAAATCACCAACTTGATCCACAAAAGCACACTGAGACATAATAGAGACCCAGAAGATGAACAGACCCATGGAACAGCTGTCCTGCCCTACATAAGAGGCACTACAGACAAAATTAGTAAGATTCTATACAGACACCACCTCAAGACTGCCTTCAAAACAGACAGAAAAATAGCAGCCATCCTCAGGAACCCCAAAGACAAAATTGACCTGGAAAACCAAGGCATATATGAAGTCCCCTGTGCATCACGCCCGGCCACATACATTGGACAGACCAATAGAAGAATAAGCACCCGCCTGGATGAACACAAAAATGCAGTCAAAAAGCTGGAACACACTTCCTCACTTGTCCAACACATGGAAGCCACAGGTCATAACATCAACTTCAATGGCACCAAAACCCTAGCCACCATAGAAAATCCCAGCCACAGAATCATCAGAGAAGCCATAGAGATTGAAAAAAGACCAGAAAGCATGAACAGAAGAGATGATTCCACCAGGCTGTCAATCATTTGGAAGCCTGCACTCACAAACAAAAAAATCTCCACACCACAAGCCAGGCAAACACCTGGGCACAAACAGATCCCCCCTGATACCTCCAGCTCAAACACACCCCAACCAGGCACCCAGATGAAACCCAGCTTCCTAACGAATGATAGCCGTCCATTTACCCGAAGCCAAGCTGCACTAAAGGCCTCCAATAAAGTAACACAATGTTGCCAGCCAATCAAGATACAAAAAGAGCCCCCCCCTCAAAAAAAAAAAACAGACAGAAGATATTAGTAGCAGAACACAGCACACTCCAAGACCAATAAACACAGACCAAGACTCTCAACCAATCAGGAGGAAGAAAAAACCATTCTGACACAGCAATAGGCTGCCCCAAATTTAAATCTGAAACCACTGTAAAAGTCTGACTCACAGACAAATACCATACAGAAGCCTGATGATGGCAGATGAGATTCTGCTGAAACGTTGCTACAACTTTAAAAGCACCACGTGGGAAAATACCCGAACAAAGCTGAATGCCAGACATATATCAGCCTTTTTGTAAATTTCAATTCTAGTAATATTCTTATTTTTGCTTTTTATTTTAAAGGGAAAGCCTCAGAGTTTTTTCTTTATTTTTCTTTTTTTTCTCCTTATTTTTATTGGGATTTCTTTGCTCTTTCTATCCATGTTTTTGGACCACTCTGTTTTTCTTTTTTGATTATTAAGACTTCTCAACTGGATTCAGGTGTGAAGAACCTGAAGGAATTTCTTCTTTTCTTTTTGTTCTTTTTTGCTCTTAATCAATATTATTATTTTTGGGTTTGTTTGTTTTTTTCCTTTCTATTTTTCCTTTTTTATGGTGGACTACTTCATAATTGGATTAGGGTCTAGAAGAACCTGAAGATCTTTCTTCTTTTTTTTTCCTTTTTCTTCTTTGGTTTTGGGCCTTTTACTATTGGATTTTTCCATTTTGGATTTTTTTTGGTTATTCTACCAGTTGGATTAAAAGTTAAAAAGAATTTGAAAATTTGGAAGCATTAAAATGAGCAGGAAACCAATACCATCTGGCATTTCTACTGGGCTTCCAGGCTTAAACTTTGCACAGGCAAAGTTTGCAGGCGGGAGAGTCTTCCCGCTGAGGAAAAGGAAGGGTTCCGCCCAGTGGGCGGGTGGGCGGGCTGCTTGGAGGAGGCGACCCAGTGGCGCTCCGTGTTTCCCCTCTACTGCGCTGTGCAAAATTTAAGCCTGGAAGCCCTTTCGGCTTCCTTTTAACTCGCGGGCGCTCGCGCCTAACTCCGAGCCGTGTGGCGGAGGGAAGCCCAGCGGGTGGGCGGGCTGCTTGAAGGAGGCGACCCGGCCACGCTCCAGGCTTCCCTCTGCCATGTGGCTTGGGGCCAGGTGCGAGCACCCACGAGTTAAAAGGAAGCCGAAAGGGCTTCCAGGATTAAACTTTGCACAGGCAAAGTTTGCAGGCGGGAGAGTCTTCCTGCCAAGGAAAGGGAAGGGTTCCGCCCGGTGGGTGGGCGGGTGGGCTGCTTGGAGGAGGCGACCCGGCCGCGCTCCAGGCTTCCCTCCGCCGCGCGGCTCGTGGCCAGGCACGAGCGCCCGCCATGCAGTGGAGGGAAGCCCGGAGTGCCGCTAGGTCGCCTCCTCCAAGCAGGCCGCCCGCCCGCCCGCCAGGCAGGACCCTTCCCACTCATCCCTTGGGTGTCTGCCTCGTTCCTCTCTCAGTCGCTCTCTCACTCCTCCACCAGCCCAGAAAACAAAGAGAAAAAGAGGCGAATAGTTATTATTCTCAGCCGAAACAACCAGAAACGAAGGCAGGCAGGCAGAACGGAGCACTGGCTTGAACCGTGGGTGGCTGTGTGGGGGTGAATGGGCGCTTCGGAGGAGCTGCGCCAACAGGAAGCCACCCTGCCGGCTTCTTTGAAGCAGTTTCTTCCTGGGCTGGTGGAGGAGTGAGAGAGCGACTGAGAGAGGAACGAGGCAGACACCCGAAGGATGAGCGGGAAGGGTTCTGCCTGGCAGGCGGGCTGCTTGGAGGAGGCGACCCGGCAGCGCTCCGGGTTTCCCCTCCACTGTGCGGCTTGGGGCCAGGTGCGAGCGCCCGAGAGGAAAAAGCAAGCTGCAAGTTGCTGGGAAGTGCTGGGAGCCGCTGTCATGGTGAGCGGCTCATCAGGCACGTATGCGAGGAGGAGGGCTTTTAAAGTGCCGCCCGAGCAGGGCCGCCGAGCCGGGAAATGGGGCACCAAGGCAGGGCAAGGCTCCACCAGCAGTGGCCGAGCTTTAGGTGGGCTTGGATGCCCCTGAGTGCGGTTTGCTGTTTGTTCTCTCCTGGGACTCACGTTTGGAAAGCGTGGAAAGTAGTAGCAGGAGCAGCCGCAGTGTTACTTTTTCTTATATATATATAATATATATATATATATATATATATATATATATATATATATATATATATATATATATATATATATTATATATATATAATATAATATAATATAATATAATATAATATAATATAATATAATATAATATAATATAATATAATATAATATAATATAATATAATATAATATAATATAATATAATATAATATAATATAATATAATATAATATAATATAATATAATATAATATAATATATAAACTCAAGACAAACACCATACAGAAGCCTGATGATGGCAGATGAGATTCTGCTGAAACGTTGCTACAACTTTAAAAGCACCACATGGGAAAATACCCGAACAAAGCTGAATGCCAGACATGTAAGTACCCGCGAAAACTTAAGAAAACATATATATATATATATATATATATATATATATATATATATATATATATATATATTATAAAGGGCCCATTATTGGTTCAGTCCTCGAACATAGATCTGATTTTCCATGTGGCCCCCGACAGAAATTAATTGCCCACCCCTGGTGTATAGTCTGTAGGAAATTCAGAACCTTAAAAAAACAAAGGTAAATTATATTGCACGGAAATGTCTTCTTGTAATCATACACTTTTTAAAAAGTTATCCTCTACCCACATATTATGAAGTGAACACATTGTTTTACTATTTCTAGGGTTTTTTTTCCCTCCCCTATACGAGAATGTGCTGAAGCTGAAGGTCTAAACACATTGGTATTGCTGCAAATAAACACTCAGTTGTGATTATTTGTCTTGTAGCTATGCTGGCTGAGGAATTCTGGGAGTTGAAGTCCACAAGTCTTAAAGTTGCCAAGTTTGGAGACCCCTGCTGTAAACCAATCGTTTGAGAGAAAGGCACAAAGTCAGCAGGATGACCTTGGTCCAGTCATTCTCTCTCAGCCCTTGGAAGACAATGATGGTAAATCACTTCTGAAAACCTGTCAAATAATATTCAAGAACTATTCTAAACAGTTGCCAGTCAACATTGACTTGAAGGAACATACACACACAAAACAGTGCTTGGGTAATTAAGTTTGAATGATACAGTACCAAAAACTAGGATTCCCACAGTACATTTTCCTTTGATATTAAAGAAGAAGAAAATGTGGAAAAATAGAAGCACAAAAGATCCCATATTATAGTGGCACAAATTACAGTGAACTACTTCTAGATACCTATGCAAATGGTGGTGGCACTATGTAGGAATGAACAAAAAGTTAAATTTAACTCTGGATACAACTCATTTGTTTTCCATAAAGGCAAGTACACAATTGCATGTATTTCCCACCTTTCTTAAAACTTCAGCTAGAGCAGCAATGGGGAAAGATGTGGGGATATGAGATTAATTCAGAGCTGACAAAGACATTAAAACATCACAATTAAAATTTTCCTGTCTGTGTCTTAACAATTCTATGAGGCATTTTTAAAAATATTACCTCGAAACTTGTATCTTCTTTGCAAACTGAGTGCCTATTCTTATCATCTTCCTATTGTCTGAGGCAATAAGGAAAACAAAAGATAATTAAGATTGTCAGAAGCTTTCTATCTGACAGGCTGCAATTTATTCAAATATGCTTTTGGCAACAAATGGCTTTTACAATCAAATATGCTCAGCGTGGCATATGATTAATTAGGTTGCTCCTGCTGCTGTTACCAAGGCAGCAACAGAGTGTCATAACAGATGTGCAATGAGTGGTATGGCCATAACAAGAGGACTAAATTCCCCTTGAACTCTTGAGGCTATGACCTTATAAAACCAGCAGGTATAATTGATTCAATATTGACCCTGAAAAGCGTTGCAAAAACTGATCAAGCTTTTTTTTTTATTTTAAGTCACCTCCACTGTGTATTGAAAACTGCTCAGAGTTGATGGAATATCCTTATAAGAAACTGTGCAGTAAAAATGTTTTTGGATTCCAGATTGATACATTGAGTCGGGAAGTAGGGGGTGGGAGAAGAACTATTGAAACTATCCAATCTAAACTTCTGCTCAAATGCAGGAATCCAAGTTAAAGCAACTCACACAGATGGCTGTTTAGCTTCCAGTTGAACACAACTGGTATACCATCTCTTTGAATTAGTTCCACTGTCAATTGTGTGTATGCAATAAGAGGTCTCTATGAATGTGTATATGAACACATATGTGCATATTACTATTCCAAGCATCAGCATTGTATGTAACAGATCATCTTAATTATCTAGGAAACATATATGTACTTTAAGTTTAAGTTGTTGAAGGCTGATTTGGAGAAATAAATAATTTGATTTTATTTGATTTGCCTTACAAACTTGCTGTTCAACACTAGCAAGTACAAAAATAAATGCAGTTCATGTTGTTTCTAATGATGCTTGCAATTGCATTCAATACCATCAACCATGGCAGTGTTGTGGATTTTATATATCCTGTGGCACTTGGCTATTCTTTCACTTTACAATGTTTTTGATCCCCCTTTGCTAAGAACCCACCTAACATGCTGTTGGAAAAATTCTATTTGCTTTCTTAAAATATGAAAGCCCTTGGGACTCTCTGCTTAAATGTTTTTGTTTTTTTTACTGTGTTCATGGGAGACATCATCAGAAGTTTAGACAGGGAGTCATCATCAACTCAATGATAGCCAGCTTTGTGTCTCTTTTTGAACTGGCTTCAAGAAAGCAGTCCTAGAACTATTTTCTAGAAAAATTGCTGGACTGAACAAATTTAGGCTTAAATCAGGCGAGGTGTATTTATGGTAGATAAGCAAATTCTGATTTGAGAGTTCAGTCTGTTCTTGATGAAGTTGCACCCTTTGAAATAGATTTCTCATGCTTGGGATGTTTCTGAAGTTCACATTAAACCCTAAAGGTAATTGATTACCTTTAGATGTGAAATGTACACAATGTTTATTCCTTTCAAAAGACATTGATCATTGTCTTATAAAGTTCTCATTTACATTTCTACAATTAACTCCATAACTATTTTGAAAGAATGTTCAAAACTTCATCTATTGGACATTGTGATAACCAGGTTCTTTTCTGATATGACCTGAGTTGAAACTATTGATTCTTTAAAAAATTAAATAGCTTGAGGCAAGGACAGGAATCTCCCTTATGAATTTGAATTTGCTCTGCTGTGAAGGCCAATAGCCAACCTATGACCATGCTGAAAAGGATGCCCAACCTGTGTAAAAAGGCTTTATTGGTTAGCAAACTGATATGAGAAATGTAACATATTATTATAAGGAAGTGGTCACAGCTGCAAATATTAAAAGAAGCAAAGAGTTTCACCTATAAAGAACCAGACAAGAGATGGAGTAGATGGGACTTCAGAAAATGTGCAAGCTCTATATCTAATTGTACACACAACCACCTATAAAATCCCTGACTAGAATTTATACATTGTTTTCCTAATTTGCTGATATTGTAAATTATATTTATAAGGAGGTGGTCTGTATCTCTAAATACTGACAATCACTATCTTTTGTTTCATTTATCAAGGTATTATAGTCTTTAAAACAAATGTAGAATACATAAACATTAGAATAACATATCCATCATATACATTAGAATAACATATCTTTGTGGAACCATCCTTGTATATCTAATCTGAGTTATAAAATTTATTTATTCTCTGTTTTTCTATACCTAATCTACTCAACCAGTAGACTGCCCAGAATCACTCTGTGAGTGAGATGGATAGTCTTTAAATTTGATGTATACATAAATAAAAATTAATCTTATAGTTGAAACCTGGTCCTCATCAGCCATTAAAGGTTATGAACATGTAGATTTTTCTCTTACATTTTCAGTTGTCTCAAGGAAGGTTTTCATTTAAACTCGACTATTAAAATGGCACAAAGAAATTAAAAGCTGTCGTATTTAGAGCAAACCCACTAGAAAAAGTAGTTATGATTAATAAGTTTTGTTGATTGAAAACATCTAATTTAGATAAGATTACATCTGAGTTTTACTTTTTGTGTATCACTTGGCATTTTTAGGAAGTTAAATGTAATTTAAAATTTACATTTTAATTTTACCACTTTTAACTTTTACAAGTTTTAGTGCCATTTTAAGATGTTTTCTACTTTGCTTTTAAATTTTTGCAATTGTAAGTCACTTAGGGAATTATTGGGTGGAAACACATTTTATAAATAAATAAAAATAATTACAACTAAAGTTGGAAAACTACAGCAAAAACTTTTGTAAAATTGCTGATTCCTCCTCAGTGTGCATTCAAATAGTTCTAACGTTTAGTGAGTGGTGACAGATATGACAGTATTTGAAAGAGTGGGGAAAAAACAATCAATGGCTTTGGAAAACAACATGAAATATTGGTATGAGTGGGAAGTTGAAGACTTTGACATGGCAGTTCCTATTAACAGTCCCAGCCAAAAACAAGACAAAGGCTATTAATCACTTAAATATAAGATATGATCCTTCGGGATGTGTTGAACTGTATATGGGTTGCTAGACAGGAACAGATTAGCTTGGGGAATAGAATGAGGTACATTTAATTCAATTTTTTGAAACTAGCATAGTTCTATATTATTTCTGTAATAAAGAACATGTATTCAGTACTTTGTCAAATCACCATCAATGGATGGTTAGTAAATATAGTACTAAAAATATATATGGAAATTAACCCTTTTAGAAACATGGGGAATATGATAAATTCTTTGCTTGTGGAATTATACAGAATTAAGTGATGGGTTGACTACTTGCACAGCCTAATTTACTATTTCCCAGCAGTCCCTTAAAAACTAGGCTTTAAAATATGAGTGATCCTTCAGAAAAATTTTTAAGAATGTCAGATGTGGGAGCTGAAGGGTACAGATAGTTAAAAAAAATATCTCCTTCATGAACTAAATGATTTCAGTTCATGTAAATGCAGCATTAGACTCCACCAAATAAATTAAATGGGCTGCTGAATATAGGAACTCTCCAATAAAAGTAGCATTGCAATAAATAAAATGAAAATCACATGCTGTTGTTTATTACTGTATTCTGAATATAGAAGAAAAGGAATGATGGGAGTTTCATGCATAATAAAATCAGTTAATTCAATGTTAAATAAATTCTGGAAAACACATAATTAAGAATATGCTTATACAACTTTTACAACTAGATAAAAGCAGTCAATGTTGGTTCAATTCACTGAATTTGAAATGAAGCCAAAATGGACAAAATGACTATCAAATAGATTTAAATCAATAGATTATTGTTTTGTGAAAGTTTTTGTTCTATTTAATTTTACAAAAATGAAATCAACTTTACTAAAGAGAAGAACGGTGATTAATTAGGAACAGAGAAAATACCCATTCTGATATCTTACTCTGAGACTATAAAAACAACCACTTGGGAATTAACCACTGCAATTATGCATTTTCTGCTAGATATGCAAAAATAATGCTCTGAACTTTCAAGTTAAAGAACTGTTATAACACCACAGAAGTCACAACATATTGCCTGACCAGAAGGTATCTAATTTCATATTTTTGTTTATTCCTAAAATAATCTAAGAAATTAGGTTTCCATATAGAAATGAAACTATTTTAAAATGTCAAGAATACATTAACTATATCAAAAAAATATTTCTTATATTTTGCATAGAATGCAAAATTATGTAACTATAGCAAAGAATTAAATTCTTGGAAGCTCTCTCTTAAAAAATCAAATAATGAACTATAATAAGAATTTCTTTCTTTCTTTCTTTCTTTCTTTCTTTCTTTCTTTCTTTCTTTCTTTCTTTCTTTCTTTCTTTCTTTCTTTCTTCCTTTCTTTCTTTCTTTCTTTGGCATTAATACAAAATCTCATTGAGTGGTTTCAAACACATTTTCCTAGATTTCTCTCCATCCAGGCTACGTTGTCATTTATGACTTGCACACCATCTAAATTTCTTCATTTGTTTGTATTTTTCTTTCTTCCTTTTTCAGCCTCTACCCACAATCTCTCACTTTCAGAAAAAAAAACTCACAAACTTTTTTTCAAGTAAGGTTAAGAAATTAAAGAAGTGTACTGCTTTACCAATATACCTAATTTCATATATCAGAAGTTCTAGATCATGCTACTTTCTCTAAATATTTTACCAACATTAAAAATGCATTTTCTATCCAATGTAACATTTGGCTGGAACTGCATGTGTCCGTTACCTGTTAATGGCATCTACAAATATAGATGAAATTTTCCACTTTATGTTGTTGCTCAGGGGCTACAATTATAAATTAATTTCAGCAACACATTCACATCAGAGAAAAATTTACTGAAGCCCATTGAAAGAACTAAATGCTTGGTTCTTGTTATACAAACTATATTGAACCTGTTAACTTCACATGAATCAAATTTATTAGCAAAACACTGAAAAAAACAGAAGCACAGATTTTCAACTGAAATTTTTTTTTAAAAGTGTTATGCCTACAATAAAATTAATGTAGTTGCAAAACATTCCCCCCCAACTTCTTTGTCTGTCCTTAAAGCATAAATCACCTCTTCATCCACTACAACTGACATATATAATATATTGTTCAATGAAAACAACTACAACTACCACTAACATGGCTGCCAACTCTCACGCAATCAGCGTGAGACTCACGCAAATCAACCAATTTTGACTGTCTCACTCTGATAAACGAAATCTCACGCTAAACCCCCAAAATGGAATGAACAAAAATAAATATATCTCTACATTCTCTGATATTCCGAATATCGATATGCCCAAGCCCAAAGTTTCGAGAAGTGAAGCCTCCGATCCTGGACGGCTTCAGAGGGCGAACAGAGCATGTGCGAGAGGACGTTGCCCTCATTGATTTCTGTACTGGGGTGAGGAGAGAATTCCACGCTGCAGGAAGCGGTTGCTCCTTTCCACTCTAGGATGTCACAACTCTCTGGGCTTAACCCTTGCGCTGCACTCTGCTCTGGCAGGTGGAGATGAGAGAGACGAACTCTCTATCCCCCATGAAGTACGACTACAGGGCATCCCTGGGCCTTTCTCGAGAGCTGAGCTCCCATCATCCCCTCCCCGCACCCGTCTGGTCTCAAGGCCGCTGGGATTGGGGCACAAAGGCACGTCCCTCTCTGGCCTCCCTCTCGCAAGGGGAGCTGCCGTGGCTGGCCTCTTGCGCGCCTCGGCTTCTCTCGCTCCCCAGCCTGATGGGAAGTCCCTGGAGAGGGAGGGGGAAGAGGGGGGAGGGCTCCTTCCCGGGTACATTGTGTCCCTCCCCCTGCCCTTTGCACCTAGATATGCGCCCCCCCCAGCCTCCCCTGGGTCCAAGAGGCTGCAAGAGGGTCTGGCAGGGAGGAGCCTCTCCAGGAAGGGGGTCCCGCCAGAGGGCAGGCTGGAGTGGGGCGGGGGGGCTCGCAAGGAGGGGGGGTTCCTGTCCCCTCCGAGCCCCAATCGCAGCCGGTGCAGGAGTTTCTCTCTTTTTAGGCTTCTTTCCCCACTTGATGCCAGGAACGTTTGGATGCTCTTTGGGAGCCCCTGGGAAGGAATCTCGCCTTGAGGGGTCTCCCCACAAATGCCAAGCAAAGGGGGGGGGAAGTGGCCACTGTCCTCTCCTCTCTCCCCCAGACAATCCAGGACTTCCCTGCAGGGGAGCAGCTGATGGCAGCATTGCTGGGGGTCCCATGCACAGACTGGGAGGGGGGCGTTTGGGGAGTGAAGGACACCAGCCTCCCCCCCCATTCTGTGTGTTTGTGTGTGTGTGTGTCCATCTGCCTGCCTGGCCCTTTCCGACCCTTCAGCTGGACTGTGAGGCTGGTGGGTCCAAGACTCAGCCTGGATCCCCCTCCCCTCCGCAGGTGGGAGGCCCAGAGGGTGGGAGAGGGCTGGGAAGGGCCGTTTCTGCCCAGCTCCAAGGCCGGGAACCCTGGCAAGGCCCCCTCCACCCCCGGGGCCATGTGAGGGAGGCTTCTGTGGCCCTGAAGAGGCAGCCTGGAGGGGCCGGATCCCAGGCACTTGGGACGCCCCTCTCAGCCAGGGACCCTGGAGGAGGAGGAGAGCCGGAGCAGCCCAAAGGGATGGAGCAGATGGGCAGAGGCTCAAGAATGTGGACCCTTTCCGGCCAAGATGGTCAGTGAACTGCATTATTAATATCTTACAAATCCAGTTCAAGTACATTGGTGCTGCTTGCATGTATGTATGTATGTATATGTCCAAATCATGACTAAAGTATGCATCAGATTGCACCATTTAAAATGTAAAATTGTCAAAGCTCCCTACCGTGGAAGGGGGGACACCCCCCTTCCACACCATCCCCCCCTCGGTCGCTCCGCTCCCTCGCAGTGTCTCACTCCGAACTATCACTCAAGGTTGGCAGCCCTGCACTAATAATAATAAAGATAATTATGACATCTGAAAAAGTATTGTGGTTATTCAGTTTTCCAGTATTAGTTTAGCAACTGTAGGTTTTACTTAGGAGATTATGAATTGCTGGGTAGCTTCAGATAAAACAGACTGTAAGTGTTTTAAAGGATAATAAAAGTTGTGGTGAAAAGCAAAGGGAAGAAAGTTGGAAAGTGAAACAAAATAGTTGAAGTGCAATGCAGCAATAAAGTGAGGGTGAGCTGCAATAGAAGCAAGGAAAAAAAGATGTTAGATAAATAAGATTCTGTTTGGACAATAGAGACTTAATTGCAGCCTTGGTTATTCTATATCTTTGTGAGCAACACTGTGGAGAGCTACATCCCAGAAAACAGCAAGAAGGACTGACCAGTGACGAGCTGCTGAGATTTTATCAGGAAAAGTAGACGGCTATAGAAATTGAATTAATATCCATCAGCTCTATAGTAATTACAGGTTACAGCAGATGAAACTGTAAGGCCCTGAGCATGGGAGATATGGCATGTTTGTATGTCAGTGTTGACTCAGGATGGAATACTTCCTGCAGTTTTTTTTTTTTTTTAAGTGGCTTACAATTGCTGTCTTCCTAGAGCTGAGTGTGTGTGATTGGCCCAAGGTCACTCAGCTGGTTTTGTGCCTGAGGTGAGACTAGGCCTCCCAGTTTCGAGTCAGATGCCTTAACTTCTACAACTGAGATTCTGGATAATGTTTGACTAAAGAGGAATGTTGGTTATAAATAAAATAAAAGATTTGGGAAGATCTGGACAGAAAGTTTAACTCCCTGAATATATCGCAATTGCTTAAGCTAAATTGGTTGAGATAGACCTAGTAACCCTCCCCCCCCAAAAAGTAAAGTGGCTGAATACAGGTTTTAAGTATTGTGCGGGTTCCATATCATGTATCATAGATGTGAGCGGTCTCTGATAGGGACTCCTTCCCCTCAAGTGAGAGATCAGGAAGAGGTTGGAATGAGGAGATGTGATAGAATTACAGAGTTTTACATAATCTGAAGTATTCATGGATTAGATTTGGTACATAGCTTGAGTGAATATTAATTTCACATTCTGGCTTAATAAGGAAAATAATGTGCAGAATCTGATAGACTAACTTTAGAACTGAAAAATAAGGGGGAATCAGAATATTATGATACTTGGAATAAGTTTTATCAATGGTTGCAAAAAAGAGGGGAAGGTCAAAACAAAAATAGCTAGGATGAATAGATCTAGAATGAAAATACTGTACCAATAATATGAACGTTAATGGCTTAGTAATATTTTTGTATGTATGGTAGAGTAATGCCAAAACGGTTGCACTGTGTTTGATACTTATAGTTGTAAACAATACAAATATATTTAAACAAAGAAAAAAGAAACCAGACACAGTTCCTATGCACACAGAGTGTTAAAAGGGAGGCTTACCTCTGCAAATGGCAACAGCAGCCAAAAAAGCAATTAATTGTAGATAAGACTTAGTTGAGTAAGACAAGTTTCCAAGTGGAGCAGTCTGAAGTCAAGCCAAAGATTTACAATGCCAGATCAAGAAAGAGACAAGGTACCAATTAGTCAATAAGCTAGAGTCATAAATAATTAGATTCCAGCTGTCCCAATAGACAATCCAGAAACTTGGAGTTGCTTCTAGCAAAAGACCAATTGTTCCTATGGAAACGTAAATGCTCTCTCTGATCAATATGCACAGTTATAGTCAAAACTTGCTGGTGGAAGGAAAAAACTACTACAGGCTCACCATATGATTTTGTGAGTTTCTTGGCAGACATGAAATCAATTGGACAGAATCCACGAGTGAATGAGAGGCATCTTGTAATGTTATATGAGATTCTTCTGAATTTCTTGCACTTGAAGAAGTACATAGATTCTCTATACCATGAACTCTACCAACTGTGACCTGGCATCTTTGGGTAGCCAAGCAAACTATGAGTTGCTGAATCAAGAAAAAAAAGTAGGGTCTCTTCTGAGAGAAGGAATAATGCCATCAATTTTGAAAAATATAGTTGTCTGATCTCTTTTGAAAAAGTCCTCCTGGGCTTCCTGGGGAGCATTAGTGAAGCAGGAACAGGCTGATCATCATGGTGAAAAAACAGGCCCCAGTAAATGGATCAGCTCCTTGGATTTCTTTTCCAGATTAAGGACTAGGATCCTCTTTCAAGTTTGCTCTATTCAGAGTGTTAAGTTCTGCGCATGGGTGCAAGGAGCGGAAATGAGGCAGTGAACAGTGAACTTCAACTCTTTATTAAGCATACTGAACAGAGCAATCACCTAGGGCAGCAGCAGCCCTTTTATAGGGTTGGCTGCTGTCCTATTAGCCAATGAAAAACATGGAAATGTTAAACCCTTGAACCAATGAGAGTTGGCCCGTTAACAGCCAATAAAATTTCCCAGAAAGGACCAATCCGATGTCGCTATTATCGGCCAATCAGAAGTGTAGGATTAGAACCCTGCTTTTTACTTAAGGTTGTTAAAACTTTATTAAACGCCTTTATTAGTTAATAACACAGAGTCTCCCTGCAAAGAGATTGTAAAATAACAATCTCCAGCAAGTTTGACAGCTCTGCAAGCCAGGGGGAGAAAACATCTTACCTAAGCCATAATTCAGGGACACTGCTTCATAGACTTCCTCTTTTAACTACTTTAGGAAGTTGCTTATTAATGATTTTCTGGAGGTTAAGACTCTTCTGAAAGATGACAAGGAGATTTTTCTCTCCACCCCAGACAAAAGAAACTCTACGTAAGTTTAAGGATTTTCAAGAAAGGCTTTAATTTTTTGGAAAACAGTAAAAGAGGGCCTAGAATGTTGATTTTGCAAAGTTAAGGGGCAAGATGGACTTGAAAGGATAATTTCTGTGGGGTGTTTAAAAATTAATAAAAGAATTAATAAAAGCATTTGAAATTAATTGTAAGATATCCTCCAATGGGAAAGTTTTGTTGATTGGAAAATAGAAGATAAGAAGGGACCTGAAGGAGAGAAACAAAATATTACTTTTAAAGGAGAAAAGATCTATTAGCAACACTATTTGACTATAGAAGCAATTAAGACTGTTTGGGAACAATATACTCAAAAGTTATTATTAAGATCCTTTGATACTATAACAGAGGATATAGAAGAACTGGATAAAAGAGAGACTGCAATTAATTTGAATATGGATTTGGAGTTTTAAAAATATTTAATTACAAAAGTGAAATAAAAAAATGATATTGTGGATCTGAAAATGGATTTAAATGTGCCAGGGTATAAAAGTGATGTGGAATAAATACCAAAATAGATTTATAAATGAAATCAGTTGATGTTATAATAAATAAAGAGGATGTACAAATAATAAATCAGAAGACTGACTTGGAAAGTCACCTTATCTTGGATTTACAAAAGGAATGTATGGAATTAAGGAATTGTTCAAACTGTTCCTGAAAAAACCCAAAGAAAAAAATCATAAGAAATAAAGTTATGGGACATTACTTGATGGGACTACAGATCTTTTGTTTTGTTTGTTGATAGCCGAAACAAAATAACTAACTGATAATTCTCTATGGCAATTAAAAAGATTCTTGGCACTTTACTAACATCAGTAGAAATACCATAAAGCACTCACAGGAAAAGAACATAAAAATAATTAATTAAAAAATCATTATAATTAGTTCTGGTGATTTTAGTTCATCCTCTGCAAAATAACTCAGTTTTTAAAAGTTTGTAGGAAATCAGAGAGGGTTTTTTTTTTACAAAATCAAAGTATATGAACCCCATAAAAGAAGAGCATCTATGAGTCTCCGTTCCTCTTATTTCCCAAAAGGAAGATTTACAAGCAGTTTCTCCTGTGATATCCAAATTAGGTGGGTCAAAACTGAGTTGAGATAATGTTCCTGCAACTACACCAGGGATAGCCTTGTAAGGCCTGGTGTTGTGAATGAATAATACCAATAAAGTTATCTTGAGCTTGAAGTCAAGTGCAGGGTTCTGGCCCTGCACTTCTGATTGGCTGTTAATAGCAGGATCGGATTGGTCCATTCAGGAGCATCTGATTGGCCATTAACAGGCCATTCCCATTGGTTAATGGAGCTAGCGCTCCAGGTTTGCTATTGGTTGAATAGTTAATAAGTTGCCTATATAAGGAAGGCTATAGCAGCCCTCCATTTTGAGCTGTCACAATATATAAATAAAGAGTTTGAAGTTCACTGTTTCTACCGGCTCGTCTCCATCATTCGCACCCATGCTCTAGACTTAACACTGGCGACGAGGATGGAATTGGATGACATCAGAGCCAATTAAGACAACCAAGCACGTGGCTGAAGCGCACAACGGCGGAACCATGTCCGGCGGCATAGTACCACCCGCTCCATTTGATCTAGCTCAAGAGGACTGGGCGTCCTACATGGATCGTTTTCAAATGTTTTTGGAAATGAATAATCTGAAGGATGCCACACCCGGGAAGAAACAGGCGGTATTCCTAATGCACTGCGGCCCGACGGTATTCAAAATGGCTAAGGCATTAGCAAAACCGGTGGAAGCGAAGGCCATGGACTGGGACATCCTCGAACCGCGACTGAGGGCCCACTATGCACCAACCGTTCCAACGCTCGTAAGACGACACGAGTTCTATCAAAGAAACCAGCGGAAAGGAGAAAGCGTCGTGGATTTTGTTGCAGACCTCCAGAACTTGGGAGGACTTTGTGATTTCACCGACCTAGAAGAGGCCTTGAGAGACCGAGTAGTCCTCGGGCTAGACGCTCTAAACGTACAGAGCAAAATAATGGCAAAGGGTGACAGCACCCTTAAAGACGTCATAGCTGAAGCTACAGCAGTGGAGGCGACCAAGAAGTCGGCTGCCCAACTACGCTGAAATTGCGCTACAGCACACCCACCGGCCATCGAAGTTTCACCTAACGCAGAAGGGCAGCTGAAGACGGCCCACCATGAGGACCTCTCTTCATCGTCAGACAGCGACGAAGAAGAGGTTCATCGCCTGCGGTCCGATCGGGACTGTTACCCAAAGGGCCAACCATTACCGCTCCGACTGCAAATTCCGTGATGCGCTCTGCCACGAGTGCAGGAAATGAGGCCACATCGGATGGGTCTGCAGAAGCCTCCTTGGACCCAGCCAGACCTCGAACAGAACCAACGTCCGCCAATTGACAGGGAATCGCCCTGTCAGGTGAGAACCAGTAAACTACTCCTACAGAAACCGACCCGTGAATCGTCCAGTGAGATGGGAAGAGGCCCACCAAACACTCATTATTGGCAATGCCTCTTTACTAGACGCTAAGAAAATTCGGGTTAACGTGAACATTGAAAATCGACCCTGCCAAATGGAAGTTGACTCGGGATCGTCTCTTTCAATGATCTCATGGAAGACCCTCAAGCAACTCTTCCCCACTATCCAGCACCAAGACCTTCAATTCCAACGGCTCGTGTTAAAGGACTACCAGGGAAACCGAATTCCAGTCGCAGGATCCAGTCGAGTCCGGGTTGCATTCAAGAACCGCATGGCGTACTTACCCCTGACGGTGATCGATAAGGACTGGCCTAGTCTGTTAGGCCTGCAATGGTTCGCACCACTCGGCATTGAAGTGGCTGGAATTAACCGAATCGGCGGCAGTGATGGGGAGGAAGACCTCGCCCATGAATTCGGGGACATCTTCGAGGAAAAGCTAGGCGAGTACAAGGGGACCCCGATATCCTTTAGCCTTAATCCAAAGATAGCTCCCATCCGCCTTAAGCCTCATCGAGTTCCGTTCGCTCTAAAGCCAAAAATCAACGAGCAGCTTGATAAGTTGATTGCCCAGGGAGTGTTCAAGCCAACTGACCACTCCCCATGGGAAACATCGATTGTGACACCAATTAAGCCGGACGGCTCCATGAGAATTTGTGGGGACTACTGATCCATCCTAAACCAAGCCCTGCAACAGAACCCATATCCGGTGCCGGTGGTACAACACCTCCTCCATTCCCTGGGGGGGCGGAAAAGTCTTTGCTAAACTAGACTTAGCTCAGACTTATCAGCAACTGCTGGTTGATGAAAAAACAGCACAGGCACAGATTATCTTAACACACCGAGGTGCCTTTAAGTGTACGCGGCTTCAATTCGGAGTCAGTGTGGCCCTGGGGATCTTTCAGAGCCTAATGGAGAGACTATTGCAGGGGAACAAGGGCGTTGTCCCCTATTTTGACGATGTGCTCATTGCCGCCACCACTCCAAAAATCTTACGGGAGTGTTTAAGACTGGTATTATGAAAATTCCAGGAAGCAGGCTTGAAGGTCAAAAGAAATAAGCACAAACTGAATACCGATCGTGTTGAATTCTTAGGGTACTTAATTGACAGTCAGGGTATTATACCGATAATAAATTAGTCAGGGTATTATACCGATAGCAAATTAAGAGCAATAAAAAATGCTTCCAGACCCCAGAACAAGACCGACCTTCAGGCGTTCTTAGGCCTCATCAATTTTTATAATGTATTCTTGCCGCACAAGGCGACTGCTGCTGAACCTTTACATCGTCTATTAGATAAAAAATCGATTAGGGTATGGGGTCAAAAAGAAGAGCAGGCGTTCTGTAATGTGAAAAAACTACTGACTTCGGATGGCGTATTAATGCAGTACAATGAGACTTTGCCAATAAACATTACATGTGATGCATCACCTTTTGGAGTGGGCGCCATTTTGAGCCATGTGTTACCTAACGGTAACAAAGCCCCTGTTGCTTACTTCTCAAAGACGCTCTCGAAAACCGAGCGAAATTACAGCCAGATCGATAAAGAAGCCCTGGCGATTGTATCAACTGTTAAAAGATTTCATGAGTATGTGTACGGCCGGGTTTTCACCATTGTAACTGACCACAAATCATTGCTAGGGATCATTGCTGGGGACAAGCCAACTCCCTACATACTTTCTCCCAGAATGACCTGCTGGTCAGAATTCTTGGCTGCCTACAATTATCGGCTACAATATTGTCCCGGTAAAGCCATTCCCCACACCGACGCGCTGAGCCGTACACCGCTCCCTGAAACTATCAACGATCCTGCACCAACGATGACAGCGTTGCAGATCGAGACACTCCACACACCGCCATTAACTGTCCGTGACATCGTGAGAGAAACAAAACGTGACCCCATCTTAGCACGAGTCCTCACATGGGTGGAACGCGGATGGCCATTGGACCAAGTACCAGACGACTTTGCACCATTCAAAAGTCGTCAAACAGAGTTGTTCTCGCAGAAGGGCTGTGTCATCTGGGGCGATAGAGTCGTTATCCCAGAACGACTCCAACAGACATTGCTAAGAGCCTTGCACGATGGCCACCCTGGCATCGTGCGCATGAAGGGCCTCGCACGAAGCTACACATGGTGGCCAGGCATCGACAGACAAATCGAATTGTGGGTTAAAACTTGCAGGAGATGCCAAGAAGTAAGCAACGCTCCACCAAAGGCAACCCCAACTGAATGGTAGATGCCGCAGGGACCCTGGTTTACCGCGCTGTCTTTTGAGCAGTACCTGGCTGACCGCGGTATCCGACATGCGCTCACTTCACCTGCACACCCTGCTGCCAACGGTAGGGCTGAGCGCATGGTACAATTCGTCAAAAAGGCTCTCCAAAAGATTGACTACGACAACATCGACGAGAAAATCAACCGGATCCTTTTCCTACAGCACATCACACCTCACAGAGTCACCAACAAAACTCCCACCGACCTGCTAATGGGACGAAAGCTCCGCTCCCACCTCGATCAGTTACACCCAGCCTATGAACCGGAAAAAACACTCGGATCCAGTGGCCGATGCTGCACCTTTCAGGTAGGCGATTTAGTATTCGCTAAAAACTAATCGGGCGATCCGCTGTGGGTAGAAGCGACCGTAATCCGCGTAACCAAGATCATACCTCATTCAGTGCCCTGACGACAGACTTTGGAAGTGCCACATAGATCAACTACGATCGCGGCTACCGTCACGCACTTCCGAACTCCCTTATGACCAAACTGAGGGTGGGGGGGAGATACAGAGGAAAGTGAATTGCAATTAGAGGGAAACCTTTTTGAAGAAATCGATAATGGGACTGAAACGGAGGAATAGGAACCAGGGACCGGAGTGAGTTCACCTCAGGGAGTGGCCAGTGATATTGGTGACAACGGGAACGCGAACGCGAACTCGGAACCAGAGGCACCCCTACCTATAAACAACGATCTACCCCAGCAGAAGTGCAGCCAACCGCCAGGCACTTTGCGAAAATTGAAAAGACTAACAAAACAGCCTTCCTACCTTAAGGACTATGTAACCGCCCCCCGTGGGCAGAAGCCGGGGGAAAGGGGTGTTGTGAATGAATAATACCAATAAAATTATCTTGAGCTTGAAGTCAAGTGCAGGGTTCTGGCCCTGCACTTCTGATTGGCTGTTAATGGCAGGATCGGATTGGTCCGTTCAGGAGCATCTGATTGGCCATTAACAGGCCATTCCCATTGGTTAACGGAGCTAGCGCTCCAGGTTTGTTATTGGTTGAATAGTTAATAAGTTGCCTATATAAGGAAGGCTATAGCAGCCCTCCATTTTGAGCTGTCACAATATGTAAATAAAGAGTTTGAAGTTCACTGTTTCTACCGGCTCGTCTCCATCATTCGCACCCATGCTCTAGACTTAACACCTGAAAAGTTTAAATTAGCATTTTGAATGGTAGAATAATAAGTATTGTTTTTTTCACCACTTGAAAAAATAGTAAGCACACAAAGAAATTATGTAACATATCAAAAATCTGAAATGCTCTTCAAACTTAAGCAGGAAGTGTAATCAACAAAGAGAGACATTTTGTCATGTTTGGTGGATGTGTAAAAAACCCAGAAAATTGGATTCAATTACATAGAATAATACAGAAAATTTTAAAGACTCACATTGGTTTGAAACCAGAAGTTTTGCTTCTGGGATTCACAAATAAGCAGCTGGAAAAAATATGTAACTTTGCTTTTATACATGGTGATTGCAGTGAGACTATTATATACATAAAAGTGGAAAGATCTAATTTTACCCACAATGAAGGAATGGATAGTGAAGATGGTGAAACTTCTAGAGATGGCCTAATCAACTGCTTTGATTAGAGCAGTTCATTAAAGTTAATGATAATTGGACTTTATTGACATTTTGTGGGAAACAGGAAAAAAACAGAAAAAAAGGATATATGGTTTTGAGGATCAAAATAAAAACAATAGATTATAGAGAAATTAAAAGTTAAAAAAAAATCTGTAACCATAGAGTAACAAGTTATTTTCTATGTATATTTATAATTGCTGTAAAAAAAGAAGCCATTGCTTTATAGTTTTTTTTCTTTTTTATTTCTGAACTTTTTTTTATTTCTGAATTTTTCTCTTTTCATGTTTTTCTTTTTTATTCTAAACATTAGTTCCTGTTAGTTTTTATTGTATATTAACGTTTTTAAGAAAATGTTATTTTAAAAATAGATGGTTATGAGACTGCAACATTATGAGCACTGTCCACTGATTCTAGGAAGCAAAGTAATGTAATTGAAGTTATAAACTAAATTGATTAACCAAAGATTATAGTAACCTCAGCTGAAAAAGAAAATACTGCAAAACTTATCCCAGAAACAACTGAAACTACTGTATATGAGAGCAATGTGTAAAGCACATATTATTGTTAACTCTGAGCATTATTTGCTACTTCTTGAAATCTCATAAGTTCAGGGTTAATAAGCTTAATACTGAATTTTGTGGTATTGTGAAATTTAGAAAACCTCCAAGAATATGAGATTTTTATGTACTAAACATGGAGGAATTTAAAAGACAAACATATTTTTACAGTTTTTAAAATATCAACCTACAGAAGTTTTGAGTTCTATTCTTCATAAAAAGTTCTGCTCAAATTTATTTTGAGAACAATATTTTAACCCATAAAAGCTGGCAGTGGATGTTAAACTATTGTTCATACTTTAATGCTATGCTTGAAAATTGAAGAAAAAAAAACATATTGGGGACAAATGATAATAAAGTCATACTTAGAATTTATCTAAGAAACAATAATACATTTCTGTTCCTTCAAGATATAAAGTTAAGGCCTCTTTTAATTTATAAAAATACAAACCAAGTTTGGAATAATATGTCTCTGAAATTTCAACTGATGGCATTTCTTTCACTTATGGAATGGTTGATCAAAATTGGGTCACTGATGTTACATTAGTAGATGCATGTTACTTTTAATATAATGCAAATATTTAACTGTTTTGCACTTCAAAGCCATCAATTCCCATGTATCTCTCAATTACTATCTCAGAAGGGTGGGAAAGTTTCTGGTGAAAGAAACAGAAGCAATCAATGGATGTAGTGACATATAAAACTAGTTATTTAAAGACAAGTAGTTCTCAGTTAATTAAAGCAACTGAACTGCAATTTTCATTGCTGTGCAACATTGTTGTAAAGTATGATATCACATGATCAAGTCACTTAGCAATGGGAAATTCCGGCACTTCCAATTACTGTCATAAAACAAATCACCCAGGACTGTTTAGCCAGGATTTCACATGTTTGCCACTTGCAACCTGCTGCCACCTTCCCTACTGACTTTGTAGAAAGACAGCAAAGAAGTTTACAAATATGATGACATGGCTGTGGAATTCTACTATGTCATAATTGTGAGCTGGCATTGAATGCTGAAATCATAAGTATGAGGACTGGTCATAATCACCATTCATTCAGCACCATTTTAAGTATGAATGATCACTGAACAAGTGGTCATTAACCAAGGATCTGCAAATACAACTTTTTAAAATAATATAAGTAGTTCTAATTTAAATAGGATGCCCAAAGATTATTTTTGAACAAGGGTAATCATGGATGCAATGTATTCAAAATAAAATGGTTTGGGTCATGTATTTCTTTTTGCTACCAAGAAATTGATTAAATTGGTTTATTGTTGCACACTGCCTGGAGTCTCCTTTAGGAATAGATGGGCAGCTATATTAATAAATAAATAATGAATCAAGAATATCCATCAGTGTTAGCTCATTCGCATAGTCTGTTGGTTTTCCTAATGACAGATGATGAATGAAAAATCAGCTTGTTATTCAAAAAGATAAATCAGATTAACAGATAAATCAGATAAAAGATAAATCAGATAAATCAGAGCTGGAAAGGGTCCTTATAGGTCATCTAGTTCAATGACGAGTCTAAGAGTGTCTTCACAAAGTCTTCTTCTAGATATATTTGCACTACAAATTCCAGAAATCTCAGCCAGTCAAGAGCCACATTGGCACACAATTCTAATTTAGCTGAAATGTACAAAACTAATTAAAGCATGTACAATGGCATTTGTCAAGACATGGGAAGGGCTTGTTAAAATAAACATAAAGCTGCATGTTGCTTTTGAGTTGAATTCAGGTTGCTGGTTTTGACCATTAGAGCCCTTCATGGACTAGGATTGAACTATCTGAGGAACTGCTTGTCCCAAATTACATCAACCCACCTCATTAGATTTGCTGGAGAAGGGATGCTATAGGTAACATCAGCTATGGCAGATGACAACTAAATCATAAAAATGAAATTCTATGAAATCTTTCTGTCCTGGAGACTACCAAAATAGAAACTTAATTAATTTCTTAGAGCACTGAAAACATCATTATTTGGGATGGATTTTAGTTACTAGATTCCTAACCATATGGTATGATTTAAACTGAAAATTTAAGCCTAATGCTAGGGCAATTTTGCATGGAGTATTAGTCACTTTTGGCTCTTGGGATGAATGTACTAGAATTTTCTTAATTACTTTTTCTTCTTCTGATTTAAAAGAGTGAATAAATTTCTCAGCTTTCTGTTACTGTATATTCTATTATTTTCTATCAGACATATGCATCCAAATCATATTGCAGTCTGCTTTCTTCTCTGTCTTTACAGTTACATGAGGTTTATTAATGAGAGTTAATGAGCATGTGAAATGTCTGTTCTGAAAAGTTAAATCAAACATACAAAATTTGCTGCTGAGATTAAGATTATTGTATTTTTCATAATTTCTCCTAGTTCTTCCTGATCCTAATAGTGGTTTCTACTATGGTAAAAACAACATTTAAAAATATTTTTTTTTTAGTACAGAGTTCATGACCAAAACATTAACATCTGACACTCATGGAAAGAGAAACAGAAAAATAACTATAAATACAAATAGAAGGCAGGCTTGAAAAACCTGTGAATTGGATGTGCAGACTGCAATTGACTCTTATATTACATTTTATTTTCATCAATGTCTCAATAAAGAACAAAATAGTATGATCTATAATGGGGTACTCACTAGAAAACCCTAGAGCTAAGACAGGCAAAAGTGTGTGTAATAAGCTTTCATACAACATCTAAAAATCATTGAATTTTAGTAATTAAAATATAATTTCTTTTGGCTTAAATTTGACTCCCAGTGACTTCATGAAGAGCTCCATATATTTTTTTCCTAGCAAAAGATGAATTAAGTAGTGTTATGTTCTGAGCATGGGTGCAAGGATGGAGACAAGCCAGTGAAACAGTGAACTTCAAACTCTTTATTTACATGTTAAACAGCTCAGCTCGATGGCCACGATGGGCTCCTTTATATAGGCAACTCTTAACTTATTTAACCAATGAAACACAGGGAGTGCTAGCTCCATTAACCAATGGGAGAGGCTCATTAATAGCCAATCAGATTCTCCTGAACGGACCAATCCGATGTTGCTATTATCGGCCAATCAGAAGTGCAGGGCCTGAACCCTGCACTTTACTTCAAGCTCTTAATGATCTTTATTAAGCATTTATTGATTCACAACACCCCTTCCCCCTGGGTTCCGTTTAAGGGGTGCGGTCACGTAGTCTTTGAGGTAGGCAGGTTGTTTCGATTGTCTATTAGATTTTCGTTGTCCTCCTGGTATTTGGCTACAGTCTTGTTTGGGTAAGACGTTATCTGGTGAAAAGGGTGCCTCTCATTCCGCATTTGAATTTTCGTTGTCGCTACTGCTTTCGGCATCTCTTTGAGGTGAGGCCACCCCCATTCCGGTTCCATCACGTGCTGCCTCTGAGCGGTCATTACTACCGCTAAAACTTTCTGCCGCTTCGAATTCAGCTTCCTCGCTATCTCCTCCCCCCTCAGTTTGGAAATCAGGGGGCTCGGAGATCTCCGACTGTAGCCTTGAACGCAGCTGATCAATATGGCGTTTCCAAATTCTATGGTCGTGACATTTTACACGGTACGATCTAGGGCCAGTTACTTGTATTATAGTTGCCTCAACCCACAATGGATCACCTGAAAAGGTCCTAGCGAAAACCAAATCACCTACCTGGAAATTGCGACATTTCCTGCTAGAACCGTGTGGCTTTTTAGGTTCATATGCTGGATGAAGGCAGTTGAGGTTGGAGCGGAGCTTCCATCCCATTAATAACTCGGCGGGAGTTTTATTGGTGATGCTGTGCGGAGTGATATGCTGTAAAAGGAGTATCCGGTTAATCTTGTCTTCTATGTCACCATAGTCCATCTTATGCAAGTTTTTTTTGACGAATTGTATCATGCGCTCGGCCCTTCTGTTGGCCGCAGGGTGCACTGGTGAAGTCAACGCATGTCGGATACCGCGGTCCGCCAGGTACTGTTCGAAGGACAGCGCAGTAAATTGAGGCCCGTTGTCGGATACCAGAACGTCTGGTAATCCGTGTGTCGCAAAGAGTCTGTCCAATTTTCTGATGACTGCTTCGGTCATTGTATTCCTCATTTCATGGATTTCAAGCTAGTTTGAGGAGGCATCCACCATCAGTAAGAATGTGTGTCCCTTAGTAGGACCCGCAAAGTCCAGATGAATGTGGGACCATGGTCCCCTCGGCGTTTCCCATTCGATTGGGGTTGCTTTCGGTGGGGCATTGCTTACTTCCTGGCATTCGCAACAGGCTTTTACCCATGTCTCGATCTGCTTGTCAATACCCGGCCACCACGCGTAGCTTCATGCGAGGGCTTTCATATGCATGATGCCGGGGTGGCCATCATGCAAGGTCCTTAGTATTGCTGGTCGCAACTGCTCTGGGACAACAACTCTATCACCCCAGATAATGCAGCCCTTTTGAGAAAATAGTTCCGTTTGCCGATTTTTGAATGGGGCGTAGTCGTCAGATATTTGGTCTAACGGCCATCCCCACTCGACCCAACTGAGGACTCATGCTAAAATGGGGGCGCGTTTTGTTTCCATCGCGATATCCCGGGCCGTTAATGGCGGCGTTTGAAGTGTCTCGATCTGCAGCGTTGTGACCGTCAGAGCGGGGTCATCAATAGTCTCTGGAAGAGGTGCATGGCTCAATGCGTTGGCGTGGGGAATGGCTTTCCCTGGGCGATGTTGTAATTTGTAATTGTATGCCACCAAAAATTCTGACCAGCGGGTCATTCTGGGAGATAATATATACGGTGTTGGCCTATCTCCCGCAATTATTCCCAGCAAAGGTTTGTGGTCAGTCACTATGGTAAATGCTCGGCCATACACATATTCATGAAATCTCTTAACCGCGGAGACTATAGCAAGGGCCTCCTTATCAAGTTGACTGTAGTTGCGTTCTGTTTTTGATAACGTCTTTGAGAAATAAGCAACAGGGGCTTCATTACCGTTTGGCAAAACGTGGCTTAAAATGGCGCCCACCCCGAATGGGGATGCATCACATGTGATCGTTAAAGGCAAAGTCTCGTTATACTGCATCAGGACAGAGTCAGAAGTCAATAAATCTTTTACATGTCGAAACAACTGTTCTTCTCTACGACCCCATACCCAGGTTGCTTTTTTGTCCAATAAACGATGTAGGGGCTCAGCTACAGTTGCTTTGTGAGACAGAAAAACGTGATAAAAATTGATAAGGCCCAGAAAAGCCTGGAGGTCGGCCTTGTTCCGGGGTTTTGGGGCGTTCTTGATTGCCCTGAGTTTGTTATCGGTGGGGTGAATGCCTTGACTATCAATTAAATATCCCAAAAATTCTACGTGATCCGTACATAAATAACACTTGTTCTTTTTAACTTTGAGACCGGAGTCTTTAAATCTCTGGAGAACCAACCTCAGGCGTTCCTTTAGTATTTTCTGGGTTGGGGTTGCGATTGACACATCATCAAAATATGGAACAACACCTTTTATTCCTTGTAATAGCCTCTCCATTAAGCTTTGAAAGATTCCCGGGGCTACGCTCACTCCGAACTGGAGTCGGTTACATTTAAATGCACCTCTGTGCGTAATGGTTGTTTGTGCCTCTGCTGTTTTTTTGTCAACAGGCAGTTGTTGGTATGCCTGGGCTAAGTCTAGTTTAGTGAAGACTTTTCTGCCCCCCAGGGAATGGAGGAGGTGTTGTACCACCGGTACCGGGTAAGCGTTTTGTTGAAGGGCGTGGTTCAGGGTGGCTCGGTAGTCCCCACAAATTCTTATTGATCCATCCGGCTTAATGGGTGTTACGATTGGGGTTTCCCAGGGAGAGTGATCGGTGGGTTCTAGCACTCCCTGAGCTATTAATTTATCAAGCTGCTCATCAATCTTTGGTTTAAGGGCAAAGGGAACTCGACGAGGCTTAAGGTGGATGGGAGCTATTTCTGGATTGAGGTTAAATGATATAGGGGTCCCCTTGTACTCGCCTAATTTTTCTGAGAAGACGTCCTGGAATTCGTGGACGAGGTCTTCTTCCCAATCACTGCTGTAGGTTCGGTGAATGCCGGCTACTTCAATTCCAAGTGGAGCGAACCATTGGAGGCCTAACAAACTAGGCCGATCCTTGTCGATTACAGTCAGGGGTAAAAATGCTGTACGGTTCTTAAACGATACTCGTACTCGTCTGGATCCAACAACCGGGATTCGATTTCCTTGATAGTCCTTAAGTATGAGCCTTTGGAACTGGAGTTCTTGCCTATGGATAGTGGGGATGAGCTGCTTGAGGGTCTTTCAGGAAACCATCGAGAGGGACGATCCTGAATCGACTTCCATCAGGCAGGGCTGGGTTTCGATGGCCACTTTCACTCAGATCTTTTTGGCATCCAGAGATGAGGCATGACCGATCGTGATCGTTTGGTGAGCCTCTTCTCGCTTTGTTGGGTGGTTTAGGGTTTTGTTTCTGTTGGAGTGGTTCACGGGTTCTCGCTTCATGGGACGGCTTCCCGTCAGTTGGTGGTAGTTAGCCCCCCTTGAGGGTTGGCTGGGTCCTGGCTTGCTTCTACAGACCTGACCTATATGGCCTCTTTTCCCACACACACGGCAGAGCGCGTTGAGGAAATTGCATTCAGACCGGGGGTGGCATGCTCCACACCCGGCGCATTGGTACTGTGATTTCTGGCGTTGGTCCCGTTCGGACCGAAGTTGATGGACCTCTTCCTCATTGCTGTCTGACGAAGAGTCGAGGTCCTCGTGGTGGGCCATTTCTAGCTGTCCCTCTGACTGAGGTGAAATGTCACTGGCTCATTGGCGAACCGTGTTTGTGTGTGGCGCATTTGGGCAGCCGACTTCCTGGTTGCTTCTGCTGCAGTAGCTTCAGCTATGGTGTCTTTAAGGGTAATGTTGCCCTTTGCCATTAATTTACTCTGAGTGCCTGGTGCATCTAATCCCAGAACAATTTGGTCTCTTAGAGCTTCTTCTAAGTCGGTAAACTCGCATAGGCCTCCCAGATTCTGGAGATCCACGATGAAATCAGCAATGCTTTCACCCTTCCACTGACTTTTCTGATAGAATTCATGCCTTCTCACGAGTGTTGGCACAGTCGGTGCGTAGTGAGCCCTTAGCAGTGGTTCGAGGATGTCCCAGTCCATAGACTTTACTTCTGCCGGTTTTGCTAGTGCCTTGGCCATCTTGAATATGGTTGGCCTGCAATGAGTTAGGAATACCACTCGTTTTTTTCCAGTAGTGGCATCCTTTAAATTGTTGGTTTCCAGAAACATCTGGAAGTGATCCATATATGAGTCCCAGTCTTCTTGTGCCGGGTCGAATAGAGTGGGTGGTATGACGCTTCCGGACATGGTTCTGCCGTTGGTGCATTCAGCCACGTGCTCGGTTATGGTTCTTCGTCATTCAGCAAGCTCTGATGTCTCCACATCCCACCTTCGTCACCAGTGTTATATTCTGAGCATGGGTGCAAGGATGGAGACGAGCCAGTGAAACTGTGAACTTCAAACTCTTTATTTACATCTTAAACAGCTCAGCCCAATGGCCACGATGGGCCCCTTTATATAGGCAACTCTTAACTTATTTAACCAATGAAACACAGGGAGCGCTAGCTCCATTAATCAATGGGAGAGACTCGTTAATAGCCAATCAGATTCTCCTGAATGGACCAATCCGATGTCGCTATTATCGGCCAATCAGAAGTGCAGGGCCTGAACCCTTCACTTTACTTCAAGTTCTTAATGATCTTTATTAAGCATTTATTGATTCACAACAAGTAGTATATAAATTACAGGAAGCCATAACATATTCTGAAAATGAACGGCATACTTATGCAGATTCTAAAACATTTTAGGTAATTTCATATCTAAACATGAAATCATGAGCCTCCTCAGTTATCCTTTATTGAAATGAAATTGTTATACTTTGTGCTTCATTTCACTAAGAGTTTGAAAAAGTAAGATCTTTTATCACCAAAATATAAGCACTCTATTAATACATTTTAACCCCTAATTCTAAATATTAGAAGTAGGAAATATTGCTTAATTATTCCTCATGCTTACATGGAGTTTTAGTATGCATCTTGGCTCAGAGATTATATAAGCTCATAGAAATAAGTCAGATTTTCTACAATTGTGAGGCACATTGAGAAGACAAAATAAGAAAATAAAACAGAAGAAAGAAATGGTAAATCATTTCCGGATTATTGCCACCTACAATAAGTCAAGTATGATTCAAAAAAGATTTAACTTTTACTTTCAAATACTTTAGCTCTAGAAGCTGTCAGTTGCCTGAAAATGGTTTCTTTAAATAAAAGTTATTTTTAAATCAAGAGATGTTTACTTTCCTGAAGCCACATCAGGCTTTAGATTGATATGTTAAGAGTCTGAAAAAAGCAGTTTCTTTAAATGAGTGTTTTCTTCCCAAAACACTCTTTAGTGTTAAACTATACCTAGTCATGTTCAAGGAAGATCAAGGCCCTGTTGACTTGTATAACAGAAGAACAAAGTGTCAAGTGGGCCTATGCACTATTTTTCCTAAAAGGAAAAAAAGATAACTCCCTTTGCAGTGACTTTCCTCTTGCTAAAGGAAGCTTCATTAATTTAAGAGTCATCATGATAAACCTAAAGAGGTTTAAGGAAGTGATCAGTGGGTCAAGAGTACACAAAAGTTGCAAGGAATTCAGCCTCTATGTGAAAATAAAATGTAAGGAGATTGAATAACTGAACAAAAATGGTAAGCTCAGGTTGTTCTATTGAAATTAACAATGTTGTATTGTTATAACCATGGTTTTCAGTGAAGAGCTCAATTCAACCTAGTTATAATTCCTGTATGAGAAAAAAAAAGAAATGAAAAAGCTATTGCTGCATTTTTTAAAAGTTTACCTTTATAAGCAAAGTCCTTATTGAATTTCTGTTGTTAAGTGACATGATTTTAAAGCACAATATCAAGTGACCAGGCTCCTCAGTGAAAACAGTTCCAGCAGACCCCAGTTACCAAGATTAAGTGAATCACTGCCAATAGTTAAGCAAGGACCTCACATGACTGAGATTTCTGACTTTCTGACAGCTTCATGATTTTGCTTGAAAATTAGCAGGGAAGGTTGCAAATCACCACAGGATACTGTGACAGATAGAACTTAAAAGACCCATCTTAAGTACCACTTAAGCATGATTGTATGTTCAAACAATTGCTGAATGAGTATTAATTGAGGACTACCTCTAATAGGCATGACAAATGCAAAGGAGGCATGACCATACTGCATCTTTTAAATCATTGTTTTCTGCCCCTAATATGTAGAGATCTATCTAGTATGATGTTTTAGAATTATGTTCAATATGAATAATTGCAACTAAACCAATGAAGGAAAATCCTAATGAACAAACAACATAATGATAAGTGCAAGAATCAGTAATTATGGAATATGTTACCAAAGCTTGCATTCTATTAATTGATTCAGACAGTATATTTTATACATACAGATAGTATACCCACAAATATAGAATGTTTACCATTCTTCAGGATAACAGAAAAATTGAATCTAATTATGCTTTCTCTAGAAGTGTTGGGTCTTCCTTCAATGAAAAATGTTCCTCTAACCTAATCCACAGGAAACCCACATGGTATTAGTTACTTATGATATATGGCTATTTATGACAAAATAGCCACTGCATTTATTTGAGAAATGTACTGCATGTGTTTTGGTGGTCTAATTATGATCACATTTTTCTCAGTCCTTTCTCTATGTCTTTAGGTGCTTTAGACATGCACTGTAGCTGGGCAGCACATATTTTTATTGTTTAGGTTTACATTCACTTTACATAGTTGTGATCTGAATTTAGACAGACTACATTTTCACTCAGATTTCATTTATAATTTCAACATTTTTTCTGGATGGTCATAAAAAACTGAAATGTTATCAATGATTCATTTGTCTGCTAATTATTTTAAGTGATTTTCTATTTTTGTCTGGCATTTTCCTATCTTGAATAAGCAGTGTCAAACTTGTACTGTAAATAATTCTAACCATAAATGATGACTATTACCTAGCATGTAGATATGGCATGAATGCTACCTGTCATTTCTTAGTTTCCCTACCAAACCTTAGTAAAAACCTTACTCCTTCCACCACATAAATAAGGTTTAATTTAGCAATTCTTTGAAAAAGCTATACTATTCTGGATAAACCAAAGATGTCTAGAAAACTATTCAAACTATTATGCCACCTGCTTATTAGAGAGAGAGATACTGTAGAATGGCTAAGTCACCACAGTTATGGTTTCATACCATACCATACTATAACACTATTTCAGCATTAGATAAAGGTAAAGATAAATCTCTTAGAAAATTGTATCAAATGAATTAAATGGAATTCTGATTCAGGGGTGTTATGAATGAATAATACCAATAAAGTTATCTTGAGCTTGAAGTTAAGTGCAGGGTTCTGGCCCTGCACTTCTGATTGGCTGTAAATGGCAGGATCGGATTGGTCCGTTCAGGAGCATCTGATTGGCCATTAACAGGCCATTCCCATTGGTTAATGGAGCTAGCACTCCAGGTTTGCTATTGGTTGAATAGTTAATAAGTTGCCTATATAAGGAAGGCTATAGTGAAGCTTCCGGTTTGTCGGCTTCACTAGCAGCAGGGTTTCGCGATCTTGCGCGATCCCTGCCGCGCTAGCCGTTTTGGTGCCTCTGATCTGTACAGGTTTGGAGGCTAAGGCTGTCCCGCAGAGGCAGTCGAAGATAGGGGGAGCTGTTGAGGGGTTTGGGGGTGCTGCAGACCCCCTCCCCAGCCGGCAAAACTCCCTTTTCCCAAGGTGGTCAAGCGGCGGTCTGCAATGGCCGCCACAAAGAAGCTGGCAGCTGGGTAAGAGTGAGCAGGAGGAAGAGGGGAGAAAGTTTTCAAGAGAAAGTTTCTTGGCTGATCCAGGACTTTAAGAGGCATTTAATCCTGAGAACTATGATTTTTTGAAAAATACGTGGTTTCCAGAGGAGGATTTCAAGCGGCAAAATTGAGGTGCTGAAAGGAAAGTTTACTCTCCTTCCCTATGGAATTAAGAAATGGCCATTGAGAAACCTGTTGTTTTTTATAAAAGGTAAAAACTTGGCTTCCTGTTATAAGTGGGAAGGGAGAGGACAAAAGGAAAATATATTAAGATTTTGCTGGAGGAGATGCCTTGAAGATCTTGAGACTAGAAATTGATTGGAACAAGGCTGTAAAATACAGATTGGGCTTTTTTTCTTTTCCTTTTTATTGATACCACCCCAGGAAGAGAAAGTGAGAACTTTGGGTGTTGTTTGGACTGATTGATGTCTCTGAGATTTAGAGGAATTGTTTTAACTTTTGAAACATTTTGGTTGCTCTAAGAAGAACAAAGAATGGCTCTATCTGATAATGAACTTAGAAAGGAATATCAAGAAAGTAAGGAAACTGTGAAAGAAGCTTTCCTTTCTTTGGAAATGGTGCTTGCTATTTATCAGCAAACACAACAACAGATGGAGGAAATAGAAGGAGAAGAAGAAAAAGAAGAAGAAGACGCCATCTTCGGTGAATTTAAAAAATTAATTAAGAGAGAAAGGAGAAAGAAAGGAAGGAAAATGAAGGACTTAAGACTTAAAAAAAAACACTTAAGAAAGGAAAAAATAAGATGCAAAACCAACTTAATGTTACTGAGCAAAAGGAGAAAGGATTACAACAGAGAGGGAAAGCTAAAAAGGCAGAGGTTAGTAGAGGGGGGGATAAAAAGGCCAGGGGGATAAGAAAGGAAGGGAAAAGGGAGGGAAAAGTCACAAAGGTAAGAAACAAGATGGGAAAAAAGGATTTTTTTTTTAGGGATAAAGGGTAAGGAATAATTTCTTTAAAAAAGAAGATTCTGCAAGGTACACAAGATGGTATTATGTATTAGAAATAGAAAACTAGAATGTTATAAGAATTGATAAAAGATTAAAATATTGAAATGTTTAGTAATGATAGATTTTAAAATTTAATAAAATTGTAGCACTTGTTTTTTGAAATAGACAATCGGAATGTTATAAGATTTAATATTTATATTTATTATTTAATTATATTAATTATTATGAATTTATTATTCTTTCTCTTTGAAGGTTGGTAGGTAGAATGTACTAAGCAGAATCAGAATGGGTATCAGGTGTTATTTTAAATGTTAATTTAGGGGGAGGATAGAAAGACATCATACTCTGAGTAGTGATTTCAGGAGAAATTCTTTTTTTTTACTATAGGGAATGAGATAAATGGATAATCTGAAAAGAATGGACAAAAAATACAAATATAATGATTTAAATTAAAATGAATTAAATAAAATAGAAATAAGAAGAACGAAAAGCGGGGAGAAGTTATATAGAAGATATAGAATGGTAAATAAGATAGGTAATGGTATATAAGATGAGCACGAATTTAATTGAAGTCCATACAAAGAGAGGTAATCTGGGGCCAAATTACTTTCTTAAAAGAAGTTTTATATTTTTGTGTTTTGTGTGTCTATGTTTTGTTTGAGAATTAATAAAACCTTGGGTAAATGTTGGATGAGAATAATGGTAATCAAGTCAGAGAGGAATGAAGATGATGATTTTAAACTGGATAAATAGAGAAAATAATAATAACAACAATGAAATTGAATACGAAAAGAGAAATAATGAGAAATTTGTTAAGAGATATTTATATGTTTATATTGAAATGGTGTAAAACAATTATGTTGCATAAAATAATATTTTACTTGACTTGTAAAATTAATAATGGAAAGAGGTTTTATGTATTTAATGGTTAATGATGGTTTGTTTGTCTTTTAAATCAATAAAATTTGTTTAAAACAAAAAAGGAAGGCAGCCCTCCAGTTTCAGCTGTCACATTATGTAAATAAAGAGTTTGAAGTTCACTGTTTCTACCGGCTCGTCTCCATCATTCGCACCCATGCTCCAGACTTAACACTGGCGATGAAGGTGGGATTGGATGACATCAGAGCCAACTAAAGACAACTAAGCACATGGCTGAAGCGCACAACGGCGGAACCATGTCCGGCGGCGCAGTTCCACCCGCTCCGTTCAATCTAGCTCAAGAGGACTGGGAGTCCTACATGGATCGTTTTCAAATGTTTTTGGAAACGAATAATCTGAAGGTTGCCACACCCGGGAAGAAACGGGCGGTATTCCTAACGCACTGCGGCCTGACGGTATTCAAAATGGCAAAGGCATTAGAGAAACTGGCGGAAGCGAAGGCCATGGACTGGGACGTCCTCGAACCACTACTAAGGGCCCACTATGCACCAACCGTTCCAATGCTCGTAAGATGACATGAGTTCTATCAAAGAAACCAGCGGAAAGGAGAAAGTGTTGCCGATTTCGTTGCAGACCTCTGGAACTTGGGAGGCCTTTGCGATTTCACCGACCTAGAAGAGGCCTTGAGAGACCGAGTAGTCCTCGGGCTAGACGCTCTAAATGTACAGAGCAAAATAATGGCAAAGGGCGACATCACCCTTAAAGATGCCATAGCTGAAGCTACAGCAGTGGAGGTGACCAAGAAGTTGGCTGCCCAACTACGCTGAAATTGCGCTCCAGCACACCCACCGGCCATCGAAGTTTCACCTAATGCAGAAGGGCAGCTGCAGACGGCCCACCATGAGGACCTCTCTTTGTTGTCAGACTGTGACGAAGAAGAGGTCCATCGCCTGCGGTCCGATCGGGATCATTACCCAAAGTCCCAACAACCGTGCGCTGGCTGCGGGGCCAACTATTACCGCTCCGACTGCAAATTCCGTGACGCGCTCTACCACGAGTGCGGGAAACAAGGCCAGATCGGACGGGTCTGCAGAAGCCTCCTCAGACCCAGCCAGACCTCGAAAGGAACCAACCTCCGCCAATCGACAGAGAATCGCCCTGTAAGGCGAGAACCAGTAAACCACTCCTACAGAAACCGACCGTGAATCATCTAGCGAGATGGGAAGGGGCCCACCAAACACTCACTATTGGCCATGCCTCTTCACTAGATGCTAAGAAAATTCGGGTCAACATGAACATTGAAAATCGACCCTGCCAAATGGAAGTTGACTCGGGATCGTCTCTTTCAATGATCTCATGGAAGACCCTCAAGCAACTCATCCCCACTATCTGGCACCAAGATTTTCAATTCCAACGGCTCATGTTAAAGGACTACCAGGGGAACCGAATTCCAGTCGCAGGATCCAGTCGAGTCCGGGTTGCATTCCAGAACCGCACGGCATATTTACCCCTGACGGTGATCGAAAAGGACTGGCCTAGTCTGTTAGGCCTGCAATGGTTCGCACCACTCGGCATTGAAGTGGCTGGAATTAACCGAATCGGCGGCAGTGACTGGGAGGAAGACCTCGCCCATGAATTCGGGGACATCTTCGAGGAAAAGCTAGGCGAGTACAAGGGGACCCCGATATCCTTTAGCCTTAATCCAAAGATAGCTCCCATCCGCCTTAAGCCTCGTCGAGTTTCATTCGCTCTAAAGCCAAAAATCTACAAGCAGCTTGATAAGTTGATTGCCCAGGGAGTGTTAAAGCCAACTGACCACTCCCCATTGGAAACGCCGATTGTGACACCAATTAAGCCAGATAGCTCCATTAGAATTTGTGGGGACTACCGATCCACCCTAAACCAAGCCCTGCAACAGAACCCATATCCGATGCCAGTGGTACAACACCTCCTCCATTCCCTGGGGGGGCGGAAAAGTCTTTGTTAAACTAGACTTAGCTCAGGCTTATCAGCAACTTCCGGTTGACGGAAAAAATGGCACAGGCACAGACTATCGTAACACACCGAGGTGTCTTTAAGTGTACGCAACTTCAATTCGGAGTCAGTGTGGCCCCGGGGATCTTTCAGAGCCTAATGGAGAGACTATTGCAGGGGATCAAGGGCGTTGTCCCCTATTTTGACGATGTGCTCAATGCCGCCCCCACTCCAAAAATCTTACGGGAGCGTTTAAGACTGGTATTACGAAAATTCCAGGAAGCAGGCTTGAAAGTCAAAAGAAATAAATGCAAACTGTGTACCGATTGTGTTGAATTCTTAGGGTACTTAATTGACAGTCAGGGTATTCACCCTACCGATAGCAAATTAAGAGCAATAAAAAATGCTCCCAGACCCCAGAACAAGACCGACCTCTTGGCGTTCTTAGGCCTCATCAATTTTTATAATGTATTCTTGCCGCACAAGGCGACTGTCGCTGAATCTTTACATCGTCTATTAGATAAAAAATCGATTTGGGTATGGGGTCACAAAGAAGAGCAGGCGTTCCATAATGTGAAAAAACTACTGACTTCGGATGGCGTACTAATGCAGTACAATGAGACTTTGCCAATAAACATTACATGTGATGCATCGCGTTTTGGAGTGGGTGCCATTTTGAGCCATGTGTTACCTAACGGTAACGAAGCCCCTGTTGCTTACTTCTCAAAGACGCTCTCGAAAACCGAGCGAAATTACAGCCAGATCGATAAAGAAGTCCTGACGATTGTATCAGCTGTTAAAAGATTTCATGAATAAGTGTACGGCCGGGTTTTCATCTTTGTAACTGACCACAAACCATTGCTGGGGATCATCGCTGGGGACAAGCCAACTCCCTACATACTTTCTCCCAGAATGACCCGCTGGTCAGAATTCTTGGCTGCCTACAATTATCGGCTACAATTTCGTCCTGGTAAAGCTATTCCCCACGCCGACGTGCTGAGCCATACACTGCTCCCTGAAACTATCAACGATCCTGCACCAATGATGACAGCGTTGCAGATCGAGATACTCCACACACCGCCATTAACTGCCCGTGACATCGCGAGAGAAACAAAATGCGACCCCATCTTAGCACGAGTCCTCAAATGGTTGGAACGCAGATGGCCATTGGACCAAGTACCAGACGACTTTGCACCATTCAAAAGTCGTCAAACAGAGTTGTTCTCGCAGAAGGGCTGTGTAATCTGGGGTGATAGAGTCGTTATCCCAGAACGACTCCAACAGACATTGCAAAGAACCTTGCATGATGGCCACCCTGGCATCGTGCGCATGAAGGGCCTCGCACGAAGCTACGCATGGTGGCCAGGCATCGACAGACAAATCGAATCGTGGGTTAAAACTTGCCAGAGATGCCAAGAAGTAAGCAACGCTCCACCAAAGGCAACCCCAACTGAATGGGAGACGCCACGGGGACCCTGGTCCCGCATCCATCTGGACTTTGCTGGGCCGACCAAAGGCCACATGTTTTTACTAACTGTCGACGCCTACTCGAATTGGATTGAGATTCACCGAATGAGCAACACGACCACTGACGCGGTCATCAAAAGACTGGAAAGACTGTTTGCAACCCACGGATTACCAGACATCCTTGCATCCGACAACGGGCCCCAGTTTACCGCGCTGTCTTTTGTGCAGTACCTGGCTGACCGCGGTATCCAACATGCGCTCACTTCACCTGCACACCCTGCTGCCAACGGTAGGGCTGAGCGCATGGTACAATTCGTCAAAAAGACTCTCCAAAAGATTGACTACGACAACATCGACGAGAAAATCAACCGGATCCTTTTCCTACAGCACATCACACCTCACAGCATCACCAACAAAACTCCCACCGAGCTGCTAATGGGACAAAGGCTCCGCTCCCACCTCGATTGGTTACACCCAGCCTACGAACCGGAAAAACCACTCGGATCCAGTGGCCGATGCCGTACGTTTCAGGTAGGCGATTTAGTATTCGCTAAAAACTTATCGGGCGATCCGCTGTGGGTAGAAGCGACCGTAATCCGCGTAACTGGCCCAAGATCATACCTCGTTCAGTGCCCTGACGACAGACTTTGGAAGCGCCACATAGATCAACTACGATCGAGGCTACCGTCGCGCACTTCCAAACTCCCTTATGACCAAACTGAGGGGAGGGAGATACAGAGGAAAGCGAATTCAATTTGAGGGAAACTTTTTTGAAGAAACCGATAATGGGACTGAAACGCAGGAACAGGAACCAGGGACCGGAGTGAGTTCACCTCAGGGAGTGGCCAGTGATATTGGTGACGACGGGAACGCGAACTCGGAACCAGAGGCACCTGTACCGATAAACAATGATCTACCTCAGCAGAAGTGCAGCCAACCGCCAGGCACTTTGCAAAAATTGAAAAGACTAACAAAACAGTCGTCCTACCTTAAGGACTATGTAACCGCGCCCCGTGGGCAGAAGCCGGGGGAAAGGGGTGTTGTGAATGAATAATACCAATAAAGTTATCTTGAGCTTGAAGTCAAGTGCAGGGTTCTGGCCCTGCACTTCTGATTGGCTGTTAATGGCAGGATTGGATTGGTCCATTCAGGAGCATCTGATTGGCCATTAACAGGCCATTCCCATTGGTTAACGGAGCTAGCGCTCCAGGTTTGCTATTGGTTGAATAGTTAATAAGTTGCCTATATAAGGAAGGCTATATAAGGAATAGCAGCCCTCCATTTTGAGCTGTCACAATATGTAAATAAAGAGTTTGAAGTTCACTGTTTCTACCGGCTCGTCTCCATCATTCGTACCCATGCTCCAGACTTAACAAGGGGCAAATCAAGATATACTTCTAACAGTGGCAGAAGACACATTTATAGTCTTTTCTACCTATATACAAAAATAAGATTTGCTGATAGTTTTATCTTATTTCTGATTGACACTTGAGATCAATATTAGTTTAATAAATACAGCATAGGCTATGTCCCTCACTGTTTCTTCCAAGGATTGTGGAGAGAGAACAATTGTGAGGGAGCTACTTCTTGCTCTTTTGTTTAAAATCACTGCCTCATGTTGGATAACAAAAGGGCTGGCCCTGGGGGAAAAAAACCAATTATTGATTACTCTTATGAAAAACAAAAATAAATGTGGCATGAAAACAATTTTAATAAAGAAAAAAACCTCTGAGGAATGAGCAGAGGGAAATAAAAGGTAAAGTGAGCAGTGTTTAGAATTGTACAAATGTTGCACTTCATATGCTCAATCCCCTTTTGTATAGTTTTCATTTTGTATGTATGTATGTATGTATGTATGTATGTGCATGTAAATTTTTATATACATGATCTGTATTTTGTTACATATTTATCTTTATAACCAAAACCAACATGAACCAAAACCAACATGTGAGTCATAAAGTCACATCTTCTTATCCACAGACAGAACCCGCTAATCCATAAAAACAACAAAAATCAATGCATCATAAACACAAATATTTCAATATTAGAATTCATGAGGAGTGATCAACAAGATGCAAGAATGAATCAAAAAAATTCCCCAGTTTGATTATAAACCAGTAACCATCATTATTTTGATGTAAGGACTGGCAAACAATGTTCCACTGCTAGGAATAGGCTCCTCAGATAACAGAATTTAATTAGATTGATAGACATGATTAATAGAAGCTCCGGATCTTCCTATAACATAAATCAGTGGAATAATTCTGGTTCACATAAAGACTTCATATTGTATGTTGGATACATTTCTATAACTTCACTGTGCCAGACTGCCCATTTCTTAATTAAAACACTAGACATATATAAAATGAAAATCCAAGGAAGAAACTCTGATATCCTTGTCTATGGAGATTCTCAGTCATCTAGGTCATGGATATCCCAATGGTGTTTTTATAAAAGGCAACTTGACTTTGTTTTCCTTGAAGACATTTTGCTTCTTATCCAAGAACTGACTGAACTGAAGAGGTTTCTTATAAGAAGCAAAATGTCTTCAAGGAAAACACAATCCAGTTGTCTTTTGAAACAGTACATTTGGGACTCTGACATCCTTCTTTTACTGAGATACTATGGCAGTAATTTCCTCAGTCTCAGTATCTAGGTATGTTTTTATAACTGTTATTCTGATTTACCTGTTTTCAGGACTCATGCAAGTTAAAAAGTGCTACTACCTTATTTAGTTAATTAATGGAAGTTCAAAAGAGATAGGAGGAATTAGAGTAAAAATGTATGATTTTATTAATCTGGTTATGAGGTACCTGGATCTTAAAACCATATTATGCCCGATTGTGTACATTTCTTCTACATTTGACCTCCAAATGAAATGTTTAATAGATTTAGTTTTGTATTCTAAAATATACCATACAGAAATAGGCAGGACCATGTTGCCTCTCCTCACCATTGCTTTGCCCCTCATCACTGTCCTGATTTTTAGAAGCTTTGATGACCAAATTCAAAATCATAATGAAGGTATGCAAACTCCTGTCACCAGAAGTATAGTAAAACCTCTGTAAAGTAGGCTTGCATTTCATAGATGCAAGGTACAATGTACTATTTTTTTGCATGTATATCCATATTTAATAGGCTACTATGTGCTAATAGATTAACAGTTAAGTTTTAACTAAAACAACACAATTTGCATCAATGAAATCATCCACAAATAACATAAATTCAGATTTAATGGACATTTGAATTTAATGGACATTCTCCTTCTTTCTTCCTAAATGATCCATATAAATAATTAACTACTTTTTAACAATATATGGACTGTGCAAAGAGAAAGACTAATTAAAAAAAAATGACAAGTCTGGCCCAGGGGCCATGGTTCCATTTTCCCAACTTCCTTTGCTGTTACTAGCATTATGTAGAGAGATTTTTGTCCTTAATTTCATTTAGAATACTTGTGTGTTTTATTTGAACACCTCTTTCTTGCTAATATTGTACCAGTATATAAAAAATAAACTTTCAAAACAGCAAAACTCAAGATGGGAATGGCGGAAATTGTTTCTAAAAATGCTGCCCAATTTCTTGAATGTACTGTTCATGAGTTGATAGAAATCATCATAGCTATTATAAAAAGATAAGGAGCACAGTCAATATGAATGAGCACAAAAGCATTACAGTGCAGGAGCTGTTGATGCTAAATTGATGCTGATTTTTTTCCTCTGTACAGATAACCGATTAGCAATTCAGAATAAGAAAGAAGGAAGAATTTGTGACTTTTGACAATTATTGTTGAGGAGGAGAAAAAATAATAACAATTGCCAAAAAAATCACAAGGTGTGACATGTTACCTGGCTATGACAAAGAGCACACAACTGACACCCAAGTAAGCCAGCAGAATATACATCCAGATATCAGGGGAGAGAGGATTCAGGAAGGAGAAGACACCCGGGTTTGTACCATTGGGCTTGTGGTACAAAATACTTATTCCGAGAGTCATAAAGGGCTTGGAAAAGTCGATGACCGTCTCTCGAACATACGTAATAGCCAGGGGTGCAACTGCAAGGTCAGCTTTCTGTTTGCAAAGGAAAATGAGAGAGAGAGAGAGAGAGAGAGAGAGAAAGAGAGAGAGAGAGAGAAAGAGACACAGAGAGAATAGACGGTAAGTCAAAAACAGTAGGAAGAAGTAGGCAAACAAATTAAACAAGATTTTACATATGGAAATCTGTCTTGGTAATCAGTACGCTGAAATTTAAACCCTGCTTTTGACCCTTCTCCTCTTCCTCCTCTGATAAAATGGTCAACATTTACTGTTACTCTTCTCTGAAGAGTTCTGAATGTAGCTCTAGAGGAAAAAATACATAGGAAAAATATTATATGTGGAATTATTTTTACTGTTTCATACTACATATGCATTTTGATTGCTTTGTTTTTTTAAAAAAATATAAGTTGGAGAAGCCATCTCAGAAATATAAGGTGTGTTAAATTTATATGCTTATTGTTTTATTAAATTGAAGCTTTATTCTGTTATATTTCTCTCTCCCCTCTTAGATATGCCTGGGTCAAGACCTTTCTCTCTTTTTTTGTACCTAACTAGCTAAAATCAGCCTCAGGAAGCATGTCATGTCATCTGAGATGAAACATGTAGAATACTTTAACCTTCACGCAATAATTGTTGGACATTTGTTTATTTTGGAAAAAAATATTATTCTTTTGTATAGTTTTGGCAAGATGTTGGTTTTATTTATTGGATGAGTACAATGTTTTGATTATATTTTTAGTATGCAGTAAATTACTTTTATCTGATTCTTTCTAAGCCTCTGTTAGGGCAACTCAAGGTCAAAATAGAAAAGAACACTCCAAGTAATAAGAATATTTTCAAAAATTCTTCTATCAGAAATCTGTATATATGGCAAAAGTTGCATTTTTGCCATATATACCCAAATCATGGGTTTGAGGAAAAATAAGTAACAGTGATAAGAAAACTAATATACTCAATGAACTACAAGCCAGACAGCTCAAGCTCTCTCATCTTGCACTGAAACAATATTCTAATGTAAATATATAAAATTAGCACTAACACGGCTCAATAATTATGAAAATTAATAACTTTAAAGCAAATGGATTGCAGCTCATGGCCTGTGGTCTTATGTCCTGCCTTGATGGAGTATTTGATGGTGGTCTGATGTTGGGTTCTATTTGACTTGATGAGTTACAAATTTGAAAGAGAAAATATGTTAAACTTTATCCAGATTATGAAAGATAATCACAACATTTTGGTGAAGTTTTGCCATTTTTACTTTAAAATATGTCTATTTATAATTTAAAATATGGTACCATCTTGAGCTACATGAATGTTTTTCAGGGCCACTCATTCTTTACAAAATATAAATGACAAAGATTTTCTCTGTATATCACATAATATTTTTCACCCGACAGTTAATTACTTTGAATCACATCTTTGCTGACATTTTGATTTAGACCTCTGTTACCATGCACAATACTTGGCAAGTTATACTGTCTGCAGCCTCAAAATATATTTAAAAAATAGCTTGTGTTCTGACTTAATAAGCCCTCTTCTTTTAAGAACAAAGATTAGTTGCACATAACTCTACATAAATTGCCACTTCCTGTCTTTTTTTTAAAAAAAGGTAATGAAAATATAGTGGAAATATAGGAAGGGTGAACAATCCTTTGTCACTATGAAACTCCCACTTCCTCATTTGTATTCTTTTGCAGTGGTATCTTTCAATTGCCCATCCTTGTTTTGGAAACTAGTTTCACACATCACCCTAAGCCATGGTTTTTAAATTAGGGAATATTGATCAAGTCATAGTTCACAAATGAGCTCCATATTACACCAAAAATTAAGTATAATATTTATCTGCTTTTGCTTTCTGCCAAGTTTAATGTTAAAGCTTTTTTTAAAAAAATGTATGCAACATAGACCTTTCCCAATTTACATACAGAAATGTTAGCAGAACATTATTGATTCATTGCCTTATTTGTACTTAAAGTTCATAGTACAACCAAGTGATATAACATTCTTATCTACATTATCTCAAGTTGTTGTGCACATATTAAAGCCTAAATACCAGAAGTTGGATAAATGCAGAGTAATACATTCCCTAATTTGAATTTAAGCAAGATTTAACAGTTTGGCAGGAATGGAATAGTTTGAAGAGAAGGTTGGTTTTTTACAAAAAGTATTTCTAAGGCAGTTCAGTGAGCACTATGCTCTATTGTTGACCATACAAGCTATGTATGGCTTCCAGGAAAAGAAAGAGTGGTTGACTGATATTTTGCACACTATTATGATAAATATTGGAGGGTCCCCTAATATTCTAGAAAGTCATGTCCTTAGATGGGGTGGGAGTAAAGAATCCAAGAGAAACTTAATGCACCCATTCATCACATTTTCATTCTTAAATCCTTTGATCACAGACTGTTCATGTTATAAACTGTTCCCTGAGATGATAAATCTGGGATTTTCTTTTCAAAAAATAAAATATAAAAAACAAAGCAGAAAGGAAAAATTGTTGATGCAGTTAAACAAGTAAATTACCAGCAGATCATGGCACGCATATATTAAAGCTCATCAGAATGTGTAATATTTAGTTGTTCAATATGACTTGAATAAGGAAAACAAGCATTACTCTGTAATGGCTTATGCTGCAACTCTACTAATGTTTAATAGAACATCACTGTACAGAATTAAAAGAAAACCAAATGAATGTCATCTATTCTAAATAGTTTTTCCCCTTCATTTTACCATGCAATTCTGTGTACAGGAATCAATTGCAGCTATGGAACTTTTATTTGTTTTACATAAAGATATGTAAACTAATCATTTAGATGGCAATTTGAAATCAGCACAGATAGGCAAAAATAAGCCCAACTGCCTTCTAACTTGACTTTGACCCTGTATTTTTCTTAAAGCCAATGAAAAATCTAAAAATCTAAAATGATGCCCATTTTACTAGTTTAAGGAAGTTAAGTTTATTTAAGCTAAAGGGACTAAGATAAATTTATTGCATTGGTTTGGTCAATAAAAACCATAGGCATAAAATACTAACTAGGAAACAAATTTTATATGTCCTTGGCAGAAAGTACAATAATATCTTAATCAATTTGCTCTACTAATGAACACTAATCTAGAGTCAATTGATACTGCAACATTCTTTCATATGTAGGACTAAATGGACAAACAAATACTTAAAGCAGGTCTCTATATAGTCAATTCTATCAATTACTAGAAAAATGCAGGCAAAATCATGGAATTTATTCTGTTATTTTCATTCATTCGCCAGTGGTGTGAATTTGAATTCTCATAACTCATGATCAATGTCTCAGTGATAGTATCTAACCAGCATGCTTTTCAAATTACTTTTGATGTTTAGAGACATCAAAACTGTGTACAATTATTTTCACCTGCTCATTCCTTGTTTAAAAATATTTAAATTTCAGCTTCATGGTTAGTTCTTACAGCGACGACTGCTTTACGTCATCTCTTATTGAATTGTTTTTATCCAACAGATGACTACATAGTTCATACTGCTACATCTGTGAATCATGATGTATGATATTGGACTGAATACCCAACATAAAATTTCTGTGTATTCTCACTAATAAGTAATGGCAATGTTAAGTCCTGAGCATGGGCACAAGGAACGGAGACGAGACATCGAATGGTGACTTCAACTCTTTATTGTGAAATAAGAACAGAGCAAATACTTGAGCAGCAGCAGCTCTTTTACAAAGCTGGCTGCTGTCAAAACAACCAATGATTTGAGTTTACCGCTTTCACAAGCGTCCAATCAGAGAGGCCCGTTAACAGCCAATCAGACTGGCCAGAAACAACCAATCACGACTCGCTATTCGCGGGCCAATGAGGAGTGCAGGATTACGAGCCTGCTGCAAAGTAAAGCTATTTAGGGTTGTTTACTAATGCGTTGGCTTAGTCCATAATACCCCTCCCCCGTAGGTTCCGTCTGAGGGGTGGGGTGACGTATTCTCGTAAATAGGCAGGTCACTTCACCTGTCTGCTTGACCTGCGCTGTTCCACCGGTTTCTGTCCTGGCTCTGGTTAGGGTGGGCTGCTAGCTGGGCTGGATGGTGAAAACGGTCCTGCTGTTCCTTCGAAAGGCTCTGGGCTGTTCTTTCTGCTTCCGCCAGTGTTGTCTTCCGGGTTCACTGGATTTGATTCCATTGCAGTGCTGTCATGCGGTGAGGCCACTCCCTGGCTCGGTTCTCCTTCTGGCGGTGAGTATCCCCTGGTTAGTTGTGTAGACTGCTGGGTTCCGATTGTTAAGTCATCTGTTATTTCTTTTTCGGCGTCCTCGATGTTCCACCCCCCCCCCGCAGTTAAAGATTCAGGGGCTGAGATAGGACTAGGTGCTAGTCTGGAACGGAGTTGGTCTATGTGGCACTTCCACATCTTACCATCTGCAGTTTGTAGGCGATAGGATCGGGGTCCCGTAAGTTGCGTTATGGTAGCGGGGACCCACAATGGGTCACCCGAGAAGTTTTTTGCAAACACGGGGTCACCTTCCTGGAATGCCCGACACTTGCTGCTGGATCCTGGGGGTGTTCAGGCGTGTAATTTGGGTGGAGGCGATTGAGATGCGAGCAAAGTTTCCGGCCCATCAGGAGTTCAGCTGGGGTTCTGTTCGTGGTGCTGTTTGGGGTTATGTGCTGGAGTAGAAGTATCCAGTTTATTTTGTCGTCAATGTTGCTGTGGTCCATTTTGTGCAAAGTGTTTTTTACAAATTGAACCATTCGCTCAGCCCTACCATTGGCTGCAGGGTGAGCTGGCGATGTTAAGGCATGGCGGATGCCCCAATCTGCCAGGTACTGTTCGAATGCCAGGGCAGTGAATTGGGGGCCATTATCGGAGACCAGGACATCCGGCAATTCATGGGTAGCGAATAGCTTATTCAGTTTTTTAGTGATCACCTCTGTGGTGGTGCTTTTCATCCTGTGGACCTCGAGCCAGTTAGAATAGGCATCCACAGTTAGGAGGAAAGTGTGTACTTTTGTGGGTCCCGCAAAATTGATGTGGATACGGGACCAAGGGCCTTGAGGCGTTTCCCTCTGAGTTGGGGGAGTTTTGGGAGGAGTAGAGCAAGTCTCCTGGCATTTGCTGCACTTTGCTACCCAGGTCTCTATCTGTTTGTCTACCCGAGGCCACCATGCAAAACTCCTGGCCAATGCCTTCATCCGCACGATGCCTGGATGTCCATCATGCAACATTTTTAATACCTTATGTTTCAATTTCTCCGGGATTACACCTCTGTCTCCCCACAAGATGCAGCCCTTTTGGGAGAATAGTTCTGTCTGTCGATTTCTGAATGGCTTGAAAGTGTTGTTGGGTGCGCTGACCGGCCAACCCCGTTCCATCCAGCTGAGGACTCATGCCAAAACAGGGTCCTTTTTTGTTTCTGAGTGATGTCTCGAGCGGTCAGTGGAGGCGATTTAAGGGTTTCGATTTGCAATATGGCTAAGGTTGGAGCTGGGTCCTCTATGACATCTGGTAGTGGAGAGCGGCTCAAAGCATCAGCATGGGGAATGGTTTTCCCCGGGTGGTGTTGCAATCAGTAATCGTAGGTGGCTAAAAATTCCGACCAACGTGTCATTCTTGGTGATAAGATATGGGGAGTTGGTTTGTTTCCCGCCAAAATACCAAGTAGCGGCTTGTGGTCTGTAATTATGGCAAAGGGTCTCCCATACACATATTCATGGAAATATTTAATTGTGGATACAATAGCAAGAGCCTCTTTATCAAGTTGACTATAGTTCCTTTCAGTCTTAGACAAAGTTCTCGAAAAGAACGCAATAGGTGCCTCATTCCCATTTGGCAGGACATGGCTTAAAATGGCTCCTACTCTGAATGTTGAGGCATCACAGGTAACCGTTAAGGGTAGAGTCTCGTTGTATTGCATCAATACAGCATCGGAGGTTAAGAGGTCTTTTACTTGTTGGAATGCTCATTCTTCATGCCGTCCCCAGACCCAGGAAGCCTTTTTGTCAAGAAGTCTATGTAGGGGCTCGGCTACAGTCGCCTTCTGGGGCAAGAAGATGTTATAAAAGTTAATGGGTCCCAGGAAGGTTTGGAGGTCTGTCTTATTCCTACGTCTCGGGGTGTTTTTGATTGCGGTTAGCTTTTTTTCGGTGGGGTGGATTCCCTGTCTGTTGAGAAGGTATCCCAGGAACTCCACTCTCTCCATGCAAAGTTAACACTTGTCTCTTTTTACTTTAAGGCCTGCATCTTTAAATTTCTGAAGAACTTTTCTGAGTCATTGTCATAATAACTTTTTGTGGGGGCAGCTATTAAGACGTCGTCAAAATAAGACACAATACCTTTTATGCCTTGTAGTAGTCTCTCCATCAAACTTTGGAAAATGCCAGGCACCACGCTTACTCCGAATTGGAGTCTATTGCACTTGAAGGCACCTCTATGTGTAACTATTGTCTGGGCTTCTGCAGTTGTCGCGTCTACAGGTAGTTGTTGGTACGCCTGAGCTAAGTCCAATTTCGCAAATATTTTTCTGCCACCCAAGGAGTGAAAAAGGTGTTGGACCACCGGTACTGGGTAAGCACTCTGTTGAAGAGCATGATTTAGGGTGGCCCGGTAATCCCCACAAATTCTTAATAAACCATCTGGCTTCATGGGCGTTACTATTGGAGTTTCCCAGCGGGCATGGTCAATCGGTTCCAACACGCCTGGGCTATCAGTTTATCTGGGCCGGTCACGATCAACGACAGTCAGGGGAAGCATCGCGGTGTGGTCCTTGAAGGATACTTGGACGTGGCTGGAACCGACAACTGGAAATCTGTTGCCCTGGTAGTCTTTTAGGATGATTCGTTGAGTGCTGAGGTCCTGGCAGCAGATGGCAGGGATCAGCTGTTTGAGGGTTTTCCAGGATACCATCGATAGGGATGACCCCGAATCGACTTCCATCACGCACGGTCGATTGTTCTATTGGTAGTTCAGGCGGTCCCAATTCTCAGGTGGTTTGCCTGTCTCCCGGTGGAGGTTGTTCTCCCTTCAGCTGGGACTGGACTCTCGCTTGCTTCTGCAGACCTTCGCGATGTGGCCTCTTTTCCCACAGGTACGGCAGAGTGCATCGAGGCATTTGCAGTCCGATCGCGGGTGGTTTGCCCCGCAACCAGCACATTGGCGCGGAAGTCTCTGGTTCCTTTGCTCTCGTTCCGAGCGGAGCCGGTTGACCTCCTCTTCCTCACTGTCTGAAGATGACTCGAGGTTTTCGTGGTGGGTGGTAATAGCGTGCTTCTCAGCGGCGAGCAGGCTATCATTAGCGAGTTGGTGAAGCGGTGTGTTCGCTCGGTGCATTTGAGCGGCTGACTTCCTGGTTGCTTCTGCAGCAGTAGCGTTGGTGATGACATCTGCAAGGCTGATGTCTCCTTTCGCCATGAGTTTACTCTGCACTGTGGGTGCATCTAATCCCAGAACTATGCGGTCTCTCAGAGCTTTCTCGAGGTTTGCAAACCACAAAGGCCTCCTAGGTTCCGGAGGTTGGCTACGAAATCCCCAATGCTCTCGTTCTTTCATTGGTCCCTCTGGTAAAACTCGTGTCTTCGTATCAGTGTAGGTACTGCGGCTGCATAATGGGCCCAGAGGATTGGTGCGAGGTTATCCCAATCCATGGTCTTCACTTCCACCGGTTTGGCAAGTGCTTTAGCCATTTTGAAAACAGCGGGGCCACAATGAGTCAGGAACACCACTCGTTTCTTTCCAGGCATAGCATCTTTTAAATTGTTGGTCTCTAGGAACATCTGGAAATGATCTATATACGAGTCCCAGTCTTCAATTGCTGGGTCGAATGGAGCGGGTGGTATGGCAGGTGGTATGGCGTGCGCTCTTCAGCCACGTGCTCTGTCTTGTTCGATGAGTACTTAGTCAGCTCTATCATCTCCGCATCCCATCCTTGTCGCCAGTGTTAAGTCCTGAGCATGGGCGCAAGGAACGGAGATGAGACATCGAATGGTGACTTCAACTCATTATTGTGAAATAAGAACAGAGCAAATACTTGGGCAGCAGCAGCTCTTTTATAGAGCTGGCTGCTGTCAAAACAACCAATGATTTGAGTTTACTGCTTTCACAAGCGTCCAATCAGAGAGGCCCGTTAACAGCCAATCAGACTGGCCAGAAATGAACAATCACGACTCGCTATTCACGTGCCAATGTGGAGTGCAGGATTACGAGCCTGCTGCAAAGTAAAGCTATTTAGGGTTGTTTACTGATGCGTTGGCTTAGTCCATAACAGGCAATGCTAATTTAATTATTTGTATCCTGCCTTTATTATTTTCACAAACAACTCAACAACACATCCAACACACCTCCCTCATCCTTTTTTTCCCACCACAACAATCCTGTGAGGTGTGTTGGGCTGACAGAGAGTGAGTGGTCCAAGGTCAAGCAGCTGGGTTTCATGGCTAAGTGAGTCTTTAACTCATACTCTCTTGCTTTCTAGTCTGATACCTTAACCACTAGATCAAGGTTTCCCACCCCTCAGTCCATGGACTGACCCTGGTCCATAGCATGCTGGTAACCAGGTCATACAAACAAGCAAAGCCCATCTGCAGGATGGAGGCAGAATGCAAAACCACTTCCCCTCTATCTGGTCTGTGGAAAAACTTTTCTGCACAAAACCTGTCCCTGGTACCCAAAAGGTTGTGGGCTACTGCACTAGACCAAACTGGTTCTCTAATAGTTTGTTCAGGAAACAAGTTTCCTTCTTTTATATCTGTTTGGAATTTTACAATATAGGTTTAGATTTTGTTTAGGCCACTTACTTAACAAAGTGAATGACATTGGCAACATTAGGATTTCCATACAAATCTATAAACTCAGTGATATTTTCCATTATGAGCGTATCTTTTCACAGCACTACAATAGTTTCAATATGACTTGCTATCAAAACTGTTATAAAAGCGAAAGATATTGCTATACTAAGAAAATCTGTACAGAATAACCATATGATATGTTTGCTGCCAGTAACTACCATAAAGAAACCCATTGTTATATAAAGCAAAAAATGTTCAAATATTTAAAATATGATACAAATTGTTTCAATTGCTATTTTGGAGAGGTATAAATACCAAATATTTTCCTATTATTTTAAAGGCCCTGGGCTATTCCATTGCAAACTACAATTTTAAAAATCTATTTATTCATATTATTCTTTTAACCTGCTTTTATTATTTTTATAAATAACTCAAGGTGGCAGACAGAAGGTAACTGGCCAAAGTCACCCAGCTGGTTTCATGCCTAAGGCAATTCAGAGTCTCCTGTTTCTGGCCTAGTATCTTAACCACTCGATAAAATTGCCTCTTACAACTTACTAACTTGAGTGAAAACTAGTTTCTTATAAGCATCTTAACACATCCCACACCTCCTATTTAAGTATAGATTAGTCTGATTTCATCTATTGATAGGATGATTTGCTATTTATATAGCTACAAATACCATTAAACTTTTAAAAAGGGTGGGTTTTTTTCAGATTAAGCTAATTTAGAAAAACATAAACAATTTAAATGTGCTTCCAAATTACTTCAATTCTCAGTGTAAAGTTATTAAAATTGTTTAAATATACAAAATAGCACTATACAATGTAACTGGTCTCATGAGTCCAGAATTATCAATCATGTATTTGTGTTTTTAGTAATTCAGCAGAGGGTTGGTTTGTCTGTTTGTTTTGCAGTATTCAGTATTTTGCTTGTATTCAATCGCATTGGAAATAAGTTAATGATGTATAAAATGAGAATGAATACAATCTTAAAATGTTATTTTGCTGTACTGCAGGTACTCTCTTACCAATAATTACTAAATAATCATGCTTAGAATTTTAATGCAATGAAAGAAAAAGGCTACATAAAGAAGCATTTAGATAGCCATAAATCAGCATCTTAATGAAAAATGTAAGTATTTATATAATCTAGTAATAAGAATAATGGTTAAATTCACAGCCTTGTAACAATTAAACAAGCGGTGGTCTTGTTGATTCATTCTTACCCAATCTTTAATTTAGTTATGGAAAATAACAGGAAATCCAAGTCTTCACAGATTTCCAAAGGGAAGGAGAGTGGGAGCCAGTGTCCATTCTAGTGGGAGACTGCTCCAAAGGCTAGGGGCAATGGCAGAGAATGGTCTCTTCCTGGAGCCCACCAGTTGAAATTCTTTAACCGGCAGCAACTGCAATGAACCCTTCCTATCTTGCCTAGTGAGATAGGCCAATATAATGGGACAAAGATGGTTCTGCAAGTAACCTGCCACCCTGCCATGTAGGGCTTTAAAGGTCATAATCAATATCTTGAATTGGGTCCAGAAACAAATCTGCACCTAAGGCAGTTCATGCAGTGGAGTTGTTACATGCGCCATCCTAGGGGTGCCCAAGACTATTGGTGCAGGCACATTCTACACCAGCTGAAGCTTTCAGATACTTTTCAAGGATAGGCCCATGTAGAGCATGTTACAATAGTCCAGATAGGAGATGAGTAAGGTGTTAAGTCCTGAGCATGGGCGCAAGGAACGGAGACGAGACATCGAACTGTGACTTCAACTCTTTATTCGTGACTTCAGAACAGAGCAGAATACTTGGGCAGCAGCAGCTCTTTTATAGAGCTGGCTGCTGTCAAAACAACCAATGATTTGAGTTTACCGCTCTAACAAGCGTCCAATCAGAGAGGCCCGCTGTCAGCCAATCAGATTGGCCAGAAAAGACCAATCACGACTCGCTGTTCGCGGGCCAATGAAAAGTGCAGGATTACGAGCCTGCTGTTAAAGTAAAGCTATTAGGTTTGTTACTGAAGCGTTGGCTTAGTCCATAACACCCCTCCCCCCCTAGGTTCCGTCTGAGGGTTGGGGTGACATATTCTCGTAAGTAGGCAGGTCGCTTCACCTGTCTGCTTGATCTGCGCTGTTCCACCGGTTTCTGTCCTGGCTCTGCTTCCGGTGGGCTGCTTGCTGAGCTGGGTGGCGAAGACGGTCCCGCTGTTTCGTTGAATGGCTCTGGGCTGTCCTCTCTGCTCTTGCCAATGCTGTCATCTGGGTTCCCTGGATCTGTTTCCATCGCGGTGCTGTCACGTGGCGAGGCCACTCCCCGGCTCGGTTCTCCTTCTGGCAGTGAGTATCTCATGGTTGGTTGTGTAGACTGCTGGGTTCCGATTGTTAAGTCATCTGTTATTTCCTTTTCGGCCCCCTCGATGTCCCTTCCCCCCCCCGCAGTTTGAGAATCAGGGGATGAGATGGGAGTAGGTGCTAGTCTGGATCGAAGCTGGTCTATGTGGCGCTTCCACATTTTGCCATCTGCAGTTTGTAGACGATAAGATCGGGGTCCCGTAAGTTGTGATATGATAGCGGGGACCCACAATGGGTCACCGGAGAAGTTTTTTGCAAAAACGGGGTCACCTGGCTGGAATGATCAACATTTGCTGCTGGATCCCAGGGGTTGTTCAGGTGAGTAAGCAGGGTGGAGGTGATCGAGATGTAAGCGAAGTTTTTGGCCCATCAGGAGTTCAGCTGGGGTTTTGTTTGTGGTGCTGCTTGGAGTAATATGGTGGAGGAGAAGCATCCGTTTTATCTTGTCGTCAATGTCACCCTGGTCCATTTTGTGTAAGGTCTTCTTTACGAATTGAACCATTCGCTCAGCCCTACCATTGGCTGCAGGGTGAGCTGGCGATGTTAAGGCATGGCGGATGCCCCGGTCTGCTAGGTACTGTTCGAATGCCACGGCAGTGAATTGAGAGCCATTATCGGAGACCAGGACATCCGGCAATCTGTGGGTAGCAAATAGCTTATTCAGTTTTTTAATGACCGCCTCTGTGGTGGTGCTTTTCATTTTGTGGACCTCGAGCCAGTTAGAATAGGCATCCACAGTTAGAAGGAAAGTGTGTCCTCTTGTGGGTCCTGCAAAATCGATGTGGATATGGGACCAGGGACCTCGAGGCATTTCCCACTGAGTTGGGGGTGTTTTTGGAGGAGCACAGCGAGTCTCCTGGCACTTGCTACAAGTCGCCACTCAGGTCTCAATCTGCTTACCTAAACCTGGCCACCATGCATAACTCCTTGCCAATGCTTTCATCTGCACAATGCCTGGATGTCCATCGTGCAACACATTCTGTTTCTCAATTCCTGAACGGCCTGAAATTGTCATTGGGTTCGCTGTCCGGCCAACCCTGTTCCACCCAGCTGAGGACTCGTGCCAAAGAAGGGTCCTTTTTCGTTTCTGAGGCGATGTCTCGAGCGGTCAGCGGTGGTGATTTAAGAGTTTCGATTTGCAATACATCTAGGGTTGGAGCTGGGTCATCTATGATGTCTGGTAGTGGAGAGCGGCTCAAAGCATCAGTGTGGGGAATGCCTTTCCCTGGGCAGTGTTGCAGTTGTTAATCGTATGCAGCTAAAAACTCCGACCAACGTGTCATTCTTGGTGATAAGATGTGGGGAGTTGGTTTGTTTCTCGCTAAAATGCCAAGTAGCAGCTTGTGGTCTGTAATTATGGCAAAGGGTCTCCCATACACATATTCATGGAAACGTTTAATTGTGGATACAATAGCGAGAGCCTCTTTATCAAGTTGGCTATAGTTCCTTTCAGTTTTGGACAAAGTTCTCAAAAAGAATGCAATAGGTGCCTCATTACCGTTTGGCAGGACATGGCTTAAAATGGCTCCCACTCCGAATGGTGAGGCATCACAGGTAACCGTTAAGGGTAGAGTCTCATCGTATTGCATCAATACAGCATCAGAAATTAAGAGGTCTATTACTTGTTGAAATGCTCGTTCTTCATGCCGTCCCCAGACCCAGGAAGCCTTTTTGTCGAGAAGTCTATGTAGATGTTATAAAAGTTAATGAGACCCAGGAAGGCTTGGAAGTCTGTCTTATTTCTAGGTCTTGGGGCGTTTTTTATTGCAGCTAGTTTTTTTTCGGTGGGGTGGATTCCCTGTCTGTCGAGAAGGTATCCCAGGAACTCTACTCTCTCCATGCAAAGTTGACACTTGTCCCTTTTTCCTTTCAGGCCAGCATCTTTAAATTTTTGAAGAACCCTCCTGAGTCGTTGTCCTAATAACTCTTTAGTGGGGGCAGCTATTAAGACATCGTCAAAGTAAGGTACGATGCCTTTTATGCCTTGTAATAGTCTCTCCATCAAACTTTGGAAAATGCCCAGCGCCACGCTTACTCCAAATTGGAGCCTATTGCACTTGAAGGCACCTCTATGTGTCACTATTGTCTGGGCTTCTGCAGTCATCGCATCTACGGGTAGCTGTTGGTATGCCTGAGCTAAGTCCAATTTCGCAAATATTTTTCCGCCACTCAGGGAGTGAAGAAGGTGTTGGACCACCGGTACTGGGTAAGCGCTCTACTGAAGCACATAATTTAGGGTGGCCCGGTAATCCCCACAAATTCTTATTAAGCCATCTGGCTTCATGGGTGTTACTATTGGAGTTTCCCATCGGGCATGGTCAATTGATTCCAACACACCCTGGGCTATTAATTTGTCTAGTTGCTCATCGATCTTTGGCTTGAGGGCAAAAGGCACCTGATGAGGCTTAAGGCGAATGGGAGTCACATCGGGACTGAGATTAAATGATATAGGGGTCCCCTTGTACTTGCCTAATGTTCCTGTGAACACGTCCTGGAATTCCTGGACGAAGGCCTCTTCCCAGTCATCGCTTCCAGTTTGGTGTATGCCAGCTAGTTCAATTCCGAGTGGGGCAAGCCACTGTAACCCTAATAAACTGGACCGGTCACAATCGATGACAGTCAGGGGAAGCGTCATGGTGCGGTCCTTGAAGGATACTTGGATGTGGCTGGAACCGACAACCGGAATTCTGTTTCCCTGGTAGTCTTTTAGGATGATTCTTTGAGTGCTGAGGTCCTGGCAACAGATAGCAGGGATCAGCTGTTTGAGGGTTTTCCAGGAGACCATCGATAGGGATGACCCTGAATCGACTTCCATCACGCACGGTCGATTCTCAATAGTGACCTTTACGCAGATCTTTCTTGCATCTAGTGATGAAGCATGGCTGATAGTGATAGTTTGGTGTGCCTCTTCTTGTCTCGTTGAAGCGGCAGGTGCTCGATTTCTGTAGTAGTGGTTGTTCCATTGGTGGTTTGAGCGGTCCCGATTTCCAGGTGGTTTGCCTGTCTCCCAGCGGAGGTTATTCTCTCTTCAGTTTGGATTGGACTCTCGCTTGCTTCTGCAGACCCTTGCTATGTGGCCTCTTTTCCCGCAGGAATGGCAGAGTGCGTTGAGGAATTTGCAATCTGATCGTGGGTGGTTTGCCCCCCAACCAGCACATTGGCGTGGAAGTCTGGTTCCTTTGCTCTCGTTCCAAGTGAAGCCGGTTGACCTCCTCTTCCTCACTGTCTGAGGATAACTCGACGTCTTCATGATGGGCGGTAATAGTGTGCCTCTCAGAGGAAAGCGGACTATCACCTGGCGAGTTGGCAGTGTGGTGCATTCGCTCGGCGCATTCGAGCGGCTGACTTCCTGGTTGCTTCTGTGGCAGTAGCATCGGTGATGACATCTCCAAGGCTGATGTCTCCTTTTGACATGATCTTGCTCTGTGACATGTGGTCATCTAATCCCAGAACTATTTGGTCTCTCAGGGCTTCCTCAAGGTTTGCAAAACCACAGATTCTTCCCAGGTTCTGGAGGTCGGCTACGAAATCCCCAATGCTCTTGTTCTTCCATTGGTCCCTCTGGTAAAACTTGTGTCTTCGTATCAGTGTAGGTACTGCGGGTGCGTAATGGGCCTGGAGGATCAGCGTGAGGTTATCCCAATCCATGGTCTTCACTTCCGCCGGTTTGACAAGTGCTTTAGCCATTTTAAAAATGGCGGGGCCACAGTGGGTCAGGAACACCACTCGTTTCTTGCCAGGCGTAGCATCTTTCCAATTGTTGGTCTCCAGGAATATCTGGAAACGGTCTATATATGAGTCCCAATCTTCGTTTGCCGGGTCAAATGGAGCGGGTGGTATGGCGCCGCTGGTCATTCTGCCGGTTGTTGTGTGCACTCTTCAGCCACGTGCTCTGTATTGTTCGATGAGTATTTAGTCAGCTCTATCATGTCTGTATCCCATCCTCGTCGCCAGTGTTAAGTCCTGAGCATGAGCGCAAGGAACGGAGACGAGACATCGAACTGTGACTTCAACTCTTTATTCGTGACTTCAGAACGGAGCAAAATATTTGGGCAGCAGCAGCTCTTTTATAGAGCTGGCTGCTGTCAAAACAACCAATGATTTGAATTTACCGCTCTAACAAGCGTCCAATCAGAGAGACCCACTGTCAGCCAATCAGATTGGCCAGAAACGACCAATCACGACTTGCTGTTTGCAGGCCAATGAGAAGTGCAGGATTATGAGGCTGCTGTTAAAGTAAAGCTATTAGGTTTGTTACTGAAGCATTGGCTTGGTCCGTAACATAACGTAAGAGTGAGTGACAGAAGAGCCTTCCTATCTAGGAAGGGGTATAAAAGGTGCATTATACAAAGCTGAGCAAAGGCTTTCCTAGCTACAGCTGCCACCTGCTTTTTGAGCAGGAGCCATAAGTCCTGTTCAAGAGATTAGTGCAAGAGTCAACTGTTTATGATAGCTCCAATCTTTCTTAGAGGAAATTTTCAGAAGGTGATGGTTTCTGGTTTTTGTTAACAAATAACTACAGGCTTATAGGGAATCCATCCTGACCTCCATTATTGTTAAGTTTATGCAGGATTTTAGAATTTAGCACCATTAGTATGGTTATGACATCCAACTCAGGAACTTTTATAATGAATAATGAAGCCCAATATAAGCAATTCTCTGCCTTGCTCAGAATCTTCTTCTTCTACTCCTGTTCCTAAGCATCCATAGGAATTGACACAAATACCTGCTTACAATCATTCTCAGTAAGGTTGGGGTTTTCTTGGAATAATATAATCAATAGTGACTCTGGTTCTAGCTTCCAAACTAGCCAGCAACATTATTGGCAGAATAGCAGCATATATATATTAAAATAATTAATTTTCAATTAACTAATATAAATTGATATAGCAAGAAAATATTTTTAGGTATATTTATTTCAAAAGCAGAATTTGTATGGATAACTACAGGTCTTATAAAGTATAACAATACCTACAACTAAGATACAAAATGTTCCTTTCTATTAACATTCTATGTGCTGCAATGAAAACAGTGGGAAAGAGATGCAAATAAAACCATAGACAAAGCAGTATATCAGTCTAATACATAAATAGATATTGGCGCCAAAGGAATCAGTGATTCATTGACAATTTGTGACAAATACCAGATTTGTCAGAATGATGAAAGTATCCTCACAGTTTTGTGATGCAAGTTCTATCCTTCCTGGGCATTCATGAATATAGATAAGGTCAGGGCTAGCATCACTCTGACTTCCCTTATCTGACTTCTGTCAAAACAACTGGTGGTCTCACCATGAATCGTGTGCAAATCTTTAACCTAATTCCTGAAATTAGATTTTCCCCCAAACTGCATGTCTACTGTGAAATCTAAAGAAATTTATGTTTGGAAATGCTAGACAAATCTCTTCTTTCAACTGAAACAGAACTTGATTGTTCAAAATAAATGTACATGATAGTAAGAGTCTTTTAAATTTCTCTGAGGACAAAGAGCACAAAAATGCAAAGTTAAAACAAAGCTTTGGCTTGCATACAGCAGGTAAATGATACATTAGAGACTGTTTGCCATCACCAAAGTCAATCTAGTGAGGGCAAAACCAATTTGCTTGTTTGAGTTATAAAAAATAGCACTGAAGATTTTTAAAAATATGATACAATTGGACTATACAATGAAAAAAGTCAGAGCAATCTTTTCTGATTTATTACATATCTATTTCCTATATCCAGCCAACGGATATAAGGACAAGAAGAATAGGAATATCACGGCATCGGCAACTTGAACAAGAAAAAAAAAAGTTCCCAAAGAGAATATCAGGCACTATCACATTTATATATACCATAGCACTTCAGGGTTAAAAAAAATGAATGTGCCAATGGCTAAAAATTAACAGTTGACTAAATTGTGATCAAGAAAGAACAATGGCTAATGATTTGATTAGTTAGCATTTGGAGATATGTCTTAATAAATCTCCAAAAGTTAACATAAAATACTTAATTTAATATAATTGATAATGGTTTCCTGTAGAGACAAAGTTCAAGCATGAAGCAATCAAACTAATGTTAAATGTTTAACTAATATTAAATAATTTGTATGACACAAAATACAAACACAATCTGAACAGGTGGCCTTCAAAGAGCTAAGACATACAGCAAAAGGAAACAATTATGCACATCTTGAAAAATACAGTAATAAAATAAGTATTATGAAATAATTTTAAAAAGCAACCAATGTAAAGACATAATTGAATACAAAAGCTCAGGTTCTATTGTTTATATTGATGTTTGAATGTCTGATGCTTGTCTAACCATTGATGCCATTTATGGTTAATAAGTGATATAACTGAGCAATCTATATCAATCCATATTAAACAAACAAAAGTTAAATGGTAAGAAAATAGCTCTGATAAAAATACTTAGTAATTATCAATATTAGTTCTGGAGATGCAGTTCTTTTTTAAAAACTGCTAAATGGTTTTACTTCTCTTTAGTCTTTGCAGCAATTTTTTTGTAAAGTGGCTTTTTTAGAACAAAAAAATATATAGACTGAAGTAGACTGCAATCTTGAGAAAATTCTATGTTTAACTTGGTATATATGATGTCTGCATGCATGTTTATTACATTTTATATTTATTATATAATAAATATATAATATTTACTGTATTATTAATTTTTTAATATTATAATATTAAGATTGTCCTGATGAGAAATGGGTGGCAAACAAATTTAATAAATAAATTATATGCAATATAAAGTATATTTTTAGAGTTTTAATGTACATATTCAGGGCTTTTAAAAGAATCCTGTGGGCTGATAGAAACAAAAGCCTCAGCATTAGTATACGCACTCAACAATTTTGTGCTTCTCATTGTTCAAATACTAATGCTGAGAGTGTGAGGAATAAACTAGAGCAAACATGATTTAAAAGAAATAACAATGGGATGATTCCCATGATGAGATTATAGCAACAGAAGGCTGCAGGATATATATAGTATTCAGTTTTATTCGGGTATTTTCCCACGTCATTATAGTTGTGTTTTTAAAGTTGTAGCAACGTTTTGGCAGAATCTCATCTGCCATCATCAGGCTTCTGTATTGTGTTCATCTGTGAGTCAGACTTTCACAGCCGTTTCAGTTTTAAATTTGGGGCTAGCCTACTGCTGTGCCAGAATGGTTTTTTATTCATCCTGATTGGTTGGGGGTCTTGGTCTGTGTTTATTGCTCTTGGAGTTTGCTGTGTTCTGCTTGATTGGTGTTTCTAATTTCTTAAGTTTTTGTGGGTACTTACATGTATGGTATTCAGCTTTGTTTGGGTATTTTCCCACGTCATTATATTTGTGCTTTTAAAGTTGCAGCAACGTTTAGAAACACTAATCAAGCAGAACACAGCAAACTCCAAGACCAATAAACACAGACTTGGGTAATGGGTTGTGTGATGACCTTGTGAGATTTATTGCTGTGGTATCCTTGGTCTTGTGCTGTAATATCCTGGGTCATTTGCTCTGTTGCAACTTCTTGAGTTCTTGTGGTGTAATTTCCTGAGTTTTCTGATGTGATATCCTGAGCGGGTGGCCATTATGTAGCATTCTGGATTTTAGTCTGGCTTCGAGTTTGGGGTCTGGGTCTGTGTTCTTGGCGTCAGCTTGTTTGGTTTTGGGATCAGGGGGTGTGACAGCTGGCGAAGCAGCCATGGTCTGGTTTCTGGATGGTGATTGTCCTTCGTTTATAGGATGGGCTTGGGCCTGGGTCTGATGAGGGGGATTGGCGGTGGTGTCCCATGTTGTTTTGGTTTTCGTGGCTGGGACTCATTTGTTGGTGAAGGCTAGCTTCCAGATGTCTGGTAGGCAGGAGGTATTGTCCCGTCAATTCATGTTATGGGGGTGTTTCTCTATCTCGATGGCTTCCCTGATTATTCTCTTGCTGGAGTGTTCAGTTTTGGATATTAATTTGGTTCCTTCAAAATTAATTTCATGTCCTGTGGCTTTAAGGTGCTGGAAGAGGGAGGAAGTATTTTTTCTCTTCTGACTGCATTTTTGTGTTCTGCGATGCATGCATTTATTCTCCTGTTGGTTTGTCCAATGCATGTGGCTGGGTAATTGTTGCATGGTATTTCATAAACTCCTTGGTTTTCTAGCTGGATCTTGCCTTTGGGGTTTCTTAGGATGTTGGCTATTGTTTGGTCAGTGTCAAAGGCTGTCCTGATATTGTGTTTGTGGAGAATTTTGCTGATTTTGTCTGTGGTGCCTTTGATGTTGGGGAGGAGTGTGATACCATTGTCTTGTTCTGTGTCTTGGTTTTTGGGGGATACCTCTTTTCAGATTAGGTTGGTGATTGTTTTTCTTTGGAATCCATTGGAAATTAATACGTTAGTGAGGGTGAGTAGTTCTGTTCTTAGGTGGTCTTTTTCAGCTAGGCGTTTGGTTCTGAAAATGAGGGTCTTGGCTACAGAGTTGATCTGTGCAGGGTTGTGATGGGATTGTGCATTTAGGTAGCGGTTGGTGTGTGTTTTTTTCTGGTAGATGGTGTGTCCAAGGGAGCCATTGGGTTTTTTGTAAATTAGGATGTCCAGGAAGGGAAGTTGGTTGTTGGTTTCTGTTTCCATGGTGAATTGTATTTTGGGGTGTAGGTTGTTAAGATGTGTGAGGAAGTTGTCTAGTTTTTCTTTCCCATGTGGCCAAATTACGAAAGTGTCATCTACATATTGAAGCTAGAGTTTGGGTTTGGGTTCGGATTTATCTAGAGCATTGGTTTCAAAGTGTTCCATGTATAGGTTATTGATGATGGGTTAGAGGGGTGATCCCATGGGTGCTCCTTCTGTCTGTTTGTACCTTTGTCCATTGTGGATGAAGTGTGTGTTGGTTAAGCAGTGGTTGGTCAGATTTAGGATGTGTTTGGGGGGGTTGTATTTGTTTTGGATGGCTGTCAAGACTTCTTTGATGAGTACTTGGGTGAAAAGGGATATGACATTGAAGCTCACGAGTTGGTTGCTGGGTTGTAGGTTTTGTTTCTTTATTGTTTCTATGAAGTGGAAGGAGTTTGTACGTGCGAGGTCATGGATTTTGTGTAGAGCTGGAGTTGTTTGGCGAGAAATTTGGCAAGATTCTGTAGAGGTGAGCCTATGGAGCTGACTATGGGTCTGAGTGGTATTCCTTCTTTGTGTATCTTGTGCAGGCCATAGAGCTTAGGGCATCTGGATGATTTTTCTCTGGGGATGATTCTCTGCTGGATCTCTTCACTGATGGGAGATGCTTTTATTTTGGATTTGGTGGTTTTTTTCTAGGTAGGTGGTGGGGTCAGTATTCAGAGGTTTGTAAGTGGGGTCTTGGAGTAGGTTGGATAGTTTGGAGTGGTAGTCCGATGTGTTCATTACGACTTTGGTGTTGCTTTTGTCTGCTGGGAGAATGACTATGTTGCTGTCTTTCCTCAGGTTGGTGAGTGCTTTTTGTTCTTCTCTGGGTAGGTTGCTTCTGGGTAGGTTGCTGGAGCAGAGGACATTGATGACTTCAAGTCTGATTTTGTTGGCTGCATCTGGGTTGATTTTGGTTAGGCTAGCTTCAACTCCGCATATAATGTTTTCAGTGGGGATGTGTTTGGGGGTGACTGCAAAGTTGAATCCTTTGGAAAGGACAATGGTTTCTACTATGGTGAGGGTTCTGTCTGATATGTTGTGTACTATTTGTTTCATGTGTTGTTGTGGGGAAGGGTTGGGTTTCTGGCATTTCTCCAGTCTCTAGTTTCCACAACAAAATGCACAAGGCCATCACACAGCCCATTATACCAACATCAACTCCATCAACCAATCAAGAGGCAGAAGCACAGCCAACCAGTCCAGCACACCTGCCCCCACCACCAGTATTTATAGAGAGACGGCAGCTCCGATCACACACTTCCTACACTGGCATGAAGCCAAAAGTACCAGCCTGAGGATGGCGAGTGGGACCTCACCGAAACATCGCCAAGATACTCTTAAGCTTACATGGGAAAAGACCCAAACAGACCTAGACCTAAGTAATGAGGCAAATAAGAAAAATACTGTTGTTGGTGTCTTCTCCAGGAAAGGAAGAGATGTGACTAACTCCTCTCAGAAGCATTCTGCAGATCTTTCAAAGGGGCATGAAATCATAATGTTAATTTGTGAGATGATAACGACCAGAGTTAGAGAAACAAACAAATTCTATATAAAGGAACTTTTTTAAATGAAATATCTTACAATCTTTTTCCTTCATATATAATAATAATTTTGTCTCTTACTATATTTGAAACCTAATTATTTTATTTGATAGGTCCTAATCCGATCTCAATGGATCTGTTATCCATAACATTACCCTATCATCTCTATGGTTTCTATTATTTAACTCTCTCTATTTATCGCTCTACAGTTTTCCATTTTGTATTGTGCAATTCTATGTTTTATCGTCCTTTTATCTATAATTTGCAACTGTTGGTTTTGTGTTGTGGTTCCTGTGCTGTGGAATCTTTCGCTTCCCCCTCCCCAACCGAATGTGAGGATGACCTCATTGCTTCTCAACTTCCAAGAAGCCCTGAAGACCTGTTGTGCCAATCAGCTGGGGTCCTGGGTTCATTAGTTTTAATGTTCCTTCCTCTATTATTCTTGTTTTAGCTGCTTTGGGGGTTTTTAAATGTTTTTGTATTTATTCTTTCAGTTTTGTTGTACCACTCAAATCCATTTGCTTGTAACATCTATATAAATTAGATAAATAAATTTAAAAAAAACTTTATAATAGCATATATAATAGCATTCATAACTTTGGTTTCTTATCTCAAGGGGCTGACAATAACTGAGCCACTTCTAAATGTTATCTGACAACTCTTTTTTTAGGATAGTTTTTTTTTTTTTTTTAATGCTCCAGGCCCTTTGGTTTAGATGACAGAATTTGCTTTTTTCTTTAGGCAACAGTTTCTCCATCAAGGTCATCATCCTTATTCTCTATACCACTCCAATTAGTTATTTGGCTTCTTTTTCCCAAAAAACCCAAAAATATTAAGCTGAACTAATATAAGGACTTCATGGCAGGGAAGATGAAGAGAAAAGATGTACAAAATGGTGGAAGTACCTAAAGCAGGAAATAGTAACGCAGACATGAAAATTCCAAGGAGGTAAAAAAAAAAATAGAATATAGAAAAAGAAATTAAAAAATAGTTTAACAACAATCTGAAAGGAAATATAATAGAAGTGAAGTGGAAATGGAAAAGCAGGGCATATCACAGCTTATAGATGATATGAGCTTATAGTTGATATGAGTTCAGCAAGTTTTAAGATCCTGGGGAGGGGGGAAGGCAGGATATCAAACTAATACATCAATAATTAAATATTATATGAACAATTGTTTGACATAGGAAATTGTTTAGCATTGTATCCAAACTAAGACATCTAAGGAATTTAAAATGAATGCAACATAATGGTGGTGATGGTACTGCTGGTTAAAGTGAAAGATTCCTTCCTATCAAACATCATTCTTGCTGACTGTATAGATACATCTATGTAATTTTTATGGCAATAATACAGAAGCATTTTACTATGGCTGTTTTCTGAGATGTTCCTAGCATATATTTTTAGTATTTCTTAACGGTTCTCCAGCCAAGTACAAAACAGTTTAATTCTTTAGCTAGAGTCAGGTAGAGCACCTAATTTCTACCACTTGGTATGATATTGGTGGGCTAGATGAGAACTAATATGCTTAAGGCTGACAACTGGTAAGGAAGTGGTTCCAGGATCTTCCAAGAAAAAGAGAGAAAGAGAAAATAGCCAAGCTCAGAGAGCAACAAGAACCTGATCTTCCAAAAGAAATTAGTTATTCTAGATGGCATTGCTTTCCCTTTGCGGGAATTATTCTAGAGAATTTGTTATTAAAAACCTAAGAAGCTTTTGGGAACAATTTTTTACAACTACAACTTTTCCTGGGCAGAGCAGGACTTACCACAGCATTTTATGTACTGGTAACCTCAGGGATGAATTACTGTACTATACTCCATATGGCACTTCTCTTGAGAGTTTGTTTTACAGATTTCAGTTACTATAGAGTCCTCTGGCTAGGTTACTCATTGCAGTTTCTTAGCATGTACATATATTAGCTATGCTGAAGACTTCACTGGCTATTGATCAGCTGTCCAACTGTTGGTGCTGATTTATAAATGGCTTAGAATTTGATTCTATAAGGAACCACCTATTTCCATATAGGTCTACCCAAACTTGATTTTTTTGATAAGAACTGTTCTTGTAATAATGTGAATATTCCTTGTAGTAATGTCTCCCTTATAGAGCACTGTTCCAATGTAGACCAGGAAGACTTCAACTAAAAGTATGTTGTATTAAATTAAACTAAAATAAACTGCAAAATTAAAAATAAACTGTAAATTAAAGTTATCTGCTTGTGGAGCATTCTTTTGATTTTCTTCTTTACTTTTCATTGGCTGCTCTGGTTATGACTTATTAAATAACTGATGTTATTACTGTTTTTACTGTTGTTTTATCTGTTTTTATTTAAATATTTCTATTTTGCTGCCAAGAAATGCAAGCAGGATAAAGCCATCTCTATCAAGCTATTCTTATTTGGATTAACTTCATTTCTTTATTCCAAAGCTGAGCTTTTCTGGTTCTTAGATTCATAAGAAGGGAAAATGAAGAAATTATTCTTCATAATATTCCAAAGTTTAGGAAGATTCATTCAGACAATCATTTGAAACAAATACAATAAGTGAATCTAGTTCCCAATTCCTTAAGCCAAACAAGGAGAATGGAAGAGCAATGGTATTGGATGATGTTGAAAAATGGAAGAAAATCGACTTAGTCATACTATGTCTTTCATTCAGTTACAATCTCATTAAATAATTCCAGACAGAAGTGAAATTCAACTTTATGCTGAAGTATCTAGAACTGGTTAGTAATCCACTTAACAATCAGTTCCAGGCTATTCACCATGAATTTGATTAGCACATTTAATCAGTGGGCCCTAAAATGCAAGTTTGAAGTAAACAAAAAATTTCTGAAGTTGCTTGACTCAAGAATAGGTTTCTGTTTATAATTAAGTTACTTTCAGTTAATAAAGTAAATGCAATGGCAATTGCACTATAAAGATGTATAAAAGTGCTCTTCAGTATAATTGAAAAGAGCTGAGGTATTAGGAATTGTAACTGTCATTCTCAGCAGTGATTTATTAAAAAGAAAGTGCTGTGAAACATGACATTTGCCACAGATGTAGTTGTCACATGTGCAAATGTTTATTTTTCTGAGCCAGCTTGGAGTTAAAATCCAGTGTGAATACTTCATTATCATGATATCTGAGTCATAAATGATATATTGTTCAACATATGGCCAGCACTATTTATGGGTTTCACAGGTCAGAATCAAATCTTTATTAGATAGGAAGAGAAGGAGACTAGAAGATGCTCAAATTAATCAGGAAAATATTTCAGATAGGATGGGGCCTACATGACTGGTGCTGTTTTACCAATAGTGAAAGAAGCAGAATAGTTAATAATTTCTAGTTTTAATTTACCTCAACAAGGTTTTCAGTTTTTGAAAGTCATGACACTTGTGGAAATCTGCATTTGTTCCTAATTACCCAGATTAACATTCCTAATACACATTCCTATTCCTATTTTTCCCACACTAATAATTCTGTGAGGTGGGTTGGGCTGGTCCAAGGTCACTTAATTGGCTTATGTTATGTTACGTTATGTTATGTTACGTTACGAGGCTATTGTTAATTACATTGTATTATAATGTAGTATATATAATATAGATACTGTATAGTATAATAATATATGTATATTATCATACTATATGTACATATAATATACATATAATAATATAACATTATACAAAAATGTGTGTATGATATATGTGTATATAATGTGTGTTTGCATGTAGATAATATATGTGTGTGCGTGTGGGGAGGGTGTTCATTAATTCAAAAGGAATCATAATGACGTGGGAAAATACCCAAACAAAGCTGAATACCATACATATAAATACCCACAAAAACTTAAGAAAACATATATATATATTTTCTTAAGTTTTTGCGGGTACTTACATGTATGGCATTCAGCTTTGTTCGGGTATTTTCCCACATCATAATAGTTGTGCTTTTAAAGTTGTAGCGACGTTTCAGCAGAATCTCATCTGCCATCATCAGGCTTCTGTATAGTGTTCGTCTGGGAGTTAGACTTTTACAGTGGTTTCAGATTTAAATTTGGGGCAGCCTATTGCTATGACAGAATGGTTTTTTCTTCATCCTGATTGGTTGAGAGTCTTGGTCTGTGTTTATTGGTCTTGGAGTTTGCTGTGTTCTGCTTCTAATATCTTTGTCTGTTTTTTTGGCTCTTTTTGTATCTTGATTGGCTGGCAACATTGTGTTACTTTATTGGAGGCCTTTAGTGAAGCATGGCTTCGGGTAAATGGACGGCTATCATTAGTTAGGACACACTAGGACACACCATATACCAGAAGAAAACACACACTAACCGCTACCTCAATGCCCAATCCCACCACCATCCAGCACAGATAAACTCTGTGGCTAAAACACTAATTACTAGAACCAAACGCCTGGCAGACAAGACACACATTAAGACTGAACTATGCACCCTGACTAAAGTACTGACAGCCAACGGCTTCCACAGAAGCAAAATCACCAGCTTGATCCACAAAAACACACTGAAACATAATAGAGACCCAGAAGATGAACAGACCTATGGAAAAGCTATCCTGCCCTACATAAGAGGTACTACAGACAAGATAAGTAAGACAAGATAACTACACAGACATCACATCAAGACTGCCTTCAAAACAGACAGAAAAATAGCAGCCATCCTTAGAAACCCCAAAGATAAAATTGACCTGGAAAACCAAGGCATATACGAAGTCCCTATGCATCATGCCCGGCCACATACATTGGACAGACCAATAGAAGAATAAGTATCCGCCTGGATGAACACAAAAATGCAGTCAAAAAGCTGGAACACACTTCCTCACTAGTCCAACACATCGAAGCCACAGGTCATAGCATCAACTTCAATGGCACCAAAACCCTAGCCACAATAGAAAACCCTGTTCCATAGGTCTGTTCCATACGTCTTCTGGGTCTCTATTATGTCTCAGTGTGTTTTGGTGGATCAAGCCGGTGATTTTGCTTTTGTGGAAGTCGTTCGGTGTCAGTACTTTAGTCAGGTTGCATAGTTCAGTCTTGATGTGTGTCTTGTCTGCCAGGCGTTTGGTTCTAGTAATTAGTGTTTTAGCCACGGAGTTTATCTGTGCTGGGTGGTGGTGGGATTGGGCATTGAGGTAGCAGTTAGTGTGTGTTTTCTTCTGGTATATGGTGTGTCCTAGTATGCCATCTGTTTTTTTGTAGATTAGTATATCTAGGAATGGTAGTTGTTTGTTTGTTTCTGTTTCCATGGTGAACTTGATTTTGGGGTGTGTGCTGTTTAGGTGTGTTAGAAAATTGTTTAGGTTTTCTTTTCCATGGGGCCAAATCACAAATGTGTCATCAATGTATCTTAACCATAGTTTGGGTTTGTGGATGTCATTGGCCAGGGCTCTGGATTCGAATTCTTCCATTAACAGGTTTGCAATGACGGGTGACAATGGTGATCCCATAGGGGCTCCTTCAATACAAAGGACAAAGATACAAACAAATTATACTAATCTACAAAAACGCTGGAACACACATCCTCACTAGTCTAACACATGGAAGCCACAGTTCATAGCATCATTAGTGCCATAGCATGGCATCATTAGTGCCATACCATGGCACCAAAAAAAAAAAGCCACTATAGAAAACCACAGCTACAGAATCATCAGAGAAGCCATAAAGATTGAAAAAAGACCAGAAAGCATGAATAGAAGAGATGATTCTACCAGACTGTCAATCATTTGGAAGCCTGCACTCACAAACAAAAAAAATATCCAAACCATAAGCCAGGCAAACACCTGGGCACAAACAGATCCCCCCGATACCTCCAGATCAAACACACCCCAACAAGGCACCCAGATGAAACCTAGCTTCCTAACTAATGATAGCCGTCCATTTACCCTGAGCCAAGCTGCACTAAAGGCCTCCAATAAAGTAACACAATGTTGCCAGCCAATCAAGATACAAAAAGAGCCAAAAAACAGACAGAAGATATTAGAAACACCAATCAAGCAGAACACAGCAAACTCCAAGACCAATAAACACAGACCAAGACTCCCAACCAATCAGGATGAAGAAAAAACCATTCTGGCACAGCAATAGGCTGCCCCAAATTTAAATCTGAAACCACTGTAAAAGTCTGACTCACAGATGAACACTATACAGAAGCCTGATGATGGCAGATGAGATTCTGCTGAAACGTTGCTACAACTTTAAAAGCACAACTACTATGACGTGGGAAAATACCCGAACTAAGCTGAATGCCACACAAACACACACACACACACACACACACACACACCTATATATGTGGATCTTTGTTTATTCGGGAATATATATATATTTGGCCCCATGGAAAAGAAAACCAAAACAATTTCCTAACACACCTAAACAGCACACACCCCAAAATCAAGTTCACCATGGAAATGGAAACAAACAAACAACTACCATTCCGAGATGTACTAATCTACAAAAAAACAGATGGCACACTAGGACACACCATATACCAGAAGAAAACACACATTAACCGCTACCTCAACACCCAATCCCACCACCACCCAACACAGATAAACTCCGTGGCTAAAACACTAATTACTAGAACCAAATGCCTGGCAGACAAGACACACATTAAGACTGAACTATGCACCCTGACTAAAGTACTGACAGCCAAAATCACCAACTTGATCCACAAAAACACAATAGAGACCCAGAAGATGAACAGACCCATGGAACAGCTGTCCTGCCCTACATAAGAGGCACTACAGACAAAATTAGTAAGATACTATACAGACATCACATCAAGACTGCCTTCAAAACAGACAGAAAAATAGCAGCCATCCTTACAAACCCCAAAGATAAAATTGACCTGGAAAATCAAGGCATATACGAAGTCCCCTGTGCATCATGCCCGGCCACATACATTGGACAGACCAATAGAAGAATAAGTACCCACCTGGATGAAAACAAAAATGCAGTCAAAAAGCTGGAACATACTTCCTCACTAGTCCAACACATGGAAGCCACAGGTCATAGAATCAAATTCAATGGCACCAAAACCCTAACCACTATAGAAAATCCCAGCCACAGGATCATCAGAGAAGCCATGAAAAAAGACCAGAAAGCATGAACAGAAGAGATGATTCCGCCAGGCTGTCAATCATTTGGAAGCCTGCACTCACAAACAAAAAAATCTCCACACCAGAAGCCAGGCAAACACCTGAGCACAAACAAATCGCCCCTGATACCTCCAGCTGAAACACACCCCAACCAGGCACCCAGATGAAACCCAGCTTCCTAACTAATGATAGCTGTCCATTTATCCGAAGCCAAGCTGCACTAAAGGCCTCCAATAAAGTAACATAATTTTGCCAGCCAATCAAGATACAAAAAGAGCCAAAAAAACAGACAAAGATATTAGAAGCAGAACACAGCAAACTCCAAGACCAATAAACACAGACCAAGACTCTCAACCAATCAGGATGAAGAAAAAACCATTCTGACACAGCAATAGGCTGCCCCAAATTTAAATCTGAAACCACTGTAAAAGTCTAACTCCCAGACGAACACTATACAGAAGCCTGATGATGGCAGATGAGATTCTGCTGAAACGTTGCTACTACTTTAAAAGCACCACTACTATGACCTGGGAAAATACCCGAACAAAGCTGAATGCCATACATGTAAGTACCCGCGAAAACTTAAGAAAACATATATATATATATATATATATATATATATATATATATATATATATATATGAAAACAAATACATATATATTTATATACATGTATACATACATACATAAAGTCACAGAAAAAAATAGAGGAAATTAAAAAAAAACCCAGAAATGAGGACAAATTGAAACAAATTGCTTGCTAGCTAGTCCCAGAAGAGCTCAGGAGGCTGTATTGATAACCATCTTCATCAATCACTCCCTTGACTTAAAGCAACCACTTCGGGGTGAGATATAAATCAATTTGATTACTTGTGTAAGTGTTCACCAATGTGAGAAATTGATTGCACAACCTACATCCTCCAGCTGAGTTGTATATATCTTTTAACTAAGCAAAGGCTTTCATTAGGAGGCCTAGGTTTTTTTGACTTCTGATTGTGTGAAACAGGAAAATATAAATTGTGTTGTGGACAGGAAGAAAAAGGAAAGAAACAGCAAGGAGATTAAAAAAAAAAAAAGGAGCCAGACTATCTAGAGGTTAAGATACCAGGATAGAAACCTGGAGAGACTTATAGTCCCATTTGAGGTATGAAAGCCAGCTCGGTGACCAGTCGTTCTTTCTCTCTCTGCCCAAACCATCTCATAAGATGGTTGTTACTGGGAAAACAAGAAGATGGAGATATATGTTGGCCATCTTGAGTTATTTATCAAAAAAATAAGTAATAAAGGCAGCATAAAAATCAAATAGATAAGTATATTATAATATACATTGTAAGAAGAACCTCTAAGGATGTGTATCTCTGTTTCTGTGCCCATGCACACATAAATACTTATATCATAATATACCAAAATGCAGAACATTTAAAAAAAATATTTTAAAATAAATTTTCTCCAAGAGTATTAATTTTAGCTGTTACTATTCTGAAATACATCTGTATTCTTTAGTTTGTTATTATTTCCAAAGCTAATTTTCAAAAGGCAACCAGACTTTCTGGGTATTTTCCTTGAAAATGTTTCACTTCTCATCCAGGGGTGGGATTCTACCAGTTTACACTGGTTTGGTAGATCCGGTTGTTATGATTTCTGGTAGTTCAGAGAACCAGTAAATTGGGCCTCTGGCTGGTCCTGCCACTCTCCTTCTTCTCTGTTCCCTGCCCGGTAAATGCCTATCCTGCATGTGTAACATCCTGCACATGCACAATATGCCTGCAGCCTGCTTCTGCCCACCCACCAGGGCAGCCATTGCTGCCTGCCTTTCGCTGTGACACGAGCTTCTTCACTGATCTTCCTGCTCACAGGTAAGGCTGCGAGTCATGCTAGCCCTTCCCCCACTGTCCCCAAGCCTCACCAAGCTTCCCACAGCCCCCTCCGGGGCTCTGGAGGCCACCTCAGGGGCTTCCTGGGCCTCCCGCAGCCATCTCTGGGGCTCCTCAGGCCTCCCCCAGCCTACTACTTGCCCCACCCATCCCAGGCCTCAGCTGGCTGGCTAAGCCGCCATGTGGCATTCTCCCAGCTCTCCTTACCACATGGAAGCTGCAGCACAGTGAGCTGCATGCCTTGAGAAGCCCCCCCCCAGCCCTCCCAAAGTACCACCATGGACTTGAGCAGCTCCCCTTCTGCCACCACCACACATGGAGGTCTGTTTCTTTTGGGAGGATTGGGGCCTGGTGCTCAAGGCCCACTGCCGCCTCCACCACCGCATGCCAAAGGCCGCCTATTTCCTTTGGAGGATCAGGGTGGGGAGGGGATGCTCAAAGCCCCTTGCCACCGCTGCCACTGCCATTGCCACTATCACATGCCGAAGGCCACCCGTTTCTTATGGTAGGATCGGGGTGGGGCAGAGTGCTCAAGGCCCCTTCCACCACTGTTGCATGCTGAAGTCCGTCTGTTTCCTTTGGGAGGATCAGGGTGGGGCACAGATGCTTAAGGCCCCCTACCATCACTGCCATCACCGTTGCACACTAAAGGCCACCTATTTCCTATGGTAGGATCAGGGTAGGGCAGGAGTGCTCAAGGCCCCTGCCGCCACTGCCACCGCTGTCACAGGCCAAAGGCCACCCATTTCTTCTGGTAGGATTGGTGTGCAGTGGGGGTGCTCAAAAACCCCTGCCGCCACCGCTTGGCTGTCCGTCATTCTCCCACTGGGCTGTTCCAGAGCAGTGGCCAGTGAGGCTGCATGCCCCTGAAGGAGAACATCTGTTTCTGCTCCTGGAGAGGGAGGCAGGAAGGGAAAGAAGATGGTGGGGTGGCTGTTGTGGCATCTGCTTGCTAGCTCACTTACATTTCAGCAGCCACTGAGCCCCCACCTTATGGCTTCCTTGGCTGATCGTCTCCAAGTGATGTCTGCCCAGTCGGATTCTGCCTGCCAGGCATGCAGATTCCTTGATTGAGCATGTATGGAGGAAACTCCAGGACAGCCAACAACATTTCAAAAGCTGATTGAGACTACCACAATGTTAATGGAATGGAATGGAAATAGGAGAGAATGGAATAGGAATGGGAATAGGAATAGGATGAGATGGGATGGAATAGCAATAGCAATAGCAATAACATGGAGTGGGAATGGGAGCGGGAATAGAATGGAATGGAATGGAAATAGAAAGGAATGGAATGGAATTTGATGAGGTATCCCAGGGCACTGCTAGGATTGAAGGGGATCCTTCAGAAGATGCCCTAGGAGAGAGAGAGAGATGTGGAAAGAGAGACAGAGACAGCAACAGAGATGGATGGATAGATAGATAGATAGATAGATAGATAGATAGATAGATAGATAGATAGATAGATAGATAGATAGGTAGGTAGGTAGGTAGGTAGGTAGGTAGATAGATAGATAGATAGATAGATAGATAGATAGATAGATAGATAGATAGATAGATAGATAGATAGATAGATACAGAGAGGGGGGAGAGGGGAGGAAGATAGAGAGAGGGACAGAGAGAGACACAGAGAGAGAGAGAGATGGGGGAGAGAGCGAGAGTAAAAGAGAGAGAGAAAGAGAAAGGGAGAGAAAAAAAGAAAGAGAGAAAGAAATCAAGAAAGAAAGGAAGGGAGAGAGAGAGAGAGAGAGAAAGCAAGAAAGAAAGAGGGAGAAGAAGAAAGAGAGAGCAAGAAAGGAAGGAAGGGAGAGAAATAGGAAGAAAGAAAGAACAAAAGAAAGAAAGAAATAGGTAGGAGGGGGGAAGAGAGAAAAATCTGTGCTATTATTTTTAGTTGTACCATTATTTATCCTATATTAATATTTTGCACTGTCCCTACACCTAGATTTATTTTACTGCCTTCCTTTTGCCCAGGTATTTTTCAGGGTTTACATGTCTATAGTCCAGAGCATAAATACATGTGTGTTTAACAGAGTTGAAAGAAGTTTCGAGGTGTTCTAGTCCAAGCCCCTGCTCAGGCAAGAAGGCTGAAGATGCCAAACTCTGAGCAAAGGTCCTGGGAGCGGTGTCAGAATAACAGAATAACACTTAGAAGGGACCTTGGAGGCAACTCTGTACCATTTCAGAGAAATAGCTTCAATCTTTTCTTGAAAACTTCCAGTGATTGAGCACCCAAAACTTCTGGAGAAAAGCAGGTCCACTGATTAATTGTTCTCACTGTCAGAAAGTTTCTCCTTCGTTTTAGGTTGCTTCTTTCTTTGTCCAGTTTCCATCCATTGCTTCTTGTTTGCATTCTGCTTCTTTGGAAAATACATTGTCCCCCTTTCTTTCTGGCAGCCCCTTAAAAGCCTGTTGCCTGTCACACTATTGAGCAAAGCATGTGATACATTTCTTCCTTTCAGTGGTCCATGTACATCTGTAGTACATAGATAATCAAAAGTCAAAAAATCGTAAACAACAGTTTTACAAAACTATAAAGTTGAGGCTGGGTGTGACAAGGAATAAGTGGGAGGGGAGGATCCAGGTGAGGCACCCCTTGACGTGAGTGACATTGAATTGGTCATGCCCACACAATCACCTGACCACCAAGTGACACTCAGCCAGTCATATGACCAAGCCACACCCAGCCAGCAAGCCACACCCACAAATTAATTCACACCCACAGAACTGATTGTTAAGAAATTTGAATCCCATTCTTGTTCTCATCTGCTTCTTCAGTTCTGTTCATTTCCAAAGCTATTGATGCAGGAAACTTCTTTTGATGTTGTGATGTGTCGTATGCTAAAGTTCTTATTTTATATCCCCCCCTTTATATTTTATAAAAATATATAAAGGTGCGATATAAATAAATCAATAAATGTTACATTGTTCTAATTTCCAACCCCTCCCACATTTCTAACTATAAAGGTTATCATTCAGAATTATGCAAATCTTTTATGATTTAAATAAGAAGAGAGATACAGATGAAACTCAAAAAATTAGAATATCATGCGAAAGTTCATTTCTTTCAGTAATTCAACTTAAAAGGTGAACCTAATATATGAGATAGATTCATTACATGCAAAGCAAGATAGTTCAAGCCGTGATTTGTCATAATTGTGATGATGATGGCTTACAGCTCATGAAAATCCCAAATCCACAATCTCAGAAAATTAGAGTATTACATGCAATCAATAAAACAAGGATTGTACATAGAACAATATCGGACCTCTGAAAAGTATAAGCATGCATATGTACTCAGTACTTGGTTTTGCAGCAATTACTGCCTCAATGCAGTATGGCATGGAAGCTATAGCATGTGGCACTGCTGAGGTGTTATGGAAGACCAGGATGCTTCAATAGCGGCCTTCAGCTCTTCTGCATTGTTCGGTATCATGTCTCTCATCTTTCTCTTGGCAATGACCCATAGATTCTCTATAGGGTTCAGGTCAGGCAAGTTTGCTGGCCAATCAAGCACAGTAATCCCACGGTCATGGAACCAGGTTTTGGTGCTTTTGGCAGTGTGGGCAGGTGCCAAGTCCTGCTGGAAAATGAAGTCAGCATCCCCATAAAGCTCGTCTGTGGAAGGAAGCATGAAGTGCTCCAAAATCTCCTGGTAGACGTCTGTGTTGACCCTGGACTCAATGAAGCACAGTGGACCAACACCAGCAGATGACATGGCTCCTCAAATCAACACACTGTGATGATCCATCATCTCTCAAAATAACCCAAAACCCAAAACATACATTAAAGTCCGATAATGCCTTCAACTTAACCACTGTTCTATTAGGCACAGTTTAAAGTCACAAAAATAAATAATGAGGGGAAAAGAAAACCAAAATAAACTACATTGACGAGAGTTCCGAAGCAAGCCAAGATAATTAATCATACACTCCAGGAAGATAACAGGAAGAGTCCATGGGAAGAATGCCAACAAAGATAAACCTCTTTCACAGGAAACATTAAACTTTGACCCAGCAACTCTGACTATGCAGTTACAAACTTATATACATAGCTCCAAGCTGCAAGCCATGAGGAGAATCATGGTAATCTCCTCCTGAATAGACCTCATTTTTCCCTGATCCTCTTCTCTCTGCATGCCCTAGGATGGATAGGGGATGGGCTTGGATCCTCTTCTGATTGTTCAGCCAGCCTCTGTCCTTTCCCAGCCTCCTCCACCACCTCTGGAGCCACACTCCCACTCCCTGTTGGGTGTTCCTCCTCTTCCTCAGAGTCAATCTCCACCAGGGGCATGACACAGACTGTGGAAACTTTACACTGGACTTCAATCATCTTGCAGCGTGTGCCTCTCCATTCTTCTTCCAGACTCTGGGTCCTTGGTTTCCAAATGAAATGCAAAAGTTGCTCTCATCAGAAAAGAGGACTTTGGACCACTGAGCAACAGACCAGTTCTGTGTTTCTTTAGCCCAGGTAAGACACTTCTGACATTATTTGTTGTTCAGGAATAGCTTGACAAGAGGAATACGACATTTGAAGCCCATGTCCAGGATCCGTCTGTGTGTGGTGGCTCTTGATGCACTGATTCCAGCCTCAGTCCACTCCTTGTGAAAGTCCCCAACATTTTTGAATGGCCTTTTCCTGACAATCCTCTCCAGGCTACGGTCATGCTGCTTGTGCACCTTTTTCTTCCATACTTTTCCCTTCCACATAACTTTCTATTTATGTGCTTTGATACAGCACTTTGGGAACATCCAACTTCTTTTGCAATTACCTTTTGAGGTTTTCCCTCCTTATGGAGGGTGTCAATGATGGTTTTCTGCACAACTGTCAGGTCAGCAGTCTTTCCCATGATTGTGATTCCTACTGAATCAGACTGAGAGACCATTTAAAGGCTCAGGAACCCTTTGCAGGTGTTATGGCTTAATTAGCTGATTGGAGTGGGACACTTTGGGCCTAGAATATTGAACCTTTTCACAATATTCTAATTTTCTGAGATTGTGGATTTGAAGTTTTCATGAGCTGTAAGCCATAATCATCTCAGTTATGACACATCACAGCTTGAACTATCTTGCTTTGCATATAATGAGTCTGTCTCATATATTAGTTTCACCTTTTAAATTGCATTACTGAAATAAATGAACTTTTGCATGATATTCTAATTTTTCGAGTTTCACCTATAGGATGGCATTTTTCAAAGTTAGAATTAATTTCTGAAAGTAGCTTGCAGTTATTACTGTCTAAAAGCCATATTAGAATATGTATGTAGGCATTTGGGAGCTTAATGCTAAAGGAGGTTATTTTTGCTTGTAACTTTCAAATGAAAAAAGGGGGGAAAGAAGATATACTGTTCTTTATGTTTGACCTTTGAAAAGAAATTATTTGTACTATTTTTGCTATAGAAAATGTGGACAAAGTTATAATTTATATTTGAATGCAGCCTCTCTCACTCTGAGCCCCTTCAGATATGCTATGATTCAGCTTATCTCAACTTCAGCCAACATTTCAGATCAAACACAGTTTATATTACCTTAAATATTGTATTAATTCTCTTTGGTTATATAGTATAGCTTAAAATTAAGAATCCAAGATAATATGCTTGACAGGAGACTATATATACTATGTGAATCTAAGGAATAACTGGATGGAGAACTGAAAAAGAAGTTTCAAATGGTAGGAAGATCTAATGAGATTTGAAAGCCTCTAAGGAAGTAATTGATTGCTCCATCAAAAATAATAAGCTTAAGACAATTCCATTATTTCAAATGAAAAGTATCTATTTGAATGACAGAACTTCTTTTTTATTGTATTAAATAGCAACAGCTCTAAGAATCCTTCTTTTATTACCAGTGTTTTTGCTACTGAGTGTTTTTCTAAAGCAAAGGTAAATCTGACAAGACACAAAAAAGCTGAAGACAATTGCCTAATTTTCAAGGGGACTAAATTTTGTTTCCAGGAAACCAGATTCAATTGGTACCACCTACTGAGACAATATGTTTTAAAAGCAATGAAGTGAAGGGATGCCTGACTTACTCGATTATAAACAATTGCTTGTAATGATATCTGTTTTGACTCACATTGGATTACCCTGCTGTTTCAATATACATTGATATTTCTGTCTAATCTAACACTTTATAGATGATATTTTAAATGGAAAAAGCAGGACATTTCTCAGAACATGCTAATGAAAAGCAATACCACACATTGTGAAGAGTCTATATGAATTCCACTTGGAAACAGAAGTAAGTATAATATAAAAAATGCTTTGTTCCCAAAGCTCCTGAAGTACACAATCATGCACATTTAACTATTCAAGCATTCAAGCACGTTAATTTACAAATGAGTTCCCCTAAGAAACAGAGAAACTAAAACTTAACACTGGATTGGGAAAGGACTTGTAGAATAGGGATATTACCATGGAAATGTTCTTGTACACCATCAATAGCATAAGAGAATCAGCCCCAGGTGAACGTCTAACCATTATCTCAGTATGTCAATATATTTATATGGAAGAAAGTTTCAATTAACTTTAAAAATGAAAACTATACATATTGTTGACTACATGATTGTATTATTTCTGGATTGTAATACCCCACACTGTGGAAGAACAAACATCAAATGCCCAGGTCCATAAAATTCTCCAACAAATAAAGAAGGATGCTAACTAGCACAATTTTAATTTTCTATACACAGCTCTATGTATAGAAATAAAGAACTCTGTAGCTAAAAAGACAAATGATGGTACCAGGATGAGAAACACCTGATTCATCCCATCGACTATAACACAATGTTAGGTAAAAAATGACGTATCATGTAGAAAATAAGTTCATAAAGATGAATTCTAAAGTAACTTACATGATCAATTAATTCTCGAACCATGCCATTCCATTGTCCACTACCATCATCCCGGGCTCCATATTTTCCATCTTCCACCAATCTAATTTCATAGGTAAATCCAAGAAAAGTTGATAGTTCCCTAAGAAGATCGATACAATATCCCTCAAATCTATCATTCCCATATAAAGGTTTATCAGATTTCTTGAACATCACATATGGCTCTTCCTGAAAAAGAATATAAATAGAGAGGAAATAAAATTCAATTATTATTTTTTTAACAGACAAATACTTTTTACAACATCATGAAAATTCAAAAGATTTTCCCTAATACAAGAGTATGTACAAAACTCTTCTTAAATTTCACCACAACTAACCTCCATTCAGTTATAACACAGTGATATTGCATACACTATCCAGAGAAGATACTCTAGTTTCAGATCCAGCTAGGGTTATGAAAGACCCACCAGAAACCCTAGAGAGATTCTGAGATACAGTAGGTCAGGATAATTATAAATAGCTTTCCTTTTCCCTATCAAATCAAAATTAAGAATCAGGCTAAATATGGTGGTTGGCTGCAATTGAGACTCACGTGAAGCTAATAATCTCTGTCAATATCCAGTTGTGACTGCTTTCTAAAACATACTAAACCTATCAGTTCCTGGAGATATTTAACCCAAAATATATGGAATTGCAAACATACCCAACAACAGACAACTTTGGTAATTATTGGATACAGACTATAATATAAAATTTATGCAAAATATTTATCAATTCTAATTTTTACTCATATTCCAGGACCTGTTTCTTGTAAATAAGCAAATGGAAACAGTGGAGAATATCTCTTATTCCAATAAAAATAATCAGAAACTATCTTCCATAGAATTATGCTAAACAGTTATGTAAAATAGTGGACCAATATAATATATCTATTCCCATAATGAGAACACAGTTGATCACAACATACCAACATAAAATGCCAACTGATTTCTACCTAGGTTTTCACTGGAAGGAATAAAAATCGATAGGCGACAAACTCTTTTTGCAACTTCCTTCAATACAGCTGACTCTTACTCTGCAAAAAAAGATTACCATGATAGGCAAGCAATCGCATCTGTTAATCTCAACTTTTGTGACTTGGCAGCCTGGCTGGGGGCAGGAAGAGGGGAACCAGCAATGGGTCAGTGCACAGGTCAGTGTGCAGCTCAACTCACTTGACTGGCAAGCTGGTGCTTGCAGATGCATGCACATCTCAACTTGCACAAATTGAGCTGTGCATGCATGCCAGCCACAACTTGTGTGAGTCAAGCTACATGCGCTCATGCATGCCAGCCCACCATTCACATGACCCAATTGCAGCCCCAGTAGTGGGATGTGGCCCACAGATTGGGAACCCCTGAGTTAAGCAATGCCCATGTATTTGTTTTATGGCATGCAAGATTTATTCTCCTTTATAAGTTTCAAATCAGCAAATAATATAAAATAATTACACTCTAAGTTTTAGAAGTGCAGCTATGGGAAGAACAGCATTGTCTGTCTCTTTTTGTGGCTCGTCTTGCTAGAATTTCAGTTTGAAATTGCTCATGAGCTTTAAATCCTACTGATTTCTAATACTCTAATAATATAAGCTTTATTTCCAACTAGAATATATTCGGATCATTTCAATAAAAAGAATTCAATATTCTTAAAAAGTTGTGTGTGGCCTAATACAAGGTAACTTGCCTGTACCAGGACAAATATATTTTTGAGATGAGATAATAAGTTAGGAAAGTTTCATACTCCAACACCTTTGAGAGTTGCAGCAAAGAAAATTATTTAGACTTGGTCATCTTGTCAGCACATACTGATAGTATAGCCCAGCAGAATCCCTCAGAGACTAGACACTATCAAAGATACACTTGGAATTATTTGTCTGACCAATTTTCTTGAAGAAGTGATTAGAGTCCAAGAACCCATACTAGAATTACTGCAAAAACATTCTGTCAAAAAAAGAGTACAGAACTGATAGCAAGCTTTACCTGTAAGGCTACCATAGGCTTCAAAAAGAATGCATATTTCTAATGAAAGTATGCACCTGATTTAAAAAAGATAAAAAGGAGAACTGTCCATAAAAATATGCATGAATTTTTGTACGAAACTTCAAAAGGAGTTTTAAACATATTTGCCAACTAAAGTAGCAAGAGGCAGAATGTAACTTAGTCATGAAAATGGACAATATGTTATTTCTTTCATCTTTAATATGGAATATTCTTCTTCTGAAGAAGATCTGGAATTCCTCAAGACTCAACCAGAAGGAATCCCAAGCCCTCAGAAAGTATATCATCTGATCTATCTTGCTGAGAGATATGCTCTGGAACCTTGGTATTGAGATTCCTAATTATGTTTTCCATGGTTATGAGATGGGTGTGGAATAATTGCCCAGGCATTAGAAGCTGCAAATTCAGTCATCAACGAGCCAAAGGAGTAGACCAAAAAGGCAGTAAAGATAATGTTTACATCTTTTTCAAAGGGCACAATTCATATGTTATTATTTTATTGTGTGATCAAAAACTTACAGCCAAATCTATTTATTCTTCCTTCAAACTACTCTGGAGATGCCTCCTATTGAAAAAGAACTACAAATTAAAAATGAAATGTTCTGCATTCCACTTCCACTTTCATTCTGGAATCACCTTCTTTTAATCTCATCCTCTTTCCAATTCTTCAGCAACCACATATGGATTTAAAAAAAAAAAAAAAAACTTCCTTAAAGTTCAATTCTGCATGTTGAGAAGCTGTTTTGTGGATCCCAGAGACCAACTAAACTGAATTTATTTCAGAGGTACTGGCTTCTTTTGGATTTTATTAGCTCTTCTCCTTTCTGGTTAGCACTTTGTTATTTGCTGTTACTAGGCACTTTGCCCTAGTAATATCTTACTATATTTCAGAATACTTGCCCACTTCTCTGGGCAACAATTCTCTGTACGTCTCCCCCACTAGGATTTTCAACAGAGGCATCTTTTTGAATGTCAGCACTATCTAAGATACAACTTGGAAAGCTAACTAGTAAGGCCTACTTAACTGTGGTATCATAAAGAATGTTTATAGTTAAATATATGTGCTTTCTAATTCTTTAACCCACAGTCTCCAAGTTTGTAGCCTGAAACAACTACTTAAACTACTACACCAAACTGGCTTTTGTTACTAAAGGTTATAGGTTGTTATCTAACACGCTGGTCCAATATTAGTGGTAAGCCAGATATTTTTCAACTTTCCACCCAGCATTAAAAGACAAGGCATGGTCCACAATTACCCAATTGGTTTCTATGTTTAAGGGATAACTGAAACCTGGGTTTTCCCACTCCACATTCAGCATCTTAACACCATATATGTTCACCATCCATAAGCAGCATTTCTTCCTCCTTTACTGATGCCAGGCCCTACAAGGTACTTTTCTTCTGCTGCTGGCATGTTCCTTCTCACAATATATGCCATTTTTTTCCCCATCAAATAGTTTAAGACAGTGAAGAACAAAAATGTTAAGTTCTGCTCATGGGTGCAAGGAGCGGAGACGAGGCAGTGAACAGTGAACTTCAACTCTTTATTAAGCATACTGACCAGAGCAATCACCTAGGGCAGCAGCAGCCCTTTTATAGGGTTGGATGCTGTCCTCTTAGCCAATGAAAACATGGAAGTGTTAAACCCTTGAACCAATGAGATTTGGCCCGTTAACAGCCAATCAGATTTCCCAGAAAGGACCATTCCGATGTCGCTATTATCGGCCAATCAGAAGTACAGGATTAGAACCCTGCTTTTTACTTAAGGTTATTAAAACTTTATTAAACGCCTTTATTAGTTCATAACACTCCTCCCCCCTGGGTTCCGTTTGAGGGGTGTGGTAACATAATCGCGTAGATATGCCGGTCGTTTCAATTGCCTATTAGATTTGCACTGTCTCACCCGTTCCTGTCTGTAGTCTGGTTCCGGTGGAACATTTTTTGATTTATCTGGTATAGGCGGTTCCGCATTCCCACAGGATGATTCGGCGCTGCTAATTCTGTCATCGTTGTCCTCCAGTTCCTGCGGGCTTGCCTCCGTTGAGGTGTTTCTCTGTGGCGAGACATCACCCCTCCCTGATTCTTCTTCAATGAACGCACCTGGCTGCTGACTTTCTTCGATTTTGTCATCCAGCATCTTGAATTCGTTTCCCTCGACATCCCCTCCCCCCTCAGTTTGAGAGTCACAGGAGTCATGGGAACTGGGTTGCAATCTAGAGCGAAGCTGATCAATATGGCGTTTCCATATCTTTCCATCCAATGTTTGCACGCGGTACGATCTGGGCCTGGTGGTTTGGGTTATGGTTGCTTCGACCCATAATGGTTCGCCAGAAAGGTTTTTAGCGAAGACTAAGTTGCCTACCTTGAACTCAACGGCATTTTCTGCCAGATCCACAGGGTTTCTCTGGCGCGTAGGATGGGTGGAGACGGTCGAGGTGGGAGCGGAGGTTGCGTCCCATCAACAATTCAGCTGGAGTCTTGTTGGTGACACTGTGCGGGTGATGTGTTGGAGTAGGAGTATTCTGTTTAGTTTGTTGTCAATGTCCCCATAGTCCATCTTGTGAAGAGTTTTTTTTAACAAATTGGACCATGCGCTCGGCCCTGCCATTGGCCGCAGGGTACACCGGCGAGGTTAGCGCATGGCAGATATCCCGGTCCACTAAGTATTATTCAAATGCCAGGGCGGTGAACTGGGGTCCATTGTCGGAGACTAGAACGTCTGGCAGTCCATGTGTTGCGAATAGTTTGTTTAATTTGCGGATGACTGAATCGGTTGTAGTAGTCTTCATCTTGTGGATTTCGAGCCAGTTGGAATAGGCATCCACTGTTAGGAGGAATGTATGTCCCTTAGTAGGTCCCGCAAAATCAATGTGGATGCGGGACCACGGCCCCCGGGGGGTTTCCCACTCTGTTGGAGTTGCTCTAGGTGGGGCACTGCTGACTTCTTGGTACTTTAGACAAGTCTTCACCCAGGCTTCGATTTGCTTATCGATGCCCGGCCACCACAAGCAGCTTCATGCAAGCGCTTTCATACGCACGATGCCAGGGTGACCGTCATGCAATGCTCTCAAAATTGCTCGTAACCGCTCTGGGATGATGACTCTGTCTCCCCATAGGATGCAGCCTTTCTGCAAGAAAAGTTCTGTTTGCCAGTTCCTGAAAGGGGTGAAGTCGGCAGGGGTTTGTTCTACTGGCCATCCTCATTCGACCCAGCTGAGAACTCGCACCAGGACAGGATCTCATTTCATTTCGATAGCGATGTCTCTGGCTGTTAGCGGCGGTGAATGTAGTATTTCAATCTGGAGTGTCATGAGGGTTGGAGCTGGTCGTCGATGGTTTCCGGAAGTGGGGCACGGCTCAATGCATCAGCGTGGGGAATGGCTTTCCCCGGGTGGTGTTGCAATTTATAATTGTACGCAGCAAAGAACTCTGACCAACAAGTCATTCTAGGTGACAATATATAGGGGGTTGGCTTGTCTCCCGCTATAATCCCCAGCAAAGGCTTGTGATTGGTAATAAGAGTAAAAGCTTGTCCATACACATATTCATGAAACCGTTTTACAGCAGATACAACAGCAAGAGCTTCTTTGTCATTTTGGCTATAGTTGCGTTCAGCTCTCCATAAGGTCCTTGAAAAATAGGCAATAGGGGCTTCTCTACCATTTGGTAACACATGATTTAAAATGGCTCCTACTCCAAATGGTGAGGCATCACATGTAATGGTTAAAGGCAAAGTCTTGTTATACTGCATTAAAACAGCATCGGAGGTTTGTAAGTTTTTCACTTATCAGAATGTGTGTTCCTCTCGGTGTCCCCAGACCCAGGTGGCTTTTTTGTTGAGAAGTCTTTGTAGGGGCTCAGCTACGGTCACCTTCTGGGGCAGGAAGATGTTGTAAAAGTTAATGAGCCCCAGGAAAGCTTGGAGGTCTGTCCTATTCTTGGGTCTTGGGGTGTTTTTGATCGCTCTTAATTTGCTATTAGTGGGGTGAATGCCTTGTTTATTGATTAGGTACCCCAGCAACTCTACTTTCTCTGTACACAGTTGACATTTATTTTTTTTAACCTTTAGGCCGGAGTCTTTAAATTTCTGGAGAACCATTTTAAGACACCTCTCTAGTACTTCTCTATTCGGGGCTGCAATTAAAACATCGTCAAAATATGGGACGACCCCCTTAATCCCTTGCAAAAGTCTCTCCATCAGACTTTGAAAAATCCCTGGGGCCATGCTCACTCCGAATTGGAGTCGGTTGCATTTAAAAGTGCGACGGTGCGTAACAATCGTCTGTGCTTCCGCAGTTTTTTTATCTACAGGCAGTTGTTGGTACGCCTGCGCTAAATCCAATTTAGCGAAGACTTTTCCTCCCCCCAGTGAATGGAGAAGGTGTTGAACCACCGGCACCGGGTAAGCCTTCTGTTGAAGGGCGTGATTGAGGGTGGCCCGGTAGTCCCCACAAATCCTTAACGATCCATCCGGTTTGATGGGTGTTATGATTGGGGTTTCCCAACGGGCGTGGTCAGTTGGTTCTAAAACACCCTGGGCTATTAATTTATCAAGCTGCTCGTCGATCTTTGGTTTTAGGGCAAAAGGTACCCGACGAGGCTTAAGGCGGATGGGGGCTACTTCAGGGTTAAGGTTAAATGATATTGGGGTCCCCTTGTACTCGCCTAGTTTGTCTGCAAAGATGTCCTGGAATTCCTGGACGAGGGCTTCCTCCCAGTCATCGCTTCTGGTTTGGTGAATGCTGGCTACCTCAATCCCGAGTGGGGAAAACCATTGAAGGCCTAACAAACTAGGCCGGTCGTGGTCGACGACGATCAGCGGTAACGATGCAGTACAATTTTTGAATGATACTTTGACTTGACTGGAGCCGACGACCGGAATTCGGTTCCCCTGGTAATCTTTGAGTATAATTCTTTGGGCTCTGAGGTCTTGACGCCAGACAGCAGGGATTAACTGTTTAAGGGTCTTCCAGGAAACCATTGAGAGAGAGGACCCTGAGTCGACTTCCATCATGCAAGGTTGATTCTCGATGGCGACCCTCACTCGGATCTTCTTTGCATCTAACAATGAAGCGTGACCGATGGTAATGGTTTGGTGTGCCTCTTCCCGTCTCGTGTTTTATTTCTGTAGGAGTGGTTGTTCCATTGGTGGTTCAAGTGTTCCCGACTCACAGGACGATTCCCTGTGGTCTGGCAGTAGTTGTTTTCTCTCCGAATTGGGCTGGATCCTCGCTTGCTTCTACAGACCTTCCCAATGTGGCCTCTCTTCCCACAGGAATGGCAGAGTGCATCGAGGAATTTTCAATCTGATCGCGGGTGGTTTGCCCCACAACCCACGCATTGGTGCGGTAATCTTTGATTCCAGGGGTTGCATTGGCCGCGATCGGACCAGAGCCAGTTGACCTCCTCTTCATCACTTTCTGATGGAGATTCGAGGTCCTCGTGGTGGGCTGCTGTTGTGTGCCTCTCTAGGCGAGGTGAGGTATCGTTTGTGAGTTGATGGAGCGGTGCGTTGGTGCAGCGCATTTGGGCGGCCAACTTCCTGGTTGCTTCTGCTGCAGTAGCGTCTTTGATGACATCAGCAAGATCGATGTCCCCTTTGGCCATGATCTTGCTCTGCGCAGTGTGGTCATCTAATCCCAGAACTATTCGGTCTCTCAGGGCTTCTTCAAGGTCTGCAAACCCACAGAGGCCTTCCAGGTTCCGGAGGTCCGCGATGAAATCTGTGATGCTCTCTCCTTTCTGTTGGTCCCTGTGGTAAAACTCATGTCTTCGGACAAGCATTGGTACGGCGGGTGCATAGTGGGCCCGTAGAAGGGGCGCAAGGACGTCCCAGTCCATGGATTTCACCTCAGCCAGTTTTGCTAGTGCCTTGGCCATCTTAAAGATGGCAGGCCCGCAATGGGTCAGGAACACTGCTCGCTTTTTTCCCGTAGTTGCGTCTTTCAAGTTGTTGGTCTCCAGAAACATCTGGAACCGGTCTATGTACGAGTCCCAGTCTTCTTGTGCCAGGTCAAATGGAGCGGGTGGTATGGCGCCGCTGGACATGTTTTTGTTATCGATGTGCCTTCAGCCACGTGCTCTGTTTGGTGCTCTGTGAGTGTTCAATCAGCTCAAATATCTCCGCATCCCACCTTCATCGCCAGTGTTAAGTTCTGCGCATGGGTGCAAGGAGCGGAGACAAGGCAGTGAACAGTGAACTTCAACTCTTTATTAAGCATACTGAACAGAGCAATCACCTAGGGCAGCAGCAGCCTTTTTATAGGGTTGGCTGCTGTCCTATTAGCCAATGAAAACATGGAAGTGTTAAACCCTTGAACCAATGAGAGTTGGCCCATTAACAGCCAATCAGATGTCCCGGAAAGGACCAATCCAATGTCGCTATTATCGGCCAATCACAAGTGCAGAATTAGAACCCCGCTTTTTACTTAAGGTTATTAAAACTTTATTAAACGCCTTTATTAGTTCATAACAAAAAACTTCTTTGTTGCTATTTCAGGACAGGTTGAAAAGATTATAATGATAAATATAGTGAGCATTAAAATAAACTTAAATTTATTTTATCTCACTCATTCTTGAAGGCTTTCTTTCCGAGATATAGAATGCACCATATTGAGGTCTGTGGCTAACATACTGTATTTCTGAAATAGAAAGAACTTTGAAATGAAAAATAAGGAGCTGTTGTATATGGAGTTTCTATGTGCTTGGTGAAGACTGCACCACTAACTAGCAACAGTTGTTATTTATATCATTACAGGGAACCAGAATTTTTCTTCAGATTTTATCAAGGAAACATCCATATTATTACTTTGCTATGATGCAGAACTACCAAAAGAAAACAAATAATTCCTGTATCTATGGAGCTATTATCATGAGAGATATGATAAAAAGCAGTTTAGCATTTCTGTGTTGCAGCCATGTAGACTTATGCTGTAACCAACCTGCCAGTCTTTAAGATGATCTTCTGAACCTGTTGTTCTTCAGAATATAAACATGATGAGTGGCTCAATAAAAATCCAATCTGTTTTATTGTTTATATTAAGTAATGTCTCCTTCAAGTTAGGTTCGATACCCTGTAACTTCAGGAAAACATCCACACAGTATTTCTGACAACTGTATGCCAAAAAATTTCTTCTTTATGTTCTTTCAGGGTATTCAACTTCCCACTGTTGTTTATGTAATCCCTGACAATGTCCGATTGAAAAACTAAACCAAATCTATTTAGTTTCCAAGCCTGGCAAAATATTTCCACTGAGCAAAATACATACTAATAAATTTTGAGAGGTTACACGTTAAAAAAAAACTGGTGAAAAATTTACACTTTTTTTTTCTTGTTAGACTTTCACTGTAGTAAAAGAATAATTTTGGAGAGTATGGAGATGCATATTTCATACATGAACGACATTCACATTGTAGATTTAAGAACAGAAATAAACGAATTATAGCAACAGCACGCTTTCCCTAAACTGGTGTCTGTGGTGCACTAACTCGGCTTTATTGTATATAAAAATGATAATTATCAGATGCTGATGTGAAAGTATGGCAATTCAATTCAATATATTTGAAGGACATCAGAGTGATAAGGTGCAAGTTAAGACAATGCAGAACTTAAATTGTCTTCAAGCCAGTCCTTAAACAGGGATCCAAGTTTGCATTATTTTTTTAAAGTGCAAACATAGTTTAAAAAAAATAAAAATTAAAGCAGACAAGAAAATAATTAAGATATTTTATATGGAATCTATCCAGTTGGGCAAATGATTATTACCATTTTGAGTAAGACAGAGGAGAAAATTGCTCAGTTCAGAATTTAAGTTGCAGGAATAACAACTTTTATTTAGCAGTTCTATTACAAGTTCTATTTCTTATTTAGCACTTCTATTACAAGTTCAGATGTTTCCTTTCTGTTTTTAACACTGCATAAAATTGAAGTATTGCTTAGTTTAAGAAGTGATTGGTGGATGCAGTCGAAATCTGGCAAGAAAAATGTTTTTCCTTTTTTCTATTTTCCCTGTATGCCCTTCATCGCACAATCTTTATGTGCAACAGAATTGTGTAAAATATTATTTATTTATATTATAATAAAATAAAGTTTCAAGTCATGTCATATTACTTACTCCTCCTCCAAGGACAAATAAAAATAAAACAGCTAATAAATACAGTCTAAAAAGCCTGTGTAAAATGTTTCATTTTTTATCTGTTTCAATCAAAAATGAGATGTATTTGAGCATGAAATAGCCTCTTTTTTTTATTTAGGCACTCAATTTCAAACTTGAAACATTTCCATGATGACCTCACCAGCCCATTTCAAACATATGACAGCTATTTCAAGCTTGAAACAACTGAACTCTATCTGAAATACAGAGTCTCTTAAATGTGATAGGAAAAAAAATCAAACTGAAATAGATCAAATAAAAGTGCTGGAGTTAAACTTTAAAAAGTCTTAATTTTTCTGTATTTAAGGAGTTATTTTGGATGTATATTTCTTTTATTACTCAAAATTGAAATTAAATCTAAAATAAATATGAATGAAAAATCTGAAGGAATCACTACTGCTTTTGGAAAGAATTTATTTGCTAGATTAATATTTTTAATTGCATTTTAAAAATTATATTCCCCTCCAACTGAAACTTTTTTCCTAAATCTAGCAAAGCATATTCTGTCTAAATATATAAATGTTGGAAAATCACAAGAAAGTTAGATTAATCAACTGAGATTATAGCACAGAAATTTAAATTGCTATCTTCATAGTTGAAGTAAAATTCCACAGTTAATGAGATATTTCAGCTTATTCATTAATCAGTAATTGCTACATAACTATGACATACAAATGCTGGTAATTATTATGCACTGTGACTTTCTGCAGTTTTCAACTATGGCTGAACCTATGAAAACTAATTGCATGAGGGATAACTTACCAAAATAGTAGTTACAGTTAAGGAACGATTAGAAAGGGAGTCAGTTATGTTTGCTGGTTTTCCTTTTTGATTCTCAGTCATATTAAGGCCACTTGCAGGATCCCAGGTTCCAATCTAGAAAACAGGACAAAAACTTACATATCATTCATAGGTTAAGTTTCATCCACTAGGAAACCGAAATGATAAGACAAAATTAAAACTGCAAATGCTTTCTCCTGTTCTCTTATGGTGCAATTTCAGCTATCATTTTAGCAACTGGTCTAAAATGTGATTCACTGAATTTCAAAATATGTCTGGCAAAGTGTGGCATTTGGGGGTAAAATGATGTATAGAATGTAGAGTACTTAATTTTCCATTTAAATTCTATCTTCTAAAGAAAAAGAATAGTAACAACAACTTGGTGTATAATATTCCCCCTGTATAAGTTATCTTTCACTGTAAACAAATCTGTTCCTTTCTATTCTTCCTAATGCTATGAAACTTCAGATGCACACACATAAAGATATCCTGCATTCAAGTCTCCTAAATTATATTTTGACGCTCAACTGCGTTCTTCTCTCCCAAGTCAGAAAAAAATTAGGAGTGGAAACTTACTCCTGCTCCCTTCTGTTCAATCACAATTATCCGCTGTTCTTAAAAATTGATGACTTGTGGCTACCACTGCAATTCATAAAGGTAGTACAAATTTTTGAAGAAGAATGTATTTCAGCCAAGAGTGCCGTTGTTTTAGAACTCAATATATTGCTTCAGAAACAATTTAGCCAAATTAGATTTTCACTTGGATTCTGACACCAAATTGGCAGAATGAAATGAATTTATTCTGAATCCTGGAAATCCAATTTCTGCTGGTAAATTTAATAGAATAAAGGCAGTTGAAAAGCTTTGACTGGATTATAGCAGCATTATTTTTAAAATGTTTCTTTAAAAAATAGTCCCCCAGTTTCTATTGGAATGGTTAGTTTTAGGGTCTCTTTTGAAACCTATTTTGAACAAAGGGTACTTCGGGTAAGAAAATAGAGATGGTGGCTAAGATCTTGCTCTGACTGTCCAAAAATAATATATAGCAAATTTCACAGTTACTGTTTCCTCAGCATATTCCTTTCATTATTGGATTGCAAGTAAGAGGTTAGGGGTTGTGGGGAGGATGCAAAAATAGCTTCCAGAAGGAGATACTGCCCTGGTTTACATATTGCACTAAGTTATGGCTTGCATAAGAATGTTTAATTAAATCTCAAAAAGCCTTGTTTTATACACATAGGCACAAACTCACACATAAATCAACAAATCAGTATATTCTAAAAACCTAGGTTTATAACTGGCTAGTGTATAAGTTAGTCCATTTACAATAATAATAATAAATAAGATGCAACATTTGTGTAACACTAATAGTTTAAAATCTTACACCCCTTTTTTGTCTACAGACATTAGGGATAATATATAAAATTCAATATATCTGCATTGTGAATCAACAAAATTATTCCTTCATAGTTAATTTAACTAAATTTATATGCTGCTCGACCCCCCACAAAACTCCAGGTAGTTGTTCAATAGTTCCTTTACTACTTTCTATGGCTTTTTTTTTTTAACTTATTTAGGAAAGAATTATACTTGCTTGACATATTTCTTACACTTTATTTCTTGTAATTCCCTAAAACATATATGATCAATTCCAACATATTATGCCCTTTGCTGTAATGGGATTACAAAGCATTGGTGCTAATTTTAACCAAAGTTATATTTCTCCAAAAAATAATAACTTTAGCATCATATCTTTTTGAAGTTAGTTTGCTTAGCCTAAGTGTTAAGTCCTGAGCATGGGCGCAAGGAACGGAGACGAGACATCGAACGGTGACTTCAACTCTTTATTGTGAAGTAAGAACAGAGCAAATACTTGGGCAGCAGCAGCTCTTTTATAGAGCTGGCTGCTGTCAAAACAACCAATGATTTGAGTTTACCGCTTTCATAAGCATCCAATCAGAGAGGCCCGTTAACAGCCAATCAGACTGGCCAGAAATGACCAATCACGACTTGCTATTCGCGGGCCAATGAGGAGTGCAGGATTACGAGCCTGCTGCAAAGTAAACCTATTTAGGGTTGTTTACTGATGCGTTGGCTTAGTCCATAACACCCCTCCCCCCTAGGTTCCATCTGAGGGGTGGGGTGACGTATTCTCATAAATAGGCAATTCGCTTCACCTGTCTGCTTGACCTGCGCTGTTCCACCGGTTTCTGTCTTGGCTCTGGTTCCAGTGGGCTGCTAGCTGGGCTGGATGGTGAAAACGATCCTGCTGTTCCTTCGAAAGGCTCTGGGCTGTTCTCTCTGCTTCCGCCAGTGCTGTCTTCCGGGTTCCCTGGATTTGTTTCCATCGCAGTGCTGTCACGTGGCAAGGCCACTCCCCGGCTCAGTTCTCCTTCTGGCAGTGAGTATCCCCTGGTTGGTTGTGTAGACTGCTGGGTTCCGATTGTTAAGTCATCTGTTATTTCTTTTTCGGCCTCCTCGATGTTCCTTCAACCCCCCCAGTTTGAGATTCAGGGGCTGAGATAGGACTAGTGCTAGTCTGGAACGGAGTTGATCTATGTGGCACTTCCACATCTTACCATCTGCAGTTTGTAGGCGATAGGATCGGGGTCCCGTGAGTTGCGTTATGGTAGTGGGGACCCACAATGGGTCACCCGAGAAGTTTTTCGCAAACACGGGGTCATCTTCCTGGAATGCCCGACACATGCTGCTAGATCCTGAGGGTTGTTCAGGCGTGTAATTTGGGTGGAGGCGATCGAGATGCGAGCGAAGTTTCCGGCCCATCAGGAGTTCAGCTGGGGTTCTGTTCGTGGTGCTGTTTGGAGTTATGTGTTGGAGTAGAAGTATCTGGTTTATTTTGTTGTCAATGTCGCTGTGGTCCATTTTGTGCAAAGTGTTTTTTACAAATTGAACCATTTGCTTAGCCCTACCATTGGCTGCAGGGTGAGCTGGCGATGTTAAGGCATGGCAGATGCCACGATCTGCCAGGTACTTTTCGAATGCCAGGGCAGTGAATTGGGGGCCATTATCGGAGACCAGGACATCCGGCAATCCGTGGGTAGCGAATAGCTTATTCAGTTTTTTAGTGACCGCCTCTGTGGTGGTGCTTTTCATCTTGTGGACCTCGAGCCAGTTAGAATAGGCATCCACTGTTAGGAGGAAAGTGTGTCCTCTTGTGGGTCCTGCAAAATCGATGCGGATACGGGACCAAGGGCCTCGAGGCATTTCCCACTGAGTTGGGGGAGTTTTTGGAGAAATAGAGCGAGTCTCCTGGCATTTGCTGCACTTTGCTACCCAGGTCTCTATCTTTTTGTCTAATCCAGGCCACCATGCATAACTCCTGGCCAATGCCTTCATCCGCACGATGCCTGGATGTCCATCGTGCAACATTTTTAATACCTTATGTAGCAATTTCTCCGGGATTACAACTCTGTCTCCCCACAAGATGCAGCCCTTTTGGGAGAATAGTTCTGTGTGTCAATTTCTGAATGGCTTGAAAGTGTCATTGGGTACACTGACCGGCCAACCCCGTTCCAACCAGCTGAGGACTCGTGCCAAAACAGGGTCCTTTTTTGTTTCTGTGGCGATGTCTCGAGCGATCAGTGGCGGCGATTTAAGGGTTTCAATTTGCAATACGGCTAAGGTTGGAGCTGGGTCCTCTATGACGTCTGGTATTGGAGAGCGGCTCAAAGCGTCAGCGTGGAGAATGGTTCTCCCGGGCGGTGTTGCAATTGGTAATCGTAGGCGACTAAAAATTCCGACCAATGTGTCATTCTTGGTGATAAGATATGGGGAGTTGGTTTGTTTCCTGCCAAAATACCAAGTAGCGGCTTGTGGTCTGTAATTATGGCAAAGGGTCTCCCATACACATATTCATGGAAACATTTAATTGCAGATACAATAGCGAGAGCCTCTTTATCAAGTTGACTACAGTTCCTTTCAGTCTTAGACGAGGTTCTTGAAAAGAACGCAATAGGTGCCTCATTCCCATTTGGTAGGACATGGTTTAAAATGGCTCCTACTCTGAATGTTGAGGCGTCACAGGTAACCGTTAAGGGTAGAGTCTCGTTGTATTGCATCAATACAGCATCGGAGGTTAAGAGGTCTTTTACTTGTTGGAATGCCCTTTCTTCACGCCATCCCCAGACCCAGGAATCCTTTTTGTTGAGAAGTCTATGTAGGGGCTCGGCTACGGTCGCCTTCTGGGGCAAGAAGATGTTATAAAAGTTAATGAGTCCCAGGAAGGCTTGGAGGTCTGTCTTATTCCTAGGTCTCGGGGCATTTTTGATTGCGGTTAGTTTTTTTTCGGTGGGGTGGATTTCCTGTCTGTCGAGAAGGTATCCCAGGAACTCCACTCTCTCCGTACAAAGTTGACACTTGTCCCTTTTTACTTTCAGGCCAGCATTTTTAAATTTCTGAAGAACTCTTCTGAGTCCTTGTACTAATAACTTTTTAGTGGGGGCAGCTATTAAGACGTCGTCAAAATAAGGCACGACGCCTTTTATGCCTTGTAATAGTCTCTCCATCAAACTTTGGAAAATGCCAGGTGCCACGCTTACTCCGAATTGGAGTCTATTGCACTTGAAGGCACCTCTATGTGTAACTATTGTCTGGGCTTCTGCAGTTGTCGCGTCTACAGGTAGTTGCTGGTACGCCTGAGCTAAGTCCAATTTCGCAAATATTTTTCCTCCACCCAGGGAGTGAAGAAGGTGTTGGACCACTAGTACTGGGTAAGCACTCTGTTGAAAAGCATGATTTAGGATGGCCCGGTCATCCCCACAAATTCTTAACAAACCATCTGGCTTCAGGGGCGTTACTATTGGAGTTTCCCAGCAGGCATGGTCAATCGGTTCCAACATGCCCTGGGCTATCAGTTTTTCTAACTGCTCGTCGATCTTTGGCTTGAGGTCAAAAGGCACCCAACAAGGCTTAAGTCGAATGGGAGCTACATCGGGGCTGAGGTTAAATGATATAGGGGTCCCCTTGTACTTGCCTAATGTTCCTGTGAACACGTCCTGGAATTTCTGGATGAGGACCTCTTCCCAGTCATCGCTTCTGGTTTGGTGTATGCCAGCTAGTTAAATCCCAAGTGTGGCGAACCACTGTAACCCTAACAAACTGGGTCGGTCATGATCGATGACAGTCAGGGGAAGCATCGTGGTGCGGTCCTTGAAAGATACTTGGATGTGGCTGGAACCGACAACTGGAATTCTGTTTCCCTGGTAGTCTTTTAGGATGATTCGTTGAGTGCTGAGGTCCTTGCGGCAGATGGCAGGGATCAGCTGTTTGAAGGTTTTCCAGGATACCATTGATAGGGATGACCCTGAATCGATTGCCATCAATTCTCAATAGTAACCCTTACACGGATCTTTCTTGCTTCGAAGCATGGCCGATAATAATGGTTTGGTGTGCCTCTTCTCGTCTTATTGAAGAGGCAGGTGCTCGATTTCTGTAGAAGCAGTGGTTGTTCCATTGGTGGTTCAGGCGGTCCCGATTCTCAGGTGGTTTGCCTGTCTTCCGGCGGAGGTTGTTCTCCCTTCGGCTGGGACTAGACTCTCGCTTGCTTCTGCAGACCTTCGTGATGTGGCCTCTTTTCCCGCAGGTACGGCAGAGTGCATCAAGGAATTTGCAGTCCAATCGTGGGTGGTTTGTCCCGCAACCAGCACATTGGCGCAGAAGTCTCTGGTTCCTTTGCTCTCCTTCCGAGAGGAGCCGGTTGACCTCTTCTTCCTCACTGTTTGAGGATGACTCGAGGTCTTCGTGGTGGATGGTAATAGCGTGCTTCTCAGCAGCGAGCGGGCTATCGTTAGCGAGTTGGCGAAGCGGTGCGTTCGCTCGGCGCATTCGAGCGGCTGACTTCCTGGTTGCTTCTGCGGCAGTAGTGTTGGCGATGACATCTGCAAGGCTGATGTCTCCTTTCGCCATGAGTTTACTCTGCACTGTGGGTGAATCTAATCCCAGAACTATGCGGTCTCTCAGGGCTTCCTCGAGGTTTGCAAAACCACAAAGGCCTCCTAGGTTCCAGAGGTCGGCTACGAAATCCCCAATGCTCTCGTTCTTCCATTGGTCCCTCTGGTAAAACTCATGTCTTCGTATCAATTTAGGTACTGAGGGTGCATAATGCGCGAGGATCGGCACGAGGTTATCCCAATCCATGGTCTTCATTTCCGCTGGTTTGGCATGTGCTTTAACCATTTTGAAAATGGCGGGGCTGCAGTGAGTCAGGAAAACCACTCGTTTCTTGCCAGGCGTAGCATCTTTTAAATTGTTGGTCTCTAGGAACATCTGGAAACAATCTATATACGAGTCCCAGTCTTTGGTTGCTGGGTCGAATGGAGCGGGTGGTATGGCACCGCTGGTCATTTTGCCATTTGTAGCGTGTGCTCTTCAGCCACGTGCTCTGTCTTGTTCGATGAGTACTTAGTCAGCTCTATTGTCTCCGCATCCCACCCTCGTCGCCAGTTTTAAGTCCTGAGCATGGGCTCAAGGAACGGAGACGAGACATCGAACAGTGACTTCAACTCTTTATTGTGAAATAAGAACAGAGCAAACACTTGGGCAGCAGCAGCTCTTTTATAGAGCTGGCTGCTGTCAAAACAACCAATGACTTGAGTTTACCGCTCTCACAAGCGTCCAATCAGAGAGGCCCATTAACAGCCAATCAGACTGGCCAGAAATGACCAATCACGACTCGCTATTCGCGGGCCAATGAGGAGTGCAGGATTACGAGCCTGCTGCAAAGTAAACCTATTTAGGGTTGTTTACTGATGCGTTGGCTTAGTCCATAACACTAAGTATTTTAATTCTAAAGCTGCCCCAAATGAAAAGTGTTGGTAGTCAGCTGAACAATGACTCAGTAAACCTTAACTAATTCAACCATTCAGAAATACGTTATAATAAATTAAAGAAGTATGGCTCCAAATGATAGAAATATTCAGAAAAGCTTCAGCTAACAAATAGAATCACAAAGCCAGACAGGCCTTTAAATCAAACTCTCTGTTCTACATTAGGATATTAACTAAAGCATACTTGCAAGTTGAGGTATTAATGTAAAAAAGTTAATCTTACTCAATAGATGACATAATTTGAAGAATCATAGATTCACATAGAAAGAACCCTAGAAGCCATCTGGTTACCAAGCTTTATCATACCCCCCTTCAATTTTCTGTTTCCTCAGCTAAATATTTCCAGCAATTGCTGGGAATATTTTCTAATACTGTCACAGTTTTTTTCCAAATCTGTTCAAATTGATCTAAATCTTGTGAATTCATCTGGATACAAGATTTTGTCAAAGACATAAAAGAGGTTTTGGTGGGAAGATACCTAGGTAGTCTGCATTTTTGTCACAATTGTCTATAGTGACATACATTTTGAGAATGGGGTAGACTTTTTGTTTTTTTATAAAGCAAATTCTTGAACAAAAATGATCAACCATATAAATACCAAATTTCTACAGAGAGGGAAATCTGTAGTTTGTACATAAAGATACTAAATAATAGAAGTTCTTCACTGCTATTCTCTTGTATTTTTAGGAGATTTTTTTTTTTTTTTAAAGATTTACAAGAGTGGCATACAAATCCTTTTGAACTTACAGCATTAATATATGCTGGTGGTTATCACAAAGGAACATAAACCTTTTCCTGAAATGGGAAAGAATGAGCAAACAATTAAGGACCTTGAAGAAAAGATTGCTCATCCCAAGAAAGAGGGGAAAGTGAGGGGAGAAAACTTAAAATGATTCTTCTTTCATTATGTTTAGCATAACAAAGCAAAACTCTGACAGGTTTTAAATATTCTACTTGTCTACCTTATAACAATAAATAGCATTAACAGAATCCCTGTTGTGCCCATTCATTAAACTGGCCTATATCACAGGGCTGATAGTTATATGACTGCCCAGCTTCTGTCAGCCCTTTGAGATAGAACCAACAGTACTAGCTCTCTACATATCATAAGGTTATCTAAACAGGACCTTGCAAGACTAAATATATGTACCTCCTACCTTGCCTTTAATATCTGGGACGGGTTCCTTCTGAGACATTTGCCACACCTCCATTTCCTACTGTAGACTTAGTTGCTGCTTTTGTGACCATTGCCAAATCTTTGGTTCTTGAAGGTCATTCCCATGTCATTTGGTCCTTCCAAGCTTATTCCCATGTACCATTACATCTTCTATTACTTTAATATTAATGATGTATACATTTTCTATTAACGTAATGACAGCTGTAATTTTCTATATACCATTTGAATAAAAAGATCTAGCCATCATAACTAAACATCACTTAAAAACCCTTTTAAACAGGCAATGAAATTGTGAACATTATATCCAGTAATTTAAATAAATTCATAAATAAAAATGAAAAATATTATTCTTTTGAACTATTATCAGTTGTGAGGAAGTAACTTAAGTACCTTTTCAAGACCTTCTTCCTTAAGACTAATGACATCTAAGTCAAAATCTGTCCTTAAACCATTGGTTTTGTTGAAAATTATCCTGCCAGTGAGACCTTCCCAGTGAGCCTAGGAAAAATAGAGGGAAAATTATATGTAAACAGCAAGAAAGAGATAAAGAGAAATGAATAAATTAATAATTTAAAATATAAATATTAATTATTCATTAAATTTAATGCATTTTCCTCATAGCCAATATAAAATAAACCATATCCACTCTTTGGATTTCTGGCATTCTTCTGATAATTAAACTAACTTTGCTTTAATCTATACATGCAATGCTTTCCATTCCTTTTCTCCCACTATATACCACTTCCTGACTAGGATGATCTCTGAAACATTTTCATTATTTTCTTATTTAGAATATAGGCATTTTGTTGTCTGTTGCTGTCTTTCGGTATATTTCCAGTTATGAGTTTTATAATAACACATCTTTTCACTTTGTGTAACATAGTCCTTATTGCATTCAAAACTATTTTCACAAAATATATTATTAATCTCTAATATTCATTTTTGACTATGGAAAATTAAAAATACGAGTTTTGCCCTAGGTAGAATCCAGCACTGTCCTAGTAGTTTATTGCTAGTTCAGGTAGATATTATTTTATTCCTTTCAAAGTGTTCATAAGAAAAAGAAATTGCCGCTTGCACCAGCAATAACTTTTGCTAACAAAAGCATTCAATTGGATTTTGACTGCCACTGTTCCTATAGAAAGAAGAAGGGAAGAAATCAGGGTGCAACATGCAGAAATTCTTCCATAGTCATTCAGTGAAAAATCATCAAAACTGCATTATAGAAATGGATTGGGAGTGGAAGAAAAGGATCATTACTTGTATTTAAATATACATGCAGCCAACTTCTTCTAAAGTTCCAAATTAGTGGGAATACAATGATGTCCTTCCAAAATGTTGAAAAATCTCAGTTCCCATAAAATGGGTTATATAAAATGTTGTATACCTACACAATTATGATCATTGCAAGTTCATTTTAAAGCTCAATGCTTATTTTAGAAATATAGTCAGCTGCCAAAATAGATGGGAGTGGGAAGAATCCAACAACATAAACACCTGACTACACATATAAGAAAATGCCAAAGTTGGAAGAATTTTCATGCCCACATTATATATGAGCAGGTCTGGCTGCTCATGAACAGTCCTTGATTTGATATTAAATGAGGTCCTTGTTCAATTTCTGGAGACAGCTAGCCATTCCCATTTAAACATCAGGAATTGCAGGCTCCAATGCAGACTTCTCTATTTTCCAATATTGCCTTATAAAATACAGGTAGTCCTCACTTAGTGATCACAATTGGGACTGACAACTCTAGGATTCAGTACTGTGGTCCCAAAGTGGAAAATCACATTTGAAGAATGGTTACAAGAACTGGGTTTGGTTAGTCTAGTGAAGGGAAGGACCAGGGGAGACATGATATCAATCTTCCAATATTTGAGGGGCTGCCACAGAAAGGAAGGGGTCAAGTTATTTTCTAAAGCACCTGTAGGCCAGACAAAGAATAATGGATGGAAACTGAACAAGGAGAGATTTAACCTGGAAATAAGAAGACATTTTCTGACAGTGAGAACAATCAACCAATGGAACAGTTTGCCCTCAGAAGTTGTGGGAGCGCCATCACTTGAGACCTTCAAGAAGAGACTGGACTGCCATTTGTCAGAAATGGTGTAGGGTCTCCCGCTTGGGTGGGGGGTTGGACTAGATGATCTATAAGGTCCCTTCCAACTCTGATTAGCTATCTGTTAAGGACATTACCACAATAGGCTTATGGGCTTACGTTAGTCATTAAGTGAATCACTATGCGCTCTCTCTCTCTCTCTCTCTCTCTCTCTCTCTCTCTCTATATATATATATATATATATATATATATATATATATATATATATATATATATATATATATATATATATATGTGTGTGTGTGTGTGTGTGTGTGTGGCATTCAGCTTTGTTCGGGTATTTTCCCACGTGGTGCTTTTAAAACTTAAGAAAACATATATATATATATATATATATATATATATATATATATATATATATATATATACCATTGCAACTTCAAGCAGTCATTAAAAGAGGGAATTGATAAGTGAAGACTATGTGTATAATACTGAGTTCAGAGTTCAACTGATTCCATAGTTTTCAGACCAGAAAACAAAGTAATTTCACACTACTGAAAACAGTATCATGACAATTCTATGACCATTCCATATTAAAAGATTATCAGCATTTATTATACTGTTCTATTTGTACATCTTATAATTCAAGTTTACATTAATTAAAATTTGAAGCTCATAAAATGTAGAGAATTGTAGGCCTTTCAGAAACTGGGGAGCATACAATGAAAACATTTAGAATGAAAACATTAGGAAAGTAATATAGACTGGCATCAAATTGCTGCACACTGCTGTTATATTTTGCACTCATTCAGTTCATCATTCTGACTAGAAATGATACTTCTCAGCAAAACATTTCCTCCAATTTATTATTCAGTTTATTGGGCACTTTGTTGCTTGGACTTCTTGGGTACAGATTTGGGGTAGGGGGAATGGATTGAAAATAAGAGTGCACATCACAAAGCCAAAGGCACTTGCTCATGCTGAATTTTTAACTAACAATGGTGCATATCTTGCTCCTGACTTACCTCTTTAATTAGATTCATAAAACGGGTCCCAAACCTCCATGGTTTGTGGCGATTACACTGTAATGAACTGACAGTCATCTGTGGAAACTGTTGGACAGCAACTGACACCACATGAACAGCATCATACATTAAAGCTGCATCTGTCTGAAATGAGAACACAATCAATGCTGTGAAAATGACCCAGAGAAATTGCATCACAGCAAGTCAAAAAAAAGCAATGCATACTCCTTCCACCTTACCTTATGACAGAAGAAAGTGATAATATAGATTTCTTATTAAAAGAATACATGATGATTAAATTATGCACCTTATGAAATACATGTTGCTACAAATTTCATCTTCCTTTCTTTTTCAGTAAGAAGAAAAATAAGAAAAAGAATCTGGTTTGAATTGTGTGAGGGGATAGAAACATTTAAGGCCTTACCCATTCCTCTCAAATTAGGTTTAGAAATGGATTAAAACTGTCAGTTTCCCTTGCTCCCCAAATCGTTGTCTAAACAATATTTCTAAATGTTGTTTAAATTCCTATTTTAGAACAATAAATTGAATTCTTCTTCAGTAGATAGAACTCTTGCTGGGATGAGATAATGCTTAATTTTAAGGATTTTATGCTACATTTTACATTCAATAATATTCCCAGCAAAGTCATTTAAAGAAAACTGGAGAGATGATGCACTGTTTTGTCTGAGACATCAGACTCTGTGTGTGTGAGTGTGTGTGTGTGTGTACTGTATATGTATATGTATGCCAACCTCGCAGTTCAAAAGCATGTAAAAATGCAAGTATAAAAATAGGGACCACTTTGGTGGGAAGGTAACAGCATTCTGTGCACCTTCAGTGTTTAGACATGCTGGCCACATGACCGCGGAGCCATCTTTGGACTAACGGAGATGAGCACCACCTCCTAGAGCCAGAAACGACAAGCACGTATGTGTAAGGGGAATGTTTACCTTTATATGTATGCGTGTGTGTATATATATACATACATGCACACACATACATGTATGCACAAACATAGATACATGCACACACACACACACACACACATACGTTTAATACTTTGTTTTCCACAGACATTGCATGTTTGTTCTTTCTGCATGTGAGTATAACTCTGCATCCCTTCTCAGAAGCAGTAGCTTCTATTCATTGACAAAATTAGTGAGCTGTGAAATGAATTAATTAACAATTGGAAGCCTAGAGATCATTGAATTTGTCATCACAGCACAACCACAGAGTTAACTTCTATAATGTCCTCCATACAAATTAATCCCAACTCACTTTACAATAAAACAAAACATTAAAATTGTAAAACTACTCTTAACTGTTAGAGACCATAAGCTGGTACTAAAAGAGATAACACACATTTAGATGTAAATGGACTCCTGTGATGACATTTCCAAATTAAAAAGAGGAATAATTCTTCTGCTTAAAATGGGTTGTAGAACAATATCATGCAGTGTTTAAAACACCTGGAGTTGCTACTCATGTGGTAGATTTGTTAAAAACATCAGAGGCCTCAAAATGATTTACTGACTTGTATTTCAAAGTGCTTTTAAGACTAATATGAAACCATTGTGAGAGCCAAGTATCTTTTGAATCCTGACATTACAATGGTGAACATGATTTATGTAAGTGGAAATTCTAGAAGCAGCATTTTATGCAATTTAAATCACATTCTATGCAATTTAAAAGTTAGGAAACAAGCACAAAGTAACAACAACAACAAAAGATCCAAGTCCTTCTAAAAATCTCTGCATTGGTACTCAGCTTCTTCCACCATCCTACCTCAATGTACTATGCAGTAATATATCCACACTCTAACTATGTGAGCTATACGGTCTTAACAAAATTTTGCATCAGTTTGGCCTAAATTCTATGGCAAGAATGCTCCATTCTTCAACTAAAAATGCTTCTATTATGCAGTATGTATAGGGAATCAAGGTATTCTGTTTTTCACATTTTCACACATACCTATTTTGCTGGACGACTTTAATGGATAAGTAGGGAAAGAACATACAGTAGATGCTGCTCCTAGGAGCAAGATTAAAAAAAGAAAAGAATGTGCTCATCTCCAGGTGGGTCCTTGACTTACAACCACAACTGAGCCCAAAATTTCTAATGCTAAATGAGACAGTTACTAAGTGAACCTTGCTCCATTTCACCAGCTTTCTTATCACAGTTGTTAAGTGAATCACTGCAGTGGTTAAGTTAGTAACGCAGTTTGTTAAGTGAGTCTGGCTTTCCTATCAACTTTGCTTGTCAAAAGATCACAAAAGGTGACCATATGACCACTGCGATATCATAAATATGAGTCACCTGCCAAGTGTATGAATTTTAATCACCTGACCATGGAGATGCTGCAAAGATCATAAGTGTAAAAAGTGGTCATAAATCACTTTTTCAATGCTATTGTAACTTTGAACAGTCACTAAATGAACTGTTGTAAGTTGAAGATTACTTGTATTGCATTGGTGGCAGGAGAGAGATCAATTCTTCTCCCGTTTCTTTCCAGGTATTCTTGCTCCAACTACGGATAATTGTTAAATTATGTTCACCAATCCCCAACACAGGTTCACAGAGCCAATAGCCAAAAAGAAAAAAACCTTGGAGAAATGTTGTCTAAATTTTATTTAGAGAGATTGCTGGCTGGATCTGCTGAGAAATGAAATGAAATTGAAAAGTTTTATTCTTAAAGTAACAGATGACGGTTAAGGGAGAAGTGGACAAGGGATGAAGTATACTTCATCAGACTATCTTCCTGATGTAGATATACAGACGTGGTTAACAAAAGAGTTGTTTTCAATGGTCAGAGATAATTTGATTCATACAAATAATGTAGTAAAATTTTGAGGCTTTAAAACTCGGATTTCCAAAGTCATCTGGCAGTATTGATGATTTTTCCCCAACACATTTTTTCCATATTAATTATCAACCTTGATATTGCTTCATTGCATTTCCAGTACTGTGCAGAAATGTCAGTCTGCTAATATTTTAAATATATATATAAACTGTATTTTGAGGTTAGGGAAATTGAGAAAGAAAAACAAGACATTCTTGACAAGATAATTCACTTCATATAGATGAAATGAATTGTTCTATTCTATTCTATTGTGTTCTGTTCTATATAGAATAGAATAGAATAGAATAGAATAGAATAGAATAGAATAGAATAGAATAGAATAGAATAGAATTCTTTATTGGCCAAGTGTGATTGGACATATAAGGAATATGTCTTGGTGCAAATACTCTCAGTATACATAAAAGAAAAAATACATTTGTCAAGAATCATAAGGTACAACACTTAACGATAGTCATAGGGTACAATAAGCAATCTTCTTTACAATAAGCAAAATTCTATTCTATTCTATATTCTATTCTATTTGCTTTTTGAATTTGGATTTTTGTTTTGCTTCTTATTGTTTTTAGAAAACAAGCTTTATAAAACTCAATAAAATCATATTTTAAAAATACAGATGAACAAAGCCCAAGTAGCAAAATTGAGCAATATAAATATTTTCTGTAATTTCTGTTAATGGGTAAAGTAAATAGACTTTCAATCAGATTAATAATTCAGAACATGTTATTGTGGATTTTAGGAATTTTGCTCAACCAGAAAAAATTGGCATGGAATTATATTTTGTTGATTCACTATGTAAATATAGCTATCTCTAGAAAAAGGTTTGAGTAAGAGAAATGAATAATATCCATTCCATTAGATACTGGATTTGCAGAATTACATAATAACAGAGTTGGAAGGGACCTTGGAAGATTTCTAGTCCAAAGCAGGAGACCCTATATGATTCCAGACAAATGGCTATCCAAACTCTTCTTCTATTCTTCATGTAAAAGAAATGTATTGCCTTAATTTACAAATGAAGGCATGATATTTATTTATTTATTAGAACTATTTTATCTTGTATGATTAAAAATGGCATAGATACTACTTCCTCCTTTTATTTTCCCCACATAATTATTATAAACCATAATTCTGTGAGATGGATTGATGTGACAAAAAGTGATGTTATATTTATCTTCCTGTCTGTCTATTTGCCTGCCTGTCTAACTAACTCATCATAATAGCAATAGCACTTAGACTTATATACTGCTTTATAGTGCTTTACAGCCCTCTCCACAGAGTCAGCATATTGTTCCCAACAATTTGGGTCCTCATTTTACCCACCTTGGAAGGATGGAAGGCTGAGTCAACCTTGAGCCTGGTAGGTTTTGAACTGCCAAATTGCAGGCAGCTGGCTGCAGCAGAAGTAGCCTGCAGTACTGCACTCTAACCACTGCACCACAGAGGCTCATAATGATATGTTGAATTTAGAAGTCATAGGATAAATAATCATTTCTGATGAAAAATGTCAAATTTGCAACAGATATAAGTATAATTTAGAACTGACTACATCAATAGTCAAATTGATGTACAAACGTACTATTTAATAGATCTCTGTCCTGTTATTGAAGCCCATTCTTCAGAGATAATGTTGGATAACACAAAATGTATGAATATTAGTTATCCATTCATTATGAAAATTAATCTCTTGAAAGACTATAAAGAAAGAACAAACCAATTTGTTTGCTGGAATTAGATAACACAGACTTGTTATGGTTTCAACATTATTTCAGCTTTCTGCTTATAGTACAGTACTGACAAAACCATTAGCTAGCTGTTAACTCCCTCTAGCAGATAAGAATTCATGTTGATTAATTGTTTCTGGATTCAACTGAGATATTACATAGATCTTCAAAGTGGTGCATTGCTTTAATGGAGATTTTAAGTGCCTCCATAAAGTCCTTCAAGTGACTAAGTGCTGCCACTTTGCCTCAGTTGACAAAACTGCTTGTGTGCATGCACAAAAGCTATTGGTGAAGTGGATCAGATGATTGAGGGCCATCCCTCAAATATTCATCAAGACAAAGGAAAGAGCCTCTGCAAGATACTAGAAAAATGTCAAGAAGGAAAAATATACTTCTGTAAGAAAAAGCACTTGCTAAAGTTGTGTTAGCACCCCCATCCTGAGTGGAGGAAACTAGAAAACAACTTCACAGGAGGATCATATGGTCTTAAGATGGTCTTATTGATATGGGCTATAAATGACAGAATTTTGATTATGCTCCCTTCCTTCCAGTGAATAAAGGATGCACTTGCATGAGCCACTTCCAGATTTTATTTTGTTTCTCGAGACTTAAATAATGTCTCAGCTCCTTTTACCTTGGTAAAGGTTCTTGCTTATTTTTGTCAGAATCACTTCCTTTACTCTCTACAGGTGGGCCACGCTTTTAATACTGTATATTGAAATTGTATTACTTGTATGCATGGTTCACTTCAATTAAATTAAGGCAAAATTACTGTCAATAAATAATTTCGATAAATAAATAAATAAACATGAAACACATCGTTTAATATGTTATTTGTAGACATTTAAAAGTGTGAAAACAGCCTAAATATTTTTATTAGTATAATTTTTGAGAGTTCCTTGAATTACATGACAAGAATAATAATCAGTTCTAACAGCTGAACCTGATGAACACAGAAAGATTTGATGCCACATATTTCCTACCTCTGCTTGAATATATCACAAAATTTATATATTTATATTTTCTAATATAAATGTACAGTACTACATTGTTTAATATCTTCCTGGTTGTTTTTGGCTGGTTAATTTAAAATGAAATGTTTGAAGTTAGTATTTGTTTGAAGTTAATATCTTCTGAATTTATCAGTTCTAATAAAATTAAGCCAAATGCTGTCTGAAAATTAAAAAATATATACTTTTGAATATATATTCATACTTTAGTGAAATTTAAAGATAACTATGTTGCTATTTTTTCACTAAAGTCACTAAATTCATTTTGGCAAAAATAGTCAAGCAAATAGTCAAGCAAATTCATTTTGGCAAAAACAGATTTCAAAAATGTTTAAGTAACTTTCCTGATACTGGTAAGTTTTGGTAAGTTTTGTCACAGCAACAGAATATTTATATTTCCATGGTCAGATTAGGTAAGAACATACTACACAGAGATAAATCAGATTCAATATCAGTTCCTACCATATTATCATGACAATATATATTAAAAAGCATAATCTGAAATACAGACAAAATAAATGTGTTTAAATGCAGGACAATGTCTTTGATATTTTTGATTATGTGCTATCAAGTTGTTTTCTGTTATGGACTAAGCCAACACAGCAGAAACAACCCTAAATAGCTTTACTTTGCAGCAGGCTTGTAATCCTGCACTCCACATTGGCCCGCGAATAGTGAGTCGTTTCTGGCCAGTCTGATTGGCTGTTAACGGGCCCCTCTAATTGGACGCTTGTGAAAGCAGTAAACTCAAATCATTGGTTGTTTTGACAGCAGCCAGCTCTATAAAAGAGCTGCTGCTGCCCAAGTGTTTGCTCTGTTCTTATTTCACAATAAAGAGTTGAAGTCACTGTTCGATGTCTCGTCTCCGTTCCCTGCACCCGTGCTCAGGACTTAACACTGGCGACGAAGGTGGGATGCGGAGACGATAGAGCTGACTAAGTACACATCGAACAAGACAGAGCACGTGGCTGAAGAGTGCCAGTGTTAAGTCCTGAGCACGCAACAAATGGCAAGATGACCAGCAGCGCCATACCACCTGCTCCATTCGACCCAGCAACCGAAGACTGGGACTTGTATATAGATCCCTTCCAGATGTTCCTAGAGACCAACAATTTAAAAGATGCTACACCTGGCAAGAAATGAGCGGTGTTCCTGACTCATTGTGGCCCCTCTGTTTTCAAAATGGCTAAAGCACTTGCCAAACCGGCGGAAGTGAAGACCATGGATTGGGATACCCTCGCCCCAATCCTCCGGGCCCATTACGCACCCGCAGTACCTACACTGATACGAAGACATGAGTTTTACCAGAAAGATCAAGGGAAGAACGAGAGCATTGGGGGTTTCGTAGCCGACCTCCGGAACCTAGGAGGCCTTTGTGGTTTTGCAAACCTCGAGGAAGCTCTGAGAGACCGCATAGTTCTAGGATTAGATGCACCGCACGTGCAGAGTAAACTTATGGCAAAAGGAGACATCAGCCTTACAGATGTCATCACCGACGCTACTGCCGCAGAAGCAACCAGGAAGTGAGCTGCTCAAATGCGCCAAGCGAACGCACCGCTTCGCCAACTCGCTAACGATAGCCCGCTCGCTGCTGAGAAGCACGCTATCACCACCCACCACGAAGACCTTGAGTCATCCTCAGACAGTAAGGAAGAGGAGGTCAACCGGCTCCGCTTGGAACAAGAGCAAAGGAACCAAAGACATCCGCACCAATGTGCTGGTTGCGGGGCAAACCACCCGTGATCGGACTGCAAATTCCTTGACGCACTCTGCTGTACCTGCGGGAAAAGAGGCCACATCGCAAAGGTCTGCAGAAGCAAGTGAGAGTCCAGTCCCAGCCGAAGGGAAAACAACCTCCACCGGGAGACAGGCAAACCTCTTGAGAATTGGGGCCGCCTGAACCACCAATGGAACAACCACTACTATTACAGAAATCGAGCACCTGCCTCTTCAACAAGATCAGAAGAGGCCCACCAAACCATTATTATCGGCCACGCTTCATCATTTGATGCAAGAAAGATCCGCGTAAGGGTTACTATTGAGAATCGACTGTGCGTGATGGAAGTCGATTCGGGACCATCCCTATTGATGGTATCCTGGAAAACCCTCAAACAGCTGATCCCTGCCATCTGCCGCAAGGACCTCAGCACTCAACGAATCATCCTAAAAGACTACCAGGGAAACAGAATTCCAGTTGTTGGTTCCAGCCACGTCCAAGTATCCTTCAAGGACTGCACTGCGACGCTTCTCCTGACTGTCGTCGATCGTGACCGACCCAGTTTGTTAGGGTTACAGTGGTTTGCCCCACTCAGGATTGAACTAGCCAGCATACACCAAACCAGAAGCAATGACTAGGAAGAGGCCCTCATCCAGGAATTCCAGGACGTGTTCCCAGGAACATTAGGCAAGTACAAGGGGACCCCTATATCATTTAATCTCAGTCCCGACCTAGCTCCCATTCGGCTTATGCCTCATCGGGTGCCTTTTGCCCTCAAACTGAAGATCAACGAGCAGCTAGATAAACTGATAGCCCAGGGCATGTTGGAACCGATTAACCGTGCCTGCTGGGAAACTCCAATAGTAATGCCCATGAAGCCAGATGGCTCATTAAGAATTTGTGGGGATTACCAGGCCACCCTAAATCATGCTCTTCAACAGGGCGCTTACCCAGTACCGGTGGTCCAACACCTTCTTCATTCCCTGGGTGGCGGAAAAATATTTGCGAAATTGGACTTAGCTCAGGCGTACCAGCAACTACCTGTAGATGCAACAACTGCAGAAGCGCAGACAATACTGCAGAAGCCCTGGCATTTTCCAAAGTTTGATGGAGAGACTATTACAAGGCATAAAAGGCGTCATGCCTTATTTGCCGACGTCCTAATAGCTTCCCCCACTAAAGAGTTATTAGTACAATGACTCAGAAAAGTTCTTCAGAAATTTAAAGATGCTGGTCTGAAAGTAAAAAGGGACAAGTGTCAACTTTGTATGGAGAGAGTGGAGGTCCTGGGATACCTTCTCGACAGATAGGGAATCCACCCCACTGAAAAAAAACTAGCTGCAATAAAAAACACCCCAAGACCTAGGAATAAGACAGACCTCCAAGCCTTCCTGGGACTCATTAACTTTTATAACATCTTCTTGCCCCAGAAGGCGACCATAGCCGAGCCCCTAAATAGACTTCTCAACAAAAAGGCTCCCTGGGTCTGGGGACGGCGTGAAGAAAGAGCATTCCAACAAGTAAAAGACCTCTTAACCTCCGATGCTGTATTGATGCAATACAACGAGACTCTACCCTTGACAGTTACCTGTGACGCCTCACCATTCGGAGTAGGAGCCATTTTAAGCCATGTCCTACCAAATGGGAATGAGGCACCTATTGCGTTCTTTTCGAGAACCTTGTCTAAGACCGAAAGGAACTATAGTCAACTTGATAAAGAGGCTCTCGCTATTGTATCTGCAATTAAATGTTTCCATGAATATGTGTATGGGAGACCCTTTGCCATAATTACAGACCAAAAGCCGCTACTTGGTACTTTGGTGGGAAACAAACCAACTCCCCATAACTTATCACCAAGAATGACACGTTAGTCAGAATTTTTAGCCGCCTACAATTACCGATTGCAACACCGCCCGGGGAAAAACATTCCCCACGCTGACGCTTTGAGCCACTCTCCACTACCAGACATCATAGATGACCCAGCTCCAACCTTAGCCGTATTGCAAATCAAAACCCTCAAATCACCTGAATGGCTTGAAAGTGTCGTTGGATGCACTGACCGGCCAACCCCGTTCCACCCAGCTGAGGACTCATGCCAAAACAGGGTCCTTTTTTGTTTCTGAGGCGATGTCTCGAGCGGCCACTGACTGCTCAAGACATCACCTCAGAAACAAAAAAGGACCCTGTTTTGGCACGAGTCCTCAGCTGGGTGGAACGGGGTTGGCCAATCAGCGCATCCAATGACACTTTCAAGCCATTCAGGAATCGACAGACAGAACTATTCTCCCAAAAGGGCTGCATCTTGTGGGGAGACAGAGTTGTAAAAAAGAAATTGCAACATAAGGTATTAAAAATGTTGCACTATGGACATCCAGGCATTGTGCGGATGAAGGCATTAGCCAGGAGTTACGCATGGTGGCCTGGGTTAGACAAACAGATAAAGACCTGGGTAGCAAAGTGCAGCAAATGCCAGGAGACTTGTTCTACTCCTCCAAAAACTCCCCCAAGTCAGTGGGAAACGCCTCGAGGCCCTTGGTCCCGTATCCACATCGATTTTGCGGGACCCACAAGATGACACACTTTCCTCCTAACAGTGGATGCCTATTCAAACTGGCTCAAGGTCCACAAGATGAAAAGCACCACCACAGAGGCGGTCACTAAAAAACTGAATAAGCTATTCGCTACCCACTGATTGCCGGATGTCCTGGTCTCCGATAATGGCCCCCAATTCACTCCCCTGCTATTCAAACAGTACCTGGCAGATCGGGGCATCCGCCATGCCTTAACATCACCAGCTCTCCCTGCGGCCAATGGTAGGGCTGAGTGAATGGTTCAATTTGTAAAAAACACTTTGCACAAAATGGACCATGGCGACATTGACGATAAAATAAACCAGATGCTTCTCCTCCAGCACATAACCCCAAACAGTACCACGAACAGAACCTCAGCTGAACTCCTGATGGGCCGGAAACTTTGCTCGCATCTCGATCGCCTCCACCCAAACTACACGCCTGAACAACCGCCAGGATCCAGCAGCAAGTGTCGGGCATTCCAGGAAGGTGACCCCGTGTTCGCGAAAAACTTCTCGGGTGACCAATTGTGGGTCCCCGCTACCATAACGCAACTTATGGGATCCCGATCCTATCGCCTACAAACTACAGATGGTAAGATGTGGAAGTGCCACACAGACCAACTCCATTCCAAACTAGCACCTAGTCTTATCTCAGCCCCTGAATTTCTAACTGGGGGGGGAGGGAGGAACATCGAGGAGGCCGAACAAGAAATAACAATCAAAACCCAACAATCGACACAACCAACCAGGGGATACTCATCCTCAGAAGGAGAACCGAGTCAGGGAGTGGCCTCGCCGCATGACAGCACTGCGATAGAAACAAATCCAGGGAACCCAGAAGACAGCACTGGTGTAAGCAGGGAAAGCAGCCCAGAGCCATTCGAAGGAACAGCGGGACCGTTTTCACCATCCAGCCCAGCTAGCAGCCCACTGGAACCAGAGCCAGGACAGAAACCGGTGGAACAGCGCAGGTCAAGCAGACAGGTGAAGCAACCTGCCTATTTATGAGACTACGTCACCCCACCCCTCAGACGGAACCTAGGGGGGAGGGGTGTTAAGGACTAAGCCAACGCAGCAGTAACAACCCTAAATAGCTTTACTTTGCAGCAGGTTCGTAATCCTGCACTCCTCATTGGCCCGTGAATAGCGAGTCGTGATTGGTCATTTCTGGCCAGTCTGATTGGCTGTTAACGGGCCCCTCTAATTGGATGCTTGTGAAAGCGGTAAACTCAAATCATTGGTTGTTTTGACAGCAGCCAGCTCTATAAAAGAGCTGCTGCTGCCCAAGTGTTTGCTCTGTTCTTATTTCACAATAAAGAATTGAAGTCACCGTTCGATGTCTCATCTCCGTTCCTTGTGCCCATGCTCAGGACTTAACATTTTCAATGTTTAATAACCTTATATATAGATTTTTTCTATGATGGTCTTTCTCTAACTTGGTCCTTCAATTCATCTGTGTCATCCATGTATAATTAAATACGAAATATATTAATAAATATATAAATAATTCTGCATGTAAAGTTGTCTGAAGAGTATGGGGGTGTACAGTAGTCAAGAAGTTAAAATGGAAACTCCTGTCCTCTGTTTCAGTCTACCAGTTGAGTTTCTCCTTGTGTTGGTGATGGATTGTTAGATTCAGTCAGAAAATGGGCTGGTTGGGAATGATGAGCTAACATCAATCCTACGTCTTGGGAAGATCTGGAGTTGCTAGCAGTCTAGATTATATTTCAGTGCCATTAGTATATTGTAACAGCATCATAAAATCCTGTGAAATGCCTTTAACTTCAATTTATAGTTTACCCAATCCAGGTGAAGTTGTTTTGAGTTGATTTCTCAAATTTCCTACTTTTGTAAGTATCAAGTTATGCATTACATCTTCCTCTTTTTTTGTATGAAACCCACATTCCATCATAGTTCTTGTCCCCATACCATCTCTTTGCTTAATCTGTCTCTGTTTCCCAAACTTCCAAGAGCAGATTGGAAACCTGAGACTATGGCAGAGATGGTATTCAGCAGGTTCTGACCAGTTCTAGAGAACTGGTAGCAGAAATTTTGAGTAGTTCAGAGAACTGGCACCTCTGACTGGAGATTTTACAGTATCCTTCCCCGCCATGCCCACCAAGCCACACCCACAAAATCAGTAGTAAAAAAATGTTGAATCCCACCACTGGACTACAGGGTGTTCAAACCACTATATATGCACTGTCTTCCTTCACCAAAACTTTTCCTTCATAATGCCAGATAGCAGAGGGATCCTCTGGTGTCCTACCTTCCATTTTTACCTTGCTATTTGTCCACAGTATTGTTCCCAGCAGCTATGATATATGTAGAGACTTGTGGACATTCTTGTCCCTCCCTGTTTATGCATGCCTTTTATTCCATTTTTTCTAATTAAATGTTTTTATGCTTAATAAATATAAAACTTTTCCCCCCCAGCAATGTGCATGCATTGACTGGAGGTTGCTGGATGCAACTATTCTTGAAATTTCAGCCACAGTAATTTTCCAATATTAATTTCATCTAAAGTAAGACATGTAATAAAATTAATATAATATTTCAGGGTTGCACCACCTAGAGCACGGGTGTCAAACCCAAGGCCAATGGGCTGGATTTGGCCTACAGGGTGCTTAAATCTTGCCCGTGGGGCTGCCCTTGAAACAGCAAAGGATCAGCCTATGGTGCCTCTGCCAGAAAAAATGGAGCTCAGGAGGGCTACGCGTGCCCCCACAAGCTCCATTTCCACTGGAGATTGTTGCAGCTGAAACAGAGTTTGGGAGCCTGCCACCACAGGTGCCCCAGACATGAGTGACATCCAGTCTACTCTGACCATGCCCCTCAGTCCCCTGAGGTCAAACACAAACCTGATGCAGCCCTCAATGAAATTGAGTTTGACAACCCTGACTTAGAGCCACAAAAGGTGCTTTTTCCCCAAAAAAGGCATATGGACCATTTTTTCCTTGAGAAAGAAGAACAAGTACATATCCATCCTTCCCTTCATCATCAGAACTGATGATGTTTCTTGGATGAGAAGCAAAATGCTTTCTTCTTCTTCCTCCAGGAAAAAACAGTCCAGTTGCCTTTTGAAGAAAAAAAGGCATATTTGAGACAATTGTGACCTGGATGACTGAGAATCTCCATAGACACCAAGATTCACATGTTACTTCCTTCAGATGCAGGCCTTTCAAATATTGCTGCCAAATTGTAATTCAAACATGACTGAATGCATGAAAAAGGCATGTATATTATTCTGCTCTTAAAACATACTCAGTTAAGTAATAGTAATTACAAAGATTGTCAGCAAGTAATGGTGGAAGACAGCCTAAAGGGACAAGTTATCCTGGATCTCCATGGTGTAATAAAATATATAGTCCTTGGAATAATTTTTCTTAATTCTCAACAACTCCCGCATCCATTTTGCTGAGTGAGATTTAATAAATCTTCTGATCTCAGATTAAATTTTACTGTTTTATGAACTGTAAAATTGCACTATATGCCTATTAAAGCTGGTGTTCTCTCACTTCTTAACACATTTAAAACTCCGCCCTGGGGTATAATTAAACAAGCAGAAAAGATTTTATTTTCATTACTGCAGTTTATCCCAAATGGAGGCAAAATATGAATATCAGCAAGCCTTCAAACAATAAAAAATACACACTTTCTAATTTGACCCATGTAGGAAACAGCTATTTTTGAGATTTAGGTTTTTATTTTTCATTAATATTAATATTGACATCATAGGAAACATTATTTTAAGAATACCAATATTTACCCAGTGAATGCTAAGAAATGTGTAAATTTAAGATAACTTATTGTCTTAATTCTTCCAAAATTTTAACTACAAAAAATGTCTTCATATCCTCAAAATTTGAAAGAAATGAGACAAAGCATCATGAAATGTTTCCTTTTTAAAGAAATAATGACTGGACAGATTGAAACTTCCTTATCAGTCAGAAAGTTATTCCTTATTGGGTCAGAAAGTTAGTTGAGCTTTGCTGCTGTTGATGTGTTTTTCTGTGAGTAGGATGCTGTTCTATCCTTGAGCACCAAGGGTTGTAGGGTATGCCATCCAGAGTCATATGTTGCCTGGTATATGTGCCACCAAGAGTCATCCTGTGATATGGATAGCCAAATAAGTAAGTAGTCTGGTAAGACCTTCTAAAATTGACTGAGATCTTTTCATGCATGTGAGTTCAGCCATTTCTCACATGATAGTGCATTTGAACTCTCATTCTTTGACAGAATGTTCCAGGACACTGAAATGCTGATACTACTATGCTCTTGTTTTGAATTCTGATGTCAAATTTGTGGACTTTCAGCCATCAAGAACATAATCACTAAAGACCAACAGTACACCTTTCAATCACACTTGTGACTTTGTACTGAGCTTTGTCAATATATGTACCTGCAAATCAGTGGAACAGGCAGAAGCACATGTATGGCTTCTCAATATAGTAACATCTTAATGGCAAGAGCCATGATGGCAAACCTAGGGCACATGTGTTGGAACTGGCACACAGAGCCATCTCTTCAGACATGCCAGCTGTTGCCCATTGCTCTTCTGGATTCCAGCTGTGCATGCACACTGGCCAGCTGGTCTTTGCACATGCAGGAGTGCCGGAAACTGGAAGAGCAGCTCCCTGGTGCAAATGTGTACATCAGGAAGCTGAGCTTCCAGTTTCTGATACACATGCATGTGCAAAGACCAGCTGGCTGGTGCGCATGCATGATAGAAACCAGAAGCTCAGCTACCTGGGGCTCACATGCACACCAGGGAACTGCTCTTCCAGTTTCCGGTGCTCCTCTGTGTGCGCATGCTCCTGTTTTGGCATGGTGCCAAAAAGGTTCACCAACACTGGGCTAGAGTAACACTTTATTAACTCTAATCTCCTAAATTTCTTCTTTGACTTGAGATTAATTAATTACATTTTCATCAACTGTACTCTACCATGAACCATCAATGGAACAAGTCTACTTCCTTGATGTCACTGTAAAACTACAAAATGGAAATTTATATATATAATATAAGAAATCTACATAGATACATGTTTCCAGTCCATGTCTGAATAGACTACAATTCTATCATTTATATGGCTTTATGCAGCAGAATAACAGAACAGAATAACCGAGTTGGAAGGAGGTTTTGTAGTCCCTACTTAAGCAGGAAACCCTATGCTGTTTCAGACAAATGGCTATCCAGTCCCTTCTTAAAAGCCTCTAGTGATGGAGCACCATAACTTCTGAAGGTAAGCCATTCCACTGGTTAACTGTTCTCACCATTAGGAAGTTTCTTCTTAGTTCTATATTGCTTCTCTCCTTGATTAGTTTCCATCCATTGTTTCTTATCTTGCTTCTCAAATATTGGAATACTATTATCATGTCACCCCTAGTCATTTTTTCAATAGACTAGTCATATCTAATTCCTGCCACTGTTCTTCATATGTTTTAGTCTCCAGGCTCTTAATCATCTTAGTTGCTCTTCTCAACAACAGCATTGCTCTGACCTACTTGACAGAGATGCTCAAGTTGTCTGACCTATCCACCCACTGGGATCAACAGGTAAATCAATAGAACCAAATCAATTTGCAAAGACAACTTATTAAAAGATGACCACAGAAGCAGAACAACAGAATGCCACTGCTTGTGACCTGCAGCTTACAGCTCAAATTATTTGAAAACATTATTAATTAATGGACATAAGTTTGACATCAGGATTCAGATCAAATATACAGTAATATCAGAGCATTTGGACATCATAGGACACTGTTTACCATACCCCTAACTATTTTGGGGGGAAAATGGAACTTTAAAAGTATCATCAAGTGAGAAATGGCTAAACTTACATTGACTATTCAAAAAAAACAACAGACCCCATAAAAGAGGAGGTGGAGTTGCACTGTATGTAAAGGACCACTATATTGCTACAGAAATGCATGAAACCAAAGATGAAAACCTCCTAGAATGCATATGGGTCAATATAAAAGAAAAAAAGAATGACATGGCCATAGGCATATATTATAGGCCACCCAATCAAGCAGAAAAAATAGATGTCCTTTTTGCCAGCCATCTAACAAACATATGCAGGAAACACACAACAATAGTAATGGGATACTTCAATTATCCTGATATCAATTGGAAAACTAATTCTGCACCAAGTGAGAAATCAAATAAGTTCCTAACCAACCTAGCTGACAACTTTGTTGTGCAAAAGGTAGAAGGTGAAACTAGAGGGACAGCCATACTGGACTTAATTCTTACAAACAGAGAAGAAGTGATAGAGGGAGTTGAAACTGCAGGAACCTTGGGTGAGAGTGACCCTGTCATACTAGAATTCAGCATAACACAAACACAAGCAAAACATAATAACACCAGAGTCTTGGATTTTAAAAGAACTGATTTCAATAAACTCAGAGAGAACTTGGAAAAGATTCCATGGATGAAAATCCTAAAGGGGAAAACAACTCAAGAATCTTGGGAAACTCTAAAAAGTATGATCATAGAAGCCCAGACTCATTCTTTGCCTCTGTCTTCAAGCAAAAAGAAACTATAGCTCAATCCACCAAAAACATAATTGTAAAAGACAGACCAGAAATAAAAGTTAAAATAAGCACAAAAAAAAAAAAAAATAGTAAGAGAACTCCTGACTGATCTTGATGAATACAAATCACTGGGGCCTGATGGATTACAACCTAGAGTTTTAAAGGAGCTGGCAGAGGTCATCTTGGAATGCACCATATCTTTCAAAAATCCTGGAGCACCGGGGAACTACCAGAGGACTAGAAAAAAGCTAATGTGATTCCCATCTTCAAAAAAGGAAAAAAAAAAACAGACCCAGGAAACTATAGACCAATCAGCCTCACATCAATACCCAGGAAGGTACTGGAAAAGATAATAAAAAAACAGATCTGCCAACACCTAGAAACAAGTAAAGTAATAACTAGCAGTCAGCATGGGTTTGTTAAAAACTGATCATGCCAAACCAATCTTATTTCATTCTTCAACACAGTGACTAAATTAGTAAACCAGCAAAATACTGTGGATATAATATATTTAGATTTCAGCAAGGCAGTCGATAAAGTAGACAACAACCTACTTCTTAGTAAGCTAGAAAAAAGTGGAATAGATAGCACCACCACTAGATGGATTCACAACTGGCTGGCAAACCGTACTCAATGAGTAGTCCTTAATGGGCCTAAGTCTGCATAGAGGGAAGTAAGCAGTGGGGTGTCACAAGGTTCCGTCTTAGGCCCAGTACTCTTCAATATCTTCATTAACAACTTAGATGAGGGAATAGAAGGGGAACTTACCAAATTTCAGATGATACAAAGCTGGTAGGAATAGCTAACACCCAAGAAGATAGGCTCAAGATCCAGATGGATCTTGACAGACTAGAACTCTGGGCCATATCAAATAAAATGAAATTCAATATAGAGAAAAGTAAAGTCCTACACTTAGGCAAGAAAAACCAAAAGTATTCATATAGACTGGGTGAAACCAGGCTCAATAGCAGTAACTGTGAGAGGGATCTTGGAGTCTTAGTGGACAACCAGCTAAATATGAGCCAGCAGTGTGCAGCATCCGCCAAAAAAGCTAATGCAATCTTAAGTTGTATTAACAGAGGGATACAGTCAAGATCAAGGGAAGTACTAATACCACTCTATAAAGCCTTAGTAAGACCACACCTAGATACTGCATCCAGTTTTGGTCACCACATTATAAAAAAGATGTTGAGACTCCAGAAAAAGTACAGAGAAGAGCAACCAGGGTGATTAGGGGACTGGAGGCTAAAACATACAACGAACGGTTGCAGGAACTGGGCTTGGCTAGTGTAGTAAAGAGAAGGACCAGGGCAGACATGATGTGGTCTTCCAATATTTGAGGGGCTGCCACAGAGAGGAAGGGGTCAAACTATTTTCTAAAGCTTCTGTAGGCCAGACAAGGAATAATGGATGGAAACTGAAAAAGGAGAGATTTAACCTGGAAACAAGGAGAAACTTTCTGACAGTGAGAACAATCAACCAATGGAACAGCTTGCCCTTGGAAGTTGTGGGAGAATCATCACTTGAGACCTTCAAGAAGAGACTGGACTGCCATTTGTCAGAAATGGTGTAGGGTCTCCTGCTTGGGCGGGGGGTTGGACTAGATGACTTACAAGGTCCCTTCCAACTCTGATTATCTGTATCTGCAGATCAAAAGGTTCCAGGCAATTGCAAAAGGTCTTAGCAAACATAATGAGTTTTTATTCTCTTAATGTACAATTCTTAATTGATAAAGTATCACAACCAGTCTCATGTAAGATGTGTAACCAATCTATCTTCCCCTCCTTTCTATCCAACCGAGCTTCACCTCACCCCATTTTAAACTCCACATTAGCTTGGTTGTGGTATATCTCTGATGACATGAGCTACAGCTCACAAAAACTTTTGACTTTGAATAACGTTAGTCAAAAGAGGTGCTACCAGATTCCTACTCTATGCTCCTTTCATATGCCATCAGTTCCTTTCATAAAAAAGCCTTGAACTCTTCTGAATCCTCTGAAGAAATCAATCTGAAAAGTAGATTGGTCCATTTCAACTATTCCCATTTATTCGTACTCATTTATTATGTATATACTTATACCTGTTTATATTTATATGTTTATAAGTTATGTTCATATTTATACCTGTTTTCTCATACATGCTTGACAAACTAACTAACTAACTAAATAATATAAAAATTTCTTATATCATCTGATGTTATATTTTCTGCACCCCTGAATCTCTGGATGCATCAATATTTCCAAAGTTATGAAAAGCTACAATCAGATTTCCTGTCTTTTGTTCCAGTGGCATCGGCCTCCTACCTGCAAAGAATTATCTACATTTTCCAATGTCCCTAAAACCCCATGTACTCTAGTTACAAAACAAAAGTGTATAAGGAAAGGTTAACAATTGGACAGAGACCTGTTACTGCATTCATTGGATAAAACTGTCAAGATCTCCACACAACTGTTAACCTTTTCTTGTAGTCCAGAGCTACAATGATGGGTAAATGTCAATTTGAGATAATACAAATCCAGGCTAAATGTGAGTTCACCATGTACTGGAATGAAAAATTTTGAAGTGAGTGAATTCTTTACCAAATGCAGACTTTGTGTCCATCATTATTTACAACCAATCTTAAAAAACTACCACAGTCTTATGGTTACTGTATATAATTATTTGTCAGAAGAATCTACCTTTAGTATATCAAATTTTAAAAAGGATGCTTAATATAGTTTTCCAAAAGACAAGTTTCTTGGTGCTCTATATGCACTACCTCTAAATCTGAGTCTAATAACTAGAAATCCCTATATGTAGCACTAGTTTTTCTCACCAGGATAATGTTCTCTCTAAACCATCTCAAATGTTTGGATAAGAGACTCAGCATGAGGTACTGATTCTAAAGATGGACCATGAGAAGGAAAACCCAATTCTAGTTTATCATCAGTCAATAAAACTCCCTGAATGACTTTGAGTCACTCTGAGTCTAAACTACCTCAGAGGATTTTTGGAGCTAAACAGCAACATGTATATAGCATACATCTAAGAAATAAATAAAAGAGATCAGGATATATCAGGAGGCAAAATTCTTCTTTGACAATCATCATTTTGCTGTTCTTTTCCAGTGAGGGAAAGGTACAGTTCTACATTAAAATATATTCTTCCAGCTTTATGGCATAAACTTTATTGATTTTAAAAGAGTGGAATAGAGTGAGAAAATTGCAAAATAAATAGATGGGTTCAGGTCCATGCTTCATTCACAAAGATTTTATGTACCAGTGAGAAAGACAGACACTAAATGATAAGTGTACTTCTGTTGCCTTGGAAACAGGTTGCACTATTCATATTGAAAGTATTCATCCAGATCTAAGCACTCGATCCTTAAAAGATTAGTATAAAGTTGGAATATTAAATAGTAAAAATTAAAGATTGGGTGGAGCTTATGTTAAGTGTTTCCATACCTCAATCAGTACCTATAGAAATATATATGCACATTGTGATTAAGAGCCTCTACTAACAGTTTAAGCTGGCATATCAGAGGTATTTGTTACTGAATAGGAATCAGTCAGCCATGGTGAGTAATGCACTGATAACCTCAAGACTGGTTTACTGTGATGCATTCAATTTGGTTTTGCCCTTGGGATTTGGTTAGAATTTTCATCTAATGCTAGCTTATAACAGGGCCATAGGTAACATACATATTGCAGCTCAGCTAAAAGATCTGCATGTGCTATGGTGCCAGATTTATGATACTGCTTGTAGATGCCAAAGTTGAAAATAATTCAGCACCAGGTTACATTAATGTCCAATTACATCAGTCTTCAGATACTTCAGACTTCAGTCAGAATTTCATAGCTTCTGAATTGCTTCTTGGCAGGGACATAGAAATGGGTCTCCTCTGCAGTGACAGCTATGAACTATATTGAACATGCCTCAAAGATGTTTTTTTTTTTTTTTTAATCCATCATTTTACCCATTCTTCCTCCAGCTTCCTCTTGATATATAAATTGTAGTGGATTGGTTTTAGGGTTAAAAAAAAAACTTCTTGAGTTTTATTCAGTTTTACAATAACTTTAGTTTATGCCTCCTTTTCTTCAAGAATGTTTTTTTAGCTTTTATAAATACATTTGTAATGAACAGAAATTGACTGATTGGTATGTGCTATCAATTCAATATCAAGTCTTATTGACCACACATATTTTTTCTAGTGTAATCTGTCTGAAACATATTTTATGTCTTCCAATGATGTACCCATCATCATTATAATTAAGTCCATCCATTTTACCATTTATTTCTTCCCATTTCTTTCCACTTTTCCTGGTTTCATGGACTTCTCCAGAGAGCCTGGTCTTCTCATGATGTATGCAGAAGTATAGAAATACCCATATAATAACTAAATAAATGTAATGCATTCATGAAGGCTACCTATAGAAATACTTTAAAGCCAATTTGTAGGTCGCCTATACACCATAATGTGTTGATGGTTTCCTAATTAAACCAACGCTCTATGCATATACAAAAATGCCGGTATACAAACAAATAATGAGAGAGAAAAGGAGAGGGAGAGAGAGGGAGGGAGGGGGAGGGACGGAGGGAGGGAGGGAGGGAGAGAGAGAGAGAGAGATTCGTATCTATTTCAAAAGGCTGTAACTTCTCCATGGTGGAAAATGGAAAGACTGAATTCCATAGCTGGGATCAATGTAAGAGCACACTATGTCCCGTAGATCAATAATTACTGTAAATCTCCAAAAAGAGAAAAATTCATTTTGAGGAAGGTGATGGTTCCTTGCATAGATGAACATTAAACTATTTATGACTTTAAAGGTTACAATTGATATTTTAAAACATGTTGAAAAACAACTTGCAATCTAAATGTTCTCACTGGGAGAAAAAAGGCTATTTCTGCATCAAAACCTTGTCAAAATCAATATTCTTATCAAACAGATTCAAATGAATGTTCCTAATCATTCTGAAATGGTTTTGAATCTTGTTTTATAGTTTCAGTAAATCCATCTACTTCTGCTCAGTTGTTTTCCACTTTTTCCTTAAGTCTGGTCCAGTTCCATGATTCTTGCATTTATCGTCTCATAGGCCTTTACCAACATTGGATCATTGCTTTATCTATGAGAACCACTAAGTGATTTTCTCACTGGAGATCAATACCAATCAAAAGCGTGAACTACCTCAGCATGGGAAGGTTTTTATGGGCTAAATAGATCTAATACTATCAAAATGATAAATAATCCTGAAGAGTGCTTATTAATTATAGCATTTTAGAGATGTCAAAGTAAGGCTAAAAGATTGTCTATTCTTCACCCTCTTAGCATTAAAAACAGAGGAAGAAATAAAATAAAGATTTTGTTCATTAGATACCACCATTAGAGAAAGCAGTGATCTGGCATCTTGTATATAAAAATTACTGGAAAGCACAACAGTTATTCTGTAGTAATATTGTATATTTCTAAATAGGAGAAATGGAGTTTAATAATACTTGTACACACAGACCTCTATTTCAAAATTCAAGCTGCTTTAGGATGAAACAAATGGAAAAGAAGCAGAAAAGAACATGAGTAAGCATGTGTGTTGGCAGAACAAGTTCGAAGATCGAGTTTTGTTGAAGGAGGAGCTGTAGAAGTGCTTTGTCTACAAATCCAGGTTCTATACCTGAGTTTTCTGTCTAGCTGGGATTTCATATTGTCTCATCATTGCACCCTTCTGCTTCCTAGGAACTTTAATAAAATGCAGCTAAGTATTGCTAAAAAGTCAAGGGCACAATTACAAATTTGACTTAGACCCACAGAAAATATGGCATAACTTGGGTAGCCAATACTAGGATTTTCTTAACAGGAAGCTAATTTTTGCTTTCAAGCAGTATCCTTTTAAAAAGATCTATCCTCCTCCTCCTCCTCTTCCTTCTCCTCCTCCTCCCCATAATTTTATCACTATAAGCTACAAATAGGTTTTAGATTGTGCAGAAGTAATTTTCACAATAAGTCGACCCAGAAAAATCCTTTATTCTCCTGCCGGAACTTGCATCTGGTTCTCACAATGCAAACAAACATTATGACAGGCTTCAGTTTTATTAAAATTTAAACAATGAGCATCCTTATAGTGGCAAATTTGCACATGCACACACACATTTGATGTGGGATAAGCCGCTGAATGATTAATTACATCTCTACCAAACCTTGCATTATTTTTAATGAATAAAAACTAGAGAAATTTCCACTTATTATTGAAGTGGAAGAGGGGAAAAAAACCAAGAAATTGAACTATTATATTAAAGTCATAAATTTTCACAACTATGATATTATTCTTTGAAGCCCTCATTTCATGAGTATCATGACCCAGAAGGAATGGAATTACATTTGTCATACATTAGAGTACCATTATAGTTAGTGGCTTTACATATTTTTAATTTGTTTTTGGTCACTGGACTAACCTCTGACCTTTGATTAAAAACCAAGAAATCTGTTATGATTTACAGGAAACCCCATCATTGTTTAAAACACATCCTTTCAAAAATGCCATCAAATGACTTTCTCCAGCTGCTAGCCTAATGGAGCCATTATCCTTGCTGCATTTATTTATGGGGGAGGAAGACTACACTTTTATTTAAATGAATAAATGTGATGATCACACTTTAATCTGTCAAATTTGCATTTATTTATGGAGGGAAGAAGCAGTTTAAGGAAGAAGTTTTTTTTATCATTCTTTTAATATGATAAAAGAACGGTATCATCCTTTTAGTATGATAAAAGAATGATATCATCCTTTAGAGGAAGAAAAAAAAAGGAAAGATGGTGATACAGGTGCCATTTCAAGGTGGGATATAAATATATTTAAAATGCAGAATCTGCTTCTTTCCTTATAAAATCTACTTGCAAAATACTCACTGGGCTGCCAATGCACTACTGTAAAAAAAAAAAAGATCATACCCAATACACTCATTATTTTGATAATAAAACATATTGACATCTATTTCTCACTAAACATTCCTCCCATGGTGAAGAAAAGCAGTGCAATACTTAGTTGTGTGAAGGTTGATTGTGTTTGCTGAAAGTATTATAACATCCCAGAGGTAAGAATAGTACATAATATATTGCAGTTAGTCTCATATAGGCATTTATTCCCAAATGTTCAGAGTTAGTTCAAGAATGCTGAAATAAAATTAAGCAAGGAATGCGGGAGAAACCATGAAGGAAGCATTAATATGGGGCTCATTTTTGTTCCATATCTATGAATCTTGAAGTCACCATTTGAACAAATCATTATCTGTTATCAGAAAGCAAATGAATTATTTTACTAAAATATATTAGGAAGCATCTGAGTTGTAACTTTAACTTCTTATCAAAAAATACTTAACATAGTATACATAGATAGCATCATGGGAGACCCATTACAATAGGAAAACAAAGTGCTCATGTTACAATGTTGGACAAAACAGGATTTTGTCAATAAGATTTTTTTAACTAACAGGAAATTATTTCTTTAAGAAAGCACTGAAGTACAATTATTACCATACATTTGAAATTTGTCTTTCCGGAATAGGTAATACAGTCTTAAAATGAGCAATCGGAAAATTTCCTCTGTGTGTATATGTGTGTGTGTGGCATCAGTCCCTTTCATAAAGAAGCCTTGAATCCTTCTGAGTCCTCTGAAGGAATCAATTTAAAAACTGGATTGATCAATTTTCCTATATCATCTGGGGTGTCCCCCCCCCCCCCCCCCGTATCTCTGGAAATCTATTTTTCTCATTTCAACAAATTTGTTTCAAAGGGCAGGGGCAGTTACATTCCACTTTTTCTATCCTTATATAATCTTAGTATTTTCTTTCTCCTCCCTTCCCCTTCAAAAATACAGCTTTCAGTGAGAGGATTTCATTATTTCCTTCTTTCTACAGTCTTTACATCTATCCCAGAACTAATCCAAAGGTTATATAGTCATCCTATTACCATTATTCAATAATAGCTCCCCACTTATTGTCCTCTCATAGTCAACTTTTTTTTTTTTTTTAGTTTTTCTGTTGAAAAGAATGAGAGGGAAACTGACAGCTCATCCTCAAAAGGAATTAGCATTCAAAAATTCTTATGAAAGTGAAATAGGAGTAAATGAAATTTCTGTATTTTTAAGTACTGGTATGCAAAGGTCTGCAATCACTGGGTGATACTTTGTTACATTTTTTCAACATATCCTTGCACACCAAGGACATATCTTTGCCCGCATCCTTGACCTGATGTGAATTATTGTACTTGCGGTGAAGTTTGTACTGATAATTTACACTAATGTTAAAAAGAATCCCACAGACAATGTGTAATCAGCAATTTATTTTAAAAAAAATAAATTAACAAGAGGTGGAAGATATGGAGCAGATTTCTTCTGACAATAATTTGATGGCTGATTCAAGCACTTCTGGCTTTCCATAATGGGTTGAAATGAAACTCTAAATAACTATAGCCAATATGAACAAGAGTCGGGGAATTTTAAAAGTCATAGTTCATCAAATTCTTGGTATTCATCAATTGCAGATAATTCTGCTACACTTGAGTGTATGAATTGGTGTTTTGGGCTCCCTACCCAATTTAAAAGCAGCCATATATCACTAATAATGTAGAGGTAGTCTTCAACTTACAAACAACTGTTTAGCAATTGTTCAACATTACAACAATGTTGAAAAAATGTTGCTTACAACCTTGCACACAGATTTCTGCACCAAACAGTCAAGTAATCAGAACTTGAGTACTTGGCAAATGGCATGTATTTACAATGGCTGCAGCATCATGGGGTCATGTAATAGCCATTTGAGATCTTGCCAGAGGGCTTCTGACAAGCAAAGTCTATGGGGGATTCCATTAGCAACTGCAGTGATTTGATTAAAAACCATGGCAAAAAAAAAATGTAAAATCAAGCACATTTGTAAAATCAAGTACAACTTAATAACCGCCCTGCTTAGCAACAGAAATCCTGATCCCAATTATGGTTGTAAGTCAAGGTCTACCTGTATGCATGCTCTCAACCCATCCCCATTCCAAAATAGTATCTTCATTCCATCTAGAATAATACTCATTCATTCTAGAATAAGATCAGTGTACATATTGACTTCCAACAAGCACAGCAGAGCTTAAACCTGGAACTTGAAATGGTATTGTACATATGAGAAATAAAATGATTAATCTGTAAAGCCTCTTTCAACATCATGTTTTAGGTTAATAAAAAATATAATGTTTTAGTCAAGAAAAAAAAAAGAATGAAGGTAGGGGGAAAAAAAAGACTTTATCAGTTATCAATGATTATCACAGTCTTCAAGGAGCTTCTCTTGGTAAGAAATCAATATTGCTTTTGCCACAATAGCTCATTTAATTATTTTCCTCCTAAATATCTTTTCAGCAGGAAGAAAGTCTTCCTTGTTTTAATTAATGTTGAAATCATTGATTCTTAGCCTTTTCCTGAAGCATCAACATCAAACATAGATGGGGGATGAGAAAATGATACTAAATTTAATCTTTTAAATTGTGACAATCTTATGCAAATTAATGTTTTATAATATGATGAGTTGTAACTGTATTTTAATCTATGACTGCCTAAGTAAAACTGATGTGGCCTAAGAGTGGACTAAAAAGTTTTCAATATAAAATATAACTGATTTAGCGTTTGGGCCTCAGGTTTTAAACTGAGATAAGATTTATGGTTGCTAGTTTTATTTAAAAAAATATCCTCATTAGTTTCAATGTTATCTTCCATAATATAGATGTCTTGAGAATTGGCATAACTATCAGGTCAACCATTTTGTGAAGGAGCGTCCTGCCATAAAAGCCACAACGTGGAAGTGTGTGTAGGCCTATCTACATTGTCAGGTTATCCTGTCACCAGAATAGGTCAGCAATTCTTTCTGGATGGCAAAAAAGGTTGTATCCATCAGGAAAGCTAACTCCAGCCTTTTTTTTCCCTCTGTCTCTTCTGCTTTTAAAATACTGGTTTCCTATTTTACCAGCCTCAAGCACTGCTAATCATTTTGCCTATGGCACTTTCCTTTCTTGTAGGGCAATTGCTGATTTTGACTGGCTACTTTGCTGAGGCAGAATTTCCCCTTTAATTAAATCAGGGTTTATCATGCTCTCTAAAGTTGTCTACATAATTACAGGAGAAGAGCAGGCAGAGCTGAAGGGTGGAGTTAACCTAGTAATCAGGAATGAAATGGAAGTCCAACTCCTCTTGAATATCTTGATCCTTGTCTTGCATTAATTTAGTATTGAACTCCAGTTGACTAGATTCTTGTCCATAGGCTTTAGCAATAAATATTTGAACTGCACCTTAATGTTTGGTTGTGATCCTTTGTGCCTGACAATCTCTGATGGAGGACCCAAAAGAGCTTTTGTTTGTATAAAGAGTCATATTTATTGATATTTACCTTATTCAGAATTAAAGTTGATATAATCATAGCATGTTTTTTTACTGAATCATATATAAAAATAACAATATTAAACCCATTGGATAGTAATATAAACATTTTTCATTGAAAAAACATATATTTTAACCTACAAAAATAATGAGAAGAGTGACATTGTTTTAAATCTTTACAAATATCATCAATATCTGAATAAATATTCATATAATTATTTATCTGATAATTATGACTTTGCAGATTCCTGAAAGATTTCGGGAATCCTCAGACCACACTTTAAGAAACACTGTTCTAGAACACTGTTCTAGAGCAATCTTTACTAGTAGTTCTTCAGTAATACAGTGGTGAAAAACACTTGCCTATCATACAACTTTGTGGATGTAAGCTGCCTAGAGTCATTATGTTTAGGCAGCATATAAAATTATGTAAATAACTACATAAATATTTTATTAAAATAATGTTATCACACAGAGGTAAAGTTTGTGCTCAGAGAAAAAAATATGAATTAAACTTATACAATTGTTGTGGAGACATCTACAAGTTGAAAGTTTATATACACAGCTTATATTATCAGTCTCAAAAATGCTTAGTAATCACTTTAATGTATTATTAATAAATTGCTGCATAAATAATTTGTGTTTTTAATTTTGTTCCAAGAAAATTAGCTGACTGCCCCACAGAATTGAACACTATTTAGAGTACCAATACAAATAATTTGGAAAAGAAATGCATATGCATATTACATCCCTATATTATGTTTTAAATAAAGGTCTGGAGTGTGCATATTTTTAATTATTATTTTTTTATGTGCAATCTGTCCCTTCCATAAAATTTTATATTGCCTTCTCAGGTTTTATAACATTATTGTCACCCAGGCTATTTAACCAGAAGGAAAGTAGAACATTGGATGATAGGTTCAAAAGAAAGTTTGGCTCCTAGTTAGATTGAAACAGACACTACCAGATGAAGTATTAATTTTTATACCTGCACCACAAAATCTTCAATGATAATTCTTACATATCAGTGTCACTAGAATCCCAAATCCTGTTTTAATTTAGGTTTGCTGGACATATTAATTTAAATGAGCATTCTTCTGTATCTATCTATCTTTATACTACGGTAAATATTAATCTGGTTCTTAAATTGAGCAAGCAAAGATAAATACAGATTGTGATGACCGAAAAATGCATAATGTTGTTTAAAATAGGGCAATAATAGAAATGTTTATTTTGTAACTTTTGTAAAATATGTTTAGCCAATTTGGAAAGGTAGTAGGTATGTCTCACCAGATATTCAGAATGGAAAAATTAAGGAAGATTTTTTAATCAACCCACATCTAATCTAAATTGGAAATATAATCTAATACCCATAAGGATATCTGTTTTGGTTTTCCCCCCACTTATATAAACAGTAACAATAAAGATGATAAAGTAGTAGATAAATCAATCAATCATCTAATCAGACATAGTGGATTATACTGTAATTGTAATGATCTCGACTTAGTTAGCCTGCTTCATTTGGCTAGATGCATCACACTTCTCTAAGCACTGTCTCTGATTATGGTTAACGGAGATAAAGAAGGCCTAGCCAAAGAGAAATGAGCAGTGATATTCCAATAACTCATTTTTAAGGACCGGAAAATGTTTGTCTGTGTTGTCTATGAAGCACTGATTGCATTAAGAATACTACAACAATACTGCAGAATGTACTGTAACTTGAGGGCACTGAAGAAGTACATGATGAACATTTAAATCCAACACAAGTATTAAGGCAAAGACAGGAAAGCTTGCTGACTCACAAAGTACAAGTGTAAAATATTCCACATGTTAAAACTCCCAGTGGAGCAGTTATTATGAGCAGATAAATCAATTTCAGCAAACCTGTCAATTTGGCACTGGTTTCATTTTTAAAAAGATTAATATTAGGGAGAATATTTAGAGGAAAAGAAAAACCATTTTATGTTTATAAATTCTGTGTGTACATTAGCACATAGCTATTAACAAGTGTGTTCTTTTCCTGACTAAACTATATTGTACATTGATAGCATTAGAAGAACATACAGTATATTTTTTACTTTTCACTTGCACTGTGGAACTGGGCACTTTTTCAGGAAGTGAGAAATATAATCAGGGGCTGGTAATCAGACTCCATACCAAATGAATCCTTTTATCAAAGAGTTGGAACAATAATAAAACTTTCATTTCTATTAAATGATATTTACTTATTATTTAATGTATTAAATTAAATTAATTAAACTAAACTAAGACTCTGACTCTGGGTGGCTTACAACAATCAAATAAAACTACTACTATATAAATCCCATATGGAGCATTTCATACCAACAGGATTCAAGATTGTAAACTGTAGATAGAATACCTCAGTAACTGGTGGGTTCATTTGGTCACCTATGAGCTAAGTTGAGTCACTAAGTTGAGCTAAGTTGAATTTCTTGATTCAAATCCTGTCCTACTAGTTAGAAACATTTCTAGCTGAGAAAATTCCTGACATAGACATCTGATTATGAGAACTGTGCAATATATTCCTGCAATGGTGCTAAAAAAGAGTTCTAATGGTGCTCTCTAGGCCCATAGAAATAAACTATAGCCAGCTTAAAATAGGTCAGCTTCACTTCTGAAACAATTTTCTGTTCCTGATTAAAACAACTATTAATGGCACAATGTCACACCTTCTCCTCAGCTGTCCTCAAAGGCCAGTATAGGAAGATATAGGCCTCTGCAACTCTAGACATGTAGAAACAACAGAATATGTGCCTATACATTTTCCAGTGCCTATACTATAAGGACATTTGTACTAGCCTTATTTTACCATTATTGCATAAATACACAATGAGCAGAGCAATTTTATACCTCCCTGCGTGCTTTCAGATACCATTCCTGCTACAACATATGTTACTAGGATCTATGCAACAATATTTAAAATTCATCAGAATTATGACCTGTACCACAACCCAAATCATTATTAAAGAATGTTTTGTATTTATTTTAGAGAATTGCTTTGTTATGTTTTTAATGCCCATTTATTTTACCCTTTTTAGATTTTGTTTTTATATTGTTTTAGCTTTCTATGAAATTTTATTTATTGTATTCTTTATGATTCTTAATTGTTTGTACCGCACTCTTCATTGGCCATAATAAAGGCTTGTTTGATTCAGCTCAACTGGGTCTCCAGTAATTTGGATTTAACTTAGAATGTAAGTCTCTAACAATTTAACTATATGAAAAAAAGACAAATTTACTCTGAATCCATATTCAAATAGACTTAGTTTCAAATACTTTGACGTTATAAAGGGAAATAGGTTCAGAATACAAGCTGAAAGCTGCTGAAATAAAACATGACAGTACAAGATAGGGCTAAAAGAGCTTGAAATAAGAGAATCTGAATTGCAATGGCAGGTGATTTGATACACAAAAAAGGTACAAAATAGCAACCTATAAATGCAGTGAATGCATCAGGAAGTAGACAGATAATATTTTAGAATGCTCACACTAGAACATCATATATTCTATCTCTGTGTGAAAACTTGATTTTACTACTGATCAGGTGCCCAACCTGAATTTTAGATATCTGGACTAAAAATATCAGGACAACCACTATGCTGTAGCAAAAATAGTTTTCTTTCTGCCAAGCATCTGCTCAGATTTTTCCATCCCTGATAGACTATCCTTAATTACATCTACTCATTGCCAAACAGTTACTTCCAATACTGCAATGAGCTGAAATTGAAGTCACTATCACCACTACTGCTTGTCACTGCATTGATTCCTCTGTCAACAATACTAAACAAGCGGTGGCTATCACATACTATAAACAGTAGTCCCCAACCCCTGACCCATGGCCCATTATGCAGCTCCATTTGTGTGCGCAATTCCACTTGCATACAGAGTGGGCGGGAAAGCTCACGCATGCAGCTCCATTTGTCTAAAGTGCTGGTGTATGGATCTGCTGCTTATACAAATGGAGCTGTGAACATGTGTTTGCTTACCTATCACTCATGTAGAATCATCCCCTCTCTCCTCCACCAATCTGCAAAGCTGGAAAGGTTGGAGACTGCAGCTAGAAACATCTGCCAGACTATCTCACCTTCTTTATGTGGATGATCTGAAGCTACCCAGAAAAACAGCATCTGAAATAGAATTGCTGTTCAACACTCTCCGTAAAAATAGCCATGATATTACAATGAAATCTAGACTGGACAAATGTGCCACCCTTACCATCAACAGTGAAAAAACTGAAAAGTGCCCTATGGAAATAACATCAAGAGTCTGGGCAAGAAGATGGCTACAAATACTAGGAGAACCTTCAGCTGACATCTTCAAGCACACTAAAGTCAAGAAGAAGATTAAAAGTGAATATATCAAGAGAGTGAAAATCTTAAAGTCCAAATCAGTGGAAGCAATACCATCCATATAATTAACACTTGGGCAATTTCTGTCATTAGATATGGAGCAGTGTACTGGACTCAAATAGAACTAAAAGTCCATGATAGGAAGACCAGAAAAAAAAATACTCAAAATGAATTATGTCCTACATTCACATAAAAGTTGACACTCTACTTACCAAGGAAAATAGGTAGACATGAAATGTTCCAAGTATATGCAACATGTATGTGGTGCCGTGGGACACAGTGGTTAGAATGCAGTACTGCAGGCTACTTCTGCTGACTGCCACTGACTGCAATTTGGCAATTCGAATCTCACCAGGTTCAAGGTTGACTCAGCCTTCCATCTTTCTAAGGTGGGTAAAATGAGGACCCAGATTGTTACGAGAAATATGCTGACTGTATAAACTGCTTAGAGCAGGCTGTAAAGTACCATGAAGTGGTATATAAGTCTAAATGCTATTGCTATACCAGACAGTTAAAGAAAAAAAAGGCATTGGGAGAATATCTAAAGGACAGTTAAGAAGAGGCATTTAAACTAGTACACCATGAAGAATTACAGAATATTGGAGAAACCAAACCATCCTACAAGAAAGATGAAATGAAGGCTAGAAAAGAGATATAGCAAGGCAAAGTGTTACATGGTCAGTAAGACACTTACACACACACACACACACACACACAGCAGGCTGAACAGGTAACAACCGTACCTGGAAGAGTAGGAAAGTTGAAGAAAGAGACAGAAGGGTTAATTCTGCATGCAGAAGGCCAGAATTGAAAAATCATCAAATTATTCATAGTACAGGTTGTGCAAAGAGACAAAAAAAGCAGTAGATCATATAATATTCAACAACATGATACATTCATCAAAATGATTCTCTAAAACATCTGTAAAAATTACAATGTGCCAGTAATGAAAAATAGGTGGGAACATATATTTGAAAAGGAGACCCAAATTAACAAGTTAAAATATTGTGGGGCTTCTGAATATAAATTGATAAAATCTTGGCACATAACAGATTTCACTGTGGTTGAAAAGAGGAAAGTGTGGATAATTAATTTGACAATACCAGAAGATAGTAGAAGAGAAGAGAAAATTGGACAAAATCACAAAATATCAAGATCTGAAAATCAAATTTGAAATAAAATGGCATAAATCGATCATGGTGGTCCCAGGGCTTATCGGCACATTGGGTGCCATACCAAAAAACCATATTAAAAAAATCTGTCAGTTTCAAAAAGGCACACTGCTTGGATCTGCACATTTACTATGCTAAGACATTATGACATCTTAGGTTCTTGAGAAGGACTTGATGCTTAAGAAAGCCAATACCACCTACAGTACTGATAGCTGTGAATTCATGTTGTTTATTACTTTTTATTTATTCATTTGTATTCCTCCTAACTCAAGGTGGTTAAAATATCCAACACAGTTTCCTTCTATTGTTCTGACCCAGGCTTAACAGAATCATGAAAAAGACTTCTTGTCCTAATGTAAATTTCTGACATTTAATTGCAGAAGCAGACCTTATCAGTCCTTGGATAGTTGCAAAGCTGAGAGCTTCCAGTCATAATGCTGTAAAATGAAATACCTGGCAAGGAATCTCTGTGAGGCAGAACTCAGATAAGTAAATCTTCACAATAATTAAGGGAACTAATTGTCTCCTGCAAACACTCCTCCTCTTTTGCTCCTATTGCTTCTTAAAGGGGGTGTGCCTAGTATCCCTGTCTTACTGTCCCATTTATCTGTATTTACTTCCTTTGTTCATGTTTATGTTCATACCTATACTTGTTATTTTGTACATGTTTGACAAACAAATAAAATAAAATAAAATAAAAATAAATTTATTCCCAATGGGAGGGGCCATTCAGCATCCACTTGTGCCTTTTCCTACGAGTCAACCCCTGTTGCTTAGTTGTTCCCTTCTCCTGACAGCTCTACACATGCGTGCATCAGGAATAGGCTCCAGCTGTTCTCCTTCCCCACTTATCTCCAACTCCGAAGGCAGCTGATAAATGTTGGATGGCCCTGGCTGCCTCTCTGCCTCTGACACAGACCACCCATCAGAGCCTTCCCCAGATTCCAGGATTGGTCCAAGTTCCTCCCCAACCTCCTCATTGTCCGAGTCTGTCACCAGCTCTGCTGGCAGCTAGTGGTCCACAACACCTATTTTCCCCACAACCCTATAGGGTGGGTTGTGCTGAGACAAAGTGAAAGTCACCCAGCTGGCTTTCATGACTCACTTGAACTCATGGTCTCCCATTTTCTAATCTGGTGCCTCAACCACTAGACTTTTATTGTTTATCTTTGTTGTTGTATGCATGCATATATGCATGTATTTGTACCTATGCAAATTCATTTATAATAGACTCAATCCTAAGTGTTGAATAAGCACATCAATTTGATTCATATTGTAAATTTCATTATCTGGGTCAGATTGATTTAATTTCAGAAACTAATTTATCCCAACTTTGTAAAATTGAATCGGCATAATGAAAATTTGCACAGCTCTAGTTGTAATTTTTCCAATATGCCATACTTCAATACACAGTGACTTTAGGACAAGAAGGGCGAGCAGAGGAAACCTGAAGTTCTCTAACGAAATGCATAATCATGGGTGCAGCTCTATTTTGCCAGTGCTAAATGGCTTCCACTTTAATGATCCATTTGAATTGAAATGATTGCCTGCAATTAGACATCTGTGGTGGAAAGCATACAAGTCAGATACAAACATAGATGGGCTGCCAGAATTACAGTCACATTCCTGAACAGGGCAATGAGGCAAATGAATAACTATAATTATACCATGTACAACACATCTTTTAACATTCCATGTTGGAAGATAAAAATGAACAACAGCTTTTAACTCATTTAATCACTTGCTTCTAATAAAAGGTTGTGAAAAAGGTCTGTAATTTTAATACATTTCTGTTCCATTAGCACCACTATGAACTGAAGCCATCCCTCCCCACCTGAGGTCTGGCCACAAAGGTTTGGGGAGAATATTTACTTATCATAAAATATGTTAATTGTACACAATGAGACTGAAGGCAATTACAAACTGACAGGAAGACAAGATAGGATAGGTACAAACAAATATTTGGCAGGATAATGTTAGCATTATTTTTAATCTCCTGGATAGAATAGTAAACATGCTTATTTTTATAGTTTAAAACATTCAGATATGATTTTAAGCTTTCTCAAGTAAATACTGAACCAAAACCATAATGCAGGTTGGAACCTTTAAAAGCAAACACACACAAGTCCACACCTTCAGGGTAAACTCCATGAGATAGGTCCACACTTAAAAATATAGAAATAAAAGTTATTTCCCGCATTGCAGATATAAAATTTGGGGTATCTGAAGTCTTCAGAAATCAGTCAAAAACATATTTTGGGGGGCTTCCTGCACCAAACATAAAAATGTTTTCTTGCTGCTCCCCTGGCACCAATTTTGACAATAAAGAAAATGAGAAAATATATTTTAATAAGCTACATATGATGATTACTATAAACATGCATCTTTTTGATACAATGGTACTGAAAGTTGTTAAATAAGGAGAGGAGACATATATCTCAAATCTCATGCCAGCACCAAATCCCAGTCACCAAAAATATATAGAGGAAGGGGCGATTAGTCTCAAACAGATTCATCATTGTTTAGTACTAATTAATTTCCCCCCACTCAAATTATTAGGACAGTGCAGTGGCTCAGTGGAAAGCTGAAGACTCACATTTAAGACCTGAGCGCTGTGCAACAGAGTGAGTTCCCATCCTCATCCCAGCTACTACAAACCTAGTTTGAAAGCAAGCAAATGCGTATAGATAAACATGTACCATTTTGGCAGGAAATGCTCATGACATCATGCTGGCCATATGCTCATGACATCACGCTGGCCATATGACCACAGAAATGTCTTGAGACAGAGCTGGCTCAATGTCCTTGAAACGGAGATAAGCAGTCTTAATGACTAGTGAAGTAAAATCAGCAGAGGCTCCATTTTACCTATTCAGTGTATTTCACAAACTGGGTTGAGAGGTTTAATACAGTCTAACTGCTACCAACAGAAAGCCCAGTTGGAGCCCTGCAAAAATCGGGCTTCTCTAAGCTCTCTATCTCTGTCCCAATTTGATATTTTGTTATAAAGACTGAGTCACCAGTCTTCAAACTTTTTCAGTCTTGATGAATACAGGCAAAGAAATGAACATTTCATTTGTAGCAAGTAAGATATGTCCATTAGGGAAATATCTAACTTGATCAGTGATGATATCCTCACTCCTAACAAAAATTAAAGTGATTCCAATCTTGTCTAATTTCAATGCCATTCCCATTACTTTTGAGACTAATCTTTTACTCACAGAAGAGCATCTGCCAGAAACATCGATTCTAAGAGACCGAGGAACACCAAAGGCTGCATGTGGAATACTTAAGCATAGAGTGTAGGAAAACAAAGGAAAGTTATACCTACTATGTAGATACTATATAGATATTTTCCTATGCAACTGCCAGGATCAAAATTTAATTCCCAAAAGCTTCCAATTGAAATTCCACACCCAACACAGCAGCCACCAAGCGCATCCTAAAAAGAACAGAATTGGCCCTAATTAGAAATGAACTTCACACAAAAAGATTTCTCCTAGACCAAATCAACAAAGATCTCCTCACACTTCATCTCAGACTCAGCAACAAGATTCACCCCTTACTTTGGGACAAATCCAAACAGCTCGCTGTCTGGAGAGCCGAAACACAGACCACCCTCAAGACAGACACACACACCAACAAACTCAGAAAACTACAACAACGCCAGAAACCAACTCCCCCACCCACAGCCACACATGAAACAAACAGTGCACAACATCTCAGACAAGATCCTCACCGAAGCCGAAACCAAGGTCCTTTCCAAAGGATTCAACTTTGCTGTCACTCCCAAACACATCCCCACAGAAACCATCATATGAGGAGTTGAAACCACCCTGACCAAAACCAACCCTGATGATGCTAATAGAATCAGACTCGAAATCACCAACATCCTCTGCACTAGCAAACCACCCAAAAGCAACTTATCCAAAGAAGAACAAACTGCACTACTTAACCTGAAAGAAGGCACCAGCATAATAATCCTACCAGCAGACAAGGGCAACGCGACAGTGGTTATGAACACATCTGACTACCAAGCCAAGTTAACCAACCTACTCCAAGACCCCACATACAAACCCCTAAAGACAGACCCCATCACCTACCTAGAAAAAACCACCAGATCCAAAATAAAAGCCTCCCCCATCAGTGAAGAAATCCAGCAAAGAATCATACCCAGAGAGAAATCATCCAGATGCCCTAAACTTTATGGTCTCCCCAAGATACACAAAGAAGGAACCCCACTTAGACCAATAGTCAGCTCCATGGGCTTACCTCTACAAAACCTAGCCAAATTTCTCGCCAAACAACTACAGCCCTATGCAGAATCCATCAACTCACACGTAAGAAACTCATTCCAGTTCATCGAGATCATAAAGAAACCAAACTTACAACCCAGTGACCTACTAGTGAGCTTCGATGTCATATCCCTCTTCACCCAAGTGCCAAAAAAAGAAGCCTTGACAGCCATCCAAAACAAATACAACCCCCCCAAGCACATCCTAGATCTGACCAACCACTGCCTATCCAATACATACTTCACCTACAATGGACAAAAATACAAACAAATAAAAGGAGCACTCATGGGATCACCCCTCTCACCTGTCATCGCTAACCTCTACATGGAACACTTTGAAACACAAGCTCTAGAAAAATATGATCACAAACCCAAACTCTGGCTCAGATACATAGATGACACCTTCATAATCTGGCCACACAGGAAAGAAAAACTGAACAACTTCCTCACACACCTCAACAGCCTACACCCCAAAATACAATTCACCATGGAAACAGAAGCTAACAACCAACTTCCCTTCCTAGATGTCTTGGTATACAAAAAATCCAATGGCTCCCTAGGACACACCATCTACCAGAAGAAAACACATACAAATTGCTATCTACACGCACTCTCACACCACCACCCAGCAGAGATCAATTCCGTAGCCGAGACACTCATCTCCAGAACAAAATGCTTAGCCGATGAACAACACCTAGAGACCGAACTACATACTCTCACCGGCGTGCTGACAGCCAATGGATTCCAAAGAAAGAAGATCACCCACCTAATCCAAAAAGAAACCCCAACCAAAATCCAAGGCAGTGAACAAGAGAATGGCAAAGCCCTCCTCCCATATATAAAAGGCACTACAGACAAAATCAGCAAGATCCTCCAAAAACACAAGACAGCATTCTGAACAAACAGAAAGATATCCACCATCCTAAGAAACCCTAAGGACAAAATCGAGTTGGAAAATCAAGGAGTATACGAAATCCCTTGCACTGCCTGTCCCACCATATACATTGGACAAACTAACAGAAGAATAAGTGCACGCATTGAAGAACATAAGACCTCAATCAAAAAGGAAGAACCGACCTCTTCCCTGGTCCAACACCTCAAAGCCATAGGACATGAGATTGACTTTAAAAATACCAGAACTATTGCCAAAACCGAACACTTCAGCAGCAGAATAATCAGAGAAGCCATAGAGATAGAAAAATGCCCACACAGCATGAATAAACGAGATGATACCTCCCGCCTACCAGCCATTTGGAAACCCGCCCTCATGAACAGATGAGTACCGAACATGAAGAATGACACCAGACTCACACCTCTGAGAGCCGCACAAGATGCCACCACCACACTTCCACGTAGAAAGCAGACTCACACCCACACAGAAGATGAGACACGACCATGGACCAGAAGCCGCACTGCAGCTGCATTACTACCCACTTCAAACCCCTCTGAGCCATACATGAAGCGAACTGACCCCCACCATGAAGATACAGCACGACCACGAACTCGAAGCCAAACAGCAAGATCACAGCTCACCAGCTCAAATCCCCCAGCAACTAAGACTAACCTGAGCACAACCAAGCCCCCACCTGAACAGAACACACCTTCAGCCAATCAGAACACAGCCAACCCCCAACCAATCAGAACACAGCCAAGCCCTCACCCAATCAAGTCACACCCCCACTAGCAGTTAAAAGGAAGAAGCAGCTGCAAGCTCACATCACTCTGAGAAGCACAGAGCTGAAGACCAAGCCTGAAGATGATGAATGAGACTTCATCGAAACGTTGCCTAGATACTTCCAATCTTACGCGGGAAAAAACCCGAATAACCAAAGATCCATATAGTATATAGTATATAGATATAGCTATGTGTACAGGAGATTCACTAGAAGTGGTCTTTAGGTTATGTCGCCACTGCCTCTAAAAATTATCTCCTACAAAGACCTGAAGCCTAGAGGCTTCAAAGGCAATGACTTGAGAATTGCTTGTAGTAGCTTTTAGTCCCTGTCACCACACTTTGTAAAAAATCAACTCTACTAAGAACTCTGGAGGTTTTAGTGGCAATTACTTCTAAAAAAAGTACATTCTAAAGTTCAGTTTATTCTGTTAATAAAATGTGCAAGTATATATCTGTGCTGGATTGCCCAACTACCAATGTTTATGCTTTTCACGCAATCATACTTTTTTAAGCAACAGAAAAAAGGTATGCCTAAATAAATGTTTATTACCAAAGAAGTACTTTAACCAATTCATGAGGACATTATGCAATTTACTTCTCCTTAAGAATTAAATAAAGTGTGTGCTGGGCTCTATTAGCTGTTGCCTTTTTTCATCGCTTTTCATTAACTGCTGTGAATACAGTACCATATTGCTTCAAAGCCACAGACAGTTGCTTTTGCACAGTTGCTCTCAGCTCCCTATTAAAAGTGAAGCACAGTGAAGCAGAACTGCATTTAATGAGGATCCAATGTCTTCTTTAGACATTGATTTCATGATCTGGCACAGAGGGATCATTTCTTAAATCATAACATGAAACTCAGCATAGCAATTAGTAAAATTATTGACTTCATCCAGTTTTCTCAGAGCAGATAATTAATGAGGCAAAGGGGTAATGTCCAAATGAATGGCCATAGTGTGTTTTATGCATCATCTCGCCAAGTAACAACTTCATTCGTCTCTATCGTTTTTCAAATATGCCAAATTAGAATTAAACATCATCACAGATTAGAAGCTGCAACCCAAAGAGTAGCCTTGCTTTCCATTTTTTTCTTTTTCCTTAGAACTGCTCAGTGATTAAAAAAACAAACAAATTGGCAATCTGATGCTGTGGATTTAATTCATGGAAGGCTGTGTGGTGCTTTGAATCAAAGGTAAAGCTGTTTCAGAATTCTCACATTCCATCTGTCTGCATTCTCTTTAAAGCAGCTGTGTCTCTTCCAGAGATTGTGTAGCTGCCCTCCTTGAGCTGCAACTGTCACTGTTCCAAAGAAACTTCCCATTTCAATTCAGCATTCAGAGACAAAGTCCATCCAAGTAAGAATATATTAAAGAAGCAACATGATCCTAGGAAATAAATGTACTGGGTTTAAGAAGTTGCATCAGGGACTATGTGCACACTAACAAGTGCTTGGATCACATTTTACCAGTGGTGGGATTCAAAAATTTTTACTACCAGTTCTGTGGGCATGGCTTGGTGGGTGTGGCAGGGGAAGCATACTGTAAAATCCCCAGTTAGAGGTGATATTTTCCAGTTCTCTGAACTACTCAAAATTTCCACTACCAGTTCTCCAGAACTGGCCAGAACCTGCTGAATAACACCTCTGCATTTTACTCTCTGAATCTGAATTTCTGCATTCCCCAGTGGCCTAATGTAACATACAGCATTATTGTATTAAAAACAAATCCTATGGTAGTATATGCAAATTCTGTTGCATTTAATTGTTTACAGACTTTGAGCACGTTATCATTCATTCCTAATACATTTAGGCCATGCAAATTAACAGTATTTTGACTATCTACTTCTTTTGCTTTGCTCTCTATTGACCAAATTGTATATGTCCCACAAGCTATCAATTATGGATTGAAAAAGCTTAACACTGTATGTCATTTGAGTCCACCTAACAAGGTTAATGCATTATGCAAGACATGTAACTGTTATTATTCCATCCATGATTACTATTCAAACAACATCTTATCTTGAAACGATTGTACCTTCCTTGGGATAGGGACAGCCAGCTAATAATATGAATATCTTCTCTATTCAACTCGAGGGCTTGCTCTAGAGGACTGTTTTCTGACAGAAAGTTGTCAGAATACAGTAGTGTGACAAACAAGCACAGCCCAGGAGAATATAAAAACTGCTCAATTGTGAAGGGAACCTGGAAGACCCACCCTTTCTGTTAAAGGGGGTCTCTATTAAAATGGAACATTTAACCTCTGTTCTTTCATTGTCATTTCTCATCACACCAACAAAAAGAAAGTAATACTGCCAATATTAACTATTGTTTCTGACATTTCCTTTTTAAAAAGCCCCGCAGTGCAATGCAATATGACTGTTTAATCTTTTTAATAGAAATGATGGGTAATTAAGCTTTAGTGTTTGCCATTCTCACTTTTTTCAAGATCTCACTATTGTCAAGGTTTGCCAACCTGACTTGTTTAAATGCTACTTCAGGAGTTTTCAGTGAGAAACATTGTACAAATATTTTAAACAAACAAATGGAATAAAACACCTTCAGGTGGATATACAAAGCCTTATCTAACTTTGTATTTTCCAGATATCTTGAGAACAAGCCATAAATTCTAAATTAGCACTGAATTATGAGAAATATATTCCCAATATCTTGCAAACCAAGCCCTGCTTAGGAGTAACCCCATTTATTATTTCTAGAATGATATTATCAGTTAAAAGCAAAACAAAACAAAATGATTGCAGCAGTAAGCTGCAAAAAGATAAGTGACTTTGGATGATGTACACAAAACCAACAACAACAAAATCTCCCCATAAAATACAACCCCTGCTCCTGCTAGGATAAACAATTATCCTACTCACAAAACAAACAAACACACACACACCAGCAAAGATCATCTAATTCCTGACATACAGTATAAAAGGCTAACAAAATTGAGGCTATCTGAATCTCTGGGAGATTGTGGTTTCACAGGGAAGATGCTGCCACTGAGGAGACATGGCTCCAAGATCCCTCTAGACAGGACCCAGAATACAGGTAGTTCTTCGCTTAGTGACTGTCCGAAGTTACAAAAACACTGAAAAAAATGTGACCATTTTTTACACTTATGACGAGTGCAGCATCCCCATGATTGCATGATTTACATAACAGATGCATAACAACTGGTTCACATTTATGATGATTGCAACCTTCTAACAATCAAAGTTAGCGTAGAAGCCAAATTCACTTAACAACCATGTTACTAATTTAACAACTGCAGTGATTCACTTAACAAATGGGGCAAGATGGGGCAAAACTCACTTATTTCTCACTTAGCAACATAAATTCTGGGCTCAATTCTATTTGTAAATCAAGGACTACATGAATTCTGTCTGGATTAGATCTGAGCAGGTTACTTTAGCTATAAAAGCAGTATAATAATAACCGTAGTGGATCTGCTTCTGTGTGTCATTTCTGAAAATGAGCAGACCTAGTTACCTAAAGAAATATATCATTGAAGAAATAATCTTCTTATTACAGATATTAGCTATAGATATCAATATTATCTACTGCAGGTTTCAGCGTTTTCCATGTATATATTCTTTCTACCATGTAGCAAGAGGCACATAGATTTGTTCTAATAGAAGAGAATATTTGAGGCTAAAGGTTGACATGTGCAGTTCTTATATCACTCTCTGAGTGTGGTGATTTGCTTGAAGAAGTTTCATTAGTCAGATAACACCATCTGTGTCAGTGACAAGAGAGTTTGCTGCCTATTTATATATAGTAGCTTGTCCTGCCAGTTGTGGTGAGAATATGATCAAAACCAAGGCAATAAAACCAAGCTCAGAGGGTACTAAGAATTCCACATAGAATTTTATTATGGAGCGTTGATAATTTGCCTAGTTTAAAAAATGCAACGTCTGGAAGAAAACATTAACTATACAATTTGGGATGAACACTCTTTGAATGGTGTGGGAGTAGGAATGGATTTCCTAAGAAAAATTGCAGACTACCATAACCAGGAGCACTACTCAGGTGACCCTGAGGACACAGATAAACCTCCAAGTGCTTCTCCTTGGAACCTCCAACCTCCACTAAAAGGATGCAGATGAATAGCAGTCTGTATTTATATCCTTCCATTCCCCACTATCCTGTCAGAGCTGAAGAAGCTTCTTTGATGAGAAGCAAAATGTCTTCAAAATAAACCCCAAGTCCAGTTGTTTCCTGAAAAAAATACCTTTGGGAAAACCATGACTTGGATGACTGAGAATGTCTATATAATGTCTATATTGTCTGCAAGGAAACAACTAAGCTCAGTGAACACCAAGTACCCCACCATTATGGAGATAGTCAGAATCCAGACTTAGGGACTCATCCACACATTATTCTTTGGAAATGAAGTTCACTATTTCCAGAAATAACATGACTCTCTTCTTACTTACTTGTAGATATATATTACTATTGAAAAGCCAAAGTAAGACAATTACTGATAGACTGAAATCACATTGTGCTAACCTAACCTAACACAAAAACAATCCAGTCAAATTCTTTATCGACTCACACGAAACCTGTCAGATGAAGCCTATACTACCCATACTCAGTAGGGTATACCCTGGGAGATTATAGGGAATTACTATTCTAAATCTCTCCCTCTCCCTAGAATCCAGCTCCAGACTCTGTTGTGTCTCCTTGGAATACGTTCCCTCCTTCCAGGAAACCCACTGTATTACTGTAATCCAGAGGTGGTATTCAGCAGGTTCTGACCAGTTCTGGAGAACTGATAGGAGAAATTTTGAGTAGTTCAGATAACTGGAAAATACCACCTCTGATTGGCCCCATCTGCCTCCCGAGTCCCAGCTGATTGGCTGGGTCTTCTTTTGTTGCCCTGCACAGGAGAACAGAACTGAAAAGCAGTTTAGTGGGGTGGGGAGGGAATGGGATTTTGCAGTAACCTTCTCCCAGGAGTGGGATGGGAATGGAGCAGGGGGTGGGATGCTACCGGTTCGGCCTAGTCCTATAGAACCAGTAGTTCTGAAAAACAGCAGACACCAAACTGGTTCAGTGTCTACTGCTCTGTTTGGCCCACCTGTTCGCCCAGGCTCTTGGCTGTCCTTTATTTCCTGCTTTTTCAACCTCAGCTACTTTACGCACCACAACTGAGGTTGAAAAAGTAGGGAAGGAGTTTGAAATGCTGCGCACCCGGGAGCAGTGCTTGTCAGCTGTCCGGATGGCACAGCTGAGGTTTTTTGGAAATGGTCTACAGATGGGCGCAAAATGCAATCTCACCAGAGGTGGGATTCTACCTGCTGGAGAACTAGCAAATCACACCACTGACTGGCCCCACCACACCCACACACATTCCTTACCTGACATGCACATCATCAAACTTGCCAGCTAAGTTGCTATTTATCCGTTTTAACCCCCAATCATCAGCTGTTCTGCTCTGCCAGGAGATTTAGATTAGCTAGAAAGCGTTACATGGAGCCTCTGTGGGGCAGTGGTTAGAATGCAGTACTGCAAGCTACTTCTGTAGCCAGCTGCCTACAATTTGGCAGTTCAAATCCCACCAGGTTCAAGGTTGAGTGAGCCTTCCATCCTTCCAAGGTGGGTAAAATGAGGACCCAAATTGTTGGGGGCAAGAGGCTGACTCTGTAAACCACTGTAAGAAGGCTGTAAAGCAGTATATAAGTCTAAATGTTTTTGCTATTGCTAATCTAAAAGCAGGGCTGAACCTTCCTTAGGACCGAAGCTTCTATTTTTCAATGCAGACTCGGGTAGTCAATAGGAGATAGATAGATCTCTAAGTTAATCTGTGATTCTGTAAGCAACTCAATCTGCCTGCCTGCTTTGCCTGATTTTGGGTAAAAGTTGCTCTTTTTTAATAAAAATTTCAATATTTACATAGATAGTGTGTTGTGAGTTAATTTTGTGAGTTTGCTTGCAAGCAAATTTTATATGACAGACTCAGGTAACCAATGGCAGAAAGATAAATCTCTGAATGAATCTGTGATTCGGTGAGCAACTCAATCTGCCTGACTGCTTTGCCTGATTTTGGATAAAAGTTGGTCTTTTTTATAAAAAAAATCAATATTTACATCAATATTTATAATATTTACATACAAGCCATGCCCAGCCAGTCACATGATCACCAAGCTACACCCAGTCAGCAAGTCATGCCCAGCCAATCATATGACCACAAAGCCACACACACAAATTAGGCCACACACACAGAACCGGTTGTTAAGAAATTTGAATCCCACCCCTGGAATGGAGATTTTACAGTATCCTTCCCATGGATTGGGGTGGGACTGGAGATTTTACAGTATCCTTCCCTGCCATGCCCACCAAGCCACACCCACCAAGCCACAACATGTCCACCAAGCCACGCTCACAGAACCAGTAGTAAAAAAAATTGAATCCCATCACTGCTATAATCCATCACACGTGACTAACCTATTGATTGGTTATTAAATGAGCCATGTTGTACAAAACATAATCAATGAGTTAGCGTAGTAAACCAAACCATTTAAAGCACAATATGACTTAATGCAATGAATGAAGCCTGCTTTTGTCTTCCAGGATGGCAACAGATATCACATTTCTATTTTTGGCAAATATTTTACCATTTAGCTTTTATTTTGTTTGTACCTTGGCAGAGGGAAGGTGAAAATGTTTATCAAACCTTTCTTCCTTATTAGATACATACAGGCTGCTTTTTTTGTCCTCTTCCTCTCCCAACAGTTCATTAAAAAAAAAAGTTGGCCAAAAGGTTTCTTCTGAGAAGTTTATCTACCATAAGCAGGAGTGGTATTTACAATGTTTTTGGCAAGCTACTATTATGTTTTGTACAACATGGCTAATAAACATAGGAAATATATAAATCACAAATTGAAAGAAACACAGATAGTGTTTAATACTGATATTTAACACAATCAAATACTTTGCGTTGTACCAAACAATTATTTCAAAACATGTAAACTTTGCCATTCTACTTTAGTTCACTTTATTCTGAGATCAATTATATTCTACTGTCTTATAATATTTCACACAACCTATTGAAAAAAAAAAGCTATCCAGCAGTTATGTTGGAATAAAGAACCTCTTAGTACAATTTTTAAAATAACATTTTTGTCCAGTCAGATGGGCATGATTATCTCCAAGGCATTAAAAAAATAAATGGTTTCCCCACAAACTCTGTGAGCCAGATCACATGTGATAAAATGTTTTGAGTTGATACATTAACTATGAGAAGCCCCATCTGACAAGATTGTGACAGTACAATGAGCAATATTTACAGCAGATTGCTGTAAACAAATTGATTTGTTTTCAGCACCAAAATCAAGGCTGGGGAATTCTGTTTTGCATAGGAAATGCTGGTTTCTAAGATCTATTTAGGACATTGTTTCATTTTTTCCCTCTATGTTTTTGTATGCAAAATATACCATACGTATGGCAAAGCTGCCATAAGCACAAGTCTGAAAGTAAAGGTAGTCTATAAGAGCCAGAAGAAGAGAAGGAGAAGGAAGAAAAAGAATAATAATTGATAACCCCAAAAGTTAGATTTTACAGAGATTCCGGTGAACATTTTAGAGTTTTCCTCATTTATACAACCTAGCATTAAAATTCTAAGCTTTGATATAAACAGTGACAAAATGTCTTCCATGGAACCAGTACTCACATATTTTTCATAACTGTCTATCTTGTGAAAATGTTACAATTGATAGTTATCATTTATGGTGTGTGTGTGTGTGTGTGTGTGTGTGTGTGTGTGTGTGTGTGTGTAAACCAAACAATTGCTATAACTTATTATAAAGTGTTTGTTCTGACCTGGCTCCCAAACACAACAAGCACGCTGTTTGTAACTAAACATTCCCTTTATTAGGAGCATCAGCAGCCCCAGCCCAGAGTCTCTCTCTCTCTCTCTCTCTCTCTCACACACACACACACACACACAGAGAGAGAGAGAGAGAGAGAGAGAGCAAGCTAATGAAGTCTCTAAGTGCCTGTGGAAAGCGAAGCTCGCTCCCTTTCCCCCCCCTGAAATGGCCCCAATGCACCAGGAGCCTCTCCCTCTCCCTACACTCGTAAAGGAAGTCCTGGAAGTTGTGTTCACTGTTATCCAGCAGCAGTCACATAAACACACATGCTCAGAAGGTGTGACCAACTCTCAGTGCTGCAGATTCCAACAAAGAATTTCGGATAATATTCTGGACAGGATTCAGAAGTTCAAATATCAGTGGCTGACTGACAGGGGACAAATAGTTGTCTACCACATCCACCCCCTGCTTTTTATCCCCAGAGCTAAGGTGGGGCTTAGCCAGCAGCGTGGCTCTTCCATCCCCAGGACCAGCCCAAAGCATCCTGCTGCTCTCATCTGCCTTCTGCGCATCCACATCAGGCATGTTCAAATATCCACATATTCAAATGAATCATTAACTTCTTGCTCTTGACAGAGATATGACATCCAAGATCTTTTAATCAATGCTTTGCATGAAAATCTCAGTGGGTTTTTTCTCTTTTAAGTATACAATTTCTAATAGAAGGTTATCTTTCATAGTGTACTGTGACTGATCGGCAACAGTAAGTACATGCTAAGAAATTTGTCTTTGACATTTAAACTTGAACATCCCAAGTATTTCAGCTGATAAACATAAATAAAGAGCCATATCATTTAGTTGTGCATATGTATTATAACAAATTTAACCTGCAATTTGCATGTACAAGTATATATGGCAAACCCAGTGAATTTAGTGAAGGTTATTTATGCTACAAACTTCACTACATATTATACTTCATTTGCTATCAATAGAAAAGATGGGTGAAAACACTTGTATTTCCTGTTTTTAATAGTTATTTAAATTATGCCTGTATGCACTGTTGGAAGTTAAAACCCACCCCTCTCCGAGGAAAATGAAATATTTTAGGATATACTAAAAATACAGCATATTTCCCCTAAAAGAGAAGTAGAAATTCAGAGAGGTAGAAACTCACCCCCCTTAACTTTTCTAATAGGCCATTAAGTCTGGGCCAGTCTATTTTACATAACAAAAATCTGCCTCCTTCAAGCAGACCCATAATAAGAATCCCAAAGCCATTTCATCATCATCAAGCAAGGCTCAACCAAGCCTGGAACTCAGGGCAACCTACAGAGTTGCCCCTGCCTGGCCCCATGGGAGTCTGATAACTAATCAGAATACAAGCTCAAATTCAAATCCCAACAGAGGGCATAAAACCCTCTCAGCATCTCTTCCCTTTTTGCTCAGAAGCTGCAAGGCATATGATCCTGTCCAGTGGTGGGATTCAATTTTTTTTTTTACTACCGGTTCTGTGGACATGGTGTGGCTTGGTGGGTGTGACTTGGTGGGCATGGCAGGGAAGGATATTGTAAAATCTCTATGTTGTGTATGCATAAAGATTAATAAAGTATGAACTTGGAGTAAGTGCAGGATTCTGGCCCTGCACATCTGATTGGCTGTTAAGTGGCCGGACCAGATTGGCCCATTCCGGGGAATCTGATTGGCCCTTAACAGAGAGTTCCTATTGGTTCTAAGAGCTAGCGTTCCTATCTCGTTATTGGTTAAAAGTTACAGGGTTTGCCTATATAAGGCGGGTTCAACTGCTGTTAAAGTGAGAAGTCACGATGTAAATAAAGAGCTGAAGTTCTTGAGGCTTGTCTCCGTTCAGAGGCTTGTCTCCATTCTTTCTCGCCCATGCTCAAAACTTAACACTGGTGACGAGGGTGGGATATGGAGAAAGCTGAACCAACGAAACTTCGTAAAACACCGAGCACGTGACAGACGATGCCAACAACGGAATCATGTCCGGCGGAATCGTATCACCTGCTCCATTTGATCCAACACAGGAAGACTGGGAGTCTTACATGGATCATTTCCAAATGTTCCTAGAGACGAACAACTTAAAGGACGCCACAGCCGGGAAGAAACGGGCGGTGTTCCTAACGCATTGCGGTCCAACCGTATTTAAGATGGCTAAAGCACTAGCCAAAGCCCAAGAAGTGAAGGCCATGGATTGGGACAACATCGAACCTATCCTACAGGACCACTACACCCCGACCGTGCCTACACTCGTGAGACGCCATGAGTTTTATCAGAGAAGCCAGCGAAAGGGAGAGAACATGGCCGACTTCATAGCAGACCTCCGAAATTTGGGAGGCCTCTGCGGATTCACCGATTTAGAAGAGGCACTAAGAGATTGCATAGTTCTGGGATTAGATGCACCAGGAGTCCAAAGCAAGCTGATGGTGAAAGGCAACATCAGCCTTGCTGACGCCATCGCCGATGCTACTGCAGCAGAAGCAACCAGGAAGTCAGCTGCACAACTACGCCAAAACCGTGCTCTGGTACCACCACCAACCAGCGAAATCTCACCTAGTTCAGAAGGGCAGGTTGCGACAACGCACCACGAGGACCGCTCTTCATCGTCAGAAAGCAACGAAGAAGGGGTCCATCAATTGCAGTCTGACCGGGACCACCACTCGAAGTCCTTACACCCTTGCGCTGGCTGTGGAGCCAACCATGCCAGGTCCGAATGCAAATTCCGCGACGCACTCTGCCATGACTGCAGGAAACGAGGCCACATCGGACGGGTCTGCCACAGCTTGCCAGGACCCAGCCAGGCCTCAAAAGGGGCTAACTATCGCCAATCGACAGGAAACCATCCTGTACGGCGAGAGCCAGTAAACCACTCCTACAGAAATCAAGCTTTGCAGAGAGAAGAGGCTCACCATACTATCACTATCGGTCACGCCTCAGCCTTCGACACTAAGAAAATCCGAGTCACGGTAGCCATCGAGAACCAGCCTTGCCACATGGAGGTCGACTCAGGATCGTCCCTCTCAATGGTGTCTTGGAAGACACTCAAGCAACTCATCCCCACAATTCAACACCAAGATCTCCGCTTCCAATGCCTCATCCTCAAGGTCTACCAGGGGAATCGAATCCCCGTCGTCGGGTCCTGCTGAGTCCGAGTCTCCTTCAAGAAGCACACAGCATACTTACCTTTAACGGTCATCGATAGAGATAGGCCTAGCCTACTAGGCCTCCAATGGTTCGCGCCACTCGGCATTGAGTGGCCGGCGTAAACCAGTCAGTGGCTGTGACTGGGAGGAAGACCTTGTCTATGAGTTCAGGGATGTCTTCGCGGACAGCTTAGGCGAGTACAAGAGGACCCCGATTTCATTCAGCCTAGATCCAAAGGTAGCGCCCATTCGTCTAAAGCCCCGTCGAGTTCCATTTGCCTTAAAATTGAAAATCGACGAACAACTCGACAAACTGATAGCTCAGGGGGTATTAGAGCCCATCGATCACTCCCCTTGGGAAACCCCTATTGTAACACCCATTAAGCCAGACAGGTCAATCCAAATTTGTGGGGACTACCGGGCCACTTTGAACCACGCCCTACAGCAGAACGCGTATCCAGTTCCGGTGGTGCAGCACCTCCTCCATTCCCTGGGGGGCGGAAAAGTTTCGCTAAATTAGATTTAGCTCAGGCATATCAGCAATTACCAGTAGATGAAAAAACGGCACAGGCCCAAACTATTGCAACGCACCGAGGTGCCTTTAAATGTACCTAGCTGCAATTCGGAGTTAGTGTAGCCCCGGGAATTTTTCAGAGCCTTATGGAAAGATTATTGCAAGGAATTAAGGGCGTGGTCCCCTATTTTGACGATGTATAAATTGCAGCCCCTACAAAAATAATCTTACAGGACTGGTTAAAATTAGTCCTAAAAAAATTCCAAGAGGCCGGTCTTAAGGTTAAAAAAAACAAATGTAAATTATGTACTGACAGTGTTGAGTTTTTAGGGTACCTGATTGATAGCCAGGGCATTCACCCTACTGAAAGTAAATTAAAAGTGATCAAAAACGCTCCCAGGCCATGAAACAAGGCCGATCTCCAGGTGTTCCTAGGCTTCATCAATTTTTATAATGTATTTTTGTCGCACAAAGCAACTGTTGCTGAACCGTTACACCGGTTGTCAGATAAAAAAGCAAATTGGCTATGGGGTTACCGTGAAGAACAGGCGTTCCGAAACGTTAAAAAACTGCTCACTTCTCACTCTGTACTCATGCAGTATAACGAGACTTTGCCGTTAGTTATAACCTGTGATGCATCGCCTTTCGGGGTGGGTGCCATTTTGAGCCACGTACTGCCTAATGGGAACGAAGCCCCTGTCGCATATATTTCAAAGACTCTTTCAAAGACTGAGCGAAACTATGGACAAATTGATAAAGAAGCCCTCGCAATTGTCTCAGCTGCGAAAAGATTCAATGAATACGTGTATGGCCGGGTTTTTACTATTGTGACTGACCACAAACCTTTATTGGGGATAATAGCCGGAGATAAGCCGACTCCCTACATATTATCCCCTCGGATGACCCGATGGTCAGAATTCTTAGCTGCTTATAACTATCGGCTGCAATACTGCCCGGGGAAAGCCATTCCCCATGCCGACGCATTGAGCCGAGCACTGTTTCCAGAGACTCTCGACGATCCTGCACCAATGGTAACCACGTTACAAATCGAGGCACTCAACTCGCTGCCACTAACCGCCCAAGATATCGCAAGAGAAACCAAACGCAACCACACCCTAGCACGAGTCCTAGGCTGGGTAGAATGCGGATGGCCATTGGACCAGCTATCAGATGACTTCACACTATTCAAGACTGGACAAACCGAGCTCTTCTCCCAGAAGGGCTGTGTCATCTGGGGCGATAGAGTCGTTATGCCAGAACAACTCCAGAAAGCGCTGCTGAGAACCTTGCACGATGGCAACCCTGGCATCGTGCGAATGAAAGCCCTTGTGCGCAGCTACGCATGGTGGCCAGGCATTGACAAGCAAATCGAACAGTGGGTTAAAGCTTGTCCCAAATGCCAAGAAGTCAGCAACGCCCCACCAAAAGCCATGCCTACTGAATGGGAGACACCACGTGGACCCTGGTCCTGAATTCACCTGGATTTCACGGGGCCAACCAAAGGCCACACCTTCCTTCTTACCGTCGACGCCTACTCAAATTGGCTCAAAATCCATCGCATGATGACTACGACCTCCGAGGCGGTTATCAAAATCTTAAACAGACTCTTTGCAACCCACGGATTACCAGACATCCTGGTATCCGATAACGGCCCTCAATTTACCGCACAAAATGGCAAAGCAGAACGCATGGTCCAATTTGTGAAGAAAACCTTGCAAAAGGTAGACTACGACAACATTGATGACAAGGTCAATCAAATCCTCTTCTTGCAACACATCACCCCACATCGCGTCACCAACAAAACTCCCGCCGAACTGCTAATGGGACGAAAGCTCCGCTCCCACCTCGACCGGTTGCACCCAGCTTATGAACCGGAGAAACCATTAGGATCCAGCGGCTGCTGTCATACCTTCCAGGTAGGAGACCTGGTTTATGCTAAAAACCTATCAGGCGACCCATTGTGGGTGGAAGCAACAGTAATACGTGTAACTGGCCCCAGATCCTACCTTGTACAATGCCTTGACGATAAACTTTGGAAATGGCATTTTGATTAGTTACGATCGCGGCTTCCAGCGGCCAGTCCGCAACTCCCCTATGACCAAACTGAGGGGGGGGAGGTACGGAAGAAGGTGAATTCCTAGGAAACCTGTTCGAAGGAAACGACGGTTTAATAAAAACTCAGGAAGCGGAGCTGGAGAGAGAAAGGTTGCACCTCAGGGAATTGCAGAGAATGTGGGCAACGACGTAGAAGTGAACTCTGAACCAGAAACAGCCCCACTGCCAAACAACGATCTACCTCAGCGTGATTGCAGCCAGCCGATACAACGGAAATCAAAGAGACTAATAAGACAACTGTCCTACCTAAGGGACTATGTAACTGCACCCTGCAAATAAGAAGCCAGGGGGAAGGGGTGTTGTGTATGCATAAAGATTAATAAAGTATGAGCTTGGAGTAAGTGCAGGGTTCTGGCCCTGCACATCTGATTGGTGTTAAGCGGCCGGACTGGATTGGCCCGTTCTGGGGAATCCGATTGGCCCTTAACAGAGAGTTCCTATTGGTTATCAGAGCTAGCGTTCCTAGCTTGTTATTGGTTAAAAGTTACAGGGTTTGCCTATATAAGGCGGGTTCAACTGCTGTTAAAGTGAGAAGTCACAATGTAAATAAAGAGCTGAAGTTCACCGTTCAGAGGCTTGTCTCCATTCTTTCTCGCCCATGCTCAAAACTTAACACTCTACTCCCTCCCCACCCCACTAACCTGCTTTCCAGCTCCATTTTCCTGTGCAGGGTAACAAAAGAAGACCCAGACAATCAGCTGGGACTCAGGAGAATAGATGGGGGCGGGGCCAGTCAGAGGTGGTATTTGCTAGTTCTCAGACCTTCTCAAAATTTCCACTACCGATTCTCCAGAACTGGTCAGAACTTGCTGAATACCACTTCAAATCCTGTCCACCATTAAACCATCTTTCCAAGCAGTCACTATGTTTTCAGTGTCTTTCTTCCCCACTTGGACCTGAACTCAGAAGGATATTTCTTCCAACAGTACTAATAAAACCAAACAGAAATAATAGTAACAAATTTTGGCATTCATGATTTTCACACTAATTCAGTCCCAAAAGTCTTTCCAGAAAAGCCAGATTGTGATAGATTGCTGGAAGAGGTGAGAGTGGGATCTAACCTCTCCTTGGGCTATTCTAGAGGAGAACTCTAGCCACATGCTCTTGACAGGGTAAGACCAAGAGCAGGTATTTTCTGGATTTTTGTATTGCACAGACAGAATCTACAGGATCTGTAAAGGCAGTTTCATGGTGTAGTGGTACATCGGAATGAATTTGAATTTGAGAGAGAAGGAAGTGCTGAAGACAGATCAATGGTCAGAACAACAACAGCTGAGTCTGCAGTAGGAGTTGAGCATGGCAAACATCTCAGAAGGACTCTCTCTAGTTTTGTGGGCTGTAAAGGTAATGGGGGAGAAATGTGCTTTCAGACTTTCAAAAGTTCTGTTAATGTCACCTTAACATAAATTAGAGTTAGTTCAGCTTTCTTGTCTAGACTATTTTGCAAAGCTGACATCAATCAAGACTTGCAAGTCTCGGAACTTCCGGTTTGCGTGGCTTCGGGGCAGCAGGAATTCGCGACAGCTCGCGATTCCTGCTGGGCTAGCCGTCGAGGTACCCCCGATCCAGATGGGTCAGGGGGATATGGCTGCCCTGTAGGGACAGCTGAAGATAGAGGGGAGTCGGAAAGGGAGGTGGGGGCATCGCAGACCCCCCCTTTCTCCGGGAAAACCCCTTTTTCCCAAGGCGGTGGAGCGGCGGTCAGCAATGGCCGCCACGAAGAAGCCAGCAACCGGGTAAGAACTGTGCTGGAGGAAGTGTGAAGAGTGAAAGTTCTGTCTGAGCCGGGTCAAGTAACACCTTTTAAATTGCCTGGAATTGAGCTGCTTGTTGCTGGAGGATACATTGTATCCCTAAGAAGAGCGAAAAGCAGCGGAGAAGCTGTTAAAGGGAATTTTTTTTTTTTTTTTACTCTCCCACCCCACGGAAAAAGCAGAAATATTTGGATATATTAGACATTGAAAGTAGATTGTTTTGAAAGCTAAGATAAGAGACAAAGGGATTTTTGGACATTGAAAAATGTGAGAAATTGGAAAATCTCTGCTGGAGGTATGGATTTTTGATTATTAAAATTCTCATTGCAAGTGGGAAGGGAGAAAAAAAAATTGGAGCAGAAGCTGAAAAAGGAGGAGATTGATTAGAACGTCTTTGTGGATCCCAAAAGAAGATATATGGTAATTGGACCTCTTTGATTAAAAATTAATTCAGAAAGAGAAAGAGAAGAAGGAAGAAAAGTATTAACTTTTGGAACTTTTTTTCTTTTTTTAATTGCTTTTGATTGTCTTTGATTAAAAATTCTTGTGGTTGTTTTGGAAAAAGTTTCCCTTTTCATAATGGCATCGTCTGTGGATGAACTAGAGATTGAATATCAAAAATATAAAAAAGAAGATACTTTGGGCGCTTTGTTTCAATTCTTAGAAATGGCGTTATGTTCCTTTGAAAAGTTGATTATGCAGCAGAAGGACTGGGACAAGGAAGAAGAGGAAGAAGAAGCCATCTTTGATGAACAATGGGTCCCTTCTGGAAAGGAGGACAAAAAGGATAAGAAAAAGGGGATTTTAAGAATTATAAAAACAACCAAAAGAGAGAAAAATGAGCGAAAAGATGGAGGCAAGGTTAGAAAGCAAAGGAAAAGGAGCAAGAAAAGCGAAGAGAAAAAACAAAGGGGTAGAAAGGGCAAGGAGAAGAATAAGCAAGAGAGAAAGGGGGGGAGGAGAAGCCTTAATGTGGGGAAGCAAGACCTAAGGAAAAAAAGTTTATTTAGAGATAATGGGTGAATTTAATTTAGATTAAAAGAGGGATTCTGGAGGGTATATAAGAGTGTGTTTTTATATGTATATTTAGAATATAAAATTTATTATGTAATTTTAGAATTTTTTTTTTAAACAGAATCCCAAGAAAGATTGCTATATGTAGTATTTTTAAGTTAGGGTAATGAGTTATAGATGTTACTCCAATTGGTGTACAGGAGAAGTATAGTAAAAGAAAAAAAAGATGAATGGATAATTGGAAATAGAACAGACAAAGAATGTTATTGAAAATGGTAATAAGATATGGAAGGATATATATGCTTTTTTTTTTTTGGATTTTGTGTATTGATAAAAGGCAATAAAATTTTAATTAATAAATAATTTGGATGGAAAAGAGAAGTAGGGACAAGATATGAAGTTAATATTATATGAAACATTGATATTATAATCTGGAAATGTTATGCTTTATTGGTCTATTATTATTATTTTTTCTTAGAAAAGAATTTATAAGCTGCTATGCCTTGATTTTTTGTGCATTGTTTTTATAAAACTGATAAAAATGGTTTTTATATATATATATATAAAAGAAAATGATAATAAGATTTGGAAGGAGATATGGGTTGAATATGATGTTTGAATTTGTGTCTGTGTAAAGAGTTTTAACCCGGGAACAGACAACCTTCAGAAAAGATCTTTTAGTTTTGTTTATGTTTTGTGTTTGTATGTTTGTGTACTGTGCTTATGGTAAAACTAACAAAATTTGTTTTTTATAAAAAAAAAAAAAAGGAAAGAATCAATAAAACCTTGGAGGAATGCTAGACGAGAATAATTTATACAAGCCAGAAAGAAAAGAATATGATGACTATAAAATGGATAAATATGGAAGAGAAATGAAATTGAATAGGAGTAAAGAGAAAAAATGAGAAACTTGCTGAAAGATGTTTGTGTGTCCATATGGAGATGGGATAAATTGGAATTATGCTGTATAAAAATAATGTTTTGTTTGACTTGTAAGGATTTATAATGTTAAGAGGTTTTATGTGTTTATGTATTTAATGGTTAATGATGTGTTGTTTTATCTTTAAAATTAATAAAAATTTGTTTCAAAAAAAAAAAAAAAAGACTTGCAAGTCTCCTCTCTGGCCACTTTACTCAGGAGGGCAGGATCCTACATAATCCATACGTGGCAGTGTGAACATTACTGAGTATGCTATATATTTCCTTAAGATCCAGATACTCGAACATTTCCTAGGTAACTTTCCAAGCTGTAACCTCTGCCACCTCATTAAATTACAAACTATCTGGCTTTCAACTTAAAGCAGATACAAGCATTATCCACAAAATGACATTTATGCTGCATTAATCCTTATGAATTTATGGCATGGATTCATTGCAAATTTTACCATCTTACAGTTAATCCAGTATTTATATTTTCAAATGTACTATAAAGGATGGGTATATTTTTCTCCCAAAATAATGTGTATGACATTAGAAAGAGACTGTTATGTCTGGAGCATGGGTGCGAAAGATGGAGACGAGCCGGTAGAACAGTGAATTTCAAACTCTTTATTTACATATTGTGACAGCTCAAAATGGAGGGCTGCTATAGCCTTCCTTATATAGGCAATTTATTAACTATTCAACCAATAGCAAACCTGGAGCGCTAGCTCCATTAACCAATGGGAATGGCCTGTTAATGGCCAATCAGATGCTCCTGAATGGACCAATCCGATCCTGCCATTAACAGCCAATCAGAAGTGCAGGGCCAGAACCCTGCACTTGACTTCAAGCTCAAGATAACTTTATTGGTATTATTCATTCACAACACCCCTTTCCCCCAGCTTCTGCCCACGGGGCGCGGTTACATAGTCCTTAAGGTAGGACGGCTGTTTTATTAGTCTTTTCGATTTTTGCAAAGTGCCTGGCGATTGGCTGCACTTCTGCTGAGGTAGATCGTTGTTTAACGGTAGGGGTGCCTCTGGTTCCGAGTTCACATTCCCGTCATCACCAATATCACTGGCCACTCCCTGAGGTGAACTCACTCCGGTCCCTGGTTCCTGTTCCTACGTTTCAGTTCTGTTTTCAGTCTCTTCAAAAAGGTTTCCCTCTAATTGTAATTCGCTTTCCTCTGTATCTCCCCCCCCCCTCAGTTTGGTCATAAAGGAGTTCGGAAGTGCGAGACGGTAGCCACGATCGTAGTTGATCTATGTGGCGCTTCCAAAGTCTGTTGTCAGGGCACTGAACGAGGTATGATCTTGGGCCGGTTACGCAGGTTACGGTCGCCTCTAACCACAGCGGATCGCCCAATAAGTTTTTAGCGAATACTAAATTGCCTACCTGGAAGGTACGGCATCGGCCGCTGGATCCGAGTGGCTTTTCCAGTTCATAGGCTGGGTGTAACTGATCGAGGTGGAGCGGAGCTTTTGTCTCATTAACAGCTCGGCGGGAGTTTTGTTGATGACGCTGTGAGGTGTGATGTGCTGCAGGAAAAGGATCCGGTTGATTTTCTCATTGATGTTGTCGTAGTCTGTCTTTTGGAGAGTCTTTTTGACGAATTGTACCATGAGCTCAGCCCTACTATTGGCAGCAGGGTATGCTGGTGAAGTGAACACATGTCGGATACCGTGGTCAGCCAGGTACTGCTCAAAAGACAGCGCAGTAAATTGGGGCCCGTTGTCGGATACCAGGACGTCTGGTAATCCGTGGGTTGCAAAAAGTCTTTCCAGTCTTTTGATGACTGCGTCAGTGGTCGTGTTGCTCATTCGGTGAATCTCGAGCCAATTCGAGTAGGCGTCGACAGTTAGCAAAAACATGTGGCCTTGGTTGGCCCAGCAAAGTCCAGATGGATGCGAGACCAGGGTCCCCGCGGCGTCTCCCATTCGGTTGGGGTTGCCTTTGGTGGAGCGTTGCTTACTTCTTGGCATCTCTTGCAAGTTTTAACCCACGATTCAATTTGTCTGTCGATGCCTGGCCACCATGCGTAGCTTCGTGCGAGGCCCTTCATGCGCACGATGCCAGGGTGGCCATCATGCAAGGTTCTTAGCAGTGTTTGTTGGAGTCGTTCTGGGATAACAACTCTATCGCCCCAGATGACACAACCCTTCTGTGAGAACAACTCTATTTGACGACTTTTGAATAGTGCAAAGTCATCTGGTACTTGGTCCAATGGCCATCCGCGTTCCACCCATGTGAGGACTTGCGCCAAGATGGGGTCGCATTTTGTTTCTCTCGCGATGTCATGGGCAGTTAATGGCGGCGTGTGGAGTGTTTCGATCTGCAACGCTGTCATCATTGGTGCAGGATCGTTGATAGTTTCAGGGAGCAGTGTACGGCTCAGCGCGTTGGCGTGGGGAATGGCTTTACCGGGACGATATTGTAGCCGATAATTGTAGGAAGCCAAGAATTCTGACCAGCGGGTCATTCTGGGAGAAAGTATGTAGGGAGTTGGCTTGTCCCCAGCAATAATCCCCAGCAATGGTTTGTGGTCAGTTACAATGGTGAAAACCGGCCGTACATGTACTCATGAAATCTTTTTACAGCTGATACAATTGCCAGGGCTTCTTTATCGATCTGGCTGTAATTTCGCTCGGTTTTTGAGAGCGTCTTTGAGAAGTAAGCAACAGGGGCTTTGTTACCGTTAGGTAACACAAGGCTCAAAATGGCGCCCACTCCAAAGGGCAATGCATCACATCTAATGTTTATTGACAAAGTCTCATTGTACTGCATTAGTTCGGCGTCCGAAGTCAGTAGATTTTTCACATTATGGAACGCCTGCTCTTCTTTGTGACCCCATACCCAAATTGCTTTTTTATCTAAAAGACGATGTAAAGGTTCAGCGATAGTCACCTTGTGCAGCAAAAATACATTACAGAAATTGATGAGGCCTAAGAACGCCTGGAGGCCAGTCTTGTTCTGGGGTCTAGGAGCGTTTTTTATTGCTCTTAATTTGCTACCGGTAAGGTGAATACCCTGACTGTCAATTAAGTACCCTAAGAATTCAACACGATCGGTACACAGTTTGCACTTATTTTTTTTTACTTTCAGGCCTGCTTCCTGGAATTTTCGTAATACCCATCTTAAATGCTCCTGTAAGATTTTTGGATTGGGGCAGCAATGAGCACATCATCAAAATAGGGGACAACGCCCTTGATCCCATGCAATAGTCTCTCCATTAGGTTCTGAAAGATCCCTGGGGCTACACTGACTCCAAATTGGAGCCTCGTGCACTTAAAAGCACCTCGGTGTGTTACAATAGTCTGTGCCTGTGCCGTTTTTTCGTCAACCGGCAGCTGCTGATAAGCCTGAGCTAAGTCTAGTTTAACAAAGACATTTCCGCCCCCCAGGGAATTGAGGAGGTGTTGTGCCACCGGCACCGGATATGGGTTCTGTTGCAGGGCATGGTTTAGGGTGGCTCGATAGTCCCCACAAATTCTAATGGAGCCGTCCGGCTTAATTGGTGTCACAATCGGCGTTTCCCATGGGGAGTGGTCAGTTGTTTTTAAGACTCCCTGGGCAATCAACTTATCAAGCTGCTCGTCGATTTTCGGCTTTAGAGTGAACGGAACTCGACGAGGTTTAAGGCAGATGGGAGCTATCTTTGGATTAAGGCTAAAGGATATCGGGGTCCCCTTGTACTCGCCTAGCTTTTCCTCAAAGACGTCCCTGAATTCCTCCCAGTCACTGCTACTGATTCGGTTAATGCCTGCCACTTCAATGCCAAGTGGTGTGAACCATTGCAGGCCTAACAGACTAGGCCGGTCCTTATCAATCACCGTCAGGGGTAAGTACGCCGTGCAGTTCTTGAATGCAACCCGGACTCGACTGGATCCTGCGACTGGAATTCGATTCCCCTGGTAGTCCTTTAACACGAGCCGTTGGAATTGAAGGTCTTGGCGCCGGATAGTGGGGATGAGTTGCTGGAGGGTCTTCCATGAGATCATTGAAAGAGACAATCCCGAGTCAACTTCCATTTGGTAAGGCTGATTTTCAATGTTCACGTTGACCCGAATTTTCTTAGCGTCTAGCGAAGAGGCATGGCCAATAGTGAGTGTTTGGTGGGCCTCTTCCCATCTCACTAGACGACTCACAGGTCGGTTTCTGTAGGAGTGGTTTACTGGTTCTCGCCTTACAGGGCGATTCCTTGTCGATTGGCGGAGATTGGTACCTTTCGAGGTCTGACTGGGTCCGAGAAGGCTTCGGCAGACCCGTCCGATGTGGCCTCATTTCCCGCACTCATGGCAGAGCACGTCGCTGGAGCGCGATTTCAGCGTAGTTGGGCAGCCGACTTCTTGGTCGCCTCCGCTTTAAGGGTGATGTCGCCCTTTGCCATTATTTTGCTCTGTACGTTTAGAGCGTCTAGCCTGAGGACTACTCGGTCTCTCAAGGCCTCTTCTAGGTCGGTGAAATCGCAAAGGCCTCCCAAGTTCCGGATGTCTTCAACGAAATCGGTGACGCTTTCTCCTTTCCGCTGGTTCCTTTGATAGAACTCGTGTCGTCTCATGACCGTTGGAACGGTTGGTGCATAGTGGGCCCTTAGTAACGGTTCCAGGATGTCCCAGTCCATGGCCTTCACTTCAGCCGGTTTCGCTAATGCCTTGGCCATTTTGAATACTGTCGGGCCGCAGTGCATTAGGAATACCGCCCATTTCTTCCCGGTTGTGGCATCCTTCAGATCATTCATTTCCAAAAACATTTGAAAACGGTCCATGTAGGACTCCCAGTCCTCTTGAGCTGGATCGAACGGAGCGGGTGCTACTACGCCGCCGGACATGGTTCTGCCGTTGTGCGCTTCAGCCACGTGCTTAGTTGTCTTAGTTGGCTCGGATGTCATACAATCCCACCCTCGTTGCCAGTGTTATGTCTGGAGCATGGGTGCGAATGATGGAGACGAGCTGGTAGAACAGTGAACTTCAAACTCTTTATTTACATATTGTGACAGCTCAAACTGGAGGGCTGCTATAGCCTTCCTTATATAGGTAACATTAACTATTCAACCAATAGCAAACCTGGAGTGCTAGCTCCGTTAACCAATGGGAATGGCCTGTTAATGGCCAATCAGATGCTCCTGAATGGACCAATCCAATCCTGCCATTAACAGCCAATCAGAAGTGCAGGGCCAGAACCCTGCACTTGACTTCAAGCTCAAGATAACTATATTGGTATTATTCATTCACAACAGAGACAAATGAGGCATTCTAATTTTTTGTGTGGCTCCACTGGGAAAGATAAATGTTACAATAGTCTGATTGTCAAGAAGTTATGAACAATGTTATTGCATTTAGCAGGAGGTAGCCTGCTAACAGAAGCAACAGGAACTGTTTAAGTGTAATGCTTTTCCTCTAGAAGATAACTTACCTAAAAGGTTTCTTTGCTAAATCTAAGGACAGAACTAGCTGCGTAGCTGTTACTGAGTAGTAGTCCCAGTGGAGCAATTAAGTACAAGCGAGAGTCTAATAAACCAGATAGCTGGAATTTTGACAAATAACTTCTCTCCTGATACTGCTTTACTTCCCGCTGCTTTATCGAACAACTTTTTTTTAAATCTCACATTTAAATCAATATCGGCACCTTACATTTAAACCATAAGCAACTTAAAAAAAAATCAAGTACTTAATAGGACACTCTGATTTCACAAAAATGATGACTGAAATAAACTGCATTGCCAAACAATGCAACAAATGGATGCAATCTACAAAACACTGAATACACATATGGTTACTTAGCACATTTTAAGGGTAGGTGTCATACCTATCAATTAAATGAAATTAAACATTAAGATTTTGTCAACAGAGTTAAATTACATGTAATTTATGTTCTCATTGTCTTTATGAACATGTAACAATTTAAAATAAATCCTGTTTCTCTAACATTAGAGGAAATAGGGTTGTTTTATTTTTCAAAATGACTAATTCTTGTATAATTAGTCTCTCAGATGACTACTTTATCTGAGAATCAAAGATGAATACAACACAGCTGTCTACTTAGGTTTCACAGTAGCTAGTAGCAATATAAAAAACATTACAGACTTGAAAAGCTGGAAGTTCAGATTGATCATTTCAAATGTCTCAAGGTGTAGCAGAATAACTCATATCCCTAGTTTTGTCCAGAACCTGATCTCTTTTGTTCTAAGTTCACAACACTTCAGAGCAAAATGTACTGTTTCATGGTTTTGCAGGTTCTGACTACAAATATTTTAAACATTAAAAACAATCCTCAAGTCACCACAGATTCCACCATTTCTACCTTCTATCATTGACTGCAGTTAGACTAAGAACAGGCTGGTGAAGCTGAGAAACTGACTAATTTTCCAGTTCCCCTCTTAATAACTGGATACTTTTAAAGATACTTTTAAAAATGACTTGCAATTGATTTTACACTTTTTTAGGAGAGGATAAACTGAGGTAATAAATAAAACCTATGTTCTTATCCCAACATCAATAAGTATATAGTATAGCCTACTGGGTATATATGCAGGGGAAAAATGTAAATTTAGGCCTCAGACTCTCAGGAATATCATACAATTTAATTGCGCCAATTGCTCTCATAATCTTTCAAAGTACAGTTTATTGCGAGTCACAGCTAAGCATATGTAATTAAGATGACCCCCAGGCTCTGAAGACTCATTAATTTAGCTTTTCTTGCTAATTGCTTCTACCTATCATCAGATATAGTTACCTAGTTTCACCTTATGCTAATATAAATCAGATTTGCCCTCTTTTTAATGCCATATTGTAACATTTACTTTGGTAGCTAAATATCATTGATAACACAAGGTATTTTGCAGGTTGAAAAATGTTAGAATAGATCAATAGAATATTCCTTTTATTTTATTTTCTAATATACAGTGTTTGCTTTTGCAATGCCATTTGTTCCAAAATGCAGAACGTATTTTTTGATGAACACAATTTGGTATAGCTTTGAGCATAGATTCAAATGTTATTAAACTTTTTTGACTGCCTTAAATACTATGATAATAATTACTTAACAAATTTACAATCAGCATAATTTATGGATACCCTTGATTGTTTAGCAAAATAGATTATTTTTTAGGTATTAAAAATACAGTATATTGCTGAAAATAAAAGTCTATATCTTACATGCCTCTGGAAAAAATATCATTTTTATGCTATGTGAGATTTGCATAAAAAGAAAACAGACTTTTGATAATCTGATCCATAAAGATGCTTTATTATGGAAGATACTGCAGTTAAGGACTCCTTACTCCAAAAAAAAAAGCTATTTTAGGAGGTGAATATAGCTTATATAGGTTTATCAAATCACATGGTTACATAACACTTCCTGTTGTCCATATATAGAAGTTATACAACATTTTCATAAGAAAGTTCCACCCTCTCATGGAAAACTCCCAACATTCTCATTATAGTCAGATTTCCTGTTACTCAAATACCAGAAGATTATAAGAAGACCATTAATATCTCTTAATATGACTTAAAATGTCAGAGTGCCCCAGCACATACCTCTAACTTATGCCAAGTACACAGTTTTGCAATCTTGTATAATTTCTAGCAGAAAACACATTATATAAATGTTCTGAACTTTAAAAGTTCAGACTGCAAACAAAATGACCTCAGTTCGGCTCTTTACATTCTTTGGTTTATATGGCTAATTTCCATATATAACATGCTAGATAAAAATGGAGGGGGGGGTGCATCTAAAATATATGTTACTTCCAAAAATCAAAAATTCTTATCCCAAGAATAATTCACTGCATTATATAGACTGTGGCTTGTAGATTAATTGTAGTTCATTGGTAAGTTTTTTAAAGGTAGTTAGAATGAATAGCAACAAAAAGCCAGGAAAATCTAATAATTGAAAGAATGTCCAAAAAACTGAACATGTAAAGCTAAGACTCATGCTTTAACAGACATATCCCAAAACGTCTTACATATGGTAGTTCACTGTATAATCTTTATGCTGAACGCCATGCTATTTCCTATGTGTTTTCTTTCTAACACACCATTGTTAAAATTGTTGGCTTAGTCATTGAAAAGCTTTATTCACTGGATGATTCTGAGCTGGACACATAAGATTCTGACAAGGTGATATGCAGGAAGAAAGCTATTTTTGTGAATAGATAATTTATGGATCTATCTCCAAACATAAAAGAGAAAGTGTTGAGAGCCACCATACACGTATCAGATGGGAACGAGCTTGTGAGTCTCTCTCCCATTTCAATTGATCACATAGACAGCAATCTCTCTACCTCTCTCTCTCTCTCTCTCTTTCTGTCTCTCTCTCTCTCTCTCTCAGAGAGAGGGGGGGAGAGTACAAAGTAATTTATTCAGAACGTCATCAGCTGTGGCTTCATTTTTACACCACAGAATCAGATTTTAAGGAAATAATAACCAATAACAGGAAAAGGAATCATTCTAAATACAATAGTAATTACAGCCTCTATTTCTGACCAGGTGTTAAATACATTGCGTAACATTTTTAAAGCACATTATTGTCCATCTTTAATGAAAATTTACTCTCTCATTAAAGGTCTTCTTACTTGAGTGAGGCAGCTGAACTGTTCATTAAAAAGAATCCAATATATGTTTAAGTTGGTTTCTTTCCATGTATCCAGAAGTCACAATTTTATGCCAACAAACACCTGGCTATGTGGCATTTAACTAATTGGCACTAGCTGGATACATACTTATTAACCACTCATTTATGCTAATAGTTGATTGTTTTTTTCAAATAATCAGCCATTGGTATCATTAAGATAAATCAGTTTCCCAAGAGGTAGGAAATTGAATCAACTTTCTTGGTATCACATGTTTCAGTTAAGTAGATGCACACAGTAATAATAATTTATATTTGCAAACATTGTTCTGAATTTATTTTTGCATAAAAAATGTTTGAAGTCACTTGCAATAGATACCATTCAGTGATAGACAGTAAAAGGCTGACCTTTGAAAGGGCAATTAATAATTCTACTTACAAAACACATTAGGAGTTCCTAAATGTCCTTGTGTAAATAAAGAATGCTTTCTGAAACCTACTGAGCAAAATAATCTAAAGATAGAATTGTGACCCTTTTGGTTTTCTTTAGCATTTATGAAGTTTTAATGTTCCACTGCAGCATTTTTCCCCTCTCAATTCTGTGTGAGGCAGACCAGTTCACAATTATATTGCTCTGTGGAGTGCAAGATTTAGTCAGATGAGAAGAGCTGATGTTACTCAGGAGTCCCTAAGCCACATGTTCCATCCTTCCTCTGTTAACAGGGAGTCTTGGATGACATTCATCTATCCCATTTTAAAGAATTTCTGTGGTGAAAATACAGTGCTTACCTGACCAGGATTCTTGATCTCTTAGTTTCCTAATTTTATGCCACTATTATATTCGTCCCAACAATGATTGAAAATTAGTGCTACTCTTGGCAATTTCCACTGGTATTTATGTTATTATTACAATATTAATTATATTGCTAAATTTTTATTGTATTTTATGCCAACTTTTTAGTCTTCTCAAAAATATTAGGTGTGTGTATTCTATGTGGAGTTATCTGGCCCAAGGTTGGAATAAAGTTTTGTTGTTGTTGTATTTATCTTTTATACAGATTCAAGAACCTGAAATGTAAAGTTTTCAACCAACTGAAATTGTCTGAAATGGTCTCTTCGTGTATTTAAGAGACAAATTATTATGGACAATCACAAAGGGTTCAGCAGTCATGCAAACAAATCCCAACACTTTACTTTAACCAACTGAGAAGTTAGTTGGATAAGAAATTACATATAAAATATCAATAGCCAAGAGCAGGACTGAACTGGAATTTGACTTTTTTTTAAGGCAGCTAGTGTTTTATTTCATGTGTTCTGGAACCATATATTTATTTATGCATTTACATGCAGATATTTTCTGTAAAATTTCAAGGTAGCTGACATGGAGTTGCCTTTATTTTAATCCTAACATAATACTGTAAAGTAGATTAAGCCCAATATTTCTCTTGAAGCCTCCTCTTTAGAAACTGTAACAAAGCAACAATGGTTGTTAGAAACTTAGTAACTGTACTGGACAGGTAGCTGGGGACGAAGAATGCTGAGCTGGAGATAATGAAGGGAGATGAGATTTGGATCCTTGATCAGGAGCAAATAGGCTCCTGATCAAAGAAAGGCTACAAGAAGAAAGGCTGGATTCTACTATAGGAAAGGCATGATTTAAAATACAAGAACAACAATCTGTAAATGGAAGGCTACAGAAGAGATGGCCTGTAATCAGGGGTGGGATTCAATTTTTTTTAATAATGGGATCTGTGGGTGTGGCTTAGGTGATGCGCATGGCTTGGTGGTCATGTGACTGAGTGGACATGGTTTAAGGGTCATGTTATTGGCTGGGCGTGGCCAACTCAATATCACTCACATCGAGGCACGCGTCTCCTCACCTGGCCTCTCATGACTGTGAGGATGCTGCAACAGTCATAAGTGTGAAAAATGGTCATAAGTCACTTTTTTCAGTGCCATTGTAACTTTGAATGGTCACTCCACACAAGCAAAGTACCAGCAAAGGAGGGGGAAAATACTCCAGAGAAGTTCCAGAGACAGGAAGTCTAGTCCTGCCAAGAATGTAATAACGGTTAACAGAGAGGCAGTTTCTGTAAGCAACACTAGAATGTTTCCTTCCTGCCTTCCTTGCAGGGTTAGGCCAGTAATTTCTTCTAACAACCGGTTCTCTGAACTGCTTAGAGTGTTAATAACTGGTTCTAGCGAATGGGTGAAAACTGGCAGAATCCCACCCCTGCCTGTAATGCAATAGAAAGGAGGAGAATGTAAATGCAAAAAACAATGGAGACATGGAGGAGAAGAGGCAGAGAATGGGTCAGCAAGAGTGTGAAGCTGTGAGCAGTAGAATGGAATGGAAAGAAAGATGGTTGTGAGAATGCTGTTCAAGTCACTTTAGAAAACAATGAAGAATTGCTTTAGTTGTTTTTAAATTCTAGCTAGATTTGGCATTTAGTCTACAAGCCATGTTTGTCTAGGACAGTGTTCTTAACCTGGGTGATATTGCCCACTGGGGGGTGATGGAACAAAAAGGGGCGATGCGGGGGCAAAGGAATGGAAGGGGGGAGATATGGGGGTGATGGAGCAAGAAGTTTTGGGGACACTTTTGAGACTTTTTTAATACAGTGAACCACTGTATATCTGTCGTACAAAAACACCAAATCGCTCGCTATTGGTGGATTGAACTGTGTTTTAAAATGTTCCTCCAGCTACCTTCAGCACAGAACGTCAGACATATGTGAATACGCATTGCTCATCTTCATGCACGTTGCACAGCAGCCTCTATCACTCTACCCATTAAATTTGTCGCTCTGATTTTTGTTGCTTTCCTTCTGTAAAAATTTTCTTTGTGTCTTTTTAACCCTTTTTACAGTGTGCATGAATATATATTTTCCTCGAATCTTAATTTAGTTTCAGAGTTTTCATCTTGAAATTCTTAGTTCCTGCACTGCGGTTTGTTCTTATGCCCTTTTATATTTCTTTTTCCATCTTAAAATTCACTTGTAATTAAATCATTAAATGTTACTGTTTTTTTCGGGCATTTCATTTTCTTTCAATTGAATTTTGTTTTCAGTGGTCATTGCATTTAAGTGTCTTGAAGAAATAAGATAATAATGAAATACATGTATCACGCACGAAGTTTGGGAGCAGAGTTATGGGTGGCATCAGAATTTTTCACACAGTGGAGATATGGGAAAAAGACTGGAAATAAATTATTTGCATCAATATGTCCTGATGACAATTTTTAAAGAAAACAAAAAACGTGTTTGCATAAACTGAAGAATTATTTCCCTGTGTTGTGATTGAGAGGTTATGTTGGGGGAGGGGAGCGATGATAACTTCCTCAATGACTCAAGTGGACGATTCTTTCAAAAAGATTAAAAACCACTGGTCTAGGAGATACCAGACATGGTCATCTTAGTCAGCCTCAGAAATAGAGCACTAGGAATAAGTTTACAGGAGCCACAAAGACAGAAAGATCAATATTCCTCAGAGCTGACCAATTGTTGAGAAATAAAATATTATTTTATATGTGAAACTAGATTTTGGATCTTACAAATATCAACAATTATTTCTTTAAATTTACTGTCTGAAAGCTATTTTTAGTTTCACAGAAAATTCTTCAACGAAGATTTTACAGAAATCCCTTCTCCTTAATAAGTAACTTCCTTTTTAACTTACAAATCCTTTCTGGTTATAGTATGTAATTAACATACAATAAGCAATATGGCAATATCTTTGATTTCTATGTTAATAATGATATAGTACTTCATAGTTTTAAAGTGTCATATTAACATTGGCTAATTAATCTCTAAGGCATGCTGTGAGGTAGACTGAAGAACAATTTGTATATTACTATAATAGTATCTGGAACAAAGGCATGAAGAATATTTAAGAAATTACTTAAATTCCATCAAGCTTTCAGTACTCAATAGCAGACTTATAACAGGTTCTCTCACAAGTATAGCAATGGTGACTTTTTTTCCCCCCATATCCAACCAAGAGAAGAATTCACTCTCAACAAGAGTATTTTTTTTTTTTTTTGTAATGGAAAATGTTTAAATGTTAGACTGTTTATAAGAAGCTACTATTTTTTTAAATATCTGTTAAAAATTATATGGCAAACAGGTTGTTTAAACCAGAATAAAGTCAGGGATGACCTAAGAAGTCAGTACATTTTTTTTTCATTTAAAAGTATATGAACTGAAAGGTCAAATGTTTTTGTTATTTCTAACATTAAACATAAAGTGTTAGTAACTATATTTGTGACACACCTTTATTGACCAATTATCAAACTACAGTGGTCATACACATGGCCCAAATGTAAACCAGTTCATTAGAAAGCTTTTCTTTCCAGTGCAAAATCAATGCATGTAGCTAAAATGCCTCAGACAAAGGTTTAAAATGTCATTGTATTAAATCAGCAAGCTCCTCCTAACAGAAAAGCAACCGAACTCAAGAGATTTATCTCTGCACGTTCACATCTGTCTCATTCAGAAAGACTGTACTCTATGTTTCCTATAAGCTCTTCTAAAATTTATGAGACATTCAATTGTCTCATAAACTTTTACTTCTTCTCACTGAGACACTCCATCCAAAGGAATTAAGGTATCACTAAGCTCTTTATGACATTTATAAAATTATCCTCTCTGTTTTGAAAGCATGCTTTATATTTATAGATTGATTCAAGTAGTAAAGCTTCAGATATGGAGTCTAGCAAGTTCCTTAAAGATCCAGTATCTCCATCAAGTCTGGGATCCTGGTGTTGTGTGTGAGTCATTAACTGATTGTATTGTCTGCAATGATTGTTAGTGATATTGTGGTTGTTTAGCTACTATATCTGTTTAGCTACTATTTCTGTTTAGCTACTATTTCTGCTTAGCTTATTTTTTTATTTCATTTTTCTTATCTGCCCAGAGTAACATACTTGAGATGGTTGTCTATATAAATGTAATAAATGAAAAATTCCTTCCTTCTAGCAAGTCTCATACTCACTAACTTTTATACTGGAAAGGGTAACCTTTCACCCAAAGACCACAAGACAACATCAACATGCTATGTTGTATGTCTCCTAAGCCTCTTTGCGTCACACCAAGAATCAGAATGGCATGCTTAAATAATTCATTCATTCAATCAAAGCACTTAAGATGGGAATTAAACAAGTTTAATTTTGGCCTTCGAGGGCATTTAAACATTGAGTTAATATTCATCTAATTCCTTCCTCCAGAGAGCAAAGAACAGGTCGAGAACTTCCAATTAAGTAAAAAAAAATCTCTATCCCTCTTTATAATTCTAATCCCAAATGATGGGTATAGACCAGGTAACTAAGTGGCATATAATCCATGAAGTCTCTCTCTTTTTTCTATCCTATCTATTCCTTTCGATCACTATCATTCTTCATACAAGAGCAATCTCTAGCTTTGCACAAGAATGAACGCACAATATGAAACAATCCATACTGCATGCCACAGCAAAGCCTCCAACAATTGTAATAGTCTTGCCACTGCAAAAATAAGCTCTCCATAGCTAAGAGAAAGGCATAATAAGACTTCCTTGAAAAGTTTTGCCTTACATCACTGGCACTCTACTTGAGTACAAAACACAAAACATTCATTATTTTGTGACTGAATAGACAGGCTCCAATGATAGCTCCTAGGAACCAATTAAAGGGGTTAACTGAGCCATGAGACTCCATAAATGAATCCAATTCCTTTTTTCTTTTTTTCCAACCAAAGCTCTGACATAAAGCCAGGAGAGAAATGCATAAGCTTTGAGAACTTATATAGTGATAAATGACTGTATTACCACTACCAATAATGGGTCTTTCTTTTCCAGACACAGAGAAGTTCAATGAGATTCCTATTGTCCTGTAACATTATGAAGAAAGAGAACATGAGATATCTCAGCAATAAAAGCATAATGTATTTTAAAAAAATGGAAGTGGTCCCATACTAGCAATGACTATTTTGTAAGCAAAGTTGGACTCCTCCCTGGCTCTTTTCGTAAACACAAATGTTTAATTATAAAAATCTCAGCACAAAAAATAAAAGGATACAAGTTTGTAGTGGGTGAAATTGTCAAAAAGAAAACATGGTGTTGATCAGGATTCTGATAATCATGACAATGACCAAAGGTTGAAATGACAGAATTAAAATTCAGGCCTTAGCTGGTCTTTAGGGTGTGGAAAGTTCCAAAAAAAACTGCAAGCCTGTAGGTTAAACATGTGATCAAAAGCACAGAAGGTATATATGAGTATTTTTGTAACTTGTATAGCTTATCTACTGTATACTGACTTCCTCTTATGTAACGAAGTAAAAATAAGAATATACTTCTATATATACTTGTTTCAAACTACATTCAGGGTTCTTTTATGGGACAACCCATCTTTCTTCAGCTGAATAAGTGTGTCCATTTATCAAGAGAGATCTGGACTCTGTCTCTTTGTTTGCTCTGAGCCACATCTGATCCCTGCTCCACAATGGATGAAATGCCATCAATACACACACACACACACACACAGATGAGGTGCTAGGGAATGCTCACTGATTAATTTTTTGACATCACCTCAGGGATTACAGTATAAATGTTGTATTTGGCAGCACAGTTTCCTTTCTAGCTGTCCTATAGAGCTGTGACATGCACTTTACAGTTTCTGTGGATATAGGAATACATTGATTGGTTGGTTGGTTGATTGATTGATTGATTTAGAAAACCTTTATAGGAATTTGTCTTATCAATAACAATATGTGGTTCACAGCAAGAAAGATGATATTTGCTATTCCATTATGGCTGCATAACACTAGAAAAGGGCAGACCAGTAGCTTATCAACAGAACCACAAACTAGAAGCATGAATATAGAGATCCTTTTAATATAGTTCATTTTAGCATTAGCATAGGAGGCAGGGGTATATGGCTTGGTCAGGTACATAATCTTACCAATCTGTTCAAGTCATTTGTTGGAGTGATATTTTAGTTTTCAGATTCAAAAACTGAGATAAAATCCAGAACTGAGACATAAAGGAGGACATCTATCTTAATGATCAGTTAGACAGTCAAAGATACACAACAGGAAAATACGAAATAAAATCAAATATTTGACAATTGTAGGGTAATTGGTGTTCATACCGTCATAAATCCGTCCAGCAAACCTGAATCGGGTTTTGGAGGAGCTTGCAACCGTTCCATAGACCACTTTTCAATTATGGACACCACCTGGGTATTTTCTGTATTTAGAATCCTGAAACCAGTCATATTTACTCCACTATACCGATAAGGCTCCACATCAAGAGCAAAAAGGTCCTAAAGAAAAGGAGAAAATATTTTAGATACTTTCATCCATACATAATCTCTCCATTTCCAAACATTTTTCTCCTCTCATGTGTAACAATGATATTAAAACAATATATCTAACCATTTGTGTACTTTCTGAAGCGTTTGACAACCATATGTGATATCAGTACAGCTGTGAATTAAATTATTTGATAATAATGCCCAATGAAAACCACAGATGTGTGGTGCTTGTAGGATGTTTGTACGGGTGCACTAAGTCATAGCAAAATTCCATAGCTATTAACATGAGCATTTATAGATTGTCAAGGAAAGTCACTGAGTCACAACCTTTGCTGTTTGCAAACAATTCATAAGTCTTCATTACCCAAAGATTATGTAATAATTCTGCTCTAATAAATCTTTTTATAATGTTTGGTTGTAATATATATGTTAGGAAACAAAAGGAAGTTCCTAAGCCAAACAAACTCAAACTTGTAAATGCATGTGTTACTTATTTACTTAAATAAGCCAAGTACATAATGAAATTTGTGACATGATACAAATTCCTTCTTTTATAAATTTGTGTGCAATGTTATGATACGAGTATCAAAAGATGGATTTTCTGATGGAACATCTATATATTTTGTCATTTTGGTGTCATCATTACTAACTTCATGCTTGTCTACATTTATAATATTTCTCTCCTGCTCCCCTTAATAATCATCTTAAGAGAAATAAAGAAAGTTTAGGTAGCTTGTTATGCATAATATGGAAGATAGGAGTAAATATCAACACATCTACCAGAAATCATATTCAGAGCTACGCTATGTAGACCATACTTGAAATATTAGCACAAATTCTAAATGTATTTATGGCAATGTAACTTACACAAGCCACTCTCATGTTCTGGCGCTACAGAACCCAAAACTTGGAAGCAAACAATCCTGCAGAAAAGTTTTGACATGATTGAAAAGAACTGATACAATGAAGAAAAGAAGACCAAGATAATCTTTTCCAGAATAAGGAGTGCTAAAGAGCTGTTAAGATAAACTATTATAATTTTCTCTACTTTCATCTTTTCCTACATTTGTCTCTCATATCTCCAAGGCAGATTTGGAGAACAAGCGGGAAGGGATTCTGATTGTTTTCAATATCTCCATTTCTAGATAATGTTCAATTTCATGCACTATTTTTCCCAACGAAGGGAGATCTAGGGATAATCTAGGTCTGTTTTCAATAATTTAATTCTTTCCAGTGCAGTTAAGAATATTACTCCAGAATGTTTATATAAAAAGATGGCACATTTGGAGGTGTCAAGCTAGCAAATGCTGGTTTAGCTTATCCTAATTTATTCATTGGGGGAAAAAAAGAAGGCACAATATTAACTAGCCATCCCATCTTCCATTTTATCATGCCTAGATGTATCTCACATGGAAATACTGTGCTACCTTTTTAATGAGCAGGATTAAGAACTTTCCAACAGAAGCCAAACTTTGGGCCACTGCAACAACCATCAGAAGTTAGGATAGGACTGTCCTTCGGATATGTTCAGTCTCAGGCACAAATAGTTTGTTTTTTTTACTGAATATAGGATTCTCTATTCTTACCTTACCATTTCTTTTATTTTGTTTTTTTTGTTTTTTGTTTGTCTATTACAGGAGGAGGAGGAGGAGGAGGAGGAGGAGGAGGAGGAGGAGGAGGAGGAGTGGGGAAGAGCTGGTAATATATGATAATGTGCACTTTGATAATTCAAGAATGCAAACACAGTTAATGTTTCAAATTAGAATGAGAGGTAATCACATCATTTTTCAGAGTTTCATTAAAGCATTGACTTGTTTCTTCTGAGCCTGTACCACATAGTACATTTTATGTTATATTCATTATTAAGCTGCACTTTCATTCCTATTTTAAGGCAGCTGGTTTGGGCAAACAACTATTTTTTCGGGGCAATATTCTGACTCTGTAAACCAGAATCTGTAGAGAAGACTGTAAAGCACTATGAAATGGTATATAAGTCTAAATTGCTACTGCTATTAAATGTTAAGATTTATATCAGGGGCTCCACTTGTTATAAAGACTGGATCACCTGTACAGCGATTCAATTTACGTCAACTACACTGTGTGGTAAGAAGATAGTAAAACTGAAAATATATTTTAAAAATGCCCTCCTTCTCCATAAAAAAATTAATAGAATGATTCAGATGGCATAAGCAAAAGAATTGCATGACATTAATTATTAAGTTTGAGCATGGGCGAGAAAGAATGGAGACAAGTTTCTGAATGGTGAATTTCAGCTCTTTATTTACATCGTGACTTGCTCTCCTAATATCAGTAAAACCCGCCTTATATAGGCAACCCTTGTAACGTTTAACCAATAACAAGCTAAGAACGCTAGCTTTTATAACCAATAAGAACTCTCTGTTAAGGGCCAATCGGATTCCCCGGAATGGGCCAATCCGGTCCGGCCATTTAACAGCCAATCAGAAGTGCAGGGCCAGAACCCTGCACTTACTCCAAGCTCACACTTTATTAATTATATTGCATACACAACACCCCTTCCCCCTGGTTTCTTAGTTGAGGGCGCAATTACATAGTCCCTTAAATAGGACGGTTGTCTTTTTAGTCTCTTTGATTTTCGTTGTATCGGCTGGTTGCAATCTCGCTGAGGTAGATCATTCTCTGGTAGTGGGGCTGTCTCTGGTTCAGAGTTCACTTCTACATCGTTGCCCACATTTTCCTCGATTCCCTGAGGTGCAGACGTTTCTCCCTCCGGCTCCACTTCCTGAGTTTCAATTAAATCGTTGTTTCCCTCGAATGGGTTTCCTGGGGCTTCATCTTCTTCCGTACCTCCCCCCCCTCAGTTTGGTCATAGGGGAGTGGCGAATTGGATAGTGCAAGCCACGACCGTAATTGGTCGATATGCCATTTCCAAAGTTTATCATCAAGGCATTGCACGAGATAGGATCTAGGGCCGGTTACATGTACTACTGTCGCTTCCACCCACAACGGGTTGCCCGATAGGTTTTTTACATAAACCAGGTCTCCTACCTGGAAGGTGCGACAGTGACCGCTGGATCCTAGTGGTTTCTCTGGTTCATACACAGGGTGCAACCGGTCAAGGTGGGAGCGGAGATTTCGCCCCATTAGCAGTTCAGCGGGAGTATTGTTGGTGATGCTATGTGGGGTGATGTGTTGCAAAAAGAGGATTTGGTTGACCTTGTTGTCAATGTTGTCGTAGTCTACCTTTTGCAAGGTTTTCTTCACAAATTGAACCATGCATTCTACTCGGCCATTGCTCGCAGGGTACACAGGCGAGGTGAGCGCATGGCGGATGCCGCGGTCAGTGAGGTACTGCTCGAATGCTAGTGCAGTAAATTGTGGGCCGTTATCGGATACCAGGACGTCTGGTAATCCGTGGGTTACAAAGAGTCTGTTTAGAATCTTGATGACCACCTCGGAGGTCGTAGTCATCATGCGATGAATTTCGAACCAATTGGAGTAGGCATTGATGGTAAGCAGGAAGGTGTGGCCCTTGGTTGGCCCCGCGAAGTCCAAGTGAATTTGGGACCAGGGTCCACGTGGTGTCTCCCATTCAGTAGGCATGGCTTTTGGTGGGGCGTTGCTGACTTCTTGGCATTTGGGACAAGCTTTAACCCACTGTTCGATTTGCTTGTCAATGCCCGGCCACCATGCGTAGCTTCGTGCAAGGGCTTTCATTCGCACGATGCCGCCTGCTCTTCACGGTAACCCCATAGCCAATTTGCTTTTTTATCTAACAATCGGTGTAATAATTCAGCGACAGTTGCTTTGTGCGGTAAAAATACATTATAAAAATTGATGAGGCCTAGGAATGCCTGGAGATCAGCCTTGTTTCTTGGCCTGGGAGCGTTTTTGATCACTTTTAATTTACTTTTGGTAGGGTGAATGCCCTGGCTATCAATCAGGTACCCTAAAAACTCAACACTGTCAGTACACAATTTACATTTGTTTTTTTTAACCTTAAGACCGGCCTCTTGGAATTTTTTTAGGACTAATTTTAACCAGTCCTGTAAGATTTTTTTTGTAGGGGCTGCAATTAACACATCGTTAAAATAGGGTACCACGCCCTTAATCCCTTGCAATAACCTTTCCATAAGGCTCTAAAAAATCCCCGGGGCTACATTTACTCCAAATTTCAGCTGGATACATTTAAAGGCACCTCGGTGCATCACAATAGTTTGGGCCTGTGCCATTTTTTCATCTACTGGTAATTGCTGATATGCTTGAGCTAAATCCAATTTAGTGAAAACTTTACCGTCTCCCAGGGAATGGAGGAGGTGCTGCACCACCGGAATTGGATACGCGTTCTGCTGCAGGGCATGGTTCAAAGTGGCCCGGTAGTCCCCACAAATTCGGATTGACCCATCTGGCTTAATGGGTGTTACAATAGGGGTTTCCCACAGGGAGTGATCGATGGGCTCCAACACCCCCTGAGCTATCAGTTTGCTGAGTTGTTCGTCGATTTTTGATTTTAAGGCAAACGGAACTCAACAGGGCTTTAGGCGAATGGGAGCTATATTTGGATCTAAGCTGAATGAGATCGGGGTCCCCTTGTACTTGCCTAAGCTGTCCGTGAAGACGTCCCTGAACTCATAGATAAGGTATTCCTCCCAGTCACAGCCACCGATTCTGTTTACGCCGGTCACTTCAATGCCGAGTGGCGCGAACCATTGGAGGCCCAGTAGGCTAGGCCTATCTCTATCGATGACTGTTAATTGTAAGTATGCTGTGTGCTTCTTGAAGGAGACTCGGACTCAGCAGGACCCGACGACGGGGATTCGATTCCCCTGGTAGTCCTTGAGGATGAGGCTTTGGAAACGGAGATCTTGGTGTTGAATGGGGGGATGAGTTGCTTGAGTGTCTTCCAGGACACCATCGAGAGGGACGATCCCGAGTCGACCTCCATGTGGCAAGGCTGGTTCTCGATGGCTACCATGACTCGGATTTTCTTAGTGTCCAAGGCTGAGGCGTGACCGATAGTGATAGTATGGTGAGCCTCTTCTCTCTGCAAAGCTCGATTTCTGTAGGAGTGGTTTACTGGTTCTCTCCGTACAGGATGGTTTCCTGTCGATTGGCGATAGTTAGCCCCTTTTGAGGCCTGGCTGGGTCCTGGCGAGCTGCGGCAGACCCGTCCGATGTGGCCTCGTTTCCCGCACTCATGGCAGAGTGCGTGCGGAATTTGCATTTGGACCTGGCATGGTTGGCTCCACAGCCAGCGCAAGGGCGTAAGGGCTTCGGGTAGTGATACCAGTCGGACCGCATTCAATGGACCCCTTCTTCGTCGCTGTCTGATGACAAAGAGAGGTCCTCGTGGTGTGTTGTCGCGAGCTGCCCTTCTGAACTAGGTGAGATTTCGCTGGCCAGTGGTGGTACCGGAGTGCGGTTTCGGCGTAGTTGTGCAGCTGACTTCTTGGTTGCTTCTGCCATTGTACCATCGGCAATGGCGTCGGCAAGGCTGATGTCGCCTTTCGCCATCAGCTTGCTTTGGACGCCTGGTGCATCCAATCCCAGAACTATGCGGTCTCTTAGTGCTTCTTCTAGATCGGTGAATCCGCAGAAGCCTCCCAAATTTCGGAGGTCTGCTATAAAGTCGGTCACGCTTTCTCCTTTTCGCTGGCTTCTTTGATAAAACTCGTGGGGTCTCACGAGTGTAGGCATGGTGGGGGCGTAGTGGTCCCGTAGGATAGGTTCGAGGTTGTCCCAATCCATGGCCTTCACTTCTTGGGGTTTGGCTAGTGCTTTAGCCATCTTAGCCATTTCTTTTCTGGTGTGGCGTCCTTTAAGTTGTTCATCTCTAGGAACATTTGGAAGCGATCCATGTAGGACTCCCAGTCCTCTTGGGTTGGATCGAACGGATCGGGTGGTACGATGCCGCTGGACATGGTTCCATTGTTGACGTCGTCTGTCACATGCTCAGTGTTCTTCGAAGTTTCTTTGGTTCAGATGTCTCCATATCCCATTCTCATCGCCAGTGTTAAGTTTGAGCATGGGCGAGAAAGAATGGAGACAAGTTTCTGAACGGTGAATTTCAGCTCTTTATTTACATCGTGACTTGCTCTCCTAATATCAGTAAAACCCGCCTTATATAGGCAACCCTTGTAATGTTTAACCAATAACAAGCTAGGAACGCTAGCTTTTATAACCAATAAGAACTCTCTGTTAAGGGCCAATTGGATTCCCCGGAATGGGCCAATCCGGTCCGGCCACTTAACAGCCAATCAGAAGTGCAGGGCCAGAATCCTGCACTTTCTCCAAGCTCACACTTTATTAATTATATTGCATACACAACATTAATGGCAATGGCAAAAATCCCTGTAATTTACATTTGTTGAACAAGGGCCAGGTGCAAAGCTACTTGCAATAATGACTCAAAGCTTTTTTCTTTAACCCTGGGTTGCTTCCAAGCCATCTTGGACAATTGCATAAGTAATTATGCAATTTGAACACATTTCTGTTTACTCAAACTATAATAAATATGCACAACAGTTCAGAGAGAATTAATGAGGTATCATATTAGACTCCAAATCAATCATGAAAAAGTACACTTCCAAACAGCGCAGCTAAACAGTGTGACTGGAAAATTTATTGGACAAGACTTCTACTGTGTCAGGTAAGAAGTAATTAATAAAGCAGAGGAGCCAAAAGTCATACAAGTTACATGACTCCATTGAGCAAAATATCTATTTTTTGGCTGGCATATTCCAAATTATCTTAGTTGTCAACTTCTGAAGTTCCTCCAAGAAAAAGAAAGAAAAAGGGGGGGGGGGAATGAAAAAATATCCATGACCTCCCACTAACTTTACTTTCTTTCAAGATGAATAAGCAAATGGGAATATTTAATTAGGCCAAAAGATTGAGTGCTAGATGTTATGGACTAAGCCAACGCGCCAGTAACAACCCTAATAGCTTCACTTTAACAGCAGGCTCGTAATCCTGTATTTCTCATTGGCCCGCGAACAGCGAGTCGTGATTGGTCGTTTCTGGCCGATCTGATTGGCTGACAGCGGGTCTCTCTTATTGGACACTTGTTAGAGCGGTAAACTCAAATCATTGGTTGTTTTGACAGCAGCCAGCTCTATAAAAGATCTGCTGCTGCCCAAGTATTTTGCTCTGTTCTGAAGTCATAATAAAGAGTTGAAGTCACAGTTCAATGTCTCATCTCCGTTCCTTGCGCTCATGCTCAGGACTTAACACTGGTGACGAGGATGGGATACGGAGACGATAGAGCTGACTAAATACTCATCGAACAAGACAGAGCACGTGGCTGAAGAGCGCATGCAACAAATGGCAGAATGACCAGTGGCGCCATACCACCCACTCCATTTGACCTGGCAAACGAAGACTGGGACTCGTATATGGACCATTGCCAGATGTTCTTGGAGACCAACAATCGGAAAGATGCTATGCCTGGCAAGAAACGAACGGTGTTCCTGACCCACTGCGGCCCCGCCGTTTTTAAAATGGCTAAGGCACTTGCCAAACTGGCGGAAGTGAAGACCATGGATTGGGAAAACCTCGCGCTGATCCTCCGAGCCCATTACACACCCGCAGTACCAACACTGATATGAAGACACGAGTTTTACCAGAGGGACCAACAGAAGAACGAGAGCGTTGGGGATTTCGTAGCCGACCTCTGGAACCTGGGAGGACTCTGTGGTTTTGCAAACCTCGAGGAAGCCATGAGAGACCGAATAGTTCTGGGATTAGATGACCACACATTACAAAGCAAGATCATGGCAAAAGGAGACATCAGCCTTGCAGATGTCATCGCCGATGCTACTGCCGCAGAAGCAACCAGGAAGTCAGCCACTTGAATGCGCCGAGTGAACGCACCGCACTGCCAACTTTCTAGTGATAGTCTGCCTTCCTCTGAGAGGCACACTATTACCGCCCATCATGAAGACTTCGAGTCATCTTCAGACAGTGAGGAAGAGGAGGTCAACCGGCTCCGCTCGGAACGAGAGCAAAGGAACCAGAGACTTCTGCGCCAATGTGCTGGTTGCGGGGCAAACCACCCGCAATCTGACTGCAAATTCCTCAATGCACTTTGCCATTCCTGTGGGAAAAGAGGCCACATCGCAAAGGTCTGCAGAAGTAAGCGAGAGTCCAGTCCAAGCCAGAGGGAGAATAACCTCTGCCGGGAGACAGGCAAACCACCTGGAAATCGGGACCGCCTGAACCACCAATGGAACAACCACTACTACAGAAATCGATCACCTGCCACTTCAACGAGATGAGAAGAGGCACACCAAACTATCACTCTCGGCCACGCTTCATCACTAGATGCAAGAGAGATCCACGTAAAGGTCACTATTGAGAATCAACCTTGCGTGATGGAAGTCGATTCGGGGTCATCCCTATCGATGGTCTGCTGGAAAATCCTCAAACAGCTGATCCCTGCCATCTGTCGCCAGGACCTCAGCACTCAAAGAATCATCCTAAAAGACTACCAGGGGAACAGAATTCCAGTTGTTGGTTCCAGTCACGTCCCAGTATCCTTCAAGGACTGCACCGCGATGCTTCCCCTGACTGTTGTCGATCGTGACCGGCCCAGTTTGTTAGGGTTACAGTGGTTCGCCCCACTCGGAATTGAACTAGCTGGCATACACCAAACTGGAAGCGATGACTGGGAAGAGGCCCTCATCCAGGAATTCCAGGATGTGTTCACAGGAATCTTAAGCAAGTACAAGGGGACCACTATATCGTTTAATCTCAGTCCCGATGTGGCTCCCATTCGCCTTAAACCTCGTCGGGTGCCTTTTGCCCTCAAGCCAAAGATCGACGAGCAACTAGACAAATTAATAGCCCAGGGTGTGTTGGAACCGATTGTCCATGCCCGATGGGAAACTCCAATAGTAACACCCATAAAGCCAGATGGCTCGTTAAAAATTTGTGGGGATTACCGGGCCACCCTAAATCACGCGCTTCAGCAAAGCGCTTACCCAGTACTGGTGGTCCAACACCTTCTTCACTCCCTGGGTGGCGGAAAAATATTTGCAAAATTGGACTTAGCTCAGGCGTACCAACAGCTACCCATAGATGTGATGACTGCAGAAGCCCAGACAATAGTTACACATAGAGGTGCCTTCAAGTGCAATAGACTCCAATTCGGAGTAAGCGTGGCGCCGGGCATTTTCCAAAGTTTGATGGAGAGACTATTACAAGGCATAAAAGGCGTCATGCCTTATTTTGATGATGTCTTAATAGCTGCCCCTACTAAAGAGTTATTAGGACGACTCAGAAAAGTTCTTCAGAAATTTAAAGACGCTGGCCTGAAAGTGAAAAGGGACAAGTGTCAACTTTGTACGGAGAGAGTGGAGTTCCTGGGATACCCTCTCAACAGACAGGGAATCCACCCCACCGAAAAAAAACTAGCTGCAATTAAAAATGCCCCAAGACCTAGAAATAAGACAGACCTCCAAGACTTCCTGGAACTCATTAACTTTTATAACATCTTCTTGCCCCAAAAAGCGACCGTAGCCGAGCCCCTACATAGACTTCTCGACAAAAAGGCTTCCTGGGTCTGGGGACGGCATGAAGAATGAGCATTTCAACAAGTAAAAGACCTCTTAACTTCTGATGCTGTATTGATACAATACAACGAGACTCTACCCTTAACGGTTACCTGTGACGCCTCACCATTCAGATTGGGAGCCATTTTAAGCCATGTCCTGCCAAATGATAATGAGGCACCTATTGCATTCTTTTCGAGAACTTTGTCTAAAACTGAAAGGAACTATAGCCAACTTGATAAAGAGGCTCTCACCATTGTATCCGCAATTAAACGTTTCCATGAATATGTGTATGGGAGACCCTTTGCCATAATTACAGACCACAAGCCGCTACTTGGCATTTTAGCGGGAAAGAAACCAACTCCCCACATCTTATCACCAAGAATGACACGTTGGTCGGAGTTTTTAGCTGCATACGATTACCAACTGCAACACCGCCTGGGGAAAGCCATTCCACACGCTGATGCTTTGAGCCACTTTCCACTACCAGATGTCATAGATGACCCAGCTCCAATCCTAGCCATATTGCAAATTGAAACTCTTAAATCACCGCCGCTGACCGCTCGAGACATCGCCTCAAAAACGAAAAAGGACCCTTCTTTGGCACGAGTCCTCAGCTGGGTGGAATGGGGTTGGCCGGTCAGCACACCCAATGACACTTTCCGGCCATTCAGGAATCAACAGACAGAACTATTCTCTCAAAAGAGCTGCATCTTGTGGGGAGACCGAGTTGTCATCCCGGAGAAATTGCAACATAAAGTTTTAAAAATGTTGCACGATGGACATCCAGGCATCGTGCGGATGAAGGCATTGGCAAGGAGTTACGCATGGTGGCCAGGTTTAGACAAGCAGATAGAGACCTGGATGGCGACGTGCAGCAAATGCCAGGAGACTCGTTTTGCTCCTCCAAAAACATCCCCAACTCAGTGAGAAATACCTCAAGGTCCCTGGTCCCATATCCACATCGATTTTGTGGGACCCACAAGAGGACACACTTTCCTTCTAACCGTGGATGCCTATTCTAACTGGCTCGAGGTCCACAAAATGAAAAGCATCACCACGGAGGCGGTCATTAAAAAACTGAATAAGCTATTTGCTACCCACGGATTTCCGGATGTCCTGGTCTCCGATAATGGCCCTCAATTCACTGCCCTGGCATTTGAACAGTACCTAGCAGACTGGGGCATCTGCCATGCCTTAACATCGCCAGCTCACCCTGCGGCCAACGGTAGGGCTGAGCGAATGGTTCAATTTGTAAAGAAGACCTTACACAAAATGGACCAGGGTGACATTGACGACAAGATAACCTGGATGCTTCTCCTCCAACATATTACTCCAAGCAGCACCACAAACAGAACCCCAGCTGAACTCCTGATGGGCCGAAAACTTTGCTCACATCTCGATCACCTCCACCCTGCTTACACACCTGAACAACCCCTGGGATCCAGCAGCAAGTGTCCTACATTCCAGGAAGGCGACCCTGTTTTTGCGAAAAACTTTTCGGGTGACCCATTGTGGGTCCCCGCTACCATAACGCAACTTACAGGACCCCGATCCTATCATCTACAAACTGCAGATGGCAAAATGTGGAAGCGCCACATAGACCAGCTTCAATCCAGACTAGCACCTACTCCCATCTCATTCCCTGAATCTCAAACTGGGGGGGGGGGAGGGACATCGAGGGGTCCAAAAAAGAAATAACAGATGACTTAACAATCGGAACCCAGCAGTCTACACAACCAACCATGGGATACTCACCACCAGAAGGAGAACCGAACCAGGAAATTGCCTCGCCACGCGACAGCACCACGATGGAAACAGATCCAGGAAACCCGGATGACAGCATTAATGAAAGCAGAGAGGACAGCCCAGAGCCATTCAATGAAACAGCGGGACCGTTTTCGCCACCCAGCTCAGCAAGCAGCCCACCGGAACCAGAGCCAGGACAGAAACCGGTGGAACAGCGCAGATCAAGCAGACAGGTGAAGCGACCTGCCTACTTACGAGAATACGTCACCCCACCCCTCAGACGGAACCTAGGGGGGGAGGGGTGTTATGGACTAAGCCAATGCATCAGTAACAACCCTGATAGCTTTACTTTAACAGCAGGCTCGTAATCCTGCACTTCTCATTGGCCCGCGAACAGCGAGTCGTGATTGGTCATTTCTAGCCGATCTGATTGGCTGACAGCGGGTCTCTCTGATTGGATGCTTGTTAGAGCGGTAAACTCAAATCATTGGTTGTTTTGACTCTATAAAAGAGCTGCTGCTATCCAAGTATTTTGCTCTGTTCTGAAGTCACTAATAAAGAGTTGAAGTCACAGTTCGATGTCTCGTCTCCGTTCCTTGCACCCATGCTCAGGACTTAACATTAGATATAAAACTTTTTGTGCCTTACTAATTGTATTATTTCTTCCATAGAACTTGACTTATTATACTATTCCCTTGCTCTTTTGCCAAATAAGCTTATTTCTCCCATTTAGGCAGCTTATAGGCCCAGAACTGCATTCCATATAATTCCCTCAGTCTATTTGCTGGCTACAAAACTTCAAAGAATGGAGTGGATGATAGGTATGCATTCGTATGCTATGGATTACCCTCGTTTCATGATCTGCACTGGCTCTGTTTTCCTTCCAGATATATTCAAGTCCCTAGCTTTGACCTATAAAATCCGACATGGCCTAGTTTGGTTACTTGAGGGATCACCTAGCTTCCATAGTGTAGCCTGGCTAGTTTGATCCAATAGAGTTGCTTCAGCTTCCTTTGATCAAGTATGGCCATCTATCATAACCTGGAAGCATGCCTTCTCTCCTGGTTTCTATCTGTAGTCCAATTCAAGTCACCAAACAGGAAGGAGGAATGTCCATTGTTGTCCTCAAAGCTTTGAAAAACTGTGATAGAGTATGACTCTTTGTGCCTCCTCACAGATACTCCAGGCAAGCAATTATATAGCAATATAATAATCTGAGGAATTGTTGGTGCTCTCTGTGAGCTTGATTATTTGCTTGCAGACATAACATTATCCAGTTGCAGTGATGTTATCTAACTGGGTAACAAAATGTCCTCAAAAAAACAAATAAACAAACTCAGTAAACACCAAGTACTCCACTGTTCAGACCCAAGCTGCAAACATTCTCTTAGAGTATTACAGCAGTCGCCAACAGGTGGGCCACAGCCCACTGGTGGGCCGTGAGAAAATTTTGATGGGCCACAGAGAAATCTCACCCCCAGAACACCCTCCAAAGCAATTAATCCAGGCTGCACAGAAACACAAGGTTGCTCAGCCCACATGGCCCGCAGGAACCCTCCCTGCCCACTCACTCCTTACCCAGCAAACTTGTCGGCTCAGTTGCTATTTTTCTTATTTCTGACCATCATCTGTTCTACTGTGCCGGGAGATTTAGATTAGCTAGGAAGCAGAAAATGGTTGGATTTCTTGCTTTCTAGCTAAGCATAGCCGAAACTCCCTTAGGACTGAAGGCTTGCTTGCAAGCAAATTCAGTGCAGAATCACGGCAAGCAAATTTGAGAGACTGAGCTAACTGATGGCAGACAGATAGATCACTGAATAATTCTGTGAGCAACTCAATCTGCCAGCTTTGCCTGATTTTGGATAAAAGTTGCTTTTTTATATAAAAAATTCAATATTTACATACATGGTATGTTGAGAGTTAATTTTATGAGTTTCTTGCAAGCAAAGTTTATGTGACAGACTGAGCTAGCCAATGGCAGATAGATAGATTTCTGAATGAATCTGTGATTCTGCAAGCAACTCAATCTGCCTGCCTGCTTTGCCTGATTTTGGGTAAAAGTTGCTCTTTTTTATAAAAAAAAATCAATATTTATATAAATATTTATAATATTTACATACAAACCATGCCCAGTCAGTCACATGACCAACAAGCCACACCCACAAATTAGGCCACACCCACAGAACCAGTTAGTGGTCCTTGGGATCTAAAATTATGAGTTTGGTGGTCCCTGAGGTCCAAAAGGTTGGCGATCCCTGTAGTATTACACTGACCTTGAAGCCTTCTCCACCCATCCTTTCAATCCCTGAGAGATTTCAACCTATAGATTGAGAATACTTGCTGTTTATGAATACAATCTTCCTTAGTATCAAAAACAGCATGCTGAACAAAACCTAGAAGTAATCAGTTCTTATTGGTGTGTGTCTCCATTAAATAACTATGAGCAGCTTGTTTGTCAGAGATCATAGGGTTTCATAGCAATCAAATTTCAAATAAAGGTAACATTAAATACTTTTTCCCCTACAAAACTTATTTTATTTTCAGTAAAATACTTTTACTATTACTGTCAAGTAATATAATGAAGAATGCTTTAGAGTGATGCTAAAGGCCATCAGCATATTTTTCTAAAGCTACTTACCAGTGTAGTAAAAATGTAATGGTAGTATTCTGTCATCATTCCCATTGCTAAACCCTGTAAAGAAAAATTCAGTTCACACATTAACTTTTTTAAAAATTAGGTAACACCGCTTTATTATTTCTACAGTTATTCTTATTGCTGTTTTAATCACACCTATGAGAACAATAGAAAGTTCCCATGAGATAAAAATGTGCATAAAAGTATAGGGCTAGAATTATACTAAAATTAGGCTAAGCAAATCATTCTTAAGCAGTTAGAGCAGATAACTGGCTATTAAAAGAATTAATGAAACGAAACTGTGGATAGAAAGATTCTTATTAGACTGTTTAGTGTTGCAAATATGAAATCAAACAAATCTAATGGAAGATGTGGCATTAATTGCATTTATTCTATAGTTTTTCATTATATAATTAATACTCACTGAAGAAACATAAATTAAAAACAATTGAGTCAAATAAGCTAAAATCTAAATCCCTCTTTACAAAAAAGAAGATATGCATCAAATGTTAGCCCCGAACCAAATTTATTTACATTAATGTCTAATATGAATACCATAGTGTATAAATTCTAGTGTAACTTGTATAATTCAAAAAATACTAACCATTAAATAACTGTTGTTGTTTTTTCTACTTCTTGAAGCTGAACCAACTCTAGCTTCCCATTTTAGGTTTTTCTTAATCACCTCTTTGGTTAATAAATAAGAATTCCACTCTCCTTCATGATGTCATTATCTTAAATAAATTAAATAACTCCAGAGAAGTATTTTAAACCAAGCAAAAATCTGCCTAAACTAGCAGCCAGTTAAAGGTGCAAATAGTGGACCTGATGCACGTCTAATGATTGGAGATGATATCTTGGTGGAGATTAATAACTGAGCAGTGAACATGAACTTGCAGAATGTATTCAAGTAAAGGACAAGCCGCTAGATCACCCACATGTGCTCTGGAAGGCTGGTCCCCATAGGAAGCCTATAGAATCTAAAATGAATCTGTAAATAAACTGTGGATGAAGCACCAGGAGCCAACTAAGAAACTACAATCTTTCAGCCACATGCAAAGTCTGCATTAAGGATAATGAGTCTGACCCCATTTTCTAAAACACATTTCAGTATAAATATTCTATAGCTAAAACAGATCTTCTGAATCAAATGTTCAGATCTTCTGAATCAAATGTCCATCAAATGTTTTAGGAAAAGGCAAGTTTGAAGCCTGACAATGATTTAAATTAGATTATATATAATTATAATTATATACACAAGGAGCAATAAATACTTGTTTTCAGGGCTACTTTATTATTTGTACATATTTTTGTTTACTTATTTTGCACATGGGTACCTTGAAAATCCTCACTTGTCAAAAAAAAAAAAAGATAGTTCAGCAGTGAAAAACCTTTTATATGTACAAAGGACAGCTATAAAACAAGGGCACCAGTCAGCTCTGATCCTTATAAAGCACCTATTTGTTTTTGCTGACATGGGAACTATCAAAAGCTACAGTTGTTGTTCATTTACAGCATATTGGTATATTATAAATAATGCAGCTTGGCTGATGGATTAACTTATTGTTCTGGTTGCTTGGTTGCCAGTGGGGTTTTTTGTTTTTTTTAAGCTAGCTTCACTCTAGTAAATATTTTGGAACCCAAAATTTTAATGCAGGTGAAAAATTAACTGGAGTCAGCAATTTCAAGTTTATTTTTTTAGGCCATGAAACTTGATTCTAACTTTTTCTTGGTGAGTAAAAAAGTTTTCATCCTAACAAGAAATATTGCTCATGCAGAGACTCCTATCATGGGGCCCATTTTTTTTATCATGAAAGAAAGTTTCTTTTATCTCTCCCCAGAAAAGTTGTCTCATAGACAGGACAGGTGGTACAAAAATATAATAAAGTAAAAGAATTAGAAACAAAGTTGATATCTTGAACACAAGGGGGACTGCCATAATCATTCTCAAGCAGCTGAACTGTGGTTCTCAGAGATATAAATGTTGTCTGCCTCTCTGGTTGCAAAAATTATACCAAAGCATCCTCAAAGTTTAGCCGTGGCATAAGTGCAATTGTCATAACTGCCTGAGATAATGCTCATTTTGCAAACTTGTGGAGCAGGGTGTTGTAGAACATGGCACTTTGTCTGCATGTGGAAAACTCTATGATTTTGGCTGCTGACTCTTAAGAACTCATGATCTGTCCTGGTTATTTAAAGTTGGATTTCCATAGCTTTTCTTGTATAGTGGCTGCATTTGTACAACCTGTCTGACGAAAACATGATTTGTTACTTTGAAATGCAACATATGCTGCAGGTTTGGCCACTTGCAGACATCAGCCTTTCCACTTTGCAGTTGTTTAAATAGTTCAAAAGCATCCCCAATCCATCTGAGTTCTTCTAGAACTCTATTATTTGTTATCTAGGCCTATCTAGAGAAACCACAGGGCTCATAAAGATCAAGAGCCCATCACCAAGTTTATTTATGAGCATTTCGCCAATGAAGACTCAACAGTACATACATGCTCCTTCCCCTCCTTATGCAACTAAAACATTTAGCAATCCCTTACAGGGATTTCTTTGCCTCTCATGGTTGGCACGCCAGCATTGTGACTCATTTGGCCATTCATGCTAATAAACAACTGTGGCACAATAATCAAACCTGGGAGACAAGGTGATGAGTTGGGTTTTTTTCTAAGAGAATCCTTAAACAGAACTTAACATGTAAAGAACACGTGCATAACTTTTAAAATGGAAATCTCACAGAAACAAAAGGGAAATAGTTACTGTAAATGTCTTATAAATGCAAGCTTCCAGTTTAGATGCTATTTGCTTATTGGGGCTCATATTCTACCAGATTATAACTGGATTTTTAAAGTAAACCCCTTAATTTATGATTCATTGTATTACATGAACTCCAGGAATCAGGTTAAGTCAATAAAATGCTTTAATTGACCATGTTTTGTGTTATATAAACAAAGTTTGTTTTAGTAAACCTCAAACCTGGGATTATAATCTTTCAAAATCTATTTTTTACTAGTTTTATGAATGGAATCACATTCAAAATACAGGATCAAGCCAGATACATATTTCTAAGCATGTGACTCCAACCAAAACTGTTTTCTTAATATCAGTTCATTCAATACATTTCTGATTATCTTTGCTTTCTTCATTTTAGCAGCCCAGTTTAGCGAGAAGGTGGAAGGAGAGAATAAATGAAGAACTGACACTATTCCATATTTATTTATGTGAGAATAAATGAAGAATTGACACTATTCCATATTTATTTATGTGAAGATTTATAAGAAGATCCCCATCTACTCCTCACTCTTCTCAAGTTGTAGCAAAGTTAATCAAAAACATGGTATGGCCTTGAATAGGCTAAATAATCTGTATCATTTCTGTATGCAGGATTTAGAAAACATTATTATTTGTTTGTATAAATGTACACACTCACTCAGTTTCTTAGATACCATGCAGTTTATGAATTTAAAATAGCATATTAAATTCACCAAGAGTGCTGGTTCATTGCTTGGACTAATTATAAATCATCAGGTATTTTTTAATTGGGATTTTGTAACATAGTCACAGCAGTTTCTTTTCTTTTGAAATAATTATCCCTTTTACCCACATTAGTCTCTCTAATACAAATAGTCCTCAAATTACAGCAATTCCTTTAATGACTGTTCAAAGTTACAATGGCACTGAAAAAGGGACTTATGACCATTTTCACATTTCTAACTGTTGCACCATCCCCAATGTCACATAATCAAGATTCAGATATTGGCAACTGACTCATATTTATGACATTTGCATTGTCCCATGGTCATGTGATCCTTTTTGTGACTTTTTAACAAGCAAAGTCAATGGGGAAACAAAATTCACTTAACAACCATGTTACTAACTTAATAACTGCAGTGATTCACTTAACAAATGTGACACAAAAGTAAAATGGGACAAAGCTCACTTAACAAATGTCTCACTTAGTAACATAAATCTTGGGTTCAATTGTGATTGTCAGTGCAGGACTATCTGCACTTTGAGAGATTACTGAATTTACACTGAGAACTGGAATTAAAATGCAATGTTTTATGTAAATCAAAATACATCTGAACAGATGACAAAATCGACACATCCATGGTATCACAGTTTTTATTTTTTAGTCCCTCTGAACCAAATTGAAAACCACTTGTGTTCTCTTCACTTCTGTGGAATTAAAATGCTGAGAACCAGGAATAAAAATCACTGCTTTGTTTTGAGCTGCCAGAGATTCTAGAATATTAAAAAAAAAAAAAAACCCTTATTCCCACTGTAAACCAGAGAAAGAATTATAAATACCATGGATGAGGGGTTCATTTTGTGATGATGAAAAAAAAAAGAGAGGAAACTGACAGAGATTAAATAATTTCACTCTTAGTCATTTTGTTATGAAGAAAAAAATGGAAACTTTTCAAGCTAGAATTTCCCTGATTTTCAAGCCAGGATCTGTTAAGGGAGATGAATTCAAGCACACAGAACAGATGAGACGAAATGTCTCCAAAGAAGAAACTATGTGCTACCAAGTTCCACAGAATTACAACATTTCTTGATGAAATCCATTTACAGCAGTTCCTCTTGTACTGTATGTGAATGTTAAGTAACATCAGTTAAACTGCCAAAGAGGTACTACAGCATGTCATCACAGAGGCAAGAAGGTCGCTGTGAAGTAGGACCTGTGAAGGTTCTTTGGGGGATGCAAAGTAGATCACTCATCTCAGCACAGAAGAAATTGAATGATGGCACTTGAGATAATATGTAAAATTAAATAATCACAGTGCATTAATAATTGGAAATGAAATGGACAAACTTGTACCTTGAAGTAAATCAGCCAGCTTTTTATAATATTTATGATAGTAAATAATCTATTTTCTTTGCATATTAAGCTTAGAAAAGGACTAGTTCAAAAATGAGTTTTCTGTATTTTCAATTGGTTTGTCTGTTTCGAGAGCCTTCTTCAATTGTTCTTTTAAAAAAGTATTGAAAATATCTCATATCCTGATGCTCTATCTGAATTCTCCTGGTTTCCCTCATCTTCTCACCTTCACATGGGACATCTAAGAAAGATCACATTTGATTGAACTTGACTTTAGCTCTTTTTTCCAGTCTGGTACTCTGGGACATATTATTTATGCTAACTTTACATCTCTTCCTAAAGACTGAAAAACAAGAGACAGGAGTTATGGAAGAATTTGAGGGTGGAGTCCCTGTATATGATTCTTTCCTCTATGTTCTTTAAATCTTTCAAGTCCATTAAGAATAACAGAACCATGCTTTCATGTAGCTGTAGCTTATAGATCAATATCACACTGACTTCAACATGTCTATTGTATCTGCAAAAGGGTAAAGGGAGGGGAAAAGGTATGCTTACCTGTTTTAAAATACCTGCTGCCATCTCATGACTGCAGTCAAAGATGACATGGAATTCTTTGCCTCTTTTCATCTCCTTGAGCAAGGGCTTGGCATCCTTGGTGTCAGAGGGTAATTGGCGGATTTTTAGCCGCAAATTGTACCTTGATGGAGCCTTAATAAGTTCTTGCAATCGAATGAGACCTTTGTTCAGAGAAATAAGATAAGACAAAGGGTTTCAGAAGATACATTATAGAAAGAACAAAGGGAAGCTATCAAAATGTTAATAAACTGACACAAGAGCTTTTAGCTTATCATCACTGATGTACTTTTAAAATGTGTTTTCTTTTTATTTACTCACCATTAGTTAAGGTATGTACATAAACCAACATTTGAAAATGGTATATGAGCACTTCCTTGCCTCAATGGTATATGAGCCTCTCCCTTTCCTTCTTTGCTAATATCGAATGAAAATAAGGAGCTAAGTTTACCCCATGAAACAAATCTTTCTTATCTGAGAATTATGGTAATGTTCTACCTCATAATATGTAGTGGTACATTAATTGATTAAACCAAGATGTTTCACTAATAGTTTGTAATCACCCTATTTTAAAAGTCTTGCATACAGATTTCCTTCGTTAGACTCTGCATGGACTGTCCTCAGATCATCTACATCAATGTTCTGAAAGTATTTAGCCTCCTTAATCATATAATTAGGAGTGCTTCATTCATTGAAATAATTCAGTTATTAAGTTACAGACCACAAAAATTAAAGCTGCCATATTAGAGATTTTACCAGGGGCACTGACTGCATCAAGGAAAAGATTCTAGGTTTTCAACCTGGAAAAAAGTAAAGCACTTACATATTGCAGTAGAATATTGTCTTAAAAGGCCATCCCATCCAACTCCTCCCCAAAAATAAATGTATACAAAATCAGTGTTACAGAATAAGAGTCAGTCTAATATGGTAATAGAAAGCAGAATTTTAAGATTAGAAAAAATTGAAAAGGTGAAAAAACAAATTTTTAATGGATGTATAGCCTGTTTTAATCTAAATGGATATTTAGCTAAGAGTTAAAACTATATTTTCATACTCATATTCAACACAGATTCAGCTGTCTAAAATGTATTCTCATCTGCAATAGGTAATACCTTGCAATATAAATCCAGGGTGGATTGATATTATAAATTATGGGTATTCATTCAGGTTATTTGATATATTAACTGGGTGAAAGTTTCCCTTGATACCAGCCAAATGCCAAGGACCAAATATGACCCTGAACATAGCACAGTTACACAATTTTATGCAAATGGATACTTAGAATTAATTTTGGGGATTCAGACATAGTGGAATAAGAACTGGATGAACATGACTTTCTTTAAAAATGATAAATGTATTTTCTACATACTCTATAGCTTTGGTGATGTTTATCAAATGTTTATATCAATCATAGACCTCTTGAATTTTAAATATTTATTTATTACCTGGTGATCCAATCTAAAAAAAAGCAACTCTGAGTGACTTACAATTTGTAGGAATGTAACAATAACCCCTGAAAAACCATAAAAATATCCAAAAAATATCCAAACCCATTTTTTACCATTTAGGAAAATAAGTAAATAATCTGTTTAAGCACTGTGAACTGTTCTTAGCTCACTATTACACAAAATGAGAAGTAACATTGTTATCCTTAGTTGGTCAGCATTTTGCTATAAATTTCTTGATAAACAAGACCACAGAAAAGCTAAGAAAACTATTAATATTGGACTACAGAAAAACTGATTACCTGGAAGCACCTTAGCATGTTTATAGTAAGGCAGAGTTACCTGGCTTAGTTCCAGCAAAACCCTTTTAGCATTTATTTATTTATTATTTATTTATTATTTTATTATTTATTTATTTATTTATTATTTATTTATTATTAGTATTTATTAGCTCTTCATACATGTCATTTTCTTTTTAAAAAATCAACACATACAGGTGAAACTCAAAAAATTAGAATATCGTGCAAAAGTTCATTTATTTCAGTAATGCAACTTAAAAAGTGGAACTAATATATGAGATAGACTCATTAAATCCAAAGCAAGGTAGTTCAAGCCATGATTTGTCATAATTGTGATGATTATGGCTTACAGCTCATGAAAACCCCAAATCCACAATCTCAGAAAATTAGAATATTACACGCAATCAATAAAACAAGGATTGTACATAGAACAATATCGGACCTCTGAAAAGTATGAGCATGCATATGTACTCAGTACTTGGTTTGGGCCCCTTCTGCAGCAATTACTTCCATGTGGCATGTCATGGAAGGTATCAGCCTGTGGCACTGCTGAGGTGTTATGGAAAACCAGGATGCTTCAATAGAGGCCTTCAGCTCTTTGGCATTGTTTGGTCTCATGTCTCTCATCTTTCTCTTGGCAATCACCCATAGATTCTCTATAGGGTTCAGGTCAGGCAAGTTTTCTGGCCAATCAAGCACAGTAATCCCATGGTCATTGAACCAGGTTTTGGTGCTTTTGGCAGTGTGGGCAAGTGCCAAGAGCTGCTGGAAAATGAAGTCAGCGTCCCCATAAAGCTTGTCTGCAGAAGAAAGCATGAAGTGCTCCAAAATATCCTGCTAGACAGCTGCATTGACCCTGGACTTAATGAAGGACAGTGGACCAACACCAGCAGATGACATGGCTCCCCAAATGAATACAGACTGTGGAAACTTCACACTGGACTTCAAGCATCTTGCAGCATGTGCCTCTCCATTCTTCCTCCAGACTCTGGGTCCTTGGTTTCCAAATGAGATGCAAAAGTTGCTCTCATCAGAAAAGAGGACTTTGGGACTTCCAGTTTGAGTTTCTTTGGTGATAGACTGAAATCTGTGATCATGTGTGGTTTTGATCTGTGCTTGCCACTAGAGCGCCTTGAGCCAGTTGGTTTCAGGGCTAAGCCACCCCGTAGAGGTGGTGAAGAGGGGGGAGACTGCCAGCAGGGTCAAGGAGAGCCACATCTCTTCTCCCCAGCTGGCCATTACTCCCTTTCCCGAAGGCTATTGCAGCGGTGGTCAGAAATGACCTCAAAGAAGAACTCGACTGGAAAAGAATGTGCAGGAGGAAGATAAGAAGAGAAAGTTTTGGCTGACTGGGTTGAACTGAAAAAGCAACAACATAAGGTATCCTGGAATTTGAACTATAAAGAATAACATTTCTCCCAAAGAAGATTTTGAAGTGGCGAATGAGAGAGGAGAGGGAAAGGATTTGGGTTTTTTTTTCTTTCCTTTCCCATATTGACAACTAAGAGATTTAAGTAAGAAACTAACAAAAATCCACTTTGACGTTAACAGGCATTTAAGCTGAAAATAAAAAGTCAAAGGGGTAATAAATATTTCTGGATTTTCAAAAAAAATTAAAAGAAATAAAGGAGAGAAAAGGAAAAAACAAAAGGGTGGGATCTGGAAAAATGGAGGATAACACCTGGAAGTGAAGAAATTAACAGTGAAACTTTAGTAAGATTCCTAAAAGTTAAATTCTAACTGAAATTTGTAACAAGATAGAACCCAGGGAAGAGAAAGTGGAAAAAGGAAGGAAGAAGAAACAGCTTTGGATTATTTGGATTACTTGGTGATTTTTGGATTTTTGGCTATTGGATCTAAGGGACTAAAATCAATCGGGTAGTTGTTTAAAGGTTTTTAAAATGATATCACTCTTGGAAGAACTGAAAATGGAACTTAAAAAACAGAAAGAAGATGCACAAGAAGGAAGAGGTATTTTTGGCTTTGTATTTCAATTTTTAGAAATGGAGATCCTGAACCATGAGAAATAACAAGAAATGCCTGTAGAACAAGAAGGGTGGGACAAAGAAGAAGCCATCTTCAATGACCAAGTAATTCTATGTGGGTAAAAGAAAGGAAAGGGGGGAAAGAGAGTGAAAAATTTAAGATCTGAAAAAAATAACCAAAAAAAAAATAGTTTGAAAGTAATTACAACATTATGAGGAAACAGAAGAGAGGATTACAGAAGAGAGAATCAGAATTAGAGAGACAAGGGGTCAAAAAGTGGAGGGAGAAGAAGAGGGGGAAGAGGGAAAAGGAAAGAAATTATAAAGGACAGAAACAGGATATTGAATAACAGGGAAAATATACAAGGATTAAAGGTATAAGCCACAGAGGTAATGGGTGAAAACTTAATTGAAAGAGGGATTCTGCAAGGGTACATAAGATAGTATTGTTATATTAGTAATAGAAATGAATTTCAAAAATATGAAATAAGTGTGATTAAAATGATAGATTAAATAGTCATTGTAATGGAATGTTTGTTAATAAATAAATGAAATAAAGAGAATGAGAGAATGAGAGAATGAAATTATGAAAGGAGGGGAACATTTTAATTATTATTAATGAGCTATAAAAATTTAAAGGAAGAGGAATATAAAAGAAATATGGAAAAAATATGGAAATATTATAAGTGTTCCTAAAGAAGTATGATATCCTATTGAAAAAAAATGTTAAAGATGCTAAAGCTTATAACTAACATTAGTGATAGAGGTGAATTATAATAGAATAAGTATTTTATTTATTATTGTTATATATATACTTTTTCTTTAAGAATTTAGTATGTACTTTAAGAATATACCAAGCAGAATTTATGGAAGTAAATATAACTGGAAGTTATGTGTTATATTGAGTGTTATAATTGTAAAGGCATAAATTGAAGTTTAAATAAGAGTTGAATGGATAAAATTAAAAAAAAATAAAGATGTCATACTCCAATTAGTAACTAGAGGGGAAAATTTTGTTTAATAAGAAAAGAAAATATGAAATTGAAACAGGACAGACAAAAGTATAAATATAATGATTAGAAAGATTGAAACTTAGAAAAAGATACATATAATTGAATTTAGAAAGGAATGAGATAATTAAAAGCAAGGCTGAGAAAATTAAGGGAAGGGAAAAATTATTGAGAAAATGTTAAAATAATAATAAGATATGGAATAGAACACAAAGACGAATATGAAATTGAGTTTGTGTCTGTATGGAGAAGTGATAACCTGGGACCATGCTATTCTCAAAAAAAGATATTTTATTTGTATTATGTATTATGAAAACCCAAATAAAATTTTTACAGAAAAGAAAAAAGAAAAGAGGACTTTGGACCACTGAGCAACAGGCCAGCTCTGTTTTTCTTTAGCCCAGGTAAGATGCTTCTGACATTGTTGTTCAGGAGCGGCTTGAAAAGAGGAATATGACCTCTGAAGTCCATGTCAAGGATCCATCTGTATGTGGTGGCTCTTGATGCATTGACTCCAGCCTCAATCCACTCCTTGTGAAACTCCCCAACATTTTTGAATGGCCTTTTCCTGACAAACCTCTCCAGGCTACAGTCATCCCTGCTGCTTGTGCACCTTTTCCTTCCACACTTTTCCCTTCCACATAATTTTCTAGTAATGTATGATACAGCACTTTGGGAACATCCACCTTCTTTTGCAATTACCTTTTGAGGCTTTCCCTCCTTATGGAGGGTGTCAGTGATGATTTTCTGCACAACTGTCAGGTCAGCAGTCTTTCCCATGATTGTGATTCCTACTGAACCAGACTGAGAGACCATTTAAAGGCTCAGGAACCCTTTGCAGGTGTTATGGCTTAATGAGCTGATTAGAGTGGAACACTTTGAGCCTAGAATATTGAACCTTTTCACAATATTCTAATTTTCTGAGATTGTGGATTTGGGGTTTTCATGAGCTGTAAGCCATAATCATCTCAATTATGACACATCACGGCTTGAACTATCTTGCTTTGCATGTAATGAGTCTGTCTCATATAGTAAGTTGCATTACTGAAATTAATGAACTTTTGCATAATATTCTATTTTTTTGAGTTTCACCTGGGGTCATAATGCATTTCCTGCAGACCAACTTCCTGATTATAGCTATAATTACCAGTAGCCCTTGACTTACAGCTAGCGATTTAAAAATTTTTTGAAGTTATGATAGCTTTAGAATGGGTAAACCAGTTCTGGCCAATACCCATTCAGGAGATTGGATTTGGATTTACAACTGTGTGATTTGCTTAATGACCACTGTAAAAACAGTTGTAATATTGGGTCAGGTTGTGTTGGTGCCTCAATTTACAATTGTCATAATTTACAACTGTAAATCTGGCCCAATTATGGTTGTAAATCAAAGACTACCAGAAGTGTAAGAACCAGAAGACTCATCAAGTGACCATTCCAGTTAACCCCAACCTAATCTCCCAGTTCAGTTCAAATAATTCCTTTTTCCTTCAGATACTTGCGAATTTAAAGTTAATCCTTGCAGAAGAAAAACTGAATTTGCATAGACTTTTAAGTGAGACATCAATACAACTGACATGGAATTCAGCAAACAGATATTTATGAAAAACTTTCAGTCTGGCAAATAGATTTCCTAAAAGCCAGTTTCCATAATCCTTGAACAAGGTTTATTTTTAAAAAAAAAAACTATTCAAAATAATTCAGAAAAATGATGCCAGTAAAGTCCATTTTATGTCAGCAAACATGAGCCACTCCCCAGAATGTCTGATAATCACCTATGAGAGCTTGGTTCCAATTCACTTCAGAAGTTTAAAACTGTGAAATTAAATTAATCTAACAATATATCATATAGAACAAAATAGGAATAAAATAATAAGCATAATCTTGTCTCAATATACAAACTAGGCAAGCAGAATTGTAAATTACCATTGTTTTGCTGCTAGATTACTTCTTCCATTATGTCTGCTATCTTTTCTGCTAAGATGTTTAATGCAAAGGAGAGTGAAGAGGAAGAAGAAATAAATCAACCTATCACTAATTGATTATCAACTGTGGGCTAAAAATTCATCCATAGAAATTTACACTTATACCCATTAAAAAATTTTAAAAATTTTTAACAACCAGTTCTGTGGGTGTGGCTTAGGTGATGAGTGTGGCTTAGGTGGTGGGCATGGCTTAAGTGGTGGGCGTGGCTGGTGGTCATGTGACTGGGTGGACATGGCTTGGTGGTCATGTTATTGGCTAGGTGTGGCCAATTCAATATCACTCACATCGAGGCACGCATCTCCTCGCCTGGCCTCTCATGACTGTGGAGATGCTGCAACAGTTGTAAGTGTGAAAAATCACTTTTTTCAGTAACTCTGAATGGTCACTCCACACAAGCAAAGTACCAGGAAAGGAGGGGAAAAAAACTCCTGCCAAGAACATAATAAGGGTCAACTGAGAGGCAGTTTCTGTAAGCAACACCAGAATGTTTCCTTCCTGCCTTCCTTACAGGGTTAGGCCAGTAGTTTCTTCTAACAACCAGATCTCCAAATTGCTTAGAATGTTAACAACCGATTCTAGCGAATCGGTGCAAACTGGTAGAATCCCACCCCTGCTTATACCCCATCATTGGAAGGTGATGCATTAACGGTTCACAAATGAGTACATGAATCAATTATCAATGAAGTTAGAATGCTTCATTGAAATCTGTTTAAAGAACTTAATTTCTAAAAATTCAGTAAAGTTTTCTAAGAGCCTCTTGGAAAAAAATTTAATAGCACTATACCAACCATGGAATGCTTGAATTCTTCAAAGCTATAAGAGAAGACGAAGAATAACAGACAAGAAGAAAGGAAGAAGCACTAGAATAGGTAGGAATTAAGGATGCTGCATTCTGTTGTATTATTCCATTAGGCAACTTGCTCAATGTTGTATAAAGTGACTGACACTGTTCTCTAGGATTTCAGATATGAAACTATTCCAGCCCTGTAAACATTGGGAATTGAAACTGACACCTTACTCATGCAAAGCGAAAATCTCACTGCTTAATAAAATATATCCTGGCCAATAAATGTGTCTATTATTAGTATTGCAGGCTAAGATACAGGATTTAGAACTTGAGCAAACTTAGCATGCTAATAAGTTTAAAAGGAAGCTGCACCAATAAATGATAAGACGGAACATTTCTTTCTACTGGAGGAAAAAAGGCAGGTTTCATATTATGCACTAAGCCTTTTTTTAAAAAGTATGGGTGATTGAGTATACCATAGCAACATGGTTCATGCATACAATATTAAGCACTGAGTTAAGGGTTGGTTCATACATTGCACTCACAAAGGTAAACAACATTATAATTCAAGACAATGGTCCTAGAGTATTCTACAGGAATTTTCATCATCAATCTGTAATGTCCTGGATTTTATAATCAAGAAGGAAACCAAAGATCAAACCTGTTATGAACTAATAAAACGCTTAAATAAAGTTTTATCAAACCTTTGGAAAATAGCAGGGTTCTAATCCTGCACTTCTGATTGGCTGATAATAGCGATATTGGTTTGGTCCGTTCAGGAGAATCTGATTGGCTGTTAACGAGCCACTCTCATTGGTCAAAGGGGTTAACACTCCACGTTTCTCATTGGTTACTAGATCAGCAGCTTGCCTATAAAAGGGCTGCTGCTGCCCTAGGGTTTTGCTCTGTTCAGAATGATTAATAAAGAGTTGAAGTTCACTGTTCACCGTCTCATCTCCGTTCCTTGCGCCCATGCACAGAACTTAACACTGGCGACGAAGGTGGGATGCGGAGATGTCAGAGCTGACTGAACACTACAGAGCACCAAACAGAGCACATGGCTGAAGGCACATCAATGGCAGAAACCATGACCGGTAGCACCATACCACCCGCTCCATCCAACCCGGCACATGAGACTGGGACTCATACAGGGACCGGTTACAGATGTTTCTGGAGACCAACAACTTGAAGGATGCCACTACTGGAAAAAAGCGAGCGGTATTCCTGACTCACTGCAGACCTGCCATTTTTAAGATGGCTAAGGCACTGGCGAAACTGGCTGAGGTGAAATCCATGGACTGGGACGTCCTCAAGCCCCTCCTATGGGCCCAATATGCACCTATTGTACCAACGCTTGTACGAAGGCATGAATTTTACCAGAGAGACCAGTGGAAAGGAGAAAGCGTTGCAGATTTCATCGCGGATCTCCGGAACCTGGGAGGTCTCTGCGGGTTCGCTGACCTTGAAGAAGCTCTAAGAAACCGAATAGTTCTGGGTTTAGATGCACCTCACGTGCAAAGTAAGCTGATGGCGAAAGGTGACATCAGTCTTGCAGATACCATCGCTGACGCTACTGCAGCAGAAGCAACCAGGAAGTCGGCTGCCCAAATGCGCCACACCAACGCCCTGCTCTGCCAACTCGCCTAGAGGGACATACAATGGCAACCCACCACGAGGACCTCGAATCGTCATCAGAAAGTGATGAGAAGAGGTCAACCGGCTCCAGTCTGAACGAGACCAACGCCACTAGCGTAATCAGAGACTGCAGCATCAATGCGCAGGTTGTGGGGCAAACCACCCATGATCAGACTGCAAATTCCTCGACGTACTCTGCCATGTCTGTGGGAAGAGAGGCCACATCGGAAAGGTCTGTAGAAGGAAGCAAGGATCCAGCCCATTTCAGAGGGGGACCAACTACCGCCAAACCACAGGAAATCACCAATGGAACAACCACTCCTACAGAAATAAACCACTAGCCAATTCAATGAAATGAGAAGAGGCACACCAAACCATTACAATTGGTCACGCCTCATCATTAGATGCAAAGAAGATCCGAGTGAAGGTCACCATCGAAAACCAGCCCTGCGTGATGGAAGTCGATTCAGGATCATCCCTCTCGATGGTTTCCTGGAAGACCCTTAAACAATTAATCCCTGCCGTCCAGTGGCAAGACCTCAGAACCCAAAGAATCATACTCAAGGATTATCAGGGAAACTGAATTCCGGTTGTTGGATCCAGCCTAGTCCAGGTCTCATTCAAGAATCGTACTGCATCTTTACCATTGACCATCGTCGACCGTGATCGGCCTAGTTTGTTAGGCCTTCAATGGTTCGCTCCATTTGGGATCGAGGTAGCCGGCATTCACCAAACCAGCAGCGACGACTGGGAGGAGGCCCTCGTCCAGGAATTCCAGGACGTCTTTGCACGAGTACAAGCGAGTACAAGGGGACCCCGGTATCATTTAACCTTAACCCTGAAGTAGCCCCCATCCGCCTTTAGCCTCGTCGAGTACCTTTTGTCCTTAAACCAAAGATTGTCGAGCAACTTGATAAATTAATAGCCCAGGGTGTTTTAGAACCAACAGACCACGCTCCTTGGGAAACCCCAGTCGTAACACCCATCAAACCGGATGGATCGTTAAGGATTTGTGGGGACTACCGGGCCACCCTTAATTATGCCCTTCAACAGAACGCTTACCCGGTGCTGGTGGTACAACACCTCCTCTATTCCCTGGGGGGCGGAAAAGTCTTCGCTAAATTGGATTTAGCACAGGCATACCAACAACTGCCTGTAGATTAAAAAACAGCAGAGGCACAAACGATCGTTACGCACCGAGGCGCTTTTAAGTGCAACTGACTCCAATTTGGAGTGAGCATAGCCCCAGGGATTTTTCAGAGTTTGATGGAGAGACTCTTACAGGGGATCAAGGGGGTCGTACCATACTTTGATGATGTTTTAATTGCTGCCCCGAATAGAAAAATACTAAAGGAGCATCTTAAACTGGTTCTCCAGAAATTTAAAGACTCCGGCCTTAAGGTTAAAAAAAATAAATGTCAACTGTGTCCAGATAAAGTAGTTCCTGGGGTACCTAATCGATAAACAAAGCATTCACCCCACCAATAGCAAGCGAAGAGCAATCAAGAATGCCCCAAGACCCAGAAATAAGATTGATCTCCAAGTTTTCCTGGGGCTCATTAATTTTTATAACATCTTCCTGCCCCACAAAGCAACCATAGCTGAGCCCCTACATAGGCTTCTCGACAAAAAGCAACCTGGGTCTGGGGGCACCGAGAGGAACACGCGTTCCGACAAGTGAAAAACCTATAAACTTCAGATGCTGTTTTAATGCAGTATAACGAGATTTTGCCTTTAACAATTACATGTGACGTGTCACAATTTGGAGTAGGAGCCATTTTGAGCCATGTGTTACCAAATGGCAGTGAAGCCCCTATTGCCTATTTTTCAAGGACCCTATCAAAGGCTGAACGTAACTATAGTCAAATCGATAAAGAAGCTCTTGCTGTTGTATCTGCTGTGAAACGGTTTCATGAATATGTATATGGAAGAGTTTTTACTATTGTTACCGACCACAAACCTTTGCTGGGGATTATAGCGGGAGACAAACCAACCCCCTATATATTATCACCTAGAATGACTCGCTGATCGGAGTTTGTGGCTGCATACAATTATAGGCTGCAACACCACCCGGGGAAAGCCATTCCCCACGCTGATGCGCTGAGCCGTGCACCACTTCCAGAAACCGTCGACGACCCAGCTCCAACCCTTACAACACTCCAGATTGAAACGCTACAGTCACCGCCGCTAACAGCTAGAGATATCGCGATCAAAACAAAACGCGATCCTATCTTAACGCGAGTTCTTAGCTGGGTCGAATGGGGATGGCCAGTATATCAAACCCCTGACGACTTCACCCCCTTCAAGAATCGGCAAACATAACTTTTTTCGCAAAAAGACTGCATCCTATGGGGGGATAGAGTCGTCGTCCCAGAGCGGTTACAATGAGCAGTCTTAAAGACACTGCATGAGGGTCACCCCAGCATCGTGCATATGAAAGCGCTTGCACAAAGCTACGCGTGGTGGCCGGGCATCGACAAACAGATCGAAGCCTGGGTAAAGACTTGTTTAAAGTGCCAGGAAGTTAGCAATGCCCCACCTAAAGCAACCCCAATAGAATGGGAAACAACCTGGGGACCGTGGTCCCGCATCCACATTGATTTTGCGGGACCTACTAAGGGACATATGTTCCTATTAACAGTGGATGCCTATTCAAGCTGGCTCGAGATCCATGAAATGAAGAGTACTACAACCGAATCCGTCATCCAGAAGTTGAACAGGTTATTCACGATGCATGGACTGCCAGACGTTCTGGTATCCGACAACGGACCCCAGTTTACCGCTCCACCCTTTGAACAATACTTAGCGAACCGGGGTATTCGCCAAGCGCTAACTTTGCCAGCGCACCCTGCGGCTAACGGAAGAGCCGAGTGCATGGTACAATTTGTTAAAAAAAAACCTCTACAAAATGGGCTATGGGGACATTGAAGATAAGATAAACAGAATACTCCTTCTCCAACACATCACTCCGCACAGCGTCACCAACAAGATTCCAGCTGAACTATTGATGGGATGCAAACTCTGTTTCCACCTCAACCGGCTTCACCTGTCTTATGAGCCAGAGAAACCCTGTGGATCTAGTGGAAAATGCCGCGAGTTCAAGATAGATGACTTAGTTTTCACCAGAAACCTTTCTGGCGAACCGTTGTGGGTCGAGGCAACTGTAATTCAAGCCACTGGACCCAGGTCGTACCGGGTGAAAACTTGCGATGGAAAAATATGGAAACACCATATAGATCAGCTTCGCTCAAGGCTACAACCTAGTTTCCGCAACTCTGGTAACTCCCAAACTGAGGGGGGAGGGGATGTCGAAGAAACTGAATTCAAGATGGCAGAAAGCAGGAACGAAAGAAGTCAGCAATCGGGCGTAACGAATGAAGAAGAATCAGGGAAGGGCGTGTCCTCGCCACAGAGGAACACCTCAACAGAGGCAAGCCCGCAAAGGCCAGAGGACAATAACGAGAACATTAGCGGCACCGAGTCATCCAATGAGGAACCACCGGCATCCGACTTGCCCAAAAACGTCCCGCCGAAACAGGGTTACAGACAGGAAACGGTGGGACAGCGTAAATCCAATAGACAGTCAAAACAACCTTCATACCTCAGAGATTATGTCACCGCACCCCCTAAATGGAACCCGGGGGGAAGGGGTGTTATGAACTAATAAAACGCTTAAATAAAGTTTTATCAAACCTTTAGAAAATAGCAGGGTTCTGCAACTTCCAGTTTGTCGGTTTCGCCAGCGGCAGGGTTTCGCAGTCCTGTGCAATCCCTGCCATGCTAGCCGTTTTGGTGCCTCTGATCCGGACGGGTTTGGAGGCTAAGGCTGCCTTGAAGAGGCAGCTGAAGATAGGGGGAGCTGGTGAGGGGTTTGGGGATGTTGCAGACCCCCTCCCCAGCTGGCAAAACCCCCTTTTCTCAAGGCGGTCGAGCGGCAATCTGTAATGGCCGCCACAAAGAAGCCGGCAGCTGGGTAAGAGTGAGCAGGAGGAAGAGGGGAGAAAGTTTACAAGAGAAAGTTTTTTGGCTGATCCAGGACTTTAAGAGGCATTTAATCCTGAGAACTATGACTTTTTGAAAAATACTTTGTTTCCAGAGAAGGATTTCAAGCGGCAAAGTTGAGGTGCTGAAAGGAAAGTTTACTCTCCTTCCCTATGGAATCAACAAATGGCCATTGAGAAACCTGTTGTTTTTTATAAAAGGTAAAAACTTGGCTTCTTGTTATACGTGGGAAGGGAGAGGACAAAAAAAAAGTATTAAGATCTTGCTGGAGGAGATGCCTTGAAGATCTTGAGACTAGAAATTGATTGTAACAAGGCTGTAAAATACAGATTGGGCTTTTTTTCTTTTCCCTTTTACTGATACCACCCCAGGAAGAGAAAGCGAGAACTTTGTGCGTTGTTTGGACTGATTGATGTCTCTGGGACTTTGAGGAATTGTTTTAACTTTTGAAACATTTTGGTTGCTCTAAAAACAAAGAATGGCTTTATTTGATGATGAACTTAGAAAGGAATATCAAGAAAGTAAGGACTCTGTGAAAGAAGCTTTCCTTTCTTTAGAAATGGCACTTGCTATTTTTCAGCAAACACAACAACAGATGGAGGAAATAGAAGGAGAAGAAAAAGAAGAAGAAGAAGATGCCATCTTCAGTGAATCTAAAAAATTAATTAAGAGAGAAAGGAGAAAGGAAGGAAAATGAAGGACTTAAGACTTAAAAAAAACACTTAAGAAAGGAAAAAATAAGATGCAAAACCAACTTAATGTTACTGAGCAAAAGGAGAAAGGATTACAACAGAGAGGGAAAGCTAAAAAGGCGGAAGTTAGTAGAGGCGGGGGGTAAAAAGGCCAGGGGGGATAAGAAAGGAAGGAAAAAGGGAGGGAAAAGTCACAAAGGTAAGAAACAAGATGGGAAAAAAGGATTTTTTTTTAGGGATGAAGGGTAAGGTATAATTTTTTTAAGAAGATTCTGCAAGGTACATAAGATGGTACTATGTATTAGAAAAAGAAAACTAGAATGTTATAAGAATTAATAAAAGATTAAAATATTGAAATGTTTAGTAATGACAGATTTTAAAATTTAATAAAATTGTAGCACTTGTTTTTTGAAATAGACAATTGGAATGTTATAAGATTTAATATTTAGATTTATTATCTAATTATATTAATTATTATGAATTTATTATTTTTTTCTCTTTAAAGGTTAGTAGGTAGAATGTACTAAGCAGAATCAGATTGAGTATCAGGCGTTATTTTAAATATTAATTTAGGGGGAGGATAGAAAGGCATCATACTCTGATCAGTGATTTCAGGAGAAATTATTTTATTTTTCTTACTATCGGGAATGAGATAAATGGATAATTTGGAAAGAATGGACAAAAAATACAAATACAATGATTTAAATTAAAATGAATTAAATAAAATAGAAATAAGAAGAATGAAAAGCAGGGAGAAGTTATATAGAAGTTATAGAATGGTAAATAAAATAGGTAATGGTATATAAGATGAGCACGAATTTAATTGAAGTCCATACAAAGAGAGGTAATTTGGGGCCAAACTACTTTCTTAAAAGAAGTTTTATATTTTTGTGTTTTGTGTATCTATGTTTTGTTTGAGAATTAATAAAACCTCGGAGGAATGTTGGATGAGAATAATGGTAATCAAGTCAGAGAGGAATGAAGATGATGACTATAAATTTGATAAATATAGAAAATAATAATAGCAACAATGAAATTGAATACGAAAAGAGAAATAATGAGAAATTTGTTAAGAGATATCTATATGTTTATATTGAAATGGGGTAAAACAGAATTATGTTGCATAAAATAATATTCTACTTGATTTGTAAAATTAATAATGGAAAGAGGTTTTATGTATTTAATGGTTAATGATGGTCTGTTTGTCTTTAAAATCAATAAAATTTGTTCCAAAAAAGAAAGAAAGAAAGAAAGAAAGAAAGAAAGAAAGAAAGAAAGAAAGAAAGAAAGAAAGAAAGAAAGAAAATAGCAGGGTTCTAATCCTGCACTTCTGATTGGCCAATAATAGCAATATCGGATTGGTCCATTCAGGAGAATCTGATTGGCTGTTAACAAGCCACTCTCATTGGTCAAAGGGGTTAACACTCCATGTTTCTCATTGGTTACTAGATCAGCAGCTTGCCTATAAAAGGGCTGCTGCTGCCCTAGGGTTTTGCTCTGTTCAGAATGATTAATAAAGAGTTGAAGTTCACTGTTCACCGTCTCGTCTCCGTTCCTTGCGCCCATGCACAGAACTTAAAAAAACCCTTAGAAGCAAAGAAAAGCTATTTGTATCTTATAAATTGCTAATAGTGTTCAAACTTTTCAGCCCAGATAGCATTTCTCATTTCCCAGAAAATATGCTCCTTTTAAATCTTCCATCTATTTCTCACCCCCACCCTAGAATAGTAGAAAATAAGTAGATAACAAAAATGTCATCAAGGTTCCTATCTATTTCTTAGGCTCACAGGAAGAATGGGAATTGTAATCATAATGTAGGTATGAATGGTTATTGGTTCGTTTATATTTGAATGTCATCTGTATTAGGTGATCTGAACAAACATAACACTGAGCTAAATTCAAATATGACCAACCATTCAATATAACTTAATTATGCAAATAAGAAAAACTCAGTTTAAAACTGAGAAACAGAGTCTTGGAGAAAAAGACAAGAAATCACATTGTACCTTAATCCAACTTATCTGTGGAAATTATGTTTCATAACTAGAATATCAGAATTGAAAAAGTTCTCTCTTACTCAGTTCATTTGTTTATTAATTCAGTCAACCAGTAGAGCTAAAAATGGTGTTGGAACTTATTAGCATCTTGTACTTTAAAAGCTGCCTGACAATGCACCTTTATCGGCCTGAGTTTTCATTTTCTAATATTATTAATTGCTTGGCAGCTCTATTTTTTTCTCCAGAGGTACATATTTTTTTTAAATAAATAGATAAATAAATACAGGGCTATTAAAAGACTCATAGTCCACAAAAAGAATAAATGGTAAACCTGTAACCAACAGAAAAGATACTCTGTATTTGCACATGTTGTGCTAGTTATGCACATTAATAAGATAAACTCATCAGATAATTGGGGGATAATTGTACAAGTGATAGCATTTTTTTTTTTTAAAGGAATGGGTTAATGAAAACTGAAGTACAAAGCTAAAAGAGCCAGGGTAATTAGAACAAAACAGAATAAATCAGGGTAAGCTAATTGTAAAATAATTCTGGATGTGATTATAGTAGTTTTGTATGAATTCCTCCAGGGAAAGTGATTAAAGAACATCTGATTTTTTTAAAAAATATTATATTTTTATCCTTCCTTTTTTAAATTGCTTCACTCATACACTCATACTATATATGTAATACTCCTGCCTTCTGTTTTTCTCAGATCCACAACCCTGTGAGGTAGGTTGGACTGAGAGAGGATAACTAGCTGAAATTCATCCAGGCAGCTTTTATACCTAAAGCAGGTCTAGAATTTCTAGAATCTAGTCCAGTACCTTCGCTATTACAGCAATCTAGCTCTCAGAAGTTCAGAAAACTGAGTATTAAAATGAACACTAGTAGGAGAAAAAAAAGAGAAGCTTTCAAAAAAGGGACTGTAACAAGGAGACTCTGGAGGTGAGAAATGCTAAAATCACTATGCTATGCTAAAATCACTAAAATCATTAGGTTTTAAAAATCAGACACCCTCCAGCAGCTTTTCTTTCAACATTTCAAAGTTTATCCCCTGTAAAATTACTAAAGTGGTGTTGGAGCATTAAGTAATTGGATGAATGCATGGCACCAATGAATAAGGGTTGATCTAAACTCCCATTATTTTATGCATAACCTCAATGAGCATATGTTTTGAAGAGATGCTACAGCAAAACAGCCTTGACAGTAAAATAAATGAGAGGTGTTAGCCGAATGCATGTTGTGAAAACTGTTCCCTAAACTGCCAAATGTGTAGGATGAGGATTTATCACTATGCAGCACAAAGGGGAGCTGAATCCCAATGAGAACATTTTCAAAGATGGAAACTGATAGAGGGGAAACAATGATCTTTGGAATTGTTGACATCCACGTGAAAAATTGCTTTGTACATGTATGGAGAAAGGAGGAGAAAAATGGACTTGCTATTGTGAATGTTAAAAAAAATAAAATATTTTAGTGGTTCGATATTTAGATGAAAGATAAACTATGAAACATGAAACAATCCACTGCAGCAAAATCATATGTTGAGCTGTGATTATTTCAGCTGCATAGCAAACCTTATTTATACAATGATAAAAACCATTGGCTGTGGTTTTGATTGTGTGAGATAGATAGATAGATAGATAGATAGATAGATAGATAGATAGATAGATAGATAGATAGATAGATAGATAGATGTATAATAGGAACAACACAACATTTTGAGCCATTATAAGGCCTGAAACTGGTGAGGCAGGGATCTTGGATTCTCCCTTCACACAGAACCATTTTGTGAAGGAGGAACAAGGATAAAAACATTCAAGGCCAGGGAACAAGGAGGTATAGTATATAGCCATTGATTCAAAATGAAAAAAAGAGGCTCAACTTTATCTATATAAATGGCAAGAATTCTAGATATTTTCATATAAAGAACTTTTTTCATATATATGGCTTTTGAATTCTCAGCAATAAATCTACTTATCTAACCCTCTCATGTCTACTTGGAATGTAAAGTGGGGAGATTTAATTTCCACACTGAATCTGAAAGCTTGACAGCCTTAAACCACAATTTACAAACTTAAATAAATGGGTTTATATATTGGGCACATTTAACATGTATTGTTTTCAGACACTGTGCTAAAGCAAAGGCCAAATAAACAACATTATTGCTTAGTATAATAATCCATTCTAACCCATTCAGTTTTGTCCATTTAGGGTGGATAAAGAAAATGATAGCATCATCTACTACCTTTTAAGCAAATGCCTTGGGGCCCTTCAGAATGAGAGTTCCTGAAATGGTAACACACACATCTGTCTTTATAATAACCTATTTTGAGAAAGTTAATGTTTCTCTATGCTTTTCATGAAACTTCTCATTTGCTTGTCAATGAGAGCTTTTCTTTCACTGCTAAATATCACTCTTGATTCAAGTTTTCCATTGTATATAAAGGGAGGGACTTTCTCCCACATGTTCAACTGCATGGATGACAGATTGTGTTTTTTTTTCCATGGGACTCTTGTTAAAACCATTTAAAAGATTAAACTTAATTCAGAAGATTCAATGACCAAACTGTTGTATTTTATTATTTATGTTCTCCAAATCTACTAATTATATGTTGGTCATTTTTCTTCTTTTTGATTCAAGCCTTACCTAAGAGCTTAGAGATTGCAAAAACAGCATCTAATTGTGTATGAGATATCCCCAAAGAGCCTTTGTTTATAGTTGGGCTATATTAAGTTGTTCCATATTTGAACAGTAAAAATTATTTTTTAGGTTTGTGTTGGATTGTATCTAATGATCCAATAGCAATTGGTACATTATCAACTTCTTCAAATATTTTCAGACTGTTATTCCAGACAAATATCAATATTTTACAATGCTTTCTGTTTCTTTCTTCAATGAGGTTGCACCAATAACCAAATATTGTTTTTCACAATGAGAATAATGTTTGGTGTGTGATGTCTCAGGTGTCATAATGTTTTCTCTGTCAATTATTTTTACATAATTTCAGGTTTCCAGTAATTATTACTGATGGTATATCTATGTTTTTGTATAGATTCCCTTCCAACTTGCTCATGCCCTTTTTTATAATCTATGAAATTCTGTGATTTTACTTTCATCTGTCTGTTATATGGTCAATCATTTTATTCTTAACCCAGTACAATTGGTATTTACTATCCAAATTGAGATTTTTCTCCTTTTGCTTTGATGGTATTTTTGTGTCGTGCTTATTTTTGGACTGAAAAAAACCCACATTTTTTTCATTTCCCTTTTTAATGTTCCTTTCTTAAGCCACCAACTTTTTCTGATGTTGACTGATTTCCTTCAAGTTTATTTCAAATATGGGATGTTTTGGTTTTCCAATTTTCTAATCTTTTTTCAAGCTATTATTTTTTATAGTCATGCTTATATGCCATATCTTCAAAGTAGATGTTCTTTCTGAGATTATTTTAATATATATTCTGTTGATGCAATCATTAAGATCTTATTTTTTCCTTTACTGTTTTTTTTAAAACCTGTAAATGCCCTTACCCATCAGTCTTCTTTGGAAAATGTAATCTATGCGATAAAGTTCTAGGACATCATTCACATTCATCAATTTTCTGGCTAGCCAGTCAAGGTTATCAAGGTCTTTCTGTCCAGTCAGCTACCCCTGCAGTATCTCAAATTATTGACAAGTCCAATGAGTGAATGCTTATGAGTCTATTGTTACTGTTACCAGACTACTATAATACTGCAACTATAATGTACTATCAGAATTATATTATGATTATTCCTTGCCTTCTGTGAATTCTGCCAACACATGATCTTGAAGCAAAATGATTTTCTTCTTCTTTGGCAACCTCTTATGCTCTTGAAAATATAGCTTGTAAAAGGCGGGGAAACTACAGAGTAACCCCTGATGGCCACTGGCATCTACTATTTTTATTGGGTAGGCATGATCCAGCTCCCCTCTATGAAAAAATGTTGTCTGTTAGGACTTAAGAAGTGTGTCTTCTCTATTGTGGTGCTTGTCTTTTGGAGCAAGCCTCCCCTCCCCCCTGAGATTATTGATGAATATACATGAGTTTTATCAGGGCCTTAATGTTTTCAATTGACTTTTTTTAGTGTGCTATGTTTTCATTCTGTTTACCATCCAGAGTTTCTTCAGGTAGATGGGTGTCTAGAGGTTTGTAAAATAAAAATACTAAAATAAAATATCCTCTACTGAATTTTAGTTCTGTCCATGAATGCAAAGTGTAATCATAGATACTTAATTGGGGATCACATTATAGCAGGGGTCCCCATCCCCTGGGCCGTTGCCCAAGACTGGGTCATGGCCTATTTGGAATTGGGCCACATGAGGGACTGGCCAGAGTGCACGTATACATGCATGCAGCTCAACTTGTGTGAGCAGTAAGCTGGCAGGCACTTGCATGTGTGCATGCCAGCCCATCACTCGCACAAGTCAAGCTGCATGTGTGTGTTCCACCTCACTCATGCCAGCCTACTGCTTGCACAAGAGGAAGTGCTCACACAGGAGGAAGTGCTCACACAGTCCAGTTCCCCTCTACCCCCCCCCCCCAGGCTTCCACCAAGCCACAGAGGTTGAGAACCACTATATTATAGTAACTGAATGCAACTGATCCAATAGGCCAAATGGTGAGATCCTGAAAATTCAGGATAGCCAGGAACATTCAATCCTGCTAAATTAGCTCTGATTCCATTGTCATTTTTTTTTTTTAATATAGTATGGAGTACCAAAAGTTGACCCTCCATACAATTGCACTCTTTTAATAGCTTTTTTTCCTCAGAGAAAACTATACTCAGAAATGTTCAAAGGCCTTACATCAAATGAGTAAGAAGTGTTTAGAAAAATATGGCAAACAATTTGAACACTTAGTTTAATTAATGTACTAAATTGTCTATGGGGCCCAACTTTTGGTATATATAGGATAGATGTATTAATCATATTATTACAATTTCATTTATTTAAAAAACAGCTATATCTAGATGCTTTATCATCTAGATTCAAGCAAATACGCTTACTATGAAATACTGTAAAAATAAATAACTCATCATTTTATTTAGACAAGGAACCCTAATTCTATTCAAGTTCATGGATTACTTGGTTGTTATTTGTAGGTTAGGCTTTTTCTGCTTTGAGAGTTTCCACAATTGTTAAATGAGTTATAAGGATTAAAAGAGCAGAATATTTAAGCATAAGTCAAATTAACGTTCACAAACTTGAGAGATTATTAATGCAGAGAAGTTAAAACCATTGGAACAATAATTAAAATATAAATTTTCTCTACTTTTTAGGACTGAGAAACAAATACAATTATATAATACACAACTAATAAAACAATCAGGAAGGACACCATGCAATAATTAGCTTTTGTAAATAATTACTAATTGTGTTGCCCTTGAAGTTACTGCAAAGTTCTCTACTGAGCAACTAAATAATAATATACTACCACCCAGAATCAATATACTTATACTTTGCAAAAATGGATTGAAAAGCATTATTTTTAACCCAGTTTGAGGACATGGGTAAATATGATTTGGTGTGGCTATTTTCCAGGGTGGTGAGTTTGTGAGTGAGTGACTATAAGCCAAACCTGGGAGCATGACACCTACTGAGGACAATTTTGAAGTACTCCTGAGCAATTTTTGAGGCTATCTCTGGTGATGCTTGGATGGATTTCTGAAGGTTTGGAGGATAAAAATGTAGGATATGTAGGACAGATAAAGGTTTGTTATGATATTTAGATTCTGCCTAAAACCTCAACAGAACAGATGTACAGTAAATGGCAGATGTTAGCAGAAAAAGAAAGTAATCATTATGCAATTTAAAGTGCTATTATGTTTTTATATTATGCACAGTTGTTGAAATTGAAACTTGGCTTCAAAACTTTTTAATGACTACAAAGCACTCTTTCGAATGGAGCTAATCTCCGCCTTTTAGTTTTTAGAGAAGATTAATTCATGTAGCTGGGATTTTTGTTGTTGTTGTTTATTTTAGAAATTTGAGAAGAAAGCTGCATGTCGTTTATTATTTCTAAAACTTTTCTTTAAAACATTGGAATGCAGGAAGAGATCAAGCCTTTAAAGGCTGTGGTAATAAAGAAGCAGATGCATTTAAAAAAAAAATGTTTTCAGATTGTGATGAGTTAATATATTACCAATGCAGTTTTAAATACTGTATATAGATCTCAGTTTCCTAGATTTTTTTAAAAAAAATATGATTTTCACAAGTAATATACAGTGGATTGTCCATTATATTCAGTATAATTGAAATGCCAACTACAATACTTCTCATGGTCTAGATTGGAAAAAGAATTCACGCCATGCCAGTTTTCTTTTTTTCTTTTTAAATAATAATAATTTTAATTAAAGATAAAGATTAAAAACTAACATAAAGAAAAATATTAAAAAGGAAGGGAAAGTCCAGAGGGGAAAAAAATAAAAAAAATGAAAAAAATAGTAAAAAAAAAAACAAAAAAGAAAAAATATATAAAGAAATTACTTCCCTCTTCATCATGAAAAATACAATTTCAGTAATTTATCACTTTCTCCAATACTACAACAGAGGATCTTTTCCCACCATATCTAATTTATTTATAAATAAATATTAAATAAATGCTTAAATAGATTAATATTTCCACAAATGGTCCTGAAGAATTTATTTATTTATTTCAGAAATTTCTGTATTTTTGAAAACTATTCCAAATGGAAAATCTCCTGGCCCTGACAAATGGCCATGTGGATTTTATGAAGAATTTAAAGAGATTTTAAACTCTTTAAATAGTTCCCAGAACTTGATTTCTTTTCATTTTCTCTTCATTTCTTCTCAAAAAGTTCTTCAAAATTTTAACACATCTCCTTTGTAAATCCAAAATCAGTAATTCATTCCTCTTGTTACTTATTTGCATATTTCTGTTAATTATTAAAACATTAGCTAGTTTGAGTTGCATGTCCAGCATAGCATCTTTTTTTCATATCATTTTTTAAAATTGTCCGTTTTAAAATCCACATCTGAATAAGCCTCAGGCTCAATCTTGTTAAATAAATTTGCTCCTCTTCTATACCATTTTCAAATCCAGTTTTATGAATGCAGACAATCTTAAGAGTAATTTTGGGTGCATTTATTCCAAATATCCTTGAACTCTTCCAAAGTTATTTTGCTGCCTTCTGCATTAATTATTAGTTATTGGTCCTTCTAGTATCCAACCTTTGAAGTCCCATTTTATTATGTTTTTTTCTAATCAGCTGAATTTTCCCATGTGAAGGTTTTGTACTTTTAACTTCAAAATCTTCATATTTTATAGAATTTTAAACCACTCACAGGAAGGATTCTTGTAATTAATTTTAAATCTCATTTCAGATCCCCATTTATAACTTTCCAGAATCAAATTTCTAAACACCCTTTTGCTGTTTATTACAAAATAAGATTTTTTTTGAAATCCTCAAACATGCATAAAAATGTCTTTCACTAAGGATTGAAGGAGACTCACCCAGTGTAATGAAATTTGCCATTCTGAATATGCCAAATATCCCAAAAGCAGCTAACATGCAATTTCCAAAGAAGTGATTAAGAGAGGAAGTAAGCAAACCAGTGTCTTTTTGAAGATGCTCACTGTGGCTTTGGCATAAATGATCCATTGTCTTCCAAATATCTAAACCCACTAGAGCAGTAGTTGCCAACCAGTGGGCTGGGGAGCACTGGTGTCCATGAGAAAATTTTGGTGGTCCACAGAGAAATGTCACCCCCAAAGCACTCCCCTAAATAATTAATCCAGGCTGTGCAGAAACACAAGGCTGCGCACCCACATGGCCCGCGGGAACACAAGGCTTGTGTCACTTGCATTGCAAACAACACGAGGTAGTGAGGGAGAGGGGAAATGGCAGAGGGGGGAACTTGCCTCATTCACCCCACGTACCTGGCCTGGCCACTGGGCTGTTTCTTTCCACTTTGTTCTTCAGCTTTTGGCTGCATGCAAGGAAAGCAGCAAGAGTCTTTCTTTCTCTCCCCCCAAATCTGCCAGAAATGAGTCTTTGGGACCCTGAAAGTCATCCTGCTCCAAGAGGCTGCACCAGCACAACAAGTCTCACAAAGACTCATTTCTGGCAGAGTTTGGGGGCGAGAAAAAAAAACTTCTGCTGCTTCTGCTGCTTTCCTTGCATGAAACCAAAAGTCTCTCCTCCCCCCCCCCCCAGAATGGAGCTGGAGATATCCTGTGATCCCAAATAAAGAATGGCTGATCTATAGGAAAACGGAATGGGGAATTTTCATGCAGACTTTTTTTGGGATTTTCCCAGGGTCTCTGGTCCATGGGATTTAAAATTATGAGGTTGGTGGTCCCCGAGGTCCAACAGGTTGGTGATCCCTGCACTAAGAACATTGTCTTATGGTCTTCTCCCAGAAAACAGCTTTTTTGAGCACTTGTAAGCAATCCAATTCTTCTCCTTATATGGAAGGAATTCTGAGAAGCTGATTCATTCACTGGCATCTCATTCCATATTACTCATTAGCTCCATTCTCAGGAGAACCATCTTTCTTTCAATGATTTCCTGGAAGTCACCTCAGTCCAATTTTTAAGTACAGTTCTCTAATCAGATAATGTACTGAAATGTATCTAATAATAAGATGCATTTGAGAATAAAATATAAATAAAATGCGAAATTGGTGAAAAACATGTACAAAAATATGTCTTTAAAGGAGAATAGAAAGCATATTTTATAAAAAAAATTAACACTCAAAGTTAATGTTTTCATAACAGTACAGACTCGTGTTGAAATAACATGAACACATATTAATGGACAGGTACAAAAGTGATTTGGGCTGGAATTAGACAGCTAAATCCATTCCTATTTAGGCTACACTTCAAGGATTTTTAAAATTGACATGCCGAAGCAATATTATTTCTTCTATTCATTTGCATCTTGATTGACATGCATTTATACTTTGATAAAACATTTGAAATGTGAGACATTAGTGTTAATACATATAGATTTAAAGTTGCTGCATATATCTGGTGTTTATGTGTGCACATGTGCATATAAATGTATATCACTGTTTCATCGAAGAATAAATCTGTAATACCATGCACAAAACTAGATGTAAAAAAAATAAAAAATAAAAACTAATTTCAGACTGCACAATTCCACTAAGAATAATTTCAATATTTTAAATTTAATAATTCATTTTTCAGATTCTGAAGCTAACTACTGTACATATATGAGATCGGTTTGTTTTCTTTCCCTGTCATAACATATATGAGTAAATGCTTCAATTTAATTAATTAAGCAGGTTCCTTAAAAAAATATGTACCTCTTTACTTTGGGTAAATCATGATAAATTAATTGTGATCCATTTATAGCAGAAGGATGCAACTGTTTCTTGGCTAAAGTCTGGCCTTGGTCTTTAAGTTGCTACAGAGGAAAACTAAATCTGAATTCATTTTGTTTATAACTAAATTATAATTAAAATTAAATACACACACAATTATTACTATCCAGTCATTCTTGTAAAGTCTCTCTCTCTCTCCTTTTCTCCCTCCTGTTGATGAATAAAATACCATACACTTTTCTTTGTCTGCAGAGCCAATATTCTTGAAATATATATTCAGATCTTATGCACATCACTGATACCACCAGTTCCCCCTAATAGTAAGATCTCATTTTCAGAGACTTGATGAATAGTGTGTTAGTCAAGACACTCATTAAAAATAAAATAGCACAACAGATAAAGACCCTTTGTTATAACCATAGTTTATTGCTCCCGTAACAGGTGCTTATGTGGTTAACATGAAATAAAAAATGCTCAGAAATCAGACTATTTAATAGTATTAATTATTTATATTGCACCTCAGACTACAGAGCAGTTTTTAACTGTGCAAGTTTGTGCTCTGCTCAGATTTATCAATTGTTCATAACAATCTGTTTCCTGTGAAGCATTTATACTACAATGTTAATATAAGATATGATGTGTAAGCTTTACAGATTAAACAACTGAAGATTTGGCCAGAGGAGTCTTCCCAAAAGAATTCACTATCTGTGCACGTGGGTGAATTTATACATGTATGTGTGTGTACATTTGTCTCTGTATGTGTACTTATGCATGTATGTATTATCCAGAAATGTTCCAAAAATTATAACACCAATGATATGAGTTACTTTCTTACATCACCCTCAACCTAGAAAAGTTCTCCAGATACATTAATCCAAGGACACAAGGTAAACCCACTTTCAAGGTACACTTGAAGTTCAGTCAAATGAGTTTGCAGGGCTGCTGTTCCACAGGGCAGGTGCCACAACACACAGGGTCCAGATCTAATATATATTAAATTATGTTGTTTAATTGATAAAATCTAAAGCAGGGGTATCAAACTCATGTCATCAGGTTGGCATCATGTGACATATCAGGACTTTTTTCCCCTTCACTAAACTGGGCGTGGCCATGGCCAGTGAGTGATCATCTAGTCTGCGGGCCAGGAGTTTTAAAAACCTGATCTAAAGCAAACCATCCTGCTTTGTACAGAATAATGTTAGCATTCCAGGGAACCTCCATTCCAATCAGTAACTCCGAGACAGGCATCATATCAAAAGTAACTTTATTAGAATAGCACCTGGGACATCTGTGACATCTCAAAACTAAAAGTTTCCCAGACTTCCTACAATGTCCCAAACTACAAACCATCCCCTTTTCCCTCATCATCACATCACATGAACCAATCCCAAAGTAAGTTCCTTTTTGTTCCTGAGCCACACTATAATCTTGAAGTAGCAAAATAATTCTATTGTGTCTACTAAGAGCTACTTAATTAAAATCACCCCCTCCCACTTTCTCAAGCTATGTGGCAGCATTGAATAAGGTTTCCAAAGCTGATAAATAAACAGATAGTGTGGAAAACATATAGTCCCTCAGATTAGTCCCTATGCCATGTAGAGATTTATAGGTAATAACTGACTTCTTGAATTGTATTTGGAAATGTACTGGCAATCAGCACAACTCAGAAAGCAAATATATTATATAGGCATTGTAAAATCTGCCCATCACTGCTCATGCCATTTAATTCTGGACCAGTTGCAGTTTCTTGGTAGTCTTCAAGAGCAGCCCCATGTTGAATATGTTACAATTGTTCCCCTGCATGACCATAAATAGGACCTGTCAGTCAAAAAATGGGCATAATTGATACCCAAGTTGTATTTATAGAAATCTGTTCCTTAACCAGGAGATGAGAGATGAGATAAACTCCCAGATTGTGCACTAATCCCAAATGGGGTAGTGCTTCTTCCTTCAGAACCAAAGATGATTAAGTTCCCAGAACTAGTAGGTCCGATCATTCCACCAGTCAGTCTTGATATGTTTCAGCCATCCCAGATAAATCAGATAGGAAACACAACTAAATGGGTTGAATCTATTTTATCTGTAAAAGGTTACATTAACAGGATCCAATCCAGGTCAGTCACCAGGACCAGACATTTAGTCTGCTAAGTTTTTGGACTCATGCTGGAGCCCCTCCTCAGGGAACTTCTCTCTAACAGAATGTACAAATTTTGCAAGAGAAAAGTTCCCTGAGGCTCCAGCATGAATCCAAAAACTTGGAAGACTAAATCTATGGTCCTGGTGACCAACACAGACTATAACTGCAACATTATCCTGGGATGCATATTTTTGCCTTCATTCATGCTACATTAACATAATCTTGCAAGTCTGAAAGTACAAACTTCCTGCCAACTAACCAAGCAATTCCTGCAGATATAATAATCCCTGGCATATAGTAACCATTTGTAATTATACACAATATATTTAAGTAACGTTCAGAAGAAAAGTTGGCATATAAGTAAACAGAAACAAACTTACTTTTAGATCGGTTATTTAAAGTTTCTATGATATCCACACTTTATCCTATGACAACACGAATGCATAAGTTTCTATTCCTAACTACCTAAAAGGCCACAATGAAACATGCATTGTGACATCACAACATGAAATAGCATGTGGGAAAGACTGGGAGTCAGGAAGAAGAGTCTAGATAGCGGTCTGATAAAAAAAATGTTGAATTTAAAGGAGGATTTTTAAAAAAATTCTAAAAGCAGGGGAATGAGAGGGATTACTTTCAGACTTGCTAGATATTTTTTAATATAGCCATATGATAGAAGTAGAGCTAGTGTTCCTGATTGTGCTTCTTGCCTGGACTACCTCACAAGGTTAACACAATACAAACTCCATTCTTTCAAACCTGTAGCGTAATATTTTACACATAAGCCAAAGATATGGTGTTTGTGTTACAATGCACACTTAATCATTTGTCCAACTCCTGAATATATGTCTGTCCTTATTATATGAACATTTACTACAATAGAAAGAATCCCCCAAAGCAAATGATTAAACAGAGTGGTGCTGTGTTCCTAATGTGCTTTTTCAAGATGCAACTGGACTTTCTTATTTTTCTTTAAAGTAGTCCTTTTCTTCTAATTCCTAGCCAGGCTCTTTTTCATACATAGATATGCTAAGAACATTGGTATCTCCAATGTTAACTTGAGATCTTTTTCAAGCCAAACATTACTCCATGGGTGAATCTTGGTTTCCATGGTCAGAGATAGTTGTCTATTTACATTTGTATTTAACACAAAGAGTTATGTCAATGGCAATACATAGCCAATGGAAAAGTGTGTATCCATGTTGGAACTACTTTTGTGACTGAATATTTTGAAATTCCCTGTCTGATCCCCACTCCCAATACAATGGATAAGCATATCAGAACCAGTTTGCTTATACCCTTCATAAAAACAAATTGCAGGTTTAAAATGATAACTATTTCCATAAAATGTAAACAATTGGGTTTTGTAAAAGAGATACTACTGTACTACAAATTCTCTCTGATTTGTTTTTCAGCTAAAATAGCAAAAGATAGCTCTCATGAAATTTTCATATGTTTTTCTTCAGTTAAGATGCCTAGATAAACACGTTTATGGTGAAAAAATCTCTGTCCTTTTCTCTCTGAATGCAGATTAAATATACAGAATAGCATACATTGATAGCTTTCTGTGCAGGAGGAATATGTGTAAAATCTTTTAATGTTATAGCTTGCAGCATTTCACTGTATTTTCAGGCAAACTGAACATGTGCACTAAGCTGTAATTCTTAGGTTAGTTAAAGGGTTATACTTATTGTATTAAGAGCACCTGCAAACGTAAGTACCAGAGTTGTGTTTACCTGTGCTGTCATCATAAACCACTGTGACAGTTTTCCACTTGAAGAATTGCACAAGGTCAAGGATGGCACGACTGAGTGAAGAAAAATCTGGATAAAGGCTGACATAAAATGAGTCTTTGTTGTCTGAAACTTGATGCTTCCAGCGGGTCTGTATATGTGGAACTCCCAGTGCATTGCAGATGGATTGCACTGCATTTGCTGAAGAGCTATGGGAAGGGCCAAAGATAGCTGCTACTCCCAATGAGAGCTGGTCACAAGCTGAAAAAAAGAGAAATACAATTCACATTATTCAAAGAATAAGGGCTAATGTTTAAACTCTTTTTACCCAGGAATGTGGGGCTTCAGCCGGCTAGCCATAACATCTCCCGGCCCATGTGTGAACCAAGGTCATTTCAAAGGATAGTTGTCAAAATTGAGCAGAAACCTACACCTGGACTGATTGGCCCATGTGACCTGAGAACCAAAGGAGGGATGAGATCTTATTCTTTAACTATCCTTGAGCACAGGAAGAATTTAGAGCTTCACCTTTCTAAGTGCTGATATGATGTACTCAATAAAGGATCTCTTGAACTTGCAAAAAGTGTCAGAGTTCTGACTCCCTGAGTTCATTACTCAGAATGATAACAGACGAATAAATAGGATTAAAGAAGGAAATTTTTAAAAGTCATACAGCATATCAGTGATATCTATCTCATGGAGATTTTTTTTCCCCTGAAATTTGCTTTGAAGGAAATGTGTGGACCTTTAGATTTTGCAAGTTACAATTCTGGATATCAATCACTACTCATCATGTTGAGTGGGCTTTCTAGAAGTGTCAGTTAGTATTCTGTGAAGGACTTCAAGGTACTTACTCTTGTAGTGCAGAGCAGTATATTTAAACAGCAATAGAATTAAATGCAGGAAATGTTCAGATCTGAAGTTTGGGATGCAGGAAATTTCACTTATTAAATGCTGCATCAGAAACATGATTTTTTCCCATTCATATACTGTGCACTTTGATCTACCCAAAAGGGACTGTTCCAACTTATCTTAAGGGTCAGACAGATTAAGATGACTGAACAAACTTTTCTGAATCAGAAAAGTTCATTTTTCTCATCTCCTTTTACCACTTGAACTTTGACAGGCCATCTATCAATTGTTATTAAAAATGAATGAATAATGCTTGCTTAGCATTTTGCACCACCATTGTGCAGTAGAAACTGTAATACATGCGGCACTTCATTGACATTTATTTTGGTCACACTGGCCTGGTGTGAATTCTCATTAAACAGATTTCTGGATTTTCTGATTTTGCTTGCCTCTTTATTCTATTAAACATTTAGATTGCTCAGGCATCTAGCAACCAAACTCCAAGACTTTCTAAAGCATACCTTTTTTAGATGCTTCAAAACTATCGTAGAGATTAATTTTCTGAGTGTCATATGTTAGTGTAGTATTTGGCAGCAGAGTTCTGTTTCGGTTGATTGTGTTCACAGCAAATCGGAAGGCCAATTCTTCTGCTCCCATTGCTCCAGTTGGACCAGATTCCACACATTCAAAAATACCCCCTATAAAAATGGAGAGAGAGGCATTAAGAACATTTTTTTTTTACTTAAAAATACATCTAAGGCAATGAAACAACAAACCAATGGATCAAACCAATGGATGAAAACTTATCAAGGAGAGAAGCAACCTAGAGCTAAGGAGAAATTTCCTAACAGTGAGAACAATTAACCAGTAGAATGCCTTGTCTTCCGATGTTGCTCCATCACTGGTGCTCCATCACTAGAAACTTTTAAGAGCCTGGACAACCACTTGTCTGGGATGGTATAAGATGTCCTGCTTGAGCAGTGGGTTGGACTAAAGGACCTCCAAGGTCCCTTCCAACTCTGTTATTCTGTTAACAGTACTGGAGACTGATCCTTCCTTTTATCCATCATATAATTTCTACACAGGGCACATAGCCAAGGCAGGAGTCAGTTCATGACTTCCATATCTATCAACTGCAAGTAAAAAGAAAAGATCACTAAGTCACAATATAGCTGGGATGTGAAATATGCTTCCAATGTGGCTAGAATGTCACTATGGTTAATTGTACATTCCTTGCTCCCTCATTATCAGATTAAAGATTACTCATTTTATATCTGCATTATCTTTTAGAAGGTATAAAAATTTGTACAAGATCAGAACAATCGTCTTAGCAATCCCTCCATCTTTAGAAAAGCTAGGCAGATATCTGTTAAAAGCCCATAAACATGTATTTTTTTTCTCCTGCCCATATCATCCAGCAATTAGTATTCAGAGACAGATGATTCTCTAACTCTTTTTGAACTGCTTAAGTTAAGATCCATCCTTATAACTTGTACCATCTGATTTCAAGGATTAAGGATGCACTTCCTTTTATCCATGCTGAATGTCTCACTGTTCCACTTCATTAGATAACTTCTGAACAGAACAAACAAAAAACTTCACAGGCTTTTCAAAAACAGAATTGCATGTTGTCTTTAGAACCTTCTTATTTACATCAAAGCTGAAAACTTGAAGCAATTTGGAATAATACAACCAAATAATATAAAGATGTAGAAGCAAAGATGAATGTTTCATCAGTTCCTTTGATAACTTCTGTGTCATCAAAGCTGCAAATAGCATTGTGAGCTGATAAAATAAAAGCTTAACCACTTAAAATGGAATTGATTTATATCTCACTGTGTTTCAAGAATTAGGACAAGATGCTAAATATCCAGATAGAAAAAAAATCTCAAAATAATCATTATTCTGTTCTGAGAATGATAATTACAACTTATGCTACAGACACAAGCAATTACATTCTCCACAAAGAAAAACCAATTATGCAACAAAATAATAATAAAAAAAAAGACAGCTGAATAGCGGGAGACTATGATGCCATTGTAAGATACAGATTAATCAGGGGTGAATAAGAGGGAGAGGGAGACTGAGCTAGAGCACATTTCTAACAGAAAGAACCAAGATTCTTCTTTAAAAAAATCAGAGGAAGACACCTTTAGGCTGCTGACTCCATTCTTGAATATATCTCAGTTAGGTGGAATCTTGCTTTTAAAAATGCTTTCTAATTGTCAGAAGAAGATTTTATAAGAGAGAATTCAGACTGAAGTCCTTTGCCTACAATCTAAAACAGTACAAGTCAGATAAACAGTCCTACTGATGGTATAATCTATTCTTTTTTTTAAAAAAAGAATTTTATTAATTTTCTACAAACAAACAAGACAAACAAAACATTAAAACATTAACTCTCATATGTACATCCAGTGTGTCAGTTGGTTCATCAGTTTTGTGCATTCATTTTATAGTCTCAATTACAATTATGTTACATAACAACTCATATTGTCAATCCAAACTTATATATCCTAATATCACTAAAAAAAAGAAATTTTTGACTATACTTTTAATCATTCATGCTTTATGAGATAACAATACTTTAAACAATTTATTCTGTGCTCTCTAATTTCAAATGTCAATCTACTCATCTCAGCACATTCCAATATTTTCTTAATAATTTCTTCCTGTAATGGTATTTTCTCATTCTTCCAATTTTTAGCAAATACAATCCTAGCCGCTGTTAATACATTTACAATCAGGTATTTCAAATCTTTACTATATGTATCAGGTAAAATTCCCAATAAGAAGATCTCTGGTTTCAAGTCTGTTTCTTTGTCATTTTTTCCAACCACATGCGAATTTTAAGTCCACCACACATGGTAATATGAGCCAGGTATCTGATGACATTTCCAGCATTTTTCAGATTTGTTCTTAAACATTCTTGCTATTCTTGTCAGGGGAAAGTGCCACCTGTATCCAAAATTGTTCCCCCAAACAGTCATAGTTTCTTTAACTTGTTCTTCCTCTAATTTAATTCCCAGTAAATAACCATATATTTTTTTAATCACCTTCTCATCAGTACCCATCAAGATCTTATCTAAATCAGTCTGCTTATCATAGAATCCCTCCGTTTTAGAATCTTCATCATACCTTGAATGTATTTGCGCATATGAAAATCAATTCATCCTTATACCTTGTTCCTCTAAGTTTTGGATCGATTTAAGTTCACCCTTTTCATCCAAGAGTTCCCCATATCTAACTGTTTGTTCCTTCTTATAGATTATAGGATAGGAAAATGCTTCAATAGTCGATAACCAAACTGGAATTTTCAAATAACATTGTCTTTTTATCTTCTCCCAGTTTAACCACAAAGACTCCCGTATATAATGTCTTCTAAAATAACCCTGTGTTTTAAAAAAGAAAGAAAAATAGCCAAAGGGAGCCTCTATCCTAAAAGAAAATTAAAAAAATCAAAAGGAGCATAAAAACATATATAAGAGAAAATTCAATCCGGTTACCTACAAAGTCACACTAAAGTCCCAAAAGAAAAGTAAGAAAAAAAAATCCAAGCCTCAATTTGACATCACTTTAAAAAAACACTGCTCAAACAGTTTTTGTCAAAAAAAAAAAAATCTCACAGGTTTCTTCTCTATTCAGGATGCCCTTTCAAATCCCAGTGAATTTACAACACAAATAAAGTTTCTCACCCAGCCGACACACTTTCACTCCAGCCATTTCTTTCCGGAGCTGCCCCGACTTCAGCAGCTATGGAGGCTGCCTCTCTGCTGCCAGCAAAAGGACTTCTTCCAGATCAAACCAGAGATTTTGCGAGATCTCTGGAATCCTGGGACAGTGTCCTTCACAATCCCCGTCTCTATGGGACGGTTTAGGTCCGTTAGGACTGACCAGGGGCAAAAATATCGGCTGCGATCTCAGAGCCCCGAGATAGCAGCTGTATCGCCGAAACGAAGCTCCGCCTTCTCACCTATTCTTGAGTTACTAATTTAATGGGTTAAAAAAAATCAACAGAATACAAATATAGGGGGGGGGAAACACTTCTAAGGCCTCCAAATGACCAAGTATTTCCTTCTAACAGTTAACAAATAGATGAATCTAAATATGATGATTTATCTTGCAGACAGACAATAATTTTTCTTATTTATAATAGTCTTATTAATCTAAGTAAGAAGTCTAGCATAGTTCCTCAAATAAGAAAGGAAGCAATACAGTTTCCAATATACAACACATTTACAAACCTTTGGGGTTTGTTTTGTTTTGTCTAATAGCTGTGAAGAGTTAGATGTGGAAGGTATTTAATTTCCAGTACCAATTTTGAAAATTAACACCCACAAAACTGAAGTGGCACTAGTTCACTAAAGTGATCCCTTTATCCAAATCTGGCAAACTTTAATGCAATTTCATGTGTTAGCTTTGCACATACTTGTGCTGATTTTGGCTGTATTTTTCTTTGCATTCAAGAATTCTACATGTACTGGTAATGCACAGCATTAATGCAGCTGTGTTTCCAATAAAACAGCTCCAAGGATCTTGTGCCAGGGATTTATGTTGTACTAATATACATACAAGTGGGCAACTTACAACCTCATACATATACATACAAGTGGGCAACTTACAACCTCATAGATGCATACTATCCCTGAACTTGTTTTTAGGCTCCTAGAAAACTCATTTTTCCTGTAAAGTGTGTAAATACAATTAATGAGAGGATTCCCATTCGAAAAAGTTCAGGTTCTGAAATGGTTAAAAGAATACCTGATCTCTGTTAGCCTGGTTAAATGGGCAAAAACATTCAAAACTCATAAAAATCAAACATGAAAGAGACAATCCAAAAGAGGGAGAAGCAGACCTACAGTCTCTGCTTATTTGATTCCTTTCATGTATCCCTTCCCAAACTGGCTCAAGGGTAAGCAGTGCCACAATCCACAGGATGGGTTAAGATCCAGGAAAAATTCTATCACTACAAAATAGTGGAGCTAGATGCTGATGAGAATTCAGTCTCTATTTTATAGAAAGAATACTTCAGGTTGTGGTGCTTTTGCTCTACTTTGTTCTTTGTAGATCAGGGCTGTCAAACCTCTGGCCTGTGGGCCGGATGCCTCATGGGCTGGCCACACCCACATCTGGTTTAGCAAAGAGGAAAAAAGTTCTAATACGACACGTGACACCATCATGACAATCTGAGTTTGACATCCCTGGTGTAGATGCATTCATGTTCCTGGCTGAAAGAGCAATGGCTGAGACAATCTAGTTTGAAAGCATCATTACTTTCTCTTTCTCTCCCTTTTCTCACTTTTTTTTCAATTCCACTTTAGTTCTTTGATTTTCATATACACAATAAAGTTTCATTGATTTTCGTATATACAATAAAGACTGTGTTTCCAATAAAACAGCTCCAAGGATCTTGTCCCAGGGATTTATGTTGTACTAATATACATACAAGTGGGCAACTTACAACCTCATACATATACATACAAGTGGGCAACTTACAACCTCATAGATGCATACTATCCCTGAACTTGTTTTTAGGCTCCTAGGAAACTCATTTTTCCTGTAAAGTGTGTAAATACAATTAATGAGAGGATTCATTCTGAAAGGATTGTTATCTTAGCACATACATCTCTCCATACAGTTAGGCTAAAAAAGGAAGAAATCCAGGAGAAGACCATTTCTACCATGTCACTTCAAATACTTAGCAACTTGTCCCAAATGTGCTTTTTCAAGAGGCAAGTGGACTTCACTTCACTTCTCCTCCATGAAGCTTCTTCAGCTCTGACTGGATGGTGGGGAATGGAAGGATTTATACTCCTTGCATTAGCATTATTTTAGAGTCATTGAGGTCACCTGAAGGTTTATCTGTGTTGTCAGGGTCACTTGAATAGTGCAAATAGGTGCGGAGCCTTCTTGGAACTGTTGAAAGGACTGTGTTGCAGACTGGGGATAGATGATATCATATCACTCTTCCTCTGTTGAGAGAGGGCTATTCAGTTTTGACATAGATGCCCTCTTTGACCCTTCTTTCAAATCAATGGTTCTCTCTGTCCAAAATGTGGACTTTGCTGTCTTCAAAAGAGTGGACTTCATCTTTTAAATGCAGATGGACTGATGAATCTTGTCCTGTTGGGTTTGTTCTCCTACAATATGTTGTGCCATGCATTTCTGAAATGGTTGTTTTGTTTCTCCAATGTACACATTTCTCCAATGTACACAGGGTTCACTGCTTTGTATTACAAATACCATGTTGCTCAATTTGTGCCTGGGAGTTTTATCCCTGGGGTGGACAAGCTTCTGCCTTTGTGTAATTTAAAGTATGTTGTGTTGGCTGAAAATCCTCCTGAGCTTTCCAGATATTCCTACAATGTATAGAATGACAACATTGCTTTGTTTATTGTTCTCTTAATTGTTCTCTTCTTTGTCTATTTGGAGGAGCTCCTGCTGGGTCTTTTGGGGCATTTGATAAAGGCCACTTGGGATAGCCACATGTTCTGACAATTTTCTTCATGTATTTTAGTTCTTTTTCTTTCCCATTTTTGCTGGTAGGCAGGCCTTCAGCTCAATAGTCTAGGGTTTTGATAACTCCCATTTTGTGCTCCAGTGGGTGGTAAGAATAAAAATGTAAATATTGATCTGTATGGGGATTTTTTCTGTAAACTTCAATGTTAAGGCTTTCGTCTCATTAATGTGCACTGCACAGCCCTCTCTCAACAGAGGGACAGGGATACAACATCACCTATCTCCAGTCTACAACACAGTCCTTTCTGCAGTTCCAAGAAGGCTTCACACCCATGGTGACCCAGGTGACCATGCGAATACAGATAAACATCTACATGGCTTCAACGACTCTCTAAAAGAATGCAAATGATCAACTTCTGCAAAGATTATAAATCTGGTTGTCTCTTGAAAAAGCACCTTTGGGACAACCATGACTTGGATGACTGAGACTCTCCATAGACATTTTACTTAGTAACTTGGTATTAGTGAGGATTTCATTGAGAAAAATTAGCTGGTGGCAGTGTTTACCAAATATGCTCTCCTCAGAAGTAGTACTGATTAAGGGGAAAGCTGCTAAAAACTCATATCAAGAGTCCAAGAAAGACCAATCCATCCCATCTTAGGTTTCCTTGCTTTTGCAGGCACATATTAAATGCAATTTTGATTTACAACCATTTTGAGCTGGAAAACAAACAGTAACTACAAACCTACCTGCCACAACTTACTGCAAACACCTAAATGAATCAGAAATTGAGAGAGATGGCTGAAAGGACCTGATAAAAATATCATTTGGGTTCTTGATGGGATTCTGCTGAAATGGCTGAAGGATTCTTTTAATAATTTTTAAGAAACTGCATCTTTCAAAATATGATAGAAGGCCATTTCATGTCAATTGCAACATAATGAGTTTAATTAAATGAGCTGAATTAGAAGTTCATAAACGACAGTAATTCACTGATTTTAAAATAGCTCTGAACTTGGGTAGGGAATAACATCTAGTACTTGATTGCTAGTCCTCAAGCTTGAAAAACATATTAAACTAATCATATCACTTATCATAAAAATGAGACAGAGTCAGAATTAAACATCATGTCTAACTTTAGCAACCTTCCACAACTTTGCTTGAGTGAAAGTTGAAGTGGTTATAATTAAAATAAAAAATAAACAAAAGAGATTTAAAAACCCATAAGAAAAAGCATTCTAATAGACGCCATTTCTTTCTCACTATTTTTCTCCCAGATGCTAATTGCTATTTAAATATTTTACATGGCATTTTGGACATCTGCAAGTATTGTTCATTTCTATTTAGGTCACTTGGTTTATTATTTTTAAACAGTTTATCTTTTTCTTCAAAGACAGCAGTCATGTTTCTACAGACAGAAGATTTATTCCTAATCGCAGGGTAAAATTTCACCTTCTTCTTGATGGATCCTTGTCTGCAGTGGCAGCTGTTGTTAGCTGAAAATATTTCAAGTACAGATGACCAGTCATGTTTTCTTATACTTTATAATGTCTATGCATTGTACTATAGGATATAAAAATGTTATCCATATCGCATTGCAGCAGCTATTGTATCTACTGTTTTTGTTGTTACTGTGATTTTGTCACTTTCACCACACCTAATTAAACTATGCAAATCACTTTGCAATCAGAGGAGGCTGAGGAAACAGATATTCATTACAAGAGGGTGCCAAGGAAGCATTAATGCATGTGAGAGTTTGTGTATTGTATTAGAGACACATCATTTGATTTGGAAGAAAACATTAGTAAACCAATTCAAGGCATCTCCAAATAAACAGCATTCAGTCACAGAGATCCAATGAAATACAAAAAAATACTTCTGACAAGTGACAAAGAACTAATCAGTGATCACATTTTGCTGTTATAGTATTTGATATTATATAGTATTTGATATTTTCAGCTTTATTAAAGTTCAGACACCATGGCTTCTTTCATTATCTTTAAGATATGCTGGATTTCTTACATTTCATTGTTCACAGACATTGAAAGTAGTTTACCCAGGGAAGTGACATAAGGGATACATTCCAAGGATAGCTTCTTCTGAGACAAATGTATTTTCATAAAGGTTGGAGGCCCCAGCAAGAAGGAAATCCCTTATATGTGATATGAGGAGGGACATGAGTGACTGTTGAAGTCAGAGGTCTCCAACCTCCAGTCTGTTGGCACCAGGCTGCAGCATGCCAAAAACCAGGCCACACAAACAAGCAAAATCCCATCCACAGGATGCAGGCAGGACACAAAACCACGCCCCTCTGGTCCGCGGAAAAGCCTCTCTCCACAGAACCAGTCCCTGGTGCCCAAAAGGTTGGGGGCCATTGGATTAAGTGGATGGTATTCTGTAAGAGAGGCTGATTGCATTGTATTTAATATGAGCTGGATGGAGGAAGGGTCATTGCATCTGCCACCTAACACTTTGTTAACCTCTCCTAGGTGAAAAATAAAGAATTTAATTCCATGTAACTACTTGGTGCATATCATCTCAATTCAGAACAAACTTGGTAAGGAATAAAAGATTCCAATATTAGGACTTCTGGTTTGAGCTTCTTTGGCAACAGACCGAAACCTCGTCTCTCTGAGGCTTCGATCCGTGCTCACCGCTGGAGCGCCCCAAGCCGGCTGGTTTTGGGGCTAAGCCACCCCATAGAGGTGGTGAAGAGGGGGGAGACTACCTGCAGGGTTGAGGAGAGCCACATCTCTCCTCCCCAGCTGGCCATTACTCCCTTTCCCAAAGGCGGTTGTAGCAGTGGTCAGAAATGACCACCACAAAGAAGAACTCGACCGGAAAAGAATGTGCAGGAGGAAGATAAGAAGAGAAAATTTTGGTTGACCAGGTCAAACAGCATAAGCAACAAATAAGGTACCCTGGAATTTAAACTTAACAACATTGTTTCCAAAGAAGATTTTGAAGCTGTGAAGGAGAGAGAGAAGGGAAAGGATTAGGTTTTTTTTTCTTCCCTTCCTTATACTGATTGCTAAGAGACTTAAGCAAGAATTTGAAAAAAAATCTACTTTGACATTAATAGGCATCTAAGCTGAAAATAAAAGTCAAAGGGATAATAAAGATTTCTGGATATTTAAAAGTTTTTAAAAGCAGGAAAGGAGAGAAAAAAAGAATAAAAGGGCAGGATCTGGAAAAATGGAGGAGACTGCCTGGAATTAAGGAATGGAACTGTAATTAAAAGGAACTTACAGTGAAATTTTAACAAGATTCCTCAAAGATACATTTTAATTGAAACTTGGTAACAAAATAATAGAACCCCAGGAAGAGAAGGTGGAAAAAAGAAGCAAGTAGAAACAGCTTTGGATTATTTGGATTATTTGGTGATTTTTGGTTTTTGCATCTAGATGATTAACATTAACCGGGTGGTTGTTTAAAAGTCTTCAAAGTGGTATCACTCTTAGAAGAACTGAAAACGGAACTTTAAAAATGGAAAGAAGATGCACAAGAAGGGAGAAGTTCTTTTGGCTTCGTGTTTCAATTCTTAGAAATGGAGATCTGGAACTATGAGAAGCAACAAGAAATGCTTGCAGAACAAGAAGATTGGGACAAAGAAGAAGCCATCTTTAATGATAAAATAATTTTAAGTGGGGGGGGGGAGAAAAGGGGGGAAAGAGAGTGAAAGGTTTAAGACTAGAAAAAACAACCAAAAAACCAATTTGAAAGATAAGTATAATATTAGAAAGCAACAGAAAAGGGTGTTAGGGATACACACCCTAGCAGAATGTGCAACGGCAGTCTAGCAGGCAGGCAAATGATGTGAGATAAACGTTGTTGTAGTTTACACTCAGTAAGACAGATACACTGTGCCAGTTAAATAGTTTTTTTATTCCAGCAAGAGTTATAGCATAGTCAAAACAGTCCAAATGTCATATACTAGTTCAGTCCATCCAGGGGTTAATCAGTTGCAAAGTCCAGTGTCGAAAAATAGAGGTCAGTAAACTTACAAATAATCAGTCCAGCAATATATCTCTTTTGCAGTCAGAGATATGAAGAAAATCAAACCCCTTTTCTTCGTTTCAGCAACAGCAGGGAAAACACGCAGTTATCACCATCAATCCAACATTGTCAGCTATCCAGTAAAAGCCAGCTAACAGTGAGCTCTCTTGCTCCCTCTTATGGTGATTTTACAACCGCACCCAAAATACATGTTTTGCAGTTAAAGTGATACATACACTTAAACTCACTAACATAGTTTATATATTATTTTTACCCAAACTAAGTTAGGTAACCAATGTTATCCCTAACAGAGGGGATTATAGATGAGAGAGTTAGAAGTAGAGAGATGAGGGGATAAAAAGGGGAGGGAGAAGAAGAGGGGAAAGGAGGCAAGGAAAAGAAGTTGTAAAAAAACAGAAACAAGAAATGGAGAAACAGAGAAAAGATATAAGGATTGTAACCATAAGCTTGTTTAGAGATAATGGGTGAAAATTTAATTGCAAAAGGGATTCTACAAAGGTACATAAGATAGCATTGTTATATCACAAATAAAAATAATTTTAGAAAATATGATGATGGATAAAATATTTACTGTAATGTAGCGGGATGTTTGTTAATGAATAAATGAATTAAAATGATTGAGAGAATTAAAAGGGAACATTTTTAATTATTACTAATGATTTATAAAAATATTCATAAAATTTTCAAAAAAAAAAAAAGATTCCAACATTACATTCCCCCACACACAACTCAGCATATGGTGATAACTTATCAGTGAAATGAGCACAAGAACAATATTAAAGTGTGAGTTGACAAAGGCACAAACATCTTGTATATTTCTTAGAAAGTGCAGAAAAATTAAATAAGCAATGTTAGACTCTCCATAAATATCTCAGATTTGGAGACGCTGATTTTTCCCTGTGTTGAAGTTATGCACTGATCCAAAAAAAAGTTTCATAGAAAAATACTTTGTTTTGGGGAAAAAAGAGACTGTTATACAGGTGGTCCTCAACTTAAAAGCATTTTTTAGACACTGTTCAAAGTTGCAATAGTACTGAAAAAAATGACATATGATGGTTTTTCACACTTACAACTGTTTCAGCATCTTTGTGATCCAGTAGTAGGATTCAAAAAAATTTACTACTGGTTATGTGGCCATGGCTTGGTGGGCATAGCTTGGTAGTCATAGCAGGGGAAGGTTACTGCAAAATCCCATCCATTCCACAACCCACTGACCTGTTTTCCAGCACCGTTCTCCTGTGCAGGGCAACAAAAGAAGACCCTGCCGATCAGCTGGGACTTGGGAGGCAGAGAATAGATGGGGGCAGGGCTAGTCAAAGGTAGTATTTGCTGGTTTTCTGAACTACTCAAAATTTCTGCTACCAGTTCTCCAGAACTGGTCAGAACCTGCTAAATCCCATCTCTGCCATGGTCACGTGATCAAAATCCAGATGCTTGGCAACTGATTCAGATTTGTGACAGTTACATAGTCATGTGATTACCTTTTGTGACCTTCTGTCAAAGCAAAGTCAATGGGGAAACCAGAATCACTTTAAAAACATATTACTAATTTAACCAATGTAGTGATTCACTAAACAATTGTGGAAAGAAAAGTAATAAAATGTGGTAAAACTCACTTAAATGTTTTGCTTGGCAACAAAAATTTGAGACTTAGTTGTGATCATGAGATGAAAACTGCTTTTTATCTGGTTATGTCTATCCTTTACTTAACCTGGAGATCTGAACAGTAAATAATTTGATTTTATAAAATATAAAAGGGACTTTTCAGGAAAACCACCCTTCCAGCTATCTGAAAATTAAAACTCATCCCTCTTGCATATATCTTAGATCTGGTAGCTAGCTATTTTCATAAGCCTGGAAAAAAACGGTATGTGCTATTGATTTTATTCAGTGAATATTGTACTAACTAAACATATATACCAAAGCAATCTGTCCCTCTGGTGGAACTATTTTTAGTGAGCCATCGCTTCACTCTTTAAAAAAGGAAAGAAAATGAAGGAAGAAAATTACTAACACTATTTTCCTGTATATTTGTCCACAAGATTGAAGCCTGGGGTTGGAAGACAAAACTGCATTCTTTCACTGAGCACGTGCAAATATATTGCAACCATAATTTCAAATGAAATATAACTTTCACCATATTAAGAATCTCTGAGCAATATAAAGTGGCCTCAGGGCAAACTGGAATTAGGCAATAAACATTTCTGAACATTACTCGTAATCCAAACAAGACTAATATCTATGGGTTGAAGAATACAAAAGGGTGGAGGAATTTTACCGCTTGTGGAGTATTGAGGGAAATAGAAAATACTACTGCAGATATTCAGCACTGCTAACTTTTATAATTCAACTTTTTCTTCATCCAGAAGGTTAATGGTCCATGACTATCAGGAGTAGGAAACGAAAAATCATCACTGCAGTTACTTATATTATGCAAAATATGTTACTCTCTGTTCCTTTTTAGTTTTTAGTTTACTACACATTTTGATGGCTTGTTGTCTTTCGAGTTAGAGAATGGAGCCACAATTGAAGCATATATTTTATCTACTGGTTTTGATTGAATCATTGGATTATGATTTTATATATCTATATGCTTTACTTTGTTTTTATATTTGTCAACCATGTAGTGAGAAAAGTTGGTATTTCAGAAATAAGTATAAACTTGCATATCCACATCAAATAAAGATTTTATCAACATGACAGATATCCCAACAGATACAATTTGTTAGCTTTCGCAGGTGGACCAGGAGTGAAACATGACCAATTCAACTTTATTGTAAGTAGTAGTAGAATTGTAAGACCTTGGTAGAATCTTGCAAGTCTTTCACCATCTCTCTTTACAGTCTGATAAGTTAGAAAGATTCCATTCTGACTCTGGCCCTTATGCAGCTGTGCTCCCACTCTTCTGATTGTTTCCTAAACAGCATCTCACTAAAGGTCATTCCCACATGCCATTACATAATTCAAGTCCATCCCTTACATAATTGCCATAATGTGAGAACACAAATACAAATGAGGAGAAGTTTTTGTTGTGATGTAGAGATGGGTGCTTCGTCATTTGCTCCCCGCTGTCCCTGATGGATGCCCATTAGGTTAAACAATCAAAGAGAGAGGTTACTCAAGCAGTCATTATTTCAGTAAACTAATACCTATAATAACTATATACCCTTACATTTTGCAAATAATAATATCTTAACAGCTCTTAGGTCCTTGGTTTGGACTTGAACTGTTAAGTTTTTACCAGTCCCAGACTGTGTTGAATTGAAGATTAAATCTTAAATAATCAAGGTCTGAAGACTATCTTGAGGAAACCAGACAGATTTTATACCTCTAGAGATATCTCACTGCCACTATTTATAGCTAGTACCAGGAAGAGAAACATCAGTACACATGAAATTGATCACGAACATTTGATCTTTATTTGTTTGCTTTAATTAACAAGATACTTATAAGTGAGTTTCATTTTAATTCATAGTGCCCATTCAGTTTTATACTGGGGAGGCATATTTTATTTCAGTGATTAAAAAGAAATCATGTGTTATCCCAATTGTAATTGGAGTCCTTGGAGCAATACCTAAAGGGCTGCCTCACTATTTGGAAATCCTGAATTTATCAGACTTGAATACCCTGATTCTACAAAAAACCACCCTATTTGGAACAGCTTATAACCTCTGACACTACCTGAACATTCCGAGGTCCTTGGTTAGGACTCGAGCTGTTGAGCTACCAACCAGCCCCAAAGGCTGTGAATCTCACTAAAGATTAACCAATAATAATAATAACATAGGAAGACCTCAATTAACTTTTGTAATTGGGATTGGGAATTTCCCTCATTAAACAATACAATCCAAAAGTGCAATACTATATAACCATTACACTTAGCTGCAATTCTGGCATATTTGGTTGCCAAGTGAATCATGCACTGTAGTCAAACATAACATCACCTGGTTGCAATTGCAGTCTTCTGCTGATTTGACCTTGCTTGTTGAAAGCCAGCAGTGAAGATCACAAATGGTGATCATGTAACACTGAAATATTCTACTGGTGAGCCAATAACCAAGCACATATATCACAATTACATAACTGCAGGATGCTGTGATTGCCATAACTATGAGATCTAGCCAGAAGTACCATTTATTCAGCACCACTATAAATATGAATAGTCACTGAATGAGCAGATGTTAAGCAAAGATTACCTGTGACAACAGCAGCAGTATCCCCAACAATACCCAAAATAATCAAACCTCCTAACCCAAAAATTAAAAAATGAAACTATCTGTATAAACCCATTTTCCCAGCCTGATCCCATTCCAAATATTATGAACCTTTATTCCCAGAATTCTCAACAATGTTCATATGGGAGAATTTTTGAGAATTCTAGAACTTGGTCCATGTATCAAGAGAATACACAAATTGATTGATCTAAATGTTTTACATGGAATTCAACATTAGATGAGAATTAGATTAGATTAGATCTATTTCTATAAGAAACAAAGATTAGTAGAAATTTTTCTCAACTAGAAAATCTGAGATTATTTTTCTGACCAGTTTATAATTTTTTTTATAAAACACCAAAAAATCAAAAGAGGTTAATATTATTGATCATAATCTCAACTGAAAATGAGATTTTATGGCAATACCATATAGAATTATTAAAGCTGTGCAGACTTAAGAAATTGTTTGGAAGAAATGCTTCAGACATTCCTGGCTCCTCATTAAAGTATTCTTCTTTTTTTACATTGTCACATGAGCTGGAAAAAAAAATGGGTATTCTACAAATCATAGTAAAGATGTGATGTTTTAATGACTTGGTTCATTATGGAATTTTAAAAATGAAATTCTAAAAATCATTGTGCATGCTTTATTTTATAAACATTTATATATCCAGCCGTCTGATGCAATGTAACATTGTGGGGCTCACAGTTAAAAACAATAAAATCAGAAAAGTACAGAGATGGGATTCTACCAGTTCGCACCTATTCGCTAGAACCGGTTATTAACATTCTAAGCAATTCGGAGAAATGGTTATTAGAAGAAATTACTGGCCTAATCCTGTAAGGAAGGCAGGAAGGAAACATTCTGATTTTGCTTACAGAAACTGCCTCTCCAGTAACCTTTTTTACGTTCTTGGCAGGACTAGACTTCATGTCTCAGGAACTTCTCTGGAGTATTTTTCCCCCCCTTTGCTGGTACTTTGCTTGTGTGGAGCGACCATTTAAAATTACAATGGCACAGAAAAAAGTGACTTATGACCATTTTTCATACTTATGGCTGTAGCAGCATCCCCACAGTCATGAGAGGCCAGGTGTTATGTCTGGGAGAGTGGGCGCAAGAACGGAGACGAGGCATCGAATAGTGACTCCAACTCTTTATTAGTGACTTCAGAACAGAGTAAAAGGCTTGGGCAGCAGCAGCTCCTTTTATAGAGCTGGCTGCTGTCACAACAACCAATGATTTGAGTTTGCCGCGCTGGAAAGCGTCCAATCAGCGGCAACCCTTTAACAGCCAATCAGATCAGCCAACAATAACCAATCACGATCCGCTATTAGTGGGCCAATCAGAAGTGCAGGTTTACGAGCCTCTTAGAATCTCAAGCTAACAAGTTTGCTTAGTTCGTAACACCCCTCCCCCCAGGTTCCATCTCAAGGGTGGGGTGATGTATTCTCACAGGTAGGCAGGTCGTCTCACCTGTCTACCTGATCTTCATTGCTCCACCAGTCTTTGCCCGGACTCTGGTTCCGGTGGGCTGTTGGTTGAACTCGGCGGTAATGGTGAGCTGGCTGCTCCAATGGGTGACTCGGTGTTGTCATCTCTACTCCCGTCAAGGCTGTCGTCTGGATTATCTAGGGTTGCTGATGCCACCATGCTGCTTCGTGGAGAGATGGCCATCTGCCCCGGCTCTTCTTCAGAAAATGAATAATCCAGGTTTGGTTGCGCTGATTGCTGGTTTTAAAGTACTGGGTCGGGTACTAGTTTGTTTTCGGCCCCCTCGATTTCCTTTCCCCCCCTGGTTTGGAGTTCAGGGCTTGTGAAGGGGGTAGATGCCAGCCGGGAGCGTAGCTGGTCAATGTGGCGCTTTCACAGTCTCCCATCAGCAGTTTGTAAATGGTAGGAATGGGGACCCGTAAATTGAGTTATGGTAGCGGGGACCCACAATGGATCACCGGTAAGGTTTTTTGCAAACACCGGGTCGCCTACCTTGAACGTGTGATACTTGCTGCTGGACCCCAGGGACTTTTCTGGTGTGTAGGCAAGGTGTAGTTGGTCAAGATGTGATTGAAGTTTCCTGCCCATCAGGAGATCGGCTGGGGTTTTGTTTGTGGTGCTGTTTGGAGTGATATACTGGAGGAGGAGCATCCTGGTCATCTTGTCATGGATGTTCCCTTGTTCCATCTTGTGTAAGGTTTTCTTTATGAACTGGACCATTCGTTCAGCCCTACCGTTGGCCACAGGGTGAGCCAGCGATGTTAAGGCGTGGCGTATCCCCCGGTCTGCTAGGTACTACTCAAATGCCAAGGCGGTGAATTGTGGGCCATTGTCTGAAACCAAGACATCTGGCAAGCCGTGTGTAGCAAATAGTCTGTTTAGTTTTTTAACAACTGTCTCTGTTGTGGTGTTCTTCATTTTGTGGACCTCAAGCCAGTTGGAATAGGCATCCACTGTTATGAGAAATGTATGCCCATTGGTGGGTCCCACAAAATCGATGTGGATATGGGACCAGGGACCTCGGGGTGCTTCCCATTCTGTTGGTGGTGCTTTTGGTGGAGCTGAATGTGTTTCCTGGCATTTGTTGCAGGTAGCGACCCAGGTTTCTATTTGCTTATCTATGCCTGGCCACCAAGCGTAGCTCCTTGCTAGTGCCTTCATTCGCACGATGCCCGGGTGTCCATCATTCAATAGTTTTAGGACCTTATGCTGCAGTCTTTCTGGGATGACGACTCTGTCTCCCCATAAAACACATCCTTTTTGGGAGAAAAGTTCTGTCTGCCTGTGTTTGAAAGGCTTGAAGGTGTCGTTGAGTTCGTTGTCAGGCTAACCTCTTTCCACCCAGCTGAGGACCCGTGCTAAACAAGGGTCCTTCCTTGTTTCTGACGCGATGACTTGTGCAGTCAGTGGTGGTGATGGAAGTGTCTCGATTTGTAGTGTGGCTAGGGTTGGAGCTGGGTCATCCAGGACTTCTGGTAGCGGAGAGCGGCTCAAGGCGTCAGTGTGGGGAATGGCTTTCCCCGGTCGGTGTATCAGTTGGTAATCGTATGTGGCTAAAAACTCTGACAAGCGTGTCATTCTTGGTGATAAAAACTTTGACAAGCGTGTCATTCTTGGTGATAAAATGTGGGAGTTGGTTTATCCCCCGCTAAGATGCCAAGTAGTGGTTTGTGATCGGTGATTATAGAAAAGGATCTTCCATATACATACTCATGGAATCGTTTGATTGCAGACACAATAGCGAGAGCCTCTTTATCTAGTTGGCTATAGTTTCTCTCAGTTTTAGATAAAGTTCTGGAAAAGAATGCAATGGGCGCCTCAGTACCGTTTGGCAGGATGTGGCTCAGGATGGCTCCTACTCCAAACGGTGAGGCGTCACAGGTAACCATTAATAGTAAAGTCTCGTTATATTGTATCAATATAGCATCTGATGTTAAAAGGTCTTTTACTTGCTGAAAAGCTCACTCTTCTTGATGTCCCCAGACCCAGGAAGCCTTCTTGTCGAGGAGCCTATGCATGGGTTCAGCAACAGTTGCCTTCAGGGGTAGGAAGATGTTATAAAAGTTGATAAGTCCCAGGAAGGCTTGGAGATCTGTTTTGTTTCTAGGTCTCGGGGCATTTTTTATTGCAGCCAATTTCTTCTCAGTAGGGTGAATTCCCTGTTTGTCAAGAAGGTAACCAAGGAATTCAACCCTTTCCATGCATAGTTGGCACTTGTCCTTCTTGACCTTCAGGCCAGCATCTTTAAATTTCTGGAGGACCATTCTTAGTCGCTTTTCTAGTAAACTTCTATTACTTCTAGTGGGAGCAGCTATCAGGACATCATCGAAATATGGCATGACCCCTTTTATGCCTTGTAGCAATCTCTCCATCAGACTTTGGAAGATGCCAGGTGCAACGCTTACTCCAAACTGGAGTCTATTACACTTGAATGCACCTCTGTGTGTAACTATAGTTTGGGCTTCTGCGGTCTCTGCATCTACAGGCAGCTGCTGGTATGCCTGGGCTAAGTCCAATTTTGCGAATATTTTTCCGCCCCCAAGGGAATGAAGGAGGTGTTGGACCACAGACATGGGATAAATGCTCTGCTGAAGTGCATGGTTCAGGGTGGCCTTGTAATCCCCACAAATTCTCAAAGATCCGTCAGGTTTTATGGGGGTTACAATTGGGGTCTCCCATCGGGTGTGGTCAATCGGTTCCAACATGCCTTGGGCTATTAATTTGTCCAATTGTTCGTCAATCTTTGGTTTGAGTGCAAAGGGCACTCGATGAGGCTTAAGGCGAATGGGTGCAATATCAGGGGAGAGGTTAAATGATATGGGGGATCCCTTGTACTTGCCTAGCTTCTCGGTGAAAACTTCCTGGAATTCCTGGACAAGGGCCACTTCCCAGTCATCGCCTTCGGTCTGGTTGATGCCTGCCAGTTCGATTCCCAGAGGCGCGAACCACTGTAAGCGTAGCAAGCTGGGTCAATCTCTATCGACGACCGTAAGAGGTAGGGTCGCGGTGTGGTCTTTGAACGAGACTTGGACATGGCTAGAACTGGCGACTGGAATTCTATTTCCCTGGTAGTCCTTCAATATAATTCTCTGAGTGCTGAGGTCCTGGCGGCGGATGTCAGGGATCAGCTGTTTGAGGGTTTTCTAGGAAACCATCAATAGGGATGACCCGGAGTCGACTTCCATAATGCATGGTTCCTTCTCAATGATGACCTTTACTCAGATTTTCCTTGCATCAAGGGATGAAGCGTGGCCGATGGTGATGGTTTGGTGTGCCTCTTCTCGTCTGGTAGAAGTGGCTGGTGCTCGGTTTCTGTAATAGTGGTTCCATTGGTTGCTTGGGCGGTCCCGATTTACTGGTGTGGTGCCTGTTGCCTGCTGGAATTTATTTTCTCTTCAGTTCGGGCTGGACCCTCGCTTGCTTCTACAAACCTTTGCAATGTGGCCCCTCTTTCCACAGGAATGGCAGAGTGCATCTAGGAATGTGCAGTCTGATCGTGGGTGGTTTCGCCTGCAACCAGCACACTGGAATGAGGGCTTATAACTCTGATGATCTCGTTGATCACGTTCTGACCAGAGTCTGTTGACCTCCTCTCCCTCGCTTTCTGATGAGGACTCGAGGTCTTCATGGTGGGTGGTCGTTACGTGCCTCTCGGGACAAGGCGTAGTATTACTGGCGAGTTGGCGGTGCAGTCCGTTTGCTCGGCGCATTCGAGCAGCCGACTTCCTGGTTGCTTCTGCTGCAGTAGCATCGGCGATGACATCTGTGAGGCCGATGTCTACCTTTGCCATAATCTTGCTCTGGGTCATGGGGTCTCTTAGACCCAGAACAATTCGATCACTCATGGCTTCTTCGAGATTGGCGAAGCCACAGAGTCCCCCCAGGTTTTTTGAGGTCCGCGATGAAGTCTCCCACACTTTCACTTTCCCGCTGGTCCCTCTGGTAAAACTCATGTCTTCTGATGAGTGTTGGCACCGCTGGGGCATAATGGGCCCGGAGGATTGGGGCGAGAGTGTCCCAGTCCATTGTCTTGACTTCCACTGGTTTTGCAAGCACCTTTGCCATCTTAAATACGGCTGGCCCGCAATGGGTCAGGAATACAGCTCGTTTCTTACCAAGCATTGTATCCTTCAAGTTGTTGGTTTCTAGAAACATCTGAAACCTGTCCATATACAAGTCTCAGTCTTCGTTAACCAGGTCAAATGAAGTGGGTGGTATGGCGCCGCTGGTCATGTTGCCGCGATTGGTGCGCTCTCAGCCACGTGCTCTGTTATCGTGCAATAAGTGATCAGTCAGCTCTTATCATCTCCGCATCCCATCCTCGTCGCCAGTGTTATGTCTGGGAGAGTGGGCACAAAAATGGAGACGAGGCATCGAATCGTGACTCGAACTCTTTATTAGTGATTTCAGAAGAGAGCGAAAGGCTAGGGCAGCAGCAGCTCCTTTTATAGAGCTGGCTGCTGTCACAACAACCAATGATTTGAGTTTGCCGTGCTGGAAAGTGTCCAATCAGCGGCAACCCTTTAACAACTAATCAGATCAGCCGACAATGACCAATCACGATCCACTATTAATGGGCCAATCAGAAGTGCAGGTTTACGAGCCTGCTGTGAAAGTAAAACTATTAGAATCGCAAGTTAACGAGTTTGCTTAGTTCGTAACACCAGGCGAGGAGATACTTTCCTCGATGTGAGTGATATTGAGTTGGCCACACCCAGCCAGTCACATGACCACCAAGCCATGCCCACCAACTAAGCCACTCACACAGAGCTGGTTGTTAAAAATTTTGAATCCCACCCCTGGAAAAGTATGTTTTAAAAAAACATAGAAACTCACAGTGTCAACAACCACAAAACATTCCCACAGAACTGTATTGAACTCTAGCTTTATGATATCCCAATTCTTGTGGGAAAAGGCAGGTTTTCAAGGCTTTTCAGAAGGATAGGAACTTGCCAGATTTCAGAGATAGGGTATTTGAAAGTGCAGGGGCATACTGTCTAGGTACCACTAAATGGCAACATTGAAAAGGGACCAATGCTCATCTTATCACAAGGGTGTCAAACTTGTGGCCCGCAGCCCTGATGCCTCGTGTGCTGGCCACACCCACCAATGGTTTAGTGAAGGTGGGGAGTTGTGATACATCACATGATGATGTGTTGTCACAAGTAGATACACTCCTGGAGAGGAAGCCCCAAAAACCCCTGGCCCAGTGCTATTTGAAGCTTAAATAGTGATAACATGCACCTTGACCTGCACCTGGAAACAATAATAGAAGCCAGTGCAATTCATACGACATCAATATAACATGGGTGAACTGTGGGTTATCCAAAACATCACTTAATGCTGTTGGATCAACTGTAATTTCCACATGGTCTTTTAGGAGAGTCCAATGTTGACTATGTTGTGGGAACTGACTTTAACATAAATATTATGTACATACTCTGTTGAAATCTTTTTTCCAAAGAATATTTAAAATCTGAACAACTGTACTGTTAATCCACTGTGGGAGCGAGCAATCATTTGGGGATGGACTCAGTATGACAGAACTTACCTTTGAGGTAAGCACTTGACTGCAGGCAGGGCACATATGCTGGGAGAGAATTGTCAGTTTATTTAATGAGGATATTCTTAAAAGCAGATTCTGGTAAACCAGAAGTCTCCTTCTGTTCAGGTTTTAAAAGCGTAAGCAAAATAATAAGGACAACAAACAGACATTTTTATCAAAAATAATAAAAAAATAATAATAAAAAATTGCAGCTACCTGCCTATGGCACTTCAAAGTTCTTGCTGCAGATATTGGTTAGCCAGAGCCATTAATGCTTACACAGAAAACAGGGTTTTGTTTACTTGTCCATTATGAACCCATTATGATCGGTTGGGGAGTCCTTAAGCATCAGACCTCGCTGTCAGCACAGCATTTTGCCCATCAGTAGTAAAAAGTGCATTTCAAAGCAGATTCTCTTGAATCACTTAACTTGGCAGGTTCCCCCTCCCTTTCTTTTTCCCAAGCCATAATGGTGTTTGATAGGCTGCAAAGGGTTAGCTGGCTATGTTTTCATTGATAGACTATTTCTCTAAGTACCCCATTCCAATCCACTAGAGGATTCTTTCATGCTAATCAGGCTTTTTGTTATGCAGCCACAAAGTGGTATTTACATTCATGCAAATGGGAATAATATTAACCCACACTTAAAAGGCAAACAGGACACTGACAGCAAAAATCTGATGCAGCAAGGTCTGCATAAAAGTGAACCACTGAACCTGTGGCAGACAAATAACTTTCACTCGATACAATTAGGGGAATTTAGATACTAGTTTTAGCAAGAAACCTCTTATAGACCAGAATGCAATACAACTAATTATTCATCCCTTTTGCAGTTATCTAGTCAATTGATATTATTTAAATATATACAGTAGACATATACATACATACAGGTAGTCCTCGACTTACAACCTACACAAATGAGTCCCAAATTTCTGTTGCTAAGTCAGACAGTTATTACATGAGTTTTGCCCCATTTAACACCCTTTCTTGCCAAAGTTGTAAAGTGAATCACTGCAGTCGTTACGTTAGTAACATGGTCATTCCATGAATCAGGCTTCCCCATTGACTTTGTCTGTCAGAAGGTCACAAAAGGGGATCATGTGAGTCCAAGATATTGCAAGTGTCATAAACATGAGTCAGTAGTCAAGCACAGGTGGATTTCTCCCGGTTCTGTCCACCTCTGTAGAACTGGTTGCTCTGAAGAGCAGCAGACATAGAATCGGTTCTATGTCTGCTGCTGATGTGGCCACCCGCCTGCCCTTGCTCTTACCTGACCTTTATTTCCTGCTTTTTCAACTTCAGCTGCTTTGCACGACACAGCTGCGGTTGAAAAAGCAAGGGAAAAGGGCTTTTCCAACTGCCGTGCACTTGCACGCTGTCCGGGCAGCTCAGCAGGTTGTAAATTGCACTCACGCGACTCACACATGCGCGTGCGATGCTAATAGACAGAATTGGTAGTCATACCAGTCAGATCCCACCCCTGCAGCCAAGTATCCGAATTTTGCTCATGGAGATACTACAATGGTTATAAGTGTGAAAAAGGGTTGTTGGTCACTTTTATTTCAATGTTGTTTTGAATAGTCACTAAATGAACTATTGTAAGTCGAGCACTACCTGTATTATATGGATCTGCTAAAACAAACATATGCCTAAGAGTGATCCTGCTAGAGTACACCTCTAGCATCCATTCTTTTCAAAAATAAATTGTTGACAAGAAGGTATTACAGTTCTTCACAGAGGGTTAATCTTCAGCAATACAATTTTTTAAAAAGGTTCATTTAACCACAATTTTTACTATACTGAAATGTTTAAGTACCATGAATTCCAGAGTAAAGAGTGAAGGTTCTAAACATGAAGGGGGGAAAGGGCTAGATGTAGTCATGGAGCCCAAAGGCAGGGTCAAACATGTCATCAGTTTGAAGTCATCACATTCCCACGAGAGATTTAAGCCCAGTCTCCACAGATCAATTTCACTGACCCTTATCTAATGCCAATTTGACTTAATGGCTAGTAGATCAGATTCATATGTATAGGTAGCATGAAATAAACATGCTTGGAACTCTACTCCTGTTTCTGGTTTCTTATACCTGAAGCTAGGCATCTTAAGCTCTTTTTGCATGTTCAAAATGCATGTTAGGAATCAAGGACTGGGAGAAGCATTTACATCAGTTTTTTTTTTTTAATTGAATAGAACTAGTATTTGCACTGAAATCTGGATTTGCAAAGAGAATTCCATTCACACTCAACAGATATAATTAGAATCATAAAATCATAGGGTTGAAAGGAACCTTGGAGGTCATTCCTGTTGGGCTTCACCGATCGTGCCCAACACATTGCCAGCCACCTAATAGGGAGTGGGAGATGGGTCTCCGAATCTGCGCCTCCTACCTGAATAGTTGTTCCCCTCATTGAAGCAACATAGGACTGTTGGCTGTTTCAGTTACAGCGCCTAATAATGTGGATCTATTGCAAGTTCCTGCTGAATTATCTTTAATTGCAGGGCATAAGGATTCTATTGCGTACCAGCGATGATGGGGGAGAACTCATCTTATTGTAGTTTCCTTTTCTTTGGCTTATGAGTCAGCACTTCGGGGTTAGGTGTGTTCTGGGCATCGGATATAGTTGTGATTAGGATTGCGGGGCGGCAGCGTGTGGGGTTAATTAGTTAGGCAGATGCTAGTTTGGGAATGGGAAGGGGATGGGACATAAAAGTCTCTGAGAGGCATTCACTCTCAGTGCTGGCTTTGCTCGGGATTGCCGTTGTTTGCCCACTGGAAGAAAACAATCTGCAATAAACTACTTTTCACCAAACCTGTGAGTAAATGTGTTTGTTGACTGAGTTTCTGGATTTCCAAAATAGGGTTTACAGTGCTCAATATTACAGTATCTCGACTCCATTTTGATTTTTCCTGCTTCATATGAGTGGTGAATTAATATAGTAATGATAAAGCTGATTGCTTGATTTGAGTTGTCATGCACAACCTCAGTTTCAAAAGCATAGTTTAGTATGATAGTTCAGCTATGACATACGTAAGAACCATGGTTAAAATAAGCTTGACTTCACACAATGAGCAAACATAGCCTCTGTCAATCCTAATGTAACATTTCTCCAGGGTTAAGGCCTAAAGAATAAATGACAGGATTTTTTGCCAATTTGGAATGACCTTATGTCTTGCTTCATGTTTAAAAGATCATCAGAGTTGAACCCTAAGAACTTTAACCTTGACTTTAAAAGAACTTATTTCTAAATCAGTATTCTTAAATCTTGTTATAAATTATATGCCAAGGAAAGTATCACCATATATGAGTATTTTCTCACTTCCTCTAAGTGAAGTTTTTCAGTGTCGGAGGAATGGAATTCTTTTTTCTTTGTACAAAATTCTACAAACTATATGAAACCAGAGCAGATTCATAATTTACATCTTTGTACTTCAAGACTGTCATTAGGGCCTACTAGTAAGCTTTTAGCAGGTAGAGGTTCATAGGTCTATTCTTTAAAGTATTTCCATGTTCTAAAAAAAACTAGCCAAAGGGAAAGAAGACTGACAGAAGGACTAAATAGTGCCACTTCAAATAATCAAAAAGTTAGTCAGTTAGTAATGGTATATAATGTGGAAATGTCTTTAAGTGATAGAAAGGGAGCCACAGACTGGACAATCAACATGCAAAAGTATCTCAGCCCACAGAAGGCATTTTTCCTAGTTTTTGGGAAAGTAAAAGTGGGAGGGGGGATTTTAGACTTGCAGGATTCTGTTATTATAAGCTTACAGTGAAGCTAGTATTGGTATTCTTGGCTTGTACTTTTTATATGGACAACTTGATGAGGCAGATAAATCAGCCCTCAGCAGATACACAGAGAGACAATAAAAAAACCAAAAAGGAAACAGAAAGACCAAATACATCCTTGACATTAATCAAGACCCGATAAGCAGAGATTAACACCAAGATTAATCAAGCAGTATACAATACCCCAATTAAGGAACTACCAATTCAGTCAAACAAGCTAACAGTAAATAACCACCCAATCAAAGAACCACCAAGAACACTCCCATCAACACTAGCAAGCCACTAGCATAGGAAAAGAAAGCAAATGCCACTTCCTTCTAACACTGATGAGGTTATCTAGTTGGCTAAAGAAATATCTGTAAGAAAACAACCAACCTCTGAGAGACTAAGGACCCCACTGTGCCACCGTGCAGGGCAGTCAGAAGGACAAAGATGGGAGGGAAATAGGCAAGTGGCAGATTTGAAATGTCCCTGACAATTGTAAGTGTGAGTAGGCTGCAAAGTCCCAAATATTGAATATGTGACCAACAGAGGACATTGCAACCATTCTGGGGGACCATGCATAAGTACCATTCATTCAGCACCACTGTAAATTCAAAAGATCACTGAACAAATGGTTGCAACTCAAGGACCACCTATATTTCTCAGCACTGCTATATTATTCAATGCCTATTATTTCTCCTTTATTTCCTATTGTTATATTGCTTTGATGTGATACTTGGTCTTTAACTCTTTTTTAGAATCTTCTAAACTATGGAACAATATTGTGTTCAGAATTGTGCCACTTCAGAATTATTTAAAATATTCCTGTTGTAAGTCATCTCTAGTGTACACTTTCATTCTATGTAGCCATGAAACTTCAGAAGCAAATGCTTTATATTAGAGGCATATGCATGTTTTTTACCCCTCAGCAGATTTTCACACTTTGTCCCAAGAGGCAAAGATAATTAGAACCTAATTATCATATCAGTAGTTATTACTGCATAATAATTAGATATCAACTGCTAAACATCTTTATGGTTTGACTCTTTATGAAAAATGCCTCTGTGATTAAAGAGGATTCCCCTGAACCTAAATACTGCATTTCATCAACCATTTGTTTGGAAGATGCTACACTCTGAACAAACTTACTAAGGATATTTGATAGTAGTGATAAACTATTCAGGACTAGCACAATATTTTCTCTATCACATAAAAAGTGAGAACAAAATCCTCTGAACACAAAAGCCCAAAATCGCATAATACTTCTACAAATGCTAAATAGAAAGTGAGAATATCTATCTATCTATCTATCTATCTATCTATCTATCTATCTATCTATCTATCTATCATCAAACTATCAATCTATCTATCCCCTATCTACATACACAGATATCTGTACTCATTTTAGTGATCATAATTAGGACTAGTAACTTGGTCATTAAGTGAAACAGCCTCTAAATCAAATAGGAAGCTATGATATTATTTCTGCTCTCCTTTGTTTTATAGATCTGCAAATGGTCACTAAATGTGGCAGTCAATAAATGAGGTATGTATGTATGTATGTATGTATGTATGTATGTATGTATGTATGTATGTACCGTATATACTCGAGTATAAGCCGAATTTTTCAGCACATTTTTTGTGCTGAAAAAAAAACCCCTCGGTTTATACTCGAGTCAGATTCCCCTCTGAAAAAAAATGGTGTGGAGCTTTGGAGCTGGGCAGCTGCTTCCCTGCTTTCGTGTTTCCTTTGCAACTTTTAAGCATGGGGGTAATCGGAAGCAGAAAAGTTCTTGCATGAGGATATATTGTTTTTTCTTTTTTTAACTGTTTTTAGGGGGGGAAGATCCATGTGAGAATGCTCAGACACAAAATCTATCTGACCGAAAATAAGTGTGTGTGTGGGGGGGGGGGGTGATTTTAACAGAGGGAAGATGTAGGGAGAAGGAAAAAGTGACGGAAGATCCTTCAGGGGAAACTGAGGGGGAGACTCACCCTTGGTCCAGATAAGCCCCCTTCCCTGCCCCTAAGGAAGCAGAGGCAGCCAGCAAGGGCAGACAAGCCCCACTTCACGGTCTCCATCCATCCTCGCTCCCACCCACCCACCCACCCAAAGCGATGAAGTCCCCCAATCGCGTAGCCCAGAATTGCCCTCCCCTCAGGGGGCAGCAACAACACCTGGTATTTCCCGAGACAAGAAGCTCTGCCGTGCAATGAAAGTGCCCTGGCTCTAGACTCTAGGCTCAGAAAACAACGCGAGCCGAGGTCCCTTCGGCTCCGCTCAGCTTTGTTTCCTCAGCCCCAGCTGCTTTCAGTCCGCTCTGGAGAAGGGGAAGGAGGTGGTGGCAGAGGCTCATGTTGTTTTCTGAACCCGCAAGCCTAGAGCTCAAAAAACAACGCAAGCCACCGCCACCACCTCCTCCCCCTCCTCCCGAGCAGACTGAAAGAAGCTGGGGCTGAGGAAACGAAGCTGAGCGGAGCCAAAGCGACCTCACCTCGCATTGTTTTCTGAGCCTGCAAGCCTAGAGCCAGGATGCTTTCATTGCACGGCGGAGCTTCTTGTCTCAGGAAATACAGGGAGTCATTGCTGCCCCCTGAGGGGAAGGTGATTCTGGGCTGCGCAATTGGGGGACTTTGTGGCTTTGGGTGGGTGGGAGCGAGGACGTTGACTTTAAGTGCTGCCGACCAAGTGTTTCACAAATACCAGTGGGACCTCTGTCCACCACCACCCCTCCCTCTTTTGCCTCCTTCCTTCTGATCAATCAGGTTTTCCCAGTATTTGCTCACAGCTGCGTTTGCTCTTCTGCCATGCTAGGCATTGAACGCAGGGATTTCTGATTCCCCTTACATGCGCGTGGATATGCTGCGGGGCATTTTCTTCCAAATGCCCCACAGGCAGAGAACACTGACTTTCATAATAGTGAGATCATTTCCCAAATTAATTGATTCACTAACCCAAAAGAAGATGTTGATGACAGTGGGAGTCAAGAAAAAAGCAAGAGCCGTTCTTATGATCTCAATCTCTCTCTCTCCCCGTAATACAGTCAAGCCCTTTCCAGCATGCAGGATCTGCCCCCGCTGCTTTGCACCTTGCAAATGCAAAAACACCGGGATTTTGCATTTGCAAGGTGCAAAGCGGCGGCGGCAGATTGCACGTGCTGAAAAGGGCTTGACTGTATTACGGGGAGAGAGAGAGAGAGAGAGAGAGAGATTATAAGAATGGCTCTTGCTTTTTTCTTGCAAGGGAGAGAGTGACTCCTGCCTCCCACTGTCATCATCATCTTCTTTTGGGTTAGTGAATCAATTAAACCTTTCATGATAGTGAGATCATTTCCCAAATTTCCCTTAAATCAGGGAAGAAATCAGAAACAAACCTTTGGACTGAGAATAAGCCTGTTCCTATGATGCCATTTTTGTTCACTGCAGTGTGAAAAGTGTGAAAAAACACACTTCTTTTTCTTCATCTTCTTGTTCCCTATTACTGGTCTCTTTCAAAGAGGAAATTGTGAACATCAAACTTATTCTCAACTGTCCTAGTGAAAGTTTTTATTGGTATTTATTTTTATTTTTGAAATTTACCAGTAGCTGCTGCATTTCCCACCCTCGGCTTATACTCGAGTCAATAAGTTTTCCCAGTTTTTTGTGGTAAAATTAGGTGCCTCGGCTTATATTCGGGTCGACTTATACTCGAGTATATACGTTATGTATGTAGAGAGAGAGAGAGAAGGTAAAGTCCCTGCAGATTTTACTCCACTAGTCATTGCTAATTGTAGGGAGTGGTGCTCATCCTCATTTCAAAGCCATTGAGGCAGTAAAATATCTCTCTCTCTCTCTCCCTCTCTCTCTCTCTCTTTCTCCCTCTCTCTGTGAGAAAGATGGAGAGGGAGGGAGGGAGAGAGACAAGGTAAAAATAAAAGTTTCCTCTGTCTTGTGTCTAATTCTAGAGGACAGAGGTGGGACAAATAACAGGAGGTCACCCTTTTGCACGGCACTAGTTTCTATACCTTAGAAAGAACCAGTGAATGGGAATGTAATATTTAATCTTCCACAACTGTGTATTATTTCCAAACAGTGACTTTTTATTTTTCTATTTTATTTTGCCATATTATCCTGGGAAATACAGATTTGGATATGCTTTTACCAAAGTAGTGTGTGGGCTGCAAATTAATATGATAAATTACAAGCAGTGCTAATAAACCATCCATTATGTTCCATCATGTTGAGGTACCCAAAACCTGGTCAAAATGCAAAGCTTCTGTTTGCAAGAAGCCTAGTTTGGCAACCAAGTTCAAAGGAGTAGTTTATCATTTTGTAGGCACAGTCCTTTAATATGTAAGAAGTTTCTTTTTGCCGGATACAGTTTTTGCTTCCAAATTAACATGCTTAAACTAAATAGAAACTGTACTCCCTTATTCAAGATTATTTTGTGAAATCAATGTTACCATTTAGTTTAATAAAAGCTGCTTATTTTATTTTATAATTTGATTCAGCTAATATATTATAATAAATACAATTATGCTCATTTACCCCAAAGTATGTTGAAACTAATCCTCAGTTTATATTTGACTGATTATGTACTATCTAGAATATAAATTCATTATGACCAATAATTTTTTTCAATCACATTTATCCCAAAGTGTCCTATTATTTTAAGTAATGGGCAGGAAACAAAATTTTCCCCTACCTTTATAAAAATCCCTGCATAAATTAACCATATATTCAAAGCTGGTAATTTGACAGCTTTATATCCTTTTAGTCCTATAATAAAATATTATTGTTTGAAATCATGACTCAAGGAAGGAAGAGGAGAAGAAGTAAAAGGACAAGGAGAAGGAGGAGAAGGACAAAGTTGTTATTAGACATTGTCATACATGGCGTTTTTTTTTTTCAAAAAGCATGAAATATGCATGGGAAATATCCACATTTTCACTAAATTTGGGTGGATGAAAGAAGCACATCTCCTTTAGCAAATAATACTTTAATGGCAACAATGGGCCCCATATATTTCACAGCAGCCTCTCATAAGCAAAACAGCACTTAGTAATTCAGGCAGTAAGCACAAACTTTCATCTTACTAAATATTGAACATTTTCCAAAGTGAAATAACACTGAATCTGACAGCATCCTGTGGTACACTCTGTGCCCAATGTGTAAATTACCTGATGCAAGAATCCATCTATCTCATCCCCTTTCATTGCACGAGCACAGCAGTTAAATGCATTTGTTCCTTTTAAAGAAAGCTTCTTTATCTCTGATATCAGAAACATTTCATGCCTAGCTGACAGTTAAAAGTTCCAATAAATATTTTTGCACTGACAAAGTTTGGAATAAAAAAATATGTTATTAAAATTTATAAAAGGAAAGAAAAGGAAAAGATCAGTGACTAAGTTATATTTTGTACTTTTTGAGATGTCAAAACAGAACCATATTTTTCTGCAATGTAAATATGAAACATACTTTAATATGTCTGAAATGATATATGCTCCTGCAGGATTTCTGAGCTCTCTTTCCCCTTCTCAGTTTAGAATGGTAAAATGTATTGACTTACGTTGGTTTGGAGTTCTATGCTTTTTATTTTCACTTTTTTTGTTGTTATATAAAGCAGCAAAGTCACATTTGGCCCTTGAAAGGTGCCAGTGGAAGAGAAGCTCAGAAAGAAATTAGCCACTTTTTCTTAGGAATTGACGTTCTCAACTCAAAGTGTGCCAAGCTCCAACTATATTGACATTAAATCAAAATAATTTATAGCAAGCAGCAAAAAGCAGAAACATGAAAATAGCAATAGAAACAAGCAAACATGAGAACCAATTCAGCTGGGATCAATAGCTCTTCACATCCAACTCGGAATAAAGAGCTTCTTCATATTTCTACCAATGGGAAGCCCATTAGCAGGACAAAAACTACATTAATCCAATCAGCCACTGTGAGGATTTTGATGGTAATCTTGGCACTTACCATGGTCTATTTTATAAGAACAGGGTTTATGCTGATAAACTCATAATTGCACTAAGCAAATGTGTTTATCATCATCATCATCATCATCATCATCATCATTATTATTATTGGCTGCATAGTCAACCTGATGTTTAAATCTGGATTTGGCATTTTTGGGGAAGGCAGATGTTATTTGATTCTATTAATGGTACTGTTGTATGATGTAAAGTTCCAATTAAAGCTGCCTTTTGCAGTTGACTGATGGTGAATTTGTCAATGTCAATGGTGTTTAAGTGGTGCTCTATTTGTTTGGTATTTCACCTATAACTATTGGTGCTATCTTTGCTTTCTTTTAACATGATCTTCATCTTTTATTTGCAGGTATACATATTTTGTTATTTTCTCTAGTTCTTTTTCTTCTATTATACATCTTACAATATGTACAGTTTGTCTCTCTTATCAACAATTGTTAGGTCTAGAATCTATGTGGCAAGTGCTTGTCTTTTTGAATTCCAGAGCATGTGAGCTTCTTCCATTTACATTACTTAATATATTTAATTTATTTATTGATCGCATTTTTAAACTGCCCATTTCCCTCACAGAGTTGTTGTTTGCTGGTGAACTGTATTTCTTGCAGATATTCTAATGCACCATTGTTGCTATTTTGTCATGCTGTTGTTTGAATCAATCTGTGCAATCTTTTTGCAGCAGCTAACCGGTTCACCCATTATTTCTTCAGTATTTTGCAAGAAGTAGCATTTGCTGTCTGTTGCTGTGTCAGTTCTGGCATTTGTTCTTGGGGATTGTCTTCTGCAGTCAGATTTAGCTCCTTTATCTCTTTCTTCAACTTTCCTACTGTTAACCATTGCCAGGTTTTGTTGCTTGGCCTGCTTTCCCTCTCTCTCTCTCTCTCTCTCTGTGTGTGTGTGTGTGTATCTTCTGGCTGTGTAATACTTTCCCTTACCATGTCTTTTTTTTTTTCTATTCTTCATTTTATCTTTCTTGTAGGCCAGTCTGGTCTCTCCAGTGTTCAGTAAACCTTTATGGTGTACCAACTTCAATATTATCACTGTCCTTCAGATATTCTTCCAATGTCCATTTTCCTTCTTCAACAGTCTGGTGTACTTGCAACATTCCATACATATCTATGTTCCTTGATAAATAGACTCTGTAAACATCACTATATGGATGAAGGACACCATTCATTTAATTATGTTTTATGGTTTTCCTACCCAGGGCTTTTACTGTGTTTGAGTCCAGTCTACTATTTCCAACTGTATAGCTAATGTACGATGTAATGTAGGGTGTCTTGGTGGTATTTTCTCCATTGGGTTTCAACTTAATTTTTTTTTATTAAAAGAAAATTTATTTAAGTTTCATATATTTAAAACATTTAAAAAGAAACAAACAAACATATAAACAAATATATATAAATATATATATTCACTCTGAGAAGCACAGAACTGAAGACCAAGCCTGAAGATGATGAATGAGACTTCATCGAAACGTTGCCTAGATACTTCCAATTTTACACGGGAGAAAACCCGAATAACCAAAGATCCAAATATATATAAGTATATACATTTTGCAGCAGGTATTGAGCATTGGTTACACTTTTCTTTTCTTTTCTTTTTTTTCTTTTACCCCATAACATTGACGTGATCTACCTTGTTCTTTTAATGTTTTATTTTCACAGAATACTTTATGATTAAACACACGTCCTTCATAGTTTCATAACTTATTCAGTTGTCAAATGTTGCTTTTTCTTTAACCATTCATATAAACAGTTCCAAACTTTGTAGTATCTTTGTTGTTTTTTAGTAATTTGGTTAGGCTGTCCATCTCTGCACACTCGTGAATTTTTTTAATGACCTATTTAATGAACTATTGTCCCTCTTCTGAAGGGACAATAGTTTCCAATTTTGAGCATAGCTTATGCTGACTGCCATTATAATGTGCAAGATTAAATATTGATTTTTTTTTTCTATTTTTGAGTCTATCATATCCAGCAAAAAGGTTTCGGGTTCAAGTTTTACATCTTGTTTAGTTACATTTAGAATCCAATTTTTGATATTTTTTCAAAACTTCTGGGCATATGGGCATGTCCACCACATATGAAAGTATGCTCCCTGGATGCAGTTACACTTCCAACAGTTTGGGGGGAGGTTCAGTAACATTTTAGCCAATCTTGCAGGTGGCAAGTACCAACGATAAACCATTATATAGAGATTCTCTTTGTACAAGGCTGACATAGTTAGTTTGTAATTTATTTTCCAAATATGTTCCCACTTGTCTAATTCAATACTGTGGCCCACATTTTTTGCCCAAATTATCATACATTCCTTGACTGTTTCTTCTTTTAATTTATAATCCAATAGATATTTATATATTTTACTAATCAATTTCCTTTCCTCTCCATGCCAAATCTTATCTAATTCTTGGTAAGTCATATTAAAACCAAATTGTTCTTTATCTTTTTTGTAATGCATTTGTACCTGTGCGTATGGCCACCATGCTATCTCTTTTCCTTGAATTTGTATTTGATTCCTACCCTTTAACTCTCCAGTTTCATGTAATAGATCTTTATATCTTGCAATGTTATCAAAATCTGAAACGTTTGGATGTGTAACTGCCTCCATTGTAGATAACCACAGTGGGACCTTACAGTAATGTATTTTTTTAAATCTTTTCCCAAATAGTTAATAACGCACCCCTTATATAGTGCCTTTGAAAGTACAAGTGGTGTTTACTCTTTCCATCCCACATAAATGTGTGCCATCCAAGTTGGAGATCAAAGCCCTCTTATGTTAAGATCCTTTTATTTATCAAATTAACCCAGTCTTTGAGCCAGGTTGCTATTGCAGCATAGTAATATGTTTTGAAATCTGCAAGACCAAAGATTCCTTTTTTTTTTCTATCGTCCTGTAATAATTTATATTTTATTCTGGGTTTTTTCCTCTGCCATATAAATTTGGATATATGTTTATTTAGTTCTCTGAAAAAGCTTTTTTCCAACTTGATTGGCACTGTCTGAAATAAGAACAACAATTTTGGCAAAATATTCATTTTTACTATTGCAATACGGCCTAATAGAGATATCTGTAATTTAGCCCAATTATCTAAGTCTTTAAATATTTGAATTGTTAATTTATTGTAATTATCTTTTTTAATTGATGAGCACCTAGCTGTCAGCCATATCCCCAAATATTTTACTTTATTTACCACCTGTATCCCTAATCTCTTTGTTAGTTCTTCTTTTTGTTCATTTGTACAGTTTTTTGTTATCACTTTTGTTTTTTATTCATTAATTTTTAACCCTGCCACCTTTCCATATTGTTCTATTTCATTCATCAAAATGGGTGTCGTTTCCACTATAAATACCATATCGTCAACAAATGCTTGAAGTTTGTACTCCTCTTTTTTAACTTTTAACCCCCTGATCTCTTGATTTTGTTGGATTTGTACCAGTAGTGTCTCTTCTACTAATATATAAAGTAGGGGAGCCAAGGGGCATCCTTGTATTACACCCTTATTTATCCTTATATTATCTGTATTTTCCCCATTTATTAATATTTTTGCAGTTTGGGTGTTATATATTGTTTTAATGAATCCTAAAAAAAATTCGGCAAATTTCATGCCTGTCAATTGTTTAATAAGAAAATTCCAATTCAAATTGTCAAAAGCTTTCTGAGCATCTAAAAACATCAGTGCCATTGTTTTAGTTGTGTGTACTTCACAGAATTCTAAAACTCCATAATTATTCTTGTATTTGTCTTCATTTGTCTATATGGCAGAAACCCATTCTGGTCAGTATGAATAATCCTACTTAATATTTTCTTTAATCTTTCCACCAATATTTTGGCCAAAATCTTGTAATCTACGTTTAAAAGTGATATTGGCCTGTAATTTTGAATTTTTTGTGGGTCTCATTGCTCTTTGTGAATAAGAGTTATATATGCTTCAATCCATGACTTTGGTATATTAGCACTATCCAAGGCTTCATTATATAAGTCTGTCATTAACTCCTCCAATAACTCTTGAAACTCCTTATAGAATTCAGACGGAATTCCATCTGGGCCCAGGGTTTTATTTGGTTTTTGGGCTCCAATTGCGTTTCTAATTTCTTCTATCAATATTTTATTGTTTAAAATACATTTCTCTTCATCCATAATTTTCAGAAAATTTTTTTCCTTCAGATATTGATGAATAAGTTCTTCTGGTACCTCTTCTTGATTGTATAGATTTGTAAAAAAAGTCCTTGGCAATATCTTTCTTTTCCTTAGCCTGAGTACATACTTTTCCTTCTTGGTCTTAGAGAGCTACAATTGTTCTTTTTCCTTGTTCTTTTTTATTTTATGGGCTAACCATCTCCCTGGCTTATTTGCATTTTCAAAATAATTTTGTTTTACTTATTTAACTTTTTAGGCCAGGTCTTCCTGCATACTTAAGTTTATCTTTACTAATATTTTGATTATTCAGATCAATTTATCTACTTACTTCTAAATCTTTAAGTTTCTCTCTCCACACATTTTGTTGTTGCCTTTTTTCTTTATTCTTTTTAATACTATAGCCAATAGTTAAACCTCTCACATAAACTTTTGTTGTATCCCAGAAGTTTTGAAGGGATGTATGTTCTCTCTTATTTATTTCAATAAATATTTTCAATTATTTTTTCACCATTTCAATATATTCATTATCTTTTAGTATACTATTATTAAATGTTCATCTTCCAATCATTCTATTTCCTTTCCATTTAATTCGAATAGGGTTATGATCAGCACATACATCTGGCAAGATCTCTATATTTTTGATATTTCCATTAAGCCTGGGTCCATCCATATTGATCTATACAAGACCAAGAGTGATGGGGATTAGAAAAGAAAGTATATGGCTTTTTAGTTGGATATAGTTCTCTCCACACATCCTTCAAATTTAGTTCCCTCATCATATTATTAAAAGAAGATGGGAATAATCTCCTTTTATTTTTTTCATTTTTGGGGAACTTTTATAGTCTTTGTCCTTCTCTGAAATAGCATTTAAATCTCCTATGATACATACACTTGTATGTTCAGTTTCTACTATCTTGTGGTGGAGTTTATTATAGAATTCTTTTTGATTTACATTCGGGGCATATACTGTAACTAACAAAATCTTTTTCTGGTTCAATATTAATTCTATAAATAACGTTCTCCCTTCATCATCCTTGTATACCAATCTTTTATATATTCTACGATACCCCTTTTTCTTTGATTTGAAAGAGCCCAATACATTTTTCCCAATTTGGTATCCTTTAGGAGGTCTGCCTGTTTATCTATGTGTACTTCTTGTATACAAATTATGTCTGCATTTTGTTTTTTAAGTTTTTCAAATGACTGTTTTCTTTTTAATGTTGAGTTTAAACCATTGATATTAACTGAAAATAAGGTGATTTATCTATTTGTGTTACTGTCTGTGCTGTGTATGCATAAAGATTAATTAAGTGTAAGCTTGGATTAAGTGCAGGGTTCTGGCCCTGCACATCTGATTGGCTGATTAAGTGGCCGGACCGGATTGGCCCGTTCCAGGGAATCCAATTGGCCCTTAACAGAGAGTTCCTATTGGTTCTAAGAGCTAGCATTCCTAGCTCGTTATTGGTTAAAAGTTACAGGGTTTGCCTATAAAAGGCGGGTTCAACTGCTGTTAAGAGCGAGAAGTCACGATATAAATAAAGAGCTGAAGTTCACCATTCAGAGGCTTGTCTCCATTCTTCCTCGCCCATGCTCAAAACTTAACACTGGCGACGAGGATGGGATATGGAGAAAGCTGAACCAACGAAACTTCGAAAAACACCGAACACGTGACAGACGACGCCAACAACGGAACCATGTCCGGCGGCATCGTACCACCCGCTCCGTTCGATCCAACACAGGAAGACTGGGAGTCTTACATGGATCGTTTCCAAATGTTCCTAGAGATGAACAACTTAAAGGATGCCACAGCCGGGAAAAAACAGGCGGTGTTCCTAACGCATTGCGGTCCAACCATATTTAAGATGGCTAAAGCACTAGCCAAACCCCGAGAAGTGAAGGCCATGGATTGGGACGACCTCGAACCTATCCTACAGGACCTCTCCGCCCCGACCGTGCCTACGCTCATGAGATGCCACGAGTTTTATCAGAGAAGCCAGCGAAAGGGAGAAAGTATGGCCGACTTCATAGCAGACCTCCGAAATTTGGGAGGCCTCTGTGGATTCACCGATTTAGAAGAGGCACTAAGAGATCACATAGTTCTGGGATTAGATGCACCAGGCTTCCAAAGCAAGCTGATGGCGAAAGGCAACATCAGCCTTGCCGACGCCATCGCCGATGCTACTGCAGCAGAAGCAACCAGGAAGTCAGCTGCACAACTACGCGAAAACTGCATTCCGGTACCTCCACCGACCAGCGAAATCTCACCAAGTTCAGAAGGGCAGCTTGCGACAACGCACAACGAGGATCTCTCTTCGTCGTCAGACAGCGACGAAGAAGGGGTCCATCGACTGCGGTCCAACCGGCACCACCACCCGAAGCCCTTACGCCCTTGCGCTGGCTGTGGAGCCAACCATGCCAGGTCCGAATGCAAATTCCCCAACGCACTCTGCCATGAGTGCGGGAAACGAGGCAACATCGGATAGGTCTGCCGCAGCTTGCCAGGACCCAGCCAGGCCTCAAAAGGGGCTAACTATTGCCAATCGACAGGAAACCATCCTGTACGGCAAGAGCCAGTAAACCACTCCTACAGAAATCGAGCTTTGCAGAGAGAAGAGGCTCACCATATTATCAATATCGGTCACGCCTCAGCCTTGGACACTAAGAAAATCTGAGTCACGGTAGCCATCGAGAACCAGTCTTGTCACATGGAGGTCGACTCGGGATCATCCCTCTCGATGGTGTCCTGGAAGACACTCAAGCAACTCATCCCCACAATTCAACGCCAAGATCTCTGCTTCCAACGCCTCATCCTCAAGGACTACCAAGGGAATCGAATCCCCATCGTCGGGTCCTGCCGAGTCCGAGTCTCCTTCAAGAAGCACACAGCGTACTTACCTTTAACGGTCATCGATAGAGATAGGCCTAGCCTACTAGGCCTCCAATGGTTTGCGCCACTTGGCATTGAAGTGGCCAGCGTAAACCGAGTCAGTGGCTGTGACTGGGAGGAAGATCTTGTCTATGAGTTCAGGGACGTCTTCACGGACAGCTTAGGCGAGTACAAGGGGACCCCGATTTCATTCAGCCTAGATCCAAAGGTAGCGCCCATTCGCCTAAAGCCCCGTCGAGTTCCATTTGCCTTAAAATCGAAAATCAACGAACAACTCGACAAACTGATAGCTCAGGGGGTGTTAGAGCCCATCGATCACTCCCCTTGGGAAACCCCTATTGTAACACCCATTAAGCCAGACGGGTCAATCCGAATTTGTGGGGACTACCGGGCGACTTTGAACCACGCCCTACAGCAGAACGCGTATCCAGTTCCGGTGGTGCAGCACCTCCTCCATTCCCTGGGGGGCGGAAAAGTTTTCGCTAAAATAGATTTAGCTCAGGCATATCAGCAATTACCAGTAGATGAAAAAACGGCACAGGCCCAAACTATTGTGATGCACTGAGGTGCCTTTAAATGTACCCGGCTGTAATTCGGAGTTAGTGTAGCCCCATGGATTTTTCAGAGCCTTGTGGAAAGGTTATTGCAAGGAATTAAGGGCGTGGTCCCCTATTTTGACGATGTATTAATTGCAGCCCTTACAAAAAAAATCTTACAGGACCGGTTAAAATTAGTCCTAAAAAAATTCCAAGAGGCCGGTCTTAAGGTTAAAAAAAACAAATTTAAATTATGTACTGACAGTGTTGAGTTTTTAGGGTACCTGATTGATAGCCAGGGCATTCACCCTACCGAAAGTAAATTAAAAGCGATAAAAAACACTGCCAGGCCACGAAACAAGGCCGATCTCCAGGCTTTCCTAGGCCTCATCAATTTTTATGATGTATTTTTGCCGCACAAAGCAACTGTCGCTGAACCGTTACACCGGTTGTTAGATAAAAAAGCAAATTGGTTATGGGGTTACCATGAAGAACAGGCGTTCCGAAATGTTAAAAAACTGCTCACTTCTGACTCTGTACTCATGCAGTATAACGAGACTTTGTCATTAGTTATAACCTGTGATGCATCGCTTTTCGGGGTGGGCGCCATTTTGAGCCATGTACTGACTAATGGGAACGAAGCCCCTGTTGCATATTTTTCAAAGACTCTTTCAAAAACTGAGTGAAACTATGGACAAATTGATAAAGAAGCCCTCGCAATTGTCTCAGCTGTGAAAAGATTCCACGAATACGTGTATGGCCGGGTTTTTACTATTGTGACTGACCACAAACCTTTATTGGGGATAATAGCCGGAGATAAGCCAACTCCCTACATATTATCCCCTCGGATGACCCGATGGTCAGAATTCTTAGCTGCTTATAACTATCGGCTGCAATACCGCCCGGGGAAAGCCATTCCCCACACCAACGCATTGAGCTGAGCACCACTTCCAGAGACTCTCGACGATCCTGCACCAACGTTAACCACGTTACAAATCGAGGCACTCAACTCGCCGCCACTAACCGCCTGAGATATCGTGAGAGAAACCAAATGCGACCACACCCTAGCACAAGTCCTAGGCTGGGTAGAATGCGGATGGCCATTGGACCACCTATCAGATGACTTCACACCATTCAAGACTCGACAAACCGAGCTCTTCTCCCAGAAGGGCTGTGTCATCTGGGGCGATAGAGTCATTATCCCAGAACAACTCCAGAAAGCGCTGCTGAGAACCTTGCACAATGGCCACCCCGGCATCGTGCGAATGAAAGCCCTTGCGCGCATGGTGGCCGGGCATTAACAAGCAAATCGAACAGTGGGTTAAAGCTTGTCCCAAATGCCAAGAAGTCAGCAACGCCTCACCAAAAGCCATGCCTACTGAATGGGAGACACCACGTGGACCCTGGTCCTGAATTCACCTGGATTTCGCGGGGCCAACCAAAGGCCACACCTTCCTGCTTACCGTCGATGCCTACTCGAATTGGCTCGAAATCCATCGCATGACGCCGACGACCTCCGAGGCGGTTATCAAAATCTTAAACAGACTCTTTGCAACCCACGGATTACCAGTCATCCTGGTATCCGATAACGGCCCTCAATTTACCGCACTAGCGTTCGAGCAGTACCTCGCTGACCACGGCATCCACCACGCGCTCACCTCGCTATGCACCCTGCGACCAATGGCAAACCAGAACGCATGGTTCAATTTGTGAAGAAAACCTTGCAAAAGGTAGAGTACCACAACATTGAAGACAAGGTCAATCAAATCCTCTTCTTGCAACACATCACCCCACATAGCATCACCAACAAAACTCCCGCCGAACTGCTAATGGGACGAAAGCTCCGCTTCCACCTCGACCGGTTTCACCCAGCTTACAAATCGGAGAAACCATTAGGATCCAGTGGCCGCTGTCGTACCTTCCAGGTAGGAGACCTGGTTTATGCTAAAAACCTATCGGGTGACCCGTTGTGGGTGGAAGCGACAGTAGTACGTGTAACCAGCCCCAGATCCTATCTTGTACAATGCCTTGATGATAAACTTTGGAAATGGCATATTGATCAGTTACGATCGCGGCTTCCAGCAGCCAGTCCGCAACTCCCCTATGACCAAACTGAGGGGGGGGAGGTACGGAAGAAGATGAATTCCTAGGAAACCCATTCGAAGGAAACGACGGTTTAATAGAAACTCAGGAAGTGGAGCCGGAGGGAGAAATGGTTGCACCTCAGGGAATTGCAGAGAATGTGGGCAACGACGTAGAAGTGAACTCTGAACCAGAAACAGCCCCACTGCCAAACAATGATCTACCTCAGCGTGATTGCAGCCAGCCGATACAACGGAAATCAAAGAGAGTAATAAGACAACCGTCCTACCTAAGGGACTATGTAACTGCACCTTGCAAATAAGAAGCCAGGGGGAAGGGGTGTTGTGTATGCAATAAGATTAATAAAGTGTGAGCTTGGAGTAAGTGCAGGGTTCTGGCCCTGCACATCTGATTGGCTGTTAAGCAGCCGGACCGGATTGGCCCGTTCCAGGGAATCCAATTGACCCTTAACAGAGAGTTCCTATTGGTTCTAAGAGCTAGCGTTCCTAGCTCGTTATTGGTTAAAAGTTACAGGGTTTGCCTATATAAGGCGGGTTCAACTGCTGTTAAGAGCGAGAAGTCACTCTTGATGTAAATAAAGAGCTGAAGTTCACCGTTCAGAGGCTTGTCTCCATTCTTTCTCGCCCATGCTCAAAACTTAACAGTCTGTGTAGAGCATTTTTTTTTCTTTCCATGTTCTGGGTTCTCTTGTACTTGGTCTGTTGTCCTCTTCTACTTCTCTAAGTTTCTGAGATTCTGACTGTGGTGCATGTTCTTTCTCTTCAGAGAGTTGTTCTTCCTGGCTTGTTGTATTTGAATCTTCTCCACCTTCACGTTCTTCCTTGCAACAAAAGTCAAAGATAATAAAAAAAAGTTTCTTCCAATATATAAATAACAAGAAAAAAAAATAAAGGAAATAGTCAGTCACTAAAGAGAGAAGATGGCAAGGAAGTTGCAGGCAACAGAGAGAAAGCAGAACTGCTTAATTCATTCTTTGCTCAACCCACCAAAAACATAACTGTAAAAAACAGACCAGAAATAAAAGTTAAAATAAGCAAAAAATAATAATAAAAGAACACCTGTCTGATCTTGATGAACACAAATCACCGGGGCCTGATGGATCCCAAAGTTTTAAAGGAGCTCACAGAGGTCATCTCAGAACCACTGCACTGTATCTTTCAAAAATCCTGGAGCACTGGGGACCTACCAGAGGATTAGAAAAGAGCTAATGTTGTTCCCATCTTCAAAAAAGAAAAAAAAAAACAGACCCAGGAAACTACAGACCAATCAGACTAACATCAATACCTGGGAAGATACTGGAAAAGATAATAAAAAAACCCAGATCTGCCAACATCTAGAAACAAGTAAAGTAATAACTAGCAGTCAGCATGGGTTTGTTAAAAATAGATCATGCCAAACCAATCTTATTTCATTCTTCAACATAGTGACTAAATTAGTAGACTAGCGAAATACTGTGGACATAATATATTTAGATTTCAGTAAGGCATTTGACAAAGTAGACCACAATCTACTTCTTAGTAAGCTAGAAAAAAGTGGAATAGATGGCACCACCACTAAATAGACTTGCAACTGGCTGATGAACTGGACTCAATGAGTAGTCCTTAATGGGTCTAAGTCTATATGGATGGAAGTAAGCAGTGGGGTGCCACAAAGTTCTGTTTTGGGAAGAATCAATATCTTCATTAATGACTTAGATGAGGGAATAGAAAAGGAACTTACCAAATTTGCAAATGATACTAAGCTGGCAGGAATAGCTAACACCCAAGAAGATAGGCTCAAGATCCAGATGGATCTTGACAAACTAGAACACAGGGTCATATCTCACAAAATGAAATTCAATGTAGAGAAAAGTAAAGAACTACACTTAGGCAAGAAAAACCAAAAGTACACATACAGACTGGGTGAAACCAGGCTCAATAGCAATAACTGTGAGAGGGATCTTGGAGTCTTAGTGGACAACCAGCTAAATATGAGTCAGCAGTGTGCAGCAGCAGCCAAAAAAGCTAATGCAATCCTAAATTGCATTAACAGAGGGATTCAATCGAGATCAAGTGACGTACTAATACAACTCTATAAAGCCTTAGTAAGACCACACCTAGAGTATTGCATCCAGTTTTGATCACATTATAAACAAAGATGTTGAGAATCTAGAAAAAGTACAGAGAAGAGCAACCAGGATTAAGAAGCTGGAGACTAAAACATATAAAGAACAGGAACTGGACATGGCTAGTCTAGTGAAGAGAAGGACCAGGGGAGACATGATAGCAATCTTCCAATATTTGAGGGGCTGCAACACAGAGGAAGGGGTCAAGCTATTTTCTAAAGCAGCTGTAGGCCAGACAAGGAATGATGGATGGAAACTGAACAAGGAGAGATTTAACCTGGAAATAAGGAGAAACTTTCTGACAGTGAGAACAATCAACCAATGGAACAGCTTGCCCTCGGAAGTTGTGGGAGCACCATCACTTGAGACTTTCAAGAAGAGATTGGGCTGCCATTTGTCACAAATGGTGTAGCGTCTCCCGCTTGGGTGGGGTGTTGGACTAGATGACCTATAAGGTCCCTTCCAACTCTGATTGTCTGTTATCTGTTGTCAGCATGAAAGATGCTCAGGTATTTGTAGTGACTTTTACATCTAATTCTTCATATTATTGCCATAGGGCATATTGATTCTTTTTCACTAGTTTTCCCCTGTTGACAGTGATGGTGACACATTTGTCCAATCCAATCTCCATGGCAATATCTTGACTGTATATACAGATAGTGGTTGAGAAACAATTTTGTTTGAAATGGTGTTTTTCCATACAACTTTAGATCATCCATGTAAAGGTGCTGGATAGCTTGGCATATGAGGTTTTTTTAATGTTTGATATTTATAGCCCCACTTATTGTTGACAAAGGAATCAATACAATCATCCATGAATAAGATTTTGTGTGCTTTAATTTCTGTGTATTCCTCTATATGACTAGTACTGTCACTATTGAGTTTTAATTGGTCATTAAATTGGTTGTTATATTTTCATTATTAGGTATATTACATATTTTCTGCTTTTTCTCCTGAGATGTTCCACAAGACCATACATTTATTGTTTTTATTTCTTAGAAGAACTGCCATTTTGTGTATTCTATTGCAGCTTTGGGAACCCTGGGTGTTGCCAATCAGAAGCTCAGAACTAGAGTCATTGGTTACTTTGCCAACTTTATCATTCACTCACAGCAATACATGATTATAGAGCTCGTTCACTGTCTTTTCACTTTATTCCATATCTATCCCCTTGCAACTGTTTACCAGGCCATTTGTGAACATGGAGATAGTGTGCTTTCAGAAGAAAGCTAGACCTGATTCAGAACTAGCCTATCTAGCAGGACATGAATATGGAAGATGGGCTGTGCTGAGCAAGATAATTAGAACTCATTCATCCTACACATCCTTCCATGTTGCACTGCTAGGCAACTTCACAGATGGCTAAATCCTTCATTCTTAGCACCTGCCTATACTTGCCCATCCCCATTGCATTCCACATTAGGGAGAGTGGTTAGTTGTAGTTTTTCTATCAACAGATGGGAGAGGACATGATACTCCAATGCATTTAGAGCCACCAGTTCAGTTTTTTTTAAATTTGGTCCACAATAGGTGCATAATTATATAATCCTTTGCTGTCTTCTTAATGCATAAAAATAACTGATTAAACACATTCTGCCTGTAAGAGTTATACCTTGAAGATTGATGCAGAAGATATCAACAGTTTTGGAATATCTGATACTGCAATGTGATCCAGTAATGTCTGTTGACAAATATTAACAGAATTGGATTATTTAGATTATTTAAACAAATACCACCCTTAATAACATGCTTTGCTGAGACATAAACCACAATTTATCATTTTAAATGGTCAGATTCACTAAACTTTAAAGTATCTTAAATCTGTAAATCCAGCCATATTTACAGGACATAGGGAGGGAGGAATCTAAGCAGAAAATATTAATGTTCAGATCCTGCTCTTCTTTCAGTATGTTTGTGCATTCAAACCACATCATTAAAAGTAACTTGCAATCAGCACTGCTGTTCACCAGGAATAACATGCATCTTAAAAATTTTCAATGTTTGTATTTTATTACATTTTCCCATTGTTTCTGACTCAGCAATAGCTAACAGCCTCTGTTTATCGCATAGTTTTTTAAAAATAGTATTGTATGAAATTTCTACATGTACATGTATATATCCGAGCTAGATTATGTTGTTTCTCTGTGTAATATATGTGGGTATGTGGGTATATGCATAATTTTGTATTTATTTATTGATTTTGTCATGTTTATGGAGTGTATATTGGAGGTGGTGACCCTTGATAGCTGTATGCAATGAAATTTCATTTTAATGTATACCAATTAGTGTACATTCAAAATGACAATCAAGTTATTCTAAGTTCTAAGTCTACATTTGCTTTGGCTGCAAAACAATTTGTTTTAAATACAATGGTATATGGAAAGAGCACTGAAAATTTCCATCCTTATAATCTATCCCGATGGGCCCCAAACCCACAACACTAGTGGACAAGAACATGCATGCATCTTCACATGTGCGAGTGGCAGACACTCACACTCACATCTGAAGTTCAATTTGTGTGAGTGGCTAATGAAGCTGCACACCCCTACTGCTCCTACGAATCATCCTCTTTCCTCCCCCAGGCAGGCTGCCAAACCAGAAAGATTGGGAACTGCTGAACTATTATTTTCCTTTGAAAGTTTAATAGTGTTATCAAAAAATTTGCAATCTTACTGTAAAAAGTTAATTTACAATAAATTAACTACACTGATCTCTCTCTTTTCCACCAACCTCAGTAAAAAAAAAAAAGTATGTAGGTTTAAGAGGAATGTAGTTATACACACACATGCAAACCTCCATCTAAAAATCAAGGAGCAATACTTGATTTCAAGGATGTTTGAGGCAGCTTTTCAGTTATCATTATCAAGATAATTTAAATTGATCATTTATCATTATCAAGATAATTTAAATTTGATTTAAACAAAGTCATCTTATATGGTACAAGCCAATTCTTATTAGCAGATACCTTTAAGAGAAAAGTAGGTTTTCTGATGCAAGACATTGATTTTTTCATCAACAACTCATTCCAACCTTCAGTCTTGATAATACAATTCCAAATTAGAATGAATCAGCTCTGTTGGAAGAACTGCTGTGAACAAGTATTGACAGGTTGCTTGCAATGCTGCTCATGCTTTGGAAACAATGGTGTATGACGTTTTGTGCATTAAACACAGCTGTAAATTTCCAAGAAGTAAAATCAGAATCATTATTTACCATATTCCAGCATATATGTAAGGGTTTTATCACATTCCTTTCTAATTCTAAGGTTCCCTTTTAGGATTGCATATATACATATAGATATGCATGCTGACACACATACACACTATTATTTTAATTTTGAATTCTAAACTTTTTTTAAAAAAGGTTCTAAATTTGAAACTTGGAGGCTATACTAGTATCCCACTTATATTTTCCAAAAATGTATCCAATATTTTATTTGACAGAACTAATTGCGTTGTTAAGAAAATGAAACAATTCTGAGTATTGAACATAGCTCAGTGTTGACTTTGACTGAAGCAGATTATAAGGATGGAGGGAGAGACAATAAGTAATACAACAGACTTGTTGCCTCTTTTCAAATACAGGAAGTGATTTTTCCCCCCTTCTCATCAGGTACAAATTCCCAGATACAGCTGATATAGATGAGGAGACTGATCTCTTTCAGAACAGAGTATGCTTTGATCCAAATTTCTAAGAAGGCTTGTTCCATCTCCCTCAAAAGGAACAACTAATATTAACATCTGAAGGAAGTGCACATTTCAAAATTCTAGTTCAAAGGATAAGAAGAAGAAAAGAGAATGATGGAAATGGATTTCTGGCAATTATCACTGTTAGTAACAATAACAGTAATGATCAATCCAAGCCCTGCAAGGTCATGCTAATTAAAATATCTTGAAACTTTTGGGCAACCTTATTAATATTGTACTTGAACAAATCTTTGCAACCTCTTCATTTTTAAATATAAACTCTATCAAAATACACATTTCTTGTTCTAAATCCAAAGCCTTAAGGCAAACAGTATAAATAAAATGATAGAGAAGATGAAAAATGAATCTTCTCAATAAAAAATGAGATCTTTCGTCCTGCACTTTAATCTTCCTACTCCTCAACAGCAGAGTCAAGCAATCATATTTATAATATGTTGTTTCCCTCTTCATTTAACTTTCAGTAATGAATAACTGTTTTTCAAGAGCACTGTGAAATATTTCAAGAATTGTCAAACCAACCAGACTGGCTGTGATTTTGACTGCAATCTAAAAGTTTACATGCATACTGTATATGTGATCTTTTCTATCCCCCTGTGTCTTTTCTTGTTAACCAGCATAGTGATGCAATTTACAAATTCAGTACTTGACCATGGGTTAATCCATTTTTTCAACTGCTACATTGAACAGCTGGAAATGTAGACTGATAGAAGGGGGAGAGGAAATACACAGGGGTATCCAAATCAGTCATTCATAAGATGACTAACTTTCTGGATTTATTTAACTGCAAACAAAGCTGGGCTTTTATTTTTATGTGGCAATTTGTGCATTTTTTTCAAACACAGTAATTAATGTCTTTTTGAAATTAATAATCCAGTCCTGTTCAGAAATAAACACCACTGAGTCTAATGGGAATCATCAATTTTTAAAAAAAGTTTGTGGTACTTGGTTCATTTTTGTTTCTGCAGGGCTGTATTAATTTGGAAAATGTCACAGAAAAGGAAACATATGCATCTTTTGGTTTCATTTTCATTGGGTTTTTTTTCTTTTAATGACCCTGCAATCCCTTGTATCAGGGTTGTGCTGCTACCTGGGATTGAGCTCACAGCCTCCTAATTGTAAAGTGAGAGTTCCATGTCTAGGCCACCACACCGTTTGGTTTTGTTTTCATCACTGAACATTAAAAAAAAATTGTAGTACTTCAGTGGCAAAGTCTTTCCTAATGGAAGTGCAAAGTGAATAAAGCTAAAGGAGTATTTTAGGTCTGACCATGAAAGTTCATTAGATACCCTGGGTCTTCATCATGCAAACAATGTTTGATTTGAAAATCTGGAACTACTCCTCTTGGAATTACAAGCATTTTTCCCAATCCAAAATCCTTGATCTGAAGAAGAATCCCACAAGGTTGTTTATTAGAGCATTTCACCAAGGCAGCTGTCGTCAGTGTTATCTTGGAACTGAACACACTCAAAACCATAGAAATGGTGGTAGACTTTAGAAGAAACCTTGCCATACTACCACCTCTGACAATACTAGACAACACATTATCAAAAGTAGAGACCTTCCAATTTCTAGGTTCTATCATATCACAAGACCTAAAAAGGACACCTAAGATCAAAAACATCATCAAAGAAGCACAATGAAGAATGTTCGTTTCAGAAAGCTAAAACTTCCCAAGGAGCTGCTGATACAGTTCTAGAGAGGAATTATTGGGTTTGTCATCTGCACAGTGGTGGGATTCAAAAAATTTTACCACTGGTTCTGTGGGCATGGCTTGGTGGGTGTGGCAGGGGAAGGATAATGTAAAATCTCCAGTCAGAGGTGGGATTTGCCGGTTCTTCGAACTACTCAAAATTTCCACTACTGGTTTTCCAGAACTGGGCAGAACCCGCTGAATACCACCTCTGTATCTGTATCTCTATAGCTGTCTGGTTTGGTTCTGCAACCCAACAAGACAGACACAGACTTCAGAGGATAATTAGGGCAGAAAAAACAATTATTACCAACCTGCCTTTGTCAAGGATCTGTACACTGCACAAATCAAAAAGAGGGCTGTGAAAATATTTACAGACCCCTCACATCCCGGACATAAACTCTTTCAACTCCTTCCCTCAAAACGACACTATAGAGCACTGCACACCAGAACAACTAGACACAAGAACAGTTTTTTCCCAAATGCCATCACTCTACTAAACAAATTCCCTCAACCCTGTCCAACTATTTACAAAGTCTGCACTACTATTACTATAAATCTTCTCATCACTCCTTATCACCTATCCCTTCCCACTTGTGACTGTATGATTGTAACTTTGTCGCTTGTATCCTTACGATTTATATTGACTGTTTCCTAGTATGATTTGATTACTTATTGTACCCTGTGACTATTATTAAGTGTTGTACCTTATGATTCTTGACTCTTGATGAATGTATCTTTTCTTTATGTACACTGAGAGGATTTGCACCAAGATAAGTTCCTTGGGTGTCCAATCACACTTGGTCAATAAAGAATTCTATTCTATTATATAAAGAATTTTATTATATTCTATTACATTGCCAATCAAAAGAAAACGTTGTAATATCAGCCCATAGTAGACGTCACTGAAACAATCTAAAAGTGTAGACTAGAAGCCAGTTAAACAACCTTCCAATGAATGGAAAATGCATAAAAAGGAAGAAAATAACACACATGGATGTGTCATTGTATAATTCCCAAAGAAAATAACAAGATCATGATAGTTTTGCCTCATCAAGATCCAATTCAACAAAATGATGTCCATCACTAATAAGATAGTTTTGCTTGCATGTAAATTTATCTTATGCTGAGATAAAATATGTTGTGATCAGAATGCCAATAAAACAACTTCAAGGCCCTCTTCAGCTTTTGGTTTTGTGGCTACTTGGTGTTATGTAAAAATTCTCCAACAACATGTATGATCACAAAGACACTGCAGAAGCATCCTGGAAATGTGGCTTGGAAGTGAAGGGGAAAAATGAAACTGTGATTCTTTAAAATGATGTAATCCATTCTAAAATTTTGATTTTTTTTCTAATATTTTTAACTAAGAGAATTGGCAGCTAAGCTACTTCCTTTCAGCATGCAACTGGATGAAATCACTGGTCACTTTCTCTGCAACAGGTTCTATTTTTGCTCCATGATATAAATGTTGATATAGACTGGTGTAGTGGCCTAGAGGTGGAGCTCTTGCCTCACAAACAGGAGGCTGAGTTTGATCCTAGGTAGAGATAGATATTTCTTTCTCTGGGCACAATGAGAATTTATCTGCTGAAAAAAATTCCACATTGTTGACAGGAAGGGCATCTGGCCAGTAAACACTCTCTGCTCCATTCAGTTGCCCGGACTCCACCCCACAAGGGATTATGGGGTCATAAAAAGGAGATAATGATGTAAATGTTGACATCATAAGAAAAAAAAACTAGAAAGGCCATTGTATCTTTGAACTGGCAAATTTTTGTTTGCCAAGTGAAATTTTACTGGAAGAAACTTATTGCTGATTTTATCAGGAAGTAAGTACCAATTATATTCTGCATGAAAAAATGAGAGAGAGAGAGTCCTTGGTAAATGTTTTTATATTTTGTCTATGTGAATAAATCCATTTCTAATTAACTTCACACAAAAATGTGAAAATTTGTGCTTGTGAATTTTTCTGGGAATGTGAAAAATTCCCAGAAAAATATGGTTGTGATCCCATTTCCCAAGGGATCATAGGGATAAGAGCCGTTGATCTAAATTAAAAGTTTGACTTTTTTTCCCTGCAGACTAGAATAGAATCTTGTACAGTATGCAATTATGATGAATGTCTGGTTCATCAATCATGTCTTTCAGTTCCAAAGTCACCATTTAAAAATGTGCTAGAAAACAGTATGTGTCACGGTAAAATCAGATATATAGATTTTATAGAAAATGGTGTATGTCACAGTAAAATCAGGAATATAGTTCACTAGATATGTATGTGTGGAAAAAGCACAAGTTGATGCCAGTATCACTATGGGATATGTAAATAGCTTCCTATAAACATAGCCTGGCAGGATTAATTTACATAGTTTATACATCAGAATTATAGGCTTTGCAAAACTATAATATGATTCATTTCTTTTTTACTTAGGCAGGAGTTCTCCACTTCTTAGATCTAAACACTGACCATTAGTAGTTAGCTTTAAATCATTAGCAACCTAGAAGGGAGGTCATAAAGATTTTTTTTAGAAAAAAATGTTGCTTTCAGTTATGGTCTTTCTTCCGTTTCTTAGAATTCTATGTACCACCAGGATAATTGCATTTTCTTAATGATTTCTACGACACACCATTATTCTGAAATGAACTTTTAAATACATACCTGGGTAACTACGTATTTTATTCAAAGTTTAAATGTATCCATTAAAAAGTTGCAGGTGAATAATGGCAATAACGTTTTTTAAATTACTTTGACCAAAGAGAAATACACTTTTTTTTTTTTTTTGGTAAAAGTTTTATTGATTTTAACGACAGACAAAAAATATGTCAGACATAAAACATAACATAAAAAGATCATTCTTCATAAATTTACAGTATATCGGTTGGTTTACCACTCCCATTTGTGAATCCATTTCATAGACATCAAAATAATTATATTACATAATAACTCACATTATCAATCATCAATAAAATATCTCAATATCATTATTAAACAATCATTTGACTATAATTTAACTAATTCATACTTAAATGAGATAACTATAATTAAGTTAAATTATTTTATAACAAATCATAGAATCATACCAAATCTATCTTAATAAAATATTCTTAAAAATTATCAAAACCAAGAAAAATTATATATTTATTATTTCCTAAATTTCTAAATATTCTATTATTATATTGTATTATCTAACCATTGATAAAAAAGATCCCAAACTTCATAAAATTGTTTATCTTCTTGTTCTCTAATTTCAAATGTCAATCCACTCATTTCAGCACATTCCAATATTTTCTTAATAATTTCTTCCTCTAATGGTATTTTCTCACTCTTCCAATGTTTAGCAAATACAATTCTAGCCGCTGTTAATACATTTACAATCAAATACTTTAAATTTTTATTATATATATCAGGTACGATTCCCAATAAAAAAATCTCTGGTTTCAAATCTATGTGTTTCTTTGTCATTTTTTCCAGCCATATGCAAATTCTAATCCAATATTTCCTGGCTTCCTCACAAGTCCACCACATATGGTAATATGAGCCAGGTATCTGATGACATTTCCAGCACTTTTCAGATTTATTCTTGAACATTCTTGCTATTCTTGTCAGGGGAAAGTGCCACCTGTAAAACATCTTGTACAAATTTTCTTTATATGCTGTTGACATTGTCATTTTATAATTTTGTGACCACAATTTTTGCCATTTCTCTAAATCAATTCCATATCCAAAATTCTTCCCCCAAGCAATCATTGTTTCTTTAACTTGTTCTTCCTCTAATTTAATTTCCAACAAATAACTATATAGTTTTTTAATCACTTTTTCATCAGTACCTGTCAAAATCCTATCTAAATCAGTCAATTTATCATAAAATCCTTCTATTTTAGAATCTTTAAGATACCTTGCATGTATTTGCGCATATGAAAACCAATTCATCTTTATACCTTGTTCTTCTACGTTAAGAAAGACTAGATTGTTGACATTAGAAGGTCATGATTTATTATTGGGTTGGCATGCTTTTTTATGGTATAAGGGAACTAAATCACAGGGTTATTTTAGAAGGCATTATATACGGGAATCGTTATGGTTGAATTGGGAGAAAATTAAGAAACAATGTTATTTGAAAATTCCAGTTTGGTTATCAACTATTGAAGCTTTTTAGTATCCAATAACTTATAAGAAGGAACAAATAGTTAGATATGGGGAAATATTGGATGAAAAGGGTGAACTTAAAACAAAGAGAAATACACTTTGTGGGTGAGGTTTTTAACTTAAATTCAATGAACTCTGCAACTCTCATTTATGCAGAGTTCATCAATTGCTTCTGGATACTAAGCTAATCTGTTGATACTAGGTACTGCTTTTCACATGGCATGGTGCTGTATATAGTTGCATATTTGTATCTTTGAAGTGTTCATAGAAGTGTATGTATTAGTGAAGTTACAATTATTGTAAGTTGGGTGATGAGCCAGAAGCTAGATATTTAGTCCTCCAAGAAAGCCAATAAAAGTGGTGTTCCGGTTCCGCGTGGCTTCGGTGGCAGCAGGAATTCCTGCTGCGCTTGCCGCCGAGGTACCCCTGATCCAAATGGGTCAGGGGGATAGGGCTGCCCTGTACGGACAGCCGAAGAGAGAGGGGAGCCGGACAGGGGGTTAGGGGTGTCGCAGACCCCCTCCTCATCCGGAAAAAACCTTTTTCCCAAGGTGGTGGAGCGGCAGTCAGCAATGGCCACCACGAAGAAGCCTGCAACCGGGTAAGATTGTGCTGGAGGAAGCAAGAAAAGTGAAAGTGCTGGCTGAGCCGGGTCAATCAACATCTTTTAAATTCGCTGGAACTGAGCTGTCTGAATTGCTGGAGGATACATTGTATCCCTAAGAAGATCGAAAGTGGCAGAGAAGCTGTTAAAGGGAACTTTTTTTTTCTTCACCCTCCCACCCCATGGAAACAACAGATGAAGATTTGAAATTTCTTTGGGCACTGAAGGTGAACTATTCTGAAAGTTGAAGTTAAGGGACAAAAGAGTTCTTGGACATTGAACTTAAAAATTTAAGAAATTGAAAACCCTTATTAGAGGTATGGATTTCTGATTATTTAAAAATTGATGTTGTAAGTGGGAAGGGAGAGGAAAAAAATTGGAGCAGAATTTGAAAAAGGAGGAAATTGCCTAGAACTTTAAAGAAAGATATACCTTAATTGGAACTCTTTGATTTAACAGTAACCTCAGAAAGAGAAATAGAAGAAAGAAAAAAAAAGTATTAAAAGAAATAGTTTATTTGGATTCTTTGGTGACTTTGGAACTTTTTGGAATTATTCTTGATTAAAAATATTTGGGTGGTTGTTTTGGGGAAAGTTTCTCTTTTCAGGATGGCATCGCTTGTGGATGAACTAAAGACTGAATATCAAAAATATAAAAAGGAAGAACAAGATGGAAAAGATACTTTGGGCACCTTATTTCAATTTTTAGAAATGGCGTTCTGTACTTCTGAAAAGTTGATTACGCAGAAGAATGACTGGGACAAAGAAGAAGAGGAACAAGAAGCCATCTTTGATGAACAATGGGTTTTTTTCCGGGGAAGAGGAGAAAGAGGATAAGAAAAAGGGGATTTTAAGGTTTGAAAAAACAACCAAAAAAGAGAAAAATGAGAGGAAAGGTGGATGCAAGGTTAGAAAGCAAAGGAAAGGGAGTAAGAAAAGGGAGGAGGAGAGACAAAGGGGTAAAAAGGGCAAGGAGAAAAATAAGCAAGAGAGAAATGGGGGGAGGAGAAGCCTCAATGGTGGGAAGCAAGATCTAAAGAAAAAAAGTTTATTTAGAGACAATGGGTGAATCTAATTAAGGATAAAAGGGGGATTCTGGAAGGTACATAAGATTGTGTTTTTATATGTGTATTTAGAGTATAAAATTTATTGTGTAATTTTAGAATCTACTAAACAGAATCCCAAGATAAATTAAGTGTTATATGAAGTACTTTTAAGTTAGGGTAATGAGTTAAAGGCGTCACTCCAATTTGTGTATAGGAGAAATATAGTAAAAGAAAAAAGATGAATGGATAGTTGGAAATAGAACAGACAAAGAATGTTATTGAAAATGGTAATAAGATATGGAAGGATATATAAAGGTTTTGTTATGTTTTTTTGGGGTTTTGTATGTTGATAAAAGGCAATAAAATTTTAATTAACAAGAAATAATTTGGATGAAAAGGAGAAGTTAGGATAAGATATGAAGTTAAATAGATAAAGTAAATATTGATATTATAATTGGGAATCATTATGTTCTATTGGTCTTCTTCTTTAATTATTACTATTTTTTTTAGAAAAGAATTTATAAGCTGTTATGCCTTGATTGTTTGTGCACTGTTTTTGTAAAATTAATAAAATTGGTTTATAAAAAAAAAGAAAATGATAAGATATGGAAGGATATATAAAGTGAATATGATGTTTGAATTTGTGTCTGTGAGAAGAGTTTTAACCCGGGATCAGGCAGCCTTCAGAAAAGATATTTTAGTTTGTTTTTTTTTCTATGTTCTGTGTTTTGTATGTTTATGAAAGGCAATAAAATTTTAATAAGCAAGAAATATAATTTGGATAAAAGGAGATGTCTGGATAAGATATGAAGTTAAATAGATAATGTAAATATTGATATTTCAATTTGGAATTATTTTGTATGTTCTATTGGCTCTCTTCTTTAATTATTATTATTTTTTTAGAAAAGATTTTTCAAGTTGTTATGCCTGGATTGTGTATTGTTTTTGTAAAATTAATAAAATTTGTTATAAAAAAAAAAAAAGAAAGCCAATAAAAGTAAGCCTAAATCAAGAGAATTTGATGCAAGTTATATATCTTTTCATTTTCGTATGATTTTTTCTATTGAAAATAACAACTTCAGGATATCTTTTAGACAATTCACTGAGATTATGAAGCCAAGCAAAGTAAAAACAGTCGTCCCCAAGCAAGTAATGCAAAAAAGCTGCAAGTTGTTTATTTGAGGCATAGATTATAATTGAATTATTAGAAGCGGTTCATTTATTTCATGTCCAGAACTAAGTTCTAGGAATTCCCTAGGCAAGATTTCAAATACACCTTCATTTATCATTGTGAGATGTTATGGAACTGAAAAGTTTGAGAACTTATACATAAATACATTCATACACACACACACACACACACACACAGAACGAGAGAGAGAGAGAGAGATACCAATATTTCCAACTACATCCCTATAGGAGTATGTAAGTGTTGCTGCAAACTGGCACATGCTTTCATAATTTAAAGGCCAGGCAGAACTGTTTTGCTATTTCTTATTATATGAACAATTATAGTGGGTGGTTTGCTAATATATTTGTACTTTTTAACAATTCTGCTTGCCTATGCCATGGATTTAAACAGCTTTAGTTATAGATTTTAAGAAAGTCAATGAACCACATAATTAGAAGCTCAGTGATGTTTTGTTTAAACCTACAATCACCAATTATTTTATAAGTATTTGTCTAGTGTATGTTGGGCTTAACAGTCTCTATTCTGGAAGCAGAGTTCTATAAAGTTCTTTGTTGCATACTGAGAAGTAAATCATTCCCATTTTTGCTGCATAATACACTTGTTACTATATATGGAACTACAGAGTACATAATTTTCTATGTAAACTATAGAATATTCACTTCATTCATAGGCAAAATGTATGTACTCAAGGATTTCATATCCCCACACTATTTGGAATCATAAGGCATCTTTTTCAAAAGTGTTTGAGAGCTTTGGGAAGCAATTCAAATGGTAAGTCAATTCAAGTAGTTACCCATCAGTTCTACACAATAAACAACTTCAGAGTTCTTAGAAATATCTAATCTTTGTAGGCTTAAAATACAATGTCTGCAATACAGTATCTAAAAATACAGTGGGCATATCTGACCGTATCTTTAAAATTCCGGAATCATCTGGGTGACACTGAATCTGACTATGTAGGGCAGTAGTCCCTAACCTTTGTGACTTGGTATCCCAGCTGTAGGGAGGAGAGGTAAACTGGGCCATGTGAGCAGCAACCCATTGTGCACATGGATGCAGCTCGACTCGCATGAATGGCAGCCCAGCATTCACATGTGCACACATTGGATTTGTGTGAATTGAACTGCATGCATGTGCATGTTCACTGACCCACAGCTCATGTGAGTTGAGCTGCATATGCACACTTGCTGTTGGTCCACCACTCACTTGGCCCTGTTTCAAATAGGTCATGGCCCGGGATTTGCAGCCCGGGATTTGGGGATCCCTGGTGTAGGGCATGATTTGATGAGCTTCCATTTTATTTTCTACAATTGACACATTTCCACACTCTGAATGACTTGAATGTGATTATTTTTGTCTCCAAGTGACTGACAACTAATCAAGATCAGAAAGCTTATCTAAGCTATGAAACCCTCTCTGTGCAAGATTTTTTTGAGTATGCCAAGCATTAGCTATTTTTCCACTTCACAAGTGATTGGCCATTTTGGCCAAACATTGGTCTATGTTTTCTTTTGTAGGGACAAATAAAAAGCCCTTCTCCATTGTACTAGTCATACACAATGAAGCCAAGATAATAAATTGGTACATAGCCTGGGACATTTTAAGTTCAGAAGTCCCAGTTAGTATTTTAAAAGATCATGTAGGGAACAGTTTCTTTGTATGTGTAAAATAATAAAGCTTCCTCATGTATATTAAGTCAGTGAGAAATAAACACATGGCCCTATGCTGCAAGTAGAATAATCGTTCCAAAGCTGCTTTCTACCCCTATGGGAAGTTTCAGGATTGTGGCCAAATAAACTACTCTTATTTTTTTTCCTGGTTCTTAAAGAAATGAATGGCATTCAGGGGGAAATCTTCCTCCAGACCTGTGAGTTTATTTGTTTATTTATTTATTTATTTTGATTTGTCAATTGCTTACAAGATAATAGGTACAAGTATATACATAGATATGAATACATGAAATGGGTACATATTAAGAAAAATAAAAGAAACAATAGGATGAGGACAGTAGGCACATTGGTGCACTTATGCACGCCCCCTACAGACCTCTTAGGAAAGGGGTGAGGTCAATAGTAGACAGTCTAAGGTTAAAGTTTTTGGGGTTTGGGGAAGAAACCACAGAGTCAGGTAGAGTATTCCAGACATTGACCACTCTGTTGCTGAAGTCATATTTCCTGCAATCAAGTTTGGTGTGGTTAACCTTGAGTTTGTATCTATTGTTTGCTCTTGTGTTGTTGTTTTTTTAAGACAAATTTTATTAATTTTACAAAACAATACACAAACAATCAAGGCATAATATAACATAAATGATCTTTTCTAAGAAAACCAATAGAACTTACAAAATAGTTCCAAATTGTAATATATATATTTACGTGATCTGTTCAACTTCATATCTTATCCCAACTTCTCCTTTTCATTCCATTATCCAAATTATATTTCTTGCTAATTAAAATTTTATTGCCTTTCAAAAACAATACACAAACATACAAAACATAAAACATAAAAAACATAAAACATCTTTTCGGAAAGCTGCTTGATCCCGGGTTAAAACTTTTCGCACTGACACAAATTCAAAAATCATATTTATTTTATATATCATTCCATATCTTATTACCATTTTCAATTTTCTACATAGCTTCTTCCCTCTTTTATCTTTCTTAGTTTTATTTTATTTATCTTATCTCAATTCAATTCATAATACTTATCATTCTTTGTCTGTTCTATTTCCAGCTATCCATTCATCTTTTCTCTTTAAATATACTTCTCCTGTACACTGATTGGAGTGACGCCTTTGACTCTTTCCCCTAACTTAATAATACTTAATATAACACTTACCTTATATTGGGATTCTATTTTGTACATTCTAAAATTACACAATAATTTTTATGAGAAAAGCAAAAACACTACAATAACAAAATAAAAGCATATAAAACCACTATCAATACCATTAAAATGCTAATCATATATATTGATACTCATTTATTTCTTAAACATTTTACTCTAAATACACATATAAAAACACAATCTTGTGTATCTTCCAGAATCCCTTTTTCAATTAGATTTACCCATTGTGTCTAAATAAGTTTTGTTTCTTTAAATCTTGCTTCCCACCATTAAGGCTTCTCATCCCCTCCTTTCTCTCTTGTTTATTTTTCTCCTTGCCCTTTTTACCCCTTTGTCTCTCCTCCTCCCTTTTCTTCTTCTGCTTACCCCCTTTCTGTTGTTTTCTAACCTTGTATCCACTTTTCATCTCATTTTTCTCATTTTTGATTGTTTTTTCAAACCTTAAAATCCCCTTTTTCTTTTCCTCTTTCTCCTCCTCCCCCAAAAAAACCCATTGTTCATCAAAGATGGTTTCTTCTTCTTCTTTGTCCCAGTGTCCTGCTGCGTAGTCAATTTTTCATAAGTGCATACCACCATTTCAGAAATTGAAAAAGAGTGCCCAAAGTATCTTTTCCATCTTGTTCTTCTTTTTTATATTTTTGATATTCAATTTTTATTCATCCACAAGCAATGCCATCATGAAGAGAAAAACTTTTTCCAAAACAACTACCCAAGTATTTTTAATCAAGAATAATTCCAAAAAGTTTCAAAGTCACCAAAGAATCCAAATAAACTATTTCTTTTAACACTTTTTCTTTCTTTCTTCTATTTCTCTTTCTGGGGTTACTGTTTAATCAAAGAGTTCCAATTAAGGTATATCTTTCTTTAAAGTTCTAGGCAATCTCCTCCTTTTTCAAATTCTGCTCCAATTTTTTTTTTTCCTCTCCCTTCCCACTTACAACAATGATTTTCCTTTAAATGTTCAGAAATCCATACCTCCAATACGGGTTTTCCGATTTCTTAAGTTGTTAAATCCAATGTCCAGGAATCCTTTATCCCTTGGCTTTAACTCTATGGGGTGGGAGAGTGAAGAGAAAAAAAAGTTTTCCCATGACAGCTTTCTCCGCCGCTTTCCAATCTTCTTAGGGATACAATGTATCTTTCAGGCAATTCAAGCAATTCAGTTTCCAGGGTATTTAAGAGTTGTTATTTTCCTGGCTCAGCCAGCACTTTCACTTCTCCTGATTCTTCTTTCTCCTTCTTCCTCCAGCACAATCTTGTCCAGCTGCCGGCTTCTTTGTGGCGGCCATTACTGACCGCCACTCCACCGCCTTGAGAAAAGGGTTAGCTGGGTGAGGAGGGGTTCTGCAAAACCCCCAAACCCCTCTCCGGATCCTCCCTATCTTTGGCTGCCTCTACAGGGCAGCCTTATCCTCCAGACCCATCAGGATCGGAGGCACCAAGACGGCTAGCGCAACAGGGATTGTGCAGGATCGCGAATCCCCGCCACCGCCGAAGCCTGGCAAACCAGAAGTCCCTCTGCTCTTGTGTTGTTATGGTTGAAGCTGAAGTATTCATTGACAGGTAAGTCATTGCAATGTATGATTTCATATACTATACTTAGATCCGATCGAAGACGGTGTAATTCAAGGTTTTCTAAGTCTAGCATAAGGTATTCGAATAGAGGAATGGAGAACTCTTCATGTGAAATATTTCTGGACTTTCTCAACTGTGTTAATATCAGATATGTAATGTGGGTTCCAGACTGATGAGCTGTATTTGAGTATTGGTCTAGCAAATGTTTTGTATGCTCTAGTTAGCAGTGTAATGTTACCAGAGAAAAAGCTATGTAAGATTAGGTTAACAACTCTTAATGCCTTTTTGGTGATATAGTTACAGTGGATTCTAGCACTTAGGTCATTTGAGATGAGTACTCCAAGATCCTTGACAGAGCTTAGATCATCAACAAGGTCTTGACTATTCAGCCTGTATTTTATTTTCTGATATATATTTTTTTTGCCATTATGTAAGACAGAGCATTTATTTGTTCAGATTTGAAGTTGCCATTTGTTTGACCATTCTGATGTTGTGACTGGGAGGTTTGAGCCTGCTGTGTGCTTTGAGTCTAATGTGTCAGAAGACACAGGTTCGAGTGATGAGGAGGGTTTGGCATTGGAATTTGAACCTGCTTTAATGGAAGATGCAGATGTGAGCCAGGAGGATGAGGAAGTGTCAGAATCACCTTCCTCTCCAGAACCTTCCACATCAATTATGCCTCAGGTGTCAGCAGCTGATCCACAGAATGTGCCAGAGTCTTTGAGTGATGATCAAACTGACGAATGTTGGATTGATGCAAGGACTAGATATAGGCTGAGACATCAAGCACAATTTGAAAGGAAACATCAAATCAGAGACTAATTAGAGAGACTGACACGCCCCTTCAAGGAGGCGTGTTAGCTAGAAATCCTTGTTCGGGTCAAACTTCGTTAATTACGTTCGCAGTTTGGGAGAAGCCTTCTGTTTACCTTTCGGCTCTGATTTATCATGCGGCTTCTTATCTGAACTTGAAGACAGTTTCTGGGAAAGCTGCCAATGATGACTACAGAGGAAAGTTAACTCTGTTGTTTCCTGATAATGTCTGTTCGTGTTTATTCCTTTGGGACATTTGGACTCTCACCTTGTGGCTACAGGTGATACAGAACACATAGTCAAGGTCTTTTTGAAGGGTAGCAGTATTGTCTGTGGTATTGAACAGCTTTACATCATCCGTGAAGAGAATGCAGTTGCTCTTAATATGATCACAGAGGTCATTTATGTAGAGTATGAAGAGAGTTGGTCCTAGAACACTGCCTTGAGGGATACCACTATTGACAGGTACAGAATTTGACAGGACATTCCCAATTTTGACCATTTGTTGTCTGCTTGACAGGAATGCTTCTATCCAGTTATGCAGGTGTCCAGAGATATCATAAGATTTTAGTTTTAGGAGTAGTTTGTTGTGTACCGCTGAATCAAAGGCTTTACAGAAGTCTATGTAGATTGTGTCTATTGTTTTGCCCTGATCGAGTTGTGTAGTCTTTATGTTTTTGCAGTGTAAGAGTTGCAGATTACAGGATAGTTTTTTTCTGAAACCAAATTGTTTATTAGAGAGTAGGTTGTTTGTCTCTAAGTGGAAGATAATGGATTGGTTAATAATTGATTCCATGACTTTACAGGTGACGCAGCATAAAGAGATTAGTCTGTAATTTTCAAATAGGTTGGGGTCTCCCTTTTTGAAGATGGGGATGGCCGTGGCTTGTGACCATAGTTTTGGCAAGGAGCTGGTCCTGAAAGATTTTTCAAAGATTATGCTTAGAGGTTCGGCTATGGCAGTGGATAGCTTTTTAAAGAAGTAGGCACATATTCCATCCAGTCCAATAGATAGAGATGGTTTTAGATTGTGTAGTGCTTTTTCAACATTGTCTTCTATAAAATCGATATGTATTAGATCATTGTAGTTTTCTGTGGTTCGGCTAGGAAATACTGGGCATGATCCATTGCTGTTTACAAATACTGAGCCAAATAATGTGTTAAAGAGGTTGGCTTTAATGGTGTCATCATTGCAGTCTTTACCATTAGGTCCAATCAGGGGTGGGATGGACTTTGAATCTTTTAGTTTGTTTACAAAATTGTAAAAAGTGTGGGTGGAATTGGTGCGTAGAAGATTTTCCTCTTGTTTAATGTGATAATTGACGCATTCAGTATTTATCTGGTGGCATAATTTTTGTATCGGCTTTTGAAGTTGGCAACGTGACCAGATTTGTTTTTCCACCAGAGTGCTCTCTTTTTGGACTGGAGTTTCCTTATTGTTATGGGTAATCTGTTTTTTGTTTTGTTTTGTTTTGGAAGTTGTTATTGGTACATATAGTTTAATGATTCTTCTGACTTCAAGTAAAAATATGTTGTAATGGTTTTCAACAGTATTGCATCCAGTGAATAGAGATTGCCAATCAAGGGATGAGAGATTGTTGTCTATAAGTTCATAGTTGCCTTTTTTGAAGTTATAATTGGGTAATTGTGATAATTTTTGTGTGGGCGTCTATTGAGACAAAAGTCAATCATATTGTGGTCACTGTTGGAAAAGGGTTCTTTAGTTTGTATTCCATAAATTAAATTCAAACTATTGCAGAAGATAAGATCGAGGCAGTTGTTAAGTCTAGTATTGTTGGTTACTAGTTGTTCCAGTCCCAGATTTGTAACAGCATTGTAGAAGGTTGCATGCATGGGGTCAGTTGTACATTTGTTTAGGGTCCAGTTAATATGAGGTAGATTGAAGTCACCAAGAAAGATAAAAGTGTGTGGGCAGAATGTTGCCCATGTTAATAGTGAATTTAGCTTGTTTACATGTTTGATATCATAATCTGGTGCTCTGTAACATGGTAAGAATTGAAATGTGATATTTAAGGATAGTTCACAGATGATGGTCTCAGGAAGAGCAAGCTCCTAGGTAACTTGAATGTTTTTTAGATGTAAGGACTTTTTTAGAAGATAGCAACATCACCTCCTCTACGGATTTCACGATCTGATTGATAAACATGATAGTCTCTTACTGTGGTAATGGAGTCAGGGAGAGATGTATTGAGCCATGTTCCACAGACAAATATGATGTCGAATTTAGCCATATTTAGTTAGAGGAGAAATTCAGGTATTTTATTCACAAGGCTTCTTGCATTGAGTAGCTTGCATTTTTATAAGTTGTAAGTCTAGATATCTGGAGACCCAAACCAAGAATTCTTTATGCAGTAACATCTCTGAGATCTATAACAAAGAAGATTGGCCCACTACTTCAGAGGGCTAGAAGTGCAGATATCCACCGATCATATCCTGATTTCTGAATAGAAGTAGTAAAATTGCTAGTGTGATTGTGTATCAGAAGGCACTGTTTTCCTCACCTATTTCAGTAGCTCAAAATTACATTTATCAAAATGTAATCTCAGAATATCAGACAAGGAAAAGAATATGGTGAAATATGTCAAGGAATTAAAATGAAGAGCTGGGACCTACATGTTTGCTTTCTGCTACAGAAGGGTAAATTTGTTGTCATGATGTCATCATATATATATCTTTTTTTAAATCTTCACAACTAGTTCTGGCTGCCTACACTAACATGCTCTCTTGTCCTATAATCAGATAGTTGCTCTTCTTCCTTTCAATGTAGATGAGTATAGCAGATTAAGGGAACGAGCATAGCCCCTGAAAAAAAAAAATCAGCTTGTGGAGAAAATCTGGTCACACATGAACTCTATTCCTGCCTCATTTCAATTTATATTTATTAAGGAAAGTCTGAAAAAGAGCACTACTTTTCAATTGGAACTCGATTATAGTTTTCTGCCTGATTCAAGATTGGAATACATAATAGGTAGTGGATTGTTTAAATAACTGTCCCTCTTTTGAAGTAAACATAAATAAAACTCCCCTTCGGACCACCGATACAGAGACTGGAAAAATGTAGAAATGAGCCTATGTGATCTCTCCCACTTTGAACTCCGTATATGTTCAGTTGAATGGGTTTTTAACATTCTTATTATCACAAATGATCATCATCTGAATCCTACTCTCAATAACAGCAGGAGATATCTCAGTGGCGATAAAAGAACAGCCAAAACAATTTGCAATAAAACTATAAAAACATAGAAGAATATCATGCTTCTAAGTAAACTAATGAGGAATGATAAAGCCAAATTTTTGGCAGAATTCTCCATTGCACACTAGTAGGCTCACTGAAGCTGGCTGATCACAGTTTTGGATGGGAAGCTTACACACATTTATTTTCCTGGAGATCTACCCCAAATTGTCTACTATATAAAAAACACATTTCCATACCTCTCTGAGCAGTATTTAACATTTAAAAACAAACTACAAATATGTGTGTGAACTATATCTATATCATCTGTATTGATATTTCTATATTTATCTATTTGTACATCTATCTATTTCCAGAAAAGTTAGGAAAACATGCAATTTTAGGACCACCTATAGTTTCTGGATAAGTTCAGCCAAGACCAACATGGAGATCTTAAAGAAAGCAAAGCTCAGAATCAACTATAGGTTGGATGAAGCAGAGATCAAGAACTTTTTTTTTTTTCTCAAATGACACAAAAAATGATAACCAGTACAGAATTATGTATTCTCCCAAAGTTTACTTCCCAAGGTGATATGCAACATACCATGACAGTCTTATATAAACTTTCAGTATATCTTTATAATTCATACAATCTGAGAGTTGTGGGGAGGAACTTTTAGAAATCATCTGATCCAATTCTCTGTTCTGTTCAGGATCCACTAAAGTATCTCTATTAATATCATCCAATAAAGAGCAGAAGAATTTTTTTTTTTTTTTCGTGAACAGAACTTTTCAGTCAGGAAGTTCTCCTGAAGTAGCCTGAACCTACTTCCTAATAATTTCAGCTCACTGGTTTTGATCCTGCCTTTTGAGCCAATAAAGAATACATTTATTTTCTCTTCTATACAGTAACCCTTCATATACTTGAAGACTGCTACTATATCTTCCATTATTCTTTTCTTCTGTGAGCTAAACTGTCTGGTTCTGATAGGTGGACAATGTACCTCTAACCAAAGCCCCTCTTTCGATTGTTCCTTTGGAATCATTCCATGCATTAACTGTAACAATAGCAATATCACTTAGACTTATATACCACTTCACTGTGCTTTACAGCCCTCTCTAAGCAATTTACAGAGTCAGCATATTGCCCCCAACAATCTGGATCCTCATTTTATTGACCTTGGAAGGATAGAAGGCTGAGTCAGCTTTGACCAGTGATGATCAAACCCCTGCAATTCAGCATTCTAACCACTGAGCCACCACAGCTCCTTAACTATATAATGTACAACTTACTTCAGAGTAGAAGGTTTCTATGATCTCTGATGGGTTTTGTGTCTACTCTTAGACAGTATAGTGTCATTGGTGGTCTTGGTGGTCACCATGACTTTCAAGTCAGTTTTTTACTCCTAGCAACTGCTCAGACTAGTCCCTGAAGTATTCTTGACATGATTTCAGAAATGGTTTGTCATTATCTCCTTCCTAGGATTGAAGGAAAGGGACTAGGTCACCCTTTGTAGGCAAAATGCTAGTTTTGTCCCCAAGATGGGATTAGAACTCACAATCTCCCAATTTCTAGCTTGATGGCCTTGCTCACAAGTGTCAAATTCACCACGTCACGTTGCCATCATGTGACATTTTGTGATATTTTCCCATTCATGGAGCTGGGGTGGGTGTGGCCTGCGCATGACACATCCGGCTCATGGGCCACCAGTTTGACACCCATGCTGTAAACAGGATAACTAAATGGATTAGTAATTAATGTTTATACTGAAGAAAATGTATGAGACCAAGTTCATTTGAGAGCATTCCTTCTTTGGTGAGAATTGAGCAAAAAGAATAACAAATACTCCTAAAAAAGTAGAATATTGAAATAAAGTGTAGAATAACTATTGGCAAGCTTTGATGCCACATTCTAATATATAAATGCCGAGCCTTTCAGTGCAACCTCCGCAGTAGAACTTCAAATGCTTCAAAGTCTGAAAGGATGCAAATGCAGCTCTTACTTCAGAGGCATTTCTTTTTTTCTTTCCCTTTTTTTCTGACTTTAGGGTTATATGTTGGTGACTCTATTTCTGTCCTGCACATGATCTCCAAGCACTGGGAATGGAATTGACATGAGCAGCAGCATCCATTTATTTATATTGTTATATGAGTAAAAGAATGCTAAGAGAAAAATACTGCATATCTTTTTCTTATAATGTCATTATTTTTTTATTACTTGAGAATTTCTTGACATTGTTCATCTCACCCTAGCACCTTCTGGATTCATTATGACTGCACACTCCTAAAATATCCAGCCTGTTCAAATATTCTGGCTGAAAATTCACTCATCTGAAGGGTGCCTGGTTAATGAAGATTGAATGGACAGCCTTATATTTCTAAAGGGAGGAATGTCCATATTGATCACTTGCTATTTCATTGCTGGTAAGAAATTGTAGCACCTTCCATTACTTGCTGGAATAACAATGCTCCAGCTAACTTTCTAAAATTCATACTGGCACTTCAGTCAGCCTTGATCTCATGATGCCCATCTGGCAAAAATGTTCATATAGTGTATATAGTGTGACTCACTTACCACAGGGCTGAAGTAAGGATAAATTAGCTGAGTTTTTTCCCTGCCTGCTTCAGGGTGAAAAAACTGAGATAGACATCTTATAAGCCTTGAAAATACAAGCAATGAGTATACAGCAATGCAGTTTTTTGTTATTTATTTTTTTGTTATTTGTTCTCTTTGTTAGCCAGTCTCTTTGTGGATAGAAAGAGACAATCCAAAGTAATGTTCCATTTTCCTTTACAGCAACTGGTGAAGCCAATTTGTAGGCAGACCATTAAATCAAAGACATAACCAAATAGCAGCATTCCAGTGGTGAGATTCAAAAATTTTTACTACCGGTTCCGTGGGTGTGGTTTAGTGGGTGTGGTTTGGTTTAATGGGCATGACTTGGTGGGCATGGCAGGGGAAGGATACTGCAAAATCTCCATTCCCTCCCTGCTCTTGGGGGATTACATTCCCTCCCCACTGCTGGGGAAAGGATACTGAAAAATCCCATTCCCTCCCCACCCCACTAACCTGCTTTCCAGCTCATTCTCCTGTACAGTGCAACAAAAAAAGACCCAGCCGATCAGCTTGGACTTGGGAGGCAGAGAAGAGATGGGGGCAGTGCCAGTCAGAGGTGGTATTTGTCGGTTCTCCAAACTACTCAAAATTTCCATTACCGGTTGTCCTGAACTGGTCAGAATCTGCTGAATCCATCTCTGCAGCATCCGATTATGTTCAAACTTCCTTTTGCCTTTCTCTTAGCACAATAGCAAAGACCTTCCTAAGACATGTGATTTCTTACACAGATAATTCCTAAATTAATTTGGGACAGTTGAAGCTCTTATTGAACAATGGCATTCTCCACTGAATATTAAGTAGTTATAAGGACTACAGCCCCTGAGAAGAATACACCTGCTGCATTCTACAAAATGGCAGGTACCAGAAAACTGAGTTCTAGTCACCTTAAGCATGAAAGCCAGCTTGGTAATTTTAGGACAAACATACTATCAGTGCAACCCAACTCACAGGCTACTGTTGAGGGACGAAAGGAGGAGGAAGGAGCATTAGGTATGTTTGCCACCCTGAGTTACTTATCTATATACATAAAAGTGAAATACCATTCACGCATCATCACAAATTCTCCAGAACCTTAAAGCCTACAAACTTGAAATTTGGCATGTATGTTCCTCTTGGCTTCTAGGTCTCACTAAGAAAGGATTTTTTTTTTTTTTCAAAATGACCATCAGAGCATTAGGATTTTGGATATTATTATTAACATGCTCTGATGCTAAAGAGTTCTACTCCCCCTGAAAAGAAATCTGTTCTAAATGCAAAACACAAGCAGAGGAGAGAAGTTTCAGCTTCAGTTTTAGTTTTAGTTTCACAGCACCAAGCAGCTTTAGTACAGAACAGTTGAGCTAAGACATGCCCAGTGTTGTGAATGAATAAATGTTTAATAAAGTTATCTAGAGCTTGAAGTCAAGTGCAGGGTTCTGGCCCTGCACTTCTGATTGGCTGTTAAATGGCGAGATCAGATTGGTCCGTTCAGAAGAATCTGATTGGCCATTAGCAAGCCGTTCTCATTGGCCAACGGAGCTAGCACTCCCAGGTTTTCATTGGTTGAATAGTTAATAAGTTGCCTATATAAGGAAGGCTATAGCAGCCACTGAGCTGAGCTGTCACACCATGTAAATAAAGAGTTGAAGTTCACTGTTTCACTGGCTCGTCTCCATTCTTCGCACCCATGCTCCACACCTAACACCCAGGCTCCTTGCTGTCTCCTTCTTGCTCACATAGCAAATACCGTTTCAGTTTCCAAATAGCCCTCAACTCTCTCTCACACTGACAGGACGCTAGCCAGATGGATACTGATGGATGCTGGCAGGCAAAGGCAGAATTTTTTTCTCCTTATTTTCCTCCCCAAAAACTAAGCCTGACCACATAGTTTCGTAGCGAAGCATGGGTATCAAGCTGGTAAAGTAATAAGGGAAAGAGCAAACTTTAATAAATAAGTAGATAAATGTCATGATATGTGGGGGGAAGGGGGAATGCCAAGTTGAAGACTGACAAAGCATTTTTTTAAAGTTATTCTTACAATGATCACATGCTATAATTACTACTACTGATAGTGTTTGGACGATCCGTCAAGACTTCCAACTATGTATGAAAGCTTGTAGTAGGAGACAGGCAAAAGGATCTCTTAGAGGGCTACTGAAGCATGCTCATCTTTGTTCCTCTTTGCTGGGATTTAAAAGACATAATTTGTTTTCAATCTGCTACAGTTATATTTACTATTTGGTATACCATTGATTTACTTACTATTTTTTAAAAGGTTTGGTATACATCTGGTTTTTTTTATTTATTTTGCTTTTCATTTGCCTTTGAGTTATAAATCAGCAGGTATGAGAATAATTTGATGAAATATAAGTAGATATTCTCTGGAAGAATGGACAAACACAGCAGCCTAGGGAGTGAATTGATGGGGAGGGTTCAAAAGGTTGCAGACAGAGCCAGAGCAGAGGTTCGAAAACAGGCATGCACAGAGGGGGAGAAGAGGAGCAAAGGACAAAAGCAGGGCTGTGTTGCTGCAATGCAATCTCTGTCCCCATTTGTTGGTACAGCATGACACTGCACATATGTACAAAAGAAGCAGAGCTTCCATTATAAAAGTGTGATAATTGCTTATGTTATTTGAATTAATTTTTTTCATCCTACAGATGCCTCTTCCAGAAAAAGTAAGTTGAACTCAATTGTGTCTCAAAGAAACAAAGAAGAAAAAGCCAGAGCTAGGCATATATGAGCCAAAGAAAAAATGGACTAGCAGTCAGGAAAGATCCATGTTGGACCAGAACTCATAAAAATGCAGGTGTATGTGTGTGCTGATATATTTATATAACAAACCAACTTTTTGAGGCACCTGCCTGCTAAAGATGGATATTTACTATTTTATTTTTAAAGAGCCAATTATCATCTCAGGAGAAATGATACAAATTCTCCTTTCCATTTTGGGTGCTTCCTTCAGTAAAATTTGAGTGAGGAGACTTACTCCACAAATGTTTTAGCCAACAGTAGCAGAAGTGGCAGATTTCACAGGCCTCGGCAGGACCTGGCAGATCTTGTCTGGCCTGGGTAATACTTGATCCCAATAAGAAATGGTGCTAACATATTAAACAAGTTACAGAGACAGCCAACTTTATATGATCAAAGTAAACTGAGAATTAGACTTAAGCTTTTACAAGACATGAAAGAATGGGATAAATGGGCAGTACCAAATTTCAAACTATACTATCAAGTTCAGCTGGGTTAGGTATCTTCCCCATTTAGCCTCTTTCATTCTGACCGTGCCTAATTTAGAGCCGATAATTTGATTTATCTAGCTCATGGGTGTCAAACTTGATCATGACACATGATGTATCATGACATACCATGGCATTTTTTGCCTTTGTGGAGCCAGAGTGGGTGTGGCTTGCACATGACACATTCAGCCAGTGGGCCACCAGTTTGACACTCCTGATCTAGCTGGAACCATGGTCTAAAAAACATGTTCTCTGTGAGCCAGGAGCACTCCCTAAAAATTGACCTAAAAATTAGGACTTCATGACTCCAGCTCAGTTTAGAGAATGTTGTTTTGGACCACCACTTCAAATGGCAAAGCAAAGCCATAGAACTGGCTCAATTCAGGACAGAGCAGCCCTTTCAATGTTAGAAAAATCCAGGAGGAGGGCTGAGTTATCAAGTGAGATAGTGAAAGAACAGAACTATAGCTTATGGTATACTAAACCATTGTAGTTCTGATCTATGCATTTCTGGCTAAAATACACAACATCTTAAGGAAGTGTTTTGTCTCTTCCACGTAGAGATAATTGATTCCACTGGTGCATCCTTCTCTTGCTAGCATTCATTTATCTACCCAGCAGGAAACCAGTGATGTTTTCTCATATTAGGGAAGATCTAGATGTGAGCAGAGTTTTATTGTGTATAAATATTAATACAGTAATTCCAGTTACTATGTCAAATTTACTGTGAAATCCATAACAGTCTTATAGTCTCACAGGAAAGGAATGATTTCCGTCTAACACTCAGAATTTGCAAGTCTCCGGAAGATCTTGTTTAGTACCAAAAGCAGAAAGCCAAAGCTAAATTCTCTTCAGTTATCAAGTTGTTCCTTGGGAGGGGTGGCTAAAGGGAGAAATATGTGCTGTTGTGCTACATCTTGCTTCAGCAAACAAATAAGAGTTTGGAATTGCTCCCTTTTCATTAGAAGATCAGTAGATTTCAGAGTTTCAGAGTTAGCTGATGCAGGCATGGTCATCCTTTAATGAGATGAGGTGGCATAGTGGTGCAATGCCACTATGTACTGCAGACTACTTCTGTTGCCTGCCAGCTGCCTGCAATTTTGCACTTCAATTCTCACCAGACTCAAGGTTGACTCAGCCTTCCATCCTTCTGAGGTGAGTGAAATGAGGACCCAGATTGTTGAGGACAACATGCTGACTGTAAACCACTTAGAGAGAGCTGTAAAGCATTCTGAAGTGGTATTTAATTCTAAATGCAATTGCTATTGTTATTTGCACATGTGAAATCAGCCATCAAAGAAATCAGAAGTCAAAGACCATGTAGGAAGACTTTTCACCTTGCATCATAAAGCTTCCTTTTATGTCTATGTATTCTGCTTACACATTAAGATGCCTGTTATAATCAGTGCTATCAGAGTGATATACAAGATATTTATAGAAGCCAGTCCATAGAGGACAATAAATACTGCAGGCTTGGAGTCCATTTTCCAATATCAACCAACCCTTTGTGGATATTCCACTTGTGGATGAACATGTACATGTACATGAACATGTACATGGTACATGTACTTCTTGATTTACACCCATTCATTTAGTGACTAATTGAAGTTAGAACAGCACTAAAAAAATAGTGACTTACAACCAGTCCTTGCACTTACAACTGTTAATAATGGAGAAGAATATTTGTTGCTCAGAGCTGACACAAAGGAGGGGTCCTTGGTGCTTTCTGAACTTGCTTGTTTTCTGCAGATGTTTCATCACCCAAATTAGGCAACATCATCAGTGCTAGGGGGTAATGAAACATTTGCAAGAAAACAAGCAAGCTCAGAGAGCACTAAGGACCCTTCATTTACAACTGTTGCAACATCCCCACAGTTACATGATAAAAATTGGGACATTTGGCAACTGGCATTTATGAGGATTACTGCATCCCGGGGTCATATGATAGCCATTTGTGACCTTCCCAGCCAGCTTCTGACAGGCAAAGTCACAGTTGCCTTAACTTTAATAACTGTGGCAAAAACATCACAAAATTAACTTGCAGGGCGGGCGCATTGTGCAACAAGGTCATATAGTGTAATAAGATTGGGACTGGGTTAGGGACTTCTGTCCTCACTGTGAGTTGTGTTGGGGGGGGTTGCACAAAGGGAGGCTCATCCAATCTCATTGTACACAGGTTGTACTCTGACAATAATGGTAATAATAAGCATAACAACTACCTTGCTTAGGAACAGAAATTCTGGCACCAGTTGGGGTCATAAGTTGAGGACTAGCCTGTATAATGATTCAGAATATGGTTGGAACATTGACTTTGGAAGATGGAAAGTTGGCTGCCATCTTGTCAACAATTAAGTATTTTTCTGTTCAGCTGATCATTTTTTAAATAATTCTGCAGTAAGATTAAAAAGCTTTTTTTCCACTAAATTTATCCCATTATTACTGGTGATTGGTATATTGCATGTGTTGTGTTTTAATTTATATGTTAAGTTGTTGCTTAGGGATGACATTTCTGCTTTATGCATGATTTTAGTAAAAAGGTTTGAATAATAATAATAATGACAAGAACCATCACGAAGCTTAGAGCAAAACCATAGAACCTATTCCTTATTCTTATATGATATCAAAATATTACAGTTTTCTGTTTGGAGACTTTTAGAAATTCAGCAATCTGAAACCTCTACTTTGTGTGAATGATTTTCTTTTAAAGAATCCTTTAAATCTCTCCAAAAGAATGGTAAGGATAAGGAAATGTTTGGATCTTCGGTGCAGAGAGAAAAAGCCCCCACTTCATGTAAAGGCATAGCAGTTTGCTTTTTCTTCATAGCATATCTTATGAAAAGAGCTTCCTGTCTCCCTGGCAACAAGTAATCATCTATGTGTGAGAAAGAGATAAGTAGCTGCTAATGCAACATCAATGAGACAATCCATATGCATTTTTTCTATAGAATATCCAACTCAGGGTACTTTCCACATTTTAGAGAAAGCAAAACACAGAGAGAAAAACAAGCAAACAGGTAAAAATCCAACCAGGAGAAACAGCTTCAAATCAGAAAATCCAATCAGCAAAATATTCTGTGCCAGAGACTACCAAATCATTTGCATCTTCTTTAAGTCTTAACAGACATGCTAGAGTGTCACAGCAAAGCCATAAGGTAGAATTGAATGGAAGGGTCAAGTTCTCATAAATGACTATAGTGCATTATGGTCACTACAAAGGTTTTTTGTTCCAAGGTAGCACACAAGGTGGCACACTAGCTGGCCAGCATTAGCTAGTAAAAACCCATGTTTGAGTATACAGGTAGTCCTTTACTTATGTCCACATTTTATCCCAAAATTTATGTTGATAAGTGAGACATTTGTTACATGAGTGTTGCCTCATTTTACGACTTTTCTAGCTGCATTTGCTAAGTGAACCATTGCAGTTCTTAAATTAGTAATAGGGTGGTTAAATTGATCTGGTTTTTCCATTGACTTTGCTGATCAGAAGGTCATGAAAGGGGATCGTGTGACTCGTGGACACTGCAACCATCATAAGTGTGAGTCAGTTGTCAAGCATGTAAAACATGTGAGCATGGGGAGACCTATGGTCATGTCACTTTCAGTGCCATTGTAACTTTGAAACAGTCACTAAATGAACCATTGTAATTCAAGAACTACCTCTACTACTATCCCAAAATCCAACAATAATGTTAAGTCCAGGACCAACCAGATTCACATTACAAAAAAAGCAAAGAAAAATTTGCAAAAAAACCAAAAACCTAGTACAGAATTGGTGGACCTGGATCTGGGGTCTGTGCAAGTATAAATTCCAGCAGTGCTAAAGCTGATGGAGCAGTTTTGCAGAAATCAAGTTAGGTTTCCACTGTGTTTCTTGAAAAAAGGAAACAGAAGAGATAAAATAAAAGAGTTGATATTTAAGTCCCTTACATAAACCATCAGATGATCAGAAGCCTAGAGATAGATAGGCTGAAGGATGAGGAGCTGTAAGAATAGGGAAGACAATTAAATTTGCGTACAATTAAATCTCTAAACTTCTAAAGCAACAGCTAAAGACAACTGCATGGAATCTGCCAGTGTCTCATTATAAACCAAGGCCCACCTATGTTAAAAGACATGGAATCCTCTTCAAAGCCACGATTAAAAACCTTATTTCCTTATTGTGATATTCATTTCAAATCAACTTATGCAGCTGGAGCCTTTTTAGCGTCTCACTCGAAGGCATTCACAGTCGACTTGAACTGAATATCATGCCGGGTGCTCTGAGATTAATCAGAAAACAGTCTCAGTGTATGAAGATGCTGATACAAATGGTCCAAACTGGAAAGGAATGAAATTAGACTGTGATCTGAGACTGCCCATTTTATTGTCATGCAACAAATCCATCAGCGCTGATACAGAAATATCAAATAGAACCGAACCAAAATCCAAACAGAAATTAGAAAGGCAATATTTTAAATATTTTGAACCAAGGTTTCAATGATGTCTGTTAAAGTGGATGTGGGTCTGTTGCATTGTAATTGAATCGATGTAAATTTTCAGAGACTAACAGAATTGATGTAAATTTTCAGAGCAGCGTATGTTTCTTTCCCTCCTAACCATGCAAAAATGTTGGGGAGGACTGCAATGACTGAAGTAATTTCATTTTAGCTTTTACATCGTGAGCAATGTGTTAGTGATATAACATACAGCCTGGCAAAATAATATCAACATAATCTGCAATCCATACAGCAAAAATGAAATGTCAGCCAATTTTGCCAAATAGCAAATGATTTTTACTGTTCAAAAGAAATGCTTTATAAATGTGTTAATTGAGGTACGACAAAACAAATGTGGGAAAGGGAGCCCTTTTGGAAGGGAGCAGTGCAGAATCAACGCAAATAGAACTTCTACATTTCCTCAAAGAAAAATCATAACATTTACTTATAGTATTTTTTCTACAAAGCATTTCTCTCCAACTCTTTTACAGTTGATACTGTTGTGAATGCATAAGGTTTAATAAAGTTATTTTAGCTTGGAGTCAAGTGCAGGATTTTGGCCCTGCACTTCTGATTGGCTGTTAAATGGCAGAATCTGATTGGCCATTAACGGAACCTTCGTATTGGTTAATGGAGCTAGCGCTCCTGGGTTATTATTGGTTAAATAGATATTGGGTTGCCTATATAAAGAGGGCCTTAGCTGCCCTTGTTTTGGAGCAGTCACCATGTAAATAAAGAGTTGAAGTTCACTGTTCCAGAGGCTCGTCTCCATTCTTTCTCGCCCATTCTCCAACTTAACACTGGCGATGAGGATGGGATATGGAGACGTCAGAGCTGACTGAACTAGGAAGAAACATCGAGCACGTGGCTGACAACGCTACAAGACGGAACCATGTCCGACGGTGTCGTACCACCCGCTCCGTTCGATCCAGAGCAAGAGGACTGGGAGTCCTACATGGATCATTTCCAAATGTTTTTGGAAACTAACAATTTGAAGGATGGCACAGCTGGGAAGAAACGGGTGGTATTCCTAACTCATTGTGGTCCAACCGTATTTAAGATGGCTAATGCACTAGCCAAACCTGCAGAAGTGAAGGCGATGGACTGGGACATCCTCGAACCCCTACTGAGAGCTCATTACTCACGTTCGTGAGACGGCACGAGTTCTATCAGAGAAACCAGCGAAAAGGAGAAAGCGTCGCCGACTTCACAGCCAACCTCCGGAATCTGGGAGGCCTCTGCGGATTCGCCGATTTAGAAGAGGCACTGAGAGATCGAATAGTTCTGAGATTAGATGCACCAGGCGTGCAGAGCAAGCTGATGGCGAAGGGCAACATCAGCCTTGCTGATGCCATCGCCGATGCTACTGCAGCAGAAGCAACCAGGAAGTCGGCTGCACAACTTCGATGCAACCGCGCTCCGGTCCACCAACCAACAGGCGAAATTTTATCCAAGTCAGAAGGGCGGCTTTCAACGGCCCACCACAAGGACCTCTCTTCATCGTCAGACAGCGACGAAGAAGAGGTCCATCGACTGCGGTCTGGCCGGGACCCCTACCCAAGGTCCTCACACCCCTGTGCCGGCTGTGGAGCCAACCATGCCAGGTCCGAATGCAAATTCCGCGACGCGCTCTGCCATGAGTGTGGAAAAAGAGGCCACATCGGACGGGTCTGCCAAAGTTTCCAAGTACCCAGCCAAGCCTCAAAAGGGGCTAATGACAGGAAACCGTCCTGTAAGGCAAGAACCAGTAAACCACTCCTACAGAAACCGAGTTTCAAATCACCCCACGAAGCTAGAAGAGGCTCACCATACTATCACTATCGGTCACGCCTCTGCCTTAGACGCCAAGAAAATCCGAATTACTGTGGTCATTGAGAACCGGTCCTGCCAAATGGAAGTCGACTCAGGATCGTCCCTCTCGATGGTGTCCTGGAAGACCCTCAAGCAACTCATTCCCACTATCCAGCGCCAAGACCTCCGTTATCAAAGATTTATCCTTAAGGACTATCAAGGGAATTGAATCCCTGTCGTCGGTTCCAGTCGAGTCAGAGTCTCATTCAAGAATCGCACAGCGTACTTACCGCTAACTGTGATCGACAAAGACTGGCCTAGCCTGCTAGGCCTTCAATTGTTTGCGCCACTTGGCATTGAAGTGGCAGGTGTAAACCGGGTCAGCGGAAGTGACTGGGAGGAGGACCTCGTCCACGAATTCAGGGACGTCTTCGTGGAAAAATTAGGTGAGTACAAGGGGACCCCAATATCGTTCAGCCTAAATCCAAAGATAGTTCTCATCCGCCTTAAGCCCCGTCGAGTTCCGTTTGCCTTAAAGCCAAAAATCAACGAACAGCTCGATAAATTGATAGCTCAGGGGGTGCTAGAACCTACCGATCACTCTCCCTGGGAAACCCCAATTGTAATGCCAATTAAGCCAGATGGGTCAATTCGAATTTGTGGGGACTACCGGGCCACTCTGAACCACGCCCTACAGCAAAATGCTTATCCGGTGCCAGTGGTGCAGCATCTCCTTCATTTCCTGGGGGGCGGAAAAGTCTTCGCTAAATTAGACTTAGCCCAGGCATATCAGCAACTACCTGTTGATGAAAAGACGGCACAAGCACAAATGATAGTGACGCACCGAGGTGCCTTTAAATGTACCCGGCTCCAATTCGGAGTCAGTGTAGCCCCGGAAATTTTTCAAAGCCTTATGGAGAGGTTACTACAAGGGATTAAAGGCGTGGTCCCATACTTTGATGATGTATTAATTGCTGCACCAACAAAGAAAATATTACAAGATCGTTTAAAATTAGTCCAACAAAAATTTCAAAACGCTGGTCTTAAAGTGAAAAAGAACAAGTGTAAATTGTGTACCGATCGTGTCGAGTTTTTAGGGTACCTAATTGACAGTCAGGGTATTCACCCTACCGACAGTAAACTGAGAGCAATAAAAAACGTTCCCAGGCCTCGAAACAAGGCCGATCTCCAGGCGTTCCTAGGCCTTATCAACTTCTATAATGTATTTCTACCGCACAAAGCAACTGTCACTGAGCCGTTACATCGTTTGCTAGATAAAAAAGCAATTTGGTTATGGGGTCATAAAGAAGAACAGGCATTTTGTAATGTTAAAAAACTACTGACTTCTGACACTGTACTCATGCAGTACAATGAGACTTTGCCATTAAATATCACATGTGATGCTTCGCCTTTTGGAGAAGGCGCAATTTTGAGCCATGTACTGCCTAATGGTAACGAAGCCCCTGTTGCATATTTTTCCAAGACACTTTCAAAAACTGAGCGTAATTATAGCCAGATCGATAAAGAAGCCCTCGCAATTGTATCGGCCGTTAAAAGATTTCACGAGTATATGTATGGCCGGGCTTTTACTATTGTGACTGACCACAAACCGTTATTGGGGATAATAGCTGGAGATAAGCCGACTCCCTACATATTATCCCCAAGGATGACTCGCTGGTCGGAATTCTTGGCTGCTTATAATTATCGGCTGCAATACCACCCAGGGAAAGCCATTCCCCACGCCAATGCATTGAGCCGAGCACCACTACCAGAGACTCTTGATGATCCCGCTCCAACGGTAACCACGTTACAGATTGAAACACTACACGCGCCGCCATTAACCGCCCGAGATATCGCGAGAGAAACCAGACGTGACCCCACCTTAGTGCGAGTCCTGAGCTGGGTAGAACGGGGATGGCCATTGGACCAGCTATCAGATGACTTCACACCATTCAAGAAGCGACAAACAGAGTTGTTTTCTCAAAAAGGCTGTGTCATCTGGGGTGATAGAGTCGTTATCCCAGAATGACTCCAAAAAGCAGTACTCAGGACCTTGCACGATGGCCATCCCGGTATCGTGCAAATGAAAGCCCTCGAGCGAAGCTATGCATGGTGGCCTGGCATCGACAAGCAAATCGAAAATTGGGTTAAAGCATGTCATAGATGCCAGGAAGTGAGCAACGCCCCACCAAAAGCCATTCCGACCAAGTGAGAAAAGCCACGGGGACCCTGGTCCCATATTCGCCGACCAAAGGCCACACCTTTCTTCTAACCATCAACGCCTACTCAAATTGGCTCGAGATTCACCGCATGACGAACACGACCACCGAAGCAGTCATCAAAAGATTGGAAAGACTGTTTGCAACCCACTGTTTGCCAGACGTCTTGGTATCTGACAACGGGCCCCAATTTACCGCGTTGTCCTTCGAGCAATACCTGGCTGACCGTGGCATCTGACATGCGCTCACCTCACCTGCGCATTCTGCCACCAATGGAAGTGCTGAGCGCATGGTTCAATTCGTCAAAAAGACTTTGCAGAAATTAGACTATGATAACATCGACGACAAAATCAACCGAATCCTTTTTCTACAACACATCACACCTCACAGCGTCACCAACAAAACTCCCACCGAATTGCTAATGGGACGCAGGCTCCGCTCCGACCTCGACCGGTTACACCCAGCTTATGAACCGGAAAAACCACTCTGATCCAGCAGTTGATGCTGTACCTTCCAGGTAGGTGATTGGGTATACGCTAAAAACCTATCGGGTGATAAGCTGTGGGTAGAAGCGACAGTAATACGTGTAACCGGCCCGAGATCCTACATTGTAAAATGCCTTGACGATAAAATTTGGAAACGCCATATCGATCAATTACAATCACGGCTCCGGTCAGGCATTTCTGAACTCCCCTATAACCAAACTGAGGGGGGGAGAAATACAGAAGAAGACGAATTTCAACTAGAAGAAAACCCATTCGAAGGGAATGATAGCGGAATAGAGACACAGGAACTGGAACCAGAGACAGGAGTAGGTTCACCTCAGGGAGTTACTGAAAATATTGGTGAGGATGAAAACGTGAACTCTGAACCAGAGGAAACCCCTTCGCTAAACTACGACCCACCTCAGCAAGATTGCAGCCAAATGCAAAACGCACAGCGAAAATCAAACAGACTAATAAAGCAACCGTCCTACCTCAAGGACTATGTAACTGCGCCCTGTAAAAGGAAGCCAGGGGGAAGGGGTGTTGTGAATGCATAAGGTTTAATAAAGTTATTTTGAACTTGGAGTCAAGTGCAGGGTTTTGGCCCTGCACTTCTGATTGGCTGTTAAATGGCAGAATCTGATTGGCCATTAACAGAGCCTTCGTATTGGTTAATGGAGCTAGCGCTCCTGGGTTATTATTGGTTAAATAGATATTGGGTTGCCTATATAAAGAGGGCCTTAGCTGCCCTTGTTTTGGAGCAGTCACCATGTAAATAAAGAGTTGAAGTTCACTGTTCCAGAGGCTCGTCTCCATTCTTTCTCGCCCATTCTCCAACTTAACAGATACGGTCGACTGATCTAATGGTAGACAGATGTAGGAATCCATAATGTTTTAATGCCCTAAAAAGAATAACTTTAAGAAATGTGTTTATTCTTCTGTACAACACTGGAACCACACTCTATATAAAAATGAGATCTGTAAATATCTTGCTTGGGTGTTAAATAAATGTCTTAAACTACTAAAATCAGTGGGTTGTTACTTTAATGTCCATAGGCTACCTGGATTCAGTCTAGCTCATATTTGTAAGTTAAAATAAGAAAGAAATTGGATAAGAAAGCTCTTGACCTAATTCATGAATTACATTAAGCATTTTGCTTGACTAAGTTTTGTCAAACAAATCACAATTATCTGGATCCATCAGCCCACACTGTATTTGTTTATTTAATTTATATGGACACCCATTTCAAGCCAGTTACTCTGGGAAACATACAGTTCTAAATTATATACAAGCCTATTCAAGTGTCTCATATTTAGCTTGGAATGTGAAATATGGCACCTGATTCCCATTTAGTAATTTAGCAGATCAAATCCCACTAGGCTCACAGTTGATTCAGCCTTCCATCCTTTTGAGGTGGATAAAATAAGTACCCAAATTGTTGGGGAAAATATGCTGACTCTGTAAACTGCTTTGAGAGGGCTGTAAAGCACTATAAAATGGTATATAAGTCTAAGTGCTATTTCTATTGCTATATAATAATGTATGTGTGTGTGCCTGCTTATGTATGCATATTATAAATGGGAGAAAAAGAAATTTGAATAACATATATCATACTGACATACCAATTATTGGTAGCTGGATGTATTTTTTTTCCATCTTGTCAGGTAAATCATAACAGGAAACAACTGAAGTAGGATATCCATAGAAATTAAATAAATACAATGTGAGTGCTTGTCAATATTATTGTGCGTTTACTGGTTCCCTCAAAGAATATTCATAGAGGGATGGATATTAGATTTTTTATTTTATTTTAGTGTTCACCTTTGCCCAAATATCAAGCAAAATAAAAGTAAAAACAGGAAATAGAATGATCAGGTTTCTTGATGGATTTAGCTGAAACCAGGTTTTACTCTGATTGAATATTTGTGGTCAGTATAAGAACTTGGAAACCCTGAACTTAATTTATTTTTCTCTCACACTTTTTCCTTTTATGTCCTGTTATATAGGATATGATATTAAGGACTCTTTTACTTCTGATCTGTGTAAATCACTCTAGGAGGCTTTTTCAGCTGATGAGTAAGATGAACATTATTTTGATGCATAAATAAAGAAAAAACAGAACATCACATTAAATGTGTTGAACACAGGCATGACTTCCTGAGTCCCCCTGAATATTTAGCAGTTTCTATAAGATAAAATTGAACCAACAGGCAAATAATATTCTCAGAACATGCAATATCATTACTTAACTTCAGCACATACTCTTTCAAAGTCATCAGCTCTTCAATCAGTCAAAGCTGTTAACAATTTTCCAACTAAATTTCAGATTCTGAAATGAATTGCCTCACACATACCCCCCCCCCCCAAAAAAGGTAAATAGTTGATCGGTCACTTCAAGCCTAAAGGCTTTTTGGTAGTTTAAGAGTTTAATTATGATTGATTGACTGACTGAAGAATTTAATCACAAAGTCATCTGATATTTCAGCTCTTGGGTGAAATGATCTGATTGGATTTCTATAGCACATCATACTGAATTAATAGTGCCTGAAAAACCATTTGAGAGAGAGTGGCTCTAGCTGCCACATCTCTCTACTGAAGTTTTGCTATGGTTAAAATGTGAGCCAGAACAGATAGAAAGAGATTATTTGAAAAGAATCACTTAAACAATGGACTTGTTCATTAGGCAATCTCATGTATTTAGAAAAAATACAATGTCTTCTAATATATATTTAGTGAGTTTGAAACAAAAGGAATTCCATGCAGAACCTCCATGCTTTATATGATCACACAAGAGGAATACTAAAATATTAATTTGTCTTAACAAATATGAGTAGACTGAGTAACTGCATACCATCATACCACAGAGTGTTAAAAAGAAAGAACAACTTCTCCAAGTTCTCCAAGTTGTCATTGGCAAATATGTTTCTCAAGATGTACTCCTGGAAGGTTACATTAATCTTATATTCCCCTCCTTGTTCAGTTACAAACTACCAAAGAAGATTTTTATGTATATAAATCAGTTGTTCACCTGCTTGAAATGATGTATGTTTTATAAAATTTTCACACATGAAAAGTCTTAATCATAACATCTAGCACTGAAAAGCTGTGTTTGAAACACTGAATATATTTTACTTCACTTTTCTGCTTTTATGAGATTTTGAACTAACAACAAAAGCATCAACTGTATGCTTAAATTAGGAGACATTAATGTCCTATTGCTTCACTTATTATTTTTATAAAAGGTCATCTAAATTAGGGATGATGGTGAGATGTTCCCAATCTAAGTATTTAATAAAACTGTATGAAAAATACCAAAGATTCAATATGTAAGAATGCAAAAGGGATTTGGGGAATCAGTTTTGAGATATAAAATAATATCTCAGATTCAAAATGTCTATGGAGATTCTCAGTCATCCACGTCATGGTTGTCCCAAAGGGTTTTGTTTCAAAAAGCGACTGGACTTCCTTTGTTTTTCTTTGAAGATGTCTAGCTTTTCATTCAGGAAGTTTTTCAGTTCAGATCCAAAAGGACTTTCAAAATGCCTGGTGCTATTTTGTATTATATGATTTACAACAAGGGTCCCCAATGCCCAGGCCAGGCCCATTTGAACTAAACTACACAAGTGGCAGGAGAACATGTGTGTACAGCTCCACTTGTGCAAACGGTGGGAGCTCATGTTCATGTGCCCACTGCTTGTGCAAATGGAGCTATGGGCACTTACAAGTGTACCTGCCACTCATACCAAACCATCCCCTCTCCCCACCCCAGACCAGGCCACCAAATCATAAAATTACTGATCTACAATGCAACCATGGAATTTTTGACAAACTGCTGCTCAACTTCAAATTATATATAAGCAGAAACCAAGTTAGATGTTTCATTCAAAAACAGTCTTACCATTAGGAAGTTTTCCCGAATGCTAGTTGAAATTTGTTTCTATCATTCTATCCAATTTAATTCCTCTGTATTTTCTAGGAAGTTTTCAGGGACGCAAAGTATACTTGGAAATAAAGATAACATTGGAGGCAATTTCTTTGTTTTTGCTTTGGGGTGTGTTTTTTTAAATTAAAATGATTTTTGTTTATTATAAAAGATAGAGCAGAACATTTAGCAAATACTTGCTTGGAGAGATCATATTGGAGAGTCCGTATACAGGCCAGGCCAATTTCTTTCCTCTGGACAATTAGGTAACACTGTTCATGTTGTGAATGAATCATGCCAAATAAAGTTATCTTGAGCTTGAAGTCAAGTGCAGGGTTCTGGCCCTGCACTTTTGATTGGCTGTTAATGGCAGGATTGGATTGGTCCGTTCAGGAGCATCTGATTGGCCATTAACAGGCCATTCTCATTGGTTAATGGAGCTAGCGCTCCAGGATTGCTATTGGTTGAATAGTTAATAAGTTGCCTATATAAGGAAGGCTATAGCAGCCTCCAGTTTGAGCTGTCACACCATGTAAATAAAGAGTTTGAAATTTACTGTTTCTACCGGCTCGTCTCCATTATTCGCACTCATGCTCCAGACTTAACACTGGCGACGAGGATGGGATTGGATGACATCAGAGCCAACTAAAACAACGACAAAGACAACTAAGCATGTGGCTGAAGTGCACAACAGCGGAACCATGACCGGCGGCGTAGTACCACCCGCTCCGTTCGATCCAGCTCAAGAGGACTGGGAGTCCTACATGGATCGTTTTCAAATGTTTTTGGAAATGAATAATCTGAAGGATGCCACAACCGGGAAGAAACAGGTGGTATTCCTAACGCACTGCGGCCCGACGGTATTCAAAATGGCTAAGGCATTAGCGAAACCGGCTGAAGTGAAAGCCATGGACTGGGACATCCTCGAACCGCTACTAAGGGCCCACAATGCACTGACTGTTCCAATGCTCATAAGATGACACGAGTTCTATCAAAGGAACCAGTGGAAAGGGGAAAGCATTGCCGATTTCATTGCAGACCAAGGAATTTGGGAGGCCTTTGCGATTTCGCCGACCTAGAAGAGGCCTTGAGAGACCGAGTAGTTCTCGGGTTAGACGCTCTAAATGTACAGAGCAAAATAATGGCAAAGGGTGACATCACCCTTAAAGATGCCATAGCTGAAGCTACAGCAGCGGAGGCGACCAAAAAGTCAGCTGCCCAACTACGCCGAAATCGCGCTCTAGCACACCAACCGGCCAGCGAAGTTTCACCTAAGTCAGAAGGGCAGTTGCAGATGACCCACCATGAGGACCTCTCTTCGTCATCAGACAGCAACGAAGAAGAGGTCCATCGCCTGCGGTCTGATCGGGACCATTACCCGAAGTCCCAGCAACTGTGCACTGGCTGCGGGGCCAACCATTACCGCTCCGATTGCAAATTCCGCGATGCGCTCTGCCACGAGTGCGGGAAATGAGGCCACATTGGACGGGTCTGCAGAAGTCTCCTCGGACCCAGGCAGACCGTGAAGGGTACCAACAGGGAATTGACAGGGAATCACCCTGTAAGGCGAGAACCAGCAAACCACTCCTACAGAAACTGACCCGTGAATCGCCTAACGAGATGGGAAGAGGCCCACCAAACACTCACTATTGGCCATGCCTCTTCACTAGACGCTAAGAAAATTCGGGTCAAAGTGGACATTGAAAATCAACCTTGACAAATGGAAGTTGACTCGGGATCGTCTCTTTCAATGGTCTCATGGAAGACCCTCAAGCAACTCATACCCACTATCCGGCGCCAAGACCTTCAATTCCAATGGCTCGTGTTAAAGGACTACTAGGGGAACCGGATTCCAGTCATAGGATCCAGTCGAGTCCGGGTTGCATTCAAGAACCGCACGGTGTACTTACCCCTGATGGTGATTGACAAGGAACGGCCTAGCCGGTTAGGCCTGCAATGGTTCGCACCACTCGGCATTGAAGTGGCAGGCATTAACCGAATCGGTGGCAGTGACTGGGAGGAAGACCTCGCCCACGAATTCAGGGATGTCTTCGCGGAAAAGCTAGGCGAGTACAAGGGCACCCCGATATTCTTTAGCCTTAATCCAAAGATAGCTCCCATCCACCTTAAGCCTCGCCGAGTTCCGTTTGCTCTAAAGCCAAAAATCGACGAGCAGCTTGATAAGTTGATAGCCCAGGGAGTTTTAAAGCCAACCGACCACTCCCCATGGGAAACACCAATCGTGACACCAATTAAGCCCAACGGCTCCATAAGAATTTGTGGGGACTATCGAGCCACCCTAAACTACACCCTGCAATGAAATCCATATCCAGTGCCAGTGGTGCAACACCTCCTCCATTCCCTGGGGGGTGGAAAAGTCTTCGCTAAACTAGACTTAGCTCAGGCTTATCAGCAACTACCGGTTGACGAAAAAACGGCACAGACACAGACTATCGTAACACACCGAGGTGCCTTTAATTGTATGCAGCTTCAATTCGGAGTCAGTGTAGCCCCAGGGATCTTTCAGAGCCTAATGGAGAGACTATTGCATGGGATCAAAGGCGTTGTCTCCTATTTTGACGATGTGCTCATTGCTGCCCCCACTCCAAAAATTTTACGGGATCGTTTAAGACTGGTTTTACAAAAATTCCAAGAAGCAGGCCTGAAAGTGAAGAAAAATAAGTGCAAACTGTGTATAGATCGTGTTGAATTCTTAGGGTACTTAATTGACAGTCAGGGTATTCACCCTACCGATAGCAAATTGAAAGCAATAAAAAACGCTCCCAGACCCTGGAACAAGGCCGACCTCCAGGCGTTCTTAGGCCTCATCAATTTCTATAATGTATTCTTGCCGCACAAGGCGACTGTCGCTGAACCTTTACATCGCCTACTAGATAAAAAAGCAATTTGGGTATGGGGTCACAGAGAAGAGCAGGCGTTCCATAATGTAAAAAAACTATTGACTTCTGACGCCGTACTAATGCAGTACAATGAGACTTTGCCGTTAAATATCACATGTGATGCATCACCTTTTGGAGTGGGCGCCATTTTGAGAAATGTATTACCTAACGGTAGTGAAGCTCCTGTTGCTTACTTTTCAAAAATGCTCTCGAAAACCGAGCGAAATTACAGCCAGATCGATAAAGAAGCCCTGGCAATTGTATCAGCTGTTAAAAGATTCCATGAGTACGTGTACGGCCGGGCTTTTACAATTGTAACTGACCACAAACCATTGCTGGGGATCATCACTTGGGACAAGCCAACTCCCTACATACTTTTTCCCAGGATGACCCGCTGGTCAGAATTCTTGGCTGACTACAATTATCAGCTACGATATCGTCCCGGTAAAGCCATTTCCCACGCCCACGAACAATGGGCCCCAATTTACCGCGCTGTCTTTTGAACAGTACCTGGCTGACCGCATTATCCGACATGCACTTACTTCGCCTGCGCACCCTGCGGCCAATGGTAGGGCTGAGCGCATGGTACAATTCGTCAGAAGAACTCTACAAAAGATAGACTACGACAACATCGACGAGAAAATCAACCGAATCCTTTTCCTACAGCACATCACACCTCTCAGCGTCACCAACAAAACTCCTGCTGAGCTGCTAATGGGACGAAAGCTCCGCTCCCACCTCGATCGGTTACACCCAGCCTACGAACCGGAAAAGCCACTCAGATCCAGCGGCTGATGCCGTACCTTCCAGGTAGGCGATTTAGTATTCGCTAAAATCTTATCGGGCGATCCACTGTGGGTAGAAGCAACCGTAATCCGTGTAAATGGCCCAAGATCATACCTTGTTCAGTGCCCTGACGATAGACTTTGGAAGCGCCACATAGATAAACTACAATCATGGCTACAGTCACACAATTCCAAACTCCCTTATGACCAAACTGAGGGGGGGGGAGATACAGAGGAAAACGAATTGCAACTAGAGGAAAATCTTTTTGAAGGGACTGATAACGGAACTGAAACGCAGGAACAGGAACCCGGGACGGGAGTGAGTTCACCTCAGGGAGTGGCCAGTGATATTGGTGATGACGGAAACGCGAACTCTGAACCAGAGGCACCCCTATTGTTAAACAATGATCTACCTCAGCAGAAGTGCAGCCAATCGCCAGGCACTTTGCGAAAATCAAAAAGACTGATAAAACAACCGTCCTACCTCAAGGACTATGTAACCGCGCCCCGTGGGCAGAAGCCGGGGGAAAGGGGTGTTGTGAATGAATAATGCCAAATAAAGTTATCTTGAGCTTGAAGTCAAGTGCAGGGTTCTGGCCCTGCACTTCTGATTGGCTGTTAATGGCAGGATCGGATTGGTCCGTTCAGGAGCATCCGATTGGCCATTAACAGGCCATTCTCATTGGTTAACGGAGCTAGTGCTCCAGGATTGCTATTGGTTGAATAGTTAATAAGTTGCCTATATAAGGAAGGCTATAGCAGCCTCCAGTTTGAGCTGTCACACCATGTAAATAAAGAGTTTGAAGTTCACTGTTTCTACTGGCTCATCTCCATTATTCGCACCCATGCTCCAGACTTAACAGTTCATACATCATGACCAGCACAGAATAGACATATATTTGCTCTGATATTTCCATATCTGCTCCGCAAGACTGGGGGGCATTTTTAGCAGATGCAGTGCAACACTGGTTCATTTATTCTTGTTATTAAGCAAGACAACTAGATCCTTTTTGTACGTACAAATGAGCATTTAAAATGCAATGATTGCTACTGATGTTTAGTTCACAAAGAATCACACGTATTAATATTTAATTGAAATTTAAACTGATGTGGAAATGGAAAAGGAAACTTATTATAGCAGCCATTTTTTAAAAAAATCTAATATTAAATATAAAGAAGCCTACTGATAAAACTAACAAATCAAAAGAAGCAGAGCATTTTGCAAGGGGTAACTGCTTCCAGAGACTGCAATTCAAATGCTAAGAACAGGAAAGGCAATAACAGAAATAGAAATAATAATGTAAAAGTTACAGGGGCTATGTTAACATTAGATTTTATACACAGTTATATTCCATTATTTAGATAATATATTTCTAATTTTAACAAAGCTATATATTTGGTCCCTGACTATGATAGAAAATTGATTCATTTTTAATCGCAGTTAAATTACTACTTTCATTTCTCTGCCACTACAATAATACTCCCTTTCTATTGTGTAGCTGCCCTTGCATCAACTCTGTGCTATTAAAAATAGTCTTCTGCTAGATTCTGCTGGAAGAAACACAGCAGTGCCACCATAACAACCAGGAGAGGGCAGGTGTGGGTTTTGCTTGATAAACAACTAATTCAAATAATAACATCCCAAAGAATGTGTTTCATGACAGATAATTATCGGACAGAAGTGAAGTCATCGTGATTTTTCAGTTTCATTCTTTCCAGCCTACACAACTACAGGCATTATGTCAGATTCTATACATTATGCAAACTAACAGAATAGCTAATACAGTATGTCAAGTTAAAAGACAACATATTAGGAATTTGAACCAATTGCAAGATTAGCATCTGAACATTATAAGAGCTAAATGTAAGTCCACGTACAAGTAAACCAGCCCTATAAAAATGATTTTTGTATTCTGAACATTGTTCTTTGAAACATCCGTCCAATGGTTAAAGTTCAAAAAACAAAACTCTGGTACCCACTGATGGCCCTTTAACAAATAGCAGAACAGATGCTATCGTTCACCTAATTCTGAAGTCATTTATTGTACTGTTAATCAGGATTCTGATAACACTGATAAATGGACTGATGATTTAGATTTGTGTTGTGAATTAATAAAAGTGCTTAAATAAAGATTATTAAAACCTTTAGAAAAGTGCAGGGTTCTGGCCCTGCACTTCTGATTGGCCGATAATAGCGACATCTGATTGGTCCATTCAGGAGAATCTGATTGGCTATTAGTGGGCTTCTTTCATTGGTTAAGGGAACTAACACTTCCCGTTTCTTATTGGTTGTTTGATCAGCAGCTTGCCTATAAAAAGGGCTATTGCTGCCATAGTTTTTGCTCTGTTCCACAATGTTAAATAAAGAGTTGAAGTTCACTGTCCATCGTCTCGTCTCCATTTCTTGCGCCCATGCGTAGAACTTAACACTGGCGACGAGGGTGGGATTTGGAGACGTCAGAGCTGACTGAGCACTACAGAGCGCTAAACAGAGCACGTGGCTGAAGATGCACCAATGGCTAAACCATGTCTAGCAGCGTCATACCACCCGCTCCATTCGACCCGGCACAAGAAGACTGGGACTCATATATGGACCGATTTCAGATGTTCCTGGAGACCAACAACTTGAAGGATGCCACTACCGGAAAGAAGCGAGAGGTATTCCTAATTCACTGTGGGCCGACCATGTTTAAGATGGCCAAGGCACTAGCCAAACCGGCTGAGGTGAAGTCCATGGACTGGGACGTCCTCGAGCCCCTTCTACGGGCCCACTACACACCGACCATACCAATGATTGTTCGAAGACATGAATTTTATCAGAGAGACCAGCGGAAGGGAGAAAGCATTGCAGATTTCATTGCGGATCTCCGGAATTTGGGAGGCCTTTGCGGGTTTGCCGACCTCGAAGAGGCCCTGAGAGACCGGATAGTTCTGGGATTAGATGCACCAGCGCCACAAAGTAAGCTGATGGCGAAAGGCGACATTAGCCTTACAGATGCCATCGCTGACGCTACTGCAGCAGAAGCAACCAGGAAGTCGGCTGCACGAATGTGCTGCATCCACGCCCCGCTCCACCAACTCGCCGGCGAAATCTCACCTCACCTGGAAGGACAGGCAATGACAGCCCACCACGAGGACCTCCAATCGTCATCAGAAAGTGATGAAGAAGAAGTCAACCGGCTCCAGTCTGAACGAGACCAACGCCATCAACGTAACCAGAGAGTGCAGTACCAATGCACTGGTTGTGGGGCAAACCACCCATGATCAGACTGCAAATTCCTCGACACACTTTGCCATGTGTGCAGGAAAAGAGGTCATATTGGAAGAGTCTGTAGAAGCAAGGAAGGATCCAACCCACCTCAGAGGGGGACCAACTACCGCCAGCCCACAGGAAGTCGTCCTGTGAATCGGGAATACTTAACCCACCAATGGAACAACCACTCCTACAGAAACAAACCACCAGCCCAGTCAACGAAACGAGAAGAGGCAACCAAACTATTATGATTGATCACACCTCATCATTAGACGCCAAGAAGATCCGGGTGAAGGTCGCCATCGAAAACCAGCCCTGCATGATGGAAGTCGATTCAGGATCGTCCCTCTCGATGGTTTCCTGGAAGACCCTAAAACAATTAATTCCCACCATCCAGTGGCAAGGCCTCAAATTCTAAAGAATCATACTAAAGGACTATCAGGGAAATAGAATTCCAGTCGTTGGATCCAGCAAAGTCCATGTCTCATTTAAAAATCTTACTGCATCCCTACCACTAACCGTAGTCGACAGGGATCGGTCTAGTTTGTTAGGCCTCCAATGGTTCGCCCCACTTGGAATTGAAGTAGCTGGCATTCACCGAACCAACAGCGATGACTGGGAAGAGGCCATTGTCCGGGAGTTCCAGGATGTCTTTACAGATAAATTAGGCGAGTACAAGGGGACCCCGATATCATTTAACCTTAACCCTGAAGTAGCTCCCATCCGCCTTAAGCCTTATTGAGTTCCATTTGCCCTTAAACCAAAGATTGATGAGCAGCTTGATAAATTAATAGCCCAGGGTGTATTAGAACCAACCGACCACGCTCCCTGGGAAACCCCAATCGTAACACCCATCAAGCCGGATGGATCGTTAATAATTTGTGGGGACTACCGAGCCACCCTGAATCACGCCCTTCAGCAGAATGCTTACCCGGTACCAGTGGTACAACACCTTCTCCATTCCCTGGGAAGCGGAAAAGTCTTCGCTAAATTGGATTTAGCACAGGCATACCAACAACTGCCTCTAGATAAAAAAAATGGCAGAGGCACAAACGATCGTTACGCACCGAGGTGCATTTAAGTGCAACCGACTCCAATTCAGAGTTAGCGTGGCCCCAGGAATTTTTCAGAGCTTGATGGAGAGACTACTACAGAATATAAAAAGGGTTGTACCTTATTTTGATAACGTTTTAATTGCTGCTCCGACTAGAGAAATACTAAGGGAGCGCCTGAGGTTAGTTCTCCAGAAATTTAAAGACCCTGGCCTTAAAGTAAAAAAAAAAAAGTGTCAACTGTGTACAGATAAAGTAGAATTTTGGGGGTACTTAATCGATAAACAAGGCATTCACCCCACCGATAGCAAGCTAAGGGCAATCAAAAACGCTCCAAGGCCCAGAAATAAGACTGATCTCCAAGCTTTCCTGGGCCTTATCAATTTTTACAATGTGTTCCTGTCCCACAAAGCGACCGTAGCCGAGCCCCTACATCGTCTGTTGGACAAAAAGGCAACCTGGGTTTGGGGACACCGAGAGAAACATGCGTTCCGACAAGTAAAAAACTTATTGACTTCAGACGCTGTTTTGATGCAGTATAATGAAACTTTGCCTTTAACAATTACATGTGATGCATCACCATTTGGAGTGGGTGCCATTTTGAGCCATGTGTTACCAAATGGTAGTGAAGCCCCTATTGCCTACTTTTCAAAAACGCTATCAAAAGCTGAACGTAACTATAGTCAAATCGATAAAGAGGCTCTTGCTGTCGTTTCTGCTGTTAAACGATTTCATGAATATATTTATGGGTGAGTTTTTACTATAGTTACCGACCACAAACTTTTGTGGGGATTATAGCGGGGGACAAGCCAACCCCTTATATATTATCTCCCAGATGACTCGCTGGTCAGAATTCTTGGCTGCATATAATTATAAGCTGCAACACCACCCGGGGAAAGCCATCCCCCAAGCTGATGCACTAAGCCGTGCACCACTTCCGGAAACCGTTGACAACCCAGCTCCAACCGTTGCAATGCTCCAGATTGAGACACTTCAATCACCACCACTGACAGCTCGAGATATCGTGATCGAAACCAAATGTGATCTCGTTTTGGCGCAAGTTCTTAGCTGGGTCGAGCGAGGATAGCCATTGGATCAAATCCCTGACAACTTCAGTCCTTTCAAGAATTGACAGACAGAACTGTTTTCCCACAAAGGCTGCATAATTTGGGGGGATAGAGTCGTCGTTCCAGAGTGGCTGCAACGAGCGGTATTGAAAACCTTGCATGAAGGCCACCCCGGCATCGTGCACATGAAGGCGCTTGCACAAAGCTACACGTGGTGGCTGGGTATCGACAAACAAATCGAGGCCTGGGTAAAGACTTGTTGCAAATGCCAGGAGGTTAGCAATGCCCCACCGAAAGCAACCCCAACAGAGTGGGAAACACCCAGGGGACCATGGTCCCATATTCATATTAACTTTTTGGGACCTACTAAAGGACACACATTCCTAGTAACAGTGGATGCCTACTCAAACTGGCTTGAAATCCATGAAATGAAAAGTACCACAACTGAATCCGTCATCAGGAAATTGGACAGTTTATTCCCAACCCATGGACTGCCAGACGTTCTGGTATCCGACAATGGCCCCCAGTTTACCGCACTATCTTTTGAACAGTATTTGGCGGACCGTGGTATTCACCATGTGCTAACTTCGCCGATTCATCCTGCGGCCAATGGAAGAGTCGAGTGCATGGTACAATTCGTCAAAAAGACCCTACATAAAATGGACTATGGCGATATCAAAGATAAGATTAACCAGATACTCTTTCTTCAACACATCACTCTGCACAGTGTCACCAACAAGACTCCGGCCGAATTGTTAATGGGACGAAAACTCCGCTCCCACCTTGACCGACTACACCCATCGTACGAACAGAAAAACCACAAGGATCCAGTGGGAAATGCCGTGAATTCCAGATAGGCGACTTAGTCTTCGCTAGAAACTTTTCTGGCAATCCTTTGTGGGTCAAGGCAACTGTAATCCAAGTCACAGGACCCAGGTCGTACCGAGTAAAGAGTCGCGATGGAAGAATATGGAAGCGCCATATTGATCAGCTGCGTTCAAGGCTGCAACCTCGTTTCTGCGACTCCGGTAACTTCCAAACTGAGGGGGCAGGAGATGCCTAGGAAACCGAGTTCGAAACAGCAGAAAGCACGAGTGGAAGAAGTGAGCATTCAGACTTAACGCATAAAGAAGGAGCAGAGAGGGTGGTGGACTTGCCTCAAAGAGACACCTTGTCAGAGGCAAGCCCACAAAGGCTAGAGGACAACGAGGACATTAGCGGCACCAAGTTTTTAAATGAAGGACTGGAGGCACCCTACTCGTCAGAAAACATCCCGCCCAAACAAGATTATAAACAAGTACTGGGGGGATAGTGAAAATCTAACAGACAATCTAAACAACCTGCCTACCTCAAAGATTACATCACCGCACCTCTTAAACGGAACCCGGGGGGAAGGGATGTTGTGAATTAATAAAAGTGCTTAAATAAAGATTATTAAAACCTTTAGAAAAGTGCAGGGTTCTGACCCTGCACTTCTGATTGGCCGATAATAGCGACATCTGATTGGTCCGTTCAGGAGAATCTGATTGGCTATTAGTGGGCCTCTTTCATTGGTTAAGGGAACTAACGCTTCCCGTTTCTTATTGGTTATTTGATCAGCAGCTTGCCTATAAAAAGGGCTATTGCTACCGTAGTTTTTGCTCTGTTCCACAATGTTAAATAAAGAGTTGAAGTTCACTGTTCATCATCTTGTCTCCATTTCTTGCGCCCATGCGCAGAACTTAACAATTTGTATGTTGAAATGATAGGAATAAAGACAGACCTCAGAGCAGGTCTCCAGGCTCTTGAAGACCTTGTAAAGCCATCATGACAACAACCTTGATAAATAAACCATAGTGCTTGCTCCTGATCCTGTATCCATTGCCACAGGATGTGTGAACAAGTATTTTTGTAACTTCTGTACCTTATTTATTGTCAGCTTCTTTCCTGCTTATACTATTAAGTGAAACTAAGAAACCTGTATATACTTGCTTTAAAATGCATTCAGGCTTGTTCTAGCCTTATGGGAGGACCCAGTTTTGTCTAAGCCTGAATAAACATGTTACGGGGGTGGGGGGGATGGAGAGGGAGGGAGGGAGAACTTTGGACACCACCTCTTTGTTCATGCCGAGCCACACCTGATTACCTGCTTAACAGTACAACATTTATTGTTAATGAAATACTGTGCAATAAGCAGTTTCCATGTTCAAGAAATGTGCACTTATTGTTAGATTTTTTAAAAAAACTACATAGTTGATCTACATTTAGAATTGCACTATTTAAAAGTAAAGAAGAAAATGAAAATATCATCTAAAACAGGGAAACTTTGCACTGGCATTTGTGGAAGCAGGTCAACATTATAAAGTTCTGCTTCACTAAAGCATCACAATATGCAGCAGTCTAATAAAATATGGTTTTGCTACAAAAGGAGGAAATTTTACTGAAGCAGAGTTCACATCATTCTCCCATTGCCATCATTTCATAACCATATTATCCAAAACCAAAAATTGAAGTTTTTTTTTAAAGTAAAGCTTGTTTCAGAGATGTAACTAAACAAAAGTTAATTCAGTTAGTTTTAGTTTAATTTAAATAATCAAATATAGTGTACAATCAAGTCACTATGTTGTTGTTTTATGAATTCCACTCATTTCAGTGGAAAATAATAATTTTAGAATCTTTTCCATCATTCTAAAATGTTTTGGCTATATATGTGGTAACAAGTATAGTTCATCTCTCTTTATTATATTTTATATTTCACCTTTATGCACAAAGTTAAGGTAGCATATGTAGCATTCCCTCCTCATTTTCCTCATCACAACAGGCAGGCTTATGTTGATTAAGCTGTGATATTGAACCAAATTCACCCCAGGGATTCCAAATCTGAGGCTCACCTCTTCTACTCCAGTACTTTAATCACTACATCACCTTTGCTCTTCTGCTTTGTTCAATTTAGATAAGTAATTCAGGGTAATTGAAGGTTTGAATTAAAGCAGGCAGTTACTTATGAAACTTTATTTCAAAAGTGAATCATATTTTATACAATTAGATGGTCAATTCAGAAACTGAATTTATATTTCCCCTTAGCTACAGGATTCCTCAAATATCATTAGTATTTGGCTTGGTAATTTATTCTCCTTTTCTATTACCGTTACAATGCAATACATCATATTCTTGCTATTGTACTCTTCTTGACACTACTAGTAAAAATTAGGGATACCATAATTGTACTGCAGAGGTGCAAATTATCACCAGACAGCAGCAAAGAGGAGGAGGTTTTAGGATTGTTTTGTTGCAATCTAATGTTTTTTTCTGGATTTTTAAAGTATAAACAAACCTATTAAGAAGATAGTATTTACTTCTATTTTTTTCCTATCTTAAGGCAGGATTGGAAATGCAGTTGAATAAGAGCACCAAACATCCATTTCCTAGGCCAGTGGTGCCTAACCTTTTTGGGCTTACGTGCCAGCACCCAGAAGGCAATGCATGCAGGGGGGCCCCATGCCCCCTGCACATGCATGAACAATCCCCTCGCACATACGCACATCTCTGCATGTGCGCAAGACCGCCCTATGTGCCCATGCGCATGCAAAGACATCTCCCACTCACCCCCCCCCATGCATGCCAGATACCCGACAATCAGCTGGCGGGTGGCGGGCGTGTAGGGCTCTCCCAGGCAACCTCTCCGATGCCAGCAGAAGTGGCTTTGCATGCCACTTCCGGCACACATGCCAGAGGTTCATCATCACAATCCAATCTTTTCATCAGGATGGAGTCGGGATAATTAAATGGAGCTGAACATTCACCAGTCGGATGTCCTTCCTGATGCCTAAGTGGAGTTTGCAGCAGATATTTTCTTTCTGCACCCAGATAGAAGTGTCGTGTCCGGAAATAAGCGCAGAGTCGGTGACTTCAATTAAAGCTCTTTATTTGTAACAAGTGAACCGAACCGGCGAAAGGCAAAAAGCCCGCGGCTTTTATACCTTTCGCAAGGCTGCCGCGGCCAACGGCAGCGATTCAAGTCTCCCGCTCTTGGTTTGCACCAATCGTGGGAGACCTAAATCGGCCAATCAGAAATCCCCGTGCCTTGGCCAATCAAGGCTCGGGGATTTCGAGTATACCATTTTCAATACATAACACCCCTCCCCCCTTGGTACGGTCCATCAGGTGGTGTAGTCACGCAGGTAGGCGGGGCTCCGCCGAGTCCTAGTTGACCTGCACAACTCACTTTCCTGTTGTATCTCGGCCGGAGCGGTCGTTCCTTTGGCTGCTCCTGCCTCTTCGCGAACCGGCTGGATGATCGGGCCGGTTCTTTCGCCGTGGCTCCTGCCTGGGCCTACCGGGTCGGTTGAGCTGCGGATTTCGCCGCTCCCTCTTGGCTTCTCCGAGTCGGTAGAGCTGGCCAGACGGTTCTTCTCCGGAGGGGACTCGCGATGGCTGTTTTCTGGTGAGTATTTTTGGTTTATTTTATTTTGCGATTGCCTTTCCGGGTATTCCCTCCCCCCTTGGTTCGCTTCTTGGGGGTTGAGGTCAGTTGCCGTTCTGGACCTTAACTGGTCAATATGCCGTTTCCAGGCTCGCCCGTCCGTGGTTTGGAGCCGGTACGATTTTGGACCAGTGATTTGTGTTATGACGGCTGGGATCCATAGGGGGTCCCCCGTCATGTTTTTTGCGTAGACCAGGTCGCCTGGGTTAAATGTCCGGAACCTGGAGCTGGAGTCTGGGGGCTGCTCCGGGTTGTTGTTCCCGCCCTTCGCGTCAGATCTTCGCATGCTGTCTGCCGACGTGCGTGTTGCTTCAGCGGCTGCGGCGGCTGTAAGGGCATCGGCTAGGCTGATGTCGCCCTTGGCCATAAGTCGGCTCTGCAGTGTAGGATCCCATAACCCGAGTACGAAGCGGTCTCTTATGAGACTGTTGAGACCCTCGAACTCACAGAGTCCTCCCAGGCGCCGCAGTTCTGCGACGAAATCGCTCAATTTTTCGTCGGGCTTCTGGTTTCGGCGGTAGAACTCGTTGCGCCGTATTAGGATGGGGACCTCGGGGGCATAATGGCGCCGCAGTATTGGTTCTAGGACGTCCCAGTCCATGGCGGTTGCATCTGCCGGCTTGGCTAATGCCTTAGCCATCTGGAAGACTTCTGGTCCGCAGTGTGTAAGGAAGACAGCGCGTTTCAGCGGGCCCGGGGCGCATTCTAGGTACATTCGGAACCGATCCGAATACGATTCCCAATCTTCGGCGGCAGGGTTGAAAGGGGCGGGCGGTGCTATCTTCGCCATTTTAGTGCTGTCGCTGGTTCTTAGGTGGACACGGGGTTCGGTTCAGGGGCGAGATCCCATCCTCGTCGCCAGTGTCGTGTCCGGAAATAAGCGCAGAGTCGGTGACTTCAATTAAAGCTCTTTATTTGTAACAAGTGAACCGAACCGGCGAAAGGCAAAAAGCCCGCGGCTTTTATACCTTTCACAAGGCTGCCGCGGCCAACGGCAGCGATTCAAGTCTCCCGCTCTTGGTTTGCACCAATCGTGGGAGACCTAAATCGGCCAATCAGAAATCCCCGTGCCTTGGCCAATCAAGGCTCGGGGATTTCGAGTATACCATTTTCAATACATAACAAGAAGAACATCTATCACTGCCTAAGATTGAACACCCAGCCTCCAGAGTGTGAGGCAAGCATCTTCACCTCGAGGCCACTGTACTGTACCTACAGAAATTCTGCAAAACTTTAAGGATCACAGATTTCCCATCCTTAATATAGACTGCTTCTGACCCAAGATTAAAAATCCTCCAAGGTTCATAGCAATGTACAGTAGGATCAACAGAATGACAGAAAACCAGCTTTAATGTGCATTAAGAAAGCATCATTTATAACTCCAGGCATCAAGAAACACAATATACTATCTCAAAGCAACTAAACAATTAAACAACAAAAAAAGAAAAGATAAATTCAGGAGCATTATTCACAAAAGTATAGGGATACAAATATCGATATATAGATATAGCCCCATGCAAAATACTTGAGGAATATAGGGAAGGCAGCAGAGAAACTACCATGTATGTCAAAGGAGCAAAGAGCTGAGGCTTAGCATTCTGGTTGTAGTAGTACAGGTAGTCCTCAACTTACAACATCTGATTTAGTGATTGTTCAAAGTTACAATGGCACTGAAAAACATGACATGACCATTTTTCAAAGTTATGACTTTTGCAGCATCCCCATAATCATGTTATCAAAATTCAGATGTTTGGCAGCTGGTTCATATTTATGAGCATCGCTGTGCTCCAAGGTCCTATGATCACTTTTTGCGACCTTCTGATAAGCAAGGTCATTGGGAAAACCAGATTCACTTCACAACTGGGTTACTATCTTAACAACTGCAGTGATTTACTTAACAACTATGGCAGGAAAGATCATAAAATGGGGCAAAATTCACTTAACAAATGTTTCCCTTAATGATGAAATTTTGGGCTCAATTGTGGTTGTAAGTCGAGGGATACCTGTACTTTTTTATGGACACAGTTCATACCCATACCTGCCAGAAATAGCAATAGCACTTAGATTTATATACCGCTTCACAGTGCTTTACAGCCCTCTTTAAGTGGTTTACAGAGTCATCATATTTCCCCTCCCCCAACACTCTGGGTCCTCATTTTATCAGCCTCGGAAGGATGGAAGGCTGAGTCAACCTTGAGCCAATGAGACCAGAACTGCCAAACTGCTGGCAGCCAGTGATCAGCAGAAGTAGCCTGCTGTACTGCATTCTAACCACTGCTCCATCGTGGCTCTTCAAAAACATGTTACCTCAGGAGGGGTCTAAATCAGCATTCAAATCCAACCCCTCTTCTCTGACTGTTGTTTTCTTAGAGGAGTTCAGGAAAACATGTCCACTGGCTTCCAACAAAGGTGAAGAAAAATATTAGTGGGAAAGCATTTCAATCAGTCAAACAAATTATCTATGGTCTCTAATTCTTCCACCAGTTTTAAAAGCAAACAAAACAAATTCCCAAACTGCATAATATTGTATTCATTGGTTAAAAGTTGCTCTGCTCTTCTATGATATAGCTACACTCATTAGCCTGGCTGTGGGCCAAATAGAAAAAATGATCTTTTACCTGAAAAAGCCAGTATAGCTTACTATAAAATAGTGTCATCCCCACTAGGTAGATCAGACTATAAGAATCAATCCACAGGAAGACCAGAAGTACGGTTTATTGAGATACTGTGGTTGTAATAAACAGAGTCTTGCAAGTCTGATTGCTTTATACCTCTTCTTCCTATATCCAGAAACAATATTTCCTTGAGCTACTGCCAAATATTATCTGGTTTTACCAGAAAACAAAACCTAAAGAATGTCTCTCTCTCTTTGCCTAGATAACAAGTCTTATGAATTTTTGACAAGGTCATCTTTCTTACTCTCTACAGTTAGGCTAGGGGAACTGCAGCTTCTCATTTTATTACTCCTAATTTACAATGCAGACTAAATAAGCATTCAAGAGTAATCTCTAGATCTCTGCAGCTTGGGCTAATAGATACCTTCTCAATATAAAAATGATCCAATAATAGAAAGCCACAGAAGTACTGCCAGTTATATTTGATGCTAATACAGATTTGGCTGAAAATACCAGATTGAAATACAAAACAGCTATTCTCCCCCCTTCCCAAAAAAGCACTCTTTATATTATCAATAAGGTTGCAGTTTCTAACTTAACAACCTACATCTACATTTCAAGCCATCTGGCTGTGCTTCTGTGATATCATAGAATATTTATTGGTCAGAAATTTATACCATCTGAATCCTTGTTGGTAAGAAGGATTTACAAAGCAAGTTGGCATTTCTGTTTTATCAGTAACTGCAAGGCTAGTGTTGGGTTCCCCTGAGAGAGAAAGAGAAACTCTTCAGAGACTTCAATAGGCATGCTTAGTAACTACATCTTTGCAGTTATACTGAAATGACAGCCACAGCAGACACACTCTGAACAGGCAGGAGAATTGGTAGAGAATTTATACCCAGGCAGACATCAATTCCTAAGCACTTGTTTATGACTTCATTCCTTATGGAGTGAGAACTTTGATTTCATTTTCCCATACCTCCATGTCTTGTCTATTGAAGACAGTTGCCTGGGTATATTCTCTGCATTCCTGCTCTCCTCACCAAATAATTCCCAAAACATAGGCTGAGACTCTCCAGTCGTTAATAAATCCCTGATAATTAGAAGAAAGGTGAGAATGAAAAAAAATACTTCATGGAATTGGGTCTTCAGGGATAAATTAAATAAGGCTGCATTGGGCAGCAGCCATATTACTCTCACAGGGTTCTGAGTGATATAGGATTGCATAGTTTCAGAATGAAACTAACAGCTGTTCTTTCCAGCATGGCACTTCCCTGTTATTATTTATTTAGCACACGGCATACCATACATAGACTAGCAATATATATTAACATTTACCTAGATTAGTAAAATCTTTTTAACATTAAAAAGACCTATGTTCTAGGCCATCTGGCCACTGAAGCACAACATTGTTTACATTAAAAAAAAAATCAGATTCTGGACTGCTATATGCCCTCAGCTTACAGCAACTGGTCATGAAGTGATCTACAAGGTAGGCATTTCCTTAATAAATGCTAACTGCAAGTTAACAATCTCCATTCTGTGATTTTAATTGCTGCTCCCTCAGGTTTGCATTGCTGCCTGAAATTGACAAGACCTTCACCAGCATTTCGAACAATGAAGAAAGTAATTTCATATACATGTTGCCTTAAATATTTATTTTCTCAATATAATTTTTGTTATGGATACCAAGAAAGTTAAACAGTGTGTCCTCCTTTCCTTGCTTCTTTGTCCTCCTTTCCAATTGTCCCTGTCCTCCTTTGCCTGGAATCAGATCATCCTATTCCCATCCTACTTGTTTCCATTTTATATGATGCAAAATGGACCTTTGCATATTACATATTGCTAGAAGCATGAATCACACTTCAAAAACTTTTCTAAAACACTGCTATTGGGCATAATATGTAAAATTAAGCTTTTATGACTTTGAAAGGCAAGGTCTTCCTTGTCTTCCTTGAAAGGCAAAATAAGCAATAATAATGACCTTCAATGTTCACACTTTATGGGGGAGGAGGGATTATAATTTTGCTGGAAAGAAGAAAATGCTGCATACAGGCAGAAGACAAATCAGTCCTTTGAATAGCAATAGCAATAGCACTTAGTCTTATATACCGCCCCATTGTGCTTTACAGCACTCTCTGGGTAGTTTACAATGTCAGAATTATTTGCATATTGCTCCAAATGGATCTTCATTTAACCAACCTCTGAAGGCTGGAAGGCTGAGTCAACCTTGAGCATCGAACTCCAGGCTGTGGGCAGAGTTAGCCTGTAATACTGTATTCTAATCAATGTGCCATCAGGGCTCTAGTCTATTATTACTATTTCCAGACCAGAGCCACCAAAGAGTACCAATCTGAGATAACATTCTTGGACTATCTCTTAGTGGCTAAACAAACAAATAAAAAAACTTTTGTTTCTATAGTTCAATGTAGTAGAGATTTTCTGGACTCAAATTCTAGTTGTTATGAGCAACTGTATTTCTCGAGCTCTGGCTATAAAGTCAGCTTCTGTGTCAATAGAAAGAAAAAGAAAAGGAAGAGGGCTTCCAGTAAGTGCTGTGATTGAACCTTTTTGTTCACAAATTAGAAAAATTTAAAAGGAAAAAGAGAAAGAGAGAGAAGGAAGTTTTATGGCATTTCACCGTCATCCACTTTCTTAGTGGTAATAATAGCCACTCACAGCAACAGCACACTTTTCACAGAAATATTATTAATGCACTGGGCAAGGAAAAAAGAGGTAGAGAAGATGGAGAGAAAAAGAGAGAAGTAGCTGAAAGCTACTATAAAGCTCCCAAAAAATGCGGCGAATACATTTTCATTCAGTCGGAACATCTGCAGAAATGAACAGTTTTGTTGGCATTTCTGGAAAACACGGCTTTTTCCATAAAATCAGATTTTTTCATCTACAAGTGGCTTGATCCAGCCAAGCAACTTTAAAAAAAAAAAAATTAAAAACCATTTTGAAGCAGTCTTGTATTTTCATTATTTGCTTTTCTATCTATTTTCAGTAGATCTAAGTCAGTGAAAATGCCTTGCTGTGGCATAAAGAGAAAACGTCTCCTTTGTGTTTAACTTGATTTATTTTTACTTCATGGACATACTCGTGTTGTTTTCTGAACAATAGTATGGAAATGGTTTGGCATGCCTTCTTCCAGAACATCCCCAGTCTATAGCCCAGAGATTTCCTAGCAGTCTTTTTCTCAACTACTAGACCTTCTTAATTTTTTGAGATCAACTCATAGATTTGGGTGGGGGATTCTAGTCTATCTCCTGCCCCAAACATGAATCCTCAGACCATTGCAGATAAGTGGCTGTACAATTATTAGGACCCATGTCTCTAGGCCCATATCTCTAGAGCCCATGTCTCTAGGAAGCTGGCTGTTCCACTCCTTAATACAGTAGTTCTAACAACCAAAAAACACATTCTTGTTTCAAATTTGGATTTCTTCTATAAAACTCCAATCCATTGGTTCTTGTTCTACCCTCAGGCACTACAGAGAATATATCTGTGACAAACCTTGAAGTATTGGGACAGTATGATCAAGCCTCCCATTAACCTTCTCTTCTTTAAGCTAAATATATCCATTCTTTTAACCTTTCCTAGTTGGATTTCACCTTAAAGCCACTCACCTTGTTACTTTTCTTTGCATCCTTTTCAGTTTCTCAACATCCTCCTTGTATGATGACAACCAAAACTGGACATAGTACTCTAGAAGGGTTCTGACCAATGCAGTGTAGAATGGAACTTTTACTTCCTACGTATCAGCATTATAGTCTGTTGATGCTACCCACGATTGTAGGTGTTTATCTGATAGCTGCGTCATATCACTTGCCTCATATTTATTCTATGGTCTATGAGGACATCTCAATCATTTTCACAAGTATTACAGCTGAATCAGGTACTGCCTACCTTGTACGTTGCATCTGGTTTTGTTATCTACAGTAAATGCAGAATTATACTTTTTTCACCACTGAACAGCCTTTTGTAAGATAAGGCCCAAACTTCAAATCTTTCAAACATGAGCTGTGTTTTCATGTATTAGTGGTCCACCCTAACCCTCACCCCAATTTAGAAGGTATATTTTGTTATTGTATGCAAATTACTTTAGAGAAGCACAAAGAATAATGAGCAGAATTCTAACAATATACATATTTTTTCCAAGCTCCTCTTACTGCCTATTTGTTATTACTGATCTTATCCTGTTTATACATCTTTTGTATAAATATGAGCCACGGTGGCACAATGGTTAGAGTGCAGTCCTGCTGGCTACTTCTGCTGACTGCTGGCTGCTGGCTGCTGGCTGCTTGCAATTTGGCAGTTCAGATCTCACCAGGCTCAAGGCTGACTCAGTCTTCCATCATTCAGGAGGTGGGTAAAATGTTGGGGACAATATGCTGACTTTGTAAACTGCTTAGAGAGGGCTATAAAGCACTATAAAGCTATATATAAATTTAAGTGCTATTGCTATTTCTATGAGTTACTTTTCTTTTATTAAAAAATATATTACAATCATATGTTAAATGATTTTTGCAGTAAGGGAGAGTGACTAATTCTTTGCAAGCTAACATAAAAAATAGACTGATATTGGTAAATATCACCATTCCTCCTTTAGACAAGACAGCATGAATCTCTCTTTATTATTTCATTCCGCTTGTACACTAGAGAGTAGTATGTTTGTTCAACTTTCAAATAATAACAAAGTTTAATAATACTTTGATTATCCCATCTGCAGCAACACACTCCATTCCATTCCCTTAGTATTACTCCATGTTAGTCCAGCAATTGCATTTAAATTAAAAGACATATCATGCTCTAAAGACTTGTGGGAATATCTCATAAAGGATAAAATGTAACTGGGACACACTTAGTTTGATGTTGTGGAAAGCCTGTTGCTAGTCTGTCTCACATTTATCAAACTGCATTTTAGATGAAAGTTGCCCCAGGCTGGAATTTCACTGTGAAACTATGAGCAATGGTTCATGAGTACACAGATCTATTGGCAAAACAATATTGAGATAAATAAATGAGAGTTGGAGAAGACAAATAAAAGACAAATATAGCTTGCATTAAACTTACCAAGATTGCAGCTCTTGTGTTTCGACAGAAATATTTTTGAGCTACTTATTTTGCAGAAAAGGAATCACTCGAGCTCCATTTTCTAAATGAATTTTGTTGTGAATGAATAATGTCAAATAAAGTTATCTTGAGCTTGAAGTCAAGTGCAGGGTTCTGGCCCTGCATTTCTGATTGGCTGTTAATGGCAGGATCGGATTGGTCCGTTCAGGAGCATCTGATTGGCCATTAACAGGCCATCCTCATTGGTTAACGGAGCTAGCGCTCCCGGATTGCTATTGGTTGAATAGTTAATAAGTTGCCTATATAAGGAAAGCTATAGCAGCCATCCAGTTTGAGCTGTCACACCATGTAAATAAAGAGTTTGAAGTTCACTGTTTCTACCGGCTTGTCTCCATTATTCGCACCCATGCTCCAGATTTAACACTGGTGACGAGGATGGGATTGGATGACATTAGAGCCAACTTAACAAATTTAATACATGGAATGTCAGGATTCCGGTAGTTACTCCAATTAAATCATGAGCCTCGAGCCACACTCCCAAAACTAAAGAGGATTTATTTGAAGTTAACATTCTACGTCAGGCACTAACCTGGGTGTAGACAACTCTATACTAATTCACTGTCACCCTTGATCCTGCTTCCCCCACTCCCACCCCTCTGGGTGTATCATCCAGCAAAAAACATCCATAGCCAAGAATCATCAATCACGCTCTCCAATTAGATGTTTTCATGGCAGAAGTGTCAGCTATCTAATCAGGCCTGAAGAAATATGAATGGAATTTCGATTCCACATTGTTTCCTGCTCTTTGAACCTCCCCCCCGCCCCCCCCGTTTCTGTTGTCAGCTATAAAACGTGTTGACATAGAAATGACTCGATAGAACCACTGCAAAACTGAGTTTGATACTTCTTTATCGGCCTATATTTTCATATTGGAAGATTCCCGAATATTTGGCATGTCAAGGTCATCATACAAAGAAAAAAAAAATGAGTATTTTCAAGATCAGTAAGATAAGTCGCTACACATAGGACAAGAAATTAGGTGATGGAGATCAAACTCATCATTATGTAATGTACAGCCCAACATTTTTGACATCAGAATACATTATGATTGATGACATTTTTCCAGTTGTGTCAGAACATATGGGGAGATCTTGTAGAGACTGCAATGTCACTTTTGTCTTAAAAACTGAGGTTCCAGGATACAGTTACTTAAAGATGGTGAAAACAGATTCAGAAGAATTGTTTGCTTTCTTTTCAAGCTACCTGGTTAACTCAAGGTACTTTAAGCCAGCACAAAATTTAAATCAAGGAATAAGAAACAAAACATGAAATGCTTTGGGCTTCTTGATGAAAGAAATGCTATAATTTCCTTCAAAATCATCGATGGTGGAAACATATGGAAAGTGGACTTAGCATTTATCCCATGCCCCACTGCAAACCATTCTATGTCTAGAGCAGGGGTCGCCAACCTTTTGGACCTCAGGAACCACCAAACTCAGAATTTTAGATCCCAGGGACCACTAACTGGTTCTGTGGGTATAGCCTAATTTGTGGGGGTGGCTTGGTGGTCAGGCAAAGCAAGCAGATTGAGTTGCTCACAGAATCATTTAGTAATCTATCTATCTGCCAGCAGCTAGCTCAGTCTCTCAAATTTGCTTGCCATGAGTCTGCACTGAATTTGCTTGCAAGCAAACCTTCAGTCCTAAGGGAGGTTTGGCTGTGCTTAGCTAGAAAGCAAGAAAATCAACCATTTCCTACTTCCTAGCTATTCTAAATCTCCTGGCACAGCAGAACAGATGATGGTCAGAAAAAGGAAAAATAGCAACTTAGCAGACAAGTTTGCCTGGTAAGGAGTAAGTAGGCAGGGAGGGTTCCCGTTGGCCATGTGGTCTGAGCAGCCTTGTGTTTCTGTGCAGCCTGGATTAATTGCTTTGGGGGAGTGCTCTGGGGGTGAGATTTCTTTGTGGCCCACCAAAATTTTCTCGCAGCCCACCAGTGGGCCGCAGCCCACCGGTGGGCCGCAGCCCACCAGTTGGCAACTGCTGGTTTAGAGAGGGAAGGGAGGCTGGGTCCTATTGCTATCATATTGAGTTGCAGTGAAAATAGCATATTACCCAGATTGTTTTGGGTCCAAATAGTCCATTATTGTATTGGTTTCTGAACAAGACAAATTATGTCTCTGTCCTAATTTCAAACACTTATTTTTTCATGTATTGTGATGAGTGAGTGGGGTCAAAAAGAGAATTTAAACAACAAACCCCGGGCATATGCAGAATTAATTCTTGAGAGTCTGTTTAACAAGTTTAACAAAGGATTTTTTTGAATCAGTGTTGGGAGAACACTGCATTATTTTGAAGCATATGAAGTTTTATTAAAATATAATCCTATTAAACCAGCAAATTAAGATACAGAAGTATTTACATTCATCCAGCAGAATAGTATTGATTGTTTTAAATCAATTCATCTGAAATTATTGCTCAGCTCAATTATTGCTAATCCAAAACTTTGCTGTGTTCACATCTAGTTTCTTCATTTGCCTAAGACTTTACTACCGCTTTTTTACAGGAAGCTGTATCCATCTTCAACCTGTTCTGCCTGTACTAGAAACATCTTGGCCATGCAGTGTTGTGTAAATGAAATGAATGGAGTCCAGCCAGGATTCGTATCTCACAAGGCCACTGAGCAGCAGAACAATCCTTTTCTGATTAGTGCAAAGCTGTGATTGCACATTATGGAAACTTTCCTACTTGAGCTATTAGCTTTTCTGAAGGCCTAATGAATGGAAGAAGTTTTATACATGAGAATCCATTTTTTAAAAAGGCATTTTGTGACATTTTTAAGTTTTACAAAGTATCTTTGAGCTAAGATATATCTGGAATAGTTAGTCCTCAAAATACAAACACAATTGAGTGCAAAAATGTATATTGCTAACAGAGAAATTTGTTAAGTGATTTTAGCTCCATTTTATTACTTTTCTTGCCACATTTGTTAAGTTGCAGTTGTTATATCATTATTAAGTGAATCTGGGTTCCTCATTGACTTTGCTCGTCAGAAGTTCGCAAAAGGGGATCCCATGACCCCCTCAACACTGCAACCATCATAAACATGACTCAGTTGCCAAGCATCCAAATATAAATCATGTGATGATGAGGATGCTGCAAAGGTCATAGGTCGCTAGTTTCAATGTCACTGTAACCTTTGAATGGTCACTAATGTGAAACGTTGTAAGTCAAGGACTATCTGTATGATGAACATGGCTTGAGAAATGCGTATTAAGTACTTGCTCTCTTGACTATTAAGAGGCTCAACCAAGCAAAAAAAGATTAGAAATTATCATAAAATAATTTCAAACAGAGCAACAATCATACCATAACAAATAATGCATTTGCTTTAGCCAGTATTAGTGAAAGTAGACATTGTGTTTTAGATATTAAATTATGTCTTAATCTTGTGATATGACAGACTGCCAAAACAATAAAAAGCCAATAAGGCACAAAATGCCTGGTTAAAACATTAAAACAGCAATCAAATAACTTCGTTTTAAATGAGTGTTTAATACAGCTTAATGAAATTCTATTATATCAAATGTGGAATATTATTAAAACATAAATTGATATAATATGCATCATGTATTTTATGACTGAAACATAAATCAAACTTCTAAAATATAAGATCATGAATTTGCTTGTTGGAAGTGATATCCTAACTACAGTATTATAATGATGGGAGCATCTAATATGCAACTGAACATGAGCAAGAATACATATTTGGGGTATATTTTGATTATTAGGACCATGGCACATTATTATTTATCCATCTTTATTGCATCCATCAATAGCCACCTAGGGGCACTGTTTAAGGTGACTCATTCCCTGTTGGAGAAGGACAAATCACAGGAATATCGGTTGGGCCACTATGGGGACTATTCTTGCTATCTGGCAGATAATCACTTGGATTTGCTCAGAGTGGACTCTGTTGAGGTAATTCCCCGTAAGGAAAATGAGCGCATACAGGGAGATGTATTTGAGAGAAGTGTTTGAATAATACACATACAGCACACAGATACACTGTACATTAAATGTAGGTTTTTACTTCCAGAAAGATTTAAAGCAAAGTTCAAAACAAGCAGTCCAAAGTCATTCACAGGTAAAATCAGTCAGTTTTCATCCAGGGATAATCCAATAACAAAGTCCAGTGTCAAAAACAGTTCAGTATCAGACTTACATCAAATCCAGGAATATCGGTCAATTAGAAGAAATGGAGGAATGGCAATACTCTCCAACAGAAGGAAACAGAGACTCACTTACTTCTTCTGAGACAAAGACTAAAACAACCCAAGTTTCTGGCTCCATTCTGGCTTATGGCCGTTTGAGAAACCACACCTAATTACAGTTTTGCATTTTCTTAAAGATACAGCATTATGTCTATCCTGGTTTATATATTTCCAACCCAAATAGCTGTAGGTGACTTACATTTCTAACAGACTCTAACTGGATAAATCCAATAGAGGTACATGAAACAGAATCTTTAAAAGTTATCTGAAGTGAGTCCACTCCTGTGACTCCTGCAGAAGTAGATAGGATACTTGGATTGTGAACTCAGCCACCTCTTTGTTAATGGCAGATCCCTCCTGTGAATGATCTGATTGGATCCATATGGTAGGATCTGCTTCTCTTAGAAAGGAGGTTATTTCCTTGGCTTTGAAGGAGGTATTTGAGTGCCCCCTCTTCAAGAAGCTGTGTCCAAAAATCCTAGACAATTTTTATCCAGTTTCCAATCTTCCCTTTTCAAGGAAAATAATTGAGATGTGGTTAGCTTTGGTTTCCAAGGAGATTTGAAGGAGATACATTGTTCACAGTACCTTCTGACTAACTGAATGAAGTTGGGGAGTTGGGGAATCCTTCTGTGTGATTCTTCTCCTCTCTTTGTAGCCAGTGCTACAAGAGGAGGAGAGACAAAGGCACCACTGGGTGGGTCATCTGTTGGTTTAATATTAGGTAACATCAGTACACGGATGATATCCAACTATATAAGCTCCTGGGCAGGAGTGGGATTCAACCAGTTAACAACCAGTTTGGTGAGCGTGCACTTCATGTGGGTGCAGTGTTTGCAACTCACCTTCTGCTGCTATGTGTAAAATAGCTGATGTGCGGCAATTGGCTGTGCCACACGAATCAACTGAGCAAGAAAATCTGGAAATAAAGCACAGACTAGAGCCGGAGCAGGCGGATGGGCCCAACAGCAGATTGTCAGAGCGAACTGATTAACTCACAGTTGATCTTTGGAGCTACCAGTTTGCCCAAACTGGGCTGAATCAGTAGAATCCCACCCCTGCTCCTAGGTTGACCAGGATATGCTGTTGAGGTCCTGTCACAATGTCTAAATCTTGCAGGTCTGGATGGGAGGAATAGTTTCAGACTCCATCCTGGGAATATCGAGCAATTAAATATTATACCCCAAAATTTTCCATCTTTGATCTTGGACAGGCTTATGCTTCAACATTCTGATTAATTTCCTATGTTTTGGGGCAATGATGCCCTCTTAAATAGGATTTTGTTGTTGTCATTTATTATACAGAATTTTTGGAGGACACTTATGATTTCTTTTCAGTGTTTATATATTTTTCTTACTTTTAGCTATAAGCTGCCCAGAGTTGTTGGAAGAAAGTTGGGCTACAAACTACATAAATAAATATAAACATCTGAGTATCAGTTTGGTGTAGTCATTGTGGGATCAGGCTAGAAATCTGAAGACTGTGAGTTCTACTCCTGTCTTAGGCACTGAACCAAATGGGTGACCTTGGGCCATTCATTTTTCTCTTAGTCCTAGAAAGGAGGCAATGGCAAACCACTTCTGAAAAACTTTGCCAAAAAACCTGGGAATGTGTCCAGGTAGTCTTTGAGAAATGGATATAAATGAACAGAAGAAGCAAAATACATACTATATATACATAAAATAATATTGAGGGCATCTAATAGTAAAATATTTAGAATGTTTTCTTCAAGAGATACAGGTAATACAAGAAGTCTATTTCACCTTTATGGTAAACAGTCAAAACTGAATGCATTTACTTAGAATAAATCTGGAGTCCAATGGGACTTTTATCATAGGAAGTATGCCTAGGACTGTAGCCAAAACCAATTAAGCTAATTTATAAGTGCCAGATGCTTAATGTCTTTATTTATAAATGCTATTAGACTTTCCCCCCCACGTTTTTTAAAAAATATACATAATATCCAGCTAAATAATACAGAGAAATTTCAAAATATTAATTATAACTGCTTAAAAAACCTGTCAGATTTTTTTAAAAAATAATTTATCATTGTAAACAAAAATGCTACTTTTATCTTCTGGAGTTGAGAAATTATAGAATTCCCTTAGGAAGAAATATTTCAGCAACAGCATGTATCTAAGTAGTGAGATGTGTTGTATTCCATTAAGTTTTCTGAAATAAAACTGTATTTTGGATATTCCTCTTAGAAATGTGTGAAGATCAAAATGTAAAAAAATGAGGCCCTATCACCAAGTTAATTTCTAGAGCCTAAGAACAATGAAAATCTTTCTTATCTCCACAGTCACATGTGGGAAGAAATTAAAAGAAGACACGGTGACAGGTGCTCTTGAATATCACAGAGGATTTATCATGACACTTGAGGCTTCTCAGTTAAGGATTCTTTTCCTGAATACAAAACACTGAATCTGAAACATTTCCTGTCCAGGTTGTCCCCCCCCCCTCCCAAAAGACACATATGAACTTCTCATAGCATCATGCAATGTGAAGATATGAAATCTCAGTCAGATCAAGTGTACCTCAGATAATGGATTAACTGACGTCCTGGAAAAAAAATTATATAGAGCAAAAAGGAAATGAAAACAATCTTCTGCACGCTCTGATCTATAGGTACATCTTTATTTATTTTTTTCTGCTATCTTCCAATTTAAAAAAGTTACAATTTTTTTGTCACCCATAATACAACTTCAATCAACAAAACTGCAGCAAGGATCAGCAGTGGAAACAAGCAGAGCAGAAACAGAACTACATTGGAGATTAAAAACCTAGGAAAACAAAGGGCCTTTTCAGGGCATCTAAAAACATTAGAGCAGGCATCAGGCAAGCCTCCCTAGGGAAAGAGTTTGACAGCAGGACATCATAATTGAAAATACCCCTCACTCTTTCCCTTTTTGCCTCTCTACTTGACCTCAGCTGACAAGGACATTCATGAAAAAAGAACATGGAATACAGGGAGATAGGGAAGAAGACACAAACTTCTTTAGAACACCCTCCCCAGAGGAGCACACAAAGCTTCATCTGTGCTGGCTTTTTAGAGAACTGAAAAAGTTTGTAGGTTTTTTTTAAACTGCTGCTAGTTTTAAGTAGATATTGGAAAATTGCCATTTGCTGTATCTACAGTTTGCACTGATGTTTTGTGCTGATACTGCAGAAAGTTTCTTCCTAGATATATGTTCAAAAGAATGAAGATAATAATGATGAAATGTACGGAAGTAGTTGCTGCAGCTAACAACTGAATATATTGTATATGTTTATATCTCTATCTCTATCTCTATTTATCTATATCTATCTATCAATCTATCTATCTATCTATCTATCTATCTATCTATCTATCTATCTATCTATCTAATCTATATTTAGAGAGAGAGAGAGACAGACAGACAGACAGACAGACAGACAGAGACAGAGACAGAGACAGAGACAGAGATAGAGAGCACTCCCCCACTGAATGGAATTAGTATAATCTTATAAATCAGGATGATTTATCAGAAGAATCAGCAAGAGGAGGAGGAGGAGGAAACAACATGTTACTTGTTTAAGAAAATCTAAAATATTGTTTCCCAGCCATGGCAACTTTAAGATATGTGATATGTGAGAATTTTTGAGGGGACGGGCATTTCAGAATTGTGAAATATAAATAAATGTAATATAAATATGGATGTAAATTCCCAGAATTCCCCAGCTAACCTGTTTTGCCTACTTTCATTGTCAGCTCCATTAGGTAGACAAGAAAAGCAAATCAGCTCCATGGAAAAGTCAAAACTACTTTTATTGAGATTGTCTAAATAATAATCTTGCAAGTCTGATTGTATTGTACCTCCTCCATATACTCCAGGGAATTGGGGGGGGGGGGGGGGCTCTGCCTGAACAACTTCCAAATGTTCTTGCTTTGGTCTAGCCACTAGCCTTGTTTTTTAGGTAAAGATTCTTATATATTTCTGTCAAATTCGTCTTTCTTTCAAGGCTCTTACCTTGATTATCTTTAAAAACTCCTTGTAAACATGGCTTTATTCACAGCCCTTGGCTTTGACTAAACAGCAAGTTTCCTTTTTTATATTGTCAGCAGAATGTTTTCTTCCAAGATGCTATTATTCTTTTTGAATGTTTTGGTTTCTCTTAGCTTTAGCATTGTACACCACCCAGAATATTCTGGGGCTGATCTAGCTTTCTAGATTTAATCAATAAATTAATGTATAGATAAATTATTGATGCTTATATAAAATTATCAAAACTGAATCAGCATTACTTAAAAACATAAAGGTTCTTTCATGAAATTAGCTAAATGTTACCTATCAACTTTCCCAAGCTGGTTCTAGTTTTCCTGAGAATTTTTTTAGGCTTAAATCCTAAACACAATTGAAGCTTTCTTCAAATCCTTCAGGACCACCCAGCCAAGGCTTGCTTAGTGAGAACAAAGAAGCACCCAACTTTCTACCTCCCTGAATTGTACCCTCTAGCCGCTCTCTCTAGAAAGTCCTTAGGATGAAACAGTTAGTCAACATGCCACTCAAAATGAATAGCCGTCTTAATCCTCAGCAACAATGCTCAATTTAGGAGGAAATAGTGGCAGACAATTTAAAGTCAAGGAGATGGATTCTTCAAGTATACATCCACTGAATAAGCAGAGAGGATTGAAAAGCCAAAAGATCCAAGAAATATGAAAATCCTAGTCTTCAACTTATTCTGCAACCATATTTCTGTCCCTTCACATTAGCTCCAAGACTTAATTCCTGGATGCTTATCAAGCAAAGCAAATAGGCTATGCATTATCTCTGTAAGAGTAACCAAGGATATAATCCATATGCACAGCTGGTGGAGACCTAAATTTGTAAAAGCAGCATGAATTCATTTAAATAGCAAAGCAGGATCCACAGAATGAAAGTGTTTTTAAAAGTGCTTTAAAATAAAACCTTGAACAAATAAAATGTATGGTCCTGACATATGCACACACTAAAATGTGATCTCATTCTACTATTCTTCAGATATTGTGCTTTACATCTTTTATTACAAAGGATTGCAAAACAGTTCCCTATACAGTTCTTACAGTTGTCACAGTTACAAATGTTCTACAGATCAATAAACAAAACAAGTGCAAAAAAAGACTAATCATAAAAATATTAGTAAACGTTTTTTAAAAATCTGGAATGTGTGGAAGAATTTAGGACATCTAAATATTACTAAATAATGTTTTAGTATAGAATTTCCTGAGCATTGTCATAATTTTAAGCATAGCAGCCATTAATTAGCAAATTTTTAGAATTACCTTTACACTTTATGAGCAGTGTAGGAGAAAGTTGGTCAGATAGCTAGTTAGCTGAAGTCCTGGTTTGACATTTAACAAATGTGATGCAGCATAGTCATTAAGCTGTTTGCCTTTTTAAAATCAATTATAACTAATCACATTATACTAACTATAGTTTCTTATTGTCTGATTATAAATACATCCTGTTTTCTTTGTTTCTCGAACTGGCCTATGGAGTGTTACTGAACATCTCCATGTGTGCTTAATCTGCCTTTGTAAATTTTGGAAACTAAAATATTCTGATGTTCTGTCTGAATAGAAAAAAAAATAAACCTCATCTTGTCCCTAAGGGTCCAAGTGAGAAGGAGGAAAAACATGTTATATTCTCAGTATAATATTAATTCAAAAGTTCAGAGGCTCTGAATATTTAGAATAGCAATAGTACTTGGACTTATATACCACTTCATAGTGCTTTATAGACCTTTCTAAGAGGTTTACAGAATCAGCATATTGCCCCCAACAATCTGAGTCCTCGTTTTACCGACCTTAAAAGGATGGAAGGCTGTATTGATCTTGAGCCAGCGAGACTCGAACTGCAGACAACTGGCAGATATTGCCTGTAAAAACTTCAGCAAGGTTGGAGATGGTTCTAATTAGAAATCCACTAGCAAATACATAAGTATACAATCGTGCCTACCATCCCTGTCCTATTGTCCCCAATTATTAGTTCCTGTTTCTTATATTTAAACTTATGTTTATTCTTATTTCTTTTATATTGTAAGCATTTGACTAAACTGTTAGGGATACACCCTAGCAGAATCGGCACGGCAGTCAGGCAGGCAGGCAGGCAAAATATTTGAGATAAACGTTTTTGTAGCTTACACTCAGTAAAACAGATACACTGTGCTAGTTAAATAGTTTATTCCAGTAAGAGTTTTTAGCATAGTCAAACAGTCCATATATCATTCACTAGTTCAGTCCATCTTGGGGATTATTCAGTTGCAAAGTCCAGTGTCAAAAAAGAGGTCAGTAAACTTACAAATATCAGTCCAGTAATAAATCTCTTCGCAGTTGAGATATAAAGAAGTCAAATCTCCTTTCTTCCTTCAGCAGCAGGGAACACGCAGTTAACAATCCATCATAATCAGCAAGCAATTCAGTAAGCCAGCAATCAATCAAGTTCTCTTGCTCCCTCTTATGGCGATTTTACAACCGCACCCAAAATTACATGCTTTGCTGTTTAAAGTGACACACACTTTAACTTACAATCATAGTTTATATATATATTATTTTACCCAAACTAAGTTAGGTAACTTTGTTATTCCTAACACACTCCCCTTTTGGATAATATAATAATAATAATAATAATAATAATAATAATAATAATAATAATAATAATAATAATAATAATAATAATAATAATAATAATAATAATAATAATAATAATATTATATATATATATATATATATATATATATAGCCTTAAAACATAGTTATTACAACTTTCTTTGTATTTGACTGACTTTTGTAAACTGATCAGCAATATTTTTTTCAGTCATACAATATTCCAGTCTTATTAAACCATTTTTTACAGATTGTCTTACATTCAGATATCTAAGATCTGTATGCTTAGATCTCATTTTTACAGAAATATTTGTAGCCAACCATATGGCTGCTTGATTGTCCTCATAAACTACAATGGAATCATTAACAGTTATTCCCATATCTAATAACAACTGTTTATACAGAATTAAATCAGTACATAATAAGGATAGACATGAAAATTCTGCTTCCATTTGGACATACTTATGTGTTGCTGTCTAATTGACCTCCAACCAATCAGTGCTTTTCCTAACAGTATAGCCGTACCTGAAGTTGATTTCTTAGTGTTTATGTCTGTTGCAAAACTTGCATCAGCATATGCACTTAAAATCAGATCATCTTTTGGCTCCAAATACAATGCATAGTGCATTGTCCTTTTAAGATATCTTAAGATATGCTTTGTTGCTTGCCAGTGTCACTCAGTGGGTTCAGCATTGAATCTTGCCAATTGATTAATGCTATAGGCAATATCTGGCCTTGCCCAATTACTAATGTATGATAAACTACCAATTAACAATTGATATATATTCTTATCGAATTTTGGACTTTGAGCATCAGTGTGACCAAATTCCTGACTCATTGGAGTTTTTGCCGGCTTACAAAGTTCCATCTTGTATGTTTTTAATAATTGATAAATCTTATCTTCTTGAGATATCTTATAGCCACTTTTGGTTTTATTTATTGTTAATCCTAAATACTATTTTATCTCTCCTAATTGCTTTAATTTTATCCTCTTACCTAATAATGATATTAATGATATAATTATCATTATAATAATAATGATATTATTTCAATAGCTTCATTATTAGTTTTTGTAATTAAAGCAATATCATCTGTAAACAACAATAATAATGACACTATTCCATTTGTCTCTTTTTTAAATACACATGGATCAGCTAAACCTGCTTTAAACCCTATATTGTTTAACTCCTTAACAATATATTGGTTCCATTCGTAACCAGATTGTTTTAATCCATAGAGACTCTTTTTAAGTTTCCAACAGTCATTATTTGTTTTATCATCCTTAATTCCTACAGGTTTCTTTAGGTATATAGTGTGCTGCAATGGTGCATGCAGATAGGCAGTTTCTACATCTAAGTGATTTATAATATAGTTCTTCTTAGCTGCCCACACTAAAGCTGCTCTCAAGGTTGTTGCCTTTAGACTCGGTGCAAATACTTCATCATAATCACATGCAGTTTGATTAAATCTTTGAGCTACCAACCTAGCCTTATGGGTAACAGTCCCATTTTTACCTATTTTTAATTTAAATATCCATTTACAGCCAATGGACTTTTCACCTGGAGGTAATTTAACATTTTCATAAACTTCCATTTGTTTCAATGAATTTAGTTCCTTCTCCATTGCTCTATGCCAATTTTCTTGTTCCTTTGCAGGATACATTCTAAGTTCTTCAACAGTAGTTGGAACTTTAGTAACTTGGCAAACTACACTTGCTTGGAATCTGTCAGGTGGTCTGGTTTCACGTGTTGAACATCTAGGTATTACAGGGCTTACAGGTGGACTTTCATGTACTACCTGTTCCTGGTTATCTATTTCTTCCTATTCACCTATTTCTTTGTGTTCTGGTCCTATGTGCTCTTCCTGTACTTCCTCTTTAATTGTACTCTTCTTACTACTGATATGTTGTTTTGGTCTTTTGTAGCTTTCTATGATTACTTCCTTACTTGAATCTTGCTCCAGTTTTTCCCATCCTACATGTTCAAAGAATTGTGCACTAGCACTACGGTAAACTCTAGATGTACCTTTTTCCCAGAATCTGTATGATTTGTGATTAGATTCATAACCTACAAAGAATAACCTTTTAGCCCTATGCTGCCCCTTATGTCTCAGTTGTGTAGGAATATGCACCCATGCTGGTGCTCCAAATGTGTGCATGTAGCTTAAGTCAGGTTTTCTACCATGCCACCGTGTGAATTCATCTGTTGTTGAGTTAACAACATTATTCAATATATGATTACCACACATTATTGCTTCTCCCCACAAAGCTTCAGGTAATCCTGAATCCGACAACATAGTACGAGCCATTGTTTGTATTGTTTGGCCTCGTCTTTCTATAAAAGAATTATGTTGTGGCCTATATGGTGCAGACTTTTTATGTTCAACACCTGCCATCTTCAGTCTATTTTGGAATTTATTATTTATAAATTCCGTACCATTATCAGTTAAAAGAGTTATTAATTTCCTTTTAGTTTTTCTTTCTGCAAACTTCAACCAATTAAAGAAATTCTGATATGTTTCCGTTTTACTCTTCATTAAATAATAGAAACCATAGCTAGAATAATGATCCATTATACTTAGTATATAACGAGCACCTCCCACACTTCGTTTTTTAGGACCTATAATATCAGCAAATACGACCTCTAGAGGCTCTTTAGTTTTAAATCCATTAATTGTATTTGTTGGTATTACCTTGCTTTTTTCTTGACTGCAAGCATTGCAGTGCAAATACTTACTGCAAGGTTTCAGTTTTATACCTTCAGACAGTTCAACCATTTGCTTAAGCATTTTAAAATTTATATGCCCTAAATGTCTGTGTAACAAATGTATGCATTCATCATGAGGTTTAACATTATTATACACTGTGTTAGCTACCTCTGACTGATTATCATTTAACACATACAATTCACCTTTTAAAGTTGCAGTCACTTTTTTACCTTCCTTTTGTATTATGCAGTTTTCTCCCCTAAAGGTAACTACATAACCTAGTTTAATCAAAACTCTAACCGAAAGCAAATTAAACTTAAGTTGTGGTACATATAACATTTTTACATTTTCTTTTATGCAAGAACAATGTGCAATACCTTTTGCTTTCATTTTCCAGCCATTAGCTAATGATATCTGTTGTGAACTCATGGACATCTTAACAAATCTTTTCTTATCTTTCGTAATGCAGTGCAATGCTGCACTATCTACAACCCATAAATTATTATTCACAGTTTTGTTGCTATACATGGCTAACTCTAAGCATTTTTCATCCTTTTGATGCCTTTTAGCATTCTGGCTGGCATTTTGGCATTTTCCTTTCTTGCAGAATCTAGCCAAATGTCCTTTTCCTCCACAATTAAAACATTTTCTAATTGTATAGGCTGTCGAAGATTCTTTATCTTCTTGTGGTTGTTCCCTTCTGAGTTGATCCTTTTCAAGTCTTCTCCTGGCTTCTTCAATTAATCTGCCAGTAATGTCAGTTAATGTGAGGTTATCTTTTGGCAGTACTTCTAATGAAGTTACATAGTCATCATAGCTCTCATTTAACGAAGACAAAATGATATAAATCTGATGCAGTTCTGTGAAGATAAGTTCTTTTTCATGCAATTCCTGAAAAATTCTCTTCATAGTGTTTAAATGAGTCAACATGTCTCCATTCTTTTGAAGATGTGTTCTGAACAGCTTTCGTGTAAGATTTATATGTGCTCCTACACTGTCTCGAACATAAATCTTCTTTAAATTCTCCCAACATTTCGCAGCTGTTTCTTCTCCACGAATATGTACAAGCTGCTGGTCACAGAGTGTCAGTCCTATTATACAGAGAGCTTGCTCATTCTTCAATTTATATTATTGTATTTTCTGGGCATCATCCTCATCCTCTGGATCACAAGCATCTACCTCTGGTGGGTTTTGAATTATACTCCACAAACCTTCTCTGCATAGAAGTAGGCTGAATTTCACAGACCATGAAACATAGTTTGTTCCATCCAGTTTGGATATTAGAGACAAACTTGGTAAATTGACTTGTGCCATCTTTTTCTGGATATTAAACTATAATTAATAAAACACAGCTGTCTGTTTACAGTATTGTGTAACTACACTAACTCTCACTTTATATAAGCCTGTTATATCCTGGTTAGTCTGATTATGCAGCCTGGGCCCATAACCAGTGTTAGGGATACACCCTGGCAGAATCTGCACGGCAGTCAGGCAGGCAGGCAGGCAAAATATTTGAGATAAACGTTTTTGTAGCTTACACTCAGTAAAACAGATACACTGTGCTAGTTAAATAGTTTATTCCAGTAAGAGTTTTTAGCATAGTCAAACAGTCCATATATCATTCACTAGTTCAGTCCATCTTGGGGATTATTCAGTTGCAAAGTCCAGTGTCAAAAAAGAGGTCAGTAAACTTACAAATATCAGTCCAGTAATAAATCTCTTCGCAGTTGAGATATAAAGAAGTCAAATCTCCTTTCTTCCTTCAGCAGCAGGGAACACGCAGTTAACAATCCATCATAATCAGCAAGCAATTCAGTAAGCCAGCAATCAATCAAGTTCTCTTGCTCCCTCTTATGGCGATTTTACAACCGCACCCAAAATTACATGCTTTGCTGTTTAAAGTGACACACACTTTAACTTACAATCATAGTTTATATATATATTATTTTACCGAAACTTAGTTAGGTAACTTTGTTATTCCTAACACAAACAAATAAACAAATAAATACATAAATAAATGAAAATAAAATAAAATAAAATAAAATTCCAGAGTTGCAGGCTAGTATGGGACTTCAAAATGCTACATGCTGGCTAATGCTGACTAATGCTACAATTTGTTAAAAACCAAGCAAAAGAAACCAAGTGTCTGCTTTGTCATTCTAGTTATACGTGATTATTTATTATTCATTTGAAAAGCTCATCAGGATAGCTGGATAGGATAGGAGCTAGTCAATTCTACTGTCTGTAGCTTTCAAGAGAAATGTAGTGTAACTTTCAAGAGAAATGGTCTTGCCCAACAGAATGGAATTTCTGTCAAAACTAATACACTGTACACTTACACCAATAATGGTATTCACGCAGTGATCCTCATTAACATTGGCGAGATATGCAGTTGAACTGACAAAGCATGAAAGGCTGAAATCAGCATCAAGTAGTTTATTCTTAATGGATTTGGCATGTTCTTCTGTGAGAAAGAAACTGTGTGTGCTCTACTGACATTGATCTAATTAATTTCTAATCAGGAGTGGTGCCAATTGCTTGGCATAATTTAGGGCAGAGCCAACGATATGCGGATGCATGTTTCCTAAGCCACATTTGGCCAGGCTCTTCTTTGGTAAGAGGTCTAACCCCTTGACCTTTATCAGGTCTAGATGAAATGTGGGTTTTAAGTAATTTTTCAGTGAAGTCAACAAAATGCTACTAATATTTCAATCCAAGCAGTCCAACTCAAAATAATGGGTCCTGAGAACAAATTTCCCATCAAAATATGGAAGTATTACTTACAAGGATTCTCATCATTTTCAAACCATATAGCAACTGAGAGTTTGACAGGGTTTTTTGTTCGTTATTTTTGTTTTGGTGTTTTGCAGAAACTGCCTCATTGCAAACAATGGGTTCACTCAAAGATGTGGCATTTGTTTAACAACTAATGCAGAAAAGCTTGTAAAATCAGGCATGGTCACATGATGACATGATTTAAAACCTCTATGCCTTACAATTACAGTTGTAAGTTGTGGGTTATCTGTACTTGTATATCAGAGTGTGTAAAATTCCATGGTAAATGTCTAAGAGCAGAGCAGATGCCGTTACATTGATATTTAGCTTTAAAAAAACTACTAATGATAATAAAACTTATGTTCAGTTTCTAACCGCATTGATGTTTTGGATAGGATTCTGAAAATATGTTTTGACTTGTGTATGATTATAGTTTTCTTGTTGATAATTGTCTTTGGAAAGAAAGCAGGAGAAAAGAGGCTTAGGGTGAAGTTTTCATCTATATGAACATGAGGCACAGAGATTGCATTATGCACACCATCTCCTACTGTCTCAATTCAGGCCCACTGTAGCAATAGCACTTGACTTATATACCACTTTACAGTGCTTTACAGTCCTCTCTAAGCAGTTTACAGAGTCAGCATATTGCCCCCAACAATCCGGGTTCTCATTTTACTGACCTCGGAAGGATGGAAGGCTGAATCAACCTTGTGTCAGCCCAGAAGCAAACGTGATTGAGGCCATCTTTGAGGCTTTAGGGTTGCCACAAAGCAGAAAAAGGGACAGGGAGGGGGGGGGAAATAGATAGCTGGGGGTTTGTAGTCAAAAGTTTGTAGTTTGTAGTCAAAACAAAAAGTTTTCCTGTTGGAACCAAGGACATTCCAAACAGGTCCTGGGGAGAGGAGGAGTGGAGTAACCAAGCTTGGGGGGAAGGGGGAACTTTCACTTTTTAATTAGATGAAACCCATGGGAACTTTCAGAACTTTCAGAGTCTATTTTCACCAGTTGTGCCAATATGATGTATCCAATAAATTGTTCTTTGAAGAATCTTTCTGCTTCAGAGTTCTGATTTCTATGGATGCCTTACTTGGAATGCTGACACTTTGAGCCAGTGAGAATCGAACTGCCAAACTGCTGGCAGCCAGCAGTCAGCAGAATTAGCCTGCAGTACTGCGTTCTAACTACTAGCCACCACAGTTCTATGTTGCCAACACATCTGTCCACTGACGAACTTCCCAAAGGGAAAATAGCTATTGTATGGTGAAATGTGAAGACCAGGATCTCAGTGCAAGTTACACATTTTCTAAGTTAATACTCTGTGTCGTAAATCTGTCACAGTCTCATGAAAAATCGAGTGACAGGCTTTCACGATTTACGAAAGCACTGTCGATTTAATGGAAGTATAACTGATTTTCACAGAATATAAACTGGTCTAACCTTTTTCTAGATTGCACCACATATTTTTTTTAAAAAAAAATCTCAGTGAATTTTGCCACTTAACATTCTGGTATGACTGAGCACTGTCTGTATTTCATTTCAACACTTGTACTTTTTTTATGCAAATAAAAGACACATACAAAGACAAAAAAGGAGCTGTGCCAAAGGTCCATCTTGTCCAACATTCAGAATCTGTACTGATTAAACATATCCCTGTGATGCCTGCTAGAATTTCCATTTCCTTCTTCTGTAATAAAAGAAAACCTTCTTCAGCAAAGTATCTGAAACAGATGTACCTGCAGATGCCTTTGCTATCTCAAAGGAATCAAAAGAGATGATAACTACAAGAGTTGATAACTACAACAGATGATAACTACAACTACTGAAGCAGCCAGTAGTTGAACCTAAACACTTGCTTTACCCTGAACCCAGATGTATCAGGGGGCAGTAGCATTTGAAGCCAATGAAGTAGCCAGAGTCTGGAGGAGGAAGAAAAAAAATGCAGGCAAAGTCTAATTTTGTGGTCTAATGCACTAGTGGTCAGATCATATAGAAAGTTGGGGAACAAGATGAACTGGAACAAGAAGAAAGCAAACCAAAGTGCATCATCACCATCATCATCCTTCACATATATGTTTCTTAGACAATAAATTCTTTCACAAGGATAAGTTCAACAGGACCAGACAGGCATCTATTAATTCTCCAGTCAAAACCGAGAAGAATTGTTTACAGTAATATTTGAATTAACTTTGCCACACAATAGATTTTAGACTTGACGCTTTCTATTGGTGCCTCAAGATTCAAGTCCTTTCGGCAGCAAACAAGTCATAAGTACAGGAAGACGTGAGCTCCAAGTGCCAAGTATAGCTGGAAAGCTTCCCAGGTTCATTTGTTTTCTACTGCTTATCAGGCTACTTCAGGATGGAACAATACTACTGTTTTGGGGTTTTTTTGCATGGAACAAAAACATAATGTTTGGGAGGGGGCAGGCATTCAGATAGAATTATGACTTCAGCAGATCCTGGAGAAAGAACAGTCACAAGCCCTTTCTTCATCTGGCCTTAGCACAACAGGCTGTATCCACAACATCTTCAGCTGCTTCTTTAGAGTCTTCCACACAAACCACACTATTCTCAAAGTGAAGCAACCCCCTAAAAAGCAGGTCCAAGGGAATGAGAGACTTTTTAACCACAACCATTAATCCTGAATCACCCCATCCCCAATGAGAAGCCCAAACATGTCCTCCAAAGTAAATGCAACAAAGGGAAAAACTGGAAAAAGCATTAATAACCTGTCAAGAGATATAGTGTGGCTTCAAGTAAATATTTATAACAGCCAAGAATTCCATTCTCTGAATTGGGTAAGCCCACCTAGGGAATTCTGGGAGTTTAAATCCACACAGCTTAAACTTGCTGAACCTGAGAAAGACCAGAAGCTTTCATTTAAATGCTGTCCTTCTTAAGACTAAATTTTAATGCATATTAACTTAGGTAATGATTCGATACAGGATTTCACTTATCTTTCAGGGGCACCAAAGAACAGAAATGCTGTCAATTTAGAAATAGCATATAGATTTCTGACATTTCTTGTATTGTGTTTATTTATGAAAAAATTTCTCCCTTCCTCCCCCCCCCCCGCCCCAATGAAACATTTACATTTAGAGGAGAGAGGAACATCCTTTCTAAATAAGTACATTTGGTCAATGCTGTCAGCAATGAGCAGCCTTTGAAATAATGTATATATTACATGGAATACTGCATATTCGCTGAAATTATTTAAAACAAGATAACCAACAATGTAGCTTCTGTAAATGCCTTTTAAAAAAAACCCTAGCAGCTTGAATTTGTTAAAAAAAATTAAAACCTGACATTATATTTGATAGGATTGTTTTTAGCCAACAGTATTGTATGTATTTTCTCTGTAATACAACCAAACGTTGCATTCATTCTTCAGAAATCCATATAGTTGCAATAGAAAAATGCCATCTTGTATTCTATGCTACATAAATTGTAAGGGTTAGTCTCATATGCTATAATAGCTTTACAAGTCAGGGTTTATGCATCCAGTTTGCTTTGGTTTTTCAGATTAACCTTGGCTGGGAAAGACTGGATGCAAGCAAATATTCCAAAGTTAAAAATGTAGAGTAACTGTGTTTCTGGATCATGGATTTTGTTCATGTTTTCTTCATACTTATCAAATCTCCTGGTGTTGATCTGGATTTCTGAAATTTAATGAGCAATAGAATATTCAGCAAAGGGATGCCAGGCTGTCATCTTTTGTCTGTGCTGTCGTTGCCTTAAAATGCAACTGTAGAATTCAGGAAAAAGGCATGGGACAAAAGTAAATTATAATGCCAGCTTAAAATGTCACCTGCGCTAACAGTTATATTCTTTCTCTTCACTTAATATTGGAGTATTGCAACAAAATTATTTATTATTGATTTATTAATTAATGAAAAACTTACAGCAACATTTCCTCAAATAATAAAGAACTTCATATGCTTTAAGATAGTAATAACACAAAATATGAGTCCAAGTTATTTTTGCAACAACTTTATACAAAGCTTAGCAATAATTATGTCTGTACAAAATATGTATGATTTGATGGGAGGGCTTAGAGAAGAAGAGTTTAATATACCATCATCACTACTAGAAAGTTCTACTTTATAAAGCTCTACCTCCCCAGACTGAAAGATATTTTTTAAGATTTAAAAATTCATATATAATTCAAAAACATTTTACAGGACATGGAGTCTCCTTCCCTACATATATGAGAACACGAAAATAAGATTATATAAAAGCCCAGCATTGAATCATAACTGTTTTGATAGATCAGTAAAACCTGTTGAAAGGTGTCAAAATGCCTTTCTTTCGAGGATTCAATTTTCCCGCTGGGAGAGCTCTGGCGCAAGGATACGGACAACTGCTTGAAAGCTGGATCTTTTTATTTTTCAGGAAGGCAGGGAACAGCGAGAAGTCTGCGTTCCTGGGCTTGCTAGCTTCTTATGGTAAGCCCCTGGTTTTTTATACCCTTTTCTCCCCTTGTAAGTTGATTTTGTGTGAGTGTTTGTATTTGTTAATGTTTCAAATTCTGTTTGAGTTTGTCTTTATTTCCGCCGGAGGGCAAACTCCGCGGGGTGGCCAGATTGTATTATTGGTTTTCTGTAATCTCTTTTAGCTTTAAGATAGTTTTTCATATTTGTTCTGTGGCAAGCTCCTGTCTGTCCCTTTTGTAATTTATATTTTGTGTCTTTTGTCTGTTTGTTTTGCTTATTTGGTGTGTCCTATGTTTGTAAGGGTTTTCTAAATTATCTTTTGTTTCCTTTTCCTATTTGTCTAGTTTTCTTAATTACTTAGGCTTTTGTCTATAGGGATTCTTTAATACTTTTTTATTTGATTCCTTTTCCTTTGTAAATTTATTTTCTGGCTGACCTGAGGTTCCCTTTGGGCTTTTCCTGTTTTTTGTGACATTACTGCCTTCATGAAATTCCCTTTCCACAAACCCAAGGCAATTTATTGTAACACCAGCTGAAAATTGTAAACTGAAATGCAGTATACATTACAATCTGAAAAATGTATCCTTTAACTGTGCAGTGTTCAGTGTATTACTGTAAGGCATGAATCCACTGCTTGTTTTATGCAACAGAAACAGATCTACAGCAATTAGATTATTTGTAAGAAACAAACAAGCTGATCTTGATCAGAGTCTTTCTCTCTTCAATCCATATACCACAATTTTATGCATGTATCTTTGGAAAAAGGCTTATACACAAGTTTGTCTGTGTGAAAGATTCCAGATATGTGCATTTATAGAGAAATAAGCTCTTTCTAATTCAATATAGTTACATTTATGTTATGCTCTCTGAGGTCTTTATTAAAATAGCCACATACAGTAATTTAACGTGCTAATAAATACAAAGTATTCTACAAAATAATATTTATCACTTAGAGATAGTTACCCCATACAATAATATCACAAATATTTCATATTTTGTTGTGTGTAAAGAGAGATGTTTCATATTTTGTTGTGTGTAAGGAAACATTATAGTTTTTTCAAACATGTTATACTTAGACCAAACCATTGGGTAAATTTAACAAATGCTTGATAGAATGATAATTTCTTATCAAGGGGAAAATATAGGAGTGTTTTGTTTTTCTCCAAAATCAAAAATAATTAAAAGAAGGGAGGAAGGGAGGGAGGGAACAGATTCAGGAATTATTTTTTTCAAAAAATGAATTTGATATGTTGACACTTTCTTACCCAGCATAGAATTGCTGCGAGCCAAATAAATATTTTCATTTGGGCAGACACAAAGTGATTACCCCAAATACTCTAAGTGATTCTCCACCCAGTAACGATATTTTGAAATAAATGCATTTAATTCATGTCTATCAATCATAACAGTAAATATCTTAATAACTGATTTCCCCATACACTGAACAAAACATAGAATCATAAAAATTGGGGAAATAATTGTCTTATATTTTTGTTAGGCAGATGATTAAAGGAAAAAAGAAAAAGCACAGCTTTAAGCTCTGTTGGGTTAGAAATATTCAAACTCTGATCAAACAGGCTTTTTTGTTATCTGCACTAGGGATGGTTTTGATCATTTTCAAGGAAGCAGGATTTGGATAGATAAAGCAAGTGAAGTTTTGTGGTTTTAAAGGGCAAGATAAAGATAAAACAAACTGATCATATACACCAGGGATAGTCAACCTTTTTATACCTACCGCCCACTTTTGTATCTCTATTAGTAGTAAAATTTTCTCTTAACTGCCCACCGGTTCCACAATAATGGTGATTTATAAAGTAGGGGACAAAAACCCTACCACCCACCATGAAAGTTGGAATGCCCACTAGTGGGAGGTAGGGACCAGGTAGGGACCCTAACCCTACACTAATCTTGAAATATTCCACTGAAAGAAAAACAGGTTTTATATAGTTGGTAAGCGATGGAACAGGAATATTTCCTTAAACAATTTTTTAAGTAAAGATATATTTTTTTAAAAAATAAGTTAACAAGTGTTATTTAATATTAAACCAGTTTGGACAGACAAATGGATGTACACTATTTGAACACTTTTGTTTGACTTTTAATATTCTCTCAACCTAAAAGAAGTTAATTACCTGTTTATAGCAATTGGGAAATGATGTGTGTAAAGATAATGAATAAATATATTTGCACGGTACATAATTTTAAGCCATAAATTTACTTTAAGCACAAGTAACATGAAAATGAGCTGAAGGGTGGTTTTGTGCAATGCATGAGCCAAGTTACTCTTCATTGTTCAACAAACCATAATTAAAATTGATGGGTTAACATTAACATTATGACTGAACTTAATAACTGTATTCTAAAATGGTTGGGTAGTAGACCTAGTTTTAGATTTAGGAACAGTGAGGCAGCTATTATTGTTGTTATTCCAACTGAAGTGATTATATATAGCTCAGAATTGGACAGTAGAGTCCTTTTGGTGTTCTCTGAGTTTGGTCATTTATTAATATGTTTTGTTGCAGTCAGCCAAACATTTACACTTGATTTGTCATTTTATCCACCTATTAAGAACATCCCAAGATTTGGGATAGGCAGATGTTCTTTGATGATGTCAAAAGGTGCCGTCACAGTATGTAGCAAGCTGTTCCAAATAAAGCAGCCTTTTGCAAATGATTGATGGTGATTTGGTCAATGTTGATAGTGTTCAAATAGTGTTCCAGTTGTTTGGTGATTCCATCTAGGGGGCCTGTCACTATTGGTACTACCTTTTCTTTCTTTTGCCACATTAATTCTATTTCTTCTTGCAGCTCTTTGTATTTTGAGATTTTCTCCCGTTCTTTCTCTTCTTTTCTTCTGTCTCCAGATATTAATTATTATTATAATTTCCTTCCCAGAGTCATATCTAAAAATGATGGATGGCCTATAAATCAGATAGATAGATAGATAGATAGATAGATAGATAGATAGATAGATAGATATTAATATTATTATTTGGCTGCTATTCTCATCTAAGTAAGCATTGAGCAGGATTTAAGATTAAAGCAACAATATAAATATCTATAAAAACACACACAACATATATAAGATAAAAGAAAAGGCGGAATTTAAAAAAACATATGACAAATCACCAGGCTTCATTGATTTCTGGACCTCTATGCCTGGGCAATAAGCCAGATCTTAAGTGCTTCCAAGAAGGCCAATAGCATTGGTAGAGATAAACATGTGACAAAAAAGGCTTACTTAATCATAGTTTAAACATTTCTAACCTAACAGGGCTTCTTTTACTCCCTTAATCATTTCCCACCAAAAAAAAAATAAGAAGAGAATCTAATCTCAAGGGGCAGGGTGTTCTAGAAGATAGGCACAGGGTTATGAAAAGTCATGCTTCTTGAGTCCCACAAGATGAAGTCTTAGGACCCAAACCTGTCACATCTAACACATCAGGTACAGACAATCAGAGAAACATGGTCCTTCAAATATCTTTATACCAATGTCATGAAGAGCTAGAGAGGAAAGAATATGTGAAGTAGAAAAGTACTACATTCTTCTAAGTGTAAATAGGAGTGATGGATATAATAGCAATAGCATTTAGACTTATATACCGCTTCACAGTGCTTTACAACCCTTTCTAAGTGGTTTGCAGAGTCAGCATATTGCCCCCAACAATCTGGATCCCAAAGATACAATTTATTTTCAGTAAAATTCACTTGCCAATGAGTATGAAACAGAAAAATTATCCTGCATTTTTGCTTTAAGAGGAATGTGTCTCCGAATGCATCTGATAAGTAAAAAAAATAAAATCTGTGAGCTGTTAATTTAGTTCTGAACGTACTTTGCTTATATAACCATTCTGTTAAAGTTAAAGTTGCTTTGTCTATAAAAAGGGATGTCAAACTTGTGGTGTCATGTTATCATCATGTGACATATTATGACTTTTTCCCCTTCACTAAACTGGGGGTAGCCAGCACATAATGCATTCAGCCCATGGGCTGCGAGTTTGATACCACTGGTCTATAAAAAGCTGGTTTCTCTTCAAGCATCCTAAACTGGAATCTTTCAATTTACTGTGAGCAACATCTGGCACTGGTGTGAGAGATATTGATTGGTCATTTCCCTACTCCTCTTGGGAAATGCAATAAAAATGATTCTCTTATGAACATTACATTACAAACAATAAACAAACCTAATTTACAAACAAACAGATACTGTCACATAGACATAACTTTAAACTGTACTATGAAAGTCATTGAATAATCCCTTTTCTCCTACTCAGGTAGCAGTTCTTTTTTCTCCTCTACTCTAAAACATTTACACTCAGAGTCACTCCACCCCCTAGTTATTTTCTCTTCTCCACTGACTGCAATTTCAGTAAGCTTAAAGGCATATATTTTAAAAGCACATAAGGACTCCAAAATTTCCGTCCCTTTGAAAAAAAATGCTCTAAAAGCAAGAACTGAGTCTGCCAATCTCTTGAAGCAATTTGCTCACTCTTGCATACCTTCCTCCTTGCTTGACTGTGTCTTTTGGATTGGATCTCTCCCTTCCTGGTCAGTCTGGTCTAATCCACCCCAAGTCACAATCTATCAGCCAATCCATTGGATTCACTGCTTAGTCTGCCAACCTTTCTCCTTCTTATTGGCTGAGACTTCACCAAACTAAGCCTCCTCAAAGCTTCCCTTCCTCTCGATTGCCGAGCACAGTGCTGCAGGGGGAAAAGCCTCCCCTTTCCACCTTTGGATTTACTTTTCTTTTATGTTTCCTTCCTACTTGTATGTGGGGAGAATACCCAGATCTGGTCCTAATTACCTTATCGCTTTAGGTGCGTCTTTGAGGCTATCTTTCTTCTTTTTTTGTAGCCACTCTTTTGTCATGTTGGATTCATTCTATACACCTGCTTCTCCTCAAAGACATACAATACCCTCCAAAAACTTCTAAATTTCCTTGGGGCAACACTTTGTCTAGGGGGTTGCTCATTCTGACTTCCCTTTAGCATATGTTTCCTTTGAATTTTATTTACTCTAGTTGTAGAAGTTTCTATTACTCTTGATTATTTACAACCTCGAGTTTCAGTTACTCCATAATTCTTGGTCAATTAATTAGTGGACAGTTTGCTTCCAGAAGTTATAGTTTCTCTATCACTGGAGATTTTCAAAAATAGACTGGACAGGAAGGCGGAGCTTCATTTTGACGATACAGCTGCGATCTCGGGGTTCTGAGATTGCAGCTGATATTTTCACCCCTGGTCGGTCCCAACGGACCTAAACCATCCCATAGAGACAGTGATCGTGAAGGGCATAGTCCCAGGATCCCAGGGATATCGCAATATTTCTCTGGTTTGATCCAGGAGAAGCCCTTTTGCTGGCGGCAGAGAGGCAGCCTCCATAGCTGCTGAAGTTGGGACAGCTCCGGAAAGAAAGGGGCTGGAAGTGAAAGTGTGTCGGCTGGGTGAGAAACTTCTTTTGTGTTGTAAATTCACTGAGATTTGAAAGGGCACCCTGAACACAGAAGAAACCTGTGAGATTTTTTTTTGACAAAAACTGTGTGAGCGGCGTTTTTTAAAGTGATGTCAAATTGAGGCTTGGGGGTTTTTTTTCTTTTTCTTACTTTTTTTGGGGGGGACTTTAGTGTGACTTTGTAGGTAACCAGATTGAATTTTCTCTTACATATATTTTTATGCTCCTTTTGACTTTTTAATTTTTTTTTAGGATAGAGGCTCCCTTTGGCTATTTTTTTTTTTTTGTATAAATTATCCTTTTTTTCTGGCTGGGGGGGGAAGAGTATTAAGAAACTTTGTAACACTGCCAACTAGAGGCTTGAAAATATTTTATTTGAATTGAACTGTAAGAAGACTCCTTCTCAAGGACATTTTAATGTGATAAGATAGAGGGAGAGCACAGCAAAATATTATTACAGGTGTTTTCCTGGACTCTTATCAATATTTCAACACTTGAGGCTTGGCTTTGAAGCTGCTGGAGAAGAGAGTCATAATAAGAGCCTTGGACAACTAAATAAAGTGCAGTGTGCTTTCTTATATTTTTTTTTCTTTACTTGTGATACCCCTGCTCACCAGCCTCTTTGCAAATTCCAATTCTAGTAATATTCTTATTTTTGCTTTTTATTTCAAAGGGAAAGCCTCAGAGCTTTTTCTTTATTTTTCTTTCTTTCTCCTTATTTTTATGATCAAGGCCAAGTTTGTTATGGTAATAAGGAGAAAAAGGAAATTATTCGAGATTTTTATGGGCAACTATATAAACAAGAGAATATTGATGAGGGAAAAGTTAAACAGTATCTACAGAATGCTAACTTACCGAAAATACCTAAAAAGACTGAAGAAATGTTAGAAAGCAATATAACAATGATGGACTTAAATGAAGCACTCAAGAAACAAAATAATGGGAAAGCACCAGGTCCAGATGGGTTTCCGGCAGAATTGTATAAAACATTTCAAGAAATATTGAGCATCCCATTGTTAGAAGTTATGAATGAAGTTATGTCAAAGAAGTTATGTCAAAGATACCCAAAACATGGTCATAGGCTTATATTACACTTATTCCAAAAGCAGAGGCTGACCCACTGCAAATTAAGAACTATAGACCTATTTCTTTATTGAATGCAGACTATAAAATTTTTGCTTCAATTTTAGCAGAAAGACTTAAAAATATTTAAATAATTTTATCCATCCAGATCAAAATGGATTTCTGCCAAAGAGACAAATCAGAGACAATATGAGAGTAATCCTGGATACTTTGGAATACTATGAGGCTCATCCTGAAAAACAAATGGCTTTGATATTTCTAGATGCTCAAAAGGCATTTGACAACGTGAACTGGAGATTTATGTTATTACTATTGGAACAGATGGGTTTTGCCAAAAAATTTATTCAAGCAATAGAAGCCATATACAATAAACAGACAGCAAAGGTAATGATGGAGGGGGAACTTACAGATTTTATTAATATAAGAAAAGGCACAAGACAAGGGTGTCCCCTATCTCCTTTGCTGTTTGTGTTGACTTTGGAAGTGTTGAATAGAAATATTAGGGATGATAAAAGCAAAAAAGGAATGCAAATTAAGAAGGAAGAATTTAAACTACAAAGCTTTTGCTGATGATTTAGCTTTTATTCTGGAAGACCCATTAGAAACAGCTCCAAGGTTATTGGAAAAGATAGAGACATATGGTGAGATGGCTGGTTTGAAAATAAATAAAGATAAAACAAAGATTTTGACAAAGAACATGCTACTGAGACAAAGAGAAGAACTGGCAGACCTTTTGAAAATCCAAGTTACGAATAAGGTTAAGTATCTGGGGATATATTTGACAGCAAGATGTAGCACATTAAAAGAGAATAATTATATTAAACTTAAACAACAGATAGCTACAGACTTGAAGAAATGGGAGAACTTGCAATTGTCATTAATAGGGAGAATTTCAACAATTAAGATAAATATTTTACCCAGAATTCTATTTCTGCTTCAAACAATACCAATTAGGCTTGGAAAAGACTATTTTGAAGATTTAAATAAAATCATGTTGAAGTTTATATGGCAAGGTAAAAAAGCGAGAATAAAACTAAAGCTTTTGCAAGACGCTAGAATTAGAGGAGGTTTTGGCCTGCCTAATTGGGAATTGTATTATCAAGCTGCAAGTTTGATGTGGGTCAAAGAATGGATAACATTAAGAAAGGCTAGATTGTTGACATTAGAAGGTCATGATTTGCTGTTGGGCTGGCATGCTTTTTTATAGTATAAGGGAACTAAAACACAGGGTTATTTTAGAAGGCATTATATACGGGAGTCTGTGGTTAAACTGGGAGAAGATAAAAAGACAATGTTATTTGAAAATTCCAGTTTGGTTATCGACTATTGAAGCATTTTCCTATCCTATAATTTATAAGAAGGAACAAACAGTTAGATATGGGGAACTATTGGATGAAAAGGGTAAACTTAAATGGATTCAAAACTTAGAGGAACAAGGTATAAGGATGAATTGGTTTTCATATGCGCAAATGCATTCAAGGTATGATGAAGATTCTAAAACGGAGGGATTCTATGATAAACAGACTGACTTAGATAAGATGGGTACTGATGAGAAGGTGATTAAAAAATTATATGGTTATTTACTGGGAATTAAATTAGAGAAAGAACAAGTTAAAGAAACTATGATTGTTTGGGGGAAGAATTTTGGACATGGGATTGATTTAGAGAAATGGCAAAAATTGTAGTCTCAAAATTATAAAATGACAATGTCAACAGCATGTAAAGAAAACTTGTATAAGATGTTTTACAGGTGGCACTTTTCCCCGACAAGAATAGCAAGAATGTTTAAGAACAAATCTGAAAAATGTTGGAAATGTCATGATACCTGGCTCATATTACCATATGTGGTGGACTTGTGAGGACGCCAGAAAATATTGGACTAAAATTCGCATGTGGTTGGAAAAAATGACAAAGAAACACATAGACTTGAAACCAGAGATCTTCTTATTGGGAATTTTACCTGATACATATAGTAAAGATTTGAAATACCTGATTGTAAATGTATTAACAGTGGCTAGGATTTGTTAAAAACTGGAAGAATGAGAAAATACCATTACAGGAAGAAATTATTAAGAAAATACTGGAATGTGCTGAGATGAGTAGATTGACATTTGAAATTAGAGAGCAAGAGGATAAACAATTTTATGAAATTTGGGATCTTTTTTATCAATGGCTAGATGATAGAATACAATAATAGAATATTTAGAATGTTAGACAGTAAGGAATATCTTTACTTTTTTTCTTGTCTTTATTATTTGACACTATATTTATAAAGTGTTTTTAGGATTGATTTGGAATGAATATATGATTTGTTATAGAATAAACTGTTTAAAGTATTGTTATCTCATAAAGCATGAATAATTAAAAGTATAGTCAAAAGTTGTTTTTTTAATAGCAATATTAGGATATATAAGTTTGGATTGAAAATATGAGTTGTTATGTAACATAATTGTAATTGAGACTACAAAATGAATGCACAAAACTGATGAACCAACCGACACGCTGGATGTACATACGAGAGTTGTTTTAATGTTTTGTTTGTCTTGTTTGTTTGTAAAAAATCAATAAAATTCTTTTCAAAAAAAAAAAAATAGACTGGACAACCATTTGACCTGGATGGTATATGGTATCTTATCTTGAGTAGGAGTTTGGACTAGAAGATCTCCAAGATTCCTTCCAGCCCTACATTTCTATCTTCAGACCTTTGCACTCAGACTTTATTTTTATTGCTAAACCTAGCAAATATCTTTCAATTTGCACCTAATTTTTTTAAACTTAATGTGCTGTACTTTGCTTCTTCTTTTCTTATTCTGCTCCATACCAATATTTACCTTTTAAAATCCTTTTTAAAATTGGACTTTTTAGCATCATTATACAATTTCCTAATACAACTACTGTATCTGGTTACATTTATGAAATGTTAGTTTAATCCCATCTTGAGGTTGAAATGCACACACATTTGCATACACCTACTTATAAAGAAGTATAAAGAAGTATAAAAATGAATCATTGTGGGTGTTTGATTGTGAGAGACATGACTATATTGTATTTTGAACTCAATACCGTGGCAACATCAACAGTTGCTCACTTAAATGTTAATTGACTTATGGAACTCTTACTTCCATAATTTAATTTTATTGCACATACCTCTCTTAGTTGTTGTTTTTTTTGGGGGGTGGGGAGAACTGTTTCCCATGGTACAACCAGAAGTGTGTATCTCATAATACACTAAATGGTGTTGAATTCAGCCCTAAATAATTACAACATGTATACACAAAGAAAATCATGCATACACACCATATGTTATATGCAGTATGCATCCGAATTCCAATTTGTCTATTACCATCTCAGCAATGAAATACAAGATGGATGACAGGTGCCAAGAAGATGGTCTACTCTCATATAAATGATAACTGATCATATAATTTATGATTGATTCGAAATATCCATGCAGGCTTTACCTAAATTAATGCCTTATTGACAACATGCAGCTCTGCCTCTACTCCACCCCATCAACATCCATCACCAGATTTCTGAAGGCAATTCAAACTATTAATGGAATTTTAAAAAAGAAACATCAGCATTCACCTGTCTGAAAGCAGCTTTATGGCATGAGTGCTCTAAATGAGTAGTAACAAATTGAAAGTATCCAACACTTTATCAGAGTTTAAAGACAGATGTGTGCACACACATTTCTCCATCTGTTTTTCTCTCTCTCTTCACAAAGCACATATATTAGGTAAGATCTTGGGATTTTTCCCCCTAGAGTTCAGTTGTAGGTTCAGCTGAATTTTATAACTATACAAATAAAAACTGTATACAAATTGCATCTATTTTGCAAATGTTCATGAATGTTGCTGGTTTGATTGAGAGAATTATTGTAATGAAGTGATAAAATGTTTTCTGCAAGGAGATTTTGTGTGTGTCTTTTTTCTTAATTACAATATGCCCCACTTCTTGTGACACAATAACCATCAGAAAGGAGTAGTCCTGTCAACTTCTTCTTTTTATATATAAATTTATTTATTCAACATTTCAACATTTAAAAAAACAATTTCCACTTTTTACAATGATTCTGTAATAGTGTTCACACTGATTAATAAAGTCTATAACTGTATCAATTGCTTCTCCATTCTATTCACTTATAGTCTTATTTCTCAATCTAACTTATAAAACTACTAGCACACACACACACACACATATATATAAAACATTGATTAACACTTTCTCATTTTTACTGTCAATTGATGCCTTTGTGTCTTCTTTCTAACCACTCATACCAAACATTCCATATCTTATAATACCCTATTTGTTCTTTATCTTTTAATATCATTGTTAGCCTGTCCATTTCAGCACATTTGAGGATCTCTAATTATTGCTATCTCGGAGGGGATAGTATCCTGTTTCCAGTTTTGAGCAAATGAGATTCTGGCAGTGGTTACTATAGGGACTATGATATATTGGAGGTTCCTCCAAACATTAAATCCAGGGGTGGGATATGACAGGTGTTGTGAATGCATAATACCAATAAAGTTATCATTGAGCTTGAAGTCTAGTGAAGGGTTCTGGCCCTGCACTTCTGATTGGCTGTTAATGGCAGGATCGGATTGGCCCATTCAGGAGCATCCGATTGGCCATTAACAGGCCATTCCCATTGGTTAACAGAGCTAGCGCTCCAGGTTCACTATTGGTTAAATAGTTAATGAGTTGCCTATATAAGTAAGGCTAGAGCAGCGCTTGAGCTGAGCTGTCACAAGATGTAAATAAAGAGTTTGAAGTTCACTATTTCTACCGGCTCGTCTCCATCATTCGCACCCATGCTCCAAATTTAACACTGGTGACAAAGGTGCGATTGGATGACATCAGAGCCAATTAAGCACGTGACTGAAGCGCACAACGGCAAAACCATGTCCGGAGGCGCAATACCACCCGCTCCATTCGATCCAGCTCAAGAGGACTGGGAATCTTACATGGATCATTTCCAAATGTTTTTAGAAACAAACAATCTGAAGGATGCAATGGCCAGAAAGAAACGAGCGGTATTCCTGACGCACTGTGGGCCAACAGTATTCAAGATGGCTAAGGCATTAGCGAAACCGGTTGAAGTGAAAGCCATGGACTGGGACGTCCTCGAACCGCTACTAAGGGCCCACTATGTGCCCGCCGTTCCAACAATCGTAAGACGACACGAGTTCTATCAACGGAACCAGTGGAAAGGAGAAAGCGTCGCCGATTTTGTTGCAGACCTCTGGAACTTGGGAGGCGTCTGCGAATTCACTGACCTGGAGGAGGCCTTGAGAGACAGAGTAGTCCTCGGGCTAGACGCTCTAAATGTACAGAGCAAAATAATGGCAAAGGGCGACATCACCCTTCAGGACGCCATAGCTGAAGCTATGGCAGCGAAGGAAACCAAGAAGTCGGCTGCCCAACTACGCCGAAATCGCACTCACACCCACCAACCAGCCTGCGAAATTTCACCTAACGCAGAAGGGCAGCTCTCCACGGCCCACCATGAGGACCTCTCTTCGTCATCAGCGACGAAGAAGAGGTCCATCACCTGCAGACCAATTGGGAATGACATCTGAAGACCCAGCAACCGTGCGCTGGCTGCGGGGCCAACCATTTTCGCTCTGACTGCAAATTCCGTGACGCACTCTGCCACGAGTGCAGGAAACCAGGCCATATCGGACGGGTCTGCAGAAGCCTCCTCGGACCCAGCCAGACCTGGAAAGGAACCAATCTCCACCAATCGACAGGGAATCGCCCTGTAAGATGAGAACCAGTAAACCACTCCTTCGGAAACCGGCCCGTGAATCGTCTAGCAAGATGAGAAGAGGCTCACCAAACACTCACTTTTGGCCATGCCTCTTCAGTTGACGCTCAGAAAATTAGGGTCAATGTGAACATTGAAAATCGGCCCTGCCAGATGGAAGTAGACTCGGGATCGTCTCTTTCGATGGTCTCATGGAAGACCCTCAAGCAACTCATCCCCACTATCCAGTGCCAAGACCTTCAATTTCAACGGCTCGTGCTAAAAGATTACCAGGGGAACCGAATTCCAGTTGCAGGATCCAGTCGAGTCCGGGTCACATTCAAGAACCGCATGGCGTACTTACCCCTGACGGTGATCGATAAGGACCGGCCTAGCCTGTTGGGCCTACAGTGGTTCGCACCACTCAGCATCAAAGTGGCAGGCATTAACCGAATCGGCGGCAGTGACTGGAAGACCTCGCCCACGAGTTCAAGGACGTCTTCGAGGAAAAGCTAGGTGAGTACAAGGGGACCCCGATATCCTTTAGCCTTAATCCAAAGATAGCTCCCATCCACCTTAAGCCTCATCGAGTTCCGTTCGCTCTAAAACCGAAAATTGACGAGCAGCTTGATAAGTTGATTGCCAAGGGAGTTTTAAAGCCAATGGATCACTCCCTGTGGGAAACGCTGATTGTGACACCCATTAAGCCGGATGGCTCCATTAGAATTTGCGGGGACTACTGAGCCACCCTAAATCACGCCCTGCAACAGAACCCATATCCGGTGCTGGTGGTACAGCACCTCCTCCATTCCCTGGGGGGTGGAAAAGTCTTCGCTAAATTAGACTTAGCTCAGGCTTACCAGCAATTGCCGGTTGATGAAACAATGGCACAGGCACAGACTCGTAACACACCGAGGTGCCTTTAAGTGTACGTGGCTTCAATTTGGAGTCAGTGTAGCCCCAGGGATCTTTCAGAGCCGAATGGAGAGACTATTGCAGGGGATCAAGGGCATTGTCCCCTATTTCGACGATGTCCTTATTGCTGCTCCCACTCAAAAAATCTTGCTGGAGCGTTTAAGATTGGTATTACGAAAATTTCAGGAAGCAGGCCTGAAAGTTAAAAAAAATAAATGCAAAATGTGTACCAATCGTGTTGAATTCTTAGGGTACCTAATTGACAGTCAAGGTATTCACCCTACTGATAGTAAATTAAGAGCAATAAAGAACGCTCCCAGACCCCAGAACAAGACCGACCTCCAGGCGTTCTTAGGCCTCATCAACTTCCATAATATTTTCATGCCGCACAAGGCGACTGTCGCTGAACCGTTACATTGTCTTTTAGATAAAAAAGCAAGCTGGGTATGGGGTCACAAAGAAGAGCAGTCGTTCCGTAATGTAAAAAAACTACTGACTTCGGACGCCATGCTGATGCAGTACAATGAGACTTTGCCAATAAATGTAATGTGTGATGCATCGCCTTTTGGAGTGGGTGCCATTTTGAGCCATGTGTTACCTAACGGTAACGAAGCCCCTGTTGCTTACTTCTCAAAGACGCTCTCGAAAACCGAGCAAAATTACAGCCAAATCGATAAGGAAGCCCTGGCGATTGTATCAGCAGTTAAAAGGTTTTATGAGTATGTGTACGGCTGGGTTTTCACCATTGTAACTGACCACAAACCATTGCTGGGGATCATCGCTGGGGACAAGCCAACTCCCTACATGCTTTCTCCCAGAATGACCCGCTGGTCAGAATTCTTGGCTGCCTACAATTATCGGCTACAATATCGTCCCGGTAAAGCCATTCCCCACGCCGATGCGCTGAGCCATATACCGATCCCTGAAACTATCAACGATCCTGCTCCAACGATGACAGCGTTGCAGATAGAGACACTCCACATGCCACCATTAACTGCCCGTGACATCGCGAGAGAAACAAAACGCAACCCCATCTGGGTGCGAGTCCTCACGTGGGTGGAACGTGGATGGCCATTGGACCAAGTACCAGACGACTTCGCACCATTCAAAAGTTGTCAAACAGAGTTGTTCTCGCAGAAGGGCTGTGTCATCTTGGACGATAGAGTCGTTATCCCAGAACGGCTCCAACAGACACTGCTAAGAACCTTGCACGATGGCCACCCTGGCATCGTGCGCATGAAGCGCCTCGCGCGAAGCTACGCGTGGTGGCCAGGCATCGATAGACAAATCAAATCATGGGTTAAAACTTGCAAGAGGTGCCAAGAAGTAAGCAACGCTCCACCAAAGGCAACTCCAACCGAATGGGAGACGCCACGGGGACCCTGGTCCCGCATCCATCTGGACTTTGCTGGGCCGACCAAAGGCCACACGTTTCTGCTAACCGTTGACGCCTACTTGAATTGGCTTAAGATTCACCGAATGAGCAGCACAACCACTGACGCAGTCATCAAAAGACTGGAAAGACTTTTTGCAACCCACGGATTACCAGACGTTCTGGTATCTGACAATGGGCCCCAATTTACCGCGCCACCTTTTGAGCAGTATTTGGCTGACCGTGGTATTTGACATGCACTCACTTCATCTGTGCACCCTGCTGCCAACGGTAGGGCTGAGCGCATGGTTCAATTCGTCAAAAAGACTCTCCAAAAGATCGATTACGACAACATCGATGAAAAAATCAACTGGATCCTTTTCCTGTAGCACATCACACCTCACAGCGTCACCAACAAAACTCCCACCGAACTGCTAATGGGACGAAAGCTCCGCTCCAACCTTGATTGGTTACACCCAGCCTACGAACCGGAAAAACCACTCAGATCCAGCGGCCGATGTCGTACCTTTCAGGTAGGTGATTTAGTATTCGCTAAAAACTTATCGGGCGATCCGCTGTGGGTAGAAGCGACCGTAATCCGTGTAACCGGCCCAAGATCATACCTTGTTCAGTGCCCTGACGATAGACTTTGGAAGCGCCACATAGATCAGCAACGATCGCGGCTACCATCTCGCACTTCCGAACTCCCCTTTGACCAAACTGAGGGGGGGGAGATACAGAGGAAAGCGAATTACTAGTAGAGGGAAACCTTTTCGAAGAGACTGATAATGGAACGGAAACACAGGAACAGGAACCAGGGACCAGAGTGAATGCACCTCAGGAAATGGCCAGTGATATTGATGACAATGAGAATGCGAATTCGGAACCAGAGGCACCCTTACCGCTAAACAATGATCTACCTCAGCAAGAGTGCAGCCAACCGCCAGGCACCTTGCGAAAATCGAAAAGACTAATTAAATAACCGTCCTACCTTAAGGACTATGTAACCGTGCCCCGTGGGCCGAAGCCGGGGGAAAGGGGTGTTGTGAATGCATAATACCAATAAAGTTATCATTGAGCTTGAAGTCTAGTGAAGGGTTCCGGCCCTGCACTTCTGATTGGCTGTTAATGGCAGGATCGGATTGGCCCGTTCAGGAGCATTCCCATTGGTTAACGGAGCTAGCGCTCCAGGTTCGCTATTGGTTAAATAGTTAATGAGTTGCCTATATAAGTAAGGCTAGAGCAGCCCTTGAGCTGAGCTGTCACAAGATGTAAATAAAGAGTTTGAAGTTCACTGTTTCTACCGGCTCGTCTCCATCATTCGCACCCATGCTCCAAATTTAACAACAGGGGTAACTTCCGGTTCAGGATTTATGAGGTTTGGTGATTTATGATGTGCTTCCCTGCATGCTGCAAGCACATGCCTGCAAATCGTCATTAGCACGCTGCGTGCTGAGAAGCAGCTTTTGAAACAGCCCTCTTTTCCTGCTTTTTAAACTGTAGCTGTGCCTCTTTCAAAAACTAAAGTTGAAAAATCAGGAAATAAAGATCAGGTAAGACCCCGGGTGGGCAGGTAGGCAAAAACATCAGCAGACATAGAACCGGTTCTATGTCTGCTACTCTTCAGAGCTACCGGTTCTACAGAGGTAGACAGAACTGGTAGAAACCCACCCCTGATTAAATCCTATTATACCTAATAGAAACAGTTCTGGTCTTAATTCAATTCTTTGTCTTGTTATTTCTTCTAAGCATGTTTTAATTTTAAACCAATACTTCTGGGCTTGGGGACAGGTCCACCACATATGAAAATATGTTCCTTGGCTGTAATTGCATCTCCAACATTTTGCTGATATATTGTGTCAGCAGTAGAACATTTTATAAAGGTTCTCCTTGTATGCGACTGATGACGTTAATTTATAATTTACCTGCCATAATTTTTCCCATTGTTCCAAATCAATACCATGTCCAAAATTTTTGGCCCAGATTATCATGATCTCTTTTACTGTTTCTTCTTCCATTTTATATTATAATAGATAGTTGTAGATTTTACTAATCATTTGTTTTCCAGTTCCTTGTACAATTTTATCTAATTTGTGTTGAGTTCTATAGAAGACAAATTGTTCCTGATCCTTTTTATACTGTTTTTGAATTTGGAGGTATGGCCACCATCCTATTTCTATTCCTTGTGCCTTTAATTGTTGTTGGGTTTTCAGTTCCCCTTTCTCATCTAGGAGTTTTTTTTATATTTTATCATATTATTTAAATCTAGTATCTTAGGGTGTATCGTTGCTTCTGTTGTTGACAGTCCTGTCAACTTCTATAGGCTATAGGAGACCTCTTCTCATCTAAAAGCAGATGATGCCTCTGAGATGAAATACAACAGTTCTTTGACTGGGTGAGCCCTCTTCTTGTTTGATATCCTAATCAACAAGAATAAAATCTAATCTGAATTGTAGAATTAGAACTCCATTCTGTTAGTTAATCAAAAATTATATTATTCTCAAAATAAGTCCTTCTCATATGTTTGACTAGCTGTCAGTCAGGATTTTGTACATACTGCATTCAGGAGAGAACAGCCTTTAATAAATATGTTTTGCCAAGTAAATATACTGGAAATCATAATCTAAAACCCAATAATGTCTGAAAAGCAACTTATGGCAATATTTCCAGGATCCATCTCTAAAAGATCACCAGCTCCCAATGTTTTATCTTTATTTTTCTGTACAGTGGTTACTACAGAGGAGATGAAATACGCTCATTTTGTGATGAGTGTGATATTTTGATTTGCATCCTTGTTGCTATGCCAATGACAAGCTGATTGCTAGTAAGATCCATTTTTAAAACACACATAATAGACTTAGAAGGTCCATGCCTACCAATACATTAGTATTTACAAGCCTCTGTGTGTGTGTGTGTGTGTGTGTGCTTGTTTGTGCCTATGCTTATGTATACACAGACATAATATAGTGTAATATAATATAATTAACATAACATAATAATGCAGAATACACATATACATCAGCATTATTGTGCATGTTTACAAACATTCACACATGCACACACACACGCACACACACACACGTGTGTACATACTGTATATGTATATTGTAACCATTATGATGTACTCATAGAAGTGGATTTTTCAAATCCAGTATGCAATGATACAAAACAAAATATCAGATCCACTTGTAACAAAATAACCATATTGGATTGTTGGACTTTTTGGATAAATGAGTGTGTGTGTGTGTGTGTGTGTGTGTCTGTGTGTCTGTGTGTGTGTGTGCATACAATGTGTACATACATACATACATACATACATACACACAATGATTAAACCAGAATTGTTTTTTTAAATAGCATTAATACCGAAAAATTACAGGTAACATGTGCAGCTAATTCAATTCTGGACAAAGTTACGGGAGGAAATGTTGGCTATGTTCACACAATTTTAGTATATATTTTGAACAGCTACACTTATTTTGCTTTTGTGTTCTGGAAATGAATGTGAATGGAGAAAAATTGTACAATGACAAGTTGCATTAATAAGCACCACAATAAGCACTTCACAGTTTCGGAGGAAAAGGAAATAAAGAAAAAGTGGTAAGAGTAGCAAGGAGTTTGAAATCACCTAGATAATTTAGAGCAAATCCTTTCAAATCTGCCTTGCAAAATTCCAATAGTCGACTAGATGCAGCAAAGATTTTGCATTTTATGTATCATTTTGTTGTCATCTAAAGATTGCCAGGATTTTTGCAACTCAGATACAGTAGTTTTTGGCACCCCATTCTTCTTTTAATTGACAGATCATCTATCTAAATGACAGCTAACAACACAATTATAAAGAAAGATAAGATTACATGGAGTCTTAACTAGCTTACAGCAGTATCAACTTATTGATCATATGGGGAAGGGAATACTGAATTTATATGCTAGAATCCTTCAGACAGTTTCCTTGAGAGTATAGGATAATACCATGATGCTATCAGAGGGAAGTAAATTGAAATGCTTAGCCTGTTTCTGGAAGCTTCAGGAGAAAATTAATGCTGTAAAAGTTGCATTTAGCTGCTAAAAGCTAGTCTCTGGGGGGTTCAGAAAAATGAGGTTGAAAAAATAGGATAAATGGGAGGATAAAAGCAGGCTGCAGCTCATGGTCATACATTGCCAATGCTGGACTACAGACATTGCTAGGCATGTATAAGAAGGAGAACATCAAGAGGCAATGGAAAACAAAACAAAAACAGGATACCTCACAACTGAGGTATATACCATTCTTCCTCTAGGAAAAACAGCAACAACTTCCCATTGGCTTTTATCATTCAACAGGAATGGACCAGTAAGATAAATACATTTGGACCTGCAAGTTCAAATCTTGGTAAAATGTTTGAGTCTATGGAGATTACTCGTGGCTGACAACTTCCTGTAAGGATGAAACTGGTTGCATTGGAACTCCTAGTGATCAGTAGCAATTACAGTTAGTGATAATCATTTTTTTTGTACAATGGGTTGTTTCCCCCACATTAGAGTCTGTTTTTTTAAAAAAAAATTTAAGAGCACTGTGAATCCATATATTAGTATTTTATTATTTGTGGACTTTGGAGGCTTCACACACCATTAAAGTAGGCTTTGCTACCTATTTAAAAAAAACTTGATAAGCTTATTTTAATGTTAACTGCTCACTTCAATAAGAAAACTAAAGGAGTAAATATAAAAATGGTTTTGTAAAAGATGGTTTAGCTGAAAGCTCAATCAGGTATTTTCTACACAATGCAGAGTGGTAAAGCATACAGGCAAGAGATTGTTTAGTCAGCTCGGTTTACAACTCTTAACATCTAAGTAAGCACATATTCTTATATATAAAGGATGTTCTTTGGCTGTAGGTCCATTTTTTCTCGTTAACTTCTCTTTCAGTATGTAGACATTGCATTGGGGAAGAATTTATGAAAGAGTCCACCAATGAACTGATCTCTGCTCTAGGAACCTACCACATTTCTTTCAAGTCAAATGTTAACAATAGGATAGAGTTCCTAGTTTGACAATCTGATACACACACATACACAAACATACTTTTATCTCAACGTCAGGACTTCACTTTGATCAAAACTTTCCTGTGAAAGCCTATCAAAACCACAGTGCTCTCTCATCTACCATGACAGATCTATCTTTGAGGAGTTCTAAACAAATATGAACATGCCAATTTCTGAAGGTAGACTATTATTATTAAGATACTGAACTGCAGTCCCACACTCTTCAGATTGCATAAAGAGTAACTCATTTCATTTGCTACGAAGGTGAGGTGGCATTAAGGAATATGAGGAACTGATACTCCTACTGTTTAAAATTTATATTGCATGGCAGCTTAAGTAAGATAGATGATTTCTGCCTTTCAAGAGGAAAGCAAGATAGAAATCAAAATTGAAACAAACATTAGGCATAAAAAATGGTGTAAAGTAGTTTCAAAGGTTCTTCTCAGAGTAGTCTGGAATGGAGCAGCAATTTGTTTGTTTGTTTGTTTGATGCATATGCTGTCCATCTCACAGTTAGAAGACTCCAGGTGGCTTAGACATCTTAGTAATAAACAAGCAAACAATAAAAGGCAATGTTGGCTTGATATCAGTCAGTCAGCCAATGATAAGTTTATCATAAACGTTCGTTTCCAATGAAACAGGAACAGAAAAATACATTTATCTATACATGTGCATTCATGTCAATAGGTTTTATCTCAAATCTATAGAAACTATGCCCTATATCCTCTTATAATATAGTAGCTCAAATCTTTATTTTTTTCTAGTTCCCCATTCAAGAATGAATACATATGTTTGTATATGATTATATTCAGAGGTCCTCAGTTAATGATGATAATTGGTATTGAGAAATCTATTATTAAGCAATGTGGTCATAGAGCTTGATGTCATTGACTGCAGTGACTTACAACTGAAATCACAGCAGTTCCAGTTGTAGTCATTAGCTGAATCTTGCATGGTTGTTAAGCATGAAGGCACATGAACACCATTTGTGACTTCCCTGCCAGTTTTCCCATTGAGTTTGCTTGTTGGAAACTGGCAATTAAGATAAAAATGATGATCACATGATTTCAGAGTGCTGCTACTTTCATAATTGAGAGTCAAATGATGATCACATGATGTAGTGACTCCTATTACTATTAATTACTATTAATCTTCTCATCACTCCTTGTCACCCATCTCCTCCTGCTTGAGACTGTATGCATATGCTGTTACCTGTACATAACTTTGTTGCTTGTATCCTTACAATTTATATTGACTAGTTCATAGTATGATTTGATTGCTTATTGTACCCTATGACTATTATTAGTAAGTGTTATACCATATGATTCTTGACTCTTGATGAATGTCTCTTTTCTTTTATGTACACTGAGAGCATTTGTACCAAGACAAATTCCTTGTGTGTCCAATCACACTTGGCCAATAAAGAATTCTAGTGACAGTGTGATGGCCATCTTTAAGGGCATAAATCTTCTCATTCAGGACTGTTGTCACCTTGACCTGTCACTTGGGTTGTAATTTGAGGACTCACCTCACCTCACCTATCCTGTGACCTCTTTTGAGGTCGTTGGGGCGCCTGCGAAGATTTAACCACCACGCTTCTCCATCCGTCTCTGTCCTCCACTGCTCTCTGGGATGCTGCCAGGTTCAAGCCTGTCCAATCATGGATATCATCCTCCCATCTCCTTCGTTGTCTTCCCCGTTTGCGGCCTCCTCTTACCGTCCCTTGCATGATGGTCTTTGCGAGGCCAGTAGAGCGAGACACGTGTCCGTACCATCTCAATTTCCGTTTCTTGACGACAGTAAGAAGGTTGTCGTGTGGTCCTATTGCCTGTTGTATTTTATTTAAGACCTCTTCATTTGTCACATGGTCTGTGTAGTGGATGCCAAGGATCTTTCGGTAGCATCTCATTTCTGTTGCAAGGATTCTTCTTTGTAAATCCGCATTGAGTGTCCAGGTTTCGCAGGCATATAAAAAGATTGATATTGCAAGGGAGCGCATTAGGTGGATCCTTGAGCGCAGACTGATGTTCTTATCTTTCCAAATAGTTTGGAGCTTCGAAAGCGCAACTGTTGTTTGTGCTATCCTTGCCATTGCTTCTGGTTTTGAGCCTTCATCGGAAATGATGGACCCAAGATATTTGAAATTTTTTACTGTCTCTAGGGGTGTTCCGCTGACTCTGATGTCTGAGGAGATACCTTGGGTACTGTTCGTCATCAGCTTGGTTTTCTCGGCATTGATCTCCATGCCGTACGCTGAAGCCGCTTTATCTAAGTGTTGGACAAGGCTCAATAGTTCAGCCTCATTTCCTGCCAGGCCATCGATGTCATCTGAGAATCGCAGGTTGGTGATGGTTCTACCACCGATGGAAACTGTGCCTTCGTGATCTTCCAAGGCATCTTCCATGATCCGTTCGAGGAATACATTAAACAGTGTGGGGGAAAGCAAACATCCTTGATGCACTCCTACACTCGTCCGGAACCAGTTACCTTTGCTGCCGTTCAGGAGGACGGCGCTTGTGGCTTTCTTATAAAGTTGTTCTATCACTCTGACAAGGTTATCGTTGATGTTATATTTCCTCATGGTAGACCACAAGGCTGCATGCCAAACCCTGTCGAAAGCCTTTTTGAAATCAACGAAAACGTGGTATAAGTCCTGTTGGTGTTGGAGATATTTCTCACAGATCACTCTCAAGTTGAATATTTGCTCAATAGTGCTCCGTCCTGCTCTGAAACCCGCTTGTTCTTCTGCAATGATAGTCTCTGCTTGTGGTCTCAGTCTGTTAAGAATGATTTTTAGCATGACTTTGCTTGGGTGCTGATTAAGCTGATGGTACGATAATTCTGGCACATCTGAAGATTCCCCTTCTTGGGCAGGGTTATGATTAATGATTGAGTCCAGGGGACTGGCCATACTCCAGTGGTCCAGATCTTGTTGCAGATGACAGTGAGGATGGTGATCACTGCCTCTCCTCCTTCCTGAATCAGTTCTGCAGGTATGTTGTCAATTCCCGCTGACTTCCCTTGTTTAAGTGCCTTTATTGCTGCTTCGACTTCCTCACGTAGTATTGGATGGCAGGCATCATCTGGACTTGTCCGTGGGCCCTGCAATACTGTAGTGTCTCCATTGTGCTGATGGTTGTACAATTCAGCGCAGTATTCTGTCCATCTGTCCATCACCTCTCTTTCCCCAGTGAGTGTTTTGCCTGATTTGCTCTGTATGCTCGAGGGTCTCCCTTGTTTCTGTGTGGTGAGGCTTTTAACCATTTGGTATGCTTTCTTGGTGTTATTTCTCTTCAAGTTTTCCTCGATGTCTTTACAATGGTCCTCTATCCAATTTTCCTTTGCCTTTTTCATCCCCTTTTTTACTTTGTTGTTAGCTTCCCTGCACTTCTGAGCTCCATCTGGATCGCTTTTCTTTTTCTTTAGTTCCCGTCTTTTATTACATAGACCTAGGAGTTCACTTGTGACCCACGGTTTTTTGGGACATTGGTGTTTCCCCAGGACCTCATTAGCGGTCTCTATCACTGCTATGTTGAAAGAGCTGACTGTTGTCTCGAGGTCCACGTCATCATCTAGAACCGTCAGAGGAGCGAACTTCCCTCCAATCATTGCTTGGAATTCTTCTCTTACTGCCGGGTCTTTCAGTTTTTCGAGGTTGAAACGTAGTCGTGTGAACTTGGGCTTGTTGATCTTCTTCAGGCGCAGTTTGAAAGTCATCAGCACTAAAGCATGGTCACTTCCTATATCTGCCCGCGGGAAGCTGCGTGTAAGTGCAGTTTTTACTCCTGAGCGAAATCGCTTTTGGATCAGAATGTAGTCGATCTGGTTTCGTGTATGGCCATCTGGGTGGTTCCAAGTCCATATTCTTGAAGGTTTGTGATTATCAAAAGTGTTCGCAATGACCAGGTTGATGGTAGCAGTAAATTCTAGTAGCCGGAGACCGCGTTCGTTTGTGACAGAGTTGCAGGATGTTCCATAGGTACCCGGCCAATTTGTTCGAGTGTTCTCTCCTATTTTTGCGTTCCAGTCACCTTGCACTACTAAGATGTCTTTTTTGGGTTTTTCATCGATGGTTGCTTGGAGTAGGTTGTAGAAGTCCTCCACATCGTCATCACTGTATTCTGTTGTTGGGGCATAGACTTGGATGACGGTGATATTGAACGGTGATGCCTTCAGGCGGATGGTGATCAGTCGGCTAGAGACAGGGCGACACTCCATGACTGTGCCCACGGTATCTTTGTGGACTAGGAAACCTACGCCTTGTTCGTGTCGGTCGTCTTTCCCACTGTAATACAATTTGTGTCCTTCAAAGGTTGTCAGCTCCCCTATGTTCTTCCACCACACCTCACATAATCCCAATAAATTCCAGCGGTAGTTTTTCATCTCGTAAATCAATTCTTCCAGTTTCCCATCCTCACGTAGTGTTCTAACGTTCCAGGTATTTGAGGACTACCTGTACTCATATACTCAGGCTGAATTTAAACACTAAAACATAAAGTGATTTATTCTGTTTATGACTTAGCCATTCTTTATTCAATAAAAAAGCAAACTATGATCTAGTTTATGCACTATATTTCATAAGTAGAAAAACAATCTAGAATAATTAAAATCAACTTTAAAACTCTGGGGAAATGAACTACTGGATTATGCTTTTACTATAAAACTGTTATTAACACAATAGAACTAGAAAAATATATTGATATATTGATATTCTAACTTTTTGTTTTGGTCTTCTGGAAAACACGGCAGTGATGTTTTGCAAGTTCCTTCCCTCTTCAACCTTTGTTAGGTTAAAAATTACATAGCAAACTCCTATTTTGATCTGTAAGAAGCTGAGGCAAACAAAATATATTCTGGTCTTTCACTTTCTTGACATTATATCTGTCTAACTGATTTATCTACACTGCCAGTACGATATTTTCCCTCTAGTTATAAACTGGGCTAGGTTATGACAGTTTCTACAAAAGTGTGAAAGCTCAAGGTTGTTGCTAGAATCCCACAGCCAGAGTCATCTAATTTTTCCCTGGGAATGTATTTCTCAGAACCAATATGTAACAAACACAATCTCAGCAGGTGGCAGCATTTGTCCATTTGTCCAATCCTGCTCACGATTGGTCCTGGTTAGTATTTGATTTCCAAGGAAACCCAAGACTAAATACAGAAAAGGGGTCAGAAGAAAACTACAGCAAACCATTTCTATATCACTACCAAGGCCATGTCCATGAAGGAGTAAACCTTGACTTTATAAAGAGATGCTTTTTTAATTATTTTAAAAAAATTGATTGGCTTCCCATTTGTTTCTGGAACAATTCAGCATAGGGCCAATGCTCCAGATTATTTCAGTATGGGAAATGTTAGAAATGTGAACTTGCTCATTGATTAAAATATTGTCTAGGGATACCCACCCCACTAGGGACTGTTCATCAATGCAGTTAGTCACATATTCCAATGTTCACTCAGACAACTGAATCAAACTAATGTTCATTATAATCCAATACTGGTTCTAGTTATCTTAGGAGCAGAATTAATATTACCTAAGCATTTTCTCCTCTCTAGTTCAGAATGTGAACCTACTCAGAAACTCATAGGCAATGCTGTGAGGTTCTTTAAGGCAATCAGTTACATGAAGTACCATGAAGGAGGCTCTCTAACAAGAGGAAAGGGACCGGAAGGAATGGGGACTGTCCCATAAAATTACAGGCTGACTAGTTGACAAAAGGAAGGATTGGGATGCTTGAAATCAAAGTGTGGATTAGATGCATGGAAAGTTTCAATCTATATTTCTATAAAGCTGTCTGGTCTTTGGGAAACTATACATTTTGCTTATTGGGACGAGCACTGTGTATTGTGCATGCTGAACAAGAGACACTTGAGCTGATAGGATTAGTTGGGTTTCTTCATTTTGGACCACAAGGAAAGTAACTTTTTCATTATATTTAATATAAGTTATTTTCTCACGGTTGCTGTAGGCTTAACTGCTACTTTTGCAGTGATGATTCTTGTTATTTCTGCCAACTTTTGGGAGGTACTGAAAATTTAGCTAGTGTTTTCCATGCAGCAAAAACGTAGTCATCCACAAAGAAAGAGCTACCAAAGAAAAGCAAATGATAAAAACAAACACTGGGGTTTACATGCTTACATCCAACATTTTGGCACAAGTGCAAATCATCATCTTGTAGACAATTGGCCTTCTCGGTGCAAACGCTTGTTGCTTGGAATGTGTGATCCCTAACATTTAATGGGGATTTGGGGTCTTTTTTTAAATTCCTCCTACCCATTCTTAATAAACATCTTTCATATGAACTATTTTAGCTTGGTATTATTTTAAGTAAATATTATTAGTAACTTTGTCACTTGTATCCTTTTGATTTATATTGACCGTTTCCTAGTATGATTTGATTGCTTATTGTACCCAATGACTATCATTAAGTGTTGTACCTTATGATTCTTAACTCTTGACAAATGTATCTTTTCTTTTATGTATACTGAGAGTGTTTGCACCAAGACAAATTCCTTGTGTGAAACCAAGGTTATTAGTGCTAATTCTACTTTTATTATAAAGCTATAGTAACAGAATCTTGAAAGTCTAAATGTGCCTCCCCATTACCTGCCTTTATCTTCAAGTGAACTAGGGAGAATGGAAGCCTCAGATGCTTTCTCAAATTACATTTCTGTCTTGAACTCACTTTTTTTTTTATTCTGCCAATTGTCTTACTTGTGGCTTTTCTTCCTGTTTCTCAAGGTTATTCCTACAACTCATTATAGAAATGGAACAAAAACATTGTCTCCGTAATTGTATTTTTCTTGACTGAATCTATCACTTCTTTTCCTTCTTCTGAATTCTCTGTCATTTCAGTCTCTGCAACTGAAGGATGCCTGCCAGCAGTAAATAATGCTACCATCACTGCTATCAAAGTTACAAAACTACCATAATGAAACAAAAGTTAAAAGACAGTACATAAAATTTCCCTTGGGTATGCCATAACAGAATGTAATAAACAACTCTACTGGTCCAGAGACTTCTTCATCTGGCTTTATGACAGACACAGTAGTATTTCACTTCTGTCAATTCTCAAAATATTTGAAAGTTTCTTTTTAGCAGAAGACTGATGGAGACAATACAGTTGGATAAGTTTTTTGATTGCAAAATAGGAGAAAACCACATTCATTCAAAAGATTTGCTTAAACAGAGCAATTGATGTCTAAATATTTTATAGGTTAAGTCCAGGGTGGGATGCTACTGGTTTAGCCTGGTTTTATAGAACCTGTAGCTGCGAAGAGCAGCTGACACCAAACTGATTTGGTGTTTGGCCCACCCACCTGCCCGGGATCTAGGCTGTCCTTTATTCCCTGCTTTTCCCTCCTCAGTTGCTTTGCGCGGCACAGCTGAGGTTGAAAAAGCAGGAAACAAGAGGATTTCAAATGCTGCGCTCCCGAGTGCAGCGCTTGTCAGCTGTCCAGGCGGCTCAGCTGATAATTTCTTGCAAAGGCTGCATGCACAATTGTCCCCAGTTCAGAGAACTGTCAAATCGCTCCATGGGCTGGTCCCACCCCTCCCCACCCACTCACACCTTACCTGGCATGCAAGCCATCCAACTTGCCTGGTTTGGTAAGTTGCTATTTTTCCTTTTTTTTCCCTGACCATCAGCTGTTCTGCTCTTCCAGGAGATTTAGATTAACTAGAAAGCAGGATTTCTTGCTTTTTTGGATTTCTTGCTTTCTAGCTAATCGAAAAGCAGAGCCGAACCTTCCTTAGGACTGAAGCTTTTCAGTGCAGACTCAGGTAGCCAATTGCAGATAGATAGATAGATCTCTAAGTTAATCTGTGATTCTGTGAGTAACTCAATCTGCCTGCCTGCTTTGTCTGCTTTGGGGTAAAAGTTGCTCTTTTTTAAAATAAAAATTCAATATTTACATACATGGTGTGTTGTGAGTTAATTGCAAATTTTATGAGTTTGCTTGCATGCAAATTTTATGTGACAGACTCTGATAGCCGATTGTGAATAAATAGATCTCAAAGTAGGTCTGTGATTCTGTGAGCAACTCAATTTGGCTGCCTGCTTTGCCTGATTTTGGGTAAAAGTTGGTCTTTTTTTTATTAAAAAAATCAATATTTACAGATTTATAATATTTACATACAAGCCATGCCCACCCAGTCACATGACTACCAAGCCACACCCACAAGTTAGGCAACACCCACAGAACCGGTTGTTAAGAAATTTGAATCCCACCCCTCAGTAAGTGTTCTGATTTAAAAATTTATAGGTCTGACAGCCAGTTTTCCGTGATTGCGATAAGTGCAGCAACATGAAGTAAATATATTTAGCACCCTTTTTGCCACCAGATAATCCTTAAAAAAACACTCTTATCTGTTACTTGGATTACTTACTTGGGTCCAGTCTACTTTTTCTTCTAGTCATGCTCTAAGCATCTTGTAAGCTTCTTTTACAGACCAGGAGGAAGAATGCAAAGTCTCTTGTTGACAATTAAATTGTACATCTACCTAAAACCACTTCCAAATACTCTTTTAGGTTTCTTTGTACTTAAACATATTTCAGACACTTTTGCTAAGTAACATTCCTTGCATATTTTTCTCAAGGTCATCTTTTTTGCTATCTGATACCTTGCTTGCCAGTGTTGGCACTGCTACCCAAACAAAGAGCAATAGTTAATTCTGCATCACCAGAAAGCTGATCAATGGTGCTGCTGTAACCTCTTCTCTGGCACTAATTCTGCTGTCAACCCAACAACTGGGGTCCTTGATCATATAGGCTGCCAAGGAGCTCCATCATCTGGGTCACCCAGATGGCCACTGCAGGACAATCATAGTCCACCAACTCTTTGTCATCTTTTCACCAACAGCCCAATCCAAACAAATTGAAGTCCTCCAACCCACAAACTTCCAACTATCTACTTCAAACTCGTAATTCCTGTGAGTACCTTGTAAGAAACATCCGTCCTCACCACAATACTAAAACAAAAAAAATGAAAACACAACACACAATAATGGTGTCCCCCAAGGCAGTGTCCTAGGACCAACTCTCTTCATACTCTACATAAATGACCTCTGGATCATATTAAGAGAAACTGCATTCTCTTCGCTGAAGATGTAAAGCTGTTCAATACCACAGACAATACTGCTACCCTTCAAAAAGATCTTGATTATGTATCAGAATGGTCAAACAAATAGCAACTTCAAATCTCAACAAATAAATGCTCTGTCTTACATATTGGCAAAAAAAACCCCAGAAAATAAAATACAAGCTGAATAGCCAAGATCTTGTTGATGATCCAAGCTCTGTAAAGGACCTTGGAATACTCATTTCTAATGACCTAAGTGCTAGAGCCCACTGTAACTACAAAGCCAAAAAGGCATTAAGAGTTGTTAATCTAATCCTACATAGCTTTTTCTCTGGTAATATCACACTACTAACTAAAGTATACAAAACATTTGCTAGACTAATACTCGAATACAGCTCATCAGTCTGGAACCCACATTATGTATTAGCACTGTTGAGAAAGTTCAGAAATATTTCACAAGAAGAGTTCTCCACTCATCTACTTGTTGTAGAATATGTCACCAGACTTGAAATTCTAGACCTAGAAAACCTTGAATTACGCCGTCTTCAGTCTGATCAAAGTATGGTATATAAAATCATACATTGGAATGACTTATCTGTCAATGAATACTTCAGCTTCAACCATAACAACACAAGAGCACACAATAGATACAAACTCAAGGTTAACTGCACCAAACTTGATTGCAGGAAATACGACTTCAGCAACAGAGTGGTCAATGTCTGGAATACTCAACCTGACTCTGTGGTTTCTTCCCCAAACCCCAAAACCTTTAACCTTAGACTGTCTACTATTGATCTCACCCCTTTCCTAAGAGGTCTGTAGGGGGCATGCATAAGCGCACCAACATGCCTACCATCCCTGTCCTATTGTTTCTTTTATTTTTCTTATATGTACCCATTTCATGTATTCGTAACTATGTATATACTTATACCTATTATCTCGTAAGCAATTGACAAATCAAAATAAATAAAAATAAATAAACAACCAACCCCACCATACCATTCTAGAAATAACTTCAATTCTGAATAATAATATGCTAATTAGCAAAAGCATATTGTTAAATATATAGTATTAAGTAAAATGTAAACTTTTCCAAGAATGCAATCCCTGCCTGCAATTTATTTTTCCCTTCTGGCCTATTTTTATGAAACTATATTTATTTTATAATTCAGAAATTCTATTCAGCTTTGCTTGTATAAACCAAAGTAATACTTATATAGTTGGTAGCCTTCCAATAAGTAAGAAGAAATCATTCCAATGGGAAACACTACCAATTTGTAATAACTGAAATCAAAATAATGTTATTTAAGAAATTATCCCAAATAGAACATAAAAGGATAAACATAAAAGGTAGCAGGCTTTCCCCCCACAAAGTTTGTAATTAAGGATTGTAAGGAAGTACTAAGTGGGCATTCACTGAATACTGTTCTCTGTAGGCTAATATACATGCAAGTGACTTGACATAAAAATCTGATAATTTAAATCATATCTGTATAAAGGTTAAGTTGTATAGGAAAAGATGAATTCCTTAATTATCAAAGAGTTGGAAAGGAACTCGGGAAGTTATAGACTCTTCCATTTTCCTCCATTCAATTTCAAGAAGGGCATAAATTTTTAGGATTATTTCAATTAACTTCCAATGTCTTTGGCTAGGTGCATTTGTTTTAAAGTTGAGAAGGAAAACCAATTTCAAATTTGTGAAAACAAGAAATTATGAGGTCATTTATTTAACAAAATTTTATTTGACAACATTTTTGTAGTCCCTGTTCCATTTCAGAAACTAAGATAAAACAATAGTGAAGTCTTTGACTTCAAACTTGGATCAGTAAATTTGTCTGGAAATGTCAATGCAGGCACAGATCAACCAGAAAGACAAACATTATCAGAATACTGAAATAAGATATAGTAGAGCTGAGCTACAAGCCAAGAAGAGCAGAAAATAAAACCATCAATCATTAGTCAGATGTCATCAAGTTGGGCTCAATTCGGAATGACTATGAAAAAATATTCTCAACCATGACCTGCCTCTAGTTACAATCTGATCCCATCCATCCATTTTAGCGGCTGTTTTATTTCTTTCTATCTTGCCAAACATAGCTTTCTCTAGTCTATTATCCACTCACATCACAAATATATGGGTTTCAAATGTTGTGGTACACCCAATCTTTCATTTCATCAAGTCTTAATACAATTTAACCACCAATGTATTACACTGGGGATAATATTACAATAACATTGCAAATGGTATTACAGTTAAAACATATGGGAAAAATTATAGATCTAAAGTTATACTGATACATAACAATTGCCAGTTTAGTTAAGGGAGGCTATTTCTGATAGCAATTCCTTCTTTCAAAGTTATTTGGAAGAACCTGCTACACCAAAAGCCATATAAATACTTTTTGTTTTGTTTTTGTAAGGTCATTGTTTTTTTCAAGGACAGCAGGAGAATTCTCCAAGATTTTACAAAAATGTATTTCTTTCTTGCGGAAGGATTGTCAAGTCAGGATTTTAGTAGATACTTCATTGCTCCAATGTGTAGCAGCTCAGCATCTTCAAGAGAGATTAAGGACAAGCCACTTGAGTCTTACTGTTTTTGATTCAAGCTTTTGCTGAATATGTCACTTCTCCACATAATCTCCACACAATCATACAAGCAACAGTTAGATGGCATCCACAAATGGCATTGCTGAGGAGATTGCCTAGCACATCACTGTGAATATAATACTTGAAAGCACAGACTGATTGTAATTAACAAATTATAAGTGTTTATTTCATGCACTATATCAAAACTTAAAATAAGCCTTAAAGGACATTATTGCATATTGTGCTGAAGACAAGGAAGTCAAAGCAAAGAAACTGAAGTTACCTAAGCCACAGTCATAAATATGTAATTCTGAAAAAATATCTTAAACATACTTGTTTTTTATGCTTGTTTTGCTTTGAATAATATTTAGGACTGATGCAGATGGAAATTAAGTTATGCATGAATATCTAAAATTGCTCTTTTACTTATATATAGTTTTAAATTTCAAGATGGTTTGGAAACTATTTATAATTGCTTGATTTATTTCCAACTTCCAATCAGTGAAGGACAAAAATCACTTCACTTGACTTCTAAATGAAAACTGAACTTATCATTTTTGTACAAGATATTATCATGTTATCTTGGATGCAAATTTAAAGTGTCTGAAAGTGCCTGAAAAATGAGGAAAATTCAGGATCAGTGTAATGATAATCAACATCTTATCCACCCAAAAGAGATGCTAAATGAGCTTTTGTAGCACAAGAATATGATATATAAAGCATTCAAGAATGTTCTCATACCAATATTGCAGGATAGAATGGAGTCAGAGGGAAAATATTGTCTTACTCTGTTAATATTTCAAGTTAGAAGTGAGGACAACTTTTTAAAAAAGGGTTCATGAGATTAAAAAAGAAGTAATAAATATTCCATATGAAGCCAGATCTTGGATTTTTGATCATGAAAACCCAAAAGTTCTGCAGAATATTTTAATTTTGCTTCCTCTGGGAAATGTCAGGGCATTCTGGCACTTAATTGTATTTTACCTTGCTGGTCACAAACTGTGCCTGGACTGAATTAGATAACAGTATTGCCAATTTAAAATGTCGGGTAATTTTGTCAGTTGAAGCACAGATGCTGGCCTTGTTATTTTAAAGTGAATTAGGAAAACTGCTCATTTAGTGTAACACATGTAAAGGGAAATGTAGCCCAGCATTGCCCAATGCTTTCTTTCCTAACCATTTGTTCATGCATGCCTTCACTTTCACATTTTTTAGATTAAGCAAAAGAATGCCACAGGACCCTTATAAACTTTTGAGCAACTTCCAAAGGAAATGCCAATAAAAAAGAAAGCAGTCACTCAGCATTGGGCACAGTGAGGAAGACAGACATGGGAAGGTGTCAAAACCAGGCAAACAAAAATTCTTGCATGCATAATAAGATGGGTTATGATTTGCACACCATATTGCTTTGTCTGAATGCCTTATCACTTAATGGACTGTGAAGAATAAGGACATAAACACAAACATTGTCAGTCAGTAGGAAGTATCTTCCACTAGAGTCCACCAGAGTTAGTGGACTAATCTGTTGGGATATCTACTTTTCTTTTTTAGACTGTCATTTCTTCGAAAGATATATGTTGTGTCTGTCCGAAAGGAGACCAGGAGGCGGTGACTAGGTTTCAGTTCTTTATTGGTCCCCGGAACCGATCTGGCTCCAAGGGAAAAAACAGCGGCTTTTTATTCTCAAGCCGCGGCGGCCGCAGCCAATGGCACTGCTTTGAATCTCCCGCGATTCGTATCCACCAATCGTAGGAGATTCTTAGCAGGCCAATCAGCGCGGCTCGCTAAACCAATCAGATTGCCCCGCGCTTTGGCCAATCAAAGCACGGGGTTTCAAGAATGCTAATGAATGTACAGAACACCCCTCCCCTCTTGGTTTGGTCCTACGTAATGTAGTCCCATAGGTAAGCGAGGCTTTGTACTTGTCTACTGGACCTGCACAGGTCAGTCGTGGGTTGGCTCCCGGCGGGTTCGGTTGGGTTCTCTGTGTCTCCCGGACTCGTCGGTGGAACCGCCTGGTATGTCTTGCCGGGCCGCTCGTCGCAGCTCCCTCCCGGTCTACCCGGGCTGGTTGAGCTGCAGTTTTTGCCGCTCCCGCCTGGTCTTTCCGGGCTGGTTGAGGTGGCCTGGCTGCTTCTTCCTGGTGAGGTTCTGAGTTGGCTGCTTGCTGGTGAGTATGGCTGGTTCCTTTCTTCTGGGTTTTGGTTCCCGGGGTATTCCCTCCCCTCTTGGTTTGTGTTAAGGGGATTGGTTATGTCTGGTTGCGTGTCAGTTGTGTTTCTTGTGGCTGTCCTTGATCTTAATTGATCGATGTGGCGTTTCCATGCTCGTCCGTCGGTTGTTTGTAGCCGGTACGAGCGGGGACCTGTCAGTTGGGTTATGGTTGCTGGTACCCATAGTGGGTCTCCGGTTAGGTTCTTTGCGTAGACGGCATCACCTGGTGCAAAGGATCGGTGCTTGCTGGAGGAGTTTGGGGGTATTTTCTGGGTTGTATGTGGGGTGCAGTCTATCGAGTGGGGACCTTATTTTCCTCCCTATTAGTAGCTCTGCCGGGTTTTTGTTTGTTGTCGTGTTCAGGGTTATGTGTTGTATGAAAAGCATTTTATTTATTTTGTCTTGGATCTCCCCGTGGTCTATTTTCTGGATGGATTTTTTCATGAATTGAACCATCCGTTCTGCCCTTCCGTTCGCCACCGGATGCACCGGGGCTGTCAGTGCGTGTCGTATGCCCCGTTCCGCCAGGAATTTTTCAAATTCCAGCGAGGTGAATTGGGGCCCGTTATCTGACACGATGACATCTGGGAGGCCGTGTGTTGCGAAGAGTTTGCAAAGTTCCTTGGTCACGGCCTCTATGGTGGTGGTTTTCATGTTGCTTACCTCCAACCGGTTGGAGTAAGCGTCTACGGTTATTAGGAATGTATGTCCCTTTGTGGGCCCGGCAAAGTCTATGTGGATCCTACACCAAGGTCCCCTGGGGGTTTCCCATTCTAGGACTGGTGCCATGGGTGGGCTTGGTCTGGTTTCTTGGCAGCGTTGATACCTTGCCACCCAAGCCTCGATTTGTTTATCCATCCCTGGCCACCAAGCATAACTCCTGGCCAGGGCTTTTGTTCTAACTATGCCCAGGTGCCCCTCGTGTAACATCTCCAGTACCTTCCTTTGCAGTTTTTCTGGGATAACCACCCTATCCCTCCACAGTACACACCCTTTTTGTAGCGAGAGTTCTGTTTGCCAGTTCCGGAATGTTTTGAATGTTTCATCGTTGTCCTTTTCCGGCCACCCTTTCTCTACCCAATGTAACACCCACGCCAGACGTTTGTCTTTATTAGTTTCTCGGGCAATGTCTGACGCGGTTATGGGTAGATCGGGCAGAGTCTCTATGCTAAGGGTGGTCGTCGTGGGTGCTGGGTCAGTGTCTAGCTCAGGTAGCGGTGAGCGGCTCAAAGCGTCTGCATGTGTGATCGTCTTACCGGGTCAGTGTGTGAGCTGGTAGCTGTAGGTGGCAAGGAATTTGGACCACCTTGTCATTCTAGGAGATAGAATGTTTGGGGTGGCCCTGTTTCCTGTGAGGATTCCCAGCAGCGACTTGTGGTTGGTGATAATGGTGAACGTCTGGCCATAGAGGTACTCGTGGAACCTCTTCACTGCGGCGACGATAGCCAGGGCCTCTTTGTCCAGCTGACTGTAGTTTCTCTCTGGTTTGGTAAGGATCCTTGAAAAGAAGGCAATGGGTGCTTCTTTTCCATCGGGGAGTGTGGCTGAGGACGGCGCCGACACCGAAAGGTGAGGCATCGCATGTGACGGCTAGTGGTAGGGTCTCATTGTATTGGATGAGGACGACATCCGAAGTGAGCAGGTCCTTGGTTTTCCTGAAGGTGGCTTCCTCGTGTTTCCCCCAAGTCCAGGCGGCTCTTGGCCGCCTTGTCCAGGAGCCTATGCAAAGGCTCCGCCGCGGTCGCCTTTTGGGGCAGGAAAACATTGTAAAAATTAAGCAGTCCCAGAAACGCCTGCCGTTCCATTTTAGTCCTGGGTGTGGGGGCCTCTTTGATGGCTTTAATTTTGGTTTCGGTTGGGTGGATGCTGTGCCGGTCTAGGAGGTACCCCAGGAATTCGACCCGCTCTGTGTAAAGTTGGCACTTTTCCCTCTTCACCTTTAGCCCGGTTTCCTTGAATTTGGTTAGCACCTCCCTTAGTCGACCCTCTAGTTCTGGCTGGTTGGCTGCCGATACCAGCACATCGTCGAAATAGGGCACCATCCCCTTGATGCCTTGTAAGAGTCTCTCCATGAGGCTCTGGAAAATTCCAGGCACCACGCTGACTCCGAACTGGAGTCGGTTACATCGGAAAGCTCCCCGTTGGGTGACTATGGTTTGGCCTCCGCGGTTTCTTCATCGACCGGCAGCTGCTGGTATGCTTGGGCCAGGTCGAGTTTCGCAAAAACCTTGCCTCCCCCCAGTGAGTGTAGAAGATGCTGCACTACTGGGACGGGGTAGGCGCTTTGTTGCAAGGCGCAGTTTAGGGTGGCCTTATAGTCCCCGCAGATTCTCACCGAACCATCAGGCTTGACTGGGGTGACTATTGGGTTCTCCCACCGGGCATGGTCTATTGGTTGTAGGACCCCTTGCTTGACGAGCTTGTCAATTTTTGGCCTGAGTGCGAAGGGTACCCGCCTTGGTTTTAGGCGTCTCGGGGGAACGTTCGGGTCTAGGCTGAAAGAGATAGGGGGCCCTCGGTACTTGCCAAGGTGCCGTCGAACACTTCCTGGAAGTCCCGTGCCAGTTGTTGCTCCCAATCGGTCTCGGCGATGTGGTTGATGCCCGTGACTTCGATGCCGAGTGGTGCGAACCATTGCAGTCCCAAAAGGCTGGGTCAGTCTCGGTCCATGATGGTTAGAGGAAGCTTTGCGGTGCATCCCTTAAATGTTACTCTGAACTGTCCGGTTCCGACTACCGGGATGCGGTTTCCCTGGTAGTCTTTAATGATCAGCCTCTGGTTCTCCAGTCCCTTCTTTTGGATGGTAGGCACCAAGCATTTGATTTCTTGCCAGGCGACCATGGAGAGATAGGACCCGGAGTCCACCTCCATCTTGCATGGCTCGCCTTTGATGCCTACCTCCACGTAGAATTTTCGGGCATCGGTGGTTGATGCGTGGCCGATGATGACCGTCTGGTGGGTTTCCTCCTTCTGCCGGGTCTTGCCACCTCGTCGGGCTTTCCCGCTCCGGTCCCAACGGCTGTCGGCTGGGCGATCTCTGGTTCTGGGGGGTGTGCTGTCCTGTCTCCGCTCGCTGTGGTCCCACCGTCTGCGGCTGTAGGCTTTCTTTAATCGGCATACGCGGGCGATGTGACCCTTTTTGTCACAGTGCTGCACAGACTGCATTGAAAAACCAGCATTCGGATCTAGGGTGGTTGCCTCTGCAACCGGCACACGTGGTCTCCGACTTACGATCCCGCCGACTGCACTGGTCGCGTCCTGCCTGGAGCCGGTGGATTTCCTCCTCCTCGTCCGAAGTGTCGGAGGTGGAGTGGAATTCGCCATGGTGGGTGGTAGTTTCATGGTGACTTGCTTCCAGTTGGGCCTCGGTCACCCATCCAGGGTTGTTGTTTGCGATGCGGTCCCCGGCGTCCAGTCTCCGCATGCGGTTTGCTGACTGACTGGTGGCCTCGGCTGCGGTGGCTTCAGCGATGGCATCGGCGAGGGTGATGTCACCTTTGGCCATCAGCCGACTCTGTAGGACTGGGTCCCAAAGCCCGAGCACAACTCGGTCCCGTAGGGCCTCGTCCATGTCAGAGAACCTGCATAGTCCTCCTAGGTTCCGCAGCTCCGCAACAAAGTCGCTGAGGCTTTCGCCCGACCTCTGGTCCCGCCGATAAAACTCATGCCATCTGATGAGGGTGGGCACGGCGGAAGTGTAGTGTTTTCGGAGTAAGGGTTCAAGGTTGGCCCAGTCCATCCCGGTGATGTCAGCGGGTTTCGCTAGGGCTTTTACCATCTTGAACACTGTGAGCCCGCAGTGTGTCAGGAAGACGGCTCATTTCTTTGGCCCGGTGGCGTCCTTCATGTCGCTGCATTCGAGGAACATGCGGAATCTGTCCATGTAGGATTCCCAGTCCTCCGCTAGCAGGGTTGAAGGGCGCGGGCGGACCGATGCTGGCCATCTCGTCGGTCTTGCTTCCGTCAGACACATGCTTGCTGGGGTTCAGAATCGGGATACCATCCTCGTCGCCAGTGTTGTGTCCATCGGAAAGGAGACCAGGAGACGATGACTAGGTTCCAGCTCTTTATTGGTCCCCGGAACTGATCTGGCTCCAAGGGAAAAAACAGCGGCTTTTTATTCTCAAGCCGCGGCGGCCGTGGCCAATGGCACCACTTTGAATCTCCCACATTTCGTATCCACCAATCGCGGGAGATTCTTAGCGGGCCAATCAGTGCGGCTCGCTAAACCAATCAGATCGCCCCACGCTTTGGCCAATCAAAGTCGGGGTTTCAAGAATGCTAATGAATGTACAGAACAATATGTTTTCTAATTGCTGAAATATGATCTAAATATTAAAATACTGGATGAGTGAAATATAAATGCTTTGCTCTTCTGGAAGCCTAGGAAATATATCCTCTTTTGTCTGGCACTGTATCTTCTGGTAGATAATAGTAAAGTAGGGAAAAAAGCACATACACACTTATACACACGCACCTTTGAGTCAGTGTTGACTTCTGGCAACTGACTGGACTGGTCTCTGCAGTTTTTTTGGTAAGATTTCAGAAATGGTTTACCACTGCTTTCTTCAAAACACCAAGAGAGAGTAACTGGCCCAAGGTAACCCAGGTGGCTTTGTGACTAAGGTGGGATTGGAACTCAACGTCGTCTGATTTCTAGCTGATGCATTAATCACTACATCATATTTATTAATGGAGTGCACTACAGATATATTCCAGACCATGGGACCACTTCATAGAAGGTCTGCCTGTCACTGAATCCCAGTCTTATGAACTTCCCATGAAGGTAGACTCTAGCAGGCTATGTCCAGATGTTTGTATCATATGGATAGAATCAATTTTGGGCCTGGTATAATGTATCTCAGTGCCATGCCACATAAAATTAAGTTCACCAGATGGAAAGCTTTGTGGTCTAGTATCTAACACCATAACAATGTGGTCATTTTATTGTGCCAAGCTATCCCAAGTTCCCACATGAGCAATTATTTTGTACGTATAGTTTCATCTCTAGGGAAAAAACATTAAAAATAGGTTTTCTTAGAATGCAATATTTTTTTATATAAGCATGCATTTCTTCCACATAAATAAATATATACCCAAGTGTTTTAAGACTAGAAATTAAGCCATTCTAAGCCAGTGTTATTTCTGCATAATCATGCAATGGATTGTCCTGGGCTAAACTATTTGGTTTGTCTGAATGTCGATTAAGCCTACTATGTAAATCCAAGCTTTATAGTATGAAAACATGATAAGCTAATGACTCGATGTAGTTATGAACTCAGTCACTCTGATTTATCTAAAACATGATTAAAAAAACATAATATGGCTTATCATGTTATACTAGCCCACCTGTAGAATAGAAAAAAATATGTAAACCATTGTTTTCAAAACAAATGAATAATATGATACACTACCTATGATGTTTTAGAATAATAAATGATGGCAGTATAACCCATACAATACTCAGTTCAGAGATGGTATTCAGCAGGTTCTGACCAGTTATAGAGACCTGGTAGTGGAAATTTTGAGTAGTTTGGAGAACCGGCAAATACCATCTCTGACTGGAGATTTTACAGTATCCTTCCCCTGCCACCCTCACCAAGCCACGCCCACAGAACTGGTAGTAAAATATTTGAATCCCACCATTGACTCAGTTCTCATTTTCTGATGACTTCATAACCTTGAACGTAATTTGAATAAAGAATTATACTACTTAAATAATTCCAAGGAAAAAGAAAGCTCGAAAGGCTTCAGATGCAGTCACTTCTTCTCACTCCTCATTTCCTTTATTAGAGCACAAATATTCTGTTCATGAATAAATCACAGTCAATCATTCATTTTTCAATCATTAACTATGCACTGCATATACTACAGGCACTTCAAATAATTAAGCACAAGTGTTCTTTATAATCCATGCAGATTTGTCAGTTTTCCCCCACAATCCATCTTGTTAGACATGCTTTGCTTCCTGAGACATGCAGTCAAATATCATGCAGAATAAAGAGTCCTCATAAAATCCCATTTTGTAAATCCCATTTTGAAATTGCATTAATACAATTACTTTCATTTTGTGTTTATATTATGCCTATTCACAATTGTCATAATGCATTAATACCTCTTCAAGACAATGATATTGCAATATTAGAAAACGTATAGGCTACATCTTAAAACGCTGCATTGAAAATGTGCCATGCTAATGAAGCATTATAATCCAATAGATATTAAAATCAATTAGCGATTTGCCAGTCTGAATTTTTCTTTCTCCCTCTTCAAAAGGTGGGAGGGAAGGTAATAAAAGATTCTTTTCCCTCCCTTACTACTCTTCATTTAAAACTGGTCTTTTCCTATACTGTAGTAGATGGTGAATCTACTCTCACCACTTCAGCTAAAATCCTTTTTATTAAGTAAAATCAAGGTTGAACTTTGCAAAGAACAAATATGTCAGTATATATCAGCTCTTCCATCAAACCTCTTCCAGAATGTATCATATGCCAATGGATTTATTTATCAAATGTAGAAATGTGTTGACTCATTTTCTCTCTAAGGCATATTTCTAATTTACATATCCATACAAAGGAGTTTGCATAAAAATATATATTTCTGCATTTTTGGTTGCATAGAAATAAACAGGGAAATTATCTAGCTAAATTGTATTTAGATTGCTACATTCTTGCACCAATGTAGTTTTTGAAGCAGGCTGGCCCTTATCCCAGTTTGGAATCTATCTATTCCATAAAACATAAAAGATACAATCTCATTTGCGTCAAGCATTGTAATCCCTAATGACTACATTCACCTCATCTATGTGGTTTTTGCAGCAACAATATGGAAATAATTCCATGCTGTTTTCTTCTAAGCGGTTTTTGCAATTTCCTAGTCCAGTTTCTAGCTCTGAAAAAGTACTTTAAAGCAGCTATGGTGACATATTATATAACAATCAATCAGTTTTTGCGTTTGAAATATCTTACCTATAATATTGGAATCATAACATCTTTGATTATTAATATTAATTTAGAAAAGCAGGAGGGAGGAAGAGGAGGAGAGGGTGGAGGAGGAGGAGGAGGAGGAAGAAGAAGCCACAACATAGAAAGGGAATAAGGAACAAATGCTGTTACGTTGTATATTACAAATTACTAAAAATTATTGGGCAAGAGATAAAGACCTGTTTCAACACCAAGAGTTACATGTCATACTGGAGGGGTATTTCCAGGGTAAAGAGGAAATTCCCATAAAGTCCAAGTATGAGAATTTTAAAATAGGATTGATATATTTAAAAGAAAAAAATAGCCGGCTTGCTGTGGAAGATATGGCAGCGGATGGATACAAACAAAAAACAGTGTTCAGCAGTATATGGGAAACCAGAATAAGAAAAGTTCAGAATGCCATGGGGAAAATAGAAGTCTGCAATAAAATATTTATTAAGCAATCTGTGGCCCAAGTATAAATAGTTTATTATCAAACATAGCTTTGACCCACCCCGACAAGTTTTTCCCCTTTCCTCCATTACTTTACTTAAGATCCCTGAATGTTTGAATTGCCACCACATTTAGAGTTCTTTAAAAAAAAGTGTAGGTGCTAAAGGAATGGTAAATCAACCTAATCCCATAAATGCTACAGTATTTCTTGTTGAGAGTGTTGTCATCGATATGTACTAATCATAGCACAATCATGTATATCAACACCACCATGAAAACTGATTTTCAAGGTTTCTGAGCTGCTGCCAGAAAAAGTTAGTCTGGCATATTCTAGAACTGAAGAAGCCTGTTGAATGAGAAGTGATACTTCTTTGAGGAAAAACAAAGCCCAATTGCTTTTTTGAGAAAGGCATCTTCAGGACAGATTCTAGACGTTGTTCCTGGATCCGCTAAGATGACAATTCCTAGCATCCCTGACCTTTCTTCATGCTGCAAATTCAGACTGATTGATATCTATATATTCAATCCAGCTAGATTTGAACTTCTGAGTTCAATTCACTGAATCCATTTAGTTTGATTTGGATTATTGAATTAATTCAGAAAAGGGCATTTCCATGTATGTGTGGAAGTATCCAACACTTCTGAATTGTCAGATTTGATGATTTGCTTTTCTGATTCAATTGGAAAAGCCAGTTTGATCTAGTCCTTTGAATCAAATCTCTATGCTGAATTTTTTCTGAGCAGTTATTTTATTTCATTTTCTCTAGCTATCTTTTAAAGGTTGCCACACACCAAGTTTCTGAGTACTAGGAAATATTCCTAATTTTAATTTAACTGCTTTATAGCACTCCTTTTGTTTTTGCAGAAATGTTTGAAAAGTCATGAGAGATGTACATTGGCAAATATACACACTGAGACAATAGAGGCAGGATATTTTGACAGACTTGAAACATCCAAAGGATTGTTATTAAAATTTATTTTCTAGTACCTTAGAGAGCAGGCCCACAACAAGTAGATTAAAATTATAAGGAGGTAGGTCCAGGCTAGTCAGTAGATGAAATTTCCTGACTATATAAGTTGTCAGCCCATAAAACAGCCTGCCACATAAGTTCTTTAATATTAGTACAAAGGCAGGATGTCCCTTCATTAGAAATACTGTAGTAGATCATGCACTAAGCAGGAAGTCAATTATATGATCTTTAAGTCTCTTCCAACTCTATGATCCTCTCTATCTCTTTCTACAATAGTCCCTCTTCCAGCTTTAGTCCTTTCCCTCAGTTAAACAAGAGTTAAACTGAAAAGAGTGGAGTTGGAGTTACAAGAATTCACATGTCCTTATGTCCTTGGTTTAGTTTGCAAACAAGAAAAGGATAAACATTTAAAGCCGAAAAGCATGTGAGATGGAGCTTTCAGGATTGCCAGTATCTGTAGAAGAAAGCTTCTTAAACATTTGTGGGAAGGCCATGCATAGATATCAAGATCTTAAAGAGATCCAGATCAATGTTCACACTGTCTGGGCCACACCAGCCAAAGCTGAAGGTCAAAGCAGAAGACAGGCAGCTCTGGAGAATGAGATTTGGCACAGTGAGGGTGTCACTGACTATTAGGCCAGGAGGTCTTTTACAGAGCCATCTGTTTGTTTTGCTGGGCATCCCAAGCATGCTATAAACCCCCACCCATATATTCTGCTGAAGTCCCCATTCACAGCTGCAATCTGTGTTTTTCTATGCTGAGAAGCCAAGCTGGGAGGCATGGTCCAAAGCCAGCTTCTCCGTTTGCCAAGCAAAGGGCTACAGACACATGTTCACAAGTCTTTTCCTTCCTCCCGACGCAGAGGTGAACAAGGGGAAAGAACACTGCTTCTGGCAGCTGCAGAGCAGCTGGAATTTGGCTGCCTGCAAAGAGCTGCCACCAGATTGCAGGTGGTGACAGGAGAGTGACAGGCCGGCTTCCCAGCACAGGCATGGGTTTTGCTTCTGCAATGGTACTCTAATTGTCTTGCTGCCTAAGGTGAGAATAAATTCATGCTTTACTGGGAGAGACACTCGAGACAACAGACTGGGGCTGCCTCTCCATGCTGACACTTCAGCACAAGGACAACCAGCTCATTACAGCCAGTTTTCCAAAGGATATGATGCTGGTCTTCATAGGCAGAAAATTGAGAAAAGGTTTCCTGATAAGGGATTTGTCTCAGAGAATCAAAACCTGTCTTAAGGATCAAAATTCAAACTTTCTTACTGGTTTAAATAAAACACCTATGCAAACACTTCAGTCTATAGCAGGAGTATCAAACTCAATTTCACTGAGAGCTGCATTAGGGCTGTGGTTGACCTCGGGGTGGTGGTGCAGGTGAGTGTGGCCAACTGGGTGGATATGATCAGCTAGATGCCACTCCCCAAACTGTTGGCATGTTTGCTTTTTGCACTGGGTAGACTGGGCAGACTGGGCCACAGCCTCGCTGGCCTGATGTTTTCTCTTCACATTGGGTAGAAAGGGCCGAAGTGACACAGGCCGGCCCCTTACATTTTCCAGGAGGGCCCCATGGGCCAGATCTGACCACATTACAGACTGGATCCAGCCCACGGGCCTTGTGTTTGACACCCTGGTCTATAGGATTATCTATCAGTGCCCCCTCATGGGCAGCACATAGCTTACTTTGAGTGATCTCAAAAGATAAGTAGGCTGGAAAAGGAAGAATGTGTACTCTGCATCCATAAACAGACCAAACACTCTTTGGGCTAAAATGACATTCACTTATCTCCCAAAGATCTAAGCCTATTAAAGATTTCTGTCTTTCAGTCTCCTTATGAGAAGCAACTGTCTGGAGTATTTGTAGGCAATCCCAAGTGTTCTCCTTCTCCAGAAAGGAATTGGGAAAAGCCAGTCCACTCACCAGTTCTTCATTCCACTACAATTGTTCAGGTCTGTTCTCAGCAGAACTGTCTTCAGCTTACCGGAATGAGATGGAGAAATTGTGAATTTTTCCACCACTTCCCATGAACATTCTATGTCAGGGCAGTCCTTCCTATGAATAAAATATTCAAGATTTCCCCTCCTGCATCTAGAATCTAGAATACATCCAACCTAATGTTCTTCTTCCCCAACTGCAAAAACTAGTGGGAAAGGGAAATATTAAATGTAAAAGAATGTTTCTTCTGCACAAGGAGAAAAACCATTGAGGCTAGCAATTGCAAACAGAAGGCCAGTGAATTGATTTATGACAGAAAAAGGTATCAGTAAAATAATTTCTTTGGAAGAAACTTAATCAAAAGCCAAACCAAATTCCCCACAGTAATCTTGATGTGTGTTTGCCTATAAAACTATGACATAAATTTAAATGTAGCCCTGATCATATCTAACCATACTTTTAAGAAGAGCTGAGCAGTCTATCTCTCTTAAAGAACATCAAAGGCTTCTAGAACTTTAGAAGTAAGACTTTTAGAGGGCAAGCAGTGGGGATTATGGCTGTAAGCCAATCAAGAAATGCAGAGAAGTTGCTATACACAAATTCAGCAATTAACCACAAATCAGACCAATTGTCCTGTTGATAGGGAAAGTAACAATGCAAAAAAAAAAAAAAAACAATCAAGCACAGCATTAGTCTCTTCTGATTACCCATTTGTGGGTGATGAGATAATGACAAATGATAATGAATATTCAGCAAGTGAAAGGGCTTTCAAGAACCTGGATGTAAATTCAAGATCACATGCAGACATTATGCCCCAAAAAATGTAACCTAGAAATGATTTTTGCAATTTCCGATGGTAATCCCTTGGGTAGAATAAAATGAGCCACCTTAACAAAACAGAACTACTGCCATCTAAACTGTCATGTAACCTTGCAAATTTATAAGATCAGTAATAAAACCCAGGGAAATCCAGGTGGAGCAGAACAGGGGCAGCAAACTGGTTGGTTTAGCAATGCTGGCCTTGCCCAGCAAAATATACTGTATAATAGAACATCACATGTTGACATCTGCTGCTCTCACCCATGGCCACCAGAAGTCTCTGAGTAAAAGATGCAATGTTCTGAATATTCCCCAGCTGTAGCTGAAATTCTTATTTTTCTTCTTTGGAGAAATATGAGAAGCATCCCCTGTGATGGCTATTTGTTTTGTGACATTAAGTGTCCTTCTCAGTCATATTGAAGGGGTTATTTTTGGCAAATAGTGAGAGGTCAAATTGAACCCACCCACCCACTAAAACAAATGCTTTTAATCCATAAACATCTATTTCCTGTTCTTAAGATGAGATAAGGTTAACAGAACCCACAAAACGCCCTCTCCCAAAGATGCAGTGGCTATAAAATAAATGCAGTTAGAGCAGAGAGGAAGGATAATTATTTCTGTAGAACACCTAAATGCCAGGAGGAGCAAGGAAACTAGACAACACAATCAATTTAGTGAAACCACCAGCTTTCCATAAATTGTATATCCTGCAGTAAATTTCACTAGCTTTCCCCCCACCCCACCCAAAAGTGAGGCATCCAAGCTTTGGTTTCAGTTAAATAAATCTGGCTATATTTTTATAGGTCATTTCTTTTATGCCTTCAGCAGAATGTAATAGACATTATACATACATACATACATACATACATACATACATACATACATACATACATACATACATACATCACACACACACACACACTATACACACACTATACACAAAACAACATTTTCTGGAAAAGACAATCTATTCCTTCCTGCAATAAGCACAAATTATTTAAAAAGTGTTTGAATGAATTATATCGAAATCAGATTACTTATTGATATATTTACCCCATTAAGTGCCAGACTGTTTCTTTCTCTTATCTGACCTGGTCAAAGACTCAATTAAGTATTGACAATTAATTAACATATATCTAATCTGGCATTTCAGGTAGATGTAGCCTTCACTTAACAACAATTGGAACCAGGAGCTTTATCATTAAGTGTTGTGGTCACTAAGGAGACCATGATTTGTTTATGACATGACTTCCCATTTGTTGTTAAGTGTATCGTTGCAGTTGTTAAACAAGATATGGTGTGACTGCAACTTCCACATTCTCTGTTAACTCTGTTGGAAGCAGATGGTGAAGCATGCAAATTGTGATCACCTCTGCATGGGAAGCTGCAACTGTCATCAATGCACATCAGACACAAAACACCTGAATGGTGATCATGTGATTGTTGGATGCTGCAATAGTTGTAAACGAGAGGATTGGTTGCGATGCTGTTTCTTTTTGTACCATTGTAACTTCTATATCATTGTCACTAAATGAGGCAATCAAGAACCAAGGGCTACCTAAGTGTAACTTCTTTTCAGTTTTATGGGTGACTGATTTGTTTATGGTTTGAAGTTGTGCTTTTAATGAACAAACTAAATTAAGTTAATAAGGGATAGAGGTATAAAGTGTATGCTATTAAAAATAAATCATGAATATAAAGGAGGTCCAATCAATACTCTGAAACTGCCCATTTTCCCCCTCCAAAAACATCACTAAAGCTGTTGTATACGTACCATTGTTTCTTAAAAGAATATTGTAGCATACAATGGATTTAAATGTACTAAGACAACACATTTAAATCATCATCTTCTTTTAATGACCCCATAATTCCCTTGCAAGTGTATCTGGGCAACTGGATGGAGCTGAGTGTTTACTGGCCCTTCCTGTCGCGAACGTGAATTTATATTCAGCAGATATATTCTCAGTGTGCCCAGAGAGAGAAATATCCGCCTCTACATAGAATCAAACTCACAGCCTCCTGATTGTGAGATGAGAACTCCACCTCTAGGCCACCATACCACTCAAGACAACACATATGAATGAGCCTAGAATAATATGCACTAAGTTCAAACTCTGTTCAACTAAAGCAGGGGTCCCCAACCACCGGGCCGCGGACCGGTACCGGGCCGTGGATCACTTTGTACCAGGCCGCAAATAAAATAAAATTTTAAAAAATGGCGGCTTTCTTCGCCTTTGGTGAATGCTGCTGGGATCAGGGATCAAGGACACAAATGAAAGAAGGGGAGGGAGGAAGCACCCAAAGCCTGTCCTGCTCTCTGGCTCAGCAGCTTCGGTTTCCTCCTGCCTCGTTCCTCTCTCAGTCACTCTCTTGCTCCTCCACCAGCCCAGGAAGAAACTGCTTCAAAGAAGCCGGCAGGGTGGCTTCCTGTCGGCGCAGCTCCTTCGAAACGCCTCTTCACCCCCACCCAGCCGCCCGTGGTTCAATCCAGTGCTCCGATCTGCCTGCCTGACTTCGTTTCTGGTTGTTTCAGAGCAGCTTTGGCTGAGAATAATAACTATTTGCCTCTTTTTATCAGCCGAAGCTGCTCTGAAACAACCAGAAATGAAGACAGGCAGGCAGAATGGAGCACTGGATTGAACCGCGCGCGGGTGGCGGAGTGGGGGTGAACGGGCACTTCGGAGGAGCTGCGGCGACAGGAAAAGCCATGCTGCCGGCTTCTTTGAAGCAGTTTGTTCCTGGGCTGGTGGAGGAGCGAGAGAGCGACTGAGAGAGGAACGAGTCAGACACCTGAGGGAGGGAGGGAGGGAGACACCTGAGGGATGGGGCTGAGGAAGGCAGGGGCGAGAGCCATGGGCCACCGCCGCCCAGCACTCAGTTTTGAAGGCGCTCCTCAACCCGGTGCAGTTCCTGAATCTGCAGCTGAAACCCTCCATTTTAAATGTCCCAACAGAAGAGAATATCTGTCGTTCAGAGTTGCAATGAGGAGGCATTGGTGCTCCCTGAACTTGGTGGTTTTCTGGCAGACGTTTTATTACCTGACTAGGTAACAACATCAGATGTTACCTGGTCAGATAATGAAAAGTCTGCAAGCAAACCACCAAACTCGGATCCCCCCCCCCTTGAAAAAGTGTTTCTGCTTGAAACTGGTCCCTGGTACAAAAAAGGTTGGGGATCACTGAACTAAAGCCTTTAAATTTGTAATCTAATTCTAAAATCGAATTGCAGTTTATGTCTATCATAAATCATCCAGATCATGGTTATCCCAAAGGTGCTTTTCAAAGGCAGTTGGACTTATTTTTTTTTCTTGAAAATTTTCACTTCTCATCCAAGAAGTCCAGAACTGAAGAAGTTTCTTGGATGAGAAGTGAAACATTTTTGAGAGAAAAAAAACTAAGAAAATCCAGTTGCCTTTTGAAAAGCACTTTTGAGACAACTGTAGTTTACAAAGATAAAAATGTCTTGCCTAGCACTTTGGATAATTAGCCAAATTTATTTTTAAGGACACAATTCAAACACCAAAGATTATTTCCTTTTGTTGATTTTTACCTTATGATTAAAATAAAACTTGTGCTGGCATATTGTATCGCATTGTGTCGTATCATATCATATATCATATCACAGGTTTGGTAAACAGGAGTATTACAATTGTCTAAGAGGAATTTTGGATAAACATTGGCATTTCATTCTGTACTTCTGATTGACTAGAATAAAGCTAAAATATTCCTAACAGATATTTGTCTGTACCTTAGAAAAGTCATCTTTGCTCACAGGAGAACAAAATGTAAGCAAATTGCCACCAAATTTTGAAAAAGCTCTAATTTTGCAGAAAAGGTCAGCAAAGGGTCTCTCTGGTGCTGCATTTGCTTCAAAGTTATGGCTTACTTTATAATATGAGCATTGAAAGCAGTGGTGGGATTCAAAAAAATTTTTACTACCAGTTCTGTGGATGTGGCTTGGTGGGTGTGGCAAGGGAAGGATACTGTAAAATCTCCAGTCAGAGGTGGTATTTGCCGGTTCTCTGAATTACTCAAAATTTCCACTACTGGTTCTCCAGAACTGGTCAGAACTTGCTGAATACCACCTCTGATTGAAAGTATATGGAAGGTAAGCAATATTAAATAGGATATTAGCAAAGCTTTAGAATCTGGTTCTGTTGTACTGAAGCATTGAGAGGTTGGGGTTTCTTTCATTATTTGTACACTTATCTGTGTTTCAAAAGAACACCCACTCAGTATTCTGAGAAAATGCTCCTAAAACCTTGCAGCAAAGTGGCCACATTTAATCAGAGTGATTTGTTTTTTTTTACACAAAAGGCAGATATGGCTAACCCATTTCTATTCTTAAAACTTGCCCTACAACCCCCTCCCCCACCTCCAGTGTTCCCATATTGCTGTTTTTGGCACAATACCAATTTATTTATTAGTTCTGACAGATTAAGAGATGAAATGGCAGCAAGAGGCCTCTTAAAGCTAAATTCCTCCCATATCTACGTCAATATTCCCCATTTCCTCTCCCAAATGAGCCCACATCTAATACCTATATGAAAGGTTTGGAGAGGGAATCTTTTAATCATCTCCAGAAATGAAATATCAAAATATTATACTATCCCTTTGCTGGCATAACCATCTCACAAAACAGCCCTCTTTCCCTAGAAAGTCATGAGGCTGAATTGCAACCTTCAACCTTCAAGCATTGCCTATCCTGATGTAATTATGCTCTATTATCAAATGTTCTTAAATAGTGAGCAGTTGTACGCTAATTAAATTGTTCTATTTAAGGATTAGTAATCTAACCATTAGCAATCCCAGTTATTTTTAATGTCAGATAAAATTAATAGACTTGAATTATGCATGAAATTTGCCTGAACTAAGATTGAAAGTCGCTCGTTAAATGCAAAAAGGAAGTATATGATGTAACTAAAGCACATGGGAAAATAATGTTACTAAGTAGTTCAACACCGAGCAGGAAATAAAACAGAGTTGTGTGATGTCTCCTTGATTGTTTAATGTATGGATAGATAATTGCATCATTTTGATGGCATTAAAAATATATTGATGTGCCATGTATATACTTTTTGGGTGAATAAGAAAATATGATTGACCACAAGATTCAATACATTGTATGAATCTGAACAGTACAGGTAGTCATTTAATGATCTTTCAAAGTATGACAGCACTGAAAAACCAATATTCGCACTGAGGACTGTCCAAGCAGTCAAGTAATCATGATTTTGTGTGCAACCATCATTTATAACACTATTTGTGACCTTCCCAGCCAGCTTCAGACAAGCAAAGTCAATGGTAGGAGGATGCAAGTCACAGTTACATGTCTTGCCTAACAACCATGGGTCGTTTGTTTAAGGACCATGGCAAAATGTAAAATCACATGTAATCATGTGAAACCTCACTTGAAGACTGAACCACTTAACAATGAATTTCTGGTATAGAACAAGTGAGATGATTGGAAGGATGAGTTGCTATTTAGTCAAAAAGAAAAGGCAAAAGACAGCAAAGGAGGCACTACAACAGTAATTGATAGAGGAAGCAACTTTTCTTAAGAAAGCAAATGAAAAAGAAGCATGCCAGTGGAGAACAGCAATACCAAAACATCTCACATAGAAGATCTAGCTGCATAGGAAATGGAAGGCTGGAGCCCTCTGAACAGAAAAAAAAATGTGGATACTTCTTGCAAGAGGAAAGTTGTAGCAGTGGATGATTTCTTCTATGAGGAATAAAATGTACTATGTGCCAGCAGCATCCATTGCTTTATAAAATATGCAGTCTCCCAGGGATACAAATTAGGGATTTGACAGAATAGTTATCATTGCCTGGTTATTCATAAGGGAATAAGTGACATTACTAAGAGCAGATGCAAATTCAAAGGTTTAGAAGGGAAGCTAAATAATCTGAGAAGAGAAAGAAAACTACAACTGAATGGGTGGCCATGGAAATTATTTCAGTGGAAAAGATCTGGCTCCTCGCTGTATGGTCTTAGATATCTGCATAACTGACTATAACTGCACTGCAGAAGAACATGAGAGAAAAATCAAACTAGGATTTATTAAATCATTCAGTGAAAAATCAGAAAGAACACTTAATAATCTTGAACAAATAGCCCAAACAGAAATGTGGTGGACTGATTGGACTGGTAATATTTCGCTTCGAGACAAGATGATTGAATGGTATATGACAGCATTCTTCAAGTACACAAAAGAAAACTTTGACCTTTTCTGTATTATCCCACAGTGCAGAATATGAAAGAAATGCTCTTAAATTATGGTGAGACTAGTTCTGATCAAATGTTAAGAGAGTTTCATAAAAGTATGAATAGAATGACACCAAAGGGAATAGTAAGCATTCCTTTGCTGGATATTTTCAAGGAAAGGTTGGGCAGGAATTTTTTTATTGATGGACTTTGTAATAGCTTCCCCTTGATCAAAGCCTGAAACAAATCATTTCTCTCAGACTTTTCTATGAAACCTCAAGGCATCCTCTACTTTCTTAAAAGTTCAGCAAGTACAGCCATATCAAAGTGATTGTTCCAAGTCCCTTCTAGCACTTTTAGAAGACCAAAGCTACATGAATTCAGTGCTTTGATTGAGGCATCACCATTGAGGCAGAACTTTTCAAACCAAAGTACCATCTTGACTCAACTTACTCTTTTAGTCCAACTCAATTCAAAATGACTCCTGACAGTGAAGTCGCAATGTCTCTAACATAAGCGTTACCTTAGATTCCTGCACTGAAATAGGGTCAAACTTGATGGATTCCCAATTCTATGGTCACATGAACCAAATCTTTAAAAGAGGAAATAAATGCATTTTCCAATTTGGAAAATGATTAAAAGTAATGCTGCATCTTTTCCTGGCATTGTGCATGAAGCATCAGCAACAGATGCTTCTCTTAAAAATAGTAAAATCTCTATTAAACCATCCAAGTGAAGAATAGTATAATATAATAATTATTACTATAGAAAATGTTAAAATGGATCTTTATTACTAACTCTCCAATTTTCTCTCAGTAACTTTTATTGAGCTTTTTAAGAAAGAGCTATTTGGATTGCAAACATTCAGCACAGAAGATGTCAAATTGTAAAGGATATGCCCAGATCTGGATATTTACCTTTCACTTCAGAACGGAGAGAGTAAAGAGGCAAAGAGTAAATGATAATGAGCATTTTGTTACTTATTTCTCTCTGCTGGGAATAAAGTAAATCTATAGCATATCACATCCAAGGAGACTTTTGTTTGAAGTTTGGCTTCCCAAACTTCCCTTTTAATTTCCTTCACCTTTTGTCTCTCCATATCACCTGTCCATTTTTCCATATTCTACTTCAACATTCCAGAACAGATTCAGAATCCTGGAAGATAGATAGCATACATTCTAAAATCACAAGTAGATAACGAATGAAGACAGATCCATTTGCATAATCGGCTATCATATTCTTTGTTATATATGCATGCTTCTAGTGCCTCTCCAATGAAGCCAAGAAAGCCATTGTGCTCTGGTCCCATTATCTTCCAACAATAGAAAGTATGAATGAATGAACAATCATGCCCACTAAGCCATTCACAAAATTCTTTACCACCCTGTGGGTTACTCATTCCAGTTCATGCTGGCTGGATTTATTTCAAGATAAGATAATAGTATGCAGCTGGGAAGGGATTGTATGGTCCTGTAAAGGTTAGTTAAACTACAATTCCCAATACTTATCTCTATTGGCAATGTTAATTTGGGGTGCTGTGTACTATAGTTCAGCTGTATCTGGAAAGTCAAAAATATGCTATGTCTAGAGAGCATTTGTATTTCAGTTTGTTTTGCTTTCTCTATTAAGAGTGAATTCAGAAAAAAATATGGTGTTGAAATGATAGGTAATAGAAATGTTGTGGCAGATTTCACTGCTAAATAACCTATTCTAGGTCACATCGGAAGTCGGGCTTTTGTCAGAAAAATATATTCAGTACTCTTAAATACAGAACTCTTTAATTCCCTAGAATTATAAATTGAGCTATAACTTGAATAGAACAATTAAGTATGACTAATCATAAGTACTCTCCAATCTCCATCAAAATCAGTGGGAATTTGCTTCAACATATGAGATAACAGCCCCAAAATTAATTGTATTACTTTAATAAGATGGATTTCTTCTGTTTTTACTTAGTTTTTCCTCTCATTTTAGTCCCTAAGGCTGTTTTCATTCTGTCTTTAACCCTTCCTTGTTATGTATTTCAATCTATATAATTTTAGTAGCACCCATTGACTTATTAAATATTTATTATTATTCAAAAGGCATCAAAGACAAGAGTGAAATTTATTTGTTTGTTTGTTTGTTTACTTCAGGTTGTTGTAAAAATAAAAAAATAAGTTGTTCCTTTTGTACTTATAATGTATAATTATAATTTGGTCTAATTTGTTCTAAATTATAGTCTAAATAGATTTATACTGCTCCTTTGGATTTGGAGATACATTTTGCCTAAAAGTCTGTTAAAATCCAAACTTATTTTATTTGATCAAATTTGGAATGTTTTAATGCATTTATAAAATAATGGACAAGCTAGCAAAGGAACAATGTCTGATTTAATTTATCCTATGAGATTCTTATGGAAAACATAATGTTTCCACATCCATTTTTAATATTTAAAAAATTCAAAGACCTTAATTCTTAATTTTCATTGATATTTGTTATTTTATATAGTGTCCTATAGCAAAAAAACAAAACAACAAATATTGTATCTGTGAAGCATAGTGATATATTTTTCGATGAATGATGTTTAAATAAGAAATAATCATTCTAGTGAAAAGATAGCTATAGCAAATGTTTCTTTTTTAATTTGAAAATTTGATGCCTTAACATTTTTTCTCAGAATTTATTACATTTTCTGAAATTTCTATTTTGGAAGAGTGATTATCCAACTATTATGTTCAGTATCATACATGAAGTGTTCCACTGAGACAAATCCTTATTTATTTATTTTTCCAAGCTGTGACATAGTCTTCATTTAAATCTAATCATAGTAAAAGCTAAGTAGATGTATTAATTAAATAAAAAATGTAAGAGACAATATAAGAGATTCAGTAGCCATGTATCAAAGCTCAATATGTAGGCTTATGCATTTGGTATGGTTTCTTCATTTAATTAGGTTTGCTGGTTTATAAAAATGAAGGGGCAATTATAGTTTATTTTTCAGATACCTTTGGTTTCAAAATTAAAACCAAAACCAATTGATGACTCAAAATTAGTTTATGCATACAATATATAGGATCTGGCACATTTGTGTTGCTTAATGGCAGTCATAACAGATTGTGGTTACATTAATAAATTAAATTTGGGGAAGCCAACATCCAATTCTAGCTTCAGTCATGAAAGTTCATTCAATTATTTTGAGTCAGTCATTAGTTTATCGCCAATATACACCTTGAATTCCTTAAAGGAAAAAGCAATAGCTTTCTAACAAATAAAACAAGCAAAGAAATAATGATCCCTCGGTTTTCATAACTTGTTTACTTCACATCTCTAAACTTCCATGCAGAACCAAATACTCTTTTAAGTGAATAGGCTTAAATTGTCCTGGCTTATTTGACTCAAAACAAAAAGAACAACAGCAACAACAATAACAAAAACCCATGGTAACAATTAATCATGAGTGCCACTACAAAAAAGATACTAGTATGTATTGATTCTCTTACCTCTAACTGACATGCTGTGATGTCTCTTAAGTTTGTTAAAGGCAATAGGCAATTAGCTGTCATTGACTTGCTGGGATCTGTGATGTCTCTTAAGTTTGTTAAAGGCAAAAGGCAATTAGTTGTCATTGACTTGCTGGGATCTTTTGACTATCCCAACCCTTCTCCTTGTTTCAAAGAACTCCATATCTATTATAACAATACTGTCCTGTCATTATCCATGTAGCATTATCCATGCTCTTTGAACACCAGGAAGCAGTAGTTCTACATTATACAGGTAATTAAAGCCACAACTGAATTTCTGTTATCTGGCATGAGCCACACCTGCATATAATCCTATTCATGAAACAAACTGGGTGGTCCCTTTTTCATTTTTCCTAACCTCAAAGAGCTGTTATGATGATAAAATTGAATACGGAAAATCAAATTAACACTCCTGAGGAAAGTAGAAAATACCAGAATAAAGGTCAGTTTCACATCATTAAATAAGCTTGCAATACAGGTTAGCCTTGTGCTGCAAGGGAATGATACAACTGTCCTCTTCACATGTATTGACTTTTCAGAATACTTAAGGACCCTCAATAGATAGACTGGTCCTCTACATTTCCTGTATGAACTACTAAACATCTACTGATGTTCTATTGGATGCAACTAAAATCTCCTTTCAATTTATACAGCAAGATGTTAAACTGATTAAAAGAGCCATGAAAAACAACCTAAGACAAAGCTAATAGGTTTGTCCCCATTTCCCAAGACCTGTAGGTTTCATAAATTCTTTGGAGGACAGGTTTTGAGCTTGTGTCTTGCTGTGGTGGTCAAGTGACATGCTAGGTTTCCTGGCAATCATTTTAGAACAGTTGTTTTCAAACTTAGCAACTTTAAGATGTGTGAATTTCAACCTGCAGAATTTCCTAGCCGGCATGCTGTCTGGTAAATTCTTGGAGTTGAAGTCACACATCTTAAAGTCATAAAAAATAACAGATAACAGATAATTAGAGTTGGAAGGGACCTTATAGGTCATCTAATGGCCAAGTTTCAAAAATGCCATTTTAGATCCAAATATGGGGTTTGTCAGCAGGTTACTGTTATGCAACTAAAGATATAATTATTTCCATCAAGAGAGCTTGCTACTGATTTAGAAGCATCCTACACAAATATCCAGACTGCTATCTTTAGGGTGACATTTAACAGGATCCTAAAACCAAAATCCTGAACATGAGTTATTACAAGATACAAAACCACAGTTTCATTTTGATTATGAATTATTCCAAAAAGAATGGATCTCACAATTAGCCAGATTTCTTTTCTCAAAGATTCTTGAAAGCATTTTGCTCCAACCTCAGTAGATGGCAGTATGATATTTAATTAATAAATAAATGAAAGAAGGTATCATAAGTATTGCTTCTAGGCCTTCCTCTTAATTCTTTCCTTACTCTTCTATTCCCAAATTGAACAATGGAATCACTGATGTGACAAGTGTTTTATCATGTTGAATTAGTAGCATTGAGGAATCTTGTTGACACAAGAAACCTATGCACACCAATCCAGCAGTACGTTTCTCATGTAACTCTATCTTAATTCTTAATATAGATCCCCTGCACATTACCTACGAAAGAGACAATTCCATGCCCCTTTCATGATTTCATTTATTTGCTGTACTATTTTTCTCTTTCCAACTTTATTTCCCTCTCTCCCTAGTCATGTTGTTTTTTGGTGAGGGTATGTTTGATGGAGATGATATGTATTAAAGGTCATGCAGCTAGCTCCCATGGAATTACATTGGTTAATAGAACTGGTCTAGAATGCAAAAGCCCCTATTTTTTCATCCTGTGCTTATTGTTCAGACATATCACAAAAATAACATTTTGGGGGAAAGAAACCCATTGTATTATGCCAGCAGAAAACCAGACACACACTCTTATTTTATTTCTTCTTTTTGTCATGAATAGTGCATTTCAGAAATTTGTTTTTGTATTGCATTACTTACATTTTGTACTTCCACATGACCACCACTCCTGTGAAAGTCTAAATTTTACAATGCAGAATGTTTAAAGGGAGAAACCCATCTCCCTATAGATATTATGTAAACATTAAAAGCTTCCCAAGGGAAGTTGGAGATGGCATCCAACAATATTATGTACAGAAGTGAAAGGGGACAGTAGTGAAAAGAATATATGCATTGTAATGAATTTTCAGCCTAGGGCAGAAATAGGATAAAATGAAAAAGAAGCAGCAATATGCTGCAATCTTGAGAATTCCTAGAGTGCTATTGTAGATATGAAGGAGCTCAATAGTGTGAGTATTGCCTTGGGAAGAAGGGTGTTTTTTATTGTTGTTGATGGTGGTGGTGGTAGTGGTGGAGGAGGAGGAGGAGGAGGAAGAGGAGGAGGAGGAGGAGGAGGAGAAACACTTCTAAGATTAAGCTCCCAGATTTCTGAATTTTTTCTCCTTTTTGGGGATGAGGCAAAGGTATTTTGAGGGAATTCTATGCAGTAACTCAAGCTATCAACCATGGACCTTGCTGATTTATATTGTCCTCTAAAATCAAAGTATTTTATTTTATTGAGTCCTATTGGCACTGAGAGACATTTTTAAACTACTTCTTGTAGAAGAGTTTAAATCCTGAACCTAACCATGTTTAACTGATTACTGCACAGATCAAATAAATTGGATTCAACAGAGCAAGGGGATATTAATATGAACAATTTGAAAGTTTATGTCTCTGAGGTAATCTCTATAGAAATATATCTGACTACTCATGTTAAGTCCTGGGCATGGGCGCAAGGAATGGAGACGAGACATCGAACAGTGACTTCAACTCTTTATTATCAAGAAAGAACAGAGCAACTACTTGGGGCAGCAGTAGCTCTTTTATAGAGCTGGCTGCTGTCAAAACAACCAATGGTTTGAGTCTACCGCTTTCACAAGCATCCAATCAGGGGACCCCGTTAACAACCAATCAGACTGGCCAAAAACGACCAATCACGACTCGCTATTTACAGGCCAATGAGAAGTGCAGGATTACAAGCCTGCTGTAAAGTAAAGCTGTTTAGAGTTGTATCGCTGTGTTGGCTTAGTCCATAACAACTCACATATATGATCCCAGGCTGTAGAGCTCCGCAATTCATATTCCTAGCTCCAGTGAAGATAAGTGTTTTCAATACAGGGTGAAGTGATGGATGCATATAATGTACAGTTTCAAATACTGCCCTCAGCAAGGGCATGGGACAACATGATTATGACTTATTATTAATACAGCAATGCAAATATCTAACTTCTTACCGAATAATCAATATTTTACACTAATAATATGCACACAACCATCCTTGGACTTTTTAAAACAGGGGTCCCCAGATCGGGACCGGTCCATGGAACATTTTCTACCGGGCCGCTGGTTTTTTGGGCGCCGCCATCTTGTTTCGATGAGAAAGGTTTTTTTTTAAAGACTCCAATTTTTCTTCTTTCCTTTCTCCCAAAATGAAAAGACGAAAAATGAACTGCGTAAAGTTCTGCTACAGCAGGCATTCGTTCCCCCAAAAAGGAACTTACAAATTACAGAACAAAAAAAAAAAAGACAGGTAGGACCAGGATATAGGGAGATGCAAAACTTTATAGCCAATCTGGCGGTTAGCCCTGAGGAAAGTGGGGGGGGGGGGGAATGGTAACAGCCGGCATGCATTTTTCAAAAGAACCACACAGGCTGCTGAGCCCTGGACAGAAAGACTGAGCCAAGTAACATTTTGTTGCTTCCTAATTGACTAATTTCAAGCTCCCGGCTGCACTAATCGGGCAGGGCCGTGTCGCTCACATGACCTCCAGGCGCGAGATTAAATTCAAACGGCCCTGTAGGAGGATATCAGGGAGTCGGTTGCGCCGCTTCTGCGGGAGAATCTTTTCATTGCAAGGCAAGCGGGTGGGTAAGCGCCATGAGGTGGGGGGGTCAGATGAGGTGCCACTGTTAAAAAAAAACTGAACGAAAACAAATTTAATTTGGATTTAGTGGAAGGACAAGTTTTCCACTTTGTTGGATGGGTTCTAGTTGAACAAATGAAGCCGAAAAAGGGGGCTCCTGCTTTGGGGTCACTCGGCTCGCCTTGCCTTGTCATGTGTGCTGATGCCAGTACCAGGCTGCGGATCATTTTGCGATGCTGGTACCGGGCCGTGGCACAAAAAAGATTGGGGGGCCACTGGTTTAAAAACAATGATAACATTCATTGTGTTATTACTGTTTTCCTTCCACTGAGTTAATTCATAAAAAGACAGTATAAACTATAAGACTTTAGATGACTGTACACGTTCAAATCTACAGCTTTTCCTGAAACTATAAGGCTAATGCCTAACAAGACTTTAAAAAAAAAACTAAAAAAATATTTGGCAAGCCAATTTGACTTTGGAACTGACTTGTTACTGGAACAACATTTGAGTGCAGTGGGTAGCCAATAAAACAAAGGGCCTTCCCCCATGACAGACCTGGGCAAAACTCCTGATACAGGTCATTATTTAATATTCAGGGTCTCAATCTGAATGCTTCTGAGCATAAAGAGAAAATCTTTACAGCAACACTTTTAAACTAGGTTTACATGTGCAAAGAAAGAAAAGAATGTGTGCTTTAAAAACCAAATTTAGAGGAAGTTTTGAGGATGTATAATGACTTTCCCTACTACAAATATAAATTTGAAAAATCATTCTCATCAGCTTTTAAAAAATAGAGTTGCCCCAGTGGTGGGCTGCTGGGGGCTCGCATGAGTTTGGGAGAATCCCCAGCTAAGATTCTGCACAGTTCAGAGAACCCCCAAATCCCACTCCTGGCTGGCCCTGCCCATCCCTGCCCTCCCCTCCCAGGAGTCCCCACCTGGCCCATTTTAGATGCAGGTAAATGCAGGGCATGCTCAGAGGCTCGGGGAGGGCAAAAAACGGGCCTCCCAGAAGTTCGAGAAGGCCAGAAACAGGCCTGTTTCCAGCTTCCAAGGCGCCTCTGGAGCCCAGAGAGGCTGTTTTTGCCCTCCCAGAGGCTCAAGAAAAGCCTCCGGAGCCTGGGGAGGACAAATATGCCCCCCCTGCTATGATGCAGGAAGCCGACTAGGCCACACTCACCAAATCCAAACCCATCTAGCAACCTGTTTTCAAAATAATCTGAATGTCCATGTTACATTTTCCAAAGGGAAAAACCTTGCTAAAAATTTTGAAGCCCACCCCTGAGTTGCCTATAATACCAAAGATAATATTCTTAAAGAAGAGGTTTCTCATTCTATTCCTAAAAATGCCAAGTTTATACCAGACAGGAAGGAAAAAATAAAATAACACTATTGCCCTTTGCATTCAACAAGATTTGTGTCTTAAGACAATAAAATAACTTGGAGGCAACTTAATATTCCAGGTGCATGAACTTGGGAAATTTAAGGAAAGAAAATGGTATCGCATAGAGATTTGAAGAAGCAGAAGGCTTCCCCAAATCTCTTCACTATTTGTCCGATGGCTGCTTCCAATATTTGCACCGAGGTGAGCAAATATTCAATAAAAATATCACCAGCAGTCCTACTGCACCTCTACAATTTCTTATTCACATTTCTTGAAATAAGCTCCATTCAGTTCAATTGGATTTACTTTTGAAAAGGCAGTGATGGGATTCTCCTGCCGATGCTATAAATAAATAAATAAAAGAAAATCTAGCATAGTAGAAACAAATTATCTTTGAATGGCTAACACAGAATTTAAATAGTTAAATTGAATGAGCTGATTAACAGTATTCATGAGAAATGCAGGCAACTGGCTAAGTGCAAAACACCTTAACAACGTGTAAACTTTAAATACTTGTTCACTGAGTGGTTAAGCAAAGGTACTGACCTTCCAACATTTTTCATGAGGCTTGTGAATAATTGAAGCAAATCAAGGATTGCCTCTTATGAATAGAATAGAATTTTTTATTGGCCAAGTATTTATTGGCCAAATACTCTCAGTATACATAAAAGAAAAGATACATTCATCAAGAATCATAAGGTACAACACTTAATAATAATCATTGGGTATGATAAGCAATCAAATCATACTAGGAAAGAGTCAATATAAATCATAAGGATTCAAGTGACAAAGTTATAAGCATACAGTCACAAGTGGGAGGGGATGGGTGATATGGAGTGATGAGAAGATTAACAGTAATAAGTAGTGCACACTTTGTAAATAGTTGAACAGTGTTGAGTGAATTTTTGTTTAGCAGAGTGGTGGCTTTCGGGAAAAACCTGTTCTGGTGTCTAGTTGTTCTGGTGTACAGTGCTCTATAGCATCGTTTTGAGGGAAGGAATTGAAACAGTTTATGTCCGGGATATGAGGGGTCTGTAAATATTTTCACAGCCCTCTTTTGAAGTACCTACTCAGCATACAGGAAAATCTTATTCTAACAGTGTATTAATATTAATCCAGTTATATATAAACGTCTTGGACTTTCTGTTTTGCTTCCCTTTCAAGTACTATAACCAGGTCTAACCATGCTTAGCTTCTGAAAATAGACAAAGCTGAGTGTTTTCAGAATAATCTGAATGTCCATGTTACATTTTACAAAGGGAAAAAAATATTAAGGAGGGCGTAAGGATAAAGTCCTGATTTGTAGGATTGAATACCCCCTGAAATTTTTTCCATAGGAATTGCTACTATGTATTAATGTATTTCTGCAAAATGACAAATATTCTTATGGCAAAGATAAACAATGTACTACTTTTGCTTCAGTTTTGAAGGGTTAAGCTCTGTTCTGCAGATGCATAGAGTGTTGTCTAGAACAACAACAAAAACTTAAGCCACCCGGATGTAGGAGATGACCAAGCTGAGCCTGTGGGAGAGGTCAAACGCATTATCAGCCATGAATCCCTGTGCTCCCACAAGAGAGCAAAATCCAGCTCACCTTGAATTCCTTCTACCCTTATCTACCACCAATTTCCTTTGGCTGCTAGTAGTTCAGATTCTTAGAGAGAGCTTAAGGTTGCAATAAATCTTCATACCTATTTGAACTTCCTGGATCTCTTGATTTCCCTGCCAAGGTATTTGGATCCAATAATTGTGAAGAGAAAGCTCTCCTTTTACTATCCTCCTTTCAGTCTCCATTATGAATATAGATTACACAATAGGATTGTGCAAGCCATTTGAAGATGTTGTTCCCATCTCATTGCTTCATGAAATTTGGCATAGCCCTTTTAAGACCCCTTTTAAGAGACCAGTTATCTGTGGTTATAACCAGTCTCTTAAACCGGTCTCTGGTCACCTGTGGAAGTGTATGCCAATTCTACCAGTACAACTGTCTAATTGAAACCAATGTTATACTTCTGTCAGGAATTTTACCAGTCAATCAAGAGCTATTTGGAACCTCTGTTCTAGCTGAATTTCCCATATTGTAAGACTCAGATATCCATACAGCCAACTAAGTAAGATAATGCTCAAAACCACTGCTTATTTGGGAGTTGATTTTATACCACCTCTAGATCCTGCAAGGGCCCTTAAGTAAACATCTGCATGCTTAGAGGAATTCCAATATTTGCAGAAGTTGTGGCAAAAAATATCTTTAGGAAATAAAACCTCACAAAGGGATGCAAAACAAATTTTCAGAAATATGCTATGGAAGTAAAGCATGCACGGTGATCATGAGTGGGAATGAAACTGAAACACTAGAGAGATGGGGACTCAAATGGAATATCTTACAGGCTTATTTTCCCTGGGGTTTCAATGAAAATACAGGACAATATTTTGCCCCACTTAGAATTCTCGACTCACTTCCCTCAATGGCGTATAACATCTTTGTCATGCCAAATATTTTGTCTGTACAGTACATTTGCCAGGACTTGTATGTGCAGAATCTCCTAGGGCAGTAATTTGGAAATTTTGAGATTCATGGACTTCAACTCATAGAAGTCCCCAGCCACCATGCTGATGAAATCCACGCATATTAAAGTTGCCAAGGTTGAGAAACACTATCCTAGAGCATGACTGACAGGTGAGCATCCAGCAGCAATTCAGACTTTAAAAAAACAGTGCCAAAAATAAAAGATAAATATTTTAAGGAGCACTGTTTCAAGCCATCATCAGGTTTACCTCCCTAAGGATTCTCTTTAGAACTTCATAGGTTGAGCACAGCTTATCCCTGTGACTAGAGAATAAACATCTCAAATGCTTCTTCTTTTAAAGTTGCTAACTGAAGCGACCCCTTCAGTTGTTAAAGTAAAGCACTGTAAGGGATGAATACTTAATGAGGTCTAGGAACCCTTGGGGAAGAGTCTTTGAGCATATCCAGGAAAAATAAAACAAGTGCCTAGAGGAAAAGGAAAACAAACATTTCTCTGAATTTTCTTGATATTTTCCCTGAAATCTTCAACCTACATTTCCCCAGCCTCAGAAGAGAGACTGAGGAGAGCATGCCACCACAATTCATTTTTAAACACAGAGAGGACTTAATATACTATTCAAATTGTTTCTGGAAGACTGTAGCATCTTTCTTTCATGGCTGATGTGGTTTCCATATATCTGTTTTTCCAGACGGATCTATAGTGGCCTTAATAGTGAACTATGGGACCACTGACAACAGAATAAAAGGTCACATTATAAAAACTTCATGCTGGTACAGATGTCATATGTTTGTTGTAATGTAGTCCATAAAATAGACATGGCTAACATGCCACTCCTCAGCCCCATTGCATCAGCCATCCTTTCAGAGCTTTGGGGAGAATAATTTGTTCTAGCTGTTGTGTGGGAAGGAACAGAATGATCTGGCTTACAGATGATATTGAGCCATAATACAATTTGTTTGGTTTTGAGTTGGCATATCGTATGAACCAATCCACTGTAATGAGGAATTGTTGCTTAGCAAGAACATCAAAACAGAAAATTGTTGAGTGACTGTTCTTCATTTTTCTTCAGTCTTCTTCTCTGAACCCTCTGTTCCTGAAAACCTTTGACCCAGTAAGTACAACATCATATAGAAATACACAAAAATGGATGCATTTTCTTATATTAGTCACCCTAGTTAGTTCTCCCTCCTATTGTTTTTCATTTTCAACTTCTGAATTGTGAGATATTTATCACAGAAGCTTATCTTTGTAAAGTGTGTGGGAGCATACATGCCTCCCACACATGCATTCTCTCTCTCTCTCCCCTCTATCTCTCTTTCTCTCTCTCTGAATCAGTGTTGATTTCTGGAAACTGCCTGGACTAGTCCCTGCAGTTTTCTTACCAAGATTTCAGAAGTATTTTGTCACTACCACCTACCTAGAGCTGAGAAAGACAAACTGGTCACTTGAGTAATCTCTTCTAGAATCTAAACATACCCCGAACTTCAGCTGTTCCTCATAGGATTTGGCCTCTAGATAACTTGCCATCTTGAAAGCTATACTCTTACACTCTCCATTTTGTCATTACCTTTATAATAAACTGTACATGTCATGCCAAGTGGGGTCTGACCAAGGCACTTATGTCCCTATATTCTTGTTAATATATTACAAAATAGCTTTTCCCTTTTTAGCAACTACATCGTACTGCTGGCTCGTGTTTAATGTGTTGACAAGGACGGACAGGATCTTTACACATGTATATTTCCACTTTTCATCTTTTTTTTTCTATAGAGATGAGAACTGCATAAAACTTTTACCTTGTATAATAGATCCAAAATTAAACCAAACTATATATATATTTTTAAAAAAAATAGCTATGGTGTTGTTGGAATAGCCACGTTTTGTGAGATGCGGAAGAAGAATGTCCAAATCTTGGGCGTTCTTAAGATTTAGGCATTATATTCTTTGAAGTATTGGTATTTGTTGATTTACAACCATAATTGAGCCCAACATTTGTGTTGCTAAGCAAGACAATTGTTAAGTGAGTTTTGCCCCATTTTATGACTTTTCTTGCCACAGTTGTTAAGTAAATTATTGCAGTTTTCAGTTAGTAATACAGTTGTAAAGTGGATCTGTCTACCTCATTTGCTTGTCAGAATATCACAAAAGGTGCTCACACAACTCTGGGACACTGTAGCCATCAACAATATGAGCTAGTTGCCAAACATCAGAATTTTGATCACATGACCATGGCAATGCTATACCCATCATAAATGTGAAAAATGTATATAAGTCTCCTTTTTTTGTGCCATTGTGCCATGCCCCTGTTGGAATATGATTCCAAGGGGGAGGTTGAGCAGCTGACAGGAAGTGGAAGTGTGGCTCTGGTAGCTGTGGAAGAAACTGGGGAAGGGCACTGTGTGGCTGGGCATTCAGAGGAAGACCCAGGCCCAACCACCTCTTCATCCTAGGGCATGCAGGGAGGAACGGAGAAGGGAGCAACATGAGTTACGTGGGTAATGGGGGAGAAAAGGGCCCTGATTCCCTTCATTAGCTGCAGCTGGGAAAACTGCAAAGGGTGTTTGCACACAGCACCTTGCTAGAAGAGAAGCTTTGTTCTTTGTTTGTCAAGTCTTATCTGGGTTCTGTCATCCTCCCAACTGTATGTATTTCGTTATCTTTTGGAGTCTGCAATTTCTTATCCTGCCCTGTCTCATTAATTGCTGCAGCTTGGTTTGTGTTGGTTTTTATTTATAATTTAAATGTACTTTGAGTTCAGACTGAATTTCTTCCCTTTAAAAACTGTTCTTGGGAGAGTTTTTTTCTCCAACCGATGGTAACTGGACATTGGGAGACAAGTTTGAGGTATTAAAGGGACTTTAACTACTTTTGTGACTTTGTTGCTTTTGTGCCACGCCCCGGGTTATCACACATTGTAACTTCTAATGGTTACTAAATGAATGGTCATAAATCAAGCATTACCTGGGTATACTTATAGACCACTGTTACATACAAGCACCTAAATTGATACAGTATGACTTTGTGTGATCCACCCCGTGAAGAAAACTTTAAATTAAGCAAAAAATAAATATGCCATTTGTAATCATTACACTTTATATATCACACCATTTTTCTAATTTTGTGGAACTGCAACCACCCACTGCAAACTTACACAGGTAGTATAGATACATTGTTAAAACCTGTTTTTGTATTGCTTGGGAAAGGTCCATAGTCAAAGCAGCATGAAAAGCCCAAAGTGAATCTGGCAGCACCTCGACTTCGTGAAACCCTTCCCCCCTCTTCCACTAATTGTTTCAGGCTGGATCCCACAGTTCAAAAACATCTGGAAATAATACGAACAATAAAACTATTACTACGAATATTACTTAATAAATTATTTCCATTGGTGTTCACTGAGTTAATGAGATGTGAGAATAACTTTGGGAGACAGGACACATAACAATAAAGAAATCAAATATATAAATATTAAATGGCAACCAAGCATATAATGAAACAATCACAAGGGGATGTCCACTCAACCAGCACCTAATGCCTTTGGGAACAACCAGGGTTTGATGACTCTCCGAAAAGTGAAATGAGTTGGTGCAGTCCTATATTGGAGTGGGTGAGAGAGCAGTTGTTCCAGAGAGTAGGAGCAACCTCAAAAAAGGTATGCTTCCCACCTAGCAGTTTGAAAACATGCAAATGCAAGTAGATTAATAGCTACCACTTTGGTGGGAAGGAAACAGTGTTCTGTGCACCTTTAGAATATAGCCATGCTGGCCACATGATCACGGAAACTGTTTTTGGATAATGCCGGTTCCCTCAGTCAAGAAACAGAGATGAGCACCATGGCCTAGAGTCGGACATGACTGACAAGGAAAGCTTTACCTCTTACCTCAGTTCTATAAGATAAAAATATCTAAATGAAGGAACCTGAAGCCTGCCCTCCTTGTGGTTCTGTGGGAGTGTGACGGATGGGCAGAGATTTTAGAGAGACAGTTGTGCATCAAATAACCTGGTTCTATGCCATGTAGTTGGTTCGTATGACCAAATGACTTTTTAAAAAAAGAAAAGCATCTGAAGAAATGCATCTGGATTGTCAAATGGAAACAAAAAGGGCTATTTGGAAATTTAAAATTTGTATTGCTTCGTTTGGATAACCCTTTGCCAATTTCATGATTTGCCACTGTTAGAATGTACACATTGAATGAGAAATTCTCTTTCTATAGGCTCCTAGATTCAAATATTCAGTTGGGAGCCAGGAAAATCACTTGATTATACCCACCACATTAATCTTAATCTGGTGGGAGGTTTTTTTTTGGGGGGGGGGGGGAGAATATTGTTTTAATAGCATCCTATCTCATAATTAAGGAACACAGTGGCTCAGTGGCTAAGACACTGACCTTGTTGATCAGAAAGGTCAGCAGTTCAAATCCCTAGCACCATGTAACAGAGTGAGCTCCTGTTACTTGTCCCAGGTTCTGCCAACCTAGCAATTTGAAAGCATGTAAAAATGCAAGTAAAAAAATAGGGACCATTTTGGTGGGAAGGTAACAGTGTTCTGTGCACCTTCAGCATTTCGTCACGCCAGCCACATGACCAAGGAGATGTCTTCAGAGAGTGCTGGCTCCTTGGCTTTGTAACGGAGATGATCACCGCCCCCTAGAGCCAGAAATGACTAGTACATATGTGCGAGGGGAACCTTTACCTTTACCTTATCTCATAATTGATTTGAAATTTATCTTATTAGTGCCTTCTTCATTCACATTCTTCATTTAACATTGTCCTACTGAAGTTAACATCTTTTTTCAAGATTCCATAATATCTTTGTCTCATCTTTCCATATTCTGTATCCTGCAAAGTGAGCAGCCACTTCAAGGGATCACTTGAAAATCAGCATGCATTCCACAATTCATGCCTGTAGCTGAAAGAGCCTCAGGCAAGAACAGGTAATTTTGGTTTGCCTTATATTGTTTCAATATACTGTGCATTTGAACAGGTTATATCAGGCTGGGCTTCCACTCTCCCCTTCCAAATCAAAGAATTAATGCTTGATCTTTTTTTTTTTCCTTTTACATTAAGCATCTGCTTATCTTCACTTACTATTTGCCTATCCATTTCAGTCTATTTTCTTGCAGACTTGAAAAGCACGTCAAAAAAGATATGCTCGAAGTCCAGCATAAATACATGCTGCACTAAAAAGTGTTTCCTTAGACTTTTATGCAGCGTAACATTCAATTTGGTATACATTTAAATTTGTTGTGGTTGGTCCAGGAAGGCTTTAGTTTAAAGTTCTCATTTAACATAGATTGTATTCTCCTGCCTGAAAATTAAGCAGCTTATTATTCTGAAAGCTAATTGTGGAGGCAATTTAATACTATAAATGTCCAATCTTAACATGGTGTTATAATCTGAGGACATTGATATAATATTCTACAAGTGATCAAAATGGTCCATGTTATGCCACCAGATGCATCAAAGCAGTGGATGAAATAAGCTATGACTCACCATAGTAAATGCTTTAGAACAACTGAACATAAGAAAAGCTAGACTAGATAAATCAAGGTGCACCTAGTTTAAAATCTATTTCCCTTAGTAGCCAGTAAGATATGTTTAGAAAATCTACAACTAGGATATGAAGGCAATAGCAATAGCTCTTAGACTTACGTACCACTTCACATTGCTTTATATTCCTCTCTAAGTGGTTTACAGAGTCATCATATTGTTCCCAACAATAGCCTGCAGTACTGCATTTTAACCACTGTATCACAACAGCTCTAAACCGGCAATAAACCACTGTTTTGTTCAATGCTCCCAAACTAGCACTGAAAGCATAATGCCACTTAATTGGGAGGTTCCAAAGCTATTGGTTTTACTGACAAGATTATCAGTAAAGTCTCAGACACTGGGTTTTTTTTCCTATAAATTGATTGTTTTAATTTATTTAATATATTTATTTAATTTGTATGCTGCCCATCTCACTGAAAAATGAGGACTGTAAAAGATATAGCAGGGATACAATAATGTTATCCCACAGAGGCGTGGTATTTTTTACTCTCTTTCTCCCCAATTTTAGACAACAATATATGATGTTTAGAACATTCTTTTTTTTAAAGAAGCAGTAAGCATTGTCAAAAAAATAGCAGTAAATTTCAGAGTGTTTGACTTATTGTTCTGAAATCCATGAGGGTGACGGTTTGTGCAAAGCAAATGTTGCTGACCCATACTCCCTGTATTCATCTAATCTACTATTAATGCTGCGTGCCAATAGCTTCAACAGACCTTTTAACAATGAATTGCAGAAATGTCTCAGAGCTACTCAGAAGATACTCCTGTTAGCTTTCTTATTTCTGTATTTTCTGGAAGAATTATTCAAAGTGCATGACAGAAAGCAGTTGTGCAATCCAAAGGCATTTTCTGCTCAGAAGTAAATCCCATTAAGTTGAGTAGGATTGCAGTCATGAACAACTGCATGAAAAAAATATGATCTAATTATAAGGATCTCATGAAGTAATTATGAGTGTAATAATGCCACTAAACTCAAGAGGAAGGACTGAAATATTTGCAACATTCTCCCTAATGGCAAAGCTAGTGCTTTTTTACCATAATAAAACTCCAGACAACATACTTATTGTCAATCATCATGAAGCAGTTAAATGGACATGAAGATGATTGGGATCAATATAATAAAGCTGTTCAATCAATTAGATAAAGTGATAAACTTTGGAATTCATCATTAATTAGTTCTGAGAGAGGCAATGAGCACCAAAAATCATGATACCAAACAATCTTTACCCATAAGTTATAATGTAGTGAACCACAAGGCAACCAAAATAGACAAGTTCTAGCTTGTGCAGTGAGTACCAAACAAATGATGAATACTGGGGTAAATTTTTTGTATCAAAATGCATTGAGTACCAAATTCAATGAGTTTCAAAGCAATTGAGTACCAAGGTACCACTGTAGATGAATAAGAAAAATACATATAAAAATGTCTCAGTTTATAGTGGTGTCATTTAAAGGCTTAATGATTTTTATCACTCAGAAGTCAATCCATTTTAGCTGGTTGACTTCTGAAATAGATAGATAGATAGATAGATAGATAGATAGATAGATAGATAGATAGATAGATAGATAGACAGACAGACAGACAGATGACAGACAAATGTATGTGTGTGTGTACACACATAGACACACACATACACATATGGTATTCAGCTTTATTCAGGTATTTTCCCACGTCATTATAGTTATAGCGTTGTAAAGTTGTAGCAACGTTTCAGCAGAACCTCATCTGCCATCATCAGGCTTGTGTATTGGGATTGTCTGTGTGTCAGGCTTTCGCAGCCTCTTTATATATATAAAGAGACATACATCATGATCTCTCTGGAACTTAAACAATATTATCCACTTAGCTTTCATTAGCCTCTGCTAACATCATCAGAGTGTAAAAACTACCATTGAAGAGATATTCATTTTTATGCATCATTGATCAATTTAGCCATTGCGTGCGTGATAGGCCCATCCACTCACCTGTGATTAGCTCTATCATTTTTACTTCAGATAGAGGCTTAACTCTATTGCTTCCTCCCCTATCGCGCCCCACTTAGGCTGATGCATAAAGGCTCCAAAGGTAATTTTTACACTCTGACAATGTTAGGAGATGCTAACGAAAGCTAAGTGGATAATATAGTTTAGTGGATAAGTGGATAAGTTTAGTGGATATAGTGGATAAGTTCTGGAGATTCTGATGTCTGTCTCTTCTTTTATAGCTACACCTGGAACTCGTATTTTTAGGATAGTTTGCAATATATAGTTATATATAGATCTGATAACTCAAAAAGTTACAATGGCACTGGAGAAGTGAATTATGACCATTTTTCACACGACCATTGTAGCCTCCGTATGGTCAAGTGTTCAAAATTCAGACTCTTGGCAACTAATTCATATTTATGACCATTGTAGTATCCTGGGGTCATGTAATGCCCTTTTGTAACCTTCTACAAGCAAGCTCAGTGGGTGACCAGATTCACTTAGTAACCATGTTACTACTTTAACAACTGCAGTGATTCACTTAACCATTGTGGGGGAAAAAGTCGTAAAATGGGACAAAATTCACTTAACAAATGTCTCACTTAGCACTGAAATGTTGGGCTCAATTGTGGTCGTAAGTGGAGGATTACCTATATAATATAATTCATATTAATCATACTTAATAAACATAAGGGGCATGCATAGGTGCACAATCGTGCCTACCATTCTTGTCCTATTGTCCCCAATTGTTTGTACCTATTTCCTCTACCTATTCCTATTCCTTTGTACCTATGCATACTTATGTTAATATATTTGTAAGTTTATTCTTATATCTATTACCTTGCAAGCAATTGACAAATCAAATGAATAAATAAAATAAATAAATGCTTAATTTAATTTAAATTATACATTTAAAACTTGCCCTTGTGTTCTTGATTTCTTCATTTCCTCACCTAGTTTTTGCAGTGCAGATCCATGACACCACTCAAAAAACACATGGAAAAAGTTAAATAAGTAAATAAATCCTATTCCAAAGGCTTGAACTAGAGTAGCATATGAAAATAGTGCACAGGATTGTACAATATAATGCTAGCATGTTTGTAACTCATGAAGAATGCTAACATCTATGCCAGATAGTGAAGTCAAATCTCATTAGGAATTCTGTCCCTGATTCTGAAATTTGCCATTGTTTTAATGCCATCGTCACAGAGAGATATCTAATAATTCGTGTGCCATGTCAATCAAACAAATGAATGGTTCACATGTATTTTCAAAAGCAGGGCTAATAAGTAATTCAGTTGCAATAACTACCACTTCCTAATTATTATTCCAATCCTGATTTGCATGTTATAATTTCTTAAGTTCTGAAACTGAAGTCACTTCTTATAGTTAGGAAACCTGAGTCATGAAATTCAGATATGGTTAACCAGTCCCTTAACTCTGTCCAGTGGTGGGATTCAGCCAGTTCACACCAGTTCAGGAGAACCGGTTGTTAACTTTCTGAGCAGTTTGGTGAACTGGCTGTTGGACAAAATCATTAGGGCAGAGAGCTGGTATTAAATTATTTGAATCCCACCACTGTCTCTGTCCACTAGTCAGGTATGGGCCACTTCCTTTTTACATTCACTGATATGCGAAGATTGCAGAAGTACCTCCACATCCTGAAAAAATATATATTTGGAGTAAGCACATATAAAGGTTGAGTCCACCCCATTCTGCCTTTTTGTTATCTAAATAAGGAGCTGTTAAATATAATCTTGGCTTATTTTTTCCATCTCTTCTACCAGCTGGATATATACCTATTGTTCACTAGAATAAAGCATTCAAGTCAATCATTTGACTTACTTAGGATTAGTTTATCGTAATAACTATGTTACATATCTCCCATAGTATTCATGCATTAGCAAAAGACAGCCAATACTTTTTATCCTGGAGCCCTGGAATTTGGATATAGAGATGTATCCAAGAAGCAGCGTAAAAGGTCTGGAAGGAAATTAGTTAGCAACTGCCTAACATGCTGAATGGGGGTGGAAATTCAGTAAGCAACAAATGGAGACCTGTGGCCTTACAGATGTTACTGGCTGCAACTCCCAGCATTTCTCTTGGGCCACATTGACGAGCTGCTGGAAATTATAATTCAGCAATAACTGGAAAGTGACAGATTCCCAGCAGGTACTTATGACTGTTTTCTTGCTATTCTTTTGGATCAATTAGCACATGTGGTACCAACCTTAGTTTGTAATTACAAGCTGAGTAAAACTGTGGGGAAATACATTTTAGAAGGCAGGAATCTTTTTATAATTAAAAATTACATGACAGTGCATATTCTCAGTGTTTCCTAATTTTAGACATATAAATACTAAAACATTTTAATGGCATTTACAGAATGCATTATAGTGTATCTGCTTTTTTAAAAAAATAAAAATGTTTATTTTATAGGTTCTAAATTACAATATTTTTCCTTTTCAGAGATTTGAAAGAGGAACTTATTTTGAGGTGAAAAGCCCATTATTAGTTCACAGGGATGATTTCTTGGAGAAAATTAAGGCATGAGCAGTGAAAATTGAAGATTCACTTCAGGCATATAGCATCCTGCTGTTCATATATTGAATGCAAATTCAAGCAGTGGGTGGGTTTTTTTATCTCTCTATATGAAGTAATCACCAAACATTAATATCAAATTGTTCATCAAGCATTACAAAGACAATGTCATATTAAAAGGGTCATTTCTGTCTATTTCCTGTATGGTACCCATTATTATGCAACAAACATAACAAAATTGCGATACTTTTGTCAACTTACTTTATGGATATCTCTTTTTTTATTTCATGGGGAATGGCATATTTTGTTTTGCTCAATTACGAAGCAGGACAGGACCATTTGAATAAGTAGTTATTTTCCAAACCATAAGAGCTTTTGCAAAAGCATAATCAAAGAATAATATTTTTTTTTCATATTGATCAAGGAGAGATTCAACCTAGAAATAAAGAGAAATTTTCTGACAGTGAGAACAATCAAGCAGTAGAACAGTTTACCTTGGATATTGTGGGAGCATTCAAGAAGAGAATGGACTGCCATTTGTTAGAAATGGTGTAGGCTTTCCTGCTTGGATGGACTAGGAGACCTACAAGGTCCTTCCAACTCTGTTAATCTGTTAATTACTAGGAACATTCTAACCTGATAAACCCATTGTTGCTTAACTGAAGGTGGGCACCTGCAGAAAAACAAACATGGACAAAAGATAAAATTTTATGATGGGGCCACTTCATCATTTTCCACATCATTTTTTCTTTCTAGCATTTTCCTTCAAGTACAGGATTCTATTACAATTATTATTATTGTCTCTTTTATTCATTAAACATGAAACTCAGTCAACTGAACGTTTAAAAATGTGTCACAAATACTAGTGACTGGTGCTAATGGTTGATACAGGTTGCTGCCAGTATCCTAGCTATCAACCAAGTATCTTCTTAAAATATACGATGTTCCGAGTAGCAGTTTTTTGCAGTTCTGCTGGTGTTATTGCAGAAAGCTGCAATTTCTTGATGTGTTTCATAAAATTCTTGGACATGATACCAAGTGCCCTGATGGCAATGGGTATCACTGTTACATGCTTCATCCATAACCATGTAGTTTCAATGGCCAGGTCATGATATTTTGAGGTTTATTCCAGTTCTTTTTCTTCGACTGTGGCATCTCCTGGTACAGCAATATCAATAAATTGTATGCTTTGGTCCTTTGGTCCAACCGTAATATCTGGCATGTTGTGTTCCAAATGGCAATCAGTCTCTATTCAAAAGGCCCACAAAATCTTCATCCTCTCATTTTTGACAACTTTTCCACTTTATATTCCCATGACTTTTTGGATACAGGTTAGGCATATTTTGTTACATAATGACCAGTGGATTAATTTAGCAATTCGATCATGTCTAGCTTTATAGTCAGTTTGCACAATTTTGCTGCACTCACCTATTAAGTGTAAAACAGTTTCATTATTGTTTTTGTTAGTGTTGTTATTGTTATTATTACTATCATCATCTGAATGTTGATCCATTGGTTGTACATAAGAATTGACCAATTAACTTGACAACCAAGCATCATGGACTGAAAAAAGCAACTGGCCCAGCTTTCCAGCCACCTTTCACACCTGACTATTTGGTCTAGTCAAGTTTGACTGGGAACTTGTGGAAGTTTGACAAAGTTTAGAGTGGATTTGGCATTTTTATCCACCGATCAAGTCCTTCCCAAGGATCTGAGATAGGCAGATGTTATTGTTTGATGGTGTTAAAAGATATCACTGCAGGATGTAAGGTGTTTCTAGTAAAGCTGATTTTCGCAATTGACTAATGGTTATTTTGTCAATGCTGATGGTGTTCAAGTGGTGGTCCAGATGTTTGGGGATTCTTATCATTACTGTATTTCTTTAGAACAGATTCCTACTGAATTCTAAAGATTTTAAACACAGAGAAATCTGGATAGGATCACAGCCGTACTGCTTCTTACATTACTATATTATGAGTTAATATTGGTTCTTATTTTAAAAAGAAATAAAACTTATAATGTTCATCCAAAATTTTAAGTCACCAATGCCTTTAATGCTGAATTTTGAATCTAACACCTCTGACCTAGTCATTTGATAATTTTTGATAGATATATAACAGACTGCTTTCATTTATGCTAATATTATTGGAAGTAAGTCAGTTATTCTAAATGCTATGCCCTATTTTTAAAATACATAAATAAATATAGATTTCTGTACAGGAAAAGGCACAAAAGATGAAGTAGTATTTTTGCTAATACCATATCCATACAAGCACTCATGACAAATTAGTTCTATAGCTAATGAAATAATGCTCTTAAAAATGACCTTGAAGATTACTTTGAAGAATAAATATCACTTCCTGGTATAGATTGGGGTAATACAAGAAAAACACTTAATGTTCTGAAAGTAATTATCCAGTTTGGTCCTGTGATAAACTAGGGAAGTGCAAAAAGGATGCACACAAACTGTTCTGAAACTCAAAAACACCATTTTGAGTGTGTTTCGCAATCAGAACCAAACATGCATATTTGGATTCAGTTGTTTCAGGATACAACCAAACATGCTGAGTTAAAGTTTGCTTGTTTATTGGTTTCACTACAGAAAAAAAAAATGTAGCTATTTTGAGCAGCACCATTGAACGTTCCATGCTGTTTCAGACAATGTGTCAGGCTGAACATTCTTTCTTCTCTTATTGGAATGTGATCTTCTGAATGCTTCTGTCTGGGATAGTACAACAACAGGGATTAGGAATTTAGATTGAGAATAAAAATGGGAAGGGTCATCTGGGAATGGGTACAATTTTGAAAAGAAGCAGAAAGCATTTTAGGAGCACAGGTGAGAGATCTGGAGAGATGTTGAAGAATTATTGTAAAGGACCAGCAATTGGATTAGACACGTGCTTATGCTAGTGAATGTGAGTGATGATTTATCTCTGAGGCAACTACTAGACTTTACCATTGAAAGGGGGATGGAAGGAGGGGGAGTTAGTTACAGTAGTATTCATCCACCATCCCTCCCATGTTTCCCCATTTTCCCTCAGCCCTGTTTTCATTATCAACCACACATGATCAGAATTCTGATCATAAGTCACTGATTTATCAGGGTAACACATATAGTTCAAGAATGTCTCCTCAAGAAATTCAAGGCACCTGGGGTGATCTCATCACAGCCATGGCCAAAGTGGTTAGATCATTGGTGGGATTCAATGTTTTTACTACCGATTCTGTGGGCATGGCTATGTGGGTGTGGCTATGTGGGCATGGCCAGTTGGTCATGTGACTGGGGGGAGGGCAAAAGTCTTTTTTTTCTTTCTTTCGCAGCACACTTCCAGCACACCCATTTTTGGCCTACTGGACCTCAGGGAAGTTTCCTGGATGCTGGAAAAAGAAGCATTTTGAAGCCTTCCGAGGTAAGTACAACAGCGAGGGGGAGGGAATCTGCTGTGCCACGTGATTTAGATTAGCTAGAAAGCAAGAATCCAATGATTTCCTGCTTTCTAGCTAAACTAAATCATACAACACAGCTTATTGTCACCCAACTGATCGTCGGAAATACCAGCTTGTCCAAACCTGTAGCATTTTTTACTACCAGTTCAGGCTAACTGGGCCAAACCAGCAGCATTTCACGTCTATGTTAGATGGTTAGCTTCCTTAGATATCAAATTATAACATCTATCCCATTGCAATTCTAAAGCTTCATATTATGGTGATTTTATTATGGTTTTATTTTAATTTAATATTTTATCTCCTATATTGTATCATCCACATGAAATATACATACACATATACATCATATACATATGCATACACATACAGTGGTGGGATTCGAATAATTTAATAACTGGTTCTTTGCCCAAATGAGTGGTTGGGTAGGTGTGGCTGGGTGGGCATGTGACTGGGTGGCCAACTCAATGTCACTCACATTAAGGGACACCTTGACTTGACTTGCCCAGACTCTCCTCACCCCTTCCCTCTCAGCCACTCCTCGCCCGGCCTCTCCAGGGTCAAACAAGAGTACTAGTAAGAGTAGAGGCAATGTTTTGGACAGTAGATATAAAATTGTGCAGCCTAGACAAAAAATGCATGCAGCTACAGCTCTTGGATCATACTTGACCTTAGAAACATTCAGAGGTTTATTGACTTTCCATAATGTGACATTAAACTTAATAAAGTAGGCCTAGAAGCACCGATGTGATTGATCAACCGACTCATTAATCATACCTTTCAAAATTGGATTTTATTTCTAATTTTAATCAAAGCTGTCCCCCATGAAAAGCAAACCACCGTTAAAGCAGTGTTTAAACTATTTAAGTATAGCTTTTGATAATTAGATTAACATGACAATTTTTCAAGGAGCATAAAGTCTTCCTCCTCACCCATTGAATTATATATTGTAAGTATAATCTGGACTCCATTATGTTTTCTCAAAATATCTATTTTACTAAGATTAAGCTGTGGCCCCCTTAATCAACTCAATGCAGATCAGTAGATGGTGTATTTTCAGTTAATGAAATAAAAATCTCAAGTAAAACTCTGTCATGGCCCTGGTGGAGACTGACTCTGAGGAAGAGGAGGAACAGCTAACAAGGAGTGGGAGTGTGGCTCCAGAGGTGGTGGAAGAGGCTGGAGAAGAGCAGAGGCCAACTGAGCAATCAGAGGAGGATCCAGGCCCATCCCCTATCCATCCTAGATCATGCAGAGAGGAGAGGATCAGGGAAAAGTAAGGTCTACTCAGGAGGAGATTACCATGATCCTCCTCATGGCTTGCAGCTGGGAGCTATGTATATAAGTTTGTAACTACACAGTCAGAATTGCTAGAGTCAAAGTTTCGTGTTTGCTTTGAAAGAAGTTTATCTTTGCTGGCGTTCTTCCCATGGACTTGGCTTGCTTCGGAACTCTCGTCAATGCAGTTTGTTTTGGTTTTCTTTTTGCCTTATTATTTACTTTTGTGACTTTAAACTGTGCCTAATAAAACAGTGAAGTTAAGTTGAACACCTTACCGGACTTTAATGTATGTTTTAGGTTATTTTGAGAGACTACGGGTCTTCACAAAATCTTTCATCATAACTTGTAGTCTTTATGACCTATAACTGCTATCACACTTTTCATTTTTGGTCCTGTCAGGCTATTTGAGAATAAATAAAGATAAAAGATAAATCTGCAATGGAAGGAGAGTGAAAGACAATAAAGTAGAAAGAATAGAAAAAACACTGTGGATTAAGAATGAAGAAAGAAATGTTCATGTTTTATATGTAGGAATTTTAAAACATTTGCCAGTTTCTGATAAAAGCTGATAATAGAAAATTTGGGTTGGATTATTTTCAGATACACGTATGTAAATTCCATGCATCTATTTTGGAGAAAAAGAAAAGGCAGCCTTCCTTATTCTGGAAAACCTGGATATTTAAAAGGCTAGATTTGTATCTAAGAGTACTATACACATTTAAGCACTGAATAAAGATTCTGACACAGCTTATTCAACAGGGATAACACAACCTCTCTATTTATAAATAACTATTCTTATTTAAAATGCCCAGTACTGATGGTAGAAAATTTGGTTTGAAGTAGATAAAAGCTCTATTTTACATTGAGTTTATTTTTTTTTCTTTTAATGACTCTGTAATCTCTTGCATAGGAATGATGTTGGGGAGATTGAATGGACCTGAGAGTTTAACTGGCTGGATGTCCTTCCTGACACGTACACAGAACTCACAGCAGATATTTTCTCTTTGAGCCCAGGGAGAAATATCTGCCACTACCTAGGCTCAAACTCACAGCCTCCTGATTGTGAGGTGAGAGCTCCATCTCTAGGCTACCATGCCACTCAAAAAACAGCAGTAATAATAATGTGACATAATGAATTGCTTCATTTTTTTTATTTCTAGATTCCAAATTTATGTAGAAAAACATCCTGAAGACAAAACCACACTAAGATTTTTTTAAAAAAACACAACTCTTAAAATTCACAGCCATGCTACATAAGAAGTTTGAAAACTATATTTCTAACATTTCAAGAAGATACTAACTATGAAAAGACTGGTCCAAACCATTTACTTCCACCCTGTCAAGCTGCTTTAAAACTAGCCTGTTATATCTGATAAATTTGAATGTGACCGAGCTTTAAGTACTCGCCCTTAAAAAATATATATTTTAAAAATTGTCATCATAAAAGTTAGAGAAAAAAAATATGATGTACTGGTTCAAGTAAGAGATTAGGTTCTTGGAAAGTGGAACAAACAAAGACAAGAGGATAGGATGATCTAATCAGGAAAAATAATTTATGTTAAATGAATTAACATATGTAATGTTAAATATTCATTAATTCACAGTTTATTAATTCATATTAATTAATAAAAATGTTTGTAGTTTTAAAATAAAACATCATATCATCATCATTAAAAAAGAAATGTTTCCCTCAGTTAATTGTGATGTATTTTAATGCAATAAATGCATACTTTATTAATTTTCCAATGAAACTCTTTGCTATCTTCTTTTTTCTTTGAAAATATTTCGGGAGCAAATAACACGGTGATCTGACAATTGATGAAAGGAATTTTTCCCCCAGCATTCTATAAAATATTATTTTCTATTTATAATGCAATTTTAAATTCACCACAAGCTCATTTTTCTGATTCTGGGATCCCAATGGAGCACTGCAAGATCCTTATTCTACTGGATTTTGCAAAATGTTCTATAAGTTAAAAATCATTAAATGGAATGCCAAGGTGGTGCCACATAAAATATCTTCTTCCAACATCATTTTAATTTCCAAGAATGCCCCTCAGTCTCACATAAAGTAACAGTAGCTTAGAAAGCTGTCGTGTCCGTCGGTAAGGAGACCAGGAGGCGGTGACTAGGTTTCAGCTTTTTATTGGTCCCCGGAACCGATCTGGCTCCAAGGGAAAACTTGTGGCTTTTTATTCTCAAGCCGTGGCAGCTGTGGCCAATGGCACCGCTTTGAATCTCCCGTGATTCGTATCCGCCAATCGCGGGAGATTCTCAGCGGGCCAATCAGCGCAGCTCGCTAAACCAATCAGATCACCCCGCGCTTTGACCAATCAAACTGCGGGGTTTCAAGAATGCAAATGAAGGTACAGAACACCCCTCCCCTCTTGGTTTGGTCCTACGTAACGTAGTCCCGTAAGTCGGCGGGGCTCCGCACTTGCCTACTGGACCTGCGCAGGTCAGTCGTTGGTTGGCTCCCGGCCGGTTCGGTCGGGTTCTCTGTGTCTCTCGGCCTCGTCGATGGAATCATCTGGTAGGCCTTGCCGGGCCGCTTGTCGCAGCTCCCTCCTGGTCTACCCGGGCTGGTTGAGCTGCGGTTCTCGCCACTCCCGCCCGGTCTTTCTGGGCTGGTCGAGCTGGCCTGGCTGCTTCTCCCTGGAGAGGCTTCGAGCTGGCTGCTTGCTGGTGAGTATGGTTGGTTTTCTTCTGGGTTTTGGTTCCCAGGGTATTCCCTCCCCTCTTGGCTTGTGTTAAGGGGATTTTCTGTGTCTGGTTGTGTGTCGATTGTGTTTCTTGTGGCCGTTCTCGATCTTATTTGATCGATGTGGCGTTTCCACGCTCGTCCATCGATTATTTGCAGCCAGTATGAGTGGGGACCTGTCAGTTGGATTATGGTTGCTGGTACCCATAGTGGGTCTCCGGTTATGTTTTTTGCGTAGACGGCGTCGCCTGGCGCAAAAGACCGGTGCTTGCTGGAGGAGTTTTGGGGGTTTTTTCGGGTTGTATGTGGGGTGCAGTCTGTCGAGCGCGGACCTTATTTTCCTCCCCAACAGTAGCTCTGCTGGGCTTTTCTTCATTGTTGTGTTCGGGGTTATATGTTGGATAAAAAGCATTTTATTTGTTTTGTCTTGGATTTCCCCGTGTTTGATTTTCTGGATGGTTTTTTTCGTGAATTGAACCATCCGTTCCACCCTTCCGTTCGCCGCCAGATGCGCCAGAACTGTTATTGCGTGTCGTATGCCCCGTTCCGCTAGGAATTTTTCAAATTCCAGTGAGGTGAATTGGGGCCCGTTGTCCGACATGATGACATCCAGGAGGCTGTGGGTTGCGAATACTTTGCAAAGTTCCTTGGTTACAGCCTCTGTGGTGGTGGATTTCATGTTGCTTACTTCCAGCCAGTTGCAGTAAGCATCTACGGTTACTGGGAATGTATGTCCCTTGGTGGGCCCGGCAAAGTCTATGTGGACCCTAGACCAGGGTCCCCTGGGAGTTTCCCATTCCAGGATCGATGCCGCGGGAGGGCTCGGTCTGGTTTCTTGGCAGCATTGACACCTTGCCACCCAGGCCTCGATTTGCTTATCCATCCCTGGCCACCAAGCGTAACTTCTGGCCAGGGCTTTCGTTCTAACTATGCCCGGGTGCCCCTCGTGTAACAACCCCAATACCTTCCCTTGCAGTTTTTCCGGGATAACCACCCTATCCCCCCACAGTACACACCCTTTTTTCAGCGAAAGTTCCGTTTGCCGGTTCCGGAATGTTTTGAATGCTTCGTCATTGTCCTTTTCCGGCCACCCTTTCTCTACCCAATGTAACACTCGTGACAGACGTTTGTCTTTATTGGTTTCTCAGGCAATGTCTGATGCGGTTATGGGTAAATCGGGCAGAGTCTCTATGCTGAGGGTGGCGTTGTGGGTGCTGGGTCGGTGTCTAGGTCGGGTAGCGGTGAGTGACTCAAAGCGTCTGCATGTGTAATAGTCTTACCGGGTCGGTGTGTGAGCCGGTAGCTGTAGGCGGCAAGGAATTCGGACCACCTTGTCATCCTGGGAGATAAAATGTTCAGGGTGGCCCGGTTTCCTGCCAGGATGCCCAGAAACAGCTTGTGGTCCGTGATGATTGCAAAGGTGCGGCCGTAGAGGTACTCTTGGAACCGCTTCACTGCTGCAATGATGGCTAGGGCCTCCTTGTCCAGCTGGCTATAGTTCCGCTCCGGTTTGGTGAGTGTCCTGGAGAAGAAGGCGATGGGCGCTTCTCTTCCATCCGGGATTGTGTGGCTGAGGACAGCGCCGACGCCGAAGGGTGAGGCGTCGCATGTGACGGCGAGTGGTAGGGTCTCATTGTATTGGATGAGGACAGCATCCGAAGTGAGCAGGTCCTTGGTTTTCCTGAAGGAGGCTTCCTCGCGTTTCCCCCAAGTCCAGGTAGCCGCCTTGTTCAAGAGCCTATGCAAAGGCTCCGCCGCGGTCACCTTTTGGGGCAGGAAAATATTGTAAAAATTAAGTAGTCCCAGAAACGCCTGCAGTTCTGTTTTAGACCTGGGTGTGGGGGCCTCTTTGATGGCTTTAATTTTGGTGTCGGTTGGGTGGATGCCGTGCCGGTCTAGGAGGTACCCCAGGAATTCGACCCGCTCTGTGTAAAGTTGGCACTTTTCCCTCTTCACCTTTAGCCCGGTTTCCTTGAATTTGGTTAGCACCTCCCTTAGTCAACTCTCTAGTTCTGGCTGGTTGGCTGCCGATACCAGCACATCGTCGAAATAGGGCACCACCCCCTTGATGCCTTGTAAGAGTCTCTCCATGAGGCTCTGGAAAATTCCAGGCACCACGCTGACTCCGAACTGGAGTTGGTTACATCAGAAAGCTCCCCAGTGGGTGACTATGGTTTGCACCTCCGCAGTTTCTTTGTCGACCGGCAGCTGCTGGTATGCTTGGGCCAGGTCGAGTTTCGCGAAAACCTTGCCTCCCCCCAGTGAGTGTAGAAGATGCTGCACTACTGGGACGGGGTAGGTGCTTTGTTCCAAGGCGAAGTTTAGGGTGGCCTTATAGTCCCCGCAGATTCTCACCGACCCATCGGGCTTGACTGGGTTGACTATTGGAGTCTCCCACCGGGCATGGTCTATTGGTTGTAGGACCCCTTGCTTGACGAGCTTGTCAATTTGCTCATCAATTTTTGGTCTGAGTGTGAAAGGTACCCGCCTTGGTTTTAGGCGTCTCGGGGGAACGTTCGGGTCTAAGCTGAAGGGCCCTCGGTACTTGCCTAGGGTGCTGTTGAACACTTCTTGGAAGTCCTGTGCCAGTTGTTGCTCCCAATCGGTCTCGGCGATGTGGTTGATGCCCGTGACTTCGATGCCGAGCGGTGCGAACCATTGCAGTCCCAAAAGGCTGGGTCAGTCTCGGTCCATGATTGTTAGGGGAAGCTTTGCGGTGCATCCCTTAAATGTTACTCTGAATTGTCCGGTTCCGACTACCGGGATGCGGTTTCCCTGGTAGTCTTTAATGATCAGCCTCTGGTTCTCCAGTCCCTTCTTTTGGATGGTAGGCACCAAGTGTTTGATTTCTTGCCAGGCGACCATGGAGAGGTAGGACCCGGAGTCCACCTCCATCTTGCATGGCTCGTCTTCGATGCCTACCTCCACGTAAAATTTTCAGGCGTCAGTGGTTGATGCGTGGCCGATGATGTCCGTCTGGTGTGTTTCCTCCTTCCGCCGGGTCTCTCCGCCTCGTCGGGTTCGCCCGCTCCGGTCCCATCGGCTGTCAGCTGGGCGATCTCTGGCTCTGGGGGGTGTGCTGTCCCGTCTCCGCTCACTTGGTCCTGCCGTCTGGGGCTGTAGGCTTTCTTTAGTCGGCAGACGCGGGCGAAGTGACCCTTTTTGTCACAGTGCCGGCAAACTGCATCGAAGAACCGGCACTCGGATCTAGGGTGGTCGCCTCCACAACCGGCACACGCGGTCCCTGACTTACGACCCCGCCGACTGAGCTGGTCGCATCCTGCCTGGAGCCGGTGGATTTCCTCCTCCTCATCTGAAGTGTCAGAGGCGGAATGGAATTCGCCATGGTGGGTGGTAGTTTTGCGGTGACTTGCTTCCGGTTGGGCCTCGGTCGCCCGTCCAGGGTTGTTGTTTGTGGTGTGGTCCGTGGCGTCCGGTCTTCGCATGCGGTTTGCTGACCGCCGGGTGGCCTCGGCGGCGGTGGCTTCAGCGATGGCATCAGCGAGGGCGATGTCACATTTGGCCATCAGCCGACTCTGTAGGACTGGGTCCCGAAGCCTGAGCACGACTCGGTCCCGTAGGGCCTCGTCCATGTTGGAGAACCCGCATAGTCCTCCTAGGTTCCGCAGCTCCGCAACAAAGTCGCTGAGGCTTTCGCCCGACCTCTGGTCCCACCGGTAAAACTCGTGCCGTCTGATGAGGGTGGGCACGGCGGGAGCGTAGTGTTTTCGGAGTAAGGGTTCGAGGTTGGCCCAGTCCATCCCGGTGATGTCAGCGGGTTTCGCTAGGGCTTTTACCATCTTGAACACTGCGGGCCCGCAGTGTGTCAGGAAGATGGCTTATTTCTTCGGCCCGGTGGCATCCTTCATGTCGCTGTATTCAAGGAACATGCGGAATCTGTCCGTGTAGGATTCCCAGTCCTCGCTAGCAGGGTTGAAGGGTGCGGGCGGAGCAATGCTGGCCATTTCGTCGGTCTTGCTTCCGTCGGACACGTGCTTGCTGGGGTTCAGGATCGGGATCCCATCCTCGTCGCCAGTGTCGTGTCTGTCGGTAAGGAGACCAGGAGGCGGTGACTAGGTTTCAGCTCTTTATTGGTCCCCGGAACCGATCTGGCTCCACGGGAAAACTTGCAGCTTTTTATTCTCAAGCCGCGGCGGCCGCAACCAATGGCACAGCTTTGAATCTCCCACGATTCGTATCCACCAATCGCAGGAGATTTTCAGCGGGCCAATCAGCGTGGCCCGCTAAACCAATCAGATCACCCCGCGCTTTGACCAATCAAACCGCAGGGTTTCAAGAATGCAAATGAAGGTACAGAACAAAAGCAAAACTAGAAAATGTTTATTTCTGATCCTTTTGAAATTATAACTCCCTGCTCAAAAACAAGGTAAAATGAGACTTTCATTTTATGAATCATGCATAGAATATAGAAGGGCTTGTTTCTCAGTTGCTATACTGGCCTTAATGAAATGCTTTAATTTCTTGCTTCAGTTAAAGCTTTATCCCCCTTTTAGTCTTCTGGAAGTGGTTAAGACCCAACTTTTTTTGTAAATTGACTCTTATCATCTTTTATATTTTTATTTTTAAATTAATTTTGAGGGGTTTAGTTTAGTTTAGTTTTAGTGGTGGTGGGGTTGCCCTTGATGCGTGCATTCATTGTTGCATATTATTCTCTAAAATTAATTATTTATATCTTAAGATTTACCACGTATAATTTAAATGTATCTCGATGGATTCAGAGATACACAAGAAGATCTTCTTCTTTTTCTTGTGAAGCCCCCAAGTTTATAATATGCAAGAAGAACTTTTGGCCCCAACTGTTCCTGTATTCAGGAGAATGATGAAAACCTACTATAAATAAATAAATTATAACAATGCTGACTCTTTTATGCTTCTGCAGAAGCAGTAAATCCCTATTACCAGCTGTTCAGGAGAAATATTTACTTCAAATCCTCATTATTAACTTCTTAGGGCATTTGATTTGCCACAGAGGGAAGCAGGATACAAATCTAGATCAGATTAACACAGCTGAAAGGGACCTTGTAGGTTGTCTAGTCCAACTCCATTCCAAGTTGAGTCCGATCTTTCTTCATAAGACTTCTCAGCAAGAATTTCAACCCAAGTTCCGACATCTGCTTCTTCATATGGTGTCATTAGTATTTTTCCATTTAACTGTCTGCTGCCCAAGCAGGAGACCCTACACCATTTCTGACAAATGGCAGTCCAACTTCTTCTTGAAAGTTTCAAGTGATGAAGCTCCCACAACTTCCGAAGGCAAGCTGTTCCATTGGTTGATTGTTCTCTGCGGTATCTGCCATCCCGCATCTGATGGGCAGCTCATGAAAGGGAGCGAAGGGAAGAGAAACGACAGGAAGCGAAGTTTCCTCTTGATGAGCGCGCCCCGAATGTCTTGACACACGCTCTTTTATTGTGCTTTTTTACAAGAAAATGATTTAATTAAAAAGCTCAAGTCAAACATGGTAATCTCATCAGGATGTGCATGTTTACAAAGCTGCATACCGGACAGATTATTTACAAAGTGGATAAGTTTATTAACAAACGTCTATCTCCTTGTCTTTTGTACGTGCCTTGCAAAGGTCACTGAAGAGACAGAAGTTAATGATTACACATGAATGATACAATGTTACAAATGCATGAATGATACATAGTTGCAATGATACATAGTTGCAAACACATGAATGATACATAGTTACAACAGTTCTCACTGTCAGAAAATTTCTCCTTATTTCCAGGTTGAATCTCTCCTTGTTCAGTTTCCATCCATTATTCCTTGTCTGGCCTAAAGGTGCTTTAGAAAATAGCTTGACCTCTTCCTCTCTGTGGCAGCCCCTGAAATATTGGAACACTGTTATCATGTCTCCCCTGGTCCTTCTCTTCACTAGACTAGCAAAGCCCAGTTCCTGTAACTGTTCTTCATATGTTTTAGTCTCCATCCCCCTAATCATCCTGGTTGCTCTTCTCTTTTTCTAGAACCTCAACTGTCCCTCAAGAGTCTTTAATTTGGTCAGGAGTTGGAATGTGAATAAAAGTTTGCTATTTATTTATCATTATATTTCGGGCACTGTTTTACATATTTCTGTTCTCCAAAGTAAAATGCAAAAGGTGAAGAAACCCCTCAGCTCCCATGAACCCCTTGCACAAAATAAGTAAAAGAATCCTTCCAGGGACATAATTCCTCACTCCTGTTTGTGAAGGTGATGAAAGAACTGCTGCCAGCAAATTTGGAAAGTTGCCATTATCAGCAATCCTGTCACACGAGCAAAGCCTACTAGGGAATAACAGCTTCCCCAAGCAAAGTAGAAGAGAAACAGGTTGGTTTCCTTCACGCTATTATAATTGAAAATTTCCATACGGAATTCAAAAATGCATTCAAGTATGGAAATGGAAATTGATTGTCCCTTTTTAGAATCTCATAGCTTTTGATGCTTTAGTGAAAGAACAGGAGGAAGGAGGAGGTAGGAACAGGAAAAACTGAAGGACTCATAGATAGGAAATTCCCCTTTTTCCACTTAGGCTAGGACATCCTAGCTAGTGGAAGTGCTGTCAAAGCTCCCTTCCTTATCCTAAAGATTATTATGGAAATAAGGAGGTAGTGATTAGAAGGTACACTTTATTGGGTTCTGTTTTAATATGTTATTGAGAGGCTAAATATAAATACAAGGTTTCTTCCTTACTAGGGGAAGTATAATAAGTATAAGAGTATAATGGAATGCATTGTTCTGCAGCCAAATCAAAGCACTATACATAGCTATAGATATAGAGATACCTTTAATGCATGCAGAAATCCTTTATAAGTTTTTAGAATGCTCAGCTCCGCTAATATTAGAATTTAAATTTTGAAAGAAGCAATATTCCACACCCAATATTTGTAAATCAAGATTTTCATTTCCTTCTTGCAGATTTCATCAATTTTTTTAATCATATAACTCCTCAGGATTACTGTCAGCTTTAATATATATGTTGGCAGAGATTGGTTTCATTTTTACAAAATGTTATTGAATAACCTTGTAGAGGAGCAGTGAAAAATTCTATAGTCTGCAAAGAAGGGTATTATTTGTTTAAAAAATAATAATACAATAATGTTTGGCTTTAATGTGGAAAACAGTGCAAAGAAATATTTATTTTCTAATATAATTAGAAAGGCTTTGAAACAAAAGTCCACAATCCCCATCTGACAGTAGACTCCATTTTGTATTTTACCATTCTCACATTGAAATATTATGTTTCTTAAAATGTCCAGCTGTACTAACAGCTCAAAAAATGGAGGGGAAATCACATTAGCTGCATGCCTAGGTATTGATGGACAGAATATGATCATGATAGACAGAATCAGAAAGTTGAACATTATTGATGAAATAAGCTGAAGATCATATTCAATTCCTGACAAAATGAAATTGGTATTTGTAGGTGATCAGCCTGACTTCCTGCCAGTCCTGAGATTGGTTCTGAACAAGACGGTTTTTTCCCAGAAAAGTAGGCAGAAGCTATGGCACAGGATGAGTTTTGGCTGATGTACCAGCTATGACTTTTTCTAGAGCAGGATATTGTGACTATATTTCTCTTATATTACTTAAATTTGCTGCACATAGGTCAACCTCTGAAAATGCTTTGAAAGCTATAAATAGTGCAAAATTTAGCAACCAGGTTACTAACCAGGATAAGCAGCAACCTCAAATTCTGCATTGGGTGCTACAATAATGGGCATTCAAATCCAATTCAATGTTGAAAGTAAATATAGGTGTCCCAGGATAATGTTGTAGATTGCTGCAGGATCCAATCTGGGTCAGTCATCGGGACCAGAGGTTTTAGTTTTTGGAACTTTCAGACTTGAGCTGGAGCCCATCCTCAGGAAACTTCTCTCCACCAGAATGTGACACATTCCATTGGAGAGAAGTTCTTCAAAGACAGTCTCCAAAGTTTGTAAACATCTGGTCCTGTTGACTGGCCCAGATTGGATCAAGTTCATGATCTGATTTTAACCTGTAAAGCCCTTCATCGATCACTCTCTGTGATCTTACAAGATTGGGTCTCTTGCCCAGACCAGGGTCATTCTAGGCATTCATCTCAGGGCTGCCACTTCAAATCAGGTACATGAAGGAGCAGCAGAAGCATTCCTTCTTGGTAGTAACTCCTGTGCAGTGAAATACCTTGCCCTGAGATGGATGTGGCCCTCACCTTGCTTGTCAAAAATGACTGGGTGGATGTACCACCAGGATAAGACACCAGGGCTATTGCAGAGAAAGCCTGCTTTCATCACCTGGATGTCTGCAGCTCAGATTAGATAATCCTAATGAAGGAGCAACTGCAAAATATGGGTTTTTTTCAGCACCGCCTCTTCTGCTCCTGATTATTTGTCATTCACCTTGTCCCCCCAGACTTGGAGATTGTTAAAAAAATAAAGTAAACAAAGGGATAAAGAGTAGGTTTCACCTGGGTTCACCCTGTGCCTAGGGATTCTAACCCCAAGAGGCTTTCTTGAGGTTCTTTACTGGTTGCTGAAACTGCAGGAAATGTACCACATCAGGCCTTGGAAACAATGGATTGCTCCTTCAATTGAGAGCAGAACTTGTTTAAAGAGAAGCAACCAAAACACAGTTTTATAAGATTATAGTGGGTGAGAGTATAAAGTATTGTGTATTTTAGCTTCAGTGTTCTTTTAGGACACAATAGCTCAGTGGTTAAAGACCCTGAACTTGTGAGCTAGGAAGCTGACAAGTTCAAGACCCAAGTGCCACATGATAGGGTTAGCTCTTGTTATTTGCCTCAGCTTCTGCCCACTTCACAGTTTGAAAGTATGCAAATGAGAGTAGATAGATAGATAGATAGATAGGTACCACTTTAGCGGGAAAATAACAGCATTTAATCAAATGACTTTAGACAACACCAGCTCTCTTGGCTAAGAAATAGAGACACATACAACCCCCTCGAGTCCAGAGGTGGTATTCAGCAGCTTCTGACCAGTTCTGGAGAACTGGTAGCAGAAAATTTTAGTAGTTTGGAGAACCAGCAAATACCACCTCTGACTGGAGATTTTAAAATATTCTTCCCCTGCCATGCCCACCAAGCCATACCCACAGAACCAGTAGTAAAAAAATTGAATCCCTCCACTGCTAGAGTCAGACATGACTGAACAGAGGAAACCTTTACCTTTTTCTTTTGGATTAAAACATGCCACTTCAAGGAACTAGAATTATTTTCCATTGGAAATCGCTGTCATAAAAATGTAAAGCAAATATCTGGCTATGTATGCAGTTCTCTTTGAATCTTTTCATTGGATCCTGATATTTAGGTTCCCTTACTTTGATAGAATGTAATACATGTAATACATTTAGGTTCCCTTACTTTGATAGAATGTAATACATGGTTCTAGAACTGCTCAGTGGCAGCAGCAGTTTTACTTTAATTAAAACTTAAACATGCTTTCTGAGCACCTCTAGAAAAATGAAACAATAATATTTCTTATTGCTGCATAAAATTTGTCAGAATTCTACTGCAGAATGTTAAAATGCCTGCGCCCGGAACAAAGCACACAATAGCAGTTTCTATCATCTCAGAGAGTTGATTCATCTTTTAATCCCTATCATTCACACTTTGCACCAGAGAGAAAAAGCAAGAAACTGGGTAACTGCAGCTGCAGCTGCAGTTATTCATTGTCAGTCAGAAATGACAAATATGAAGTGGATATACAAAGAGTTGCATCACCTCCCTGCTATGGCACCATCTCTGTGTTGGCTCACGGAGGCCAGAGTACCGTAGAATTGGCAAAAGAATAAACAGTGGGAGCACAGTGTATTATGGGAAGCTGGGGGCTTTTGCTACTTCCATAGTACTGTAGCTTGTTAAATACGTGTGGCAGGCTTTAGGCAGGAGAAAGAATTGCAACTTATTTAGGTGGGCCCTAATAAAAATGACCTTGCCCACCAGGCTTGATTAAGTAGACCTGAAGGGATTAGGTCAGACTCTCGAGAAAAATACAGACATCTTATGCATCATGTTCGATTGAAGACTAAAACATCCATCAGATAAATGCCACAATTCATTTCCTTCAAAAGTCTGCTCTGTTTCAGCTTTTGTTGCTAGCCCATCTGAAATATCCAAGATAGATGACATTGAATTATTTTGAAGTCTAATTTAAAGCATTACATATCGTGCAAGTGTCCTTCCTGTTTCAATTTGCATGTTAATTTCAAAGAAGCAACTTAAAAGAACTGCCAAAGCAGCTGCCTTAAAATACAGTGGAAATTGCACATTAAAGAAAATGAATGTATAGTTGCTTTCCTGTCTTCTCTGCCTTTGTGTGTTGACTTTTTTATTTTAAAATGACCTCGGTTCTACTCTAAGCCTTTAGCTCAAACAGCATTCAGCTTAATATTTCATGATGTTTTATTTCCTCTATCTTTCACTTATTTTATAAACTGTAAAGCAGGTATTGCAAATTGAAAAATGAGTATGAAACTGCCTGTATCTTTTCTATCTGATGACAATAATTCTACAATTCAGAAACCGGGACCTTGTCATTGGCCTCCAAGGCTCTACAAATAAAGCCATAGAATTTCTAAATTTGAAACATAGCCTCTTTTGCATACAATATACATACATACATACACATGTGTGTGTGTGTGTGTATTGTGTTTATGTGATTTTGCTAGTAATGGATAACTTGCTTTACTGTCCTTTATATTGAGTGTAAAATAGGTTAAAGAGACAACTTGTAGATGGTAATTCCTCTCTCTCTCTCTCCGTCCGTCCCTCTCTCCCTCCCTCTCTTCAGGCAGACATCTAGATCTACATATATATATACACACATATACTATACTATGGATGGATAGAGAGAAAGAGATTACACTGACAGATATATACACACACACAGAGTCATAAGACTCAAGGTTTAAACTAAATTTACTTTGCATTAATGTCAGTATTCAAATAGGAAGATGCAGCTGGAGTCCTGAGATTGACTAATTTGTGTTGCAAAATATCTCTAGGAAATCTGGTGCAGCTTCAACATGGGGATTCCTGCCAATTGGCATAGCATAGATCTTGAAATTGTACAAATGGTTGTTGAAAGGTTTGAGGAAGGAGCAACACAAATGTAGAATTTAAATAACAGTGCTTTCAAAAACAGGGCTCCTGGAGTTAAAGAACTAACAACAATTGTATGTTATCTCTAATATATTAAGAAGGTCAAAAATATTTTTGGTGCTGCCTAGATAATTAGGAGTGAGATAGATAGATAGATAGATAGATAGATAGATAGATAGATAGATAGATAGATAGATAGATGAAAGAGTGAGTGAATGAGTTTTCCAGCACATGCTTTTTTATTTCAATATGCCATGATAGTTAAAACCTATTTAATTATGGTCCAACTTACTAATCAGCACATATTTATTAAAAAATAGTTAAATATGTTTATGTTCAAAAAAGTTTTTTTAACTATATTATATTTAAATTGTGGCATTTCACAGATGCTAGGGCAATGTCACTGAGCAGGTTTAATGCTTTAAATATCTGAGACTCATGTTCATGATCAAGTAAGAGAGCCCAAACTAAAAATGCAATGGAATCACCACAGGGAAATTCTACAGGCGTTTTATGTTTTCAGCATTCAAAAGGAGGCATCATTGTTCCTGCTGTCACCAAACAATTTATGGCCAGGTTCTTGACTCAACAGTTAGACAGACCTCTGCTGCTGCCATTCCCCAAAAATTCCCACCTAGAAAAAGTGCCAACTAAATTCCTGAGGGTCACATTTCAGATCCCCCCCCCCCAAATATCCCTAACGTCACCTTGTAGTTGGAGGAAGGTGTTTGGCTGGAAGTTCTTAATAGTTAAAGGTTAACTTCTGTGCAATGGGTCTGGCTTTCTTAACAACTATTGACAAGTGTCATTCATAAGTGGATTCTTCATTCATTAAATATGCTATTGAATAAACTGACCCATGGCCTTTCCACTGGGCTTTTTCAGTTCTATGAGAATAGTACAGAATGGAGCAGAGCAGAGCAGAGCAGAGAACAGAACAGAACAGAACAGAACAGAACAGAATAGAATGGTTCTTTATTGGCCTAGTGTGATTGGACATACAAGAATTGTGCCTCCAGTATATAAGCTCTCAGTGTACTAAGATCGATTTCACCAGGTTCTAGAAATAGAGTTTGCCAATCAGATACCTACCTACCTACCTACCTACCTTCAAATTCATCTTCACAAAGCTACTTGTCTTCTAATCTACTCTGTTAGAAGGCAGATTTATTACAGTCCTCTAGGAGTTCATTTTGTTACTCAGGGATAATCAAAACATTGGGTTGCATCTTCCTATATTGGGAATGCTATAGGGATTTACCTAAGAAGCTTATTGTGCTGTTTTTGCTGAAGTTTTCAGGCCACCTGGATGAAGTCTTCTCTCTTTCACAGGCAGACAGGCAGACAGCTACTCACTATTATGCAGCAAAATCTTGCATGGCAGCATGTAGAGGGCGATAACAGGTAACAAAGGGATGCTAGCAAAATTAGTGCTCTATCTCCCTCTCCAGTTATAGCTGTCAATCTCCTATTGCTTTTATATTTCTGTCTGTTTTACTATGTATTGCGCTACTATCTGTATTTTTTTAAAACTTCTTGTAAGGTATTTCACATTGCCAATCTTGAGCTATGTTAAAAAAAATTCATTCTTTCAGATTATATGTGCATGAATATAGCATATATATGAAAAGGGAGTACACATTAGCTTAAGTTGAATATTAAAACATGTATACTGTGAGTACATTTGCCCAAAGCTTTGAAGAGATGCTTTGCTTTGACAAAGGTTTATGCAAAGAACCCCTTTGAAGCTGTTCTACAAAGTAATATGTTCTTACCCTGCCTCCAAAGGGAAAGAGACTACATTGCTTGATTTCTATGCTTGTGCTCTCTCTCTCTCTCTCTCTCTCTCTCTCTCTAGCAGCTCCAATACTCAAAAGTATTGCCCCAAATCATGCACATGCAAAATTAACTTTGTCTGATAATTTATTTATTTAATTTTATTTATTTAACTCAATTTTGGTGTTGTTGCCTAACTCTGGATGGCTCATTATATTTAAAAAAAAAACCCAAAGCAATGCAATCAACTAAAAATACAGTAAAGGTAATAAACAAAATGGCAAATGCAAGCAATTAACACCAAAACATATGAACATAAGACATATGCATCTAACAAGTGGTTCCATCCACTCCATCCCAAGACCTGGGAGAATAACCAGGTTTATTAGGACTTTCTGGAGTGTCATCAGGATGAGAACCATCTATATCTTGGAAAACCACATCCATGATAGAGAAGGCACACTTCTGGGATACTGAAATAGAACACTAGGGTAGGGCAATAGAAACCACGGAACACTGGTTGCCCTTAAATATTGGGACCAATATCAACTGGTACAGGTGAGAATCAGCACTCTGAATTGTACCCAAAAGCATATTGCCAGCCAATGTAGCTCACAAAGCAGGGATATCATGGGCAGGTCCACTGCTGCTCACACCACCACTGGGAGGTCTTCTACTTCAACCCACTATTCAAGCAGGAGGCCCTATATCTATACTGTTCCAGACAAGTGGCTGTCCAGTCTCTTCTGAAAAGCTCCAGAGATGGAGCATCCACAGCTTCTCACTTTTAGGAAATTTATCTCCTCAGTTCTAGGTTGCTTCTAGAATGTTCAAAGATAATAAATATTTTAACTCGAATAATTATAATAAGACAATGAAACCTTTTCCTGTTGGGGAAATTTTAAGATTGACTATCAATTTGTATTATATGTCTGATAGTTCAAACCCATTTTTGGCCATACAACAGTCTTTAAGGTTTTAAGTCTTAAATGGTTTCACATTTCTCTAAATCACACTAAGAGAATTAGATGAATATTTTAAGCAGCTTAACTTTGATTTAAATATATTTGCTCAAAATATGCTGACAGCAACTCAAAATGCAGTGTAATACTCTCAAAGGACTGCAATCTCAAATTCTATTTAAGAAAGCAGATACTGGCAGCATTAAAGCAAATAAAGTCAATTAACTGAGAGGTGTTTTTTTCTTTATTTGTTTTCTCTTGCTTGAAATTGTAAAGGGTGGACATAGCTGGGAGATTAATGAAGAAAGAAGTTAATGGAAATGCAAAAGAAGAAAGAGAGAAAGGAGTTATTATTCATTAGTTGGACCCTTCATGGCAAATTCTCATTTTACATTAAAAAGGCATTTATCCGGGTTGTTGGTTTGCTTTTATATCTCACATATGTCCATTTTTTTAAGGGGAAAATATTAAAAATCTATCTATCATCCCAACTATAATACAGTGAATTGAACTGGGGAAAAATCAGCAAGAAGAGTTCAAAGAAGCAAAGGAAATAGAAAAGTAGCTACCTATAGATCAAGGTTCTGAAAAGAAGGGACTGGATCCATTACCAAGAAAGTTTATGGAGAATTTGGAGTTGATACAGCAAGCAGATGGTATGGAGCAGTCAAACTGAATTTCTCTATGGAAAACAGCACCAAAGTCCATATAATATACTGTGCTACAAAGGAATTTAGTTGTGGTGGTTCAATATACAGAGAGAATCCAGCCACTGTGGTTATTCAAGAAATGGTTATGCCAAGTGAGTGTGTTATACGTATTATGCATTCAGAATTTTAGTAATTATGCATTGGGGTGGCATATAAAGCTGTTGTGATGTTTGCTGTATTGCTCTGAAACCAAATTAACAATTATGCTAATGACTTCCTTGGGTCAAATTCAGTTTTGTGTTTTTGGCAACAATATTGAAGTGGTTTGCCATTACCTTCTGAGATTTATTGTCCAAATCCTCAGTCTGGCCTTCAACCTTGGGATTTCCTGGAAATTTTCAAGTAGTCTTCAACTTAAGACTACAATTGGGACAGGAATCTCAGTTGTTAAGTCAGGCAATCACATTAAGTGAGACATTGCATGACTTCTCAAGTTACTGCTTTGCTCAATGGTTGCAGTCCTGGCACTCCCAGTTGTGGTTATTAAGCAATTGCAGGGGTTGTTAAGCAGAAGGATTCCAAGGCAAGGAACATGAAGTGCCCTAAAGGGGCGTGAGAGTTCTTGGGAGAGTAGCAGACCCCACTCAGGAGCTGAAAGTCCTCCCTGCTGAAATCTAAGCAAGATTTTCAGCCATTAAGTGAAAAGTCATTCATGCTTGGCCTATGCCAGGCTCTCCCAGGACCCCTTGTGCCTGAGGCACTCTATGCTCCTTATTTTACAATGCTGACAGTCCACTCTGTGTTTGTATTTTGATTCCCTCTGATCTCTTTGGACTGGCTGAATTAATACTAAAGGAGTTCCGCTCTTCTCCATGCACAGAAGGAAACTTTTTTGGCAAGGTGCATGAACAAAGGCACAATCTTCAGGATTTCAGCTGTTTCTGTATCCCCACAAAAGTAATTCAGCTTCTCTTAAAAGGCACAGAGAGATGAGGAGTCCTTTGAGCAAGCAGCAGCAGCATGCAACCTTTGCTTCCAACTTCCCCATTGACTCTGGGGAAGCCAACAGAGAAGATTGAGAATGGCATTCACGATTACAGGTGCTAGGCAATTGGCTGTGCTGTAAACAATTAAGTGTGAACAGGTTGTCTGTCAAGTGTCAGGAAAATCGGGAGATCCAGGCAGTTCATGGGTATAAAGATTTATTGCAAGCTTAAGCTCTCTACAAGAATCTGAACTACTAACAGTCAAAGAAAATTGGTGGTAGACAAGGGTAGAAGGAATTCAAGGTGAGCTGAATTGAGATCTCTTGTGGACACAAAAAGACTCATGACTGATGACATGTTTGACCCCTGCCTCAGGCTCAGCCTGGTCATCTCCTACATTGTCAAGCACCTAGATCATGATTACAAGATGCAGAGCTGGTGGTGCAATATTTTGCGATGGCTGGAAGTGCTTTACAGGCCATAAGACACTCTTTCCAAGGTCATCATAATTCCAGACCATAAGTAAATGAACAGTTGTAAGTCAAGGACTATCTGTATGTCTAAATCAGTAATCTATGAGGAGATGCTGAACTAGAACTAAAATGTCCCCATCAGCATAATTGGTAAATGAAGGTTTGTTTATGATTTTATTACTATGGAACATTTTCAGTTAAGCAGAACTATGATGGTGGATAGAGGGAGGAACTGTCTTTATCACAGTCAGTTGTGGGTCCTATGTAGATTTATCTGAGGCATCATTGTGAATACATATAATATAAATAGCACAATCAGACATTCTTGCAATGAATCTGGCTTAGATCACAATCTTATGAAAGAAATTGTTTTAATCTGCCTATACATATACACTCCCATTGATAGCCAGTAACAATGGGTCTATGCAAATAGTCACAGTGTCCAAAAGACATCATTTCAGTGGCAACCTTTAATGTAATTTATTGCAAAACATTATTCTGGGTAATTATCTTTTTGTTGCTAGTTATCCAAATGGGGCTTCAGGCTTCAGTTTAACTTGATATTTGGCTGGTGTTCTCTGTTTGGCTGGTGATTTCAAGAGCCTTCCTTTTAAAAAGAAGCATCATTGTATTGATTTTTCAGACAAATGTTCATATGTGGAAAAGAGACATTATGACAACAAAACAATAGCATCACCTCATCCCATTTCCTCAAAGATTACACAGTACGAGACCTACCATCACTTACTACTCTCCGTTCCTAAAACACTACAGGGAACACATCCAATTTCTATTCAGTAAGAATAATACCATTTTGTGTTTTGATATATCGTCCTGGCTAGCCAGGAATGCCAGAGTCAAGGTTAAAGAGAGGAAGAGTTGAAGTCTGTAAACCACATCAAAGTTAGATAGAAGAAAGTAGCGAAGGATCTGCCGATAAGAGATCTGTGGAATTTTATCTTTTCTCAATGAATTGGTTTGTGAGAACAATGATCTAAAAGGCAGCATGTGGATAGCATAGAAGTCAAAGGGTGTAGTTAACTTTTATGGCAGAGGGTAGAGAACGGTAATAAGTAAAGTGGATAGGGCAATGATGCAGTATAAGTAAGTCCATCCTTTTCTTTATTTTCTTTTGTGCTGGCCAATGTTTCTTTGTTTTAGTTGTTGTTTTGAAGATTGCTAAATCTAGGTTAAAACTTACAAACTAGTAAGGTTTTTTGTGCATAGTATATCAAAATGGTTTTGGGAGAACAGATTTGACCTCAGAGTTTGACCAACCCTGTTATAAATAAAATTAACACATAAATAAATATTTAGAACACTAGGGAATGTGCCTCTTCCCTCTCACTCGGATGCTATGCCTTGCTATCCCTGATACTACACTTCATTTCATTCCATATGAATATATTTATTTCACATCTGTGAAGATACATTGTCAAAGACTGAAATACAAATCATAATGGCAGGAGCACATTTACTTATATAGTAGTCAATCTGCTAATCCAATGTAAACCGGTATCTCCTTAAATGGATCTGTGCATAATTTTAGTTTGGTTACCATTATTTAGATCAAAAAATTAAATGTGTTTACTTTAAAATTGTGTATCTGTGTCTCTAATCTTTGGTTTTTTATACAACTTCTGTTGATTTGCATATTAGTATATAATTTTAGTGATTTTTTTTTTTAATTTGTACAAATAAACGGCCAAATATTTCATTAATTGAGTTTTCACAAGCCATAGTTGGCTATTGGGTTATTCTTTATTTCACATGAAATTACACTTTACAAATCTGGATTTGTAGCTGGATTCAAATATGTCTTTATTTCAAAACTAAGCAAAGCATATTGTAATATAAAGTGATGCACAAAATGCTCACCAATTTAAAAAAATACTGTGAATTTGAGTACCAGTAGTAAGTTTAGATAACTCTGATATGTTAAGAATTTGGATTTTATTATGTTATGCTCAAGATCTTTACTGTGTTTCCAGCATCCATTGCTGGATGGGGAATTCTGGGAGTTGAAGTCCATAAATCTTAAAGTTGCCAACATTGGACACTCCTTCTCTACGTCATAACAATTTCAGTGACTTGGTTGAGAAAAGGTTCAAATGTATGGTTTGGTTTGCTAACCCTAGTTTAGAGCTTACACCACCAGTTTTTTGTGCATAGTGTATCAAAATGGGTTTGGTTTGGTTTGGTTCATTCAGTTCAGTTTGGTTAAATGAGGTTATCAAATAGATTTTCTTGCCACTTTTCAGAAATATCATATCTGATGCCACTAATCGTGTAGTAAATAAAATAAGTGAGCTGTCAAATTATTTGGGTTTTCTACCTGTTCAGACAAATCAAGTTAATTCAGCTGCCTTGTAGGTGGCTGTCTTTTGTGAAATGATTCAAAATGGATGATTCAAGGAAACAGCAAAAAAAGCCAAAAATGGTTAGTAATTCATTTATTTCCAGAATATAAATAAGCCATGACACTATTTAGTTGTTGCATGCCGGCATTTGAAGCCTGGGATTTACTTGGCTTCATTGTGGCAAATGCATTTTCTTTGAATGAAGCACTCTATGTGCTTCATTTTCTCTTTCTTCTGCAAAGAGAGGCCTGTGAAAAGATTCTCAAATGGTTTGTTAGTATCTCATTGACATTCATTGATAGGATGTTTTACAACTTTCATTTTATTTCAGAGTAATATTATTATACCAGCTGAAGGTCAATAGCCTTTAATTGTACCAGCACAGTATGTTGTACTTCCTCTCAGTTGCATGACATGCTTCTCTCTAAAGATGTGTTGTAACATATGGAGATCCCGTGTGTCTTTCTCTATATCCATATGTTTTGATCTGATTTATAGGCTTCAAAATAACATTTGGTTTTTGGCATGCAACTCTATTTTTGAGACATACCAAGTCATTGCATTGTTTAATTTGGTTACCAAGAATTTTCATCTGTTTTGTTTCACTACTTCATTGATTAAAAGATGTATCTGTGCAATAAGGTTATTGCTATTTCCCTTTGACTGAAAATTACACACACACACATAGTACACATATGCTATATTAAATGTAGATTGTGCAAAACCATAGCATTTGTGCAGATTCTTACAACATGAAATATATTTTGAGATTACTTGGCATGTAGGGGACAGGATGGCAGAAAGAGACAAAATATGCATTGCAACATTGCAACACAAGCTCTACACCTTATATCCATGCACAGCCTTATCATACAAATACGAAAGAGTAGAGCTCATGTCTGAGCAACACAATGTATGTCTTGTTCTTTTGTCAACATTGTTGTTAACCACTCAGATATATGGGAGGAGCTATTGAGCAAAATGATATTAATAAATTAGGAATGTAAGTCTCCATCTTGGCATCAGGATAAAGCATGGTAACTTCTGTACTACACCATTTGTATTGTTGTATCTCAATTCTAGAGTATAACATAATTCTAGAGTGTAATCAGGTGTGGGATTCTGCCAGGTTGACCTGAACTGGTTGTAACACCAAATTGTGCTCTTACCAAACCAGTTCTTACACCAGTGAAGTCCCGCCGCTGAATGTAACAGTATGTGAGAATGACCTTGAGAGATAGGCTGCAGACTGGACAACCAAAATGTAAATCTCTCAGCCCACTGAAGGTGGGGTAATGTGAGAAGCCTTTAAGAAGCAAACCTTCCAAGTTTTCCGGAGGGCAAAAGGAAAGGAGAGGAATATTTTCAGCCTTGAAGGATTCTGTTAAGGTAGACTTACAACCAAGATAGAGCTAGTAGCCCTTTATTGTGCATCTTGTCTGTGTTATCTCACCAAGCTGACTATCAGATATGTAGTTCTTATCCTGAATTGGTTAGTTGCCAAAGGATTTATTGATCTGCTTGTTGTTAATGCTCATGTTGTCAGGTTCAAACCAAAAGGCAGCTGTCCCCTAGGTAAAACTTGGATGACCAAGCTAAAAGTTTATGTTGCAAATAAAACTTATGATATAACAAGTACTGCCCAACATTATCAGCAAATGGGTGGTTGTGTCATAAAGAAAAGATTTGTAAACTTTGAATTTGTGGGCAGTTATTTATTTATTTTCTAATCCTTTAAAATGAACTCAAGGTAGCCTTTGTTAGGATTTCTGTTTATTTTAACTCCAGAACAATAACCTCCTGGGAAAAACTGAACTAGGAGGCAGCGACTGCCCCAAATCACTCATGCATTTCCAGGGCTGTGACTGAACATTAACCTGAGTCTCCACAGTTCTAGTCTAACAGTTTAACTACTAGTCCAGGTTTGGCCCAGTTCTATAGAACTTGTAGCTGCGAACCGGTTTGGTGTTTGGCCCACCCACCTGCTCGGGCTCTAAGCTGTCCTTTATTCCCTGCTTTTCCCTTCTCAGCTGCTTTGTGTGGCACAGTTGAGGTTGAAAAAGGAGGAAACAAGAGGATTTTCAAATGCTGCGCACCCAAGTGTAAAACTTGTCAGCTGTCCATGCGGCACAGCGGATAATTTCTTGCAAACACAACACACACAATTGTCCACAGTTCAGAGAACCAGCAAATCACTCCACTGGCTGGCCCTGCCACTTCCCACCCACTCACTCCTTACCTGGCATGCGAGCCATCCAACTTGCCTGGTTTGGTAAGTTGCTGTTTTTCCTTTTTTTTCTGACCATCAGCTGTTCTGCTCTGCCAGGAGATTTAGATTAGCTAGAAAGCAGGAAATCCTTGGATTTCTTGCTTTCTAACTAATCTAAAAGCAGAGCTGAACCTTCCTTAGGACTGAAGCTTTTCATTGCAGACTCAGGTCGCCAATTGCAGATAGATCTCTAAGTTAATCTGTGATTCTGTGCGCAACTCAATCTGCCTGCCAGCTTTGCCTGCTTTTGGGTAAAAGTTGCTCTTTTTTATTTAAAAAAAAAGCAATATTTACATACATGGTGTGTTGTGAGTTAATTTTGTGAGTTTGCTTGCAAGCAAATTTTATGTGGCAGACTCTGGTAGCCGATTGCAGGTAGATAAGTGAATCTGTGATTCTGTGAGCAACTCAATCTGCCTGCCTGCTTTTGGGTAAAAGTTGCTCTTTTTTCTATAAAAGAATCTATATTTACATCAATATTTATAATATTTACATGCAAGCCATGCCCACCCAGTCACATGACCACCAAGCCACATCCACAAATTAGTCCACACCCACAGAACTGGTTGTTAAGAAATTTGAATCCCACCCCGACTACTACTCTCCACTTTAAACAATACATTATATTTGCTTGAGGTCATTTATAATCAGAAACATATAACGAGCCATATTTTGATATAATGCATGAAGTAAGGAAATTACTAATAGCAATAGCAACAGCACTTAGACTTAAATACCACTTTATAGTACTTTACAGTCCTCTCTAAGTGGTTTGCCTCAAACAATCTGGGTCCTTATTTTCCCAAACTTGGAATGATGGAAGGCTGAGTCACCTTGAGCCAGTCAGGTTTCATTTGTGTCTATAGTACTAATATATTCTTTTATTCAGATTCACTGAAAATTAATTGCACACTAAAAGGGCAAATGGATGGGCTCTAATACAGCAATTCAGCTCCATCAATTTCTCCAAAGATCCACAATAGAGCTCCAGGCTTGAAGGAACAAATCCAATATTAGACATCCTTTCCTACCAGCAACTATGGGCAGTTCTTTCTAATATTAGAAAGTCTAGTATCAGAAAGAGGGGAGATTTTAAAATTGGCCAGCCACATGACTGCAAGACTCCATCACTGGAAGGAGCATAGGCTCACTCTCCTTTTCTGTCTTCAGTGGAATACATTTTCCAAAAACAAAAATTGCCAAGCAGGCAAGAAGGGGAGAAAAAGATGAAAACACCTCTTCTTTCAGGTTTCAACTCTTTTATGAAATAGCATAAGATTTTCATTTTAAACCACAACTTAATGTACAATAATTTATCAAAAAAAAATAAAAAATACCAAGTAAGCAAGAAGGGGAGAAAAAGATGAAAACACCTCTTCTTTCAAGTCACTGTTCTTTATGAAATGGTGTGAGATTTTCATTTAAACCATAACTTAATTTACAATTACTAAATAATCTCCTTACCCCATTAGTCTGCCTTTGCTAATTGAAGTGGTGGGTTCCAAATTGTCCTGCCTGTAACCTGGCTGCTTTTTGACATCCAACACACACCCTTGCTTCTATTAATTAATTAGGATCATATTTTCACTACCACTAAACGCTTTAGAATCAGCAAAAAGTCTGATCAAGCAGATAGGATAACCACCTAATCATTTATGGAATGATATCAGGTGTGATTTGCTAAAAGGAACTGAATCACTTCATTGCAACTGTAGCATGTAGCTATTATGATTGTGCCAAAGTTATTAGTTTTTTAAATAAGACTATAACTGAAAGAAATAGAATTATTCTCTCTATTAATGTCTCAGAATTATCCTGAATTTTTGGAATTCTGTCCAGCATGCTTCTATGGAAAGAATTTCATAAGAAACTCTGGAAATGCTTTAAACTGAAAAGTTCACAGTTCTTAAGCTCCAGATATCAAATTTTACTCTTCCCTTGCTGCTGCTGCCACCTCCCTCCCCAAATAATTGCAAGACAATAGAACCAATGTTATACATAGATTTGATGATTGCAGGTAATAGTAGAAAATAGAAAAAAATAAAGTTATGTTGTAAACTTAGAAAAAGAGAGGAATATAAATCGATACTTCTATCTGCTGTAAAGGGAAGTGGAAAGTCATTCCTTTTTGTTTTTGCAGTTTTGGTTCCTTTTTCATTCTTTCATTTTTTTTTTCTCTTTTCTATCTTGTATCTTAAATATTACCGGTAGTTCTTGTTAAATTTTATTTCCTTATTTTAAAATCTACTAGTTATTTTTTTAAAAAAGTAATGTCATACATGTCCTTATAGATTTCCTTATTTATTTGTATAATATGATAGTGCACTGTATGGGATATTTAACAGATCGGTACTATTTTAAAGTATCTCAGTGTTACCTCATTATATCAAATCTCATTCTACATCATCTCAAGGAAGACATCTGCTGGGCCTGTTGACCTTTCCATTGGCTGCTTTTTGAGCTCCTCAGTTTCTTTGAGACAACATTCCTGCTGAGTTAAATCCAGCAAAGGACACATGCTATTCAGACAGAAAGCCGGTAAAGGTGCCAGCTGTTCAAAACTGAACTGCTGTTATCTGTGAGAAAATGAATCTGAATAAATTCAGAAAGTTTTTAAAAGATATTGTTAAATGCTATGGCTTCGCAACTTCCTCTTTACCCCTGCAGTGGTTTTCAAAACGTCCTTCATGAGAATCCTTGAAAGCTTAAAGGGGTTCCTTAATGCAAAGATTTTTAAAAGATGACAATCTTTTCATCAATTATTATTGTCTCAGATAATGTATTTATTACCTGAGACAATTATCTACTCTACACAATGGCCAAAGAAGAATGCTGGCCATTGTGTAGAGTAGAGGAACACCAGCTGTGCTTCAAAACTGCAGATGCTACTCCAAAGCTTGGGTATCTTCCCATGGGCTCCTTCTTGGACAGTAATCACACAGGTCTTAGATTTTGGGGTTGGGGAGGAGAAATCAGCATGCATATCTGTGTAGATTGCAATGAAAGTAAGGATGCGGCTGACAACTTTGAGAACATGACTACTGTATCACAGAGCCTCTGAACTGACCACTGTGCTCTACATGTTCGTGCTATTTAGGATAGGCTATAATATGATCACAAAGAACAGTACTAAGCATGAAGGAAGCAAAAACATTTGTTTCTAAGCCAATTTTGTCCTAGGGATTGCAATGAGATTAAAAGCTTGAGACACGATCAGGTTTTTTTTTCCTTAGGAAACTGGTTTAATTTTCAGCACGTTGCTTTAATTAGAGTCAAGAAATCTGTGATTCAGTTTGATCATTGGACACCACAGACATAGCACAGTAGCCCATAAAGAATTCCTCTGCCTTGGCAGTAAAATGGATGAACAGTATGAAATGCTGCAGGAAAAAGAAGACATATAGTTCTGATATTTTTCCAAAAGATTCTTATTTTATAGGAATCCTTAACCTGGGATTACAACTATTGTAAAATTAGTTTCAATCAGATATTTTGCATGCTGTGTTTATTTCCTTCAAGGTTTGAATAATTACCTTTAATGACAGAAAGACATTTTGCAAAAATGGTTCATAAAACTGCACAAAGCTATATGGAGGTTTTGAAAATATCTATCATGATAAAATAAATATAGCCTATCTCAAATGAAGATTTAAAATAACAAGTAGTAACAAGCAGTGGCAATTCTATAATACAATATGACATAGTTCATTAAAAGCAAAAAAAAAATTAGCATCGCCTAAAGACAATGAAGATGTCCTTCATTTTGGAAATAGAATAGAGCTGCGGTTCAGTGAAAAACCTCATGTTTTTTGTGCCAGAGTTCCAACTTCAAAACTGTGTTGTGAAACCCCCCCCCCAAAAAAAAAATCATAGTTCTTTCACATACATCAATGCTCCCTAATATTACAACCTAAGGATGAATGACAGCTGTCTGATAACCTTAAAGGTCTGTAGTTTCACATTGCAGAAACCTAGAGCCATTAGATCTGGATAAATTTCTTGTTTACTAAATAGCTTCATTCCAATTCTTACAGAAGTATGATAGAGTTGTGTAGTGGTCATCTGCATTTTTACAGTCCAATTCTGGTAGTCTAAGGGAAAGTTGGTATAAATAATACCACACATAGGAAATGCTGAAAGAGGCTCTTGAAACGCAAGGAAGGCACTGCTCAGGCAAAGTGGATACTCCAAAAGTAGAATGATAATATTTTCAGATGGCCTAAGGAAATTTTCTGGGTTCCTATTAAGATTTCAGAAAGGATCTATTTCTTAGCCCTATGGATCTGATTCAGATACTGAAGGCCCTCAAATAAGAAGAGAGGACTCCTTGGGAAAGAACCTGGTGTTGGGAAAGATTGAAGGCAAAAGGAGAAAGGGATGGTAGATGATGAGATGGTTAGATAGCATCATCAACACAATGGACATGAGTTTGGGCAGACTCAATGGAGAATGGAAGGGGCAGGCATGCTGTGCTTCATGGGGTCATGAAGAATCAGACATGACTTAGCAGCTGAACAACAATGAATGGGTCTGGTTGACTTTACTGGAAGGCTTGTGAAAGGATTGTTCCAACCATTATCACTGAAATACATAACAGTTGTTTGTTCTTGTTTGTTTTAGCATAAGTTATATTGTCCGGAAATATATTTCTGAAAAACGGTTTCAAAAATTCTGCTCATCTGCTGAGAATGAGGAGTAATCTGAGCACTTTTATCTCTTGAGTTCTTCCTTTCACACTGCTTTATATTTCAGCGAATTTCTTTGCTCCCTGAGTTGTTTTATGGGGAACCATGGATTGAAAAAAGTGGGGAAAAGTACAGGAAAAAAAACCTTTGAACATCTGGAAATGGTTGCAGCTGGATCAAAGTGCACGCTGCCCTGATACTCAGTGTGCTGTGAAAACAAGGTACCGGGTTAAAACAATCTCAAAATTGCCATAGCCATAAAACTACCAAACAATTCTGAGCCACAGCATGTTCAGAAGAGTATTTGAGTAGTAACAATAAGATAAAAAATAATTAATATGTATACATTCTCTTATATGAGAATATATGATTTTATAACTAAGCATTGGTTGTTATTAATGTTGGTGGTTCGGCTAAATGTACCTGTTCTTCCATTTTTTCTATACAATTTTAGAAGATGTTGACTTTTGATATGTTCCTATCTTTTGCACCACATTCTATTTAAACAAATAGACTTTAGAAGTGGTAGAATCATTAATAAGAACATCCTGTTAATCTAGCTGTTGCAATCTTTCCAAGGTGTTTAATGTATAATGAGTAATAAGATGACAGTTTTCCACTGGCTTCTTCCATGAAGGTGTTGAATTAGAAAATCTTTATTTTGTGCAGCTAGAGTCACAATCCTGCAGTGTTTGGTGTTTTTCAGAAAAGTACAGTTCAACAGCATGATCATACTGAGCAATAAAATTTCCGCAGTGGAAGTAAGGATGAAAGTGATCTATTGATATTTCAGTGACCACTGACATTTACTTGTGAGACATTGTCCTTCATTCAAGGCAGCAGTGAAAGTTTGATTCAAAAATGGACTGATTTTCAGTACAGCACAGCTAATAGAAAATGGTTCAGGCCCAGTCCAGAAACTGCTGATGTCAATGTCCTATAAGATACTGGAGTAAATTTCAATTATCTAAATCATAATAATCCCACTGCAGACCGTATCAGGATTTTGTTTGCCCTTGGGGGGGGGGGACAGGGTGTGCATGGTCTAATCATCATGGCTGACCGGTTGTGTGTGGCCAGGGTGAGGTGGTCCCTCACCATCTCTGGGCTGGCCCCATGGGACAATTTGGGTCTATCATGGGCCAAATCCAGCCCACAAGCAACGTGTTTGACACATCTCATCTAAATCAATAGTTGTCTTTGCAATGAAACAACAATGAATCTGATTACTGTTTTTTCTTATTTCAACTAAATCAATTTGTAAACTAAGAGTTTTCCATAAATTGATTGAAGTCATATCTTATCCATAGCAAAGAGACGGCATTCTTCAATATTCTGAAATATCTGGTGAAGGCAACAACTAAAAAAGGAAGTTCTAATGCATGCAAAATATGTTATAGAGCTATCTGGAAACAATAATGCAAAACAACTTCATTTCATTTCAAAAGAAAAAAAAATCACAGAACTAAAAAACTGAAACATGTTCAAAATATTTGGATAAGATCTATGGTAGTAAAGAATCAACTATAATATTGACTTCACATAAGAGGAAATATCATCAACGGAGAAGAATGTATGCCTTTAGTGATTTAAAAAAAAAATTCTTATCTACAATGATGGCGAAACATGAAACAGAATTTGGTGGGAGGATGATTTTTTTAGGAAGAGAAAATGTAAGAAATTGTCATATCTCTACAATAAACACTTAGCAGTTGTTCGGTAACTCAGTTATGGTATTGCTATCCTTTTAATAAAAATAATAATTGCAATACGGGAGAACTTAGAAACTAATATTTACATTTTAGTAGTTTTCAGTTTTATTTCTTTTTTTTATTTTTAAATTACGAATAATGGAATCTTTACACTCAACTCAGAGGTCTAAATCCTTTCTTATTGTTAAAATGATTTAATATACTTTGTTTCTTGTTATTAATTTTTCAGCAACAATGTACTAAGTACTAGCTATGCAATCTTTGTCCATTTATTGGTATTATATATCTGTATTAACTATTTTTTTTCTTTTCTGCTTTCACTTGCTTACTCCCTTTTTAATTGAATAACAATAACTATAAAAATAAAAAAATAAAAAATGACAATGCAAGAACAAATCTAAATAATTCATTCCTAAAATAAACTTCTGGGTTCTAATTAATAGCTCAGAGCAGGAGGGATTCTACCAGTTCGCATCTATTTGCTAGAACCGGTTGTTAACATTCTAAGCAGTTTGGAGAACCAGTTGTTAGAAGAAATTACTGGCCTAATCCTGTAAGGAAGGCAGGAAGGAAACATTCTGGTGTTGCTTACAGAAACTGCCTCTCTATTAACCCTTATTACATTCTTGGCAGGACTAGACTTCCTGTCTCAGGAACGTCTCTGAGTTTTTTTTCCCCCTCCTTTGCTGGTACTTTGCTTGTGTGGAGTGACCATTCAAAATTACAATGGCACTGAAAAAAGTGACTCATGACCATTTTTTACACTTACAACTGTTGCAACATCCCCACAGTCATGAAAGGCCATGTGAGGAGATGCATGCCTCAATGTGAGTGATATTGAGTTGGCCACACCCAGCCAATAACATGACCCCCAAGCCATGTCCACCCAGTCACATGACCACCAAGCCACGCCCACCAACTAAGCCACGTCCACAGAACCAGTTGTTAAAAATTTTGAATCCCACCCCTGACTCAGAGGGATCTTGTCAGCCATCATGGAAAACCAGGATTCTGGCTTAGTTGTCCTTAATGTGATTCAGCAGGGTTCTTTCTGTGTTTTTATATTCTTAATTGAAATATAACAAAAAACTATAGTTAATTAGGCCAAAAATTCTTCAGTTGTAGTGCAGAAAGAAAGAAAGAAAGAAAGAAAGAAAGAAAGAAAGAAAGAAAGAAAGAAAGAAAGAAAGAAAGAAAGAAAGAAAGAAAGAAAGAAAGAAAGAAAGAAAGAATCACACAAAAATGAGAGTGGAGATACAACACTTGAACAAATTCCAGTAATCAACTAAGTTGTACTGTATCTAAACTGCCCAAAATTTGGGTAAAATGCCAAGGCACTATTATTTATGTATTTATAAGCAGTAAATATTTTACTAGTCTGTCATGGTTTATAACTTATTCATTGCTGACTTGATTATTAACTTAAATTGTAGTTCTAAGCATATTATGTGGGCAACATCACCACTGTAAGAATCAAGGTATATGATAGTCATTTACAAACATATTTACATTGTTTTGCCCCAAATCTGTCTACTCATTTTAATCACCTTTTCAATCACCTTTTAATGAAGGCAGATTGTTGGCTTGACAAATTTACTTTTGTGAAAATGACCAGAAATCCCATATTGCATCTATGGCTCACATCTTTATGTCTGAAAATGAGAATATAAATGTAACTGAGGTACTGGAGAATGTCTGCCTGGATTGGACGAGACTTTCTAACTGCAGGACAGTGGTCTTTCATCTTATTTGTCAAATAGCTGGTCTTGTTTTATTGACATGTACTACAGAGAAATAAAGGAAAGTTCAATTGCACTCCAAGATTTAGCTTGTTTTGAAAAGTCTCCTGATTGATTTTGTGTTTACCTCGGATACATAAATGCCACAGAATGTGTTTTTATTCATAAGCAGTGTGGAAGTGTAATTCTACTACTATCTACCAATTGCTACTTTTTCTTTAAAATATTTGCTTGAAAATCTAGGAGCGTCTTATACATAGGAGGCTGAGAGGAGAAGGCTTGGCCTATCCTCTTCCTCCAGCTCTGCAGAGGAGCCTCTACCTTATGTGCAGCTCTATCATTCCTCTCTATTGCAGTTGTTTCCTGTATCACATTGCACTCTAGATTTTATCTCTATTGTTCCTGTAATGCATTTCCTGTTCTTGTATTACTCACTCTCTAATAAGATGGCTTTTGTGCAGTGATGCTTGTAGTGTGCTTACTTACTCTACATGAAACATGAGGTTGTCCTATACATGGAGCCGTCTTATAGACAGAAAAATATCACTGAGTTGTATTCAGTTTCTGATGACAGTATGGGCAAGTGAATGGAGGCAAATATTGGGGAAATGTTCACCATTTTGCCCTCTTTTTAGTAGTAACCCATAACTCTTCCAAGGACATGTCAATAACTTCCTTTGATCCCATCCATCCACTTTATCTGCTACCTTTATTGCCAAGCATAATAATTCATCATCTGCCCCCATTACATGCCCAATTATTTTGCTTAGATTTATCATTACTTCTTTTCCCATAATTAATCTTTTACTTCTCCAGCACACTGTCCATCTTATCTAATCTTGTGCCCAAGAAAATGATCCACCATCTTCCTTTCTTTGCTATCAACTGTAAATTTACAAAGTATGCAATACAATATTTTTATCATCTTCCTATTTAACATTGTCCTAGATTTTTTCTTTACTTTTATAATAAACTTTTATCTTCTTAAACAAAACGGCATCGTTGCATATCTCAGTCTTTCAACCTCAAATTTTAATTCCAGACCATTCTTCTAATATATATGCAATGTAAGTTTCAGACAAAATACACCTCTTTATCTCACTACTCTGTCAAAGGCCTTGCTGCAGTCAGTAAAGCAAAAATAATAATAAATCCCTGCACACTCAGTTTACATGAAAAATAATCAATGACTGGTAGAAAGAAAAAAAAATATTAAAAACCAGAATAGAAAAAAATAGTCCCCAAATTTCAAAGTGGAAAAGATCCAAGTGGCTTTTGGAATATTATGATAGTCAGGGAAGGGTGAAGGATAAAAGTTTGGAACAGGAACAGAAAAGAAATACAGGGATTCAATGAAAATGGATAATGCAGAAAATATAAGAAGGGGAATTTACTATTGCTCCACTGGTTACAGCAAGACCTTTGACATTTATTCTATCCATATGTTGTCCATGTCCTACCTTGGTAGCATACCTATTCTCTTTAATCTTATATGTTTTATCTGTATTTTGAATTTTGTAGTTCATTGTCTGTTCCACAATCTGCACCCTGGCTGATTAATTGCATCCTGTTATATACGTATTAATGGTTGGGAGGAAATCAGCTATTCAAATGCCATTGCATGATTACAGTTTTACACCTTTGCAAGAAGACATGTTGAAGTACATGCACATACATGCATGATATACATACATAAATGATGTACTATATGCTGATGTACATGCACTCTGTCCAGAGTACCTACTGGTAAGAAAGATAGCTATATAAATTAGGTAAGTATGTAGGTAGAAAAATAGATAGATTAGAGAGAGAGAGAGAGAGAGAGAGAGAAAAAATACAAGGTATATGAGTGACTATTATTTAGGTAATCCCAATTTAACTGATCCTTCACAACTATCACCCAACTATAAGAGAAAGGGGTATTATAGATAGCCCTCGACTTATGAACACAATTGAGCCCAAAATTTATGTTGTTGAATAAATTTTGCCCCACTTTACACTGTACCTTTCTTGCCACAGTTGTTAAGTGAACCACTTTAGTTGTTAAGTTAGTGACACTGTTGTTAAGTGAATCTGGCTTCCCCCTTGACTTTGCTTGTCAGAAGGTCACAAAAGGCAATCACATAATCCCAGGACTCTGCAACCATCGTAAATATGTGTCAGTCACCAAGGGTCTGAATTTTGTTCACATGACCATGGGGATGCTGCAACGGTCGTAAGTGTGAAAAATGGTCATGTCACCTTTTTTCAGTGCCATTGTAACTTTGAACCATCACTAAAGGAACTGTTGTAAGTCAAGGGCTACCTATAATTGCCATAGGTGTCTAGGATGTAATGGGATAAAAGAAAACTCTGCCCCTATGCCTGCTGAGGAGATTATTAGATAACTGCAAGTTGGGAGCATACAGATCCACAAATGGTATAAAAGATTAAAGAAAAACTAGTTTACATTACTGAATGAAATCCTTAAAAATCCCCAAAACATGTAATATAGCTAAGCTAATACATATATTTACAAGCTATCTTAATTTTTTAAAAAGAAAGTTCCCAACATATTGCTTCATGAATTTTATTTTATTTTTAAATAGTAGTGCAATTAGATTCTGGACAAAATGCCTCACTCTTTCTTAGAGGGGAATGAATATATGTTCCCTTCCTCCAAAGTATGGAAATCTCATCTGTTGAATTTGATGGTCCTCTTACTTCACATCACTGATTGGAGCCATAGATATCTGTCTGATTATAATCATTGGAATACCATTGATTATTTACTAATAATTAATCATATTAACAGTTCAATTATTTTGAAAGACATCTTCTTTTTAAAAACATTTTTATGGCATTTAAGATCACTTTTCTGAAGCGTTATCAATATTCCTCCATTCTGTCACATGGCCCTAGCCTCTCATCTGACCTAAAATTTGTTTAGATCAGCGATGATATTCAGCAGGTTCTCACCAGTTCTGGAGAACTGGTAGCAGAAATGTTTAGTTCAGAGAACTGGTAATGGAAACTTTGAGTAGTTCAGAGAACCAGCAAATACCACCTCTGACTGGTCCCACCCCATCTATTCTCTGCCTCCCGAGTCCCAACTGATCGGTTGGGTCTTCTTTTGTTGCCCTGCACAGAGCTGGAAAGCAGGTTAGTGGGGTGGAGAGGGAATGGGATTTTGCAGTAATCTCCCCCTGCCACACCCACCAAACCATGTCCACAGAACTGGGAGTAAAAAAATTTGAATCCCACCACTGGTTTAGATGGCTATTATTTCTAACAATATATTCCTAGATACGATACAATGGAGTTCTCATGGGGTGATAACATTTATTCTGTCTTCGCACCTTTGTTGAACTCTGTTTTAATTCCTGTTGACAGGAAATAGATAATTTTCCCAAACTGCAAAAATTTAGCTAGAGGCAATTTGAACAAATCCTTTTTCTCTCTTCAATTAGATGCACAGACATACACTCATGCACGCGCACGCACCCACACAAACACAGATAAAGACACACAAAATGAATTTTTGGAGGGAATCCTTCTTTTGAGCATTTAAATAGAATATTTTTTTCTTCCAAGCAGCTTAATAATTATGTGGGCTTACATGCTGAAGTAAACAAAATGGGTTCAGAATGAAGCAACCATTTTATCATTTACTGGCAAAAATAATAATAATAAGTGATTGTATTTATTTTATATTTCTTACCATAGTCTGCAAGATTTCTGCAGTAAAGTAGAATTTTGCAGGACTCTAAACCACAAAATATATTGAAAAGATGTATATGCTGTCTGATCTTAATCAAGCCAATCATAATAGTTTTCAACAAAAATAATAAATAGTAAATAAATCCAAAAAATATATTACACAAAATGTAGTAAAGCATTTAATATTATAAACAAAACATCAAAATAAAATAAATCACAAACCATAAAAGCATGGTATCAGCATAAAATATCCAAGCATAGACTAAAATATAAAATATAAAATATAAAATATAAAATATTTAGTTTACGTTAAATTAAATAAAACAGAGAAGAGGCATATTAGAAAGATGGATCCCCGTAATGCTGGAACCATCACTAGAACAGGAAAATCTGAGCTACCAACAAATCATCCAGCTATCTAACTAACAAATCCAAAAATAAGCTCCCGGCAAAAATGATGTTATGTTCCTCTTGGCTGAAAAGTGTACCTTGGGATTATAAATTTCCCAGTTTTTAGGGACTTGAGCAACTTGAAAAGTCCTTAATGTAATGAATTAAAGCAGATTTATTAGTAATGGGTCTTAATTATATTTTGAAAAGATTATCTACAGCATTCTAATCAAATCTTTTTAGCATCACTATATGGAAAATTAACTTTGGTTTTTAAAACCAAATGCATGTTTTTCTTGTAGCCCAAAATGAATGGGTCATCCAAAAAAAATCAACCCAGAATTCTCATCTGAGGCACGCATGACCAGATTCAAATCATTCTACTTTGGAAAATGATGTGAAGACCTAATTATAGAAGGCTCTAATACTGGAGGAAATAAAAGGAAAGAGAAGAGGACAATTAGGAGTTATCATCACAGAGAAAAATCTATGTGGTCACTAAGCGTCAACTTGAGTTGAGTTGATGGCACATAATTAATCAATCAAGGATTAGGTGCACAACAGACATTTAACATAAATGGGAAAAAACATTTCCCTAAAAATATACAATGCATGTAGTCTTAGGCTGCATTAATAGAGGGATAGTATCAAGATCACATGAAGTATTTGCACAGCTTTATACTGCACTGGAAAGACCACACTTGGAATGCTGCATCGAGTTTTGATCACCACAATACAAACATCTTTTTTGATGTTAAGACTCAAGAAATAATGCAGAAAGGTGCAACAAAGATTAGGAGGATAAAACATGCGATGAATGGGTTGCAGGAACTGGGTATGTCTAGGTAACAAAGGGAAGGACTAGGGGTGACTTGATAGTAGTCTTCCAATATTTGAGGGGCTGTCACAGAGAGGAGAGAATTGACCTATTCTTTAAAGCACCTGAGGGCAGGACAAGAAGCAACAGTTGGAAACTTATCAAAGAGAGATCCAATCTAGAACTAAGGAGAAATTTCCTAATAGTGAAAACAATTAATCAGTGGAACCGCTTGCCTTCAGAAGTTGTAGGTGCTCCATCAATTGACATTTTAAAGAAGAGATTAAACAGACATTTGTTCAGAAGGGTATAGGGTCTCCTGCTTGGACTAGAAGATCTTCAAGGTCCCATCTAATTTTGTTATACTGTTACTATAATTGCTGTACTGAATTATCTTAGCTCTTATTTTTTGAAATACATAAATAAAATAGTTTTTAAATTAGTCTGGATTTATCATACCGACTTTACCAAGCTTCAGAACAATCTGCTGAACCATTTTCTCAGTTATAGCATTATTGTCCCACAATTCCCAAATTCCTGGATGTAATAGCAGTACATGATTCATCTATTTTGCCTTTAATACAAGGTCATAAAGGTCATTCTCTCATATTGCAATTTCAAAATCGTCTATACTCCTGGAAATAAGTCAGTGGAAGAATTTTTCCTTGTCTAAATAAGTGTGACAAACACTATTTAAGTCCTGCAGGAGTGCATTTATTGCCTGCAGGAGTGCATTTCCAAAAAGTAAATCAAAACAATTCACACAGAATTGTTTTAATTCAAAATATAATAAGTCAATATGCAAAATCTTAAATTGATGAACTGAATCACAGTACAGACTCACCATTCCACTGGTCACCATGAAGGTGACCCTCTCTCAAAAAAGTCAACAAAGAAGTGAAGAAAATAATATAGTTAGTTTCAAAAGCACATTTTATTTTCTTTATGTTGAATACCTCCATTGGGTTATGAGGATTGAATGCATATATGAGTTACCAATCCTGTCTTCCTACTGATGCCATGGTATTAAATAATCTGAAATTCTTCAGGTAACAAAAAGAAAAAATGATCATTACTGAATAAAATTGTTATTAAGTTAAGCCGATTTGCTAAACAGACTTAATTTCTCAGTTCACATTTTCTAAGGTAAGATACAACTCTTTGATGTATACAGTTGAAGTATATAACTGATGACTATCATTGACCCTGTAATTATGGTCATATGTCATGATAGCAATAGCACTTAGACTTATATACTGCTTTACAATGCTCTAGAGCTCTCTAAGCAGTTTACAGAGTCAACGTATTGTCCCCAATAATCTGGGTGCTCATTTTACCAACCTCGGAAGGATGGAAGGTTGAGTCAATCTTGAGCCTGGTGAGATTCAATCTGCCAAATTGCAGGCAGCTGGAAGCCAACAGAAATAGCTTGCAGTACTGCATTCTATCCACTGCACCACTGTGCCTCTTGATGGTTGTTAAATGAGTCGTTGTGTGACAATGTCTGATCTTACATTCTTTTTTGTGGCAGCTATTAAGTGAACACAGCAAACACAGCAGTCGTTAAGCAAACCCATTGTTTGCCATGGGCATTTTTTCCTGGAAACTGGAAGTAAATGCTCTTTCCAGCAAAACTATTATTAAGTTGTGGTCACATGACTGTGAGATGCTAAAAATAGCCATAGATGTGGCTTGGCTGCTGAGCATCCAAAATACAGTCATATACCGAAGAGGGGTGAGGGGCAGCCATCAGAATTTCAATTGTCAGAACTCCAGATTGTAAATACTTTTTAAAGAGTTTATTATTATAACTTTGAAGTTTTGCAAAGCAACATGTCATATGTCAAGGACTATCTATAGAGTCAATTTGCCCCAGCCTCACTGTATCTTGGAAATATCAAGCACTTTTGATCCTTTCAAATAAAGCTGAGTGCTGGAGAAGCTGAGAAAAGAAGTCACAGGCATGAAAGATCAAGTCTATCTGTGAAGGTTCAATTAAACTGATTCATTGCTAAACATGAACAGGAGTCTTATCAACTAATGTTTAGCACCTACTTGGAGTCAATGGATAAGGGTAAATGGAATTCAAAGACAGTTGAACTTAGTTCACTTGTGGCTAAATAGGGATTCCAGGTTGATCCCTCTTTTAACTCTGCCCCCACATTCTGATACTTCCTCTCCTACATGAGATTAGTAAGAAGCCAGTTTTTTTTATTTTTCCAAGTGCCTCTAACAAAAGTTTGAAATCTCCAAAAGTCCAGAATAATTCAGGAACTCTAAAGCACAGGTTAATATTCTTCAGAAACATCTACTGTCGGGATTAGCTATGTAACTGGGAACATTGTGCTAGGTTTGATTGGTTATCAGTGTGTTGCTGTCTGATTTTCTGTATTCCTCTATATCAGCTAGTACATTGTTTTATCTATTCTTCAGGCTGAGTGTGAAGACATTATTTGTATTTATAACCTTCTTGTGACTTGTAAAAACTTTTGAGATCCCTGCAGTTCCACTTTAAACTTTATAAACTTTCTATTTATAGATTGGATCATTGCATTTCCTTTTGAAAAATTTTTTCAAGTTAAACCAACCTGCTAATTGTAATCTGGCCAGCACTGTAATTTAGCCTTTTATCTAAATTATGGATTTTCACATTTAGCTTTTCTTTCTTCTTTAATATAGCTGATTTATCTTTTGTAAGATTGATCTTTCTCCTAGAGAAAACCTATATCCATGATGCTCTGTGCCAGAAGATGTCTTTATAGATAGAAACTGTTTCACTTTTTCTGTTTTGACCTGTTAATTGCCTGAAAAGCAGCACAGGATGTGTATTATCTATTGCATACACTATGACTGAAGATGAATGCTGGATGAGGCGCCATGTTAGCCCTTCAAAGTAGTCCAGATCAAAAAGTGAAAGCTATGACTTTTATTATAATATTTCAATAAGTTGCAAGTCTGAAGGTACCTCTCCCATCGTTATTTGTACATTATTTAGGTGTCTCAAAACTGAGATGCTTTCTCAAATTACATTCCTGCGTTGGCCTCAGATTTCTCTTATACAACCAAAATCTTAGTTTGATTCTTTTTCCTGTTCCTCGAGGCTATTCTCACATCCCATTACATGATGCCTAGAAGATAGATTATGGCAGCAGGTTCTACCATCACAAAGCAAGAGGCAGAGTTAGTTGAGTTGTAAAAAACCCAGGGGTATTCAGGGAGAGAAGATTTCAGACTTTCAACTTTCCACTTTACAGGTTTACATTCCTTTACAATATTTATTTTATTAAAGAAGTTATATATCTGAAACAGGTAGGCTCCCTGTAAGAACATAAAAGGTGCCTTAAATTGAGGTAGATAGTTGATCTATCTAGCTCACTATTATCCACATTCAATTGTAGCAAGTATCTAGATTTCCCACATAACTCCTTCCTGACCCCACTTGTGTTAGCCCCACTAGACAGACCAAACCAGAAAATTAACTCAAGAGGAAGACTAGAACCATAGCTACTTGAGATAAGCTATAATAACCCAACCTTTACAAGTCTGATTGTGCTTTACATCTTCTCTTTCTTATATCCCTGTAAATTAGGGAGGTGAGCCATTTCCAAATATTAACTTGTTTCTTAGGACTTAAATAATGTTTCAGCTGCATTGCCTTTTTCTATCAAGGCCACCTCCATTATCCCCTACAACTTGGGACAAAATACATGAGACAAAGTATGTGACAAAGTACAAAGTGGGTTGCTTCACAAGTTCTCAAATCTGGTATGCTATGTTGTCCATCTGTACAGTGACAGAAAACTCTTCCTCTTCCAGTGAGGAGGAAACTCAAATGAGACAGATTGTTTTCTCACACAAAAGAGTTCTTTATGTTTACATCAGTATGGATGTAGCTTGGACCTTAATTCATGCTATCTGAATTTCTGAATCCATACATCAGTATGCGTGTAACAAGGACTTTATTCCATTCTACCTGAATTTTTAAATGATGGGAAGTATTTCTGCAACACTGGTGCTATGTCTAGAACATGAAGAAATGAAAGGCACTGGTCTACATGATATTATACTTACATAGAAACATCACAGGAGTCCAATTAATGATCATTAAAATAGATAATTAGTATGAGGGATAAATTTGGAGCCATTGGAATGTCAGAATATTAAGGTTCTATTAAGGAACAAAACTATATTATTTATTTTAAATTTTGCATCTTGGAGATGTGTTGATTTTCCGACAAAACTGATCTGAATTGCCATTGCATTGGGGAATGCTAATAAATTCATTCTAAATTTGCTCTATTATTATATTTGGTCTATTATTTCTTTCTTTCTGTAACTACCAAATTAATTCTGGAATTCTATTCACATTGCTGCAAACATTAAAATTGGTTTTTAAATTTTATTTTATGGTTGTTCGTTACCAAAAAAGTTACCAAGAATATGTAAGAGTGATGTTTTACCAAAAAGGAATAAAATCATGCTAACTGAATCACTTAAGATTCTTCCCCCTTATCAGAGTTATAAATTATCTGAGTAAAATTGTATCTTAGTATAAAGGCACTGGACTTAATAATTTAAATTAGCCTGTGGTGATATGATACAAAAGATCAGCAGTGCCCACTGCTGAAGATAAAGTCCATTTGCTAGCTAATGTTAGTTTCATTTTAAATGTATCTCTCTCTTCAGGTATTTAAGATGATCTTTTTAATGTTTTCTTTTTACATTGTATTTTTTTAAATTACTTTTTTTAAATTACTACAGATTGCAACCTAAATGAGTAGGCTGATACAAAGAATGTTGAAATTCATCTATACAGGCATAGAAACATTACTAAGAGTCATTGTTTCTATTCTTTTCATTCTAACATATTGTTTGTGTGTCGATGTTCACACACATAGATACTTCATTAGCAGGGATTCTACCAGTTCATACCTATTCGCTGGAACCGGTTGTTAACATTCTAAGCAGTTTGGAGAACCAGTTGCTGGGAGAAATTACTGGCCTAATCCTGTAAGGAAGGCAGGAAGGAAACATTCTGGTGTTGCTTACAGAAAATGCCTCTCCGTTAACCCTTATTACATTCTTGGCAGGATTAGACTTCCTGTCTCTTCCTCTCTGGAGTTTTTTTCTCCTCCTTTGCTGGTACTTTGCTTGTGTGGAGTGACCATTCAAAGTTACAATGGCACTGAAAAAAGTGACTTATGACCCTTTTTCACACTTACGACTGTTGCAGATCCCCACAGTCACGAGAGGCCATGCGAGGAGATGCATGCCTTGATGTGAGTGATGTTGGGTTGGCCACGCCCAGCCACTAACATGACTACCAATCCATACCCACCCAGTCACATGACCATGAAGCCACACCCACCACCTAAGTCACACCCACAGAACCAGTTGTTAAAAAATTTGAATCCCACCCCTATTCATTAGTATAATCATAGCACACAATTGAGCACTCTACTGGTGTGCCTGAGCTACTTAGAGTTTAAGGAAATATACAGTATGTATTAAAAACATATATTTTTATATCTTATATTCCAAACAGTCCAGTCATCAAGCACAGGTTGAAATTCAAACATTTCTACAGAATAATAGCTTTTGGTTTCACTTTTTTTATGTTATTGAAGTGTTTTGTAGTTTTCCCATTGCCTAAAATTTTCCAGAGACTAAACTGGTTTTTAAAAGATCAGTAAAAAGTAATAGAAAGTATGTTCAGGTTTTTTTTCCTTCAAGGCAATAAAATTATGTTCACTATTTTCAATCTTAATGCAAACAGTACTACAGTATTTTTTAATGTAAACAAGTTACAAAAAATTTACAGTGGAAGATGCTGACAGAAAGACCAATAAAAGTCTGAAACAAATGACTATTCAACATGTGTCAATAAACACATGCAAAAAGAAGTTTGTTCTTGTAGTATGCTGCATGCTTTCTGGTTCTGAATCTTTCAAGTTTTGTTGGGAGATCTCTAATCTCATTTAGCTGTTTGAAGGGTTGTGATATGCTTGTTATACAGATAGTTCTCACTTAGTGCCACAGTTGGGATCAGCAATTGTACTGTTAAGCATCATGGCTGCTAAGTAGAAAATCATATGACCATGATGGACTTACAATATCACTTCCCATCTGGTCATTAAATAAAACATCATCTGATCACAACTTATGATTTTATTTCTTCCTTCTCCATTAACTCTGCTTGTCGCCAGCCAGTTGGGAAGCACACAAATGGCAATCACATAATCATGGGACAATCATAAATGCAAGAATTAGTTGCAAATCTCTTTTTTGTCAGCATCATAACCTTGAAAAGTCATTAAATGAGGCAGTCAGTAAGCAAAGACAACCTGTATGTGCAATCACCCTTGGGAATGACCCAGAGCTCAAATTGGGCAGAATGAAGTTCCCAGTTTACATAATAAGAGGAATATTGTTGGAAATTCTTGTTTTTTAATTCATATTCTATCTGAGATTTTAAGCACAGGTGCACAAACTGAACAGGCAACAAAAGATACACCATGTTATGACTAATTTGAAGGAAAGCTTGTAAAACCAGATGAAAATTAAAGAAATAAGATTCTGCGAACAAGTCTTCCCAAGATGCTGAGTCATGAGATTGGTCTTAAAAAAAGTAATAGGCAAGCATAAGAATGGATGATTTTTGCAATATTTGACCTTGTTCCTAGAATTTCTGTAGGATTTCTATTGCTGGAATGATAAGAATAAGACTGACTTTCAGCTGCTGAGATGAGCAAAATATTTATGAGAACAAATTAAGTATGCATTATATAGATGTCTGTGCTACTATAAATAGTAAATAAAATAGAATTATTCCATGAGAAAAAGCTTTGCAAGAGAATAATTATGATTTTAATGTATTAAAAGGAGTTTGTTGGTGAATAAAGAGAATATTTAGGTTGATTATTTTCATCATAATGGAGCCATGGTGACATAGTGGTAAGAATGCAGTACTGCAGGCTACTTCTGTTGACTGCCAACTGCCTGCATTTTGGCAGTTCAATTCTCACTGGCTCAAGGTTGACTCAAGACTTCAAGCCTTCCGAGATCATTAAAATGAGGACCAGGATTGTTGGGGGCAATATGCTGACTCTGTAAACTGCTTAGAAAGGGCTGTAAAGCACTGTGAAGCAGTATATAAGTCTAGGTGCTATTGCTATCATTAATTCTCCTTCATTGAAAGACCTTGGAGATTCTGTAGTATTCATGATAAGCTATATAATAGAAAGTCCTATTGGACATTATGCACTAAGAACAGGCTTATAATTATAGCTTTTAAAGTGTGGTAGTTTTTAGGGAAATCACGAAATCATTTGGAACAATGCAGAATTATTTTAAATTGTTGTTTGGCTTGCTTTGGTTTTAAACTTTGTTAGTCCAATATTCCCTCCATGAACCCAAAACAGCATCAATGCTGCTCTCTTTTTTTCAACGTTTACATATATAATGACTCCCTATGGGGAAGGGTTAAACCAATAGATAATTGGTTCAAAGCCAGTTAATGAATCTTAATTGCTGAGTCAGTATGAGTCTGGTTATTTACAGTCCAAATTCTACTACATCATACTATTTAGATTAGATGCTAGTTCTTCATATAGTATCTTTCAGATATAGATCATCCTTGATTTATGACCACTATTGGAACCACAGTTTGTATCATAAGTTGCTGTGGTCATAAAAGTTAAAGTCAGGTCTGATTTTGTGATCATTTTTACAGCATTTGTTCAGTGAATCTCCATGGTCATTAAGAAAATCCAGATTCTCCAAGGAGCGTTTTTACCATAAATTGGCAGAACAAAATCATAAATTATGATCATGTGACTGCAGGATGCTACAACTTGTCATAAATGTAAGCCAGTTGCCAAGTCTCCAAATTGTAATCACAGGACCCCAAGGGCAATGTGAGAGTCATAATTGCGAGCACAGGTCATAAGTCACTTTTTCTGAGGTTATCGTAACTTTAAACTATTGTTAAATGAAAGGTTGAAAGTGGACAACTACTGGTATGCTAGAATTCAATTCTCATAATTGCATGCTTACGCAGTGCTAGCAGCTCTCTTTACGGGTCTAATATCTGTAAATAAATAAAACAGTTTTCCATATATTTTTCAATCAGTTTTATGATCTTTCCTCCCTTATTCTTTGCCCTGCCCCTTTTTCTCGCTTCCACCCACTTTCTCACCTTTGGTGAGGTATACTGAATAAATTCTGCATGACAACAAGAGAAGGATTCAGGACATTCTGTGTGATAGGCAGTCTGATCAAGTTAAAATGTCTTGTAATAGTTTGCTGTTCCTTTTAAACAGAGCTTGATTTTAATTTTATATTTATTATATTTTATCAATGGGAATGAAATACAAAGCAGAAAAAAAAGTTTAAAAAAAGAAAAATAATGACCCATATATCAAATACGTTCAATATTAAACATGGGGGGGGGGGGGAACTCCATGCTGTCCAAATGCTGAAAATAGAAAAAAAGACCTGATAAATTCTCCTTCCTTTGCACAATGGATCTGCAAATAGTTACAAACTTTCTCATTCTTATTTTATAAGAAAAATATATAAACAAATATTTCAGATGAGGAGGTCTCTATCTAATAAAGTTGAGCCAACATCTAATATATACAAAAAGTAAAAGAAAACCCCAATAGCCAACAGGTTAGCCCAAATTACACTAGTCTTCAAATGTATCCACACCTATCTCCTTCTATTTTTTCCACAACAATCCTATGACATGGGTTGGTTGAGTGATTGGCCCAAAGTCACCCACCTGGCAATCTTAGCCCAGTCAAAATATACAGGCTTTCCAGCAGAGACGAGAGCCCCAGAAAATTTAACCCTGAAAAAGTTCCTATTTTTCTTTGGTCCCATATAATTGATACATACCCAATTAAGAATAGGCATGCAGTTGGAGGCAGTGGTGAGATTCACCACTTCAGGAGAACCGGTTGTTAACTGTCTGAGCAGTTTGGTGAACTACTTGTTGAAATAAATCAGAGAACCGGTTGTTAAATTATTTGAATCCCACCACTGGTTGTTTAGGTGCCCACCATTTGCCATGCCCTCTTCACCACCAGCCACTAGCCTCAGCTGATTCGCAGACAGCTTTCCTCCACCGCTGCCTCTGCCCTGGCAATGCTCCATGGCCAATGGCCCACTGGCCTTCCACTCCTTGCCTTTCAACCCTGCCCATTTGCCCAGACACCGTTTGACTGGGGCCTTTGGCTGCACAGGACAAGAAGCTGCCAGCCAATTGGGGGCAGCGGCAACAAGCAATTGGTTGCAGGCTGGGGAGGGTAAGCATGCCATGTTCATCAGGGATGCACCAGACAACTGGCAGTGGTGGCAAGGACTTGAAAGTTGTTTCAGCTGTATAAGCAAAACTTTGAAAGAAGATTGAAAGTAGATTGCATAGTCAACCTGCAAGAAAACTCAAGGTCAAATGGGATTCTGAATCCTTCATGATTGTAATCTTTGTAGGAATTGAGAAAAAGTTTTACAATTTTGCAAACTAAATTGCATTTCTTCCTTCCCAGAACTTTGTCTCTCCAAGAGAATGATAAAAGGCCTAAACCCTCCTTTTTACAAGGGTAGGATCATTCACTGAGCAGGAGAAAAAAAAACAGAGCCATCTTTGTAGTTATCTTCCAAAGTGTAGTTAACAAATGGGGAGAATTGTGTTCTGAATACTCACTGCATGTTTTTAAATTCCATTCCAGTTTAGACATTGCTAAGTATTTCAATAATGTTGTGCACTAATTAAGATAAGAATATTGATTTTTTGGATGTGGAAGTTTTTTCTCCTATTCAGGAGAATCCATATTTCATTTTTATAATTACTTAATTGTTAATTTTGGGACATACATTTCATTAGTCAGAGCAATTTACTCCATGCAAAGCTTCAGTCTCTGGAGTTGTTTTTAAAGAAAAATAAGTGGAGTCAAGAATGCCTTTCTTACAGTCTGTGGACAAATATTAAAGAGCAATTTGAGTAGTAGCCAAAGCACTTAAGACTTATATGCTGCTTCATAGCACTTTACTCTTAATAGATATATGCATTTATCTATGCATATATGTATACTAGTAGATTTGATGATTACAGCAGTCTCTCATTTAATGCATACTATTCAATAAAGTATCTCCTGAAGTGGGAAGAACATAATGTAAATTCCCTAAACTACTGTATAAATGGTCCAGCTATTAGGGTTCCTTTTTCTCCTCTATTGTCTTGACTTGAAATTCTTGTTGAATCAACATGTGAAAGTTACAGTCTACAGGTTTTGGCTGGTGTACATTTGTGGCTAGTCTTAGAACAAAACATGCTAAGAGTGGTCACTGTAACTCATTCTTTATGGGGCAGCTCTTGAAGATTATTCAGAAGCTAAAACGGATGCAAAATGCAGCAGTTTGTCCAATGATAGGTAAGAGCCATTGCAGCCATATAATATCACTGTTGGGAACAGTGACTATTTGCTTCTATGTGACTTTAAAAGCCTTGTTCTATCCATTAAAAGAAAGTTGTTATCTTCCCTTAATATTAGTGAACTAAAAGTATTTAAAGAGCTGTCATGTTTAAAGCATCGCTTCTGATTTGCTACACATTGCTTCACAATATGAACTCATAGGTGTATATTATATTTGTATCACAAGTCTGTTTCTGTGTCTACATATGGAAATACAAGCTACATTGTGACAAAAATGATATATCTAAAATTTTGATCCAAATCAACGAGTATAAATTTGGATGATTATAAAAATGATTACTGCACTTTTATTCAGCTAGCCTTTCTTATTTCCAGCTATGGAAATATGACTATATATTGTTATGTATTATATTTTCTCTGATATCCCAACACACATGATAGTATCACATTTATAATGAAGTGTTATGGAGTCTCTAAATGAAAAGTGTGTGTACACACCCTGCCATCCAATTATTTATTTTTAGTTCTGAATACGCATCAACAATATATCATTATCAGACATTTAAGGAACAAAATACTAAACTTAAGTAGAAAAACTAAGCTTCTACCCTTACCTCTAAAGGAGAAAACACATTATTCATTATTGCTCACATTTGCACAGTTAGTGTTAATTGAATTCAGAATACACACAAAAAATAAATACAGGTGCTAAAAATAAAACAGCTGTATTTATAACTAGCAGGATATTCTTTCATTCAAACTGACTTGACTTGAAATGTATGAGTAAGGATCCCAAAATATTTTTCCTCATATGAAATTCTTCATTTGACCTGCCTTAAAACTTGATAATGTATTAATGAGTCATTTTAAAAGGATCATGTTAATTTCCCTATCTCTGGTCATAAAGACAGCATATATCTAACCAGGTTTGGCCTTTCAATTAAACTTGTTCCAGGACATTCTATTTTAGTCAGCACCCTGAATGGATCATTAAAATTCTTGTTCGGTAAGAGTTGTGCATGGAGCGCTGCTGTTTTTAAATTCCATTAAATCCAAATGGTCTTTATCGCCCCATGACCACTGTGACTTCAATCAGCCAATTTAATTACCTTACAAAATAGTTGGCACATGCAGTAAAGAAAAACAGGAAGGGCTGTGACGTTATCAGATTGAAATCTTCCTCTCTGCTCTTTAATCTGGACCTGTCAATAACCATGCTCTACATCCCTTTCATTCCTCCAGGGGACTCTTAACCTCCACTTTCCTCCAAACGTCTTGCTCTTTTTTTCCTCTCTTTCCCTTCCCACCACCCCCACCACCACCCCTTTTTTTTTTGCTTTTAGCATTTTACTGTTGAAGCCTTATTCTCTACCTTCTAGCAGCCCATGCCTTCAGCACACGAAATTTCCCCTGGTTCCTGGTAACCAAATAGAGGTGGGTGGGGTCAGGGCTTCTCACTATGACCCCATAGCAGCTTTTCTACATGGTACTTAATTCAAAAGGTCAAAATTAGCTCCTACTGTACAAATATCTTCAAGCACAGTTTAAACACCTGCAGAAAAATAGTGAGGGGGTAGTGATGATTTATTCAAGTTTAATGTGTTAATGCATAATTCAGCTTGACTTTATTTTCCTATGCAGAGGATTGACTGCAAGAACCAGCAAGAATTCTTTTTCTGGATTGAAAGCAAATCTTTGAAAAGAAATCTGACTTGAAGTCCCTGCTGTGGGCACATTCAAGTAAAAGACACTATTATCATTCAGGAAAAGACCACAGAAATCACATAGACAGTCCCAATACCAGCCGTTTTCGCTCCCTGTACCGATAATAATGGCTTTGTAAAAGCAACCTTCCAGCTGTCAGTACTACATCATTACATCACCATTAGCAAGAATATCATGCAGGCCATTCTATTCTAAAACCCACACTGGGTTTTATTTCCCATCATCAAAGATGGAATAGGAGGTTAGATTTAATTCTGGCTGTCTGCATGGCCATTTTCATTTCTGATTTCTTTTACCTACCCCAAGAAAAGCAACAGTAACTCACCTTCAGTAATGATTAGATCACTTTGTTAGTTGTCACTTCCGATATTCTAACCAGAGACCTTTTCCAACAGCCTTCAGTTAGCTTCTTCTAGTAGAAGTCACATCAAAGAGCTTTAGTTTCTACCTTGTCGATGAAAGTCTCTATTTCTTAACCTTCCTATAAAAGCATGAGCACCCTTTATTGGCTGCCAGAGGTCTCAGAATGTGCTCGATAATGGAGTGCCATTATTTCAATCATAATCTTTAGAGCACTCTAAAGTTTTAAAGAAGTGCTAGATATAGGTAAAAATCCAAAGCAAGATTCATTAGCTTGTGTGTAAAGGTAAAGGTTCCCCTCGCACATACGTGCTGGTCATTTCCGGCTCTAAGGAGTGGTGCTCATCTCCGTTACAAAGCCAAAGAGCCAGAGCTGTCCAAAGATGTCTCCATGGTCATGTGGCCAGCATGGAACGCTGTTACCTTCCCACCAAAGTGGTCCCTATTTTTCTACTTGTATTTTTACATGCTTTCGAACTGCTAGGTTGGCAGAAGCTGGGACAAGTAACAGGAGCTCACTCTATTTCGTGGTGCTAGGAATTCGAATCACTGAACTGCCAAGCTTTCTGATCGACAAGCTCAGCATCTTAGCCACTGAGCCACCACGTCCCTATAGCTTGTGTGTCGTCAAGTTTAAATCTCCAAAAGACACTGTGGATTCAAAATATTGGTGTCACAACTTCATAACCAGAATCTTTGCTGCTCCAGAGGAGTCTCTGCATTTAATATAAATGTTCTCCCTGACTCCAGTAACTAAATTCCCCTTGTCAGAAGATTCAGTAAAACAGCATATTTGTTAAAGGTCATGTACAAACAAAAACAAAACTCATACATGAAAATGTTAATATCCTTTTATGCCTAGTCTGTTCCTTTGTTACTCAAGATGCCTGTAATTTTATATAATAATTTTCCAAAAGAGTAATCAGGCAGACTTGATTCAAGAGGCCTGCAAGTTCAGAATTCAGAAAAATTCACATGCAAATAAAAACACCAGAAGTCCTTGAAAAATCCATATAACAAAATGCAGGACTCTTTCTACTGCAAAGATGACTCTCAGGATGTTACTTTACCAATTTTCTGAACTGAGTTAAAAGTGCTGGTTTTAATTTTTTAAGTTTGTAAACTCTTGTTATTTGGTAAAGATTTTATCTTGTTTCTGGAACGAATAACCTAGAAGTCCTTCTGAAGATGATCCTGCCGACAGAAGCCTCTTGTCACCCATGCAGGAAAGTTCTATTTCTCTAACTTTTAATCTACCCTCTCACAAAGCACAATTGCAAAATCTAAGCTTCCAGGTCAGATGCTTCCAAAGCATTGATATTCAATTCACTTTTGATAAGTGAATTGAGAAAATTATTATCTTAATTTAATTGACTTTAAAATAAGTAATGCTTTTGTTTAATTTTGGCCAAGCCTAGTTTTTTTTTTCAAATCCAACCCTTGAATGGGAGGCTAAATCCAATTCTTGACCTATACTTTGCTTTTGTAGGACATCATCATCATTCTAGCCATTGTCGATCATTTCCAGTCAGAAAAATAGCTGGCAGGTCTATGTGTGGTAAAAATTCCAAGATTCTAGATGTCATATGGGAAGATAAATAGTTTCCATAATGCTCAGCACATTGATTATCCAAAAAATACATTGCAGGATAAAGGCCTGTTCTGCATGTTTCCAACCAATATGGTCTTGAATCTTTGTAGGACATATTTGCTTTGAAGCTAGAGATGACCCTTATTCTTATTCTTCAGTACAAATGTATATTTTTCAGTTTGAATCTTGAATTACTTTTAATTATGTATTTCAATTTTATTCTTTTAACCATTCTTTCATATTGCTTTGTTATGGTTTTTCTTTCTATTTTTATTAGACACTGAGCTCCTTGCATTTTAACAGTAAGAAAGAAACCAAAGGCTATAATAATAATAATAATAAATAATTGGTTCAAAATATAAAAATGATAAATACATGTTGCTCTCTCAACTGCCATTATTATATATTTGAATACCTTTGAATGGTTTTAAGGAACAACAAAAGAGATTTTAAAAGCTGGATTTTATGGCAATAAGCAATATGCTACTACTCTAACAGGTGAAGCATATAAGATAATTTAGATGATAGTGAAGAGTAAATTCAAGTCTTGTATGTACCACATATTTAAAGATAATTCGTATGTGAGCCCTGACAGGCTATACATCATGTCTCAAATGGGCCTCAAAAAAATTTCAAAGGAAAATATATGGTTAATTCACAAGAAACATGGACCTAAATACTGTATTGCAGAACCCTTATCTTGAAGCTCTTCATCATAGAGATGATTGATGATGATGTATTGCAAATTCATGTAAAGATAAGGTTAATATTATATTTCAAAAGTCTTTGATTCTAAACATATGATACTTCATTAATCATGACTAATAGTTCCAAAGGAAGAATGGGATATTCATGCTGCATATGACATAATCTCAAAAGAAAAATTTACACAGTTTATTCCTTCTGCAGTAACTTCTTATTTTCTCCACACTTCTGAGGAAATTTATTTCTATGCTGTATATATATTTTTATTAACTTTGTATCAAATTTTAAATTCTGATTTATATCGCTCAGTTCCTGTAAGCCATTGTCATGGAATTGTAGAGAAACACCACAAAGAAATAAAAAAGGAATTTGCAGTCAGTCTTTACAGTCCATTGTGGATGTTGTGAGTAAAAATCAGTTTAGGATTTTATAGAAAATATATTGAAATGTTTGAAATAATTCATTCAAAAATTTATATAATATTCTATTACTCTGGAAGCAGCTAATAAAATATTATATTAGTGTTTATGAAAAGTACAGATTACAAGAGCAATTAGAAAATCTGTCTTCTTTCGTGCCCTTAGGAGATAGAATGCCTCTTTCAAAATCCCGATTATTTAGCAGCAAGAATATAATTTAACTCAAAGAAACCAACCTGTCTACTTTTATGCCACTGCTATTATTCATATGCAAGTATATGCAAATAGATGAATTGAATACAAGTTATATAATATAGCACTTACACATTGGTTATGATTTCTTTAATCAGATGGCATGCCTATGTTTAATCATTACTTTCTTAAGATTGATAGATCAATTGTACACACAGACACAATTATGAACATAATTATTTATTAAAATATATAAATTCTCATACCAGCAAGAAAACCTGACACACATTTAAGTGAGGAAGTAACTACACAGATAGGATTGACATAAAACCGATTTCAAAAGGGAGATGTTGCCAGTTTTAAAAAAAAAGGATAGCAAAAAGCCTCAATATTGAAAACATGAAAGTCATCAATGCAGGAATCTGAATTATGCATATCGATGCTTAGAAAGGGATGTGCAAATATACAGAGGAAAATGCAAAAACAATGGAATAAGCCTTCCATCGGATCAGAATAATCTACCATAGTTTATATTTTTATGGTTAATTTTATTATTATTTATTTATTTGGGTGGTTGTCCTTGTGTTGTTGGTTTTTTTTTTTTTTTTTAATTCTGTAAGTTGGCAGAGTCATGGTATAGCGCTTAAGGCATCAGGCTAGAAACTGGGAGGCCAGGAGATCTTCCCACCTTGGCACAAAGCCAGTTGGGTGATTTTGGGCTAACCACTTTCTTTCAGCCCTAGAATACTAAACCACTTTTGAAAAGCCTTGCCAAGAAAACTGCCGGAATCTGTCCAAGCAGTCTCTGAGAATCCCACAAGATCTCAGGGTTGCAGATACAATTCCATAGAAGAAGAAAGAGAAAAGTTCCCAGAGTCCAATGAGAGGAGCAACAATACAAGAGTACACAATAGATACAAACTCAATGTAAACCACTCCAAACTTGATTGCAGAAAGTAACAACTTCAGCAACAGAGTGGTCAATGCCTGGGAATGCACTACCTGACTCTGTTGTTGCATCCTCAAACCCCCCACTCCTTTAACCTTAAACTATCCACTATTGACCTCACCCGAATCCTAAGAGGTCTGTACGGGGCGTGCATAAATGCACAATCGTGCCTACCATCCCTGTCCTATTGTCCTCACTTATTCGTACCTATTTCCTGTAATGTTACTCATGTTTATACTTTATTCCTATTAACTTGTAAGCAATTGACAAATCAAAAAAATAAAAAAATAAAAATTAAACAAATAAATATATTAGATTGGGGTGGGGGTGGAACCTCAAAAGAACATGTACTGTATCAGGTTCTGAAATGATACCACAACATACATTCACTCGGCTTTTTCCCATGGTAATTATAAAATAAATCTGCATTCAAACAAAATATTGATGTGGAAAGAAGTCTCAAACCTGCCTTCAAAATGAAGGACCATCCACTGAACTGCACACCCTCACGAGTACTGAGCTAGCTTTTGCTTGCCTGCTGCCTTCCCTTAAAGAACGAATCTAAAGATCGAAAGCTTTCATCAGATTGTTTAATGAATATCTGGGAGACCAGTTTGAAGACTCCCACAGCAATCCTTTTGCTTCTGCTGGTCCTAGGACTGTCCCAGTGCAATAAATATTTCCTTGGGCTTTTCTCTCACTTTAATGACCCTTTCAAATGTGAATGTAACCGCCAGGATTGTGTTCTAAATCTTTTTTTTTAGGGGATTTTTTTTGTTCTTCAGAAAAATAGGAAATTTGCATATTTGTTGATGGCAAAGAATAAAATTAGAGAAACAATAGTCAGCCAAAAGCTGAACTGTTTTCTTGGCCAAGAATCTGAATTGGCATTTGGTTTTTGTTTCCCTGGTCTTGTTGGCTACTGGCCTTCCTCTCTCTTTCTCTCCCTTCCTCACTCCCTCATTCTCTCCCTCTCCCTTCCACAGAAATAATTATTATTGTCTACTATAAGGCTACCATTTCTAGGCTGCAAAACCACACTTACATGCATCTAATGCCAAATAATACAAAAAACAATACTCATTTTTAACCACAAACGTAGTAGTTCTCTTCTAGCACCACTTCCCATTGAGGTTGACTGTACTGTAGTGTACAAGTGTTAATGGAGATGCCTAGGCAACAGCTGTGTTGATTTCTGCATAATGGAGTCACCCAGAAGGAAGTTGGAGAGAAAAAGAAAGAAATGGACCAAATTATTTGCTGACTATGCTTTAGATCAGTGGTTCTCAATCCTTTTCTTCACCACAGACCCCCTTTAAATACCCTTTGTGGCCAGGGACCACAGACCACCAAGATTAAATTCAAGATTTAAATCATAACATTTCTTCAAGCCTTCATGGATCCCCTGTGATGATACTGTGCCCACCCCCCAGGTCCCGTGAACCACAGGTTGAGAACCACTACTTTAAATCAAGGACCAAAAACATCAGCTGAAGGCATGGGAAAGCTACTGTGATAGAGCAATTAAGATGCCTCGGAATTAGGTTCAAGTCTTCCCACAGCCACACAGATCCTTTGGATGACTTTTGGCCAGTCAATATTTCTTAGGCTTGTTCTTGGGAAAATTGGGAGGAGGAATGCAACATATAGTCCCTTGATCATCTGAAGAAAAAATGAAATAACAGTCTAACGAATGTTTGATGAGGCGGGAAGGAGAAGGAACAGAATAAAAAGAGGAGGGGACTAGTGGTTGGAGAACCCATACTCCCAATGTGCCAAGATCAGTAGAGCAGAAAGAGCAAACGGCCAATGTCTGGGCATGTTCTCTTATCTGCTCAAAGGATTCCTTTCTTCCTTTAGTCAGGTATTCCATCAGAGTGAAACTTCCCTACAACTGTTGTTTACTACTCCAACAATCAATCCAAGGGAGTGCTTCTTTTGAAGTTTGAAGACGTACAGTGCCTGCACGCGTGCAAACACACACACACACACACACCATGCGTCAATGCTTCAACAAATCCTTTTACATTATCTGGTGAAATCAGGCAATGTGCACAGCTGACAATTACCAGGGTCCCCTCTCTTCCACATCCTTGCATCTGCAGTTGTGCTGCCTTAGATCAATAAAACTACACTGGGAAAAGGCAAACCTCTGAAATCTCCAGATTTCTTGCCTTTTCTGCCTATCTTCTGTGGCAGAATAAAGCTCTGCTTGCTGTTTTATTCATATCTCTTTTACCCAGAACAGAGTTAGGGGAGCTAACTGATATGAGAATGGTATCCGATTCTGATAAAATTGAAGAAATGGAATTTGGATGAGCTTCGGATCCATTGCCCCCATTGGGGTTACACAGATTTAACCCACCCAGATCAATCTTCCACCGGACAAGTCTGGAGAAGTGAGGACATCCTGCCCCCCCCCAAAAAAAACCAGTGCTTGGAGAAGGAGGGAGCAAAACCTTCATTGTCTGATCAATTATCATTTCACTAAACTATTCCTTGAAACAAGCCTAATGGGATGAAGTTGCCCACATAGGCAGCTTTAATTAACCCCACCGAACCTCTCTGGTGAAAGTTGCAGGGAAAGCATAATATTGACATCCAAAGCCCAGAGGATGTCAGTGTTCAGTCACGCTTAGTGACAGCGTTCCTGTCACAAGCAACATTCATCTGCTTGGTGCTTTCAGCAGGTTGCAGATCAGTTCCCTACCAGCCATGCCCCACAGGTATTTCAGAACTACCTTGTGCTTCATTCAAAAGAAGGCATTCCTGAAGATGGTTGCTAAGAGCAACACGACAAGAATTGCAGACAGAGGCTTGGAGGGGGGGCAGGAAAAGGGAGAAGGGAGGAAGGTAGCTAGGAATAATGTGAGCTTGCCACATAAAGACCACTCGAGCATCCTCACTTCTCCCCAGATCCCAGCTGTGAGTTCCTTCCTTAATTTTTAACCATCTATTTTGCTCCAATACACACACAAAGCAGAGCTGTCAATGTTGATTGGGAAGGAATTGTTTCAGTGGCAGGAGAAAGCTGGGAAGACAAACATGCCTTAATTAGGCTCAACTTTAAACCAATCTTATTCCTCATTGTTCAAATAACAACAATCTGGAATGATTCAAATTGACACCAGGTTAGCTATGGGCTTCATATAGGAACTGCTGTTTCGATCTTAACTTTCTCTTCCTGCCAGACAAACTTTTATTGGATAGATTTACTGCCCAGAGATGGCAAGAAGCCTGACCTTGAACCCTTCCTCCTCAATATTGCCTAATGCATTTACTCTAGCCTTCAAAGCTTGAGTCTGCATCCTGTTTATGAAATATCAAGAAGTGATAGATTTTTCAAGAATGCAGGACAGAAAGAGAGATGTAAGCTCAAGGCTGAGATGTCCTGCCTACAAAAATAAAAATCCAGCAACCAATTCTAGCACCTCCTTCGAAGAAACTGACCTTCAGCAGCCTACTAGAGTGACTACTTAAGGACACACAGTATTGACATCTCCAGTCCAGGTACTCTATTGCTAAAGAACTTGCCTACTATCCGGCTTTAGAAATCCCCCATCCTTCTCTGTCCCTGACTTCTGGAGGTCTAGATTGCCGTTGTAGTGTCAGGCACACTTCCTCCTAAGTCATGCCCTTGCCTGGCTCAAGGTAAGCATGCTTCACCCTCTCCGTATACCGGCAACGAACCCTTCCCAGATAATGTGGAGGGAGGCGGAATGGAGCAGGAAAGAAAGTACAGGTGTTCAGGAGTTTCCCAGAACTGCCTGTTGGCCAACAATTGATCCGCGGATGAAGTGCTTGTAAACCAAGGGGGACCTTTCTGTCCGGGCGAGTATTAAAGCAGGAGCATCTGCCTCGTTGAGACGGACAATGACTTTGATCCTGCCAAATCAAGAAGAAGCCAACTTCGGAACAAAGGCATAACAGCTGCTCGCCTACCCTACCGCAACTCCGGAAAAGACCAAACACCAAATCCCACTTTCCCTTGCTAAAGAGAAATCCAGCCCGCCCTGCCCTGTCCTGTCCGGCTTGGCGGGGCGGGCGATCCTGGCTCGCGGTTTAGTCGGCTTGTTTCGTTCGTTTCGTCGCTTCGCTTCGAAGTCAGACGCCCGAAGGGGCGCCTTAAAATGCAACCGGGAAGAGTCTACATACCGATTAGCCCGGAAGTAGCTTCCTCTCCCCTTCCCTCCGACCTCCCTTTCCTTCCCCCGACAAAATCCCGGGGACACAACATAAGGCAAACCGAGGAAGGGGGCCGAGGAGGAGAATAAAGCGGCCGCCTTACCGAATCTCAACACATGTGTGGTGCCTTGAGAATATCCAATCCACATTAAGCAGAGCAGGAGCCGAGCGGTGCCTCTGAAGACTGGATGAGTTAGAATCGGGGAAATAATCTTCATGGTGTTCCCTACGCACACCCGCGCCGTTTCCCTTTCGGCTCCCTTTGCTTCAGCGTCAGGTTTCCCCCGCGGTCAGGTCAAGCGCCGAGGAGCCGTAGAAAAAGTGCCTGGCCCCGAGACGAGATCACGGCATGGTCACCACAGAGGCAAGGGACTCTCCACTTCCCAACGCCGCGAGCAAAGCCTGCATGATCTTCATTCACTGCGCCAAGGAACAGCCTTCGCCTGCAAGGAATGGCGGGACATCCATGGTAGTCGGGCGAGCGGGAGCGGAAGGAGGGAAGAGAGGAATCCGGGAGAAATCCAAACGCAGAGAGGTTGTTGGCGCGTCGGCCGGGCGGCGAACCTAGGAGACAAGCGAAAGGAGAGGGGGGGGGGTGAGAGAGAGAGATCAATAGGCGATCCGAGCGGGCGAAACCGCCACCGAGCAAGAGGCGGGCGCTCGCTTTGGCCGATGGGTTTCCCTTCCACTGAACTGCCGCACAGCTTCTGACGCGCAGCCAAGATGAAGTGTGAGAAACCGAGACAGCTTCCCTTGACTTGAGGCCGCCAACTAAGGCGGCCTCCCCCCCCCCCCCGCCCCCGGTTTCTCGGATTCAACCCGATGCCATCGCCAACCCAACCTTTGGGAGGAAAAACCCTGTTACATTTTGAAAGAAACGTGGCGGTGGTGACGTGCCTCGCGTTGGGGCGATTTCCTTCCAAATAACCTGTTGTTGATCTTTTTTCTGGGCGATGAGCAAATGTCCTACTTTAGCGGGACTTGGTCCCCGCCGATCTGGGTCTGACGCAGCCGAAACTGAGACTAGGGAGTCTGCGGTAGTCTGGGCCAAGTGAATGGTGGCGGGGAGGGAGGTTTGCATCCCTACTTCTTCACCTGTTTGGAGCCCGAAGTTCCATGCTGGGCTCTTCTCAACATTGCTCCTTTCCCTGGGATCGGCGTCAGTTTCAGCCCCAAAGTCTTGAAACTGAGAGCGGGTCTATTTCCATATCAGCAGTTTCAGGCTTAGTACGAAGAGCAAACAAGATCGCTCTATCAAAATTAAGTCACTGCTGACTGATGGGTGACAGAACATCCTTTTTCAAGACTTGGGGGGAAACGACGCTTTTGTTGATTGCAAATGTATACTAAGAACCAATAGGCGTTTGCTTTCCCACAAGTATTATTTATTCATTGAAGCAATCCACACAACTAATTTTACATAAACTCATAGGAAGAATGACAGCCAGAATTAAATCTACAACCAAAGCTGTAATTTGATGTTAGACTGGAAGGAAGTCCTACCGAAAGCTTAGTTTATGTTAGACCTATATTGTGTATGATTGCATGCTGTTGTCAGAAATGTGAGGGAAGGAAATATTTTTTCCACATTTCTAAGCTCTGTTCTCATTTATATCCCTGTTACAAAACTTCTGTGTTTAATGCCCCTTATATATCTTTGTAACCACCTTTAAGTTTTGTAAGACTAGAAACACCATATAAACTGCAGCGGATGCAACCTAAAGAGCATCCAGTCACTGGTAGTTCTTAGTGAAGTCCTTACTAATGCAGAAATGGAGATATCTGGAAGTCTTAGATAACTTTAAATGTAATGGGAATTCATCTTTAATTAATTAAGATGACATAGAACCACATCAACTGTGTGACGATCTATCTCTCCTTAAGACTGTAGAATGAAAAAAAAAAAGCATAGGTCCAATTGCACCAAGAAATCTAGAGTCCAATCCTTCTTATTCTTTCTGGTGTCTTGCTTTATCTAAACCACCTGGGATTCATTTGATTTATCTAGGAGAATAACAATTGGATGTTAATATGATAGGTTGTACCTTTCATGCATCTGTTTCAGACCAAAGGTCTTAGGAAGCAATTCCTTGATGTGATAGCATTCATGTGTAAGCAACTACAATTTTCATAATCCCCCAGAGATATTGCTGAGGGAATTTGGTGTCAAGATGGGTAAGGCTACTCCTTATCAGGAAATAACTAAGATTTATGACTGTTAAAGCTTGTGTTATGGGAAAACAATTCAGAATAGCTTTAAGGTATTTATCATACTTGCAATTGAACTGAAATATACATATTAATAAGGGATGAATAAATAACCTTGGAATTTTTTTTAACTGTTAAAATTTGGAACTCTTGATGTCAAAAGTAAGTATCAGCAATGGCCACTTATGCAGACTAGCAGGGAATTCAATGAACTGGAGGGGGGGGGTTATTAACAATGAAAAGAAGGGGATCTAGCGACCCCTTCAGTGCACTACTGGAATATTTTACCATGAAACTGTGAGGTTGTCTGTGTTGGATTATTCTATTCATTTCGTAATACTTTAATTTGGATCAAAAGCAAATGGGTAATACAAGGTAAAATCAAGCTGATAATGAAATGAATAAATATCATGCTAGTCTAGATGAGACAGTATAAGTTTTGAAAATATATTTCTTTTCTTTTCAAAAATGTTGTAACTTAACTTTTATTAATAGTCACTGCTAGATTTGAATCCTGTTATTAATTTCATGAGGATTACTGTATTTTCTTTGTTTTTCTATCTAGACAGTTTGGCATCATTTTATAAGACTCACCAGGTTCTTTTATTTAGGAAATTGAATTCTGGTGTGAGATATTGCATCTGTTTTTACTTTGCAATATTCTTTACTCTCAACCTTTGTTGGAGGATTGTGAACCAGAAAGAAATCATCAAATCTACTCTGCTGGGTTTTTCTTTTTCCATCCTGTCCTATTTTTGGAGACTGCCTGGACAAATCCCTACAGTTTTCTTGGCAAGGATTTGCAGAAGTGGTTTGCCCTTGTCTCCTTCCCAGGGCTGAGGGAAAGTGACTGGTAGAAGGTCACTCATCTGGGCTTTGTGCCTTTGGTGGGATTAGAACTTTCAGTCTCTTGGTTTCTTGCCCAATGCCTTACCACTATGCTAAACTGGAATTTTAGTAAATATTGGTTCCCTTTTCAGTACCATGGAGAGCAACACACATTTGAACTTGCTAACATGCTGAATGCTATACATATGTGCACAATATGTTGTAAAATATAAAAATAAAAGCACCCTATTAAGGTTTCTTGATACAAAAAGAAACAAAATGATTTAATTACTGATTCCAATTACCTAGTTCACACTGGTTATTAAAACATAATATGAAACTATCCCCTAACCCCAAATTCTTATTTTTTTTAAAAAAAAAAATCAGGATTGCACAAGAGCAAAATTATCATACTTAGAGTGTTAAAACCTTGTAAATGATTACTTGCAATAGTTTTAAGTTTACTTCTATAAGCAAAGTTCTTTCCTCAAATACGTACCTCATTTTGGTCCTAGAATTTTTTTTAAATTTAAATATGTGATTTATTTTTTTTTAATGAATTTGCCTCAAGAGGCATGCACCATTTTAAGGATAATTTTCTGAAATAATTGGTTTTTAATTTTTTTTTCCAGATATGGCAGGTCTGTTAAATATACATATATGTTTCGGCCTCATTCACTGAATTGCAGTGAGTAGAGGAGAAGCTTTAAATACTCCGTGCTTGGGTGCCATTGGCTACTTGATGTACTCGTTTCCATCAGTATTTAAAGCCTAGGAAAGAACATATTTTCTTTCCTGCTCAAGCCAAGTGTGCAGGTAAAATAGAAATGAAAATGCATACATCAAGAATGGAAGGGTGGTCTGTGAAAAGCATGAAGCCAATCCAAACTGTCTGTGCTGGACACTAATGTTACGTCAAGCTTTAGAGTTGCATGATGTTGACAGATCATTTCTTGGTACTCCAGTCAGCACTTTCCTCATCACTACCACATACATTGATCTAGGAAAAAACAATTTGTCAAGTTTGCTTCCTTGAAAGCATAGGTATGCTTCCCCAAAAAGGTTGAAAAATTTCTTTCATCTACATGTTAAATTGACTTCATCTGGGCAGGACTTAACAAGACTAATGGCGTGTCTACTGAGAATTAATTAGATTGAATTCATTAGGATTTATTCCCAGGTATAATCTGACAAAACTAGGGTGACTTTAAAGTTGTAAAGCTAGGTGCACTCTACAATGCTTAGGAGTTCAATCCCAGTAGAGGGGTTTGAAACAAGACAATCTTGAGTAAATATATATATAGGTTGTGGGCAGTCTTTCTGGCTTTTCCTGGCCCTTGTTTGATTTACCTTTCCTTTTCTCATCAATATACATATTTAGAACTTATCTTTAACAGACTGAGTCTCCAAAATGCTTTTTCCCACTCTAGCAAAAAGAAAAAAGAAAATAAAATGTTTTTTAAAAAATCTGCTGGCATTTATGGTAATTAATTTTTAACTTAAGAGATGTGCATCTTAATTAAGGAGTGGAGATGATAGATTTACTTGTTCGAGCATTTATTTATTTTTTTTGGACTCCACCGTGATGCAATTCTTTGCAGATTTTTTAACCACGGGAATGCAAATATTTGTGATTTGATCCATGCATCACTCCAACACCCCTGCCACCTTCTCTTGAAGATCCTCTGCTTGCCCTCTTTCCTTCTTTCTTTTCAATCAACATTCCGTTTTTTCCCCCCATCCTCCTTTTCCTAAAGTTTTTACACATATGCAACACTTCCTTTCAAGGTTCCTACAGCTGCACAAAGAAGCTTCTGATTAGTGTTGTCATTGTTGGGAATAGACTGCTGGATCCTTCAAAAGCATGGCAATTGCGTCTGGTTCCATAAAGCAGGTTCTGCTTTTTAAAAATCCCACTTTATTTAACAATGTGCCAGATTATTTTATTTATATATATATATATATTGGCTTTGGTGGTTGAATATATATGGCAATCCATCCAAGCTAAAAGCCTAATCTAGAAATCAATTAAACAGAGATGCTTGGCTTTCAGCCGAATAAGGATCGCTTGGCAGCAATAAGTCCTAGATAAGCCGGAATGTATTAAAACGGCTGAGTCCGATTGGACTCAGTCCAAGGATTTCGGTGTATCTTGGCGATAGGTCGGACTGAGAACAGGGTTCAGTGCCAGAAAGATGCCTTAGCTGATTGCCGATCGGGGGCGGATAAGACGGCGCCTTTCTGACTTCTGCACAAAGGTTGCATGCATCCCTACATACACATTCAAACAATCCTACTACTGCAAACAGAGGTTGTAGTGAGAAGCCGAAGGCGGTCGCGAAAACGAAGGTATTTACTTTTCCAGCAAACCAGATCTAGTGACTCTCTCTCTCTCTCTCTCTCTCTCTCTCTCTCTCTCTCTCTCTCTCTCTCTCTCTCTCTCTCTCTCACACACACACACACACACACACACACACACACAGAGTTGCTATGGAGAAGAAAGCTTCAGGATAGGGAGGGCAAGGAAAAGAAAGAAGCAGACGGAGATCGACTCCCGCAAGCCCTGCTCCCGGCTTTCCGCTTTACAAAACCAGCGGACAGCTCGGAGGGAGGCTACAGCGAAGGTCCGGTTTGGGTGGGGCGTGGGGTACCCTTGCCAACAGGCAGGGTGGGCAACTGATGGGTGGCTGGGCTGGTGACAGCAAAGTTACTGCTCAGCCTTGGCCTTGACTTGAAAAAGGAGCCGTGGCGGTCGCTGTTAAAGTTTTCCATGTCCTGTAAATGGATTTAAGATTGCAGAAGGAGAAGGAGAGAAGGAGCGAACAGAAAAACGAAGAGGATTGCTAAAATAGATAGAACGGTGAATAAAAGATGTGAGGTGCAATTATTATTTATTTTTTTTGAGGGGGGGGGGAGAGATGCTTTCGCTAAAGAGTTTGGCCGGTCGGGTCGCTTTCATTGCGCTCTCGCTTGGATTTGCTTTCAAGAACGCTGAGCAAGGTAGCTGTCCGCAGAGGTCCTGCATCCTCCCCCATCCCGATTGCTTTGGGGTGCTTTTCTTTCGCCCTTGATAGTTATTGCCTCCCTTCATCCTCTCTTTCTCCCTCTCTTTCTTTCTCTCTCTCTCTCTCCTCTCTCCCTCCCCCTCCCCCTCTCTGTCTCTCTCTGTGTGTCTCTCTCTCTGTGTCTTTTTCTATCTGTCCCTGTGTGTGTGTCTCTCTTTCTCTCTCACTCACATGTACACGCGCGTACACACATACACTAGCAGCCTGTTGGGGAGTATTTGGGAGGGGGGGCGACCAAATCTGCAAGTCCCCTTACCTTGTCGGTCGTTCCGATAAGCAAGGCAGATGGAAGGGACGGTCGTTCCGCAAAAAAGTCGCGGAGATGCTGTCGTCAGACCGGGCTCTGGACTGAAAAGCAGAGGCGGCGCGCGGAGCTCGATTGAAAGCAGCAGCCGCGGCAGCCGAGCAGAGGCGGGCGGACAAGCTAAAGAGAGGTACGCCTCCTGCCGGGAGTTCCGCGCAGAGCCCTTTAAAGACACAGCGCCTCTTTTCCTTCAGGATTCCGGCCTCAAATCAAAGCGGGAGCAAGAAGGGAGAAGCGATGGCGGGAACTCCGGGAAGGGGGCGGCATCGCTCCAGAGAAGACCCAGGCAATGGGCTCTTCTTTTTTGGAGAGCCATTCGGAGCCAGTCCCCGGGTTGCCTTTCCTAAGGGCCTCGCTCCCACTTTGCGGTCACGTCCCAGAACTTAGACTTCAGGCACCGCAGTGACAGACAAGTCACCGTCTAGCAAGCAAAAAGTCCGGGAAAAACATCGGTGGGAAATAGGACACTGACCGAAGAGATCATTCCAAAGCATGTGCAGAGTGTTTCCCTTACCCCCTTGGGAGTCCCAGAAAGTGGCAATCTGAGCAGCATCGGAGGAGGGTGAAATGATGGGACCCAATCAGGTTTGCGTGATTTACTGCCCGTGGGGGATCGCCGAGCTTCCCCAATCGACCCTGAGTCGCTTTTCCCTCTTTGGACCGGTGGTTTATGAACCACTTTGGCACTTTTCCATTGGCAGTTCTCATGTTATCCGCCCCAAAAAGGGATCGAAGCCCCCTTCCGCTTCCCCATGCCGGACTGCAGCCGCGCCACCTTGGGCAGGCTAAAATGAAGGGCAATCCTACTTTATTTCTCAAAGAGAAGAGAATACGGACGAACAGCCTCAAGGTCTTTCGGGTTAAAAGTAGCAGGGAATGGGACGCGCGCCTTTATAAACCAGGCGCGGGGAAGGGGACTGGCGACGCTGAATGTCTTCTGAGAGGTGTGGGGAGAGAGATCTGTGTTCATTCCCTGCGGCTTCGAATAGACTTTTCATCCATTCCGTAAGGACTCTAAAATCCAGCTTTGAAGGGAAGCGGGTTCTGCCCACCGTCCAATTCCAGGCGTTTCAGATTTTGCAGCGGTCTTTCCCCCTCGCTAAATTTCGAAATTAAGCCAAAGTCAAGCTAAGGGAGCCGCAATACAATAGCAGTAAAAAGCATTTGCAACCCTCTGGAAATACGAGCTCGCGGCTCGTATTTACACCCACCCACCCCAAAAGCGTAAAGCCACGGTACTTCGGGCTCAGTGGCTCTGCAGTTGCAAGCAAGCTGCATCTCGGATTAGGACTGTAGGAGCTGCTGAATTCTCTTATTTTCCCTATAAATTGTGCACACGACCTTTCTTCCGGCTTGAGGTCTGCCGTCCGTCAGAAGACCGTCGGGGAAATCCCTCGCTCTTTCTGCCTTTGCTGCAGCGTGGCAGCTGGGGCTTGGCCGCTTGGCCATTATTCCTTGGTTCCCAGTCGTGTCGTCCCTCCCCCCCCCACCTGCCACCTCCCCCCCCCCACACCGCAGGCAATCCCCAGCCAGGGATCTCCAGCCCCAATCTATTTGTTTTCCTAACTCCTTTCTGATTGGACAACTAAGAGGGAGCCGCCGCCTACGTACAACAGCCCGCCGTTCGCCCCGTCTCTTCCTCGCTCTCTCTCAGGTGAGACAGAGCAGCCTGCTAACAGCGTTTGGTCACAATTCTTGGTCCTGATGTGGGGTTTTTGGGGGGAGGGGGGCGGGAGAGATAAAGAGGGACGAATCGTGGAGTACTCCCTGCTAACTTAGCTGAAAAGGCTCCTCTGACTGAGCAAACAAGCAGCCTTGTTGTACGGCGTAAATAAATAGTCAATGCGAACCATTGTGCTGCAGAGAAAAAGAGGCAGCGCGCCCTCGGAGCCGTTTCGCCCGGGCGGGCGGGCGGGCTGTGACTTGCAGCTTAATCAACTCCAGAGCTGGCAAAGACTTCCCCCCACCCGGACGATAATCAAAGAGGAGATGCGGGAATGGAACGACCGCCTTCCTGCGGTCAGAAGGCAGACCAAAGCGGAGTCGTGCTCCCTTACAAAGCTTGGAGAGTGGGCGCAAGAGCGGTTCTAGTTCAGCAAAGAAAGGGGAAAAGGACGTGGGTTAAGGGAATGGGGATGTGGCCATGGAAATCCTAACTGGGATAAAAGGGGAAAGGGAATCTTGGGGTCCAAAGGGGTTTGTTTTAATAGGAGGAGGAGGAGGAGGAGGAGGAGGAGGAGGAGAAGATCCTCCTTTTGTAAGGTGTTCAATTGCATGGGAATTAGAGACTGCACTAGTCCCAAAGGTGCTTTTATTTTTCAAGTGGACTTTCTGTTTTTTCTTTGAAGACGTTTCGCTTCTCATCCAAGAAGCTTCTTCAGCTCTGACTGAATGGTGGAGAATGGAAGGACACCATCCTTTCAACAGTTCCAAGAATACGCCACACCCTCTCTCCTTCGAGCAGCCCTACACACAGACATACATACGCTGGGCACAGGTTCCCCTGGGTCCTCTGCTTCACTGCTGCCAGACTCCAATAGCTCTGAAGGCAGCACCCCACTCTCCAATCGTCCTGGCTCCATCCCTGAATCAGACACAGGACCAGGTCCTTGCCAGGCTCCCTGACTGGTTCCCTTTTGTCCTCACTGTCAGAGATCCACACCTGCTGCTGCCTGAGAACCACAACAATTCCTTGCTTGCTCTCAAGTTACCATAAAAAGGAGGGTGGGGGGAGATCTGATGAGAGCAGTTTGGTTGTTATGATCAGAAGCACATTCCACACATACCCTTTCTCAAGATTGTGTCTTGGGTTACCAGGGACAGCCGGAGAGGTGTGTTTTCTACAGCCCATGAAAGGGGCTGTTGGAGAGTGTGATTTATGACATACCCTGGGAGGAGGGGGGAAACAGGGTCAGAGGTGGACAGTAAATTACGTAGGGCAGACCTGACTGCACTTGGGGCTGACGTGTTGCTCCTAATAAATAATTTGAAACTTGGCTTGAGGCTCATGAATTAATTAGGGCTTCCATCGGAACCCTGACAACGAGGATTTAAATCGAATATACAAAAGACTAGAAATTCGTATTTACCTCTTGGTTTCAGAAAATATTGCCTGTCCTGCTGCCACTGCAAGATACTGGATATCCTTATGTTGCAGCTTCTTGATCACACTAAAAGGAATCAGGACTACTTTTCAGATTACCCCATTTGTCAAATGCACATCACTACCTATACACAAATGTGACTTTATCCACTCCTCAGATTCAACCTCTGGCATTGCAGTGTAGTTTTTCAGAAAAGATAAGAGGGGAAAAAAACCTAAAACATGAACTCAGTCCTTTGGACCGAGTAGGTTAAAAATAGGGGGGGGGGGGATGATAATAGATAACAGCACTTGAAGTCATTTGGATAAGATGTCAAGGATGATATTGTTAATAAGGGCTTTGCCTGCCCTGAAAATTACTCTATTTGGAGGAAGGCTTTCAAATCTAGGGTGAGGACAGTGCTTCTGTGATATTTCCTAAAGGATTCTGATTTTTCTGACCTTTCTCATGCTTCCCTATAAGCCTTAACTTGCCTTAATTTTAATAAACATTAACTTTAATAAATGGATTCCTTAAATCAGATGGATTCCCTTTTTTTAGACTCACAAAGACAAGGCACTACTTTTGGATCATTTTAGAAGTGTGCGTAGCATACATGTCAAAAAGTATTTAGCACAAAGGTAGACTGTGCTCTGTGCATTAAACACCTGTGTGGATTCAATTTGAAGAGCAACTTTTTACCCAGTGAAAGAAAGCAAGGATCAAAATATCCAGCTTCCTGCTTCACTCTCAAAGCTTTTTAAAGCGGTATATTTCCTTGGTTTCCTGAAGTTTTAAAAGCTCTTGCATTTTTCTTTTAAACCAGCAGGCACTTCCTCCCACCGGCCAATGGGTCAGCACTAAAGGGCAGTTAGCTGAAATTGTTGGACTTTCCCTGCTCTTCTAGCAATGAAAGAGAAAAAAGATACGAAGGAGGGATTTAAGCCACAAGATGAGGCTTCTGTGACCTCTTTGCATAGAGAAACAATAACAAAGGAATCCAGGAGCAGGCTGATGGCAAAACTACTTTTATTTAACCTTTATAAAGGCTAGATTTGAATCTGATGGGCTCTTGGGGGTGATTTTCAAAGATTAAATGGATTAACAGAATTGGAAGGGACCTTGTAGGTCATCTAGTTCAACCCCCACCCAAGTAGGAAACTCACCCCCTGCCTATGAAACAGGAGACCCTACATCAGTCATGGCTAACCTTTTCAGCACCAAGTGCCCAAAGTGTGTGTGTGCACATATCCTCAAAATGTAATATGTGAGTGTCCTTCATGCATGTGCCCTGTCCCTGTGCATGTGTGCATGAATGCTCCCTGCCCCCTGCATGCACATCGCCTCCCCTGTGCATGCACAGCAGAGACCCCAAAACCAGTTGGCCAGTGTGTGGGTGCATGTGTGGCAGATCTGAGCTGGGGCAACGGTTCATGTGCCCACTGAGAGAGCTCTGTTTGCCAGCTCTGGCATGCGTGCCATAGGTTCGCTATCATGGCCCTACACCTTTTCTGACAAATGGCAGTCCAATCTTTTCTTGAAAGCCTCCAGTTATGAAGCTCCCACAAGGCAAGCAAACTTCTGAAGGCAAGATAATGGCTTGGTTATGCATTGTGTGGTTCAGCAGGAAACAAACTGATGATATGTTTAAACAAATTTAGTGTGGAGAAACTTTCACCCAAGAGTATAATCATGGATTACGAAACATAATCAACATGACCTATACCCTAAGACCAAATTTGTTTGGTATCCTGGAGTTTTATTGCATCCGGGAGTGAATTCTAAATGGTCCGTAGTATGTTCTTCCTACCCCAACATTTAACAACCTCAAAATATGTGAAATAAATAGACTATTTTTATGCAAAACAAAATGAAGGATAATCACGCTAACATCTATGTATAATGATAAAGCCAAAGGATGGCATTTCTGCAAAAAAAAAATTGTTAATTGCTAAATTATGGAGTTTGGAAATGTCTCATCATAGTCTTTGGTTAATCTTTGCCCAAAATCTGGAGAGAGAAAAAAAAAAGGCAATAATATAATTACTGCTCATAGTAAAAAATGGGAAAATGCAGGAAGTATTTCTTCAGTGTAAGATTTTCTTCAGAATTTAATTTAATAAATGGATCAAGGACTGATTAAAAAGCCATTCATTTATGAGACTCTGCCAAGCAGAAGGGGCGGTCAGGATCCAGAAACACCTTTCTCCAGGACAAAACAATTACTCTGATTTGCTGCTGATTCTTGTTTCAATTATTATCTTTAATTTTAAAAAAACATTAATGCAAACAGTTGTCACGTGTCCTATGTGTATGTGCCCTGTCCCTGTGCATGTGTGCATGTCCCCGTGAATGCGTCCTGCCCCCTGCATGCACACCGCCCCCACCCCACCCCGTGCATGCACAGCAGAGACCCAAAAACCAGCTGGCCAGTGGTAAGTGTAAGCCAACCAAGATGAGTACAAGTTTATTCCATCCTACCTCCAAACGAAAAACTGAACTACTCATGGTCAAGACAAATTGGTGGCAGATAAGGGTCAACAGAATTCAAGGAAGGCTGGAGTTTGATCTCTTGTGGATGCGAAGGAACTCTAAACTAATGATGTGCTTGACCCCTCCCTTGGGCTCAGCCTGGTCATCTCCTACATCGTTTCTCTGATTATTTCTCTCTCAAAATGCTTGTGCATGGAATATGAGAATATTAATCTATAACAAGGCACAACAATTATTTACATAGAGCTTGTGGGTGACTCCCAAGCCATGAAATGAGCTCTCTCAAATACCATATCCACCTCTCACTCCTCTGGTTTTCTAGGAAACCAGTTAAGACCTCTTCTTGACCAGTAGCTAATTGTTTATGCTTTTATTATTTAATTATTTGCTGTTTTGAAGGCTTACTAGAGGAGAGAAAACTGGGATAGTGTACTGTATTGTTACCCATATTGAAAATCTCTTCTGATGTTACCATCCTTTTTGTTGAACATAATTCTATTGAGGTAAACTATTCTTTGAAATGCATGGAAATCATGCATATACTATACTAGTTTTAATTCAAAGGAGCTAAAAGAACAGAGCAACTTACATCCCAGGTCACAATTTAATTTGTGGATTTGAAAGGGAGCTTTGTGTTGGTACAAGAAAAGAGCCCCCCTCAATTTTTGAAAGCAGCCACATCATCCAGAAAATATCAGCTAGGGTACTTCAGAGGTATTCTCCAGCTGTACAGAAACCAACACTTTAACTTCACATCATCTGTGAAGTAAAATGGTCCTGCTTGGACATGCCACAGGCAGACCACAGGAAAACCTTTAAAGCAACCATGCCAATCTTTTTGGAGGACGTGGCTACTTTAATGCTTTGAGGAGTATTCTGCTTCAAAAACCACCCCCTTTAATCTTCTGCATAGCCTATAAAGATGAAGCAATTTAAATCAACACACACAAACATACATACATGCCTTGACTGACAGAGTTATCTGACACCCAAATACAAATTCATAAGTTATATTGTTTTGGAATTCCTAAATTGAAACATTATTAGTACCAATAGAAGAGAACAGACAATGTAAGGATTGTAGCAGCCATTACTTAAGCTACATAGTTAGAACACTAGCAGAGCACATTCATGAATACCACAGCTGTCAGAAGACACAAGGAGAGCTCCTTAATCTCACAACACACGGATAGTCTCAACCATAGTTTCAACTGGGAAACCATCACCATCCTACACCAAGTTAAATCTAAAACAATCTAGAGAATTCCTGGATGGTTGGCATTCAGCCGTCAATAGACCCATAGAGATAAACTACATTAACACACTATTCAAAAAAGAGAATAAAATAAAGCTAAGAAGGTAAGAAAAAAACCAGAACACATACTGTCCAGCAACCAACACCCAGATAAGCAGGGATTCACACCAGACAAACAATTAAGCAGAAAGCAATGTCCTAATCAAGGAGCTATCAAAGAGAAAACTACACTTTTACTGTGCTGGCAGGACAAATTCTGTATATAAAGCCCCATACCCACCAGTAATTATTAGTTAATCAGGTAATGAAATATCTGCAAGCAAGTAACAGGTCAAAGAGCACCAAGGACTCCATATTATTGCTAATCCAATTTATACTGGGTTTATTAGGGATTTTTAATGCTGTTAGCCACTTGGAGTCAGCATGCATTAATTGGGCAGCCATATAAATTGTTTAACAAATAAAATTAATTCTAGAGTAGGGGTATCAAACTCACAACCCATAGGCCATTCCTACCCCTGATTTAGTAAAAGGGGGGAAAAAGTCCCATGACTATGATGTGACTATGTGAGTTTGACATACCTGCTCTGCAGAATTTAGAATCCGCTGAAAACAGCTTCCAAGCACAGTGCTCCTGTGCATCTGGAATTCCCTCTCCCATGCTAATCATTTCAAAAACTGAGTGGATTGGTTTCTTTGGAAATGACAAAAGAAAAGATTTGAAGTGGAACCTGTAATCACCATCCTGCTGTCAAGGAATCCTCTTGATTTCCAGCTGTTGAACCTATTTTTTTTGATCAGCAGAATCCCTAAAAAGGAAACAATGCAAAACATTTTTAATAGTCTACATTATTGTGACATTCACAAAAATGCAATGTATTGGTGGGTTTTGTTTTGATGTGTTCCTCCTTTGTAAAAAAAATAAATCTTCAATTGTAATTGTTGCCAAGAGAAAACCAATGCTGATATAAACTATGGACAAAAGCTATCTAAGGATGTTCTTTCTGGATATAAAATTCCATGAGTGTCAATGGGATTTTATAATCCAAACAAATTTCTCCCTCTGGCCCTATGGTACATTGTTGTCGCAGTAAATAGGAATGAGAAAGGCAACACAGAATACTGGAATAAAATCGTTTACATATAATAGAAACACTACAGTATTAAATATATTATGTAATGCTTTGTTATTTAAAAAAAAAACATCTTTCTTGCTGATTTAGCAACTCGGCAATTGGTGCACAAGCTAAAGTATGCAATTAGCCAAGAACTGCTACACAATTCCTTTTTTTCATCAGAAAACAGTTTTTTTTGACTTGGACCAAGTCTTCACCAAGATTGGTATAACACAGAGAATGATGGTTTACCATTCTCTGAACTGTACCTGCACATTTCTCCCTACCTCCGGAGTTAGAAATGTTCTTGAATCCTGTTGTGGTTCGCCAGCAGCAAGTGCAGATGGCTGAGGTATTGGAGAGTGAGGACTCAGATGAGGGGCCTGCATGTGAGGAAGGGATGGGGCCAGGACCATCAGGGAGTGGAATGCTGCCTTTGGAGATTGTGGAGGCTGGCAGCAGTGATGAAGAGATCCCCAAGGAACCTGGGCCCAGTGTGCCTGTGTGCAGGGCTGCTCAAAGAAAAGAGCAGCTGCAGCAGCACGGGCAAGTTGGGAGTAAAGCTGCAAGGTAATGGCCCCTCCCTCAAGAGATAAAACCAGCTGAGAAACTGGAGTTCTTTGCAGGAAGCAAATATGTTTTTGCACTCAAGCCTTGTGGACATTCGGAATATCTTGGGTGGTGTTTGGAGACTCTTAGTGTTTGAAATCTTTCTTACTAACTTTATCTAGTGTTCTTAGCAGCCTTGCATCACCTTGGCAAGGCTCGTCCTTATCAGAGATAATTAATTTGAAACAGCCTTTTAATCGTGAAGGAATGGAATTTGTAAAGAATCATTAAAAGGTTTCTCTGTTACCTCTGTTTTGTGTTTGTTTCCTTGGAGCAAGGTTTGGGTCAGAACAAATCCATAATTTGTAGCTATTTTTGTATGCCAAATTCTGGGGTAGATGGATCCTGGCTTTTACTTGCAATATGTGACTGAATGAAACTAACTACCAACATCCTCAGCATACCACCACAACTGAGCCAAAATGTCTATCACTAAGCGAGACAGTTGCTAAGTGACTTCTGTCCCATTTTATGACCTTTCTTGCCAAGGGTATTAAGTGAATCACTGCTTGTTGTTAAGTTAGTAACATGGTTGTTAAGTAAATCTGGCTTCCCCATTGTCTTTGCTTGTTAGAAGGTCTCAAAAGGTGATTACATCCCCCCCCCCCCCCGCAGGACACCGCAATCATCATAAATGTGAGTCAATTGCCAAGCATCTGAATTTTGATCATGGGGATTCTGCAATGGTTGTAAGTGTGAAAAAGTCATAAGTCACTATTTTTCAGTGCTGTTGTAACTTTAAACAGTCGCTAAATGAACTCTTGTAAGTCGAGGACCACCTGCAGTTATTTAGAGAAACATAGAAGGCCCTGAGAAGGAAGATGTTTCACTGCCATAAGTTTGGCAATCTGGTACACAGAAAAGCACTTTGTTATATTTTGAAAAGCATTTCCAATATTTTGAAATTTGTCAAAAATACATGTCTTCCACCAAATTTTTAATTATTTATTATTTTAAGGATTAGATTTTAATTGTATTGTATTGATTTTGCTTTGCTTTATGCTTTTTAAAAATTGCTACAAATATTGAAATAAAAAAGCAGGGCCTAAAGTCAACACTAAATAAATAACAATACAATTCTGAGATTGACTAGCAGCACAACTATTGATAAATTATCACTTCCACACACCGCCAAATAATTTCATGTTGTGTGCACACTAGTATTAGGCAATTAGGGCAACATATAACCTGGGTTTATAATAATAACTCTTCCCACTACTTGAAAGATGACAAAAGCACATCTTTTGATCAAGTTTTAAATGTTAAATTATATTATATGAATTTTACATATTTGACAGTTCTGTAGTTTTTTAATTGTTGTAAGAGATTATATTAGGAGAAAAATATGATACATATTTAATACAAAAATAGATAAAATAAAATATATTGTTCTGCATCTGCTATGAAAGATTGTTCTATAAAATCCACTTCTGCATTTCTGGTTAACAGATAAAACTAACTTTGTTGACCTTAAAAGACATCTCCTTTACGCATGATGGGTTTGCTAGCTATTTTCTTAAGCTATCCTTAGGATGCCAATAATCATATGTTGGATTATGCTACAGTGTGGCTTTTGCTATATTAAATAGTTTCTTTCAATAGGATATTCCTTAACTAATCATATCTTATGGCACATGGACAATGGAAACATTTAAGGTTGCAAAAATGGGTACATGATGTGATGATGCAATTCAGTAATAAATGGGCATTTACTGTTTATTTTAACATTTAAAAATATCAATACAATCACTTCCAGGTCTGCTATTTAGTTCATAGGCCAGGCTACAATTCTCTAGCAATGCTTTTAAGATGCAGATAAGAAAGATCAAGGTTTTCAGGATATGTTGCTAGAACCACCAGATGTGAAATTAAGCCACAGTTTGCAGTAAGAAGCTAAGGGCTTGTTTTGTTATGTGTGTGTCAGTAAATTGCCTGCTCATAATTTAGGGCTGCCTAATGTTTAAATAACAAGATAGGAAAAATGACATGATAGCACTGGTTGTATAGTGTCACTGTGCAATTGAGAGATGCTATTTTTCAATCAGTCCATTATTGCACTGATTTTGTGTTTGCAGGTATTCTACCATTCTGGAGCAGTTAAAACTCAAGGAATGGACAGGGAGCATGAATGTTGTGGAGCAATTAAAAAAAAAAAACCAAGCAGGTCCCAACTTAATTAACAATTAAGATAGTATACCACTGGATTTGGATTAATATTCTTAAGATAGTTTTCATCACACCTTGATTAATTTTTTTTTAATTGTTGTACACAATTATGGTTGAAGATCATAGATGTTTGGCCACTTGGTCCCACACACACAAATGATTTAAATGTATGCAAGTACGTACGTATATTACTGATAATATAAGTTAAGTAACACAGACAAATATTTTAAAGAAATGTCTTTCAGAACAAGGCTGTCCAGACATTTGTCTTGCCTGGGCCACATTGGGTAAAGAGGTATAAATTCTGTATAAAATGCATAATATAATTAAAGCATATAAATCACATAATCATGTTGTGTTTATGATCTTGTGTGGTGCATTACTAGCTGTCCAGGGCTGCATGCAGCTCACAGACCACACATTGGACATTCCTGCTTAGAGAGTCAAGGTATTGATTCACTGAAACACATAGAATAAAAAAAACATTACTTTTTTTTTTTTTTACTTAATGGCAATTTCTTCTATCTATGCTTTTATTACTTCTGATTTTACTGAAATGACTTTAATCAAGAATCCTACAGTCTAAATAACTGGATCGGTTAGTCAATGTATTAATTGCTGAAATTCTGGGACTGCGCCTAACAAACATTTGGATTGAGTCTGTTTCTCTTCAATAGGTGATTCCAATAAATGATTAAGTTCAACTGAACTAGTATTGAGCAGGTAATAAGCATGCCACATCGGGCAATGGATTGGGTTGCAATTCACTGTAAAGATAAAGATCTCAAACTTGAGCTGATCTATAGAGTAGGTTGCACAGTTTTTGGCAGAAGGGTTTTGCAACTGTCTTTTTCTGGGACTTTATTCAGGAGGCCTATAATTATCAATATAGGCCACCTATAAGTGGTTACTTATCCAAATATTAAGCAGGGTTGACTCAGCTTAACTATTATAATTTAGCAAATAAGAAAAAAATACTTTCATTATCCTGAGAACAGCTTAGAATGGCAAAAAAAGTTTTCTTTACATAATCAAGTGCTATCTCACAGCAATAATATGTTTACAATTCTTAAAAGCAAAAATGATTAAATATTTGGCTATATCCCCAGAGCCAGTTTCAGTTGGAGAGGCAATTTGGTTAACTTCTGCGGAGAAAAAAATTCAGTAAAATTAGCAAAAGCAGCAGCAAGATTTAACATGAGTGGTAGAAATAGATCATCAGATAATTTGCAAATGAGAATTAATACATGCTTAAGAGGCAGATAGCAACTCTGACAGATTACGGTCTTAGTATGTATAAATGTGCTGTACTTTACACCTGTTGATTCAGCCCCAATTTGGGAAATTATGAATCATGATTCAAGCTAAATCTGAGACTTTTTAATTTGATTTAGTGCCCAAATCCAAAAAGACATTTTAGGACCCAAAGCTTGGTGCATCACAATGGCCAGATCATGAAATAAAGAAATACAATTTAGGGGAAGAGAGGCAGGATTAACAGAATTATTTTGTAGAAATTTTGCTCAATGAAATCCATAATTATTTAACACAAAATATACAACTTTCTTCAAACTCCTTCCAAGAGTATCAAAAAATATCTCCAGATAAAAATATTTATAAATAGCCTAAATCTCTCACAATAGTCACAAATAATCCTGATAATATTTAGAAATTATACTAAAATATCTTTTCCTGGAATGGGACAACTCGCCACAGCCAACTCATCATAGCCAATTCACTGTGGGACAGCTCACTGTGGGACAATATAACAGCTCTATTTAATTATTTAAAACAAAAACATGATAATTTTTGCCATTCACAATTTATCCTGTCTCTCCTTTTGCATCCTTTCTTCAATGATTCTATTTCACTATTTCTTTAATGTTAATGTAACTCTTGTCCTGCAGCGAATTGGCTGTAGCAAGTTGGCCATGGCATGGCATGTCTTATCTTGAAATATCTGCTTTGTTAAGGTTCATCCTATTTTATCCACAGAATTCACATGCAAAGTTACAGTGTGCATTCCTTATTTGCAATTTAGCACTATGTACACATTTCACTATTGCTGCTCCTAAATTATGGGTTATAACTTCATATTTTACAAATCTATAATAAAGAATAGTTAATCCTGTTCAGCTTCTGTATTCCCCCTGACCTAAGGCTTCACCAGTTAAAATAAGGTTTTTGTGATAGATTGGAACCTCTAATCATTTGGCCACATTTGTTTATTAATCTATCCTGCAAATTTATGTACGGGTCTACATGTTGTGCGATTCTGTAAACAGACTTATATTTTACAGACACTTTTATTTATTCCTAACACATTAATATCTATGGCTTAGGGAACATAAGTTTCACTTGACAATATAGAGATTACAAACAGAAGTTTTTGTTTTTTAGAAATTCCAGCAATAAAACTGAATGCTTTGATCATAGACTAAATAAAAATAGGGTTGGCTTGGCTTCATCTCAATGTAATATGTGACTTAATCCCTCTGGCAAACAAAATTATGATGGCTTTTTCAACAAACAGGAGTTATAACAAACCATGGCTTAGTGAAAGATTTGACACAATGAGATAACAAAGATCTCTGTAAAGATACAGATTTGAATTATCCATCTTGATCTAATTCTTATAATCTTCCAATTTGAGCAGTAAAAGGACAATACACAAGCAACTAATATTTTTGATCACTTTAGAATAAAAAATGAATTAAGATTTGATTAGAATAGTTTTGACTGCTACTACATTAATAAATCTTCCTTTTCTTTTCTAAGTCAAGTGAAATGCAAGCACATGAGACAATATTTGCAAATTTAATATCTTCCTAAGCAGTCATCAGTTATAAAATTCCTCCTAGGATTTCTCAGGACCTGGAAAATATACTCCCAACAAGACTTGTATGCAATTATATCAGTTCTTGTGTAAATGGCCAGAGGAATTTAGTACTGACAAAGTGCAATATGCCTGAGACAGATTGTGTAAATGTCAGTATATTGTTAGGTGTAATTTACTGGAGAGTCTTGCTAAACATAGAAATGATGCAGTAGACCATTCTTCTACCACACCTGGTTTGCAGTATTAAATAATCAGGAAAGAATACCAGCTACTTAGCTAGCAAGAACCAGTCAAGCTTCATTGTAGAAAGCACCCTTAATAGACTTCTTATCTTTTAGCTATTAAATATAATAGGTTTTTATCATATACTTAATAATTAAATTCCCAGAAGAGTTTCTTATTTTTATTCACATGCCAACAGATTAGAGCCCAACTCTTAATGACAGTTGGTTTTAACTATATTAAGTTGATGTTGACTGAAATATATGATATTTTTCATGGTTTATGTGCTACTGGCCCTGATACAGAATCAAAAAAAGATTCTAAATCAAAGCTTTAATATTTTAGTAGAAAATTAAGGATCTGGGAAAGAGGAATTTGGACAAGTGCCTATTGCTTGGCAAAAAGACACACACATCCTCCTTGTTTTTACATTGCACTAAGCTGTTATGTGTTACAGCTATGTGTGTTATGTAATTTTGAACATTATAATTAGTGAGCCATGCTCTTTGACTCAGTAAGTTGCATGAAATTAGAAAATTCAGGTTCATATACCATTGTGCAAAAAGTAAACGATGCTTTGGTGCTTGTGTAAATTTGTCCCTAATGTAATATTTCTGTCTTTCTTTGCTTCCGATCCATTCCATCAGGAATTTATTTTAACCTGATATTCAACTTTTAGCTTACACTCTCAAGAGAAACCAACCCTTCTCTATGAACAGTAAAGGCTGCAAATAACATGCTTTGGTTACATGGGCAAGAGAGACTTAATTTTAAAAGGAATAGTGAGTCATGTCTGCAGTCCTTCATTTGTACAAGCCAGAGGTAGACTAAACCTGTACAAATTTCCAGCTGCTACTTGTGCTTCTTGTACTTCTCCTATAATAATAAAACAAAATGTTTTATGAGAGGCCACACCACTTGTCACCTGCAACTCATTTTCTCTTCATCAGCTGAGAGACTCAGAGTGCTGAGACTTTAACTTTTATTTGTTTTGGTTATGTGTCTGCTTTGTGGTTATACAGATGCTGCAAAAAAGAGACTGTTAACCTTTGAATAGTTAGTCTAGATCAGTTTTTTTTAAATCTAGCAATTTTAAGATGCATGTACTTCAATTCTCATGTTGGGATTTCTGTACTGTTGGACAATCTAGAACTGTGGCACTTGTGGTCTGACCTAAGCATAGTACACAAAAATTGTCTGTAACAATGTCATACCTGTCAATGACTTCTTCAGCTTCAATCACAATAATGCACGGGCACACAACCAATACAAACTCAAGGTAAACTGCTCCAAACTAGATTGCAGAAAATAAAACTTCAGCAAGAGAGTATTCAATGCTTGGAATGCCGTACCCAATTCCGTTGTTACAGCCTCAACCCCTAATAGCTTTGATCACAAACTGTCTACCATGGACCTCACCCCATTCCTAAGAGGTCCTTAAAGGGGGCATGCATAAGCACACCAATATGCCTACCATCCCTGTCTTACTGTCCCCATTTATCTGTATTTATTCCCTTTGTTCCCGTTTGTTATCTTGTACATATTTGACAAACAAAACAAAAAAAATAAAAATAAAAAATGTAGACTTCCTCCCATGCTGGCTGGGGAATACTTGAAGTTGAAGTCCATGCATCTTAAGGCTATTATTGTTATTTGCTTATAGATTCCTATTCTCTTTTCCACCTCTTTTCACAACTACAAAGAGATTGGAAATTTTCACTTTTAAACAAACTATCATTTCCCAAGATGACTGTGATATAGTTTCAGGCATGGGTGAAATGAATGGAGACAATCTTAGTTGGTGAACTTTCAGCTCTTTATTACATAGTGACTTGAAAGCTTGAACAACAACAACTCTGCCTTATATAGGTAACTTTAATGTGAAATAACCAATAGGGAGCTGTAAGACGCTAGCTCCAGAACCAATAAGAGTCCTTCGTTAAGGGCCAATCGGATTCTCTGAACCCAACCAATCCAATCGAGCCACTGAACACCCTATCAGAAGTGCAGGGCCAGAACCCTGCACTTTACCCCAAGCTTGCTTTTATTTAAACTATTTACATACATAACACCCCTTCCCCCTGGCTCCTCAATTATAGTGTGGTTATATAGTCTTTCAAATAGGACGGTTGTCTTTTGGGTCTATTAGATTTTCTTTGGACTGGCTGTGTGCAGTCCTGTTGAGGTAAAATGTTGTTTGGCAGTGGCTCAGCTTCTCGTTCTGGTGTGATTTCCCTTGGAGTGTACGATTCTTCCTCCTGCTCCATTTCCTGAGTTTCACTAGATTCATGGCTCTCTTGGAACAGGTTCCCTGGAATGTCGTCTTCTTCCATTCCTTCCCCCCCTCAGTTTGGTCGTAGGGGAGTTGCTGGCTGGCCGAAAGGAGTCGTGACCGTAATTGGTCAATATGTCGTTTCCACAGTCTTTCATCAATACATCTTACAATATAGGATTTGGGCCCAGTCTCGCGTATTATCGTTGCTTCAATCCAAACTTGGTCGCCCAATAAATTTCTTGCATAAATGGGGTCGCCTACCTTGAAGGTACGGTAGCGTCCACTAGATCCTGCAGGCTTTTCTGGCTCGTAAGCAGGGTGCAGTCGGTCGAGCGGGAATGGAGTTTTCGCCCCATGAGAAGTTCTGCGGGAGTTCTGCCGGTTACGCTGTGCAGAATGATGTGTTGTAGAAGTAGAATGCGGTTTATTTTTTCATCAATATTATCATAGTCCACTTTTTGCAAAGTCTTTTTTACAAATTGGACCATGCGTTCCGCTCGGCCATTGGTAGCAGGATGCGCCGGCGAGGTGAGCGCATGGCGGATGCCATTATCAGCAAGGTACTGTTCAAACATCAGCGCTGTAAACTGTGGTCCGTTGTCGGACACCAGGACGTCCGGCAATCCATGAGTTGCAAAGAGTCTATTGAGGACTTTAATGACAGCTTCGGAGGTTGTCTGGGTCATTTGATGAATTTCCAACCAATTAGAGTATGCATCGACAGTCAATAGTAATGTATGTCCTTTAATCGACCCTGCGAAATCCAGGTGGATTCTGGACCAGGGCCCGCGTGGTGTCTCCCATTCAGTCGGTGCAGCTTTTGGTGGTGCGTTGCTGTTTTGTTGGCACTTGGTGCAAGCCTTGACCCATTGCTCGATGTGTCGGTCCATGCCTGGCCACCAAGCGTAGCTCCGTGCGAGTGCTTTCATCCGCACGATCCCGGGATGTCCTTCGTGCAAAATTTGTAACAGCGAGTTTTGGAGTCGTTCTGGAACGACGACTCTATCGCCCCAGATGACACAGCCTTTTTGCAAAAAAAGTTCAGTCTGTCTTGTTTTAAATGGCGCGAAGTCATCTGGGATCTGGTCCAATGGCCATCCACGTTCTACCCAGCCTAGGACTCGAGCTAGGGTGTGATCTCGTCTGGTCTCTCTCGCGATATCTCAAGTGGTCATAGGAGGCGAGTTGAGCGTCTCGATTTGTAACGTCGATACTGTTGGTGCTGGATCGTCGAGAGTTTCTGGTAGCGGTGCTCTGCTGAGTGCGTCGGCGTGGGGAATGGCTTTCCCCGGGCGATGTAACAATCGATAATTATAAACAGCTAGGAACTCTGATCATCGAGTCATTCTTGGGGACAATATATAGGGGGTTGGTTTGTCCCCAGCTGTTATCCCCAGTAAAGGTTTGTGGTCAGTTACAATGGTAAATGTCCTTCCATATACATACTCATGGAATTTTTTTACGGCTGACACAATTGCAAGAGCTTCCTTATCTATTTGTCCATAGTTACGTTCTGCCAGAGAAAGAGTCTTTGAAAAGTATGCAACAGGGGCCTCATTTCCATTAGGCAGCACATGGCTCAAAATAGCGCCCACCCCAAACGGTGAGGCATCACAAGTTATAACCAATGGTAATGTTTCATTATATTGCATAAATACAGAATCAGATGTAAGTAAATCTTTTACATTTCGAAACGCTTTTTCCTCCCGGTAACCCCAAACCGACAATGCTTTCTTATCTAATAACGGGTGTAACGGTTCAGCCACAGTCGCCTTATGTGGTAAAAACACATTATAGAAATTGATAAGGCCTAAAAATGCCTGGAGATCTGTTTTGTTACGGGGTCTGGGAGCATTTTTTATCGCCCTTAATTTACTCTCAGTAGGGTGGATACCCTGACTATCAATGCGATAACCTAGAAATTCAACACTGTCTGTATACAGATGACATTTATCCTTTTTTACTTTCAATCCCGCTTCTTGGAATTTCTTAAGAACACATTTTAAACGATTCTGTAGAATTTTTTTACTAGGAGCTGCAATTAACATGTCATCAAAATACGGAACCACGCCCTTGATTCCCTGCAATAATCGTTCCATTAAACTTTGGAATATTCCCGGGGCTACACTTACCCCGAATTGCAATCGGGTACATTTAAAAGCACCTCTGTGCGTTACTATTGTTTGAGCTTGGGCTGTTTTATCGTCCACGGGCAATTGTTGATAGGCTTGAGCTAAATCTAACTTAGCAAAAACCTTTCCGCCTCCTAGGGAATGAAGGAGGTGCTGTACCACCGGCACTGGATACGCGTTCTGCTGGAGGGCGTGGTTTAGAGTGGCCCGGTAGTCCCCACAGATTCGGATTGACCCATCTGGCTTAATGGGAGTTACAATAGGAGTTTCCCATGGAGAATGATCAATGGGTTGCAGTACCCCTTGTTTAATTAGTTTGTCAAGTTGTTCATCTATCTTGGCCTTAAGGGCGAACGGAACTCGACGGGGCTTTAAACGGATCGGGGCGACCTTAGGGTCGAGGCTAAATGAAATTGGGGTCCCCTTATACTCGCCCAGATGATCTGCGAAGACATCGCTGAATTCAGTAATAAGGTCCTCATCCCACTCGCAATCACCGACTCGGTTCACGCCGGCTACTTCGATGCCGAGTGGCGCGAACCATTGGAGGCCCAACAAACTAGGCCTGTCCCTATCGATGATCATTAGAGGTAAGTATGCCGTATGCTTTTTAAACGAGACGCGGACTCAACAAGACCCAACCACAGGGATCCGATTCCCTTGGTAGTCTTTAAGGATGAGACATTGCATTCGAAGGTCTTGGCGTTGGATGGTAGGAATGAGTTGCTTTAATGTCTTCCACGACACCATCGAGAGGGACGATCCGGAATCGACCTCCATGTGGCAAGGTTGGTTCTCTATGGCTACTGTGACTCGAATCTTCTTAGTGTCCATGGCTGAGGCGTGTCCTATAGTGATAGTATGGTGGGCCTCTTCTTTCTGCAACGCTCGATATCTGTAGGAATGGTTTGCTGGATCTCGCCTTACAGGACAGTTTCCTGCCGATTGGCGAGAGCTGGTTCCCCTTGAGGCCTGACTTGGTCCCGGTAAACTGCGACAGACTAGACTGATGTGGCCTCATTTTCCATTTTTCTCATGACAGATCGCATCACGGAATTTGCAGTCTGCCCTGGGGTGGTTTGCCCCGCAACCAGCGCAAGGGCATGAGGGTTTAGAGCGAGGGTCCCGGTCGAACCGCAGTCGATGGACCCCTTCTTCGTCGCTGTCTGACGATGAAGAGAGGTCCTCGTGGTGCGTCGTAACAAGCTGCTCTTCTGACTTGGACAAAAGGTCGCCTGTCTGTGGGGTCGTTGGGTTTCGGCTTCACCGTAGTTGCGCCGCGGACTTTTTGGTTGCCTCAGCAGCAGTGGCTTCGGCGATGGAGTCAGCAAGGTCGATGTCGCCTTTCGCCATCAGCTTGCTTTGCACGCCCAGCGCATCTAATCCCAGAATTAAGCGGTCTCTCAGTGCTTCATCTAAGTCTGCGAATCCGCAGAGGCCTCCCAAGTGTCGGAAGTCTGCCATGAAGTCAGCCACACTCTCTCCCTTTCGCTGGCTTCTTTGATAGAATTCGTGACGTCTCACGAGAGTAGGTACGGTTGGCGCGTAATGGTCTCTCAGGAGAGGTTCGAGGTCGTCCCAGCTCATTGCTTTAACTTCTCGAGGTTTCGCAAATGCCTTTGCCATTTTAAAGACAGCCGGTCCGCAGTACGTCAGCAACAGCGCCCGCTTCTTGGCTGGTGTGGCGTCCTTCAGGTTGTTTGTTTCAAGGAACATTTGGAAGCGATCCATGTAGGATTCCCAATCCTCTTGGTTCGGATCAAACAGAGCGGGTGGTACGATGCCGCTGGACATGGTTTCCGTTGGTGGCGTCGTCTTGGCACGTGCTCTGTTTTTCTTCCCGGTTCCTTAAGATCAGATGTCTCCAAATCCCACCTTCGTCGCCAGTGATATAGTTTCAGGCATGGGTGAAATGAATGGAGACAATCTTAGTTGGTGAACTTTCAGCTCTTTATTACATAGTGACTTGAGAGCTTGAACAACAACAACTCTGCCTTATATAGGTAACCTTAATGTGAAATAACCAATAGGGAGCTGTAAGACGCTAGCTCCAGAACCAATAAGAGTCCTTCGTTAAGGGCCAATCGGATTCTCTGAACCCAACCAATCCGATCGAGCCGCTTAACACCCAATCAGAAGTGTAGGGCCAGAACCCTGCACTTTACCCCAAGCTTGCTTTTATTTAAACTATTTACATACATAACAGACTGAATACTGGAAACAGTGACAAGCTTCATAATGGATCGTTTTACATCCTAACTTGTTCTGAATCCATTGTTCCACAATTCCCTAAGCTTAAATGCTTAGATAATTATCAACACCCCAACCCACCCTAAAAAATGCTCCAAACTTTGTCATAGCTGTTTATGGAGAAGGAAAAAAATATTTTCTGTTTTGTGTGAGTCAAAACATATGAAATTTGGGACAGATTTCTGTTTTCATTGTTAACTTCATTTTTTAAAAGCAGAAAAAAAAACCCCATATTCTGTTTATACGGGGAAAACATCTAGCTTAATATATCACAACAGACCCTTCTTAGAAACTGAAGGGCAGATAAAGATCCATCTTTAACCAAGAAAAGCCCTTGTACAATGTAAACAGCAGGAATTTCATTCCAGACAGTATAAAGAGTGCTATAAAATTAAACATTGGGGACTGTGTAGCTGAAAGCTTTGTCAAGGCTTCGCACAAAAAAATGATCCATCTTCCTTTGCTCTGCTTTTCAACATCCTTTTGATCTGCTCAATAGAAATATACTCATTGGCTTTGTTTGTTCTTCTTCAGCATTTCAAATAAAAGGAAAGGAAAGGAAACATTACTAAATGCTAAAACAAAAGTAATTTTTAAAAATTCAATTTGCTTTACTACTGCAAATGTAACAAATGATCAACAATATTTTTAATGTTTACATTAAACCTGGAATAGTTTCTGACAGCTGAATACAGCCAAGGAAAGCAAAGGCATTTTCCTTAATTTAATCATCCAAGCAGGAATGCTATCAACATACTCTCATTGATCAATTTTGAATCTCCCATGTCTATTATGCCAGATGTTAAAATAGCATGCCTTGATGTGAAGAGATGTGTTGCCATTTTCTCCTAAGGCCAATTGTGGCATACATGTCTTGCTGTTGAGCTGCCAAAAGCCCCAAAGAGAAGGCTGGAGAGCTTACATCCAGCTGTTCACCATTATATCCCCTGATATTTCACATATTCAGATGAATTTTTCAAGACAGGGAAGGCAGCTCCTATCTAACTCGTGCTTTTATTAATTGCAATAGATAATGACAATGATATAGGCTATCTTTAGACAGATTTTCTATGTTCTTACACTGTTGAATATTGTTTTTATTCAGGGTTACTGTTTATAATATATCATAAGGTATAAAAATATGATACAGTTAAATATAGTAGATAAATGATAGGGATGCCAAGCTCTGAATAAAAAGGATGTCAAGATCTATTATAGGTAAATCTGTGTGAACTATGTCTAATTGGAAATGAGAAATGGAGAAAGGAATTTATAGAACTATCCCTACCTATCAAGCTTCTCCATCCTTAGCTTATATTCAGCATCTCTCTGTCTCTGTCCATCTGTCTGTCTGTCTCTCTCCCCTACCTCTCTTTCCTATTTTAACCACCTAATGCTTTCACTTCTTTGTGTATGTTATAGTCATTTTGTACTACATATAATCCTCAACCTTCCATTTGTTTAATGACTGTTCAAAGTTATAATGCACCAGAAAAAGTAACTTACAACAGATTCTCGCACTTATGACCATTACAGCATGGTCATGTGAACAGAATTTGAGTGTTTGGCAACCAGCATATATTTAATAAAACTTGCACTGTCCCCAGGTCACATGACTGCTGTATGTGACCTTCCTAGACAGCTTTTGACAAGCAAAGTCAATGGGGGAAGCCAGATTTGCTTAAGGACCATGTGATTCAATGCAATGATTCACTTAACAACTGTAGTGAAAAAGTTCATAACATCAGGCACACTTCACAACTGCCTTGCTTGGGAGAGGCAATTCTGGTCCTAATGATGATCATAAGCCAAGTACTACCTGTATTTTTTTTTGTGTGTGTGTGTGTGTGTGTGTGTGTGCACGCGCGCGCGCGCCTTCCTAGAAAGGACTGAAGCACCTCCCATCACTGGATGCTCTTCACAGCTCACAGAGAACGGGCGTATCAGGTAAGTACCAACATCCTTTTTCTTTGTAAATTATAGGAATCTTGAGATATCATATATTCTGATTTTTAAAGAATATTTGACAAAGCATCTCATAATATTCTGATTTAAAAGCTTCATCCTGATTGGTTGAGAGTCTTGGTCTGTGTTTATTGGTCTTGGAGTTTGCTGTGTTCTGCTTCTAATATCTTCTGTCTGTTTTTTGGGCTCTTTTTGTATCTTGATTGGCTGGCAACATTGTGTTACTTTATTGGAGGCCTTTAGTGCAGCTTGGCTTCAGGTAAATGGATGGCTATCATTAGTTAGGAAGCTGGGTTTCATCTGGGTGCCTGGTTGGGGTGTATTTGAGCTGGAGGTATCAGTGGGGATCTGTTTGTGCCCAGGTGTTTGCCTGGCTTGTGGGGTGGAGATTTTGTTTGTTTGTGAGTGCAGGCTTCCAAATGATTGACAGCCTGGTGGAATCATCTCTTCTGTTCATGCTCATTTGGAAGCCTGCACTCACAAACAAAAAAATCTCCACACCACAAGCCAGGCAAACACCTGGGCACAAACAGATCCCCCCTGATACCTCCAGCTCAAACACACCCCAACCAGGCACCCAGATGAAACCCAGCTTCCTAACTAATGATAGCCGTCCATTTACCCAAAGCCAAGCTGCGCTAAAGGCCTCCAATAAAGTAACACAATGTTGCCAGCCAATCAAGATACAAAAAGAGCCAAAAAAACAGACAGAAGATATTACAAGCAGAACACAGCAAACTCCAAGACCAATAAACACAGACTAAGACTCTCAACCAATCAGAATGAAGAAAAAACCATTCTGTCACAGCAATAGGCTGTCCCAAATTTAAATCTGAAACCACTGTAAAAGTCTAACTCACAGACGAACACTATACAGAAGCCTGATGATGGCAGATGAGATTCTGCTGAAACGTTGCTACAACTTTAAAAGAACAACTACAATGACGTGGGAAAATACCCGAACAAAGCTGAATATATATATATATATCCAGCTCATCCTGGGAACCCTTTTTTTGAACTATTACCATCTAGCAGATGGTACAGAATAATAAAAACAAGGACAAATAGGCTGAAACAGCTTCTATCCCAGGACTGTAGCTCTTTTGAATTCTGCTGTATAGTGCAGTGTTGGTGCGATGTTGGGGGTTTTCGATTCAATGTGTGAAGGGTGAAGGATGTGTGTTTGTGTTTATTTTCATGGTCATGATGTGCACTGAAGATGGTGTTTGATTTCGTTGTACGAGGTGCAATGACAATAAAGTAAAATAAAGTATTGAATGGTAGTTTTATTAGGACTATAAGACAATTACATGACCATCGTCAGCCTGGAAAGTAGGGGCAGGAGATATGGGAAGAAGAATAAAATGTAACGGTAGATGGACTTTTATTTGAAAGTAGATAAGCTTGACTTTATTCTCATGATTCTAACTCCCACATAAGGTGTTCATAATCATAGATTTGATATGCTTGGATAGCATAGGTGAAAGCTAAATTATCAATGGGAATGTATTTATTGGCAAGCACTTTGCCAGGCAGGGAGGAAGGATCAAGTGTAGAGCTAGCCTGGAAAGGGCTAAAAGGACCAGGACTTAGTTCCTTGGAGCTTTATCTAATGTTCTCAAGAAGAGGCTGCCAGACTGAGAAGATTCCTTCACTAGAGGCAGAACATAATAAAGTAGTTATCTTGAACTCAGCACATGTGGGTCTGGTTGTTCATGCCCCACAGTATAACAAATAGGTTAAAAAGAAGAATCAAAACTTTAATATAACCCAGAAATATGTACAACATGGAAATATATATTATGGGCAGATGGTCTCATAGAATTAAGATTCATAGAAATATTTCTGTTGTGATGTGTTAAAGAACATACTATAAATTTAGCTCTCTGCAATATGCAATTTTAAATTGATTTGTGGGAACTCTTGAAAAGGAAGATGCTTTTAGCCGAACAGTTGTTTCAATCTCAAAGAAGCAACAGAATTTAAATAGTACTATTCTGGGACTAATTCAATATCCGCTGCTAAATAAATTCACAACAGGAGGTTAAGCAAAACTCAACATTTTTTTATAAAATAATTTTTCACTAAAATTTTAAAAAAATTAGATATTAGATTATGTATTAGATGCTAAAGCTATCTTATTTCACTGTTTATTATTCTGTTTTTTTTAAAAAAAAATAATTTGCTATAACTTACACTTAACAAAGATCTTCCATTTATCAAAGATCTGTTGTGTTTTTATTATTTGCTCATTAAATTTGCCTTGAATTTTAGCTTTTACTTTCATTGACCATATCTAAACAAAGATAAGAATTTTTATAAATTCCTATAGAGGGAAAGGCCTTGAGGGACAGGACACAGAGCTGCTACCAAAGCAATTATCTGATAAAAAGTATCTGGGTCTGGCCAAGAAAGTAATTTGAAAAAACATCTCAGACAAGATCCTCTCTAATTCAGATGTGCAAGATTCTTTTCCAATAGAAATATTAATGACCTGCATGGGTCTACCTCATAAGGTAACATCAATCTTGCAACTCTCCTAATCTCTTTCTAGAGAAGAGATTAAAAGAGGTTATTATAAGAGATTAGAATAAAGATATAATTTTGGGTATTGGAGATGGCCTTTGATCCTTGTGGGGGGGTCACTGCTATCTATTGATCACATCATTGAAGCATTGTTGCAACACCAACAGTAAGTGGTTATACCAATAACTGATTTATAAAATGCCATGATGCAGCAAGCAACAATTGGGATGTAATTTGCCTCAACCTTCTCTGGTGTAGCAGCCTGCAACACAGCTGATTTTTCTGAGTTCTCATGGGAGCTTGTAAGAAAAAAAAAATGGAAACGACCATGACCAATTCCTGACCTTACTTAATATGAAATGTTTATGGTTGGCAGAGCAGCATAGTTTCCCACAGATCACACCAAGATGACTTTTGTGCTAAGTTTACTAAAAGAAGGAGCAGCTAAATGGGCCTCACCCATCATTGATAACAATGACCTGGTGCTAGACAATTACCAAAACTTTATGTGAAGATTTAAAAGTTGCTTTGAGGATTCCATGGAGCACCTGACCTCCATCTATGAGATTTGCAAAGGTCAGTGGAGAATGAGGTTGGATTTTAAATTGCTTGCCAGAGATGTGGATGAAATGACCTGGATCTGATTGACCAGTTCAGAGAAGGTTTGCTGAATACAATGGAATATAATAGAATGGAATTCTTTATTGGCCATGTGTGACAGGGAATTTGTCTTTGGTGCATATGCTCTCAGTATACATAAAGAAAAAATAAAATACATTCATCAAGAATCATAACATACAACACTTACTGAAGAACTGAGAGATAAGCTAATGCAAGGGCTTCAAACTTGGCAAGTTTAAGATTTGTAGACTTCAATTCTCAGAATTCCTGAGCTAACATGACTGGAGGTGGAATTCTGGGAGTTGAAGTCCACACACCTTAAAGTTGTCAAGTTTTTAGATATCAAGCTAGTGAGAAAACACACCATAGATAATTTGGGAAATATTTCCAAAGCTTTGTGATAATAGATGTCATGTTGGCATTGTTGAGGCAGGGAACAAATAGCAAAGGTGGGGGGAGTTTTACAGCCTCTCTTTTCCCCTTCTTCCCTTCTGCTGACCATCTTGGAATCCAGGAAAATGAGAGGATGTAGGAAGTATGAAGTTGAGTACCCAAGAGAGCATCAAGAAAGAAACAAAGAGATCTGGGCTTTTACTATGGAGCTTGTACATCCAGCCAGATTATGCACACAGAAATTTCAGGATTCTGACACAGCAACAAAATGCAAGACTGCAAGTCTATGGAGCATATAACAAGCAAGTACTCATCTCATTTCAAAATTCATTGGCCAACTTTGCAAGGCCTTCTCTCAGGGGTTTCAAGAGAACTAAGATATCCAGTAGCAAGCAATCATATTTCATTGTCCTTTTTACTCTTTGCTTACATTCAGGCCAGTGAAATGTTTTGATCTTGTGGACTCAGGGGCAATCACTGATTTCTAGATGAAGCCACAGTACAAAGATTAAAGTAGTTGATCCAGAGTCTCAAAAGACAGTGATGGTCTCAGTAGATGGACACCATTGGAAAACAGGACCAATTTTTTTAGCACACAAACCTATTGCAACTGACAATACAAGGCCTCTTTTGAACACTAAGCATGAAATACTGGGTTTGGAGGCAGATGTAATCTTCTTGGACCCACCCAATTTTGAGTTTTGTAGCAGCTGAGATCCCAGTGAAGAGTGGGCAGTGGCTATTGTCATCTGTGAATCCATACAGGTTTACAGAAACAGATTTAAGGGACTTAGTTGAAAGTGAGCTTAAGAGAGAAGAGTAAAAATTGCTGCTGATGTATTGTCCTCCCAGCTGTCCATAATCAACCCTTTTTGAACTGTTGGATTTTGTCTGGCAATAGCATCTCCAAGGCTGCTAGTGCAGAGGTAGTGTTCAGCAGGGTCTGATCAGTTCTGGAGAACTGGTAGTGGAAATTTTGAGTAGTTCATAGAACCAGCAAATACCACTTCTGACTGGCCCTGCCCCCACATATTCTCTGCCTCCTGAGTCCCAGCTGATCAGCTAGGTCTTCTTTTGTTGCCCTGCATAGGAGAACAGAGCTGGAAAGAAAGTTAGCGGGGTGGGGAGGGAATGGGGATTTTGCAGTATCCTGGAATGGGATGGAAATGCAGATTTTGCAGTATCCTTTCTCTGCCATGCCCACCAAGCCATGCCCACAGAACTGGTAGTAAAATGTTTTGAATCTCACCACTGTGCTGGTGTTCAGGAATTTCACTCTGGCATCTGTTGGCATTAAGACTGGGGTAGCCCAGGAGTTCGTGGCTTCCATGACAACCCTTGATTTATGTCTAGGTCTATGTCTGACACTCGAAAATGGCTCCTCGTAAGGGTAAGGAAAAGAAGGAAGAGCAGGTTATGTTTGGGACCACAGGTTGCTGAAGGAGAAAATGTGTTTGGAGTTTGCCACATCTTTGCTTCCTTCAATGATACATTTGTCCATGTAACTGACCTGTCTGGCAAAGAAACTATCTGCCGAGTAACTGATGGCATGAAAGTGAAGGCCGACAGGGATGAGTTATGCTACTATGTTGGCTGCTCAAGACGTAGCACAAAGATGCAAGGAACTGGGAATCACTGTCCTTCATATCAAACTGCTGAAAATAGAAATAGAACGAAATGATCCAATGTGTATCAGTGGCTACATATGATGTGTGATGCACACAAAAAACACACAGAGCTCTGATTGCTCCATTTGTGGCTACCATCTTGATTTTTTACCACATACTTGGTAATAGTATAGCAATGGTTTGACATTATCACTTTCTGGGTTTTCTTTTCACCCTCCCAATTTAGTCTGCAATCAGAGAGAGGAGAACCAGCTAAATATAGTTAACCCATCCCCAATCCCCAAAGCTGATCCAGAAAGAGACCATGGTCACAGGTATGGAAAACTGCTGAAAGGTCAAGAAGAGCAAGAATGGATGTATTAACCCCCAACTCCCAACCCCACCCATTGTGTTTGGTTAGATATCATCTTAAAGGGCAACCATTTCTGTTTCCATCCTTAGGCTTGAATCCTGACTATATTTATGTACAAGAAAGTGAGAAGATTTTTAGTGGCTCTCATAAATTCGCTTTTATAATTTAACTGGCACAAACATGATTTGCTTTCCTTTGCCAGGTATCTTAGATTGCTTGGTGTCTGGGCCATAACATTTTGTAGCAATTGTGTTTTCCTTTATAGCTTGTGTAGTAGTGACTTAATATCAATTTCCCTCAAGTTAGTTAAATATATATATATTGTCTGTTTATTTATTGAGATTGTTTTATCACTGGGATATGTTTGAAAAAGTTCACATTGGATGAGGATATAAATTACAAATGAAAACAATAAAATTCTTCTAAGCAATTTGATGTACATATTTCCTTTATTTAAAAGAGTCAACATTTGCTTGAACCATCTCCTCTTAATAGGAGAACAGTTAAAATGGTGTTTGTTGATTTAAAATTCTGACTTACATAAACCATCCAGATGGAGACTTTCTTTAAAATCTATTTCGATTCTGGTTTATGAGAACAGTTAATTCAGTGTTAAAATTATTTATCAGTCTTATAAATATACCTGTGTATGTAACTTCTAAAAGATAGAATGAAAAACATTATTTGTAAAAGTATCATTCTCTCTCCCATGCATCCTACCTATTTTCAGTTTACTGCTCTTCAACTGAAACACTCAACTAATGCTCAGGGAATGCTCTGTCCATAACCTTTTCTGAGTTTTAAAAATACTTTTTAATTTATTCATTTTTAAAAAGAAAAGATTGGCAGCCTACATAGCAAATGCTATGGCATCATCTTTAGTTCTAATAATGACCTGAGGATCCAGTGCTTCCTGAAAGTGTTCTTAAAACATAAAAATGTTATATGGCAGCATCCCAGTGTAGGTTGGTTTCAAAGTCTGCTCATTTGCCTAGAAAAAGAATAAAGGTAAGCAGGAGGAGGGGAGCAGTCTCCGACAGAAAGAGAAGGATAGTGAAAACAGCAGGCAGCCTATGTTGCATGACAGCCATTTTGTTAATGAACAAGCTCCTGTAATAGCCTTTCCCCAGCTCTCTGGTGGTTGCAAACAATGGCCATTGCAAACAATGGCCAGCTACCATATTATTTCCAGTGAATTTGATGGAGATGTAGAGTGACAAAAACTTTGCCCAGCAATAAAACATTTTTTACTTGAGGAAAGTATTTTGTGAAGAAAACCACTGGAAGGCAAGCTGACTCTGTGTCTAAAGTGGATGGACTTTGTTTGGAAAAACCAGTGCAGCATATACTACAAGTATAACTATTATTATACCTGTAGGTCTTATTTTAATCCCAACTTTCCAGCTGTATGTTGAATATTTTCATCTCAATAGTAGATGGATCATTACCAGGGATTGGTTATCAGATTCTCAATTTCAGATTCATCCATAGAAATAGGGGGAGATTTCTACACCACTTGTGATATCGCAGCATTCCCATTATCCCTGCAAATAACAGATGGATATTCTCTTGTGTTCAAAGTAGTGTTTCAAGTTCCTGATAAACTGGTATAAAACATTCCACTTCAGCATTTTAACTCCTGAATTCCTTGGGACCCACTAATGTATTTCTTGGAACAAACAGACCCTGAGGTTAAGCCTCATTTTTCACTGTAGCTGACATCATTCAACTTTATTACAGAAGCCTATATACAGATGATGGCTTTTCTGGTTCAGTTCCTGGCTGGTTCTGTCAGAAGACAACAGGACTACTCTAACCAAATTAATGGAATACTTCTTATAATTAGAGATTGAAGAGACTGCACATTTTTCATCCAGGGGTTTATATTTCAGCACTTTCCAATATTGAAAGAAATGGAGAAGAAGAGGGAAACATCCCCATCTATTTCACTAGTGTAAATACTCTGCTGGATGATGTTACTCCATGGAATGCCTTACAAGAAAGATAAGTGAGAAGAAAGGAAGTCTTATAAGTAGTTTTTCTTGTCCACCTATCATATTCAATGCCCATGTTCTGAAATCTATATTCTGATGGTTTGTTTTTCCTGGAAAAGAATAGTGAGGGCCGACCTTGGAATTGTTATGCAGCTGCAAATGGCATAAGCATGACCTCCCCACAAATCCACAAATCCTTACTGGTCATTCCAGGCTTCACACAGTCTAAGCAGAATCTGAAAGATTGTCCAGGGAGGATGAAAAAGTGGAAATATTTTTCCTCAGAAGACAAGCAGTCTGGTGAGATTCTTGTAACATAGGTACAATAAAGTTACAACTTGAGGCGATTCACAACTTGAGGCGATTCACAACTTGAGGCGATTCACAGATGATTCTAGTTGCTTGTGCCTCACATTATCCTTGGAAAGACCTTGTGCACTCATTAAGGATATACTGACTTTGATTTTTATCTAATTCTTTGTAATTGATTAGTGAGCCTAAAATACCAGACACCAATGTTCAGTTAGTGATTATCAACCAATCTATTTGAACAAGAACTTTTCCTAGGATTTCTTTCTGGAATAACAAAAGTTCACATTTGCTACATAAGAAAAATTATCCATGATGAAACTACTGTTATCCAAAATTCTAGGATGACATCATATTTTAGAGAAAACAAAGCCCTTGAGAAACATATTACAGAAGGAAATATTTCAGTCTTCTCCACATTACTTAGTAAGAAGACAGTAGTGTTGATTGCTACATATTGCAAATTCTACCGAAGCTGCTCAGTATGCAAACAACACGTATTTAAAATGTGAAATGTCTGGCATAACTATAAAATGAAGCACATTTCTATCAATTCCATTATTGACTCATCAAGTTGTGACTCTGAATCACAGCACAAATGTATTCTATGCGAAAGCACAGATTGTTCCAAGTCTCATTCAGCACATGCAATTTCTTCCTTCTAAAAAGCCTAGCAAAAATGTATTTTGTAGGGCAAATTACACACAGACTGATGTATTGAAGTTTGGATTTATTTTGATAGTGAAAGGGAGCTTCAAGGAATTGTTATTTTGAGTATAGAAGCAGTGAGAATGAGGGGGGAAATATCTCCAATTGCTAAAGTCTAATTGAAAATACAAGTACATATTCCTTAAAAAAAAAAAGATGATCAATACAAGATCTTCAACCAGCTTCCTTCACTTGTTTCTGAACCTTCAGTTTACCAGACAGTAAATAACAAAGCTGGATGATTGTTAAAGTAAGCTGCCTGCCTGACAACCTAAGGATATTTTTATTGTTCATTTGCTTTAGCAAATCTGTAAACAGAAACATAAATGTTATCAACCAATGTGCTCAGCAGCCCCTTTTGTAAATCTTTAGTGAAGATATGAAATAAAAGCAACTTAATAAAATCCCCTATAACAGGCAAAGCCAAATTACTGCACTTGAAGGCTGTATGAAAACATATATTTTAGAACTATTTATAATTCAAGCCAAGAGTCATTTTCCTCTTTGTGAACTATTTGCATAAATTTGCATACATAAGCCATGAACCATGTTTTCTTCTACTTTCCAGTCAGTTCAAAGGGATAGATAAAAAAGTTCAAAAGAATTCCCTGCTGTACCCCAAGTTCTTTCTGTCCCATGGTACTTCCAGTTTTTTTTCTTTGCTTTTCAACTGCAGAAATTCTGGTCCAGATTACAGTGGCTGGTAAGAGATCCAGACTGGTCTCTGGTCACTGCAAAACCTATTTCTCCTCCTTCTTGCCTTTTCCATCCAAGCAAATCAGGCCAGCCTCACTAGCTAGCTCCTTTGTGGACCAGTTTACTAATGCTTCTTAAAAAAAAAAAAAAAGTTTGTTCCCTCCTCACTAGTCCACCCACGTGCCTTTCTATTGTTTCCCCAGATGTTTGCACAGATGGAAGCCTTCACACACACTCCCCTTATCATGTTATCTCTTTTGACACTAACACAGACTGCTTTATTTTCTTTTTTTTCCCCTTATGCTGCCATTACACTCTGATGCTGCACTGATCAAAGCAATAGCAAACAAGTTGTTCTTTTGTTCTTTTCTTCCTCTGTAGTTTCACACTTTATAGCAAAGAATGATAGTTCAGCTTTTTAGCAACAAACTTCCTGTGCTGCAACTTGTAGATGTTTAAAAGAAATTAAGGAAGTTTTGCAAGTCCTGAAGGCAGGGGGTGGGAAATCTAGAGGAACAGGCTTCACCCAGTCTAAGCAGAATCTGAAAGGCTGTCCAGGGAGGATCAAAAGGTGAAAAGCAGAGGTGGCATTCAGCAGGTTCTGATCAGTTCCCATGGGGGAATTCATACTGTATAAATCCCCTATAATCATCATTTTCCCCTGCCCCCTATCTAAAGCAATCTAAATGGGAAAAAAAACTATATAACTTTTCTATACATTTTAGTTAATGAAGATTAACCATTATCTGCAGCTAGGGTTAAATAATTTGTTGGTGTGGTGGGAGAAACTAAAATGAAGAAATTATGGATTGACCTTCACAACACTCTGTCTTTTCAGGAAATTCAGAAATATTTGTTTGCTAGAATAACTCAAAACACAGTGAGTAAAAATAATGTAAAGCAGTAGATTATATATGTTCTGTTATATGCATAATGTCCACTCTCTGTGTGAAAGGACCTACAAAGCCATTCATTCTCATAGGGATTGTGTGTACTAGCTTTAAAGAACTGATTACCTAATGCTAGCTACTCCAGATACTTTGTTCACATAGGAACCTTATGGCATTGGCACAACATGAAAAACAACACAATATACATTCATGATTATAGGGGATTTGTAAGAATTCCCCCATTTGTATACAGGGAATTTGTATGAATTCCCCCATTTTTTGAGAACCTGTACATATAGGATATGATGTGGTTTCAACTTCCTTCTATAGCCCCTAAAGACACCATCCTTTAGAAGCTATACAAATATTCATGCATTTATTATTTTAGCTTCAACTGATCATGTCCACACATTTGAATTAAAATATATATTTCCTAGTAAATGGTTACAATTTGAGCATTCTGCTCATTGGAATGTCCTGGAAGAATTGATTTTCTCCTCTGTAAAGAAATATACAAGCCAGCTGCCTAGACACAAAAATTATGAGTCAAAAAGCTGATGAATATTAAAACAGCTGATTCAACTCCTCAAGACCAGAATTTATAGAATATGTAACACTCATTTTGTTCTAAAGTCTCGTATACACTGAGTGTAATTATAATTTATCTGACTTCATAACTGTGGCCCAGCTGCAATTCCACACAAGTTTATAAAAGAAACATTTGGGAGAAATCATATGTGTCAGTCTTTAAAAATTGATAAAATACACTGACCTCTGGCAATCTACTAGGACTAGTAGATTTGCTAAAATCATTTTTGGAAACTTACATATTTAAAATACTCATCTAGTAAAGGAATTCTCTCGAAGTGCTTTTATTCTGTCAATTCCATTAATTTCAGCAGGAATTCAATTTATTTTGATTTTTATTGATGGTGGTGACAGTTAAACACATAAACTGACTTTCTAAAAGATGATCTGTCTCCAACCTGACTCTTCAGATCTTCCAATAGTGCACCCATCCCAGCTACAATTGAGTCTATCCACTTCACTATTAGTCATACTTTTTTCTTTCATCTTCTACCTTTCCCAGGATTATAGACTTCTTTAAAAAAAAACACCTAGGTCTTCATATATTATGTCTAAAATTTGACTATTTGAACCTGATCATTTGTGCCATGAGTTAGAATTCTGATTCATTTCTTATATGATCCATTTGTTGTTTTTCTGATTATCCTTGCTATTCCCAAAACTCCTTTGAGAAAGTATGCAAGCTTGCCTCATTGTTGTGCCAACTTGTAGCTATTCTATTTGCCATTTTCTCCATAATCCTACTCTGTGTGAAGTTTTTGCATGAGGACAATGAGATGTCCTGGGGTCTCATTTTCCTAAGCATATCACACGGTTTGACATGATTGACAATAATGAAAGCCTTTCCATAAGCAGTAACATACTATTTTAAGTATTCTTCTTCAGTATACACCCACAGTAATGTTTGGAGGGTCCTTGGTGCTCTCTGAGCTTGGATATTTTCTTGCATATGTTTAATTACCCAAACTAAGTAACATCATCAGTACTAGTGATGATCTAGTTTGGGTAATTAAACATCTGCAAAAAACAATCCACCTCAGAGAGCATCAAGGACCCCTCATTTCAACCCTGAGCTACAGATATTCTCCTTTATTGGTACAGTAATGTTTCTTATTCCTTGATCTTTTTAAAAACTATTTTGAATATCTGGCAAATTCATTTTCAGGTAAGGCTTTAATCTGCATTGGATGATGCCAAGCATTATTTAAATAGCATCTTTACAGGTGTTGTATTGTAATATTACTTCTTCTCTCTGGAACTTCAGATCATTCCCAAGAATTTTATCTCTCCTGATTTTGGCTTATCTTTTTGGCAATTTTCTCCATCTGTGATGGATTGGGGGGGGGGGGAGAATCTCAAATGAGCATTCTTTGAACATTCTTGAGCAATTGTTAGTCCACCTAATTGTTCATCCACCCAAGAACAGTTCTTTCTAGCTCATTGTTTACCATTTTTTAAAAAAGAATAGAGACTTTGTTGAGGGCTTTACTCAAATATAGTTGTGCTATGTCTACAACATTCTTCCGATCTACTAAGTTAGAACACTATCACAGAAGAAGTTAACTTTACTCTGAAAGAATTTAATTGTAACAGAACCCAATTTGTAGCATGCCTATCCAAGTGTTCAGGAACACTTGTCGAAATAATCAGTTCAAGGACCTTGCCTAGCAGACATCAAGCTGACATTTACTTTCCTCCTTTGTTCTGTTTTTGAAGATGAAGGTAATATTTGCTTTCCTCCAGTCTTCGGGGGCCAAGCCAGTCCTTCAGGATTTCTCAAAAATTACAGAGAGCTATTCTGTTATTATTTCTGCTAATTCGTTCAGTACTCTGGGATGTAATCCATCTGACCTGCACATTTTACTGTTTTTAAATTAAGTTCCCTCCTACATTCTCCTTGTCTGTTTTAGGTTGCAATTCTTTCTTCAACCAGTCGCATAAATTATATGACTAATCAAGGTTCCGTTTCTATTATATAGATTACCATTGCAAATTTGGAATTAAGTTTTGCTTTTGCAGTTATCATGCATTGCCAGTTGGCTGTGTATCCCTTGTTTCTAATGTGCCCAAAAAGACACTTGACTTTTTTGTATTTTTCACAATACTCAAGATTTTCCTTTTTTGATACAGTTCTTAAAGTTTCAGAAGATTCCCTTGTATCTCTCTTTGGTTATGTGTTCTTCAATTTCCTTTGTGTTTCCCTTTTTGCTTTTTTATTTTGAAAAGCTTTGTATGTATTTATACTGGCTCTTTTAAATTTCTCCCATTTTTTGGAATTATGAATTTTCATAGAGTTTTCAACCTGCCTGGACATATTTCTTCTTCAGGATTTCAAACCAATGCATCTGGCTTATCTTTCTTCGGAGGACATCAAAATATATTTTTCTGAAATCAGTTCCTCCTCCAAGGATAACATGATATAATCACCTTCACTTCTTCAATCAATTCTTCACTGTTGGCAGGATCAGCTCTTGATATTTTGGCATCCTAGGCAAAGTCATATTCTTCTACCCCTTTGGTTTAGCTCATCTTCCAATTCTTTTAGGAATTTCAAAAAGGCATCTTCTTGTTCCTTTTTTTCTTCAAGTTTTTGAGCTTTATACTTAAGATTTTCAGCCCTGAACAATTATTTTTTGTTTTTTGGATTTTTCACTCTATTTATTTGATGTACAAATAATGGGAATCCATTATTTGATGTACAAATAATGGGAATCCATTATTTACATTACAGTAAATAATGTTAATTATATCAGTATCCATTGTTGTCATATGTCAATACATCTGTGAAATTATATTTAACCTTTAGTAGCTACACTGGCACATAGAATGTGCCATTACTACTTTTCACTTTTTATTGTATTTTTCTTTTTAATTTTGGCACCCCCTAAAATTTGGTGTCCTACGCCATTGCCTTGATTGCTTAAGCCTAGACCTGCCTATGCTGCTGATAAGGATTAAGTCTAGGATAGCAAATCTTTTTATCTTTTTTCAACATGTAGCTATATAACTGTGATGAAAAGGAGAAGAGTCTCAACCAAATCAGAGATAGAAGAGTTATGAGCGCAGGGCAGAAATGTAATTTTAAAAAGTATCTCAGACATCACCCTCTCTAATTCTTTTGATGATAAAAAGGGAGGAAGGGGAGAAGTGAATTCAAACTTGCAGGATTCTATTACTATAACCTTATAATAAAAGTAGCATTAGCTTGCATATCTTTGGTTTCAAAGTTTGGACTACCTTGGAGCACAGAGAAGTGAAGCTGTTATCAAGAGAGAGAAATAATTTGTTTGGCCTTAGCAAATATTGTTTGGTTGCCAGCAGATATTAGGATAATTGAAATTTCCTATTAACAGAATTGCATATATCTTTGAAAGACTGATCATCTGACACAGAAAGAACTCGTGCATATCTTCCAACTTAAAAAAAAAAAAACTCCCATGGTGGATTCATCTTTTTCCCCCTCCTCTTTTATTCTTACCTTAGCTCTTTCGACAGAATTTCTGTCCTTAGATTCCACAGCGTAAATATACATTACTTTTACACAAATAAAAAGCCCCTTCACTCTGGAATTACTAAAAGTTGCATCATTCTAGAGAAACCTACCAAACATTTCACACTGGATTTTGTTTTTAATTTGGGATTTGTGGACACTTTTGGAAAGTTGAGTTATGAATTAGCATTCATAGTTTTCTAAATTTGTACCACTTAATTTGTCACAGTTTTTGCTGTTGAAAGCTGCTCTCCCTATGCTGAAATTTTATCTATTTGCCAACTATGACTCTTTCCCAGTATGCTAAAGAAAAGTCTTATTGTTTTCTCTTTTCTTGAACCCAGGAAGAAACAAAGAGGTTTCCCAAAAACCTGTTTTCTCTCCTTATTAGTTAAATTGCCCAAAGTATTAAAAAGACACTTAACCATCCAGCAGATCAGAGGAAACCATCTTGTTTATCAGAAGGAAAATAGGGATTCTTGCAATCTTCAATTTTCTTTTTTCTTATTTTCTTTTCTTTATCCAAAGGAGAATAAAACTCCTGCTCAAAGAACATATCTCTCTTTCCTCCCTGGCCCATTTTCTATATCCAAAAGAAGCTAAGCTAGTTTCCATTACATATAATCCAAGAAAAACATAGGCAACTCTTACTTTTCAAGCACAATTGGGACTAGCAATTTCATTGCTAAACCAAAATTTCATTGTAGTCACTAAGCAAAACATTATTTGACCATGATGGGCTTATGACCTCAAATCTCCTTCAGCCACTAAGAGAAATATCACTTGACCATGACATATGTGCAGTAATGAATCAACTTCAACAGTTTCAGTACATGCCAGGCCTCAAGGCCTCACGTAGGCTGAAAGCGTGTACCAGGAACAAAGAACATCAATCAGCAATACTGGGCTGTTAACTGGACTGCAGGCGTTGATTGGCTACTTTGTACCTACTAAAACTGAACACTGTGATTTGATGCTACTATGTGTCCACTAATATTTCCACTCATGTAACATAATGATTGGATAGAGTTCACTGTTTGTGACGTATTACTATGTATTTTTAATAAAAGAGCTTACCAAGCTCGTGATCGGGGCAGCTCACCCGAGAGAGAACCAGCCTGGTGTCTTTCTTGATGCATTCGACCACCCAGTGAGAAGCCTTCCAAATGAGAAGCAAAGCCGCAACTGGTGAGCCCAACGTGATCCATTAAAAGAAACAGGTGCATCTGTCTTCGACTGCTTATCTCAGCTGGCTGGACGAGCCAGTTGCAACTCAGGGACGCCATCTCGTGTCACAGATCCCTCCCCAGGAATCTTCCCTAAAGAAGACATCCTCCCTTTGGTGAGTATGGGCGGAAAGTTCTCCAAAGCGCAGATAGCACATTTGCAGGAATTAGGAGAATTAACGAAGAGCTCAATTCTTATTCTTAGGAATCAGGGCAAAACACTCCCAGTTCCAACTAAAAAGGACCTTATCACCCTTTTGACTTACATCAATACACAATGTCCGGCTTATCCAGAGAAAGGGTCCTTGAAAGTCTCCACATGGCAACATTTGGGTGACTATTTTCATAATACTCCCAGGGCTCTGCCAAAGATTCTGACCACATGGCGTATTGTCATGGAATGTTTAAAAATCCATGGTTTAGCACTGACCAATGCCCCCTCCCCTAAGGAGGGTCCTCCTCCTTATACAGCTGAAACCAAGACAAAGGACACTCTCCTGTTAGAAGCTTCCTCCCCCACTGCTCCTGAACCCATGAGTCCTCCTAACTCAAATCCAGCGGAGGATCAGACACCCATGGGAGCGATCGCACAAGCCATGGTGCAGGGATGCAGGGAGGGCTCTCTTACTCTGGAGGAGCTCTCTCTCTGTCCCATTGAATATATAGGGGATGGAGCCGGAAATATGGTGCCAAGACTTGAACCTTTACCCATGAAATTAATTAGAGATTTAAAACAAGCCGTGGCCATGTACGGCATCCAGGCACCATATGTCAGAGGCTTCATTAACACCATCAGCTCCTCCTTTTTCATGTTAACCCAAGATTGGAAAGATCTTTTTGGTATGATACTGACAGGACCGCAATATGTTGTTTGGGAGTCAGACTTTCGCGCCGAAGCTGAAAAATTTGCCCGCAATCATGGCACAGCCATGAGAGCGGATCAAATTTTCGGTATGGGCCGATTTACGGACTTAACAGCTCAGATGGCGCTCCCACCATGTATCCTTGCCCTTATCAGTATCATAGCGGTCAAAGCCCTTGACAAGGTTGATGATTCTACCTCTGGCATCGTAGGATCTTTTTCAGAAATTACTCAAGGCTCACATCAGCCTTATGCTGAGTTCATAGAGGAACTTCAGAAAGCCATTCAGAGACAAATCTCGAATGAAGAAGCCCGTAAAGAGCTTCTGTTAAAACTGGCCGTTGAAAATGCTAATGAGGATTGCAAGAGGATTCTGCAGCCTCTATCTGCCCGAGGGGGGGCTTCCCTCTCGGACTATCTAAAGGCTTGCAGAATCATGGGAACTGTCTCCTACAATATGGAGCATCTGGCCATGGCCTTGTAGCAAGCAAATTCTCAAAACAGGCCAGCCGGAAACTGCTTCAATTGTGGGAAGCCAGGCCATTTCAAAGCACAATGCAGAGCCAGAGACAATACACAAAACAACACCAAGCCTAAGACAATATGCCCAAGGTGCAAGAAAGGGTACCACTGGGCAAACCAGTGTCGCAGCAACATTCCTCAGCCACAGGGAAACTAGAGGAGGGGCGATCAGCCAGCCCCGCTCTAAAGGCTGACTCCGTATCTTTCCAACTAATTGCCTCCGAAGATATGGAAATTGACATCCTAGGCACTGTTTACTTTCTCCCCACATGCCTGAAAACGATCCCTCCTGCCATGACACCCCTCATAATTTATTCCATCCGAGACCTCATGGCAAGGGGAATCATTGCTTCTCCGTTTCTGAGAGATTCCGATGACTTTTCCTCAGTGGCGGTGGCAGTAATTGGAAATATTTGCACAAAATTTAGTAAGGGAGAATTAATAGCAACCGCTATTCCGGTACCTGTTAAAACGGCTGATGCATGGGCATTTACTGTCCATCAGACAGTGGAACAAGCCAGGCCTGTGTTACAATTCACAATCCGTAACAAAGTCTTTTTGGGTCTCTTAGATACTGGAGCTGACATAAGTGTCATTCAAATGGCTGAGTGGCCAGACGATTGGCCTTTGGAAACTGCCCCAGCCATTCAGGGAGTGGGAGGAGTTCAGCATGCCCACTGTAGCAAACACTGGCTACCGGTGAGTTCCTCTGATATTTCTCGCACTGCCTTCCTCCAACCCTTGGTTCTTCCGCTACATACTAACCTGTGGGGCCGTGATCTTATGTCTCAACTTAACGCAAAACTCATTATCGATTAATGGAATCTTTTGCTAGAACCCCACTGCGGCTACAATTAAAAACCACAGAACCTGTTTGGGTAGATCAATGGCCCCTCACTATAGACAAACTAGAGGCCCTGCAATCACTTGTTCAGGACCAAATTGTCAAAGGGCACGTTGAACCATCTGTCAGCCCATATAGCACCCCATTTTTGTCATAAAGAAAAAGTCAGGAAAATGGAGGCTATTGCATGACTTACAAGCCGTGAACACAATAATAAAACCAATGGGGATATGACAATGTGGTCTTCCAAATCCCAACATCATCCCTGAAAAATTTGATCTAATGGTCATTGATTTAAAAGACTGCTTCTTTTCTATCCCTCTGCATGAACAAGATCATGCCTTATTCGCTTTTACACTACCTCGCTTAAACAATTCCTCTCCCTCCTCCCACTCCTCCTACCTCAAGGTATGCTCAATAGCCCCACCATGTGTCAACACTATGTCAATAATGTCTTGCTACCCTATCGTTCTGCTTTTCCACAATTTCTGGTGTATCACTACATGGACGATATCGTTGTTGCAGCTCCTGGGCCACCAGGTACGGTGTTCACTTCATTTTCCTTCCTGAAAGCCATTCTTGCAAAAGGAGGCTTGCACATAGCACCTGAAAAGGTGCAAGTACTAACTCCATATGCATATCTGGGCTATAAAATGCTTTCTGCTACTGCCTATCCTTCACTTCCCTCTTTGTCTCTGCCTTCTCAACCCACCCTGGTTCAACTTCAGCAATATCTGGGTACCATTAATTGGGCTCGACCTTTCCTGTCTTTAACCATTGATATTCTTTCTCCATTGTTTGAAGCCCTTACCTGGGGAAAAAAGCCTGCTGACATAATATCCTTGCAGCAACCCCAGCTTCAAGCAATAACTCAAATAGAAGAGAATATACAAAAAATATGGGTAGACAGAGCTGCTGCCAATACTCCTTTAGATATGGTCATTTTAGCCACCCCGAAGCTTATGACCGCGACAGTAACTCAAAAGGACCAAAAACTCCACATCATAGAGTGGACCCATCTTTCCCATATGCCACGATGCTCCATCACTTCCAAATCAGCTCAATTGGCTCAATTGATCACAAAAGGCAGGAGTCATGCAAAATTACTTATGGGAATAGATGTCTCCACACTTTTTATCCCTTTTTCGCTACAAATATGGGAATCTCTATTCCAAAACTCCCAGGAAATTCAGTTTGCCTTAGCTGACTGGCCTAGACTAGTTTCCTGCCACCCGCCCGCTGATCCATGTTTTCAAATCATTCGGACAATACCCATCTCTTTCTCCTCTCCCATCAGCAAAAGGCCTTTGGTCAACGCCTTGACTATATTTGCTGATGGCAGTAGGGAATGAGGGGCATGCGCTTGGCAAAGGAATGGGGTGTGGCACACTAAAACCACCCCTGTGCAAACATTACACAAAGGGCTGAGCTTGCTGCAACCATATTAGTCCTCCAGAATTTTAATGAACCCCTCAACTTAATCCTAGACAGCCTATATGTTACCCAAATAGTCTCTACTATTCACGATTCTTACCTGTCTCCCGCTATTGATAAAAACCTTCTCTCTCTTTTTGTTACATTGCAACACCTTGTTGCACAGCGTCAGCACCCCCTCTTTGTAGCACACATCTGCAGCCACCAACCTTTCCCAGGAATCCTCCAGGAAGTCAATGATGTGGCTGATCAAGCGGCTGCAGGTATCATGACCTCACACACATTAACTCCTTGGGAGAGCCATTCATACTTCCATCAAAACACTAAAGCTCTCATGAAACATTTCAACCTTACTATGGCCGAAGCCTCAGCCATTAGACAGCAGTGCCCCATCTGCAGTCAACAAGCCCATTCCATTCCCTTAGGGTTAAATCCCCACGGGTTGAAAGCCTGTGAAATATGGCAGATGGACGTTATTCAGTTTCCTCCATTTGCCCCCTGGAAGTATCTGCATGTCACAATTTATACTTATTCAGGGTTCATAATGACGACCCTGCAAAGAGGAGAAGCCTCCAAACATGTCATCAACCATTGCATTCACACCTTTGCATCGTTGGGACGCCCAAATGAAATAAAAACAGATAATGGTCCTGCATACACTAGCACAGCCATGTCAGAATTTTGCGCTGAGTGGCAAATTACCCACAAATTTGGAATCCCTTAAAACAGTCAAGGACAAGCTCTGGTAGAGAGAGACAACCTCAGGCTAAAAACAGCATTAGAACAACATTTGATCAAAGGGAAAAAAGCCCTTGGCCTCCCAGCAATGCAAGACACCCTTAATCTCTGTCTTTATACACTCAACTTCCTCAATCTCTCCGGCACCCCTGCTACGACGGCAGTGGAGTGACATTTTTCTCCCCCCCTTCACCTGATTCTCCCAAACCACAGGTATACTACCGCCAACTGCCAGACCCTACTTGGAAGGGTCCTGCTGCTCTCCTCACCTGGGGTCGTGGCTACGCAGCTATCCAGCTTCCAGATCGTGTCCTGTGGGTTCCTGGACGACACGTCAGACCATATCACCCCAAGATAGAAAAATCACCACCTGCAGACATATCAACATATGCCTTGCTGACCCTCTTCCTCCTTCTTGCCACACATGCCTCCAAGGTCTCCATTCCGTCTCGAGTAACGTACTTCACGCCAGGTACTCCCCTCCTGCTGACCTGCAATGCATCTGGGGACATTTTTCCCCCCTACCTCAGATGGTCGACACTCCCTCAGCCATGGCTCCATATCTCCAGCAATGCTTCTTTCTGCATCAACACCTTTGAACACCCTCCTCGGACTACACTCCTCATACTTCGCCCTACTGCCACCACCTATTATTGCTCCGGTCGACGCCTCTATGATTCCATACACAACATCTATGAATCCTGGACAGTCCTCAGACCCCGTTCACCTCAACATCATCACAGACAATTCGCAAATCAACCTGATGTTCAGGCCACCCTCTTTCTACATCGGGTTAAGAGATTGCAGAACTCCACCAGTGCGTCAGATGGCTGCGCCCCTGCCTGATCAAAACCACGCAAGCAGGCTCCATTCAACTAACTCTCATCTACCATACCCAACAACTGCAAAAGTGCCTTCCTACCAGAAAAACTTGCCAAAAAAACGGGACCATGTACCATCTATGCAAAATGAACTCAAAAACCATTTGCTACAATCCCAAGACGGCTGTACGTCTCAACGTTACCTTATGAGTGGGACTTCCAAGAACCTCTGGCAGATCTGATCCTGAGGGGGAGGGAAAACTTTATTACCTAAACCACACCACCGTGCTCAAGGATGGTACTAACCCAACTGTTTTGATCTTTGATGTTTGTGTTGCTTGTTCTAAACCAGGGGGACATTCATGCAGGTCGGCTGACTGGAAAACAACATATGCCCACAATCATAAATATTTGTGTCATATGCCCATTAACTGGGCCATAGGGAACCCCAATCAATGGATCCCTTGTGGAGGTTCCGTCAAGTGCTCGGGTTGGTCTTGAGTCTGTGATTATACCGGGGGAGGATACTCAGGCTGCAATCATCTGTCACATTTTAAACAAATATCAGGGTCTACCATAGACAATAAGGTAGAAATCACCATCTCCAGACAACACCCTGCCTTGAATACTTATGGCATAGGGATTGATGGCACAGGATCAGATCCAAACACTTACATTACCATAAAAACTAAAGTAATATATGAAGGTAAGGAAACATCCCTAGGCTGGTCGGTATATAATAATTTAAGGAAATTAGAAAAAGGCCCTAATACCAGTGTTATTGCAAAAAACCTGTTCATGGATATGGCAGAAAAAAATGCAAAACAACTTGCAATAACCAATTGTTTTGTCTGTGGGGGAACCACCACAGGAGAACAATGGCCATGGCAAGCTTTAGAAGCCTCGCCATCACTGTTTAATAACATGTATTCTGTAGGAAACATAACAGCTAGAACAGCTTCCGATCCACTTATCTGGACAATTGCCACCAACTTAATTGGTAGAAACTGCTTTTCCCAAAATGGGTCCACTCCAGTAGGACACCTCCTTTGCTTAGGTACATGGGATAACTCCTACCAGACTTGGACTGCACCTGACAATACTACCACCACACCTGCTAAATTCAACATCTCCCTCCTTCCTTATCTCAATGACACAACATCTTCCCAAATTTGGACAGCCCCAAATAACATGTATTGGATTTGTGGTAACCTAGCCTATCCATCCCTTCCAGCAGATTGGCAAGGATCATGTGTATTGGGGTGGATAAGACCTTCCTTTTTCCTCCTACCGATCTCCATTAAGCAAGAACTAGGCATCCCTGTGTATGATACATTATCCCGCAAGAAAAGAGACACCGACAATGCCTTTGCAGGTTTCCCCTGTCAATCAGAATACACAGGTGATACCTGGACCTCAGAATGAATCGTCTGCACCTACAGTGTGGTCACTTGGGCCCAGGAGGGTCCTGGGGATACAGAATCCCCATATATATGATTAATAGAATTATTCGTTTACAAGCTGTTTTAGATTTAGCAGGCCAACGAATAGACAAAGCTCTAAACACACTAGCGACTGCTACAGACAAATTACGCACAGCTGTCTACCAAAATCGTTTAGCTTTAGATTATATACTAGCCAAAGAAGGAGGGGTGTATGGTAGGTTCAATCTTACGAATTGTTGTCTTCAAATTGATAAGGTTGGCAAAGTAGTAGCACAATTAACAACTGAGATGCGACAATTAACCTATAATCCTAATCAAGTATGGCAAGGTATTGATTTTAAGAATATTTTTAGTTCCTGGTTCCCAAAACTACCAGGATTACGAGCCATAGTAGCTCTCATAGGTATGATTGCTGCAGGATGCGTTATTCTTCCATGTGTGTTATCAATTTTTGTTCGCACTATCTCCATAAGTCTGTCTTTATTAGCTGAAAAGCATGCCATTGCACAGGTTAATGCCCTCTGGGAAAAAGAACCTCTGTACAAAGTCATACCCTCAAAACACCCTGATGCGTGCGCTCGCACAAGTTTTTGCATGGGCAGTGATAAAGATCCAGAAGAATTTCCTCCATATAAAACTAAAACAGAGGAGATGCAGTAATGAATCAACTTCAACAGTTTCAGTACATGCCAGGCCTCAAGGCCTCACGTAGGCTGAAAGTGTGTACCAGGAACAAAGAACATCAATCAGCAATACAATACCATGGGCTGTTAACTGGACTGCAGGCGTTGATTGGCTACTCTGTTCCTACTAAAACTGACCATATAACACTGTGATTTGATGCTACTTTGTGTCCACTAATATTTCTACTCATGTAACATAATGATTGGATAGAGTTCACCGCTTGTGACGTATTACTGTATGTTTTTAATAAAAGAGCTTCCTGAGCTCGTGATCGGGGCAGCTCACCCGAGAGAGAACCAGCCTGGTGTCTTTCTTGATGCATTCGACCACCCAGTGAGAAGCCTTCCAAATGCGGAGCAAAGCCGCACATGTGATTTTACTTCTGTATTAACTCTGCTTACCACAAGCCAGTTGCAAAATACGGGATCATCACAGGATTCTGCAATAGTCATAAAATGAACATTATTCATAACTCTCTCTTTCTCTTCTCTTCTCTAAGGAATTTTCCTGGGTGCCTGTTTTTCATACAGCCTCAGTTTCTTTAAAACTCCTTCCTTCTGTTATGTTTACTTGCCTTCCTATTTTTCATACAATCAACTTAGATATTCATTATATTCACCTTGTGCTAAATGTTCTGTATGGACATTAACATACTTGGAAGTGCCACGCTGTGATTGGCCAAAGCGCACAGCGATCTCATTGGCCAAGCAGGCCGCGCTGATTAGCCCGTAATGAATCTCCCGCGATTGGTGGAAACTAATTGCGGGAGATTCAAAGCAGTGCCATTGGCCACGGCCTCCGCAGCTTTTCCCTTTAAACCCCGAGAGGATCTAGGGACCTAATAAAGAGCTGAACTGGCTCCAAGTCTCCTTTCCTGTGACGGACACGACACTAACGCTTATGCTGCTAAGTACTTAACATTTCTGTGATGGACTACATACTGTTAATAGTAACTACTAACGACTGACCTTATTAAGTGCTTATTTTTGCCTTGCATGCTATGAGAGTCATTATCTTTAAAAAAATGTATAGATAGGCTATTTATTATAGTTTTATTTCTGGTTTTCAAAACACATAAGCCAATTCAATGACTTAGTGTTTCTCGCCTTGGCAGTCTGAAGTTCTATGACTTCACCCAGAATTCTCCAGCCAACATAGTGTAGCATAGCTGGCGAGGGACTTCTGGGGGTTGAAGTCCACACATCTTCAAACTATCAAAGTTGAGAAACACTACAATATCTTATTGTGCTCAGGTCTAAACAAAATGGAAGAACCCACTTTGGTTGCAGTGCTTTTTTTTAACCAAACAGCACTTTCCAAATAACATTTTTTTCCAGATTGTGGCCTTTATCTTGATGTATTGAATTTTTATGATAAGATGAAAATGATCTTTCAGTCAAATTTGAGTAAAAATCTTATAAATACCAGATATAAACCAAGGTGGGCTGCGCTTTTGTTAACAAAGATTTGCTGGTCATTCCTGCTTGGAGCTGCAGCGCAGCTTTAAACAGGAAGCTAATTGACTCAGACAACTCTGGTGAGTACAGCAGGGTGGCGTGGAACTCACCTGGGCAGCCTGGGCAGGGGAAAAGTTAGTTATTTAGGGAAAGCATAGCACAAGGGCAGGTGGATGTCCACCAACCATAGATCACAGCAAGGAGTTCCCCCAAACCTCGCTGACCATTCAGCAACCCACCACTGGATATAAACCATACATCGAATGAAGTTTGGGCCAATTTGAAGCACACATCATAAAAATTAAATAAAGAAGGAAATGAAGCATAGAGGTTGATATCTCATTTCCCAAAAGTGTTATTTCTATACATGGATCATATTCTATACATGGATCATATTTTCATACAGTAGAATCTACCCAGCAGCTCTCAACATCAAATGCCATGATCAAGATTGTGTAGGGCATCTTTAGAATTCATTGTTTCTGTCATGTATGAAAATAGTTTAAATAAAAGCAAGCTTGAGGTAAAGTGCAGGGTTCTGGCCTTGCACTTCTGATGGGTGTTAAGCGGCTCGATCGGATTGGTTGGGTTCAGAGAATCCGATTGGCCCTTAACGAAGGACTCTTATTGGTTTTGGAGCTAGCGTCTTACAGCTCCCTATTGGTTATTTCACATTAAGGTCACCTATATAAGGCAGAGTTGTTGTTGTCACTCTCTTAAGTCACTATGTAATAAAATTGGTGAGCTGAAAGTTCACCAACTAAGATTGTCTCCATTCCTTTCACCCATGCCTGAAACTATATCACTGGCAATGAGGATGGGATTTGGAGACATCTGATCTTAAGGAACCGGGAAGAAAAACAGAGCACGTGCCAAGACGACGCCACCAACGGAAACCATGTCCAGCGGCATCGTACCACCCTCTCCATTCGATCCGAACCAAGAGGATTGGGAATCCTACATGGATCGCTTCCAAATGTTCCTGGAAACAAACAACCTGAAGGACGCCACACCAGCCAAGAAGCGGGCGCTGTTCCTGACGTACTGCGGCACGGCTGTCTTTAAAATGGCAAAGGCACTCGCGAAACCTCGAGAAGTTAAAGCAATGAGCTGGGACGACCTTGAACCTCTCCTGAGAGACCATTACGCGCCAACCGTACCTACACTTGTGAGACGTCACGAATTCTATCAAAGAAGCCAGTGAAAAGGAGAGAGTGTGGCTGACTTCGTGGCAGACCTCCGAAACTTGGGAGGCCTCTGCGGATTCGCAGACTTAGATGAAGCACTGCGAGACCGCTTAATTCTGGGATTAGATGCGCTGGGCGTGCAAAGCAAGCTGATGGCGAAAGGCGACATCGACCTTGCTGACGCCATCACCGAAGCCACTGCTGCTGAGGCGACCAAAAAGTCCGCGGCGCAACTACGGCGAAGCCGAAACCCAATGACCCCACAGACAGGCGACCTTTTATCCAAGTCAGAAGAGCAGCTTGTTACGACGCACCACGAGGACCTCTCTTCGTCGTCAGACAGCAACGAAGAAGGGGTCCATCGACTGCGGTTCGACTGGGTCCCTCGCTCTAAACCCTCACGCCTTTGCGCTGGTTGCGGGGCAAACCACCCCAGGGCAGATTGCAAATTCCGTGATGCGATCTGTCATGAGTGCAGAAAACGAGGCCACATCAGTCGAGTCTGTCGCAGTCTACTGGGACCAAGTCAGGCCTCAAGGGGGACCAGCTCTCGCCAATCGGCAGGAAACCGTCCTGTAAGGCGAGATCCAGCAAACCACTCCTACAGATATCGAGCGTTGTAGAAAGAAGAGGCCCACCATACTATCACTATAGGTCACACCTCAGCCATGGATGCAAAGAAGATTCGAGTCACAGTAGCCATAGAGAACCAACCTTGCCACATGGAGGTCGATTCTGGATCGTCCCTCTTGATGGTGTCGTGGAACACATTAAAGCAACTCATTCCTACCATCTAACGCCAAGACCTTCGAATGCAATGTCTCATCCTTAAAGACTACCAAGGGAATCGGATCCCTGTGGTTGGGTCTTGTCGAGTCCGCGTCTCGTTTAAAAAGCATACGGCATACTTACCTCTAACGATCATCGATAGGGACAGGCCTAGTTTGTTGGGCCTCCAATGGTTCACGCCACTCGGCATCGAAGTAGCCGGTGTGAACCGAGTCGGTGATGCGAGTGGGAGGAGGACCTTAATACTGAATTCAGCGATGTCTTCGCAGATCATCTGGGCGAGTATAAGGGAACCCCAATTTCATTTAGCCTCGACCCTAAGGTCGCCCCGATCCGTTTAAAGCCCCGTCGAGTTCCGTTCGCCCTTAAGGCCAAGATAGATGAACAACTTGACAAACTAATTAAACAAGGGGTACTGCAACCCATTGATCATTCTCCATGGGAAACTCCTATTGTAACCCCCATTAAACCAGATGGGTCAATCCGAATCTGTGGGGACTACCGGGCCACTCTAAACCACGCCCTCCAGCAGAACGCGTATCCAGTGCCGGTGGTACAGCACCTCCTTCATTCCCTGGGAGGCGGAAAGGTTTTTGCTAAGTTAGATTTAGCTCAAGCCTATCAACAATTGCCCGTGGATGATAAAACAGCCCAAGCTCAAACGATAGTAACGCACAGAGGTGCTTTTAAATGTACCCAATTGCAATTCAGGGTAAGTGTAGCCCCGGGAATATTCCAAAGTTTAATGGAACAATTTATGCAGGGAATCAAGGGCGTGGTTCCGTATTTTGATGATGTGTTAATTGTAGCTCCTAGTAAAAAATTCTACAGAATCATTTAAAATGTGTTCTTAAGAAATTCCAAGAAGCAGGATTGAAAGTAAAAAAGGATAAATGTCATCTGTATACAGACAGTGTTGAATTTCTAGGTTATCGCATTGATAGTCAGGGTATCCACCCTACTGAGAGTAAGTTAAGGGCGATAAAAAATGCTCCCAGACCCCGTAACAAAACAGATCTCCAGGCATTTTTAGGCCTTATCAATTTCTATAATGTGTTTTTACCACATAAGGCGACTGTGGCTGAACCGTTACACCCGTTATTAGATAAGAAAGCATTGTGGGTTTGGGGTTACTGGGAGGAAAAAGTGTTCCGAAATGTAAAAGATTTACTTACATCTGATTCTGTACTTATGCAATATAATGAAACATTACCATTGGTTATAACTTGTGATGCCTCACCGTTTGGGGTGGGCGCTATTTTGAGCCATGTGCTGCCTAATGGAAACGAGGCCCCTGTTGCATACTTTTCGAAGACTCTTTCTCAGGCAGAACGTAACTATGGACAGATAGATAAGGAAGCTCTTGCAATTGTGGCAGCCGTAAAAAAATTCCATGAGTATGTATATGGAAGGACATTTACCATTGTAACTGACCACAAACCTTTACTGGGGATAATCGCTGGGGACAAACCAACCCCCTATATATTGTCCCCAAGAATGACTCAATGGTCAGAGTTCCTAGCTGCTTATAATTATCGATTGTTACATCGCCCGGGGAAAGCCATTCCCCACGCCGACGCACTCAGCAGAGCACCGCTACCAGAAACTCTCGATGATCCAGCACCAACAGTATCGGCGTTACAAATCGAGATGCTCAATTCGCCTCCTATGACCGCTCGAGATATCGCGAGAGAGACCAGACAAGATCACACCCTAGCTCGAGTCCTAGGCTGGGTAGAACTTGGATGGCCATTGGACCAGGTCCCAGATGACTTTGCGCCATTTAAAACAAGACAGAATGAACTTTTTTCGCAAAAAGGCTGTGTCATCTGGGGCGATAGAGTCGTCGTTCTAGAACGACTCCAAAACTCGCTGTTACAAATTTTGCACAAAGGACATCCCGGGATCGTGCGGGTGAAAGCACTCGCACGGAGCTACGCTTGGTGGCCAGACATGGACCGACACATCGAGCAATGGGTCAAGGCCTGCACCAAGTGCCAACAAAACAGCAACGCACCGCCAAAAGCTGCACCGACTGAATAGGAGGTGCCACGCGGGCCCTGGTCCAGAATCCACCTGGATTTCGCAGGGCCGATTAAAGGACATACATTACTATTGACTGTTGATGCATACTCTAATTGGTTGGATATTCATCGAATGACCCATACAACCTCCGAAGCTGTCATTAAAGTCCTCAATAGACTCTTTGCAACTCATGGATTGCCGGACGTCCTGGTGTCCGACAACGGACCACAGTTTACAGCGCTAATGTTTGAACAGTACCTTGCTGATAATGGCATCCGCCATGCGCTCACCTCGTGAGCGCATCCTGCTACCAACGGCCGAGCGGAACTCATGGTCCAATTTGTAAAAAAGACTTTGCAAAAAGTGGACTATGATAATATTGACGAAAAAATAAACCGCATTCTACTTCTACAACACATCACTCCGCACAGCTTAACCAGCAGAACTCCCGCAGAACTTCTCATGGGGCGAAAACTCCGTTCCCGCCTCAACCGATTGCACCCTGCTTACGAGCCAGAAAAGCCTGCAAGATCCAGCGGACGCTACCGTACCTTCAAGGTAGGCGACCCCGTTTATGTAAGAAATTTATCGGGCGACCCGGTTTGGATTGAAGCAACGATAATACGCGAGACTGGGCCCAAATCCTATATTGTAAAATGTGTTGATGAAATACTGTGGAAACGACATATTGATCAATTACGGTCATGACTCCTTTCGGCCAGCCAGCAACTCCCCTACGACCAAACTGAGGGGGGGGGGAGGAATGGAAGAAGATGCCATTCCAGGGAACCTGTTCCAAGAGAGCCATGAATCTAGTGAAACTCAGGAAATGGAGCAGGAGGAAGAATCGTACACTCCAAAGGAAATCACACCAGAACGAGAAGCTGAGCCACTACCAAACAACATTTTACCTCAACAGGACTGCACACAGCCAGTCCAAAGAAAATCTAATAGACCCAAAAAACAACCGTCCTATTTGAAGGACTATATAACCACACCATAATTGAGGATCCAGGGGGAAGGGGTGTTATGTATGTGAATAGTTTAAATAAAAGCAAGCTTGGGGTAAAGTGCAGGGTTCTGGCCCTGCACTTCTGATTGGGTGTTAAGCGGCTCGATCGGATTGGTTGGGTTCAGAGAATCCGATTGGTCCTTAACAAAGGACTCTTATTGGTTCTGGAGCTAGCGTCTTACAGCTCCCTATTGGTTATTTCACATTAAGGTCACCTATATAAGGCAGAGTTGTTGTTGTCACTCTCTTAAGTCACTATGTAATAAAGAGCTGAAAGTTCACCAACTAAGATTGTCTCTGGTCATTTCACCCATGCCTGAAACTATATCAGTTTCCTTTAAAAGAGAGAGCCAGTGTAAATGTTGTGCCATTGTAAATTTAACAGTTATTGAGACAATGTCAGATGTCGATTTATCCCAGAAGATTTTATGTTTGTTGTAGAAGCGCATCTCATAAAAATGGCAATAAATATGCGAATTTTAATGTCTTTTTAGTTTAGTTTCATATTTTATCAATGTATAAAACAAAGATTAAATGTATATGGATATTGTATTTCTGGGCATTGCTTTCAAGAGTGATATGATAAGGGAACTATCAAGATTAATATTTCAATAAAGAGGGTGCAACTATTTTTGATTTGTAATTTGGCAGGCCGGAATCTCAGCCTCAAAGTGATATGATCAATTAATGGAATTAATGGAATTGGCACCTTTACTTTCATCTTATCTGTGTATTACTAATGTGTATGCCTCTTTAGGAATGGCTCTGTGCTCTCAGGCATTTCATTAAAAGAGGGGAAAGTGACCTAAGGTAAATTCAACATATCCTGCAATTTTAACAACACTAGGGAAGTAGATTGTCACAGTCATCTTCTAGGATGACTTACTAATCCCCTGTGCACCCCACATCTTTTAGATTTCCTGGTGATCTATCATTTTAGCTCCTTTGTGGCCCTGTGAAGTATTACCAATAAAGGAGAATATTTGTAGCTCAGGATTGAAAGAAGGGTCCTGGGTGCCCCTTAAGCTGGGTTGCCCCAAAGGGGCTTTACAAAAGACAGCTGGACTTTTTGGTATTTTTTCCTTTGAAAACATTTCACTTCTCATCCAAGAAGCTTTTTCAGTTCTGAAGACAAATTGAACTGAATAAGCTTCTTGGATGAGAAGCAAAATGTTTTGAAAAGCACCTTTGGGACAACCATGACTTGGATGACTGAAAATTTCCATAGACACTCTGAGCTTGGTTATTTTCTTGCAGACATTTCATTACCCAAACTACTGTTACCATCATCATCATCATCATCATCAATGCTAACAAGAAAACAACCAAGCTCAGAGAGCACCAAGGACACCTGCAAAATGTATTCTGCGGAGAGCAAAGGTTAGAGGATAAACAAAAACAGATGTAGGTATTAGTGTTTGTTACAAATCATGCAAATCCAAGTGTCTCTAGGTAATCACTGATTTCAACTTTCAAAGAAATGGAAACATATGAACAGAAACTCTGCATGTGAAATGCTCCCTATGATTATGAAATTACTTCAAATCTAAATGTAGATGAGACATTGACAGGGATTTTGAAAATACTTTAGCTTAGGAAACTGACTTGAAAATGCCATAAAGAGTTTCAGCATTACAACCTTCAGTAAATTCCATATTGTTAAATCTCTCCCCTCTGTGGTGCGGTATCTGCCATCCCGCATCTGATGGGCGGCTCACGAAAGGGAGCGAAGGGAAGAGAAACGACAGGAAGCGAAGTTTCCTCTTGATGATGAGCGCCCCCCGAATGTCTTGGCACACGCTCTTTTATTGTGCTTTTTTACAAGAAAATGATTTAATTAAAAAGCTCAAGTCAAACATGTTAATCTCATCAGGATGTGCATGTTTACAAAGCTGCATACCGGACAGATTATTTACAAAGTGGATAAGCTTATTTAACAAACGTTTATCTCCTTGTCTCTCGTACGTGCCTTGCAAAGGTCACTGAAGAGACAGAAGTTAATGATTACACGTGAATGATACAATGTTGCAATGCTTGAATGATACATAGTTGCAATGATACATAGTTGCAATCACATGAATGATACATAGTTACAACACTGTGGATCATCTTACCTACAAGTCTAGATCCACAACTGTAAAACTTTTTTTCCAGGGTAGAAAACATTTGTAGCTACCCCAGTAGCTTCTAAAATGTTATTTTTCAAATGACTTGCTAAAAATCAGTTCGCTACATTAACTTGTGAATATGCACAATCAAGTGATTAGAATGTGTTTTTCACTTTAAACTCTAAATGATATAATTTGGGTGTGGTTGAGAAACTGCCATAAGAGGGAGCTAGAGAAACTGGATTGATGATTGATTGTTCTGCGTGTTCCCTGTTGCTGACGTTGAAGGAGAAAAGATTTTTTGAATGCTGCATATCTAATCTACTGTGAGAAGATATTTACTGGACTGATTTATGGATTGACATTGTAAGTTATCTGATTTTGTTTGAAACTGGATTTTTGCAATTGAACAATCGCCTGACTGCTATGCACATTCTGCTAGGGTATATCCCTAACAGTAACTTCCCCTTAAACACAAAAATCAGTTCCACCTTGCCAACTAATGCCTCAAAATGAAAATGCAACAATCCCATCTGATTTGTCTAAGCAAGTAAGAATGAGTGGCAGAAGCAAACTTGTGGTTTTTTTTTTTAATTTGAGCTTTGAAGGGAAAACAAAATAGCATCGTTCAAATAAAATAACCAAAGTAGAATGTATATCTGATTATATTTAAAGAGGGAAAGCAGAAATCCAGAGAAACTGCAAATTCACTGGTCAAGGGAGTACAGTTCACTGTGCTTTAATATTATGTGATGATTCTCATGCAAATATATGTCAGGACTGATAACCAAATGGTTAAGAGAAAGGTTATGTCATAACCCTGGTTCTATCCCGTTTGTGCCTGGTTCGAAAATGATTTTTTTCAAATGTCATTCCCAGCTTCTGCCAATTGAATTTACTTCCCCTTTTCTGGGCTGTGAGCTCAATAGCAACAGTTTGGAACTGAGAGAGAGAGAGAAGCATATACAATGGATTAAGACCAGAATCGCCTGGATACAGTGCACTGTCTTCAATTAATAGAAGTGAGAAGGCATGCCTCATTCTCTTGAGGGTGGGTGGGGGCAGTATAGGGTTGTTTGCTCCCCACGATCACCACCTTCAAGTTGAACATCTCCTCTATGTGCTTTGGGAATTGACTGGCAGTTGTATTGGAGGTTCATTGACTCCAGAGGAAGTGAATGGACTTTGATTTTGAGTTGTGCTTTAGCTGCTCAAGCAGCACAGTTTGTACTTGGCTCTGTGTCTATGGTTGGACCAGGAAGAGTCACCTTTGCAGAGCATTCCTTAAGAGAATTTGAGCAGTTGTTTACTTATGTAGCAGTTGTTATGTATGTAAATAGTTTAAATAAAGCAAGCTTGGCCCTGCACTTCTGATTGGGTGTTAAGCAGCTCGATCGGATTGGTTGGGATCAGAGAATCCGATTGGCCCTTAACGAAGGACTCTTATTGGTTCTGGAGCTAGCGTCTTACAGCTCCCTATTGGTTATTTCACACTAAGGTCACCTATATAAGGCAGAGTTCTTGTTGTTCACTCTCTTAAGTCACTATGTAATAAAGAGCTGAAAGTTCACCAACTAAGATTGTCTCCATTCCTTTCACCCATGCCTGAAACTATATCAGCAGTGATAACAGCAGCAGTGTCATGTGCTATCCTCAGAGGCATGGATAGCCAGCATCAGAAGCAGGTGCTTTCAAGGAAAGAGAAGGATAGTTCTTTGCTGGGTATTACTTCTCTTCTGGATGGGATTATACCAGGTGATTCATTAGTTTGGATGCAGTATAAACTTTTATTGATCCATTGGGTTGCAAACATTTGCAAGATTAAGGGGGTAATTCAGCACATTATTTCTGGAGCTTTCTCTTTAAATATATAGTTCAGAACTTATTCTTTATCTCTTGAAATACTACTGGGAAAATGGCAAATGGAACATGATACCATTGGATTTGCAGTTGTTGCAAAAAAGCAGGTATTCTTAGAGTTAATGTACTAGATAAAGCAAGCAGCATAGTCCTTTGCATGTCCATCTGTTTAGGACAGAACAATCCATATGTTGATTGTCGTGTCCGCGAAATGACGCCAGGAGTCGGTGATTTCATGCAATGCTCTTTATTTGAAAAACTGGAACCGAACCGGCGAAAGGAAAAAAGCCCGCGGCTTTTATTCCTTTCGCTGCGGCGGCCGCGGCCAATGGCACCGCTTCGAATCTCCCGCGCTCTGAACGAGCCAATCACGGGAGATTCTTAACGAGCCAATCGGCGCGGCTCGCCTGACCAATTAGAAAGCCCCGCGCTTTGGCCAATCAAAGCGCGGGGATTTCGAGTATGTAAATGAGGACAGAACACCCCTCCCCTCTTGGTTCAGTCCTTACGTTGCGTAGTCACGTAGGTAGGCGGGGCTCTGTCTGGTCCTACTTGACCTGCGCAACTCAGTCGTAAGTGGGATCCCGGCCGGTTCGGTCGGGTTTTTGGTTGCTCTTGCTTCTGTGCGAACCGGCTGGTTGATCGGGCCGGTTCCTTCTCCGTGGCTCCCACCTGGGCCTTCCGGGTTGATTGAGCTACGGGTTTCGCCGCTCCCGCTCGGTCTTTCCAGGTCGGTCGAGCTGGCTTGGCTGTTCTTTTCTGGCGAGGGGTCGCGATGGCTGCGTCTCGGTAAGTACTGCTGGTTTATTTTTTCTTGTAATCGGTCACCCGGGTATTCCCTCCCCCCTTGGCTTGCGTTTTGGGAGGTGGGTTCGTTTGCTGTCCTAGACCTAAGTTGGTCGATGTGTCGTTTCCACGCTCGTCCGTCTGTCGTTTGTAGCCGGTACGAGCGTGGGCCTGTTGCTTGGGTGATGACGGCTGGGATCCATAGGGGATCCCCCGTCAGGTTTTTCGCATATATGAGGTCCCCGGGTGCGAACGTCCGGTATTTTGTGCTTGAGTCTGGGGGCCGCTCCGGGTTATACGTGGGGTGTAACCTGTCGAGTGGGGACCTCAGCTTTCTACCCATTAGCAATTCGGCTGGGCTTTTGTTGGTAGTGGTATTCGGGGTTATGTGTTGTGTAAAGAGAAGTCTGTTGATCTTTTCTTGGATCTCCCCGTGGTCCATTTTCCGGATGGTTTTTTTGGTAAATTGGACCATCCGTTCTGCCCTACCGTTCGCCGCCAGATGCGCTGGTGCTGTTAGTGCGTGGCGGATGCCCCTTTCCGCCAGGAATTTCTCGAACTCCAGGGAGGTAAACTGGGGCCCGTTGTCGGAGACGACAACGTCTGGGAGGCCGTGTGTTGCAAAGAGTTTGCAAAGTTCTTTGGTCACGGCCTCCGTGGTTGTAGTTTTCATGTTGCTTACCTCCAGCCAGTTGGAGTAAGCGTCAACTGTTATGAGGAAGGTGTGTCCATTCGTGGGCCCGGCGAAGTCTATATGGATTCTGGACCAGGGTCCCCTTGGGGTTTCCCACTCTAGGACGGGTGCTGTGGGTGGGCTGGGCCTAGTCTCCTGGCATCGCTGGCACCTAGCTACCCAGGCCTCTATCTGCTTGTCCATCCCTGGCCACCAAGCGTAACTTCTGGCCAGGGCTTTAGTTCTTACGATGCCAGGGTGCCCCTCGTGCAACATTTCCAAAACCTTCCCCTGTAGTTTGTCCGGAATGACCACCCTGTCACCCCATAAGATGCACCCTTTTAACAATGAGAGTTCGGTTTGGCGGTTCCGAAACGTCTTGACGGACTCGTCGTTGTCTTTTTCCGGCCACCCTTTTTCTACCCAATGCAAAACCCGCGCCAGACGCCTGTCTTTATTAGTTTCCCGGGCAATGTCTGACGCGGTTATGGGTAGGTTGGGTAGGGTCTCGATGCTGAGGGTGGTCGTCGTTGGTGCTGGGTCAGAGTCGGATTCCGGTAGCGGCGAGCGGCTTAATGCGTCCGCATGTGACATCGTCTTACCCGGTCTGTGTATGAGTTCGTAGTTGTAGGCCGCCAGGAACTCGGACCACCTTGTCATTCGAGGAGACAGAATGTTCGGGGTGGCCCGGTTTCCTGCAAGGATGCCCAGCAACGGCTTGTGGTCCGTTATAATGGTGAAGGGTCGGCCGTAGAGATATTCGTGGAATCGTTTTATGGCGGCAACTATAGCCAGAGCCTCTTTGTCCAGTTGGCTATAGTTCCTCTCCGGTTTGGTGAGGGTCCTCGAAAAGAACGCGATGGGTGCTTCTTTTCTGTCAGGAAGGGTATGGCTGAGGACGGCGCCGACACCGAAAGGTGATGCGTCGCAAGTGACGGCCAGAGGCAGGGTTTCGTTGAATTGTATGAGGACGGCATCGGAGGTGAGGAGGTCTTTAGTTTTTTGGAAGGCGGCTTGCTCCCGTTTCCCCCAAGTCCAGGTCGCCGCTTTGTCCAGGAGCCTATGCAAAGGCTCCGCCGCCGTCGCCTTTTGGGGTAGGAAAACATTATAAAAGTTCAGTAACCCCAAGAATGCTTGTAGTTCAGTTTTTGATTTAGGGGTGGGGGCCTCTTTGATGGCCTTGATTTTTTTACTTGTGGGGTGAATGCCGTGCCGGTCTAGGAGGTAGCCCAAGAATTCCACTCGTTCCGTGCACAGTTGGCATTTCTCCCTTTTTACTTTAAGTCCCGTTTCTTTAAATTTAGTTAGGACCTCTCTTAGTCGGCTTTCTAGTTCGGCTTGGTTGGGCGCCGACACTAGAACGTCATCGAAATAAGGTACCACCCCCTTGATACCTTGCAACAACCTTTCCATCAGGCTCTGAAATATACCTGGTGCCACGCTGACTCCGAATTGGAGTCGGTTGCATTTGAAAGCTCCCCGGTGGGTGACGATGGTCTGGGCTTCCGCCGTTTGCTCGTTGACCGGCAACTGTTGGTATGCCTGGGCGAGATCGAGCTTGGCGAAAACCTTGCCCCCTCCCAGTGAGTGCAGTAGGTGTTGCACTATTGGGACGGGGTAGGCGCTTTGTTGCAGCGCGCCATTTAGGGTGGCCTTATAGTCCCCACAGATTCTCACCGATCCGTCCAGCTTGATCGGGGTGACTATGGGGGTCTCCCACCGGGCATGGTCTATGGGCTGCAATACCCCCTGTTTGACGAGCTTATCAATTTGCTCATCTATTTTAGGTTTTAGGGCGAATGGCACCCGCCTAGGTTTCAGTCGTTTGGGGGGGACGTTAGGGTCTAGGTCAAATGAGATAAGGGGCCCCTGGTACTTGCCCAGGCTTCCGTCGAAGACTTCTCGGAACTCCTGGGCTAGTCGCTGTTCCCAACCATCGTCGACGTGGTTGACTCCCGTGAGAGTGATGTCGAGCGTGGCGAACCATTGTAGTCCCAGTAGGCTTGGGCGGTCGCGGTCGACGATCGTGAGGGGGAGTTGTTCGGTGCGCCCCTTATATGTTACGTTAAAGTTTTTGGTGCCGACTACCGGGATGCGGTTTCCCTGGTAGTCCTTTACAATAAGTCTTTGGCTGTCTACGTTCCTCCTTTGGAGGGTAGGCACCAACCGCTTTATCTCGTGCCATGCAATCATGGAGAGGTAGGACCCGGAGTCTACCTCCATTTTGCACGTCTGGCCCTCGATGTGTACCTCGACATGGATTTTTCGGGCGTCGTTGGTGATGGCGTGGCCGATGGTGACTGTCTGGTGGGTCTCCTCTCTCCGCCGGTTGTCGCCGCCTCGCGAGAATCGTCCGGTCCGGTCCCATCGGCTGTCCGAGTGGCGATCTCTGGGCCGGGGCGGTGAGCTTTCCCTTCTCCGGTCGTTCTGGTCCCATCGAGTTGGACTGCAGTTTTTCTTCAGGCGGCAAACCCGGGCGATGTGCCCCTTTTTATTGCAATGCCGGCAGATGGAATCGAAAAACCGGCATTCCGACCTGGGGTGGTCGCCGCCGCAACCGGCACAGTTGGTCCTTGACTTACGACCTCTCCGGTTCCGTTGGTCGCGCCCCATCTGAAGTCGATGTATGTCTTCTTCGTCTTCGGACGTGCTGGATGCAGAGTGGAAATCGCCCTGGTGTGTAGTTGTCTCAGTTTTTTGTTCGGTCGACCTCGCCGGGTTGTTGTTTCCGCCGCGGTCCTTCGTGTCAGGTCTGCGCATGCTATCGGCGGAAGTACGGGTTGCTTCTGCGGCCGCGGCTGCGGTGAGGGCGTCTGCTAAACTGATGTTGCCCTTGGCCATCAGCCGGCTCTGGAGCGCGGGGTCCCACAGACCGAGCACGATTCGGTCTCTCAGGATGTTGTTTAGGTTATCAAATTCGCAGAGCCCCCCTAGACGCCGCAGCTCGGCGACGAAGTCGCTCAATTTCTCACCTGCTCTCTGGTCTCGCCGGTAGAATTCGTTGCGCCGGATCAGGATGGGGACCTCGGGAGCGTAATGTCGCCGAAGGATAGGTTCGAGGACGTCCCAGTCCATGGCGGTTGCGTCGGCGGGCTTGGCCAACACTTTGGCCATCTGGAAAACTTCGGTTCCGCAGTGGGTGAGGAAGACGGCGCGTTTTAGCGGGCCCAAGGCGTCCTTCATGCCGGTGCACTCGAGGTACATGCGGAAACGGTCGGAGAACGATTCCCAGTCTTCGGTGGCGGGGTTGAAGGGGGCGGGCGGTGCGATTTTCGCCATCTCGGTGCTTTGTCTGGCTTCCGTCGGACATGGGGTTCGGTTCAGGGTCTGGATCCCATCCTCGTCGCCAGTGTCGTGTCCGCGAAATGACGCCAGGAGTCGGTGATTTCATGCAATGCTCTTTATTTGAAAAACTGGAACCGAACCGGCGAAAGGAAAAAAGCCCGCGGCTTTTATTCCTTTCGCCGCAGCGGCCGCGGCCAATGGCAACACTTCGAATCTCCCGCGCTCTGAACGAGCCAATCGCGGGAGATTCTTAACGAGCCAATTGGCGCGGCTCGCCTAACCAATTAGAAAGCCCCGCGCTTTGGCCAATCAAAGCGCGGGGATTTCAAGTATGTAAATGAGGACAGAACATTGATTTTTCTTCTACTGCCATTATATCTTACAGTATATCATTCCCCTTGATTCCTCAAAAGTAGCTCTTCAGGAGAGATACAAGGAGGTACAATAAATAGGGAACAACTGTGAATGCTAAGCAAAGCTAACATTGGATATTTTCCTAATTATACTATGCTAAGAGTGAGAGTTGAAGACAATTAAAGCTATGTATAAGCTACTTTTGAACCAACAGGCATATTTTGAATACTGAGAGAACATAATGACCATTCTGTTATAACCACAATGATTGCTAAGGAGGGGAGCTCACCTCTGTTCAAAGGTGGTATTCAGCAGGTTCTGACCAATTCTGAAGAACCGATAGTGGAAATTTTGAGTAGTTCGGAGAACCGGCAAATACCACCTCTGACTGGCCCTGCCCCCATCCATTCTATGCCTCCCGAATCCCAGCTGATTGGCTGGGTCTTCTTTGGTTGCCCTGCATAGGAGAATGGAGCTGGAAAGCAGGTTAGTGGGGTGGGGAGGGAATGGGGATTTTGTTGTATCCTTCCCCTGCCACGCCCACCAAGCACGCCCACAGAACCGGTAGTAAAAAACTTTTGAACCCCACCACTTCCCCTGTTCATGAAATGATTGCTAAGGTGGGTGAATTGAATAATAAAAAATATTTTCAAAAGGAGGCAATTTTGTTAGGTTGCTTCTCTAACCACAAAAATGGGGTGCAATCCACCTTTACCTTTGCTTTCTAAACCTGCATAGAGACATTGTTGGAATGATTATGTTAAAGGACTTCTGGTAACCTGTTTTATCTCTTCTACTTTTAAGTTAATATGTTTTAAAAAGACAGGTCAAGAAATCTAGGAGGAGTCTTCTCAAAGGTGCTTTTCCAAAAGGCAGCTGATCTTCCTTTTTTTTTTTTTGCTTTGAAATATTTCACTTCTCATCCAAGAAGCTTCTTTAGTTCTAACTTACTGGTGAGGAATTCTTATTTTCAATGAAAAAAACCCAAAGAAGTCCAATTGCTTTTTGAAAAAGCACCTTTGGGACAACCGGGACCTGGATAATTGAGAATCTCTTCATCTTCATTTACAGTTGTTCCTAGGAACATTATATTGCCTATATCCAAGCAACATTGAAGCAAGTAAGATGAAATGTTATAACAATAAAATAAAAGAAATTAAAATTACAATTCATACACAGAACCTAGCTCAATTCAAAACAAGATGTTAGAATGCTGGAACTCATAAACAATAATTCTATATTGATAGTATTGGCATCATTTAATAACAGACTGAAAAAACTGTGATGCAGCATTGTAACTTCACCTGTTCTTCTTTAAATTGACCCAACCACACATTAAAAATATTAAAATAAATAAAAAAAATTGTATAGTCAGATATTTATTTAAAGGAACTTGCATTACTGAGATGTACCAGGAAAAAAGCATGGATGTATTAGCTAATGCTGACAAAGAAGTGACATCTTATATTTGCTAGTGGAGTCCTTTAATTCATCTTGTCTCTCCATATTTGCACTGAATCTGCTTCAGAAAAGGGCATTTATTAATCTTAGATGTTGCCTACACAAGCATATTTTGCTTTTGACATTAAAAAGTACTTTTGAATCCTGCAACATCAGTGTTCTTCTTTGCACATTAGTCACTCAGTAATTAATTACTTTCATTATTCTTTCACTTTATACCTATTTTTATCAAGCAATTTGCATATTTTTAACAGATGCTTCTGAGAAGTGAAATATTTTAGCATTACATCTTTAGATGTACCATGCAGAGTTCCAGTTTGCAATGGCATCAAATCATGGCATAGAAAAATCTACATGAGAAAGTTTAATAGGGTTTCAAAAACTAGAGAGGTTCTATTCTAATTTACTATTTTATTAATATTACATGTAATGAATTTTCTTTCTGGCCTATGTGTCTTCCAGTGAATTTTAACACTTTAATTCTACTAGTAACTTGATCAGTAGTAAGATTTGCTTTATATTTTTGAAAAAAGGTAACTATTACAACAGTCAGGATTCATTAATGAAAAACATTGCATAGTTGGAGGGAAGGGTTTCAGCGACAGACAGAAATCCGCGATCGTACGCGGTTTCTATCTGGGGTCTCTGCTGGAGCACCCCGAGCCAGCTGGTTTTGGGTCTTAGCCACCCCGTAGAGGTGGTGAAGAGGGGGGAGACCACCAGCAGGGTTGAGGAGAGCCACATCTCTCCTCCTCAGCTGGCCATTACTCCCTTTCCCAAAGGCGGTTGCAGTGGTGGTCAGAAATGGCCACTACAAAGAAGAACTTGACCGGAAAAGAATGTGCAGAAGAAAGATAAGAAGTGAAAGTTTTGGCTGACTGGGTTAAATTGTAAAAGCAACAGCAAAGGTGCCCTGGAATTTAAACTTACAAAAAATAACATCGCTCCCAAAGAAGAGTCGGAAGCAGCGAAGGAAAGTGAAAAGGGAAAGGTTTGGCTTTTTTTTTTTTTCTCTCTCCTTCCCTATACTGACAACTAAGAGATTTAAATAAGAAATCAGAAAAATCCGCTTTGACATCAAGAGGCAATTAAGGTGAAAATAAAACAAAATGCCAAAGGGATAATAAAGATTTCTGGACATTAAAAGCTTTCTTTTTCATAATCAGAAAGGGAGAGAAAAAGAATAAGGGCAGGATCTGGAAGAGGGAGGAGACTGCCTGGAATTAAAAAGAATCTAAAGTAAAACTTCAACAAGACTTCTAAAAGATACATTTTAACTGAAACTTTGCAACTAAATAGTAACCCCAGGAAGAGAAAGTGAAAAAAAAAAGAGCAAAAAAGAAACAGTTTGAGTGTATTTGGATTATTTGGTGATCTTTGAATATTTGGTTATTATATTTGAATGACTAAAATCAATTGGGTGGTTGTTTAAAAATTTATACAATGGCACCACTTCTGGATGAATTGAAAATGGAACTTAAAAAGTACAAAGAAGATGCACAAGAAGGGAAGGGTTCTTTTGGCTTCGTCTTTCAATTCTTAAAAATGGAGATTTGGAACTATGAGAAACAACAAGAAAAGACTGCAAAACAAGAAGACTGGGACAAAGAAGAAGCCATCTTTAATGAACAAATAATTCTATGTGGGGAAGAAAAAGGAAAGGGGGAAAGAGAATGGAGAATTTAAGACTTAAAGAAACAACCAAAGAAAAGAAAAATAATTCAAAAAATAAGTATAATACTGGAAAGCAACAAAAAAGGGGAATGCAGAAAAGAGAAATAGAGGTAGAGAGACAAGGGGACATAAAGGGGAGAGAGAAAAAGAGAGGGAAGAAGTAAAGGAAAAGAAGTTACAAAGGACCGGAGCAAGATATAGAGAAACAGGACCTATTTAGAGATAATGGGTGAAAATCTGAAAAAGGGATTCTGTAAAGGTATATAAGATTGTATTGTTATATTAGTAATAGAAATAACTTTAGAAAATTGGAAACAACGTATGATTAAAATGTGGGATAAAATAGTGTAATTTAGTGAAATGTTTGTGAATAAAATAAGTGAAATAAAATAAATGAGAAAATTGAATTAGGAAGGAATGGGAACATTTTAATTAGTTAATGTTTTATAAAATATAAGTGAAGGGGGGGAATTAACTATGGAAAGCTTATAATTGTTCCCATAGAAGTATGATATTTAATTGAAAAGTAATGTTAAAGATGTTAAGACTTTAATGAATATTAATATTAATGATGGAATTGAATTGGAATGGAATGTTGTTTTAATTATATACATTTATATTTTTTTTCTTTTTTTTAAGAATACAGTATGTATTTTAAGAATGTACCAAGCAGAATCTGAATGGAAGTTATGTGCTATATTGAATGTTACAACTTTAGGGAAAAGATATAAAGGCGTCATACTCCAATCAATAACTACAGGAGAAATTTTGTTTAATGAGAAAAGATAATAGATAATTGAAACAGGACAGACAAAAAATATAAATACAATGATTTGAATTGAGATGAGATAATTAAAATAAAATTGAGAAAATTAAAAAAAGGGGAGAAACTATGCAGAAAATGTAAAAGAGTAATAAGATATGGAATAGAATATAAAAATGAGCATGAACCTGAATTTGTGTCTGTACAAAGAAATGTAGCCCAGGATTATGTTGCTTTCAAAAAAGATGTTTTATTTGTATTTTTTTTTCTCTTTGTGAAAACTCAAATAAAATTTACGAAAAAGAAAAAGAAAAACATTGCATAGTTGGTGAAAACACACCAGAGTTTGTACACATAGAAATAAAACTCCAGTGCCTCCATTTTCTAGTTCCTTCCCATCTCTTTATTTTATAAATCTAGATAATGTCTGTGTAGATAATCAGAAAGCATTTTGCTGTCATAGCTACAGCCTCTGGAAGAGTACTCATGCTGAATGTTAAATACACAGATGTACTCTTGAGAATCATATGCATGTCACAAAGTTACATACAATATAATACGAGAATGATGATATGCAAACTAGCCCAGAGAGAAAGCTGAAAATTACCATATGGCAGTTAAAATATCACCAGAAATGATGTAGATATGCCTTTAATTGTTACATGTGCTGCTTATCAATATCTTTAAAGCAGCATGATTGGTTTAAAAAAAAAATCTAGTTTTGAATATTTTTTTCCTGTCAAGATAGTCTTCACATATTCAAATAACCAACATAGGAAAGAGCTTTAAAAAAGATCCAAAGATCTATATAAAAATAACTTGAAAACCTACTTAGATCAATTGCTTGCAGAGATGAAGTTTAGCTGCCAAGCCTTCACTTTTGAGAAAAGCTATTTTACTGAGATACTTCTAAAATGAAAACTTTTAGGGCAGATCTCCCATTTCCCCCATTTCATGAATGACGTCAGCTTCCTCCTAGTTCCAGCCTTTTGCATGTGCACCCCATCTCCATGTTTTCCATCTTTGACTGAGCATATTAAGCTCTTCAAGAAGGATGGTCTATATAGCAACGTTTCTTAACCTCAGCAACTTTAAGATGTATGGACTTCAACTCACAAAATTCCTCAGTCAGCATGGTGTCTGGTCTATATAGTACTTTGGGCAGTAACTGCCCAGGCTCTGATTGGCTGTAGTGCCTGGCCAATTCTTAGACCCTAACCCTCAGTAGATGTTTTTCTTGGGCAGCTGGGTGGATTCATTCTCTGCATTATTTTTATAATCTGGCACTCCGTTCCATAATCACCCATTATATTAATGAACTGTCCTCAACCCTAGAAACACATGGTTCATTCAACCTGACATTTCTCTGTGAGTACCCTTCCTGTTGTTGCCCAGGTTGGGTGCTTTTCCACCACCCCACCCATGATATTGCAAAGCTTCCCTTCATTCTCTTTATTTAAGTTGCAACATACACATTTTGTTCATATGGTGGCTAAACTGCCAGTCTTTCCTTGCTACAAAGCTTCCATGCATTTACAAATGGAGGTAGGACTCAAAGAACAATCTCTTCCCCTGTTTGATTATTGTAGCATCACAGTCTGGATTAGTGTCATGGGAGGCAAGGTGGGAATGCCAGTAAAAGCATTCACGTATGAAAACATTTGGGAAGGCAAAAGAAAAGCATGAAGGTTAATGACAAAGGAACAATTCCTAAAAAAAATAATAATCAGGCATTTGTAGCCTGGTTCACTCAGGAACCAGCCAACGAGGCTTAGTCTTGCCTGCATCAAAAAGAAGAGCAAGAAGGAAGAAAATGTCCAATCAAGTCTTGCAATAGCCAACAAGCTTGTGCTGCCCCATGAAAAGTTCTAGGTCCTTTATTCAAGAAATCAACACACACACACCCACACACACACACACCCCAAACAGGCCTTCAGGTGGCATACATGTTGAGCAGGCCCTGTTCCCAAAACCCAGCATGACAAGAGGCACTGGGCAAGTCCAGTCCAAAAGGCACAAATGAAGTCCAAGAGAGTAATCCAAAAGTCAGTGCATGAAGACATGGGATATGACAAGAAACTGGATGTTGTCCCAGCAATGCTTAATTTCTCAGGGAGGGATTAAATAGGCAATGCTGGTGTGGCCCTTCACGGTGGGGGGGGGGGCAAGGTTGTCTCATCACAAGTAATATATTTCTTCTTTCTGCCCTGCATATTTTCGGATTGGGAAAAGGGACTCTACTTCCCTTTCATCTCTAATTGCCAGAAGCTGCTCCCAATCCTCGCCTAGAGCCTCCTGATCAACTTGCTGCAGCTGTGACTTTCTCCATTTGTGTGTCCACTCCATCAGGCTTGAGACCACCAATCTCTGATCCAAGCCCCCACATGGCTCCATGCTCCCTTCTCATTCCCCTGCCTTCTCTTCCCAACTCGCATCTCAGGAGGAGTCCAGGGACACAGATCTATGACAAATCTGGACTGGAATTTCTGAATCTACAGTGAGGAACAGCAAGGGAGAGAAACACCATAAGCCATAATGTGGAATCATCCTTTGATGCAGTAGCAAAGAGGCTTCTTATACCAACCTATCTGCTTCCAGATATTTCCTGCTTGGAATAATGTCTTCTACAATTCTAAAGGACATCTGAATGGTTATGCCATCTTTCATCTTTTAGTATAATTTAATGTAGTATAAAGTACAAGTAGAAATTAAGATCAAAACTGAATAATTCCTTCTCTTTAATTGAAACTGTTAACTGTTATCTCTATTAACCTCATCGCTTTTTCCAGCCATTCTTCCATTTTGAGAATTGACAGGACTTTCCACTTTTTGCACACAGAGGATTCTCACCGCTGTCAACATATATGATAACAAACTTCCACATTTTCATTCGAATTCTTTATTGAATAGGCCTAAAAGGAAAACATCTGGTTTCAATTTTATATTTGTTTTAAAAACCTTCTGAATGATGACAAAAATCTGACTGCAATATTTCTTTATCACAAGTCCATGTGAACACTATAATATTTTCAAATATTATAAGATGTTATTGTGTTTGCTGAAATCTTTGGAATACGTTAAATACAGAGGTAATATTCAGCAATAATGTTAGGTGGATTCCAAGTTTAAGTACCTGGGCAGCAAACACAAATCGTCCACAATTTATGACATTCACTTAATAACCATTCAAAGTTATGACTAACCTCACTAGGACTACTATTAAAACCCAGATTTGAAGTTCTGACTTTGGGGGGAGGGGAACAGGGGTCATGTGATTTCATTTATGGCATTTTTTACCAGAAAATGTCTACTTCCAGTTTCTAGCAAAAACCACACATTTTGGACAATGGATTTGCTTGATGACTATGGTGTTCACTTAATGACTGCCACAAAATAGATTGGAAAATCAGGTATGCTCACATAGTGACCCACATAATGACCAGTATGACATATGACCATAATTATGGGCTCAATTATGATTGTAAATTGAGGACTACCTGTCTTACTGTCTTTTGCCAGCAGCAACATTTGTTTGCCAAAGTATCTATTTACTCACCATACAGTAGAAAGCCAAAAGTTGACAATATACCAGGTACGTAGTCCTATACCGACCCTTGACATGTAAACCATTACTTGAAGTATTTTTAATCTATAAAGTCCAAATGCAATTATACAGATCTATTTATTTGTTAAAGGTGCAAATAGCCCAATCAGCATTATAGAAGTTACTCCCTTAAATTGCAGCAATGAATTTTACATTATATGAGGCCCATTCTCCAAAAATAGTGCCAAGTGATTTTTTTTTTTTTAATGGGGTCTGTGAAATCTGGGCTGCAACAATTCAGATGATAAATAGATGTCAGCAAAGAATGAGAGTTTCTGTGTATCTTTGCTGCCATCTGAGGGTCTTTTGGATTTTAAACACAGATGAACTGTATGCCTAGCTATCCCCAGTAAACTAATAATATAAGAAAGTGCTTTAGCATTCTCCTCATGTAATAAGCATTTTCTAACAACTAATTATAAAAAAATCAAATTTCAAATATAACCCAGAATTAGTTTGCAGTCACAAATTGATTAAAGTCTAATGAATAAGAAATCCAACTAATTTGGTCTAATTATTGTGTCCCTCTGTTATAATGAGTCTTGTTAGTTTCCACTTTTTGCTCAAAATATTTCAGAATACTATATTATATCCTACTACTGTTGGTGTGTAATGATCTATGTTGGTCATTAGTTGGTATCTAAAGGCCTAAGTCATTCATATTTAAGACTGTTGTCAGCTATATATTCTTCCACTTGATTTTTTTTTTTTGAAACAAATTTTATTAATTTTAAAAACAACCAAAATATCATTAAACATTGAACACATAAAACCTCTTTCCATTATAAATTTTTACAAGACGGATAAAACATTATTTTATTTTATACAACATAATTATAATATATCCCATTTCCACTTCAACATCTTTTAGTAGATTTCTCATTATTTCTCTTTACTCTTATTCAATTATGTTTCTTTTCTATATTTATCTATTTTACACTCATCATATTCTATTTCTCTCTGTTTTGTTTATAATTATCCTCATCTAGCTTTCCTCCAAGGTTTTATTAAATCTCAAACAAACATAAATACACAAAACACAAAAACATAAAACTTCTTTTTAGAAAGTAGCTTGGCCCCGGATTACCTCTCTTTATATGGACTTCAATTAAATTTATGCTCATCTTATATACCATTTCCTATCTTATTTACCATTTTATATCTTCATTATAGCTTCTCCCCGCTTTCCACTCTTCTTAATTATATTTTATTTATTTCGTCTTAATTTACATCATTATATTTGTATCTTTTGTCCATTCTTTTCCAATTACCCATTTATCTCATTCCCTATAGTAGAAAAAAAGGATTTCTCCTGAAATCACTGATCGAAGTATGATGCCTTTCCATCGCTTCCCTAAATTAACATTTAAGGCAACACCTGTTTCCCCATCTGATTCTGCTTAGTACATTCTACCTACTAATTTTTAAAAGAAAGAGAAAATAGTAAATCTATAAAATAATTAATACATAATTAAACATTAAATCTTATAACATTCCAATTATCTATTTGAAAGTCAAATGCTACCATAATAAATTTATACTAACATAGTCAATTAAGCTCTATACTTAAACTATTTTAAACATTCCTTTTAATAATTTATTAAATCTTAAAATCTATCATTGTTAAACATTTAATATTTTAATCTTTACCTAATTCTTATTAAATTCTAATTTTCTATTTCTAATACAAATACTACAATACTATCTTATGTACCTTGCAGAATCCTTTTAAGAAAAAATTTACATTATCCTTTATCCCTAAAAAAAAATTTCTTTTTCCCATCTTGTTTCATACCTTTGTGGCTTTTCCCCCCCTTTTCCCTTCCTTTTTTATCCCCCCTGGTCTTTTTATCCCCCCTTCTCCATATCTCCGCCTTTTTAGCTTCCCCTCTCTGTTGTATTTTTCTTTTCTTTTGCTTTCTAACATTGTATTGATTTTGCATCTTATTTTTCTCTTTCTTGGACTTCCGGTTTGCCAGGCTTCGGCGGTGGCGGGGTTTCGCGATCCTGCACGATCCCTGTTGCGCTAGCCGTCTTGGTGCCTCCGATCCTGATGGGTCTGGAGGATAAGGCTGCCCCGTAGAGGCAGCCGAAGACAGGGGGGATCCGGACAGGGGTCTGGGGGTTCCACAGACCCCCTCCCCACCTGGCATAACCACCTTTTCTCAAGGTGGTGGAGCGGCGGTCAGCAATGGCCGCCACAAAGAAGCCGGCAGCTGGACAAGATTGTGCTGGAGGAAAAAGGAGAAAGTTTTGAAGTGAAAGTTTTTTGGTTGAACCGGGAGCATAAGATGCATTTAATATCCTAAAAACCTTGATTTTTGAACGATACTTTGTTTCCAGAAAAGAATTATAAGCGGCGAGTGAAAGTGATGAAAGAGAAAGTTTCCTCTCCTTCCCTATGGAATCAACAAATGGACATTGAAAAGCCTGCTTTTTTATAGCAGGTAAAAATTTAAAGCTCTTTGTGATAAGTGGTGATGGAGAGGACAAAGGAGAAATTGATATTAAGATTTTGTTGGAGGAGATGCCTGGAAGACTTTGAGATTGGAAGTTAATTGCAATAAGACTTTTAAATACAGATTGGGCTTTTTCTTCCCTTTTCAATTGATATTACCCCAGGAAGAAAAAGTGCGAAGAGAAGAATCTTGTGCTCTGTTTGGACTGTTTGATGACTTTGGGAGTTTGAGGAATTGTTCTAAGTTTTGAAATATTTTGGTTGTCTTAAGAAGAAGAAGAGAAAAGAAGAAAAGGTTTATAAGGACTTTATCTGTTGATGAACTAAGAGAGGAATATGGAAAAATAAAGAACAAAGGCAAGGACATTTGGAGAGAAACTATTCGCTTTTTAGAAATGGCGCTTGCTACTTACCAGCAAATACAACAATTGAAGGAGGAAGCAGAGGAAGAAGAAGGAGGAGGAGGAGAAGCCAACTTTAATGAATCCAAAAAGTTGATTAAGAAATGAAAGAGAAAGAGAGGAAGGAAAAAGGACTTAAGACTTAAAAAAACATCCAAGAAAAAGACACTTGATTTTTTTTTTTAACCTCAATTAACCTAGAACATTGTGGAATACTTGGGTCCTGGCCTTGAAACAGATGGATCTAAAAGATCTTTCATTTAAGTAGGCTTTTCAAGCAAATGTCAGGGTTCCTCTTTAAATAAGATCATGTCTGGAATTCAAAGAATCATATGGGGAATGTATGAAATAAAGTTTACTTTCTGGGTGGCTGAAATCAGCTTTTGTGGAAATAGTACAGTAAAGGGTATCTAACTAGAAATCTTAAGCAACAGGGGAAATGAAGCAAGAAATATTCTAGAAATGCAATTATCCTGCTTCTAGTTTCAACACTCACATAAACAGTTGTGTAAATCAATTTATTATAGGAGATAATACAGACAAAGAATGAAAACCAAAGCAGAGTCTCTAAACAAAAGTTTTGCTTTTAACTAGTGCACACAGAGGAATAGTCAAAATCTAATCCACAGTTCCAAGATCCGGGTCAGAGTTGTCAGACAATTCAGAGATCAGAATTCCATGAGCAGAATCCACATGAACATCATACAAGAGTCAAAGATATTGTGGTTGATTCCAGTGAAAGATCGTGGGTTGAGGCTACCTTTTAAATCAGGCTGCAGGCAGCTGCCTTTAATCAAGGGAATAAAAACCTTGCTTGGTAAGGAGCCTCATAGAATGTCTCTACTCTGTTCTCCACTCTACTTGCTGGTTGTCTAGACTGGAAGGCCTGACATCATTATCATCTATCTGCTCCAGCTGTTCACATGGTTCCTGTTTTTGATCAACTTCGGTTGATTCTTGGCTGAGGTCAATATTCCACAAGTTTCATCAAATTCAGATTCTGTCTGAGTTTAGGACCATGATAGCAGCTTACAGATTTCAATGGAATAAAATGTTCCTATATGATGACCATATTACTGTGAACCATTTTGGAAAACAATTGGATGGATAAATCATGTTTGATTTGTTTGACAAAAAAAGAATCTTTCAGTGAAAGACTATTTGTGTTATAAATTCAGCAAAGAACAGCTTGTATATCAACACTTTCACTGTCCTCAACCATACCCCAAACTTCAATTAAATATTAGTATGATTTTCAGATTTGGAAACAGGTCCAACCAAAAATGCCACAGAATTATTGAAAGGTATGTTACAAACCAAAATAATCTTCAGTTTCTGACAATAATTATGTAACCACAAAACTAACTTCAAATAAAATTCTAAAACCATAATAATTTAATAGATGTGGAAAAAATCTGAATGAGAAACTAGAAATATTTTTAATCTAATGCGACCATTTTTTTTCCAATTTAAATATGAATTGGATACTCTCAGAAAATCTCATAATGAACAGCAGGTTAAAACATCAAAGCCACAATAATTCAGCCAAAGTCTAAGAAAATGCAATAAATAAGCAATCATTTAGCAGAAAATACTACAGCAAGGGGGAGTAAAGTCTGAATGCCAAAGGCAAATGCACACAAAATTCAATTAGGCTTATTTAACTGTAACTGAGCTCTCCAGAAAATACAAACATTACATACAAATAATGACAACATTCTGATCATCTTGAGTTTGCCAGCATCCTTAATAATACCTTTAAATATTATGGATTGAACACAGTCTTTCTTACATTGTATTTAGAGGTAACTAAAGTAAGTCCATCTCATGTTGGTGATATCTATATATGGGTTGTACTTCATTCATGCATCCTGACCTATTTTAAGAAGCAAGAATACTCCTGAACAGGAAGGTTATAGTGATACATAAATGTTGTCTATAGCTTATGTAAAGCTTACACTGTCATTCTCAGCTGCACTGAGATAATATGCTGAATTGAATAACAAAATTATTTTGGTTGCACCTTTTTAACATGCCTTTAAATAATATATTTATAGTAATTTCAAGATATTCATTGACAGTTATTTCTAGAATTGAAAAGAGAACATTTGTTACATTTGTCTGTACCTAACATAGTGATACCAAAATTATAAAATGTCTATAATGAACTTATGGTGCAAGATCCACTATTTTGTACTTGGGTTGTAATGTTACATACAAGTAGATAAGCATACAGTTGCATATGAAGGAGCTGCTGTTCCATCCAACAGCTTTGCAGAAAGTATAACATGGATTTCCATTCAGACACTGGTTATTGATGTGACTTGATGAAGAACGTATGAAAGCTTTTTGGTCTGGGACCAAAAAATCTAGGCAACTACCAAATGTAGCCGTTTAGTGTATCTTGTTGCTGATATCTATGGGTCACCCAGATTTTTTAAAGCCAGGTTTTGAAAATCATAAGAATGATCAGGCAAAAGAGGAAATATTCTGTGGTACCATATGAGGACATTTTCAACATACTCTTTTTCTCTATATTTTATTGATTCTTACTTTCCTTCACTTTCTATAATACATACATACATTTTATTTACAGTTTTCTAGCTGACCACTGCTGATATGTACCTGATTAGTTGACCATAAGAGAGAATAGTTGTTCAAGTGGTTAGGATGCTGGGCTAACAATCAGCAGGCTCACATTTGGGACACCTTTGCTGCCATGGGATGGGGTGAGTTCCCATCACACACTCTAACTCCTGCCAGCAGTAGTTTCAAAAGTGGGCGACAGTGAATAGATACAGTAAACGGGTACCACTTTGATGGCTAACTTAGCGGAAGCCCTGACACGATTGTAGTAGTTGACCATATGTGCAAAAATCTGTCTGTCTGTCTGTTTGTCTACCTAAGCACAATATACTCATAACCACTATCACAGGCTGTTTGTCTACCTAAGCACAATATACTCATAACCACTATCACAGGCTGCTAACATTAAAAAGTTCTTTCATCAACTCCATTTATGTATCCAGTCTAATTGCCAGACACTGCAGCCAGACTACACTTTTGTTAGCTCTTCTTTTACTCAACTCATGTTTTTTCTTATGGTGTTGAATGTTCACAGACTATGCATATATCAGGAATTCAGCCAATGGTTGTGTGTGTGTGTGTGCGTGCGTGCACGTGTGTGTCTGTATGGGTATGGGTATGTGAGGAGATTAGCTTCCACAGCATTACAGTTCTATAGCTAGGGCATCTGTAGACTACATAGACCTAAAGAAGTCTTCACCATTGTTCTTTTCAACTATATTACTGTGGTTCTCCAATAATAGGACCTCCACCAATAGGAAGGCCCAGCATGATTTCTAGGCATGAGGTGAAATTAAGCCCTGGCCCCAAAATTTAGGCCTATTTAAACCATGCGTTTCCCCACCATTTCTCACATCGTCCGTTAGAACTACACGAGGTGAAGAGAAATGGGGGGAAGGGCAGGGGGTGGGGAGAAAACTTGCCTTTAGGAGTGCCCTGCAGGTAGCCTAGGCTAGAATACCCGATCTACTACCAATAGAAGAACATCAGCCGATAGAAGCTCCCTGAAGTCAGAGTCACCAGCCGCTTCGATCAGCCAGTAGAAGTGGCCTCGGGGCCCACACACACTCCTCTCGCTGCAAGGCTGTTTCTATTGGCTGATGAAAGCTCCCCAAAGGCAGAGTTACCAGCTGCTTTGGGGTGAGGCATGGCTGCCCGTGGGGCATTCCTAACAGGAGCGTCCATGCACATTCTCCTTGCCATGAAGCAGTGCCTTTCGGGCGATGGAAGCTCCCCAAGGGCAGTCACCAGTCACTTTGATTGCTGGTAGAAGCGGCCTCAGGGCAAGCACCCATGCACACTCCCCTCGCTGTGAAGCCATTTCTATCAGCCAATGATAGCTCCCTGAAGGCAGAGTCACCAGCCGCTTCAGGCCGAGGCGTGGCTGCCCACGTCCCCTCGCCATGAGGCAGTGTTTTTCAGGTGATGGAAGCAACCCAAGAGAGTCACCAGCCACTTTGATTGGCCGGTAGAAGCGGCCTCGGGGTGAGTGCCCACACACACTCCCCTAGCCATTTTTCAGGGGTCAAAAAAAAATAAGGCCCAGAAACACGGTAGATCAGTGGCCCCCAACCTTTTTTGTGCCAAGGTTCTGGTACCGGCATCACAAAATGATCCGTGGCCCAGTACCGGCATCAGCACGCATGGCAAGGCGAGCTGAGCAACCAGCCAGCCAGCCGTCCCCCGCTTCTCCCCGCCACCTTCAACTCCTCCTTTGTACCTTTGTTGATGGGCTTCAGGATGGTCACTTGGCTTGCCTTGCCTTGGGTGCTGAAAGAATCCTTGCGCCTTAGTTTTGTTCGAAGCCGCCCCCCTTTGATGAAACTAAGGCACAAGGATTCCTTCAGGACCCAAATGCCGCTTTCCAACCAGAAAAGCTCACCGGAAGCACTTTCTCATCAAAACAAGATGGCAGCGCCCAGCAAACCGGCGGCCCAGTAGAAAATGTTCCACAGACCGGGACCAGTCCAGGGACCGGTGGTTGGGGACCCCTGTGGTAGATGTTCAATCCTCAGTTTTCCAAATCATAACATGTATGGTCATAATAGTTGAGGACTACAAGAATTAAGTTCAATAAACTTGAAAGCCACCAGATTAGAGAAGACTGACTTAACAGTATTTGTTGGTTTATATTATACAACTTTACAAATACATTATTTGTCGGTTCTGAGTTTTAATGTTGATAATTGTATAACAAATATCTTAATGTGGCATGATTGTTGGAAGAAAGGAGAAAGAAATATATGATTGACTACTTTATTTACACATATTAAATAAAAAACAAATTATAATAAAATCTAGCTGAACGAAGAAACATCAAAAGCATACAAATTATCAAACACTAGTAGTAGGATTCCAATGAATAAATGGGTAGAAACAAAGCACAGCAAATTCAAATTACCTGTGAATTTTTGACAACATGATTTGTACAGACACCAATAATGTCAGTTTTATTTTATTAAAAATGAAGCAATTATATACAGGGAACATTTTTATAATAATGCCACTTACCATTTATACTGTTCTATTTAATCTTCAAAGTGCATCATTTTTGTATATAAAAGCTCTGATAAATTCTTCTGCATAAAACTATTAAAGGAATTTAGTAAGCACTCAGTGAAATGCAAAAATGTTTCTTAACTGAAGTTGGGCTCTGAAATTAAGAAAAACAAAGGTTACCAATGGAAGATTAGTTACAAAGAGGTGAAGATTTAATACAAATGTATTCTGGCAGAATTTTATTTGTGCAATAGTTTAGTTATATATGGATAAGGGGGAGAAAATACCACCATACCATTTTAAATCCCTCTAAAACACTCAGTTGGTACACATAAATACATATACGACAGCTTCTGAACAATAATGTTTTCTGACATTCAGCTTTGATTTAATGACCAGTGAATAATTTCATATGGATAGAATAATGTATTTAAGTTATATCTATAAAAAAATCTGTAAAACTTTTGGATTAACTTCTCAGGCTTTGTTCAATGTTTATCATGCCTATCCATCCAATATATTACTTCCATATCACCAGAAGGTATGTTAAGGACCAGGGAGACAATACTTAATCATCTGCTATGTTACAAACTTTAACTAGAGACTAAGTGTTTTTGACTATAGGCACAGCATTTATTTACTTAATAAAATGTACAGATCATCAGCATATAATGTCCATTTGATATTTGTAAACCAGCTACTAGTAAAAATCTTCACACTCTTGCAGTAAATAAGCTTTCTTCCTTATCAGTAATATAATCTATCTTCAACAATTAAATCAGCATGTGCCTATGGGTCAGTGAACCATCCAAGTTCCCATTCCAATTTTCAATATCATTCATTGATCTGATTCAAATTTGCATTTTAATTTGAAAAGGTAGGTTGGTTTAGTTGGAATATTTAATCTGAAAAATGGGTCAAAGCCCACTGATCTTCTGAATAAAATCAAAGGCACACTACCTATAAAATCAATGTAAAATCTTGATTTAAAAATTTGATATAAAATTTGATTTGATTACAGTTATAAAAATCTGATCCTGGTATAGCAACAACAGAATCCAAAACACTTTTTGCTGTCATCCATTTATCTAGAGTTTGAAGTCCACATGTAATATTTTTATTATTTTATTATTTTTATTTGAATTTATTGGCCACTCAACTCCAATGGAGTCTATCATCAAGTACTCTTTAGGCTGAATTTTTGCTCAGCCTTACATACATAGGTTCAAATATGCATGGCAAAGGCTGGGTTTAAGCTTGCAACTGCATAATGATTTAGATCAGTGGTTCCCAAAGTGGGCAGTACCACCCTCTGGGGGGTGCTGGGATGTCTTAGGGGGGCTCTAAGAGGTGGCAGGGGGGCATTCGAGGCACTGGCCCCACAGGGTCACCCCATTGACTATTGCACAGCTCCGATGCACCGCTCCGGTGCAACAGTCAATGGCATCCATGGATCACCTAAGGGGAGGCAGAAGAAGGGGGGCTTTGACCACAAGTCCAATATCCAGTATCCTGTTAAGCCAAGCCTGCTCCTCTTTGTAGTTGCCATGCCTGACAGCAAGTTCACAGGCTGCCCCTACTGCCAGAGATCAGCCTCCTAAACTGCGCCCCCCTCCCAGGACATTCACGTCATAGAGGGCGGTGCTGTTTCCTCCTTCCTGGAGCAGGGCAGGGTTGAGGAAGTCTAGGGCTCTACTTTCACAATGTGCCGCCACTGAGATTGATGCGCCAGCTCCGCAGGCTCATCCCATTGAGCCCTTGCACCATTCTGGTGCAACAATCAATGGGGTGAGCCTGTGGTGCCGGCACCTCTGCCACTTCTTAGCGCCCCCAAGGGGGCAGGTAGAGGGGTGCTAAAAGACAGCATGGGGGTGTTCGAGGCAGTGGCAGTGTAGGCTCACCCCATTGATTGTTGTACTGCTCCAAAGCCGCCGCCTTGCATGTGGTGGCAGCAGCTTTGCTTTACTTTCCCAAAGTGCCGCCACTATCGCATTCTGTCTGTTTGTCTGTCTCTATCTATCTATCTATCTATCTATCTATCTATCTATCTATCTATCTATACATCCGTCCAAAAGATCTGTCTGTCTGCCTGTCTTCCTACCTACCTACCTGCCTGCCTGTCTTTCTACCTACCTACGTACCTACGTACCTACCTATCTACCAATATAGATCTATCTATCTACCTATCTACCTGCCTACCTACCTAGGTACTATCCTTACATCCATCCAAAAGTTCTGTCTGTCTGTCTGTCTTCCCGCCTGCCTGCCTGCCTGCCTGCCTACCTACCTAACTACCTATCTCTCTCTCTCTCTATCCATCCATCCATGTTTGAAGCGCCGGCCCCACAGGCACATTGGGAAAGTAGAGCAAAGCCAGTCTGGGATGGAGGGAGGTAGAGAGAGAGAGGTAGAGAGAGAGAAAAAAAAAGAAAGACCTGATGCATCAGATTGAAATGAGGCCTAGTTTAGACTGAGGCCCTTTTCCACATCTTTGCCAGCACATTGAAACATCTTTGGTTTCTATTAAAGGTTTTGTGGATGAAACATGGTCAAGACTATCAGGAAGCTCTCACATTTTGTTGAGGCTTTAAACAGGATCCATTGGACCAGACCTCCATCCTAAAAAAATACTTTTCCACAATGTATTACAGTGTCAATTCTGAAGAAGGCAAAACCAAAATGTACTGGTAAATTACAAGGAGAACACACACACACACACACTCCCTTCTAACCCTGCTGGAGCAGGTGATTGGACTAGAATAGATATCTCATTATCTTTCTCCTCCCTCCTTCTTTATTTCTTTTTCTTTCTTTCCCTTCCTTCCACCTCCCCCCTCTTTCTTTGCCTGTTTTTCTTTCTTTCCCTTTTCTCTTCCTTCTCTCTTTCTCTCTCTTCTTCTTTTCTCTCTCTCTCTTTCCCTCTCTCAGGCTCACCCAATTGATTTGGTGCACTGTTCCACTCGGATTTGTTCAAGCAGGTCCCTCCGGTACAGTGGCTCAATGGGATGGACCTGCAGGGCTGGCACGTAGAATGCAGCAGTGGTGGCACATTTAAAAAGTAGAGCAAAGCCAGAGGTTGGTAATTTTTGCTGCAAAGAATCACAAAAGCTTCTGAGCTGTGCACAAGAAGGGACATACATATCAATGCAACTCAGAAACATAAAATAAAGAACTACAAATAAAACAAATCAACAAAAATCGGCAAAGCATCTCTGATTAGATTCTATTCACTACTAACAATCTAATCAGAGATGTTTTGCCGATTCTAGTCCAATCTGCTCCATCAGGGTTAGAAGGGAATGTGTGTGTATGTGAGTGCATGGCTGTCAAAACTCCAAAAATAGGTCAAGTAGCTCTGGGGAGGCCAGTCATAAATTAGAACACTTGCTAAACAACTGGTCATTAAGTGAGGACAACTTGTATTTGGTTTGCCAGTCACCTGGCCATGCCCACCCAGTCACATGACCACTAAACCACACCTACCTGATCATGTGACCACCAAGCCACGCCCAGCCAGCAAGCCATGCCAGCCAGTCACGTGACTCTCAAGCCACGCCCACCCAGTCACATGAACAACAAGCCACACTCTCAAATTATGCCATACCCACAGAAATTTGAATCCCACCCCTGGGTGGGGGGCACTAAGGATGAGTTTGTAGCACCAAGGGGGCGGTGGACTGAAAAAGTTTGGGAACCACTGATTTAGAGTAATGGTTGCCAACTGGCCGGCCGCAGCCCACTGGTGAACTGCGAGAAAATTTTGGTGGGCTGCAGAGAAATCTCACCCCCAGAGCATCCCCAAAGCAATTAATCCAGGCTGTGCAGAAACACAAGGCTGCACCACCCACATGGCCCATGGAAACCCTCCCCACCCACTCACTCCTTACCCGGCAAACTTGCCTGCTAAATTGCTATTTTTCCTTTTTCCGACCATCAGCTGTTCTGTTGTGCTGGGAGATTTAGATTAGCTAGGAAGCAGGAAATGGTTGGATTTCTTGCTTTCTAGCTAGTCTTTAGATCTTCAGCTCTGCTTTTAAGCACAGCCCAACCTTCCTTAGGACTGAAGGTTCTATTATTCAGTGCAGACTCATGGCAAGCAAATTTTATTTGACAGGCTGAGCTAGCCAATGGCAGATAGATAGATCACTGAATGATTCTGTGAGCAACTCAATCTGCCTGCCTGCTTTGCCTGATTTTGGGTAAAAGTTGTTCTTTATTTTATAAAAAATTCAATATTTATATATTTATAATATTTACATACAAGCCACACCCAGCCAGTCACATGACCATCAAGCCACACCCACAAATTAGGCCACACCCACAGAACCGGTTAGTGGTCCCTGGGATTTAAAATTATGAGTTTGGTGGTCCCTGAGGTCCAAAAGGTTGGCAACCCCTGATTTAGAGAGTAAAGATCTTGACAAAAATATGTGTGATCCATTACTCAATAAGGCAAAAACATGATTCAAGTCCAAGTCATATCGAAGGCATGCAAAAACACATCTTACATGGATACTTCCCTAATTCACAGGAATATAAGAGAAATTTTAATCTGAATATTTTTTGTCTTTATTGTTTTCATTGTTTTAAAATATCTTTACTATTTTTAAATGCAATGTATTTTTGAATTGTATATCACCCTTGTTTCAGTATAGCTGAAATAAGCAGCTATAGAAATGAATGAATGAATGAAGCAAACATAATGCTACCTATTTTGGATAATAAAAAATCTGCAAGAAAACAATCAAGCTCAAAGAGAACCAAGGACTCCTAATTTCAGCTCTGAGTTACAAATATTCTCCATTATTGACTGAAGCACAGACTTGCAAGACACTATTATACTAATCTTAAATTAGTCTTAAGATGGAACTGATATCTTGGTCTGGTTACATCATGGGGTTGACAGTTTTAAAGTAAGAAGGACCTTAAGTATGCAGAAATATATCTTCTGTAAATCATTCCCATTGGAGGAAAATGTAAATTTTATATTATGGTTAATCATACCCCACTGAGAGTTCATTATGAATTAAAGTTTTGTTTGCTTTTTGTATGTTTGCTCATAATCAGTGGTAAAATAATTAGGAAAAATAAATAAAAGAAGTAATATGATAATGTCTTTCATGAATATTATTTGTGGGAACATAATATACAAAACAATGTATAGATTTAATATTAAATAAGTAAAATATTTTGAAATATTTCTCACTTTTTATCGTTTTGTTTATTATGTAGAAAGGGCCAGCCTTTAAAAGGATTTTTTTTTTCAGATAGATTCATTTCCATTCATTAATTTGTTCTAATATTATTTTAGAACATTGAGTTGGTATGGTGTAATGAATAAAAAAATCTAATATGGCTTGAGCTGGCAACCTTTTAAGGAATATTGCAGAACATAAAATAATTATGGTTATTGTTCTTTCTTAATTACAATGATAATTATCTCTGAAAAGATTTAAAATGTATAAATTAAAAAGCAATAACATTACCACCGTGCAACTAAAACAGCATACTTCCATTGATAATACAAGTTCAATGTAGACAATATATAAAATATTTATCAAAGATACAAATAACATATACAGGCAGCCCTCAACTTACAACTGTTCATTTAGTTCAAAGTTACAATGGCAAGTGACATGACTGTTTTACATACTTACGACCATTGCAGTATCCTCAGGATCACATGATCAAAATTCGGACACTTGCCAACTGACATATATTTATGATGGTTGCAGTGGGCAACACAAAGGCTCATGTTATTCCCTTTTGGGACTTTCTGACAAGTAAAGTCAGTGGAGAAGCCAGATTCATTTAACAATCATGTTACTAACAACTGCAGTGATTCACTTAATAACTGTGTCAAGAAAGGTCATAAAATTGGGCAAAACTCATTTAGCAAATATTTTGTTTAGCCATGTTTAATCAAGGACGACCTGTTTTATGATCACCTTTTGTAGTCCTTACATTGTCAACTCATAAAATATTTCTATAGTCTTTTTAGAGTTGCCAACAGAAAGGGAGGGGAGAGCAGTGGGCAGCTTGCATTCCATAAATGTTTTCAAAGATAGTTTTTAGGTGACCGAAGTTTCTGCCATGCAAAATTTTAACTGGAGCATTATTGATGACTCTTGGTTATAGATGTGTTGGAGAATATGAATTATGATACACCCGGAGGGGGGGGGCAGGGGAGAAAGGAAAACCAGGGTCAAGGATGACAATGAATGATGTTCCTCAGAGTCAGCTACACCCAGGCAGCACTGGCATGTTTACTCCAAATAAATCTTTAAGTTTTGGAAGTTCAGCTAGAGACTTACGATTTAAAGGGTGGTAATGGCCAGAGCCCTGGCATACATATTTCAAATAAAAGGGAATTAAATCCTAATAGATTGCTAAATCTATTTATTTCTGTTGAATGCTTTCTCTATGTTCCATTTTAGAAATGTGAGTTTGTGGTAGCTAATTTTTTTTTAAATGGGAAAATGCATTTGAAATATATAGACAAAATAATAATCTCTGCATTTTATTACATAAAATATATTTTTCTTAGAAACTAGAATAAAAGAAAAAGGAAGACCATCTCTGCTAGTGAAAGAATGATTTGATATAAGTATGGAGTAATTATATCAGGCTTCTTTGAACTGATACTATCCAGTTGTGGTCAACTCACATAATTTCATTAGCATAATTGGCTAAACAAAATAAATCAAGATATCTGATAAGGATCAGACTCTGGCTAGTTGGATTTCATATAGTTGGGCAGAATCTGGAATTTTCCATTTGAATTAGGACCATCCATTTTCATGTCCTTTTCAATTTTTCCTGGGAATCAGGTGGCATATACATTTAATAAATTATTATAACTGTTTGAGGAAAATTATATCTGTTAAAGTAGAGGCAGAGGTATCCAATAACAAAAGCAGCATGATGCCATTTGTGACACAAGATATGCTTCTTTCTGTGTGTAAGTGCATGCATGTGCACATGCACAACAATTTCATGCATACATAAAATACATGCATATACAACATTGCATCCCAACCATCTGGTGGTGTTTTATGCTAATAAGTCTCTTTAGAACAATTCTGGAAAAAAAACTATATAAAAACAGAATGAAGGTTCACAAAACACAATGATTGAATTCAGCCAGAATGAAATCAATGAATCTAATCTCAAAGTCAGCGGATGGAAGGTATCTTGTAGCCAACCATCTATGTAAAATGGAATTAATTAGCCCATTGCTTGGCCCATCCAAATGTTTGGCATAAAACATATTATGTGATATTCATTAGCCCCAGCTTTGGGTAAGAAGATAGGAAATTACATTCTGCAGAGACAGATCACTGATCTATCTGCTTTGGTACTTTGGTCCCTGAAGCCCTCGGAAGGAAAAATTTCCAGATGACATGTGAGGGTTAGGAAAAAGGAAAGGTATAGAGAGGATGTTGTAAGGGTTTTAACAGCAGATTTTTTAACCCTTGGGTTGTTCTTATGAATTGATTAAACATGCCTATGGTCTAATATCATTATTTGCTGATGTATGTAGGGTCTTATATTTTTTGAACTATTTCTATAAACTCAATAAAACAAACAGCAAAAAACCCTATACCAAATTCTAACTTCAGAATTCATTAAAGTCACATCTCTAACTGTGAGAGACATCTAGGTTTCCTAGTGGACCACATACTTAAGTAAGTGCCAGCAGTGTGCTGCATTTGTCAAAAAACAAAACAAATAATGCAGTCCTAGGCTTCATCAACAGAGGAATAATATCAAGACCATGAGAAGTGATAATACCCTTTTATATTGCACTAGTTAGGCCACATTTGGAATGCTGCATCCAGTTCTGGTCATGATACCAAAAAAAAAATAGACAATGAGACCATACAAATTGTGAGGAGAAGAGCAACAAAGATGTGAAGAGGTCTGGAGGCTAAATTGTATGATGAACAGTTGAGGGAGTTAGGTATGTCTAGCCTATTAAAGAGAAGTATTAGGGAGGACATGATAACTGTCTCCTAGAACTTGTGGGGCTGTCACTGAGAAGAGGATTATTCTCTAAAGTACCTGAGAACAGGACAAGAAGCAATGGGTGAAAGCTTGTTAAAAGAGAGGTCCAACCTAAAAGTGTCAGAAGAAGAATTTGGGGTTTGGTTTCAACTTGAGCAAGGGTTGAAATCCAGACAGCTGTGAAGAAAGGAAATTATTTATTTCCAAAAGCAAAGAGGTTTGCCTATGGAATAGTGACAGAGAAAATGAGATACAAAAAAGCCTGTTTTATAAGGGCTTTATCTTTGGTGTGAGTCTTGAGAGGTGTGTGGGTATGTACATGCTAATTCTAGCCCTAGCACTTGGGTGTGGGCATGTGTAGGTACATGTCATCTATGGTGTTTATTCTGGTGAAGATGCAGTTCCACTGGGAAACAATTTTAATTAACTCTGTGTTTACAGACATTCTTCTTTGCTGTGTGGATTAAACCTGGATAATTTATTTAGGGCTTTAAGGAAGTTTGAGTAAATTTTTTTATTCCATTTGCTATTTTTATTTGATTAACTTAGTTTCAGCTTGACTGTCAATTATCTGGTAGAGATGCTGATTCTTAGTCCATTATGGATTCTGTTAATGCTTAAGGGAAGATGGATATGGTATAAGGAATAAAATGTATTTTGATATAAGTTTCCCACAGAAGAAGAAATGTTCAGACAGCGAGAACAATTAATCAACAGGTTAGAATGTCCTCTTTCTATGCTGATTTTGTTCTTAAATAAGATTTTTTCCACATTAGAATCTTTGACAAGTTACTTCACTGAAAGCATTCAGAGCAACATGTTTAAGCAATTCCTCCTGTTCCCATCTGTGCAATGTGAGTTTTCACACAGGCAGGGAATCCTTTCCATGCCAAATCCTAACTATAAGGAAATCATATGTTCATTCAGATATCCAGCAGACCATGTCAGTTGTATATCTAAGGTTTGGATGATTCAAAAAGGGTGAGGAGCACATCTAAAGGTTTCTTCTGAATTTTTTTGAATATTCAGATTTTGAATCTTCATAATCATTCCAGATTAGTCCTAAATGGGTGGATGAATTTGGAGACTACTGTAAAAATATTTTAGAATGTGGAGAGATTATGTGCTGTACTACTTCAGTCACTATTATTTTTCCATGTTTCTACATGTTTTATTTTTAAACACCAAATGTCTCTGAAGATAAAATTTACCTTTTCTTCAGCTTCCAACCTCTGGAGAAATTTTAATTTGGGGTGTATCCAAAAATATCTGAAAAATATATAGTTCACTCTATTATTTGGGCATTCTGCCATTCACTCTGCTGTGACTTAGAGGTTTTATTCAGATATGCTCAGAAATATCCATATACATTCACTCACTGTATTTCTCCCATTGCTTCCTATTTTTAATAGCAATAGAATACTTGCTTTTAGTTTTATCATTTCAGTCCCAGCCTTGAGTGATGTTAATTAGGGCACAAGTGATTTTATATTTTGACAGCTAAAAGTTGGTTTGGGTTATGTCCTTGTTTCTTTTGTCACTACTCAGTGACTCAGCATTTGCTGACTTACAGAATCATACATGAATTGACTGAGACAGAATGCAATACTGAAGAAACCCATAAAGTAGAATGAAAAATTCATCCTTGGCTTTCAGTACTGAATGATGATGGCAACATTGTTATTCTTGGCTAAACAAGAAACAAGGGATTCCTTAAACATTTAGTATTTGCTTGAAAATCAAAATGAGAAAAGAGAACCAAAAATTCCAGTTTCCCTCCTCCCCAATTCCAGTTGTATCATTTTGTCAATAATGGAAGAAAGGTTTCTCACAGTTGTGCTAGACCATTAGAAAGTTATATTTGATTTTTTTCTGAATTACTACTGATGCCATTTTCAAGAGCGGTGGAATTAGTATGCTTATTTAAAATAATCCTTTCTGTATTTTCTCTGAATAAACAAAAGCTTCGTCCCATTAATTCCATGTTCTTTTATTTACTATCCTTTCTCTTTTCTACTTAAAAACACAAAATAGTTCCATAGTTCCACAGTTCCACAAGATAGTTCCATTTTCATTCATGTTTTTTTTACCTATTATACCCAAGAAGAGTCACCTGTAAGCATAACTAATCATAAGCAAAAGTAACCACACCAATGTTAAGAACTTAAAATGCTAAGTGGAAGATGGTCATTCTTTTCAGCTGTTAACCAAGTCATGATGGACTGATCTAACTCAGGTGTACTTATTTAACAGTTATCAGAGATAAAATGCTACTTCCTCCAAAACATTATCAGAGAGAAAAAAATATTGACTGTTTTACTATTACTTTCTCAGTGATAATGTACAAAACACTACCAATATCAAAATTATATATACAAATGCTAGTATATGGGAAAAGTACAGACTATAATTATGTTGCCATAGAAAATAAATATAGAAATGTTCCATTTATGTTAATTCTACTAGGATACATTATTGGATAAATGTGGAATAACTGCTTGTTCCTTCAGTGTAAAGCTTTTTTCCCTTGGTTTCTAGTGCTACATAATGAGTGCTGTTCTTTCTAAACATACACACACAAACTCATTTCATCTAGCATCCCTAAATATTATTTATTTCTTATTACTTGTAGCCCTTCCCCATACACATCTGTTATTTAGGAGTATCAAGCATGAATGGCAAACAGCCATTTGTCTAGATTTCATCACACAATGTATTTATTTAATATATTTTTCCTGCCTTTGTACTTTATAACAGGAGTGTCAAACTCGCAGTCCATTGGGCAAATGCATCACAAGCTGGCCATGCCTGCACCCAGTTTAGCGAAGGGGGAAAAAGTCACAATACGTCATGTGACAATGTAAGTTTGACAGCCCTGCTTTACAAGTAACTCAGGGCAGCAAACTTACATAATGCTCCTCCTTCCTTCTCTTTTCCTCACAAAACCCCCCTGAGGTAGGTTTGGCTGAGAGAGAGTGATTGGCCCAAATCCACCCAGCTGGCTTTCACGCCTAAGATGCAACTAGAACTCACACCTTAACCACTAGGCCAAATTGTCTGAATCATCTTTTTAAAAAAAAAAAAAACAAATTTTATTAATTTTACAGAGAACACAATAAAACATAAACAAAACTAAAAGATCTTTTCTGAAGGTTGTCTGATCTCGGGTTAAAACTCTTCACACAGACACAAATTCAAACATCATATTCACTTTATATATCCTTCCATATCTTATTATAATTTTCTTTTTTTTATATATATATATATATAAACCATTTTTATCAATTTTATATAAACAATGCACAAGGCATAACAGCTTATAAGTTCTTTTCTAAGAAAAAATAATAAAAGAAGAAAACCAATAGAACATAACAATTCCAAATTATAGTATCAATACTTTGTCTATTTAACTTCGTATCTTATCCCAACTTCTCCTTTTCATCCAAATTATTTCTTATTAATTAAAATTTTTTTTGCCTTTTTTCAATATACAACATCCAAAAAAAAAAAAACATAACAAAACCTTTATATATCCTTTCATATCTTATTACCATTTTCAATAATATTCTTTGTCTGTTCTATTTCCAACTATCCATTCATCTTTTTTCTTTTATTATACTTCTCCTATACACCAATTGGAGTAACGTCTATAACTCATTACCCTAACTTAAAAGTACTTCATATAACAATTTTTCTTGGGATTCTGTTTAAAAGATTCTAAAATTACACAATGAATTTTATACTCTAAATACACATATAAAAAACACAATCTTATGTACCCTCCAGAATCCCTCTTTTATCCTAAATTAAATTCACCCATTGTCTCTGAATAAACTTTTTTTGTTTAGATCTTGCTTCCCCCCATTGAGGCTTCTCCTCCCCCCCCCTTTCTCTCTTGCTTATTCTTCTCCTTGCCCTTTTTACCCCTTTGTCTTTCCTCCTCCCTTTTCTTACTCCCTTTCCTTTGCTTTCTAACCTTGCCTCCACCTTTCCGCTCATTTTTCTCTTCTTTGGTTGTTTTTATAATTCTTAAAATCCCCTTTTTCTTATCCTTTTTCTCCTCCTCTCTGCAAGGTTCATCATTGTTCATCAAAGATGGCTTCTTCTTCCTCTTCTTCTTTGTCCCAGTCCTTCTGCTGCGTAGTCAACTTTTCATAAGTACATAACGCCATTTCTAAGAATTGAAACAAAGTGCCCAAAGTATCTTCTTTTTTATATTTTTGATATTTAATCTTTAGTTCATCCACAAGCGATGCCATTATGAAAAAAGAAACTTTTCCCAAAACAACCACAAATATTTTTAATCAAGAATAATTCAAAAAAAAATTCCAAAAATTAATACTTTTCTTCCTTCTTCTCTTTCTCTTTCTGGGGTTAATGTTTAATCAAAGAGGTCCAATTACCATATACCTTTCTTTGGGATTCTAGGCAATCTCCTCCTTTTTCAGCTTCTGCTCCAATTTTTTTTCCTCTCCTTTCCCACTTGCAATATCAATTTTAAATAATCAGAAATCCATACCTCCAACAAGGGTTTTCCAATTTCTTAAGTTTTTCAATGTCCAAAAACCCTTTTGTCCCTTAGCTTCAACTCTCAAAACAATTCACTTTCAATGTCCAGTATGTCCAAACATATCTGCTGTTTCCATGGGGTGGGAGAGTGAAGAAAAAAAAAAAGTTCCCCTTAACAGCTTCTCTGCCGCTTTCGATCTTCTTAGGGATACAATGTATCTTCCAGCAATTCAAACAGCTAAGTTCCAACCAATTTGAAAGATGTTACTTGACCCGGCTCAGACAGGACTTTCACTCTTCTTGCTTCCTCCAGCACATTCTTACCCGGTTGCTGGCTTCTTCGTGGTGGCCATTGCTGACCGCCGCTCCACCGCCTTGGGAAAAAAGGATTTTTCCGGAGGAGGAGGGGGTCTGCGACACCCCCAACCCCCTGTCCGACTCCCCTCTCTCTTCAGCTGTCCCTACAGGGCAGCCATATCCCCCTGACCCATCTGGATCGGGGGTACCTTGGCGGCTAGCACAGCAGGAATCGCGAGCTGTCACGAATTCCTGCTGCCCCGAAGCCACGCGAAACCGGAAACCCCAATCATCTTTGATTTCCATTGGATTTGTCACCTTTTGGCTATATTAATGTCAATATGGTTTTGTCTCTAACCTCTGGGACTAACCTTTATAAAGTTTCTCTTCAGGTCACCCATATGTCCTTTGGCATATCTATATTAGCATATTTCCTCATAAGTGCACATGTAATATATTGCTAGTGGGTTAACTATAATAGAAATTTTAATTACAAAGGACAATTTCTTTAAATTGTCAGGACAATTTTGGCATTGTCAGGAAACTGCGCTACGTTGTTTATTCCTGCTATACAGACAAAATTTTACTGTATTTACTGTACACATGACATGTACTGTACACATGATATGAGAGATAAGGGATAAGGAAAAGCACAAAAGATAAGTAATTATGGCTTTACAAAAATAAATCATATATGCATGTATGTATGGTATTCAGCTTTGTTCAGGTATTTTCCCATGTCATTATAGTTGTGCTTTTAAAGTTGTAGCTTCTGTTTCTGCAGAATCTCATCTGCCATCATCAGGCTTCTGTATTGTGTTTGTCTGTGAGTCAGGCTTTCACAGCCGTTTCTGTTTTAAATTTGGTGCTAGCCTACTGCTGTGTTAGAATGGTTAGCACCAAATTTAAAACTGAAACAATTGTAAAAGTCTGACTCACAGACGAACACAATACAGAAGCCTGATGATAGCTGATGAGATTCTGCCAAAACATTGCTACAATTTTAAAAGCACAACTATAATGACGTGGGAAAATACCCGAACAAAGCTGAATACCATACATGTAAGTACCCGCGAAAACTTAAGAAAATATATATATATATATATATATATATGGCATTCAGCCATATATATGGCATTCAGCCAATACCCGAACAAAGCTGAATACCACACATGAAAGTTCCCGCGAAAACTTAAGAATACATATACATATACATATACATATACATATACATATACATATACATATACATATATATGGCATTCAGCTTTGTTCGGGTATTTTCCCATGTCATAGTAGTGGTGCTTTTAAAGTTATAGCAACGTTTCAGCAGAATCTCATCTGCCATCATCAGGCTTCTGTATAGTGTTCATCTGTGAGTTAGACTTTTACAGTGGTTTCAGATTTAAATTTGGGGCAGCCTATTGATGTGCCAGAATGGTTTTTTTCTTCATCCTGATTGGTTGAGAGTCTTGGTCTGTGTTTATTGGTCTTGGAGTTTGCTGTGTTCTGCTTCTAATATCTGTTGTCTGTTTTTTTGGCTCTTTTTGTATCTTGATTGGCTGGCAACATTGTGTTACTTTATTGGCAAATAAAATATTGACAGCGAACGGCTTCCACAAAAGCAAAATTACCAACTTGATCCACAAAAACACACTGAGACATAATAGAGACCCAGAAGATGAACAGACCCATGGAACAGCTGTCCTGCCCTACATAAGAGGCACTACAGACAAAATTAGTAAGATACTATACAGACACCACATCAAGACTGCCTTCAAAACAGATAGAAAAATAGCAGCCATCCTCAGAAACCCCAAAGACAAAATTGACCTGGAAAACCAAGGCATATATGAAGTCCCCTGTGCATCATGCCCGGCCACATACATTGGACAGACCAATAGAAGAATAAGCACCCGCCTGGATGAACACAAAAATGCAGTCAAAAAGCTGGAACGCACTTCCTCACTAGTCCAACACATGGAAGCCACAGGTCATAGCATCAACTTCAATGGCACCAAAACCCTAGCCACTATTGAAAATCCCAGCTACAGAATCATCAGAGAAGCCATAGAAATTGAAAAAAGACCAGAAAGCATGAACAGAAGAGATGATTCCACCAGGCTGTCAATCATTTGGAAGCCTGCACTCACAAACAAAAAAATCTCCACACCACAAGCCAGGCAAACACCTGGGCACAAACAGATCCCCCCTGATACCTCCAGCTCAAACACACCCCAACCAGGCACCCAGACGAAACCCAGCTTCCTAACTAATGATAGATGTCCATTTACCTGAAGCCAAGCTGCACTAAAGGCCTCCAATAAAGTAACACAATGTTGCCAGCCAATCAAGATACAAAAAGAGCCAAAAAAACAGAGGGAATATGTTAGAAGCAGAACACAGCAAACTCCAAGACCAATAAACACAGACCAAGACTCTCAACCAATCAGGATGAAGAAAAAAAACCATTCTGTCACAGCAATAGGCTGCCCCAAATTTAAATCTGAAACCACTGTAAAAGTCTAACTCACAGACGAACGCTATACAGAAGCCTGATGATGGCAGATGAGATTCTGCTGAAACGTTGCTACAACTTTAAAAGCACCACTACTATGATGTGGGAAAATACCCGAACAAAGCTGAATGCCATACATGTAAGTACCCGCGAAAATTTAAGAAAAAAAATATATATATATATGGATCTTTGGTTATTCGGGTTTTCCCCCATGTAAGATTGGAAGTATCTAGGCAATGTTTCAATGAAGTCTCATTCATCATCTTCAGGCTTGGTCTTCAGCTCTGTGCTTCTCAGAGAACCTCAGAAATATATATATGTGTGTGTGTGTGTGTGTGTGTGTATGTATGTATGTATGTATGTATGTCATTCAGCTTAGTTCGGGTATTTTCCCATGTCATAATAGTTGTGCTTTTAAAGTTGTAGCAACGTTTCAGCAGAATCTCATCTGCCATCATCAGGCTTCTGTATAGTGTTCATCTGTGAGTCAGACTTTTACAGTGGTTTCAGATTTAAATTTGGGGCAGCCTATTGCTGTGCCAGAATGGTTTTTTCTTCCTCCTGATTGGTTGGGAGTCTTGGTCTGTGTTTATTGGTCTTGGAGTTTGCTGTGTTCTGCTTGATTGGTTTTTCTGATATCTTCTGTCTTTTTTTTGGCTCTTTTTGTATCTTGATTGGCTGGCAGCATTGTGTGACTTTATTTTTTTTTTGAAACAAATTTTTATTGATTTTAAAGATAAAACAACACATCATTAACCATTAAATACATAAACACATAAAACCTCTTAACATTGTAAATCCTTACAAGTCAAACAAAACATTATTTTTATACAGCATAATTCCAATTTATCCCATCTCCATATGGACACACAAATATCTTTCAGCAAATTTCTCATTATTTCTCTTTACTCCTATTCAATTTCATTTCTCTTCCATATTTATCCATTTTATAGTCATCATATTCTTTTCTTTCTGGCTTGTTTAAATTATTCTCATCTAACATTCCTCCAAGGTTTTATTGATTCTTTTTTCCTTTTTTTTTTTATAAAAAACAAATTTTGTTAGTTTTACCATAAACACAATACACAAACATACAAACACAAAACATAAACAAAACTAAAAGATCTTTTCTGAAGGTTGTCTGTTCCCGGGTTAAAACTCTTCACACAGACACAAATTCAAACATCATATTCAACCCATATCTCCTTCCATATCTTATTATCATTTTCTTTTATATATATATATATAAAAACCATTTTTATCAGTTTTATAAAAACAATGCACAAAGGATCAAGGCATAGCAGCTTATAAATTCTTTTCTAAGAAAAAATAATAATAAAAGATCAATAAGGCATAACTTTTCCAGATTATAATATCAATATTTCAAATAATATTAACTTCATATCTTGTCCCTACTTCTCCTTTCCATCCAAATTATTTATTAATTAAAATTTTATTGCCTTTTATCAATATACAAAATCCAAAAAAAAAAGCATATATATCCTTCCATATCTTATTACCATTTTCAACAACATTCTTTGTCTGTTCTATTTCCAATTATCCATTCATCTTTTTTTCTTTTACTATACTTCTCCTGTACACCAATTGGAGTAACATCTATAACTCATTACCCTAACTTAGAAATACTACATATAGCAATCTTTCTTGGGATTCTGTTTAAAAGATTCTAAAATTACATAATAAATTTTATATTCTAAATATACATATAAAAACACACTCTTATATACCCTCCAGAATCCCTCTTTTAATCTAAATTAAATTCACCCATTGTCTCTAAATAAACTTTTTTTCTTTAGGTCTTGCTTCCCCCCATTAAGGCTTCTCCTCCCCCCCTTTCTCTCTTGCTTATTCTTCTCCTTGCCCTTTCTACCCCTTTGCTTTTTCCCTTCGCTTTTCTTACTCCTGTTCCTTTCCTTTCTAACCTTGCCTCCATCTTTTCGCTCATTTTTCTCTCTTTTGGTTGTTTTTATAATTCTTAAAATCCCCTTTTTCTTATCCTTTTTCTCCTCCTCTCCAGAAGGGACCCATTGTTCATCAAAGATGGCTTCTTCTTCCTCTTCTTCCTTGTCCCAGTCCTTCTGCTGCGTAATCAACTTTTCAACAGAACATAACGCCATTTCTAAGAATTGAAACAAAGCGCCCAAAGTATCTTCTTTTTTATATTTTTGATATTCAATCTCTAGTTCATCCACAAACGATGCCATTATAAAAAGGGAAACTTTTTCCAAAACAACCACAAGTATTTTTAATCAAAGACAATCAAAAGCAATTAAAAAAAAAAAGTTCCAAAAGTTAATACTTTTCTTCCTTCTTCTCTTTCTCTTTCTGGATTAATTTTTATTCAAAGAGGTCCAATTACCATATATCTTCCTTTGGGATCCACAAAGACGTTCTAGACAATCTCCTCCTTTTTCAGCTTCTGCTCCAATTTTTTTTCTCCCTTCCCACTTGCAATGACAATTTTAAATAATCAGAAATCCATACCTCCAGCAAAGATTTTCCAATTTCTTAAATTTTTCAATGTCCAAAAAACCCTTTGTCTCTTAGCTTCAACTTTCAAAGCAATCCACTTTCAATGTCTAATATATCCAAATATTTCTGCTATTTCCGTGGGGTGGGAGAGTAAAAAAAAAAAAAGTTCCCTTTAACAGCTTCTCCGCCGCTTTTCGCTCTTCTTAGGGATACAATGTATCCTCCAGCAATTCAAGCAGCTCAATTCCAGGCAATTTAAAAGGTGTTACTTGACTCGGCTCAGACAGAACTTTCACTCTTCACACTTCCTCCAGCACAGTTCTTACCCGGTTGCTGGCTTCTTCGTGGCGGCCATTGCTGACCGCCGCTCCACCGCCTTGGGAAAAAGGGGTTTTCCCGGAGAAGGGGAGGGTCTGCGACACCCCCACCTCCCTATCCGACTCCCCTCTCTCTTCAGCTGTCCCTACAGGGCAGCCATATCCCCCTGACCCATCTGGATCGGGGGTACCTCGACGGCTAGCACAGCAGGAATCGCGAGCTGTCGCAAATTCCTGCTGCCCCGAAGCCACGCGGAACCGGAAGTCCAGCATTGTGTGACTTTATTGAAGGCCTTTAGTGCAGCTTGGCTTCGGGTAAATGAACGGCTATCATTAGTTAGCAAGCTGGGTTTCATCTAGGTGCCTGGTTGGGGTGTGTTTGAGCTGGAGGTATTAGGGGGGATCTGTTTGTGCCAAGGTGTTTGCCTGGCTTGTGGTGTGGAGATTTTTTTGTTTGTGAGTGCAGGCTTTCAAATGATTGACAGCCTAGTGGAATAATCTCTTCTGTTCATGCTTTCTGGTCTTTTTTCAATCTCTATGGCTTCTCTGATGATTCTGTGGCTAGGGTTTTCTATAGTGGCTAGGGTTTTGGTGCCATTGAAGTTAATGCTATGACCTGTGGCTTCCATGTGTTGGACTAGTGAGGAAGTGTGTTCCAGCTTTTTGACTGCATTTTTGTGTTCATCCAGGCAGGTACTTATTCTTCTATTGGTCTGTCCAATGTATGTGGCTGGGCATGATGCACAATATTTAAATCTGCCCCAAATTTAAATCTGAAACCACTGTAAAAGTCTGACTCACAGATGAACACTATACAGAAGCCTGATGATGGCAGATGAGATTCTGCTGAAACATTGCTACAACTTTAAAAGCACAACTATTATGACGTGGGAAAATACCCGAACTAAGCTGAATGCCATACATGTAAGTACCTGCGAAAACTTAAGAATATATATATATATATATATATATATATATGTGTGTGTGTGTGTGTGTGTGTGTGTATGTATGTATGTTTGTATGTATGTATGTATGTATGTATGTATGTATGTATGTATATATTTGTTTTCTGAGGTTCTCGCGGGTATTTCTTTCTCTTCCCTGGTCCAACACCCCAAAGCCACAGGACATGAGATTGACTTTAAAAATACCAGAACTATCACCAAAACCGAACACTTCAGCAGCAGAATAATCAGAGAATCCATAGAGATAGAAAAACCCCACACAGCATGAATAAACGAGATGATACCTCCCGCCTACCAGCCATTTGGAAACCCGCCCTCATGAACAGACGAGTACCTAACATGAAGAATGACACCAGACCCACACCCCTGAGAGCCACACAAGTTACCACCACCACACTTCCACGTAGAAAGCAGATTCACACCCACACAGAAGATGAAACATGACCACGGACCAGAAGCCGCACTGCAGCTGCCTCACTACCCACTTCAAACCCCTCTGAGCCATACATGAAGCGAACTGACCCCCATCATGAAGATGCAGCACGACCATGAGCTCGAAGCCAAACAGCAAGATCACAGCTCACCAGCTCAAATCCCCCAGCAACTAACACTAACCTGAGCACAACCACCTGAACAGAACACGCCTCCAGCCAATCAGAACACAGCCAACCCCCAACCAATCAGAACACAGCCAAACCCCCAACCAATGAGAACACCCCCCCATCCAATCAAGTCACACCCCCACTAGCAGTTAAAAGGAAGAAGCAGCTGCAAGCTCACATCAATCTGAGAAGCACAGAGCTGAAGATCAAGCCTGAAGATGATGAATGAGACTTCATCGAAACGTTGCCTAGATACTTCCAATCTTACGCGGGAGAAAACCCGAATAACCAAAGATCCATATATATGTATATATATGTGTGTGTGTGTGTGTGTGTGTGTGTTTTCTGAGGGTCTCGCGGGTATTTGTATGTGGATCTTTGGTTATTCGGGTTTTTTCCCACGTAAGATTGGAAGTATCTAGGCAACGTTTCGATGAAGTCTCATTCATCATCTTCAGGCTTGGTCTTCAGCTCTGTGCTTCTCAGAGTGATGTGAGCTTGCAGCTGCTTCTTCCTTTTAATTGCTAGTGGGGGTGTGACTTGATTGGGTGGGGGCTTGGCTGTGTTCTGATTGGGTGGGGGGGTTCTCATTGGTTGGGGGTTTGGCTGTGTTCTGATTGGCTGGAGGCGTGTTCTGTTCAGGTGGGGGCTTGGTTGTGCTCTGGTTAGTCTTAGTTGCTGGGGGATTTGAGCTGGTGAGCTGTGATCTTGCTGTTTGGCTTCGAGTTCGTGGTCGTGTTGCATCTTCATGGTGGGGGTCAGTTCACTTCATGTGTGGCTCAGAGGGGTTTGAAGTGGGTAGTGATGCAGCTGCAGTGTGGCTTCTGTTCCCTGGTCGTGTCTCATCTTCTGTGTGGGTGTGAGTCTGCTTTCTACGTGGAAGTGTGGTGGTGGCATCTTGTGTGGCTCTCAGGGGTGTGGGTCTGGTGTCATTCTTCATGTTAGGTACTCGTCTGTTCATGAGGGCGGGTTTCCAAATGGCTGGTAGGCGGGAGGTATCATCTCGTTTATTCATGCTGTGTGGGTGTTTTTCTATCTCTATGGCTTCTCTGATTATTCTGCTGCTGAAGTGTTCGGTTTTGGCGATAGTTCTGGTATTTTTAAAGTCAATCTCATGTCCTGTGGCTTTGAGGTGTTGGACCAGGGAAGAGGTCGGTTCTTCCTTTTTGATTGAGTTCTTATGTTCTTCAATGCGTGCACTTATTCTTCTGTTAGTTTGTCCAATGTATGTGGTGGGACAGGCAGTGCAAGGGATTTTGTATACTCCTTGATATTCTAACTCGATTTTTTCCTTAAGGTTTCTTAGGATGGTGGATATCTTTCTGTTTGTGCAGAATGCTGTCTTAATGTTATGTTTTTGGAGGATCTTGCTGATTTTGTCTGTAGTGCCTTTTATATATGGGAGGAGGGCTTTGCCATTCTCTTGTTCTCTGTCTTGGATTTTGGTTGGGGTTTCTTTTTGGATTAGGTGGGTGATCTTCTTTCTTTGGAATCCATTGGTGGTCAGCACGCCGGTGAGAGTGTGTAGTTCGGTCTCTAGGTGTTGTTCGTCGGCTAAGCATATTGTTTTGGAGATTGTTTCGGGAGAAAACCCGAATAACCAAAGATCCATATATATATATATGATTTATTTTTGTAAAGCCATAATTACTATATATATAGGTATAGATATAGATATGAGCGATAAGAGATAAATATATGCATAAGCGGTAAGTAATTATGGCTTTACATAAATCAAAAGCTGAAGGCATGATGCATAGCAGCTTAAAGCAGAAGAAATATTTATTTCTGAAGACACAGAACTACTCAACATCTCTTCCTTGTGACAAACTGTAAAGTTTCAGAGAAATTTCAGAATCTCTTCATATCAGAAAGATATATTAGTCTTTATGAGTTTATGAATGTTAGCAATATTCTGCTCCTTTATATTTCCTGCCAAGATTTTGTACCCAGTCACTCTACTACTATTAATAGCCTATTGGAAAATTCCCATCTCCAACAGCATTAGACCTCAAGCCTATTGTAGATATGCAAAAACAAAAATACAGAAAATTTAAGAAAGGGAAGGTAAATTTTTGTAATATATGGATTTTATTCTTTTTTGCACATATCAGCTATCCAGTACAATCAGAAAGCAGTTCATACATGAGAGGAAATAAGGGCAAAGCATGTGCACATAGTTTCTCAATGACATTTCAAAAATATCAAAGTGAAAAATAAGAAAAACCAAAGCTCTGTGTTTCCATCATGTTTATTTTTTTTTTTGAAAAAGGTTTTATTAATTTTCTACAAACAAACAAGACAAACAAAACATAAAAACATCAACTCTTATATGTACATCCAGTGTGTCAGTTGGTTCATCATTTTTGTGCATTCATTCTGTAGTCTCAATTACAATTATGTTACATAACAACTCATATTGTCAATCCAAACTTATATATCCTAATATCACTAAAAAAAGAAGTTTTTGACTATATTTTTAATCATTCATGCTTAATGAGCTAACAATACTTTAAACCAGTTTACTCTATAACAAATCATCTAGTCATATCAAATCAATCCTAAAAAATCCTTTATAAATATAATATCAAATAACAAAATAATAGCAAAATAAAGATATTCCTTACTATCTAGCATTCTAAATATTCTATTGTCGTATTTTATCATCTAGCCATTTATAAAAGAGATCCCAAATTTCATAAAATTGTTTATCCTCTTGCTCTCTAATTTCAAATGTCAATCTGCTCATCTCAGCACATTCCAATATTTTCTTAATAATTTCTTCCTGTAATGGTATTTTCTCATTCTTCCAATTTTTAGCAAATACAATCCTGGCCGCTGTTAATACATTTACAATCAGGTATTTCAAATCTTTACTATATATATCAGGTAAAATTCCCAATAAGAAGATCTCTGGTTTCAAGTCTATATGTTTCTTTGTCATTTTTTCCAACCACATGCGAATTATAGTCCAATATTTTCTAGCATCCTCACAAGTCCACCACATATGGTAATACGAGCCGGGTATCTGATGACATTTCCAGCATTTTTCAGATTTGTTCTTAAACATTCTTGCTATTCTTGTCGGAGGAAAGTGCCACCTGTAAATCATCTTATACAAGTTTTCTTTATATGCTGTTGACATTGTCATTTTATAATTTTGAGACCACAATTTCTGCCATTTCTCTAAATCAATCCCATATCCAAAATTCTTCCCCCAAACAATCATAGTTTCTTTGACTTGTTCTTCCTCTAATTTCATTCCCAGTAAATAACCATATAGTTTTTTAATCACCTTCTCATCAGTACCCATCAAGATCTTATCTAAATCAGTCTATTTATCATAAAATCCCTCCGTTTTGGAATCTTCATCATACCTTGAATGTATTTGTGCATATGAAAACCAATTCATCCTTATACCTTGTTCCTCTAAGTTTTGGATCGATTTAAGTTCACCCTTTTCATCCAAAAGTTCCCCATATCTAACTGTTTGTTCCTTCTTGTAGATTATAGGATAGGAAAATGCTTCAATGGTCGATAACCAAACTGGAATTTTCAAATAACATTGTCTTTTTATCTTCTCCCAATTTAACCACAAAGACTCCCGTACATAATGCCTTCTAAAATAACCCTGTGTTTTAGTTCCCTTATACCATAAAAAAGCATGCCAACCCAACAGCAAGTCATGCCCTTCTAATGTCAACAACCTATGTTTCCTTAATGTTATCCATTCTTTGACCCACATCAAACTTGCAGCTTGATAATACAATTCCCAATTAGGCAGACCAAAACCTCCTCTAATTCTAGCATCTTGCAAAAGCTTTAGCTTTATTCTCGCTTTTTTACCTTGCCATATAAACTTCAACATAATTTTATTTAAATCTTCAAAATAGTCTTTTCCAAGCCTAATTGGTATTGTTTGAAACAAAAATAAAATTCTAGGTAAGATATTCATCTTAATTGTTGAAATTCTCCCTATTAATGACAATTGCAAGTTTTCCCACTTCTTCAAATCTGTAGTTATCTGTTGTTTAAGTTTAATATAATTATTCTCCTTTAATGTGCTACATCTTGTTGTCAAATATATCCCCAGATACTTAACCTTATTTGTAACTTGAATTTTCAAAAGATCTGCCAATTCTTCTCTTTGTCTCAATAGCATATTCTTTGTCAAAATCTTTGTTTTGTCTTTATTTATTTTCAAACCAGCCACCTCTCCATATGCCTCTATCCTTTCCAGTAACTTTGGAGCTGTTTCTAGCGGATCTTCCAAAATAAAAGCTAAATCATCAGCAAAAGCTTGTAGCTTGAATTCTTCCTTCTTAATTTTCATTCCTTTTATGCTTTTATCATCCCTAATATTTCTATTCAACACTTCCAAGGTCAACACAAATAGCAAAGGAGATAGGGGGCATCCTTGTCTTGTGCCTTTCCTTATATTAATAAAATCTGTAAGTTCCCCCTCCATCATTACCCTTGCTGTCTGTTTATTATATATAGCTTCTATTGCTTGAATAAATTTTTTAGCGAAACCCATCTGCTCCAATAATAATAACATAAATCTCCAGTTCACGTTGTCAAATGCTTTTTGAGCATCTAGGAATATCAAAGCCATTTGCTTTTCAGGATGAGCCTCATAGTATTCCAAAGTGTCCAAGATTACTCTCATATTGTCTCTAATTTGTCTCTTTGGCAGAAATCCATTTTGATCTGAGTGAATAAAATTATTTAAATATTTTTTAAGTCTTTCTGCTAAGATTGAAGCAAAGATTCAATAAAAGCATTCAATAAAGAAATAGGTCTATAATTCTTAATTTGCAATGGGTCAGTCTCTTCCTTTGGTATGAGTGTAATATAAGCCTCTGACCATGTTTTGGGTATCATCTTTTTTAACATAACTTCATTCATAACTTCTAACAATGGGATGCTCAATAATTCTTGAAATGTTTTATAAAATTCTACTGGAAGCCCATCTGGACCCGGAGCTTTCCCATTATTTTGTCTCTTAAATGCTTCATTTAGTTCCATCATTGTTATATTGCTTTCTAGCATTTCTTCAGTCTCTTTAGGTATCTTTGGTAAATTAGCTTCCTGTAAATACTGTTTGACTTTTTCTTCATCAATATTCTCTTGTTTATATAGTTGCCCATAAAAATCTCGAATAATTTCTTTTTTCTCCTTATTCCCATAACAAACTTGGCCTTGTTCATCTATTAACTTCAATATTTTTCTTGATTCCTTCTCTTTTCTCAATTTATATGCTAGCCATCTACCTGGTTTATTTGCATCTTCAAAATAATTCTGTTTAGAGTTTCTAATTTTCTGTGCCAGTTCTTCTTTCTCTATTAATTCCATTTTATGTTTGATTACATCCAGCTTCAATTTAATATCCTTTTTCTGTGGCATTTTCTGTAATTCTTTTTCAAGAATTTTATACTCATCTTCCAAGGCCTTAGAAGCTTGCCTTTTCCTAATATTCTTTTTTCTTATATAATCTATTATCAAACCTCTAGCGTATGCCTTCATTGTATCCCACACATTTTGCGTTGAAGTATCTTCTTTTTTATTTTCTCTGAAGAAAAAAGCCAATTCCTTCTCCATCCATTGTGTAAAATCTTTCTCCTTTAAAATAGTATTATTTAATGTCCATCTCGATCTTTTTTTTTGTTCCTTCCATTTAATTGTCATTGAGCTATGATCTGCCCAAGTACTTGTTTCAATATTTGTTTCTTTAATATTAGATATTAGTTCTGTTGAGATCCAAATCATATCTAATCTGGACCATGATAAATGTCTATTTGAATAAAAAGTATATTGTTTAGCTTTAACATTTCTTTCTCTCCAAATATCTTTTAAAGTTAATTCATGTCATTGAATTAACTTTAAAAATTATCTGTCATTTTAAAAAAAGACTTTGGGAGAGCCTTTCTATTTTGCTTTGTTGTTGTTGCTATATAGTCCAGTTTATTGTCCACAATTCCATTAAAATCTCCCATCATAATTATATTAACATAGTCCAGTCCAATTATTTTCATGTGTAGCTTTTTATAAAACTCTTCTTGTTTATCGTTCGGAGCATAAATTGCAATCAAGAGTATTTTTATATTGTTGTCCATTATTTCTACCATTAATACTCTTCCATCTTCATCCGTGTAAATCAATTTTGCTGGAATAGCCTCTTTAATGTATAAAACCACACCTCTTTTCTTACATTGAGTCAAAGAAGTAAATATTTTCCCCAATTTTGGCTGTAATAACAATTGTTCATGTTGTTTTTTAATGTGAACTTCTTGTAAACAAATTATATCAAATTTTAATTTCTCTAATTTATGAAAAGTTTTCCTTCTTTTAACAGCTGAATTAAGTCCATTTATATTCATTGTAATCAGTTTTCTTTCCTCCATGATTATGCTTTATATTTAGGTCTAACAGCTCTCGTGGATCTCACTTCACGCTGTTCTTTATTATCCATCTGTCCCCCTGCTGCTCCTTTCTCTTTTTCAGTCTCCAGTTGTTCATCTTGAAACTCAATTAATGAAACCTCTTTCTCTGCTTCCTCTCTTCTTCCTCCAAAGAATTCTGCATGGAAAAGTTCTGCTTTCTCAATTGAATCAATTCTATATCTCTGCTCTTGCCACCTAAACATTAGTCCTTCTGGAATCAGCCATCTATAATTCACTTTGTTTTCCAATAGTATTTTGGTCAGAAATCGATATTCTCTTCTCATCTCTCTCACTCTTCTGGGTATTTGTTTTAAAACCACAACCTCTTTACCCTTGTATTTCAGTGTTTTCTCTCTTACTACTTGTAATATTTGCGTTTTAATGGATTTTTTGGTAAATCTAATATGGACTTCCTTGGGTAATTTATTTCTCATCGCATATCTTGTATAGACTCGATATATCTCATCTATTCCATCCATCATCTTTTCCTCTGTAATTTCCAAAGCATCTGCCAAAATTTCTATCATTACCGCTGCCAAATTTTCTCCTTTTTCCTCTTCTATATTTTGAAATCTGAGGTAAAATTCTGACCTTTCCATCTCCCACCTCAACATCCCACCTTTTTCTTGTTCAACCGCTGTTAGTCTGCTGTCAATATTTCCAATCTTCTTCTCTCTTTGTTTTCCTTCTTCCTCAATTTTTTGGAATCTCTCCTCATACTTAACCATCATTTGTTTAATATTTTCCACTTTTTCATCAGTCTTCTCTATTCTTTGTTCAATATTTTCTGCTCTTTGTTCAATATTTTCTGTTCTTTGTTCAATATTTTCTGTTCTTTGTTCAATGTTTCCTGTTCTTTGTTCAATGATATCTGATTTTGTCTTGAGATCTTGGATTCCTTGCATAATCATCTGTAAAGTTACTTTTTCTTGTTCCTTATCTTGCTTCAACATTGTCTGAATTAAACGTTGTCCTCCAGCTGGTGGGGAAGCAGAGGTAGAAGCAGAAATGCCAGATGGTATTGGTTTCCTGCTCATTTCAATGTTTCCAAAACTTCAAATTCTTCTTGACTTTTAATCCAACTGGTAGAGCAGCCAATTATAATCCAAAATGGAGAGCTCCAATAGTAAAAAACACGAAACCAAAGAAGAAACAGGAAAAAAGGAAGAAGAAAGATCTTCAGGTTCTTCTAGACCCTAATCCAATTACGAGATAGTCCACCATAAAAAAGGAAAAAATAGAAAGGAAAAAACAAACAAATCCAAAAATAATAATATTGATTAAGAGCAAAAGAAAAAAGAAAAAAGAAAAAGCAAAAAGAGAAAAAAACAAAAAGTTCCTTCAGATTCTTCACACCTTAATCCAATTAAAAAGTCTCAATAATCAAAAAAAAAAAAAAACAACCACAACAACAAAGTAGTCCAAAAACATAAATATGAAAAGCAAAAAAGTCCCAATAAAAAAGAAAAGAAAAATAAAGAAGAAAAAAGAAAAAACTCTGAGGCTTTCCCTTTAAAATAAAAGGCAAAAATAAAAATATTACTAGAATTGAAATTTAGAAAAAGGCTAACGAATGGGGTATATATAAGAAGACACACTGCACTTTGTTATTTATCCAAGGCTCTTGTTATGACTCTCTTCTCCAGCAGCTTCAAAGCCAAACCTCAAGTGTTGTTGATAACAGTCCAGGAAAGCACCTGCAATAATATTTTGCTGTGCTCTCCCTCTATCTTATCACGTTAAAATGTCCTTGAGATGAGGTCTTTTTGCAATTCTCTCCAATTCAAATAAAATACTTTCAAGCCTCTAGTTGGCAGTGTTACAAAGTTTCTTAATGCTCTTTCTCCCCCCTTTCCGGAAAAAAGGAATAATATATACAGAAAAAAAAAAAAAGAAAAAATAACCAAAGGGAGCCTCTATCCTAAAGAAAGTTAAAAAATCAAAGGGAGCATAAAAATATATATAAGAGAAAATTCAATCCGGTTACCTACAAAGTCACAGTAAAATCTTTCCCAAAAAATATAGAAAAAAAAAAAAAAAACACCCCAAGCCTCAATTTGACATCACTTTAAAAAACGCCGCCCAGACAATTTCAGTCAAAAAAAACCTCACAACTTTCTTCTCTCTTCAGAATGAACTTTCCAACCTCAGCGAATTTACAACACCAAAGAGTTTTTCTCACCCAGCCGACACACTTCACTCCAATCACTTTCTTTCCGGAGCTGTCCCAACTTCAGCAGCTATGGAGGCTGCCTCTCCGCCGCCAGCGAAAGGGCTTCTTCCGGATCAAACCAGAGATTTTGCGATATCTCTGGGATCCTGGAACAATGCCCTTCACGATCACCGTCTCTACGGGACGGTTTAGGTCCGTTAGGACCGACCAGGGGCGAAAATATCGGCTACGATCTCAGAGCCCCGAGATCGCAGTTGTATCGCCGGAACGAAGCTCCGCCTTCTCCCCGTTTCCATCATGTTTATTGAGGGTCAAACTCGTTGTAGCATTAGTATTTCCATATCTAGGCAATTTTTTCTCCAAGTTTTTGAAAGAGCAATTGGTAAATTGTTTTTGTGTTTGCTTAAATGTTCTCATTTGCTGTCAGAAATAGTAGAGGAAAATATGAGCTCTATAAGCTTTCTTTTTATCACAGAAGCTTTCGTACTTTGTCATTAGGCATTTATTTCTGCTGTTTTGCAAAGACTGTTTCTTGTTTGCTGTGCAGCATGATGCCTTAATACTGTTGTTTATCTTCATAAAAGCTATTAAGAAATACGAGTCAATCATTAGCAATAGCACTGAGAAATACATATTGCCTTATAGTCCTTAGCAGCTCTCTCTAAGCAGTTAAAAATTCAGCATATTTTTCCCCAACAATCTGGGTGCATCATCAGAAGGATGGAAGGCTGAATCAACCATGAGCTGGTCAGGATCAAATTTCAGACTGTGGGCAGAGCTTGCCTGAAATATTGCATTCTAACCACTGTGCCACCAAGGCTCCACTAATTACCACTGACAGATTCTCTCTCTTCTGTTGTATCTCTTCAATGAATTATTAACTCTTAGTTCATCTCCTTTACTAGCAAGACCAACTCTTTTGGCACATACATGTACAATACATTTCTAATTAATTCAGAGCAAGGTTAGCTGGTTAGTTACTAAAGATTAATACTGTTATAACATTCTGCTTCTGATCCAAATAAATGAAGCTGATATTGAATAAATATTTATATATTATATATAATGTATTATAAGCTTAAGCATGAGTTAGAGTGCTGCAACTGCCAAAAAAAGCCAACACAGTCCTAGGCTGCATACATAGAGTGATAGCATCAACAACCTAGTACTGCTCTCCACTGCACTAGTGGGGTCACATTTGGAATACTGCATTCAGTTCTGGTCACCACAATACAAAAAAGAGAATAAGCCTGAGAAAGAATGCAGAGGAAAATGTTGTGGTTAGCCGGAAGCAGGTGCAGATGGCTGAAGAAAGCGAGGAGTCAGATGAGGGGCCAGGACCATCTGGGAGTTGACTGCTGCCTTCAGAGATTGTGGGGGTTGGCAGCAGTGATGAGGAAGTTCCCGAGGAGCCTGTGCTAAATGCGCATGCACGAAGGATTGCTCGGAGGAAAGAACAATTACGGCAGCACAGGAGACTAAGGAGTAAGGCTGCAAGGTAATGGCCCCTCCCTCAAGAGGATAAAAGCCAGCTGTGAAATTAACCTTCTTTGCAGAAGGCAAAGAAGCTTTGCACTCAGCCTCGTGGACATTACAGTTGATATTTGAAGACTTGTAAACTATTTCTTATCTGTTGTTTTTTTGTCAGACTTGAAAAAACTTGGCAAAGCTCTTTCTTGTCGGAGCTAATTAGTTGGAAGCAGTCTTTTATCTGTGAAGAAACAGGATTTTTAGCTGAAACTTAAACAGATTATACTGCTGCCTTTGTCTTGTGTTTGCTTTCTTGGAACCAGGTTTGGGTCAGACCAGAGAGCAACAAGACACTAAAGGGTCTGGTGGCTAAATCTGAACTCTAAAGGGACTAGGTATATTTATCCTAACAAAGAAAAAGCTTGGGGGACACATAACAGCAATCTTCCAAACTAGAAGAACTGCCTGAAGAGGGCAGCCATTTATTCTTCATAGCACAAGAAGGCAGGGCAAGAAGCAATGGGTCAAAGGAAATCCTGACAATGAGAATGATTAATGAATGAAATAGCTTCCCTCTGTAGGTGCTCTATCAGTGGAAGTTTTCAATAAAAGATTGGATAACTTTTAGGGAAGGAGATTAGACCAATAGACCTTCAATGTCCCTTCCAACCTTATGACTTTATGAACATAAAAACAAAAGCAATTAAAACAATACAAAATAAATATATATGGTCACTGCCAGCAGTATTGCCCATGGATATTAATACAGTCGTGAAATGGGGCCCTTCACATGGGGCCTGTTTAGGGGCCTGTTTTGTGGGTTAGGCACAAAGCTATGTCTTCAATAACTTACAAAAGGGCAACAGGATTGGAGTTAATCTCAACTCTACAACAGAAAAGGCACATCTCATGGTATCTACCAGTTAACATAATTTGGCTGATGGGACCCATAAAATGCTTAACCTGCCAGATTAAATTAAATAAGCCATTTCAGGTCTACAATGGAAAGCTAATTACAATTAGATTTCCATTCTCCCTCCTTCACATCACTTTTCCACTTTCTGTTTTTCTGGCTACCTACAGCACATTTTATAGTTTTACAATGCTCTATGAAACAATCAGCCGAAACTTAAAATTCTGAAACTTATCATGAAAATGTTATTCTAGGAAAATAAATTTCAGAAAAATGCCCATTTTGTTCATTATATCGTATAGTTTTTATGTAAGTTATACTCAATAATATAATAATTACTAAGATAAGCTACTATAAATTTTGTCCAAAGTCACGAAGAGTGCATTCCTATCTATGCCTACAACACCTAAGTACTCCAGCATTCAGTCAGGATTTTCTTCCTAACAAGCATGTTACTGTCAGTCCTTCTTTCCATATAATTGTCTGTATATCATTTCAGCCCATAATCTTGTTCATTTTTCTCTTTCTTAAACATTAGTTGCTAAGCAAATTTGAGAATGTCAATTAGTTACACATATAATAGGATGTTTTTAATTACGCTAAGAATATTGCTTTTAAAACAATCAGTACTATAATTAGATGTAAAATATGTAAGTCTACTTCAATAAATGAAGTTTTGAAATGACTGACATTCTACATATGGGATACAATGAAGGCATATGCCAGAGGTTTGATAATAGACTAAACAAGGAAAAGAAATACCATGAAAAGGCATTAGAGGATGAGTATAAAGGACTTGAAAAAGAGCTACAGAAAATGCCACAGAAAAGGACATTAAGTTAAAAATTGATATAATTAAACATAAAGTGGGTCTAATAGAAAAAGAAGAATTAGCACAGAAAATCAGAGGTGCTAAACAGAACTACTTTGAAGATGCAAATAAACCAGGTAGATGGTTAGTATATAAATTGAGAAAGGAGAAAGAATCGAGGAAAATATCGCAATTAATAGACGACCAAGGCCAAGTTTGCTATGGTAGTAAAGAGAAGAAGGAAATCATACGAGACTACTATGGGAAACTATACACACAAGATAATATTGATGAAGAAAGAGTTAAACAGTATTTACAGAATGCTAATTGTCAAGTACTGAGCATGGGCGCGAAGAATGGAGACGAGCCGGTAAAATAGTGAACTTCAAAACTCTTTATTAACATGGTGTGACAGCTCAAATCAATGGCTGCAACAGCCCTCCTTATATAGGCAACTTATTAAATATTCAACCAATGAAAACCTGGGAGCGCTAGCTCTGTTAACCAATGAGAGAGGCTCGTTAATGGCCAATCAGATTCACCTGAATGGACCAATCTGATGTCGCCATTAACGGCCAATCAGAAGTGCAGGGCCAGAACCCTGCACTTGACTTCAAGCTCTTGATAACTTTATTAACACATTTATTCATTCACAACACCCCTTTCCCCCAGGTCCGTTTACGGAGTGCGGTTACGTAGTCCTTGAGGTAGGCCGGTTGTTTTGTTTGTCTATTTGATTTTCGTATTGCACCCGGTATTTGGCTGCAATCTTGTTGAGGTAGGACGTTATTTGGCAAAAGGGGTGTCTCTAACTCTGAGTTCGAATTCTCATTGCCACCAACATCTTCGGTATCACCATGAGGCGAGCTCACTCCCATCCCCGATTCTTCATCACATGTTTCTGTTTCGCCGTCATTTCTATCATTAAGACTTTCTGCTATTCCAAGTTCACCTTCCTCCGTATCTCCTCCCCCTTCAGTTTGGATATCAGGGGACTCGGAGATTCCTGACTGTAGCCTTGATTGTAGCTGATCAATGTGGCGCTTCCATAGTCTATTATCACGACACTCTACAAGGTATGATCTGGGGCTGGTTACTCGGACCACAGTCGCCTCGACCCACAACGGATCGCCCAACAAGTTCTTAGCGAATACTAAGTCGCCTACCTGGAAGGTACGGCATCGCCCACTGGATCCGTGTGGTTTCTCAGGTTCATACGATGGGAGTAGTCGGTCGAGGTGGGAACGGAGCTTCCGCCCCATTAGCAATTCGGCGGGAGTTTTGTTGGTGACGCTGTGCGGAGTGATATGTTGCAAAAGGAGTATCCGGTTTATTTTTTCTTCGATATTGTCATAGTCCATTTTGTGTAGTGTTTTCTTGACGAATTGTACCATGCGCTTTGCCCTTCCGTTGGCCACAGGATGCGCCGGTGAAGTCAGCGCATGGCGAATACCGTGGTCCACCAGGTACTGCTCAAAGGACAATGTGGTAAATTGGGGTCCGTTATCAGATACCAGAACGTCTGGTAATCCATGTGTTGTAAATAGTCTGTCTAGTTTCTTGATGACCGCTTCGGTTGTTGTATTCCTCATTTCATAGATTTTGAGCCAGTTCGAGTAGGCATCTACTATTAACAAGAATGTGTGGCCTTTTGTAGGTCCCGCAAAGTCCAGATGAATACGGGACCAGGGTCCCCATGGTGTTTCCCATTCGATTGGGGTCGCTTTTGGTGGGGCGTTGCTTACTTCCTGGCATTTGTGACAAGCTTTGACCCACGTCTCGATTTGCTTTTTGATGCCTGGCCACCATGCGTAGCTACGTGCGAGGGCTTTCATGCGCACGATGCCGGGGTGGCCATCATGCAAGGTTCTTAGTACCGCTCGTTGTAGCCGCTCTGGGACAACGACTTTATCTCCCCAGATAATGCAGCCTTTCTGTGAAAACAATTCCGTTTGTTGCCTCTTGAATGGGGCGTAGTCATCAGTTATCTGGTCCAATGGCTATCTGCACTTGACCCAACTGAGAACTCGTGCTAAGGTGGGGTCGCGTTTTGTTTCCATCGCGATATCTTGGGCTGTTAATGGCGGTGTTCGAAGTGTCTCGATCTGCAACGTTGTCACTGTAGGCACGGGGTCATCAATGGTCTCTGGAAGCGGTGCTCGGCTCAATGCGTCAGTGTGGGGAATGGCCTTCCCCAGGCAGTGTTGCAGCCGATAATTATAGGCAGCCAAGAATTCTGACCAGCGAGTCATTCTGGGAGATAATATATGGGGGGTTGGCTTATCACTCGCTATTATTCCCAGCAAAGGTTTGTGGTCAATCACTATAGTAAAGGCTCGGCTGTACACATACTCATGAAATCTCTTGACAGCAGACACAATGGCAAGGGCTTCTTTATCAAACTGACTGTAATTGCGTTCTGCTTTTGAAAGCATCTTCAAGAAAAAGGCAACAGGGGCTTCGCTACCGTTTGGCAAAACGTGGCTCAAAATGGTGCCTACTCCGAAAGGCAATGCATCACACATGATCGTTAACGGCAAAGTCTCATTGTACTGCATTAGTACACTGTCAGAAGTCAATAATTTTTTTACATTTCGAAACGCCTGCTCTTCTCTATGTCCCCATACCCAGATTGCTTTCTTGTCCAATAAACGATGTAGGGGTTTGGCTACGGTTGCTTTGTGCGGCAAGAAAACGTTATAAAAATTGATAAGGCCTAGAAACACCTGGAGGTCGGCTTTATTTCGGGGTTTTGGGGCGTTCTTGATTGCCCTCAATTTGCTATCGGTAGGGTGAATGCCATTACTGTTAATCAAATATCCTAAAAATTCGACTTGATCAGTGCATAGTTTACACTTGTTTTTCTTAACCTTAAGCCCTGCATCTTTGAATCTCTGGAGGACCAACCTCAGGCGTTCTCGTAAAATTTTGTGGGTAGGTGCAGCGATTAACACATCATCAAAGTATGGAACAATGCCTTTTATTCCTTGTAATAGTCTTTCCATCAAACTTTGAAAGATTCCCGGGGCTACACTCACTCCGAATTGGAGTCGGGTACATTTAAAGGCACCTCGGTGCGTAACGATTGTCTGTGCCTCTGCCGTTTTTTGGTCTACCAGCAGTTGTTGGTATGCCTGGGCTAAGTCTAGTTTAGCGAAGACTTTTTCACCCCCCAGGGAATGGAGGAGGTGCTGCATCACCGGTACCGGATATGCGTTTTGTTGAAGGGCATGGGTCAGGGTGGCTCGGTAGTCCCCACAAATTCTTATCGAACCATCCAGCTTAATGGGTGTAACGATTGGGGTCTCCCAGGGAGAGTGATCGGTTGGTTCTAACACACCCTGGGCTATCAATTTATCAAGCTGCTCGTCGATCTTTGGTTTAAGGGCAAATGGCACTCGACGAGGCTTAAGGCGGATGGGAGCTATTTTGGGATTGAGGTTAAATGATATCGGGGTCCCTTTGTACTCGCCTAGTTTTTCTGCAAAGATGTCCTTGAATTCTTGGACGAGGTCCTTTTCCCAGTTACTGCTACCGATTCGGTGAATGCCTGCCATCTCAATTCCAAGCGGAGCGAACCATTGGAGGTCTAGCAGACTAGGCCGGTCCTTGTCGATCACAGTCAGGGGTAGGAATGCTGTACGGTTCTTGAACGATAGCCGAACTCGACTGGATCCTACGACTGGAATCTGATTCCCTTGATAGTCTTTGAGTATGAGTCTTTGGAATCGGAGATCTTGTTGCCGGACGGTAGGTATGAGTTGCTTGAGAGTCTTCCATGAAACCATCGAGAGAGACGATTCTGAGTCGACTTCCATCAGGCAGGGCTGGTTTTTGATAGCCACTTTCACTCAGATCTTCTTGGCATCCAAAGAGGAGGTGTGACCGATCTTGATAGTTTGGTGAGCCTCTTCTCGCTTCGTGGGGCGGTTTATGGTTTTGTTTCTGTAGGAGTGGTTGTTCCATTGGTGGCTCACTGGTTCTCACCTTACAGGACAGCTTCCTGTCAGTTGGCGATAGTTAGCCCCCCTCGAGGGCTGGCTGGGACCTATTTGGCTTCTACAGACCCGTCCGATATGGCCTCATTTCCCGCACACATGGCAGAGCGCGTTGAGGAATTTGCATTCTGATCGGGGGTGGCTTGCCCCATAACCAGCGCATTAATATTGAGATTTCTGGAGTTGGTCCTGTTCGGACCTCAGTCGATGGACCTCTTCTTCGTCGCTGTCTGACAACGAAGAGAGATCCTCGTGGTGGACCGTTATAAGCTGCCCTTCTGACTTAGGTGAAATTTCACAGGTTGGTTGGTAAACTGGGGCATGGTTGCGGCGCATTTGGGCAGCCGACTTCCTGGTTGCTTTTGCTGCAGTAGCCTCAGCGATAGCATCGGCAAGGCTGATGTCGCCTTTTGCCATCAACTTGCTTTGGATGTGTGGTGCATCCAATCCCAGAACTATTCTGTCTCTTAAGGCTTCTTTGAGATCGGCAAATCCACATAGGCCCCCCATATTCCAGAGATCCTCTATGAAATCTGCAACACTTTCGCCCTTCTGCTGACTTCTTTGATAAAATTCATGCCTTCTGACGAGTGTTGGAACGATTGGCGCATAGTGGGCTCTCAGTAGGGGTTCGAGGACGTCCCAGTCCATAGAGTCCACTTCTGCCAGCTTCGCTAGTGCCTTGGCCATCTTGAATACGGTCAGCCCGCAATGCGTTAGGAATACCGCCCGTTTCTTTCCAGTAGTGGCATCCTTCAAATTGTTGATTTCTAAGAACATTTGGAAACGATCCATATAAGAGTCCCAGTCTTCTTGCGCTGGGTCGAATGGAGCGGGTGGTATGACGCTGCCGGACATGGTTCCGCCATTGTGTGTTCAGCCACATTATCGTTCTTCTTGTTCAGTCAGCTCCGACGTCTCCACATCCTATCTTCGTCACCAGTGTTAAGTACTGAGCATGGGCGCGAAGAATGGAGATGAACCGGTGAAATAGTAAACTTCAAAACTCTTTATTAACATGATGTGACAGCTCAGCTCAATGGCTGCAACAGCCCTCCTTATATAGGCAACTTATTAAATATTCAACCAATGAAAACCTGGGAGCGCTAGCTCCATCAACCAATGGGAGAGGCTCATTAATGGCCAATCAGATTCACCTGAATGGACCCATCTGATGTCGCCATTAACGGCCAATCAGAAGTACAGGGCCAGAACCCTGCACTTGACTTCAAGCTCTTGATAACTTTATTAACACATTTATTCATTCACAACACTAATCTACCCCAGATACCTAAAGAGATTGAAACAATGTTAGAAAGCAATATAACGATGATGGAGTTAACTGAAGCACTCAAGAAGCAAAATAATGGAAAGGCACCAGGCCCAGATGGACTTCCAGCAGAATTTTACAAAACATTACAAGAAACGTTGAACCTTCCATTACTAGAAGTTATGAATGAAGTTATGTTAAAGAAGAGGATACCTAAATCATGGTCAGAAGCTTATATTACACTTATTCCAAAAGAGGAGGCCGATCCATTACAAATCAAGAACTATAGACCTATTTCCTTACTAAACGCAGATTATAAATTTTTTGCTTCAATATTGGCAGAAAGACTTAAAAAATACTTAAACAATTTTATCCATTCTGATCAAAATGGATTTCTGCCAAAGAGACAAATTAAAGACAATTTGAGAGTAATCTTGGAAACTTTGGAATACTATGAGGCACATCCAGAAAAACAAATGGCTTTGATATTTTTAGATGCACAGAAGGCATTTGATAATGTGAATTGGCGATTCATGTTATTACTGCTAGAACAGATGGGCTTTGCTAAAAAATTTATTCAAGCAATAGAAGCTATATATCATAAGCAAATGGCAAAGGTAACGATAGAGGGAGAACTGACAGACTCTATTGATATAAGAAAAGGAACAAGACAAGGTGGCCCACTATCACCTCTGTTGTTTGTGTTAACCTTGGAAGTGCTAAATAGAAATATTAGAGATGAAAAGAATATAAAAGGAATGAAAATTAAAAAGGAAGAATTTAAATTGCAAGCATTTTCAGATGATCTGTTTTCATTTTAGAAGACCCACGAGAAACAGCATCAAAATTGATAGAAAAGTTAGAGACATATGGAAAGGTGGCTGGCTTGAAAATAAATAAAGATAAGACAAAGATCTTGACAAAGAATATGTTATCAAGACAAAAGGAAGAACTGGCAGATCTATTGAAAATCCAGGTCACGAATAAGATCAAGTACTTGGGGATATATTTGACAGCAATATACAATACATTAAAAGAGAATAATTATATCAAACTTAAGCAGCAGATAGCGCTAGATCTGGCGAAATGGGAAAATGTATAACTGTCATTAATAGGGAGAATATCAACAATCAAGATGAATATATTACCCAGAATTTTATATTTGTTCCAAACAATTCCAATTAGGCTTGGAAAAGATTACTTTGAAGATTTAAATAAAATTGTGTTGAAATATATATGGCAAGGTAAGAAAGTGAGAATAAAGTTAAAACTTTTGCAAGATGCTAGAATAAGATAAGGATTTGGTTTGCCTAATAGGGAGTTGTACTACCAAGCTACAAATTTGATGTGGGTTAAGGAATGGATAACATTAAGAAATACTAGATTGTTGAAGGACATGATCTGTTGTTGGGGTGGCATGCTTTTTTATGGTATAAAGGAACTAAAACACAGGGGTACTTTAGAAGACATTATATATGGGAGTCTCTGTGGATAAACTGGGAGAAGATTAAAAGAAAATGTTATTTGAAAATTCCAGTCTGGTTATCGACTATTGAAGCATTTTCTTATCCTATAATATACAAAAAGGAACAAACAGTTAGATATGGTGAAATATTGAATGAAAAGGGTGAACTTAAATCTATGCAAAAATTAGAGGAACAAGGTATAAAAATGAATTGGTTTTCATATGCACAAATACATTCATGGTATGATAAAGATTCTAAAATGGAAGGTTTCTATGATAAACTGACTGACTTTGATAAGATTTTGACAGGTACTGATGAAAAGGTGATGAAAAAATTGTATAGATATTTATTAGAAATTAAACTAGAAGAAGAACAAGTTAAAGAAACTATGATTGCTTGGGGGAAGAATTTTGGATATGGCATTGATCTAGAGAAATGGCAAAAAGTGTGGTCTCCAAATTATAAAATGACAATGTCAACAGCATATAAAGAAAATTTGTATAAGATGTTTTTTGCAGGTGGCATTTCCCCCTGACAAGAATAACAAGAATGTTCAAGAATAAATCTGAAAAATGTTGGAAATGTCACCAGAAACCTGGCTCATATTACCATATGTGGTGGACATGTGCGGATGCTAAAAAATATTGGACTAAAATCCACACGTGGTTGGAAAAAATGACAAAAAAACATATAGATTTGAAACCAGAGATATTTTTATTGGGAATTTTACCTGAAATATATAGTAAAGACTTGAAATACCTGATTTTAAATGTATTAACAGCGGCTAGGATTGTATTTGCTAAAAACTGGAAAAATGAGAAAACACCATCACAGGAGGAAATCATTAAGAAAATATTGGAATGTGCTAAAATGAGTAGATTGACATTTGAAATTAGAGAACAAGATAATAAACAATTTTATAAAATTTGGGATCTATTCTATCAATGGTTAGACAATAAAAAATAGTAATGAAATATGTAGATTTTAAGAAAATAATAAATATATAAAGATGTATTCTTTTCTTATTATATCTACAAAATGATTTTAGGATAGATTTGGGATGATAATATGAACCGTTATAAAACAAATTAAGTAAAATATGATTATTTTGTAAAACATGAATGAATAAAAGTATAGTCAAATGATTGATTAATAATGATATCAATGTACTTAATATTTGATTGAAAGTACAAGAGTATATACAATGTAACTGCAATTGAAGACTACGAAATGGAAGCACAAAACAATTTGTAAACCAACTGGCACGCTGTGTGTGTATATATATGGAAGATGGCTTGGTGTTTTTATGTTTTGTTTGTTTATGTTTGTTTTAAAAATCAATAAAAATTTAAAAAATAAAAAAAGAAATGACTGACGTTCTGCTCAATGAGGCATAATGAAACACAAAACTTGGAAATAGAACTGCATCAAAATGTGAAATATTTGCCATCAACAACATTTTTTTTAATGTCTTTGTTGGTGCTGCAATTCCTATACATAAATATTCAGAAATAAGTTATTTCAGTTTAAAGGAGGATATGATGAAAGAAGAGGAAAATATTGAGAAACATTTTTAGTAGCTAAATGTACCTTCAACTAAAATAAGATGATTATAATAATAATAGCCATATTAATAAACTATATTAATATTAATAAATAATGTTAATATAGTTCATACTGGTAGATGACAAGCTAACAATTTCTTAGCAGGTACAGTGGCTTAACAGCCTAAAATTCTTTTGGCCTGTTTTGCAAGAAACAGGAAATCAACATTGTTATATTATACCAATTAGCATTCAACAAGGGAGTAACTTATGTATATAAGGTAAATAAAGACAATTTTGGTTAAAGTCTTTTGTTGCATTTTTTTCTTTTCTTCTTTTAAATAATTTGATGTTTTGTATTTTAATCTTCATTGAATAAATTAATTTTTTCATGTAAATAAATAATAGCCATAATGTTAGATGATCACTCGCTAGATTGTAGACTTCCCACTTATGATACTAATTTGTTTTTTCCAAACATATAGAACTTTCACTGTGTATTTTCCCCATCCTTCATTCACATGCACATGGATTTGGGGGATTTTTTTCAACCAATTGGTTATCGTTATGCAAACAAGGTAAATTAACAGAAATGACAGGCCTTACGTACATTCAGTTTTAATAGATATTTGGATTTGAAATATATTTGTTCAAACCATTAGGTAATTCAAACCTTTACTATACACAATTATAAACAATAATTTGACCTAGAGGAGCCTGGAACAACTTACATAGGTGTGATATGGATTTGCAAAAATTTGGGAGGCCACAGAGAGTGCCCTGGCAAAGGGTCAAGCAGAAAGTGTGTGTCTGCTCTAACACATGAATGATGGATGCCTCCTTTAACTATTTTGGTGTGGGACAAGTTAAGCATTGGTGGGATTCAAAAAAAATTACTACTGGTTCTGTGGTATGGCTTGGTGGGTATAGTGTGGCATGGTAGGCGTGGCAGGGGAAGGATACTGTAAAATCTCCATTCCCCCCTACTCCTGAGGGAAGGTTATTGCAAAATCCCCATTATTTTCCCATTTCTAGGGGAAGGTTACTGCAAAATTCCATTCCCTTCCTACCCCACTAACCCACTTTCCAGCTCTGTTCTCCTGTGCAGGGCAACAAAAGAAGACACAGCCAATAAGTTGGGACTCGGGAGGCAGAGAATAGATGGGGGTAGGACCAGTCAGAGGTGGTATTTTCCGGTTCTCCGAACTACTCAAAATGTCCGCTAACATTTCTCCAGAACTGGTCAGAACCTGCTGAATACCACCTCTGAAGTTAAGGGAAAGGATAGCATTGTTTTGGGAAAGCTCTTAGCTCAAATACTAAAGTAGTCCATGTGGGTTGGAAAAACAAAGAAAAAAGGAGGGGTACAGAATGAACCAGAAGAGATATTGTCCCATACTTTTTTCTTCTAGAGAATTACAAGCTGCTTTACCTATCACTCCAAATTTGAGAAGCACTGGACAACTTCTCTCTTATTTTGTCCCATGTCCTGCATTATGCCTATAATCTTTTTCTCAGTTAATTCTTGCTAATTTTTCCACAATGCTAGGAGAAAATAGCTGTGACCAGCTGTATACAGATTGTTTGACTACATGTTGATGGGTACCTCATTGGAAGGTCTGAAGAATCAGGTTGGGGACAGATAATCCTAAGCAAGGTCTACTAAAAGTTGGCCTCTATTTGAGGACATGAAATCAATCAATGAAATGTTTGTTTCAGTACTTCGGAATTGTTATTAAGAATTCTGAAATAGTAAATCATGTCAGGCTTCAAAAATATGATCTGAAAAAAAAAAGGGTTTCCCCCAATGAGGCATTTAAAAAAATAGGAGACAGATCATCCGAGGCAAAGTTTATCTATGCGGTCATTAAAAGTTAGCCCCAACTTGAGGACATTAAATCAATCAATCAAATATTTGTTTTAGAACTTTGTTATTGAAAAAAAAATCTGAAAGGGTACATTGTGTCAGGCTTAGAAATGTAAAAATCTGAAAAATGGGTCACTTCCAGAGGCATTTTAAAAAGGGAAAAGAAACAGAAAATAAGCTGAACTACTTTTGTTTTACCAACCACTTTTGTTTTGTTTTAAGAAATTGGAAAATTTGGGCACTAGAGAAAGAAATATTTCTAAATATTTTTACTTTAAGTAATATAGAACAGGGATCCTGAACCCCTGGGTTGCAAGCCAGTACTGGGCTGCAGCCCGTTCAGAACTGGGCTGTGGAAGCGACAAGGAAGCGCAATCTCTTCTCCACTTGTGTGAGTGGTGTGCAGCTCTATCTGTGCAAGTGGTGGGCATGTGCTCGCCTGCCACTCACGCAGAACCATCCACCCTGCAAAGCCAGAAAGGTCGGGGAACACTGATAATAGACCCAATGACATTATGTTTGGAAATAATCCAAATCAAGCTTACAGATGAAAGGGAATCTTCCATTTTCAGAAAGCATTGAAAAATGCAAAAGTAACACTGTATAACGAAAGGCACAAATGTAGGAACTTCTGATAATATTTTAAATTCTAGAAGTGAGACAAATTATGCAAAATGTTATAGAACAAGATATGTATTTAAAATGGAAAAATGCTCAATTCCTTTTAACTCAGCACTTTTTACTTCTATTTGTAATGAAAGGAAAACACTCAAGATTGAGTCAATACACCTATCATTATTTGGAGTAAAGCATATTTTTCAGAAACATGCACCAAAAATATAAGCAATCAGGATACACATAATACATTTTGTGCACTTAAGAAAATAATATTATATTTATAGAGTTCATTTTGCAAAAGTAAAAAGTATCGCATATATTTTCCCCAAAACTTTGATTTTTTGTTTAAAAAAGAAAATGAAGTCTTTCAATGTTTCTGGACATTTGAAATCTCAATACTTTATTTGAATTTTGAGAGGACTATGGTAAAAATAGATGTGAGATAGAATGGATAGATGCCATTGCCACAGTTACACAATTGATCTTTTTCAAAGGTTAGCTTGATTGTAAGCAGTAATTAAGGTACTTTGTCATTGACTGAGTTCACACATAATAGCAATAGCACTTAGACATATATACTACTTCAAGTGCTTTATAGCCCTCTCTAAGTACAATCAGCATATTGTCCTCAACAATTGCCCCAATTACTGACCTCGGAAGGATGGAAGGCTGAGTCAAGCTTGAGCTGGTGATATTTGAACTACCACAACACTGGCAGCCAGCAGTCATCAGAAGTAGCCTGTAGTAGTGCATTCTAACCACTGCACCACCATGGCTCCTGATAATGATAAGCAATTGTTTGTTTTGACTATGTTATTTTGAACAAACCAATAGGGGCTTGTTTAGGAATCTTGGCACAAGTCTAAATCAACATTACCTTTAGACTATTTAATTAAACTAATTAAGCTTTTAAGGTAGAATATAGGAAGTATATTATCATAGGTGTCCATGGGGAAGGAGCTAGCGAGGAAATGTATGTTACAGAACAATCATTTTTCCTTACAAACTTGTGAATAGCACTGCTAGCCTATACTATAAAACAACATAGCTTGCATTATAATGTCACAATGCACATTTTGTCCTTGGAGTAAGGAATGGCTTCCTATGTATGTTCATTGTTGTAGGCTTTTGTTTACACACACATTTCTCCTAATATAACTCTGTTTGAGCTATTTGCTTACTAGTGTTGGATGAAATGTCCCTCTGGGTTCAGTTCCAAGTGGGAAGAAAGACACTGGAAACACGGAGGCTGCTTGGAAGGATTGTTTTAATGTTGGACAGGACCACATTGCGGTCCTGGGCAAAAGAGCACATGGGTGTGTATGAGAGAGAGATTTATAACATCTGTTGGGCTTTGAACTTGCTTCCTGTTCCTGTGGCAAAAAATGTATCCTCATTGGTTGTCAGACTCCCATGGGGCCATGCAGGGGTAACTTTGTAGGTTATCTTCTTGAGTCCCTGGCTTGACTGAATCTTGCTAGGTGATGTAATATCCCCAGGTGAGTGCACAATGTAGTGAGTCCTGCTGTTAGATGGGTAGAGGGCTAATCCTATCATGTCTTGATCCCATCACCCTGGAGCTGAAGTGGGGACAGGGAGCTGCAGGAAGTTGCTTTGTCTTTAAAAACAAGTTTCTCCTTTTCTCATGCAGGGAAATATAATATTCTGCCTTTTTAATATTTCCTATAATATTTCATTCTTCTAGAAGAGGGGTGGGGGCTAACTTTCTGCACTAGTTATTACACACAATAATAGATATGGGTCTCCTGGAATTTAAGCACACAGCATTTGTCATACTCTGAGCCAAAAAATTCTCTCTTCCCTCCCTCTCTCCCCTGAAATATAAGAATATGTGTCTATTCCTAGTTACATCAAGTTAAAATAGTATCAGACAATTGTAGAAAAAGGAGAGCATTCATCTAATCAAATCACTAATACATTTCTACATTAAGATATATAAAAATAACTTCCCCATTGGCTTGAACCAGGAAAAAAGAAAGTTGAGCTTTCCTTTAATGGTTTCTCTAATTAACAGCCTGATATTTATGTCTGATGATTACTAGGCATAGGCATTGGAGTTAATGTACAATCATCTGTAAAACTTTCTTTATCCCTCTATTCAACATCTTGACTTAAATATATGTGAAATTATCTTTCCAAAAGTTGAGATCTCTATGCCTTGTTTTTTATCGGCTTTTCTATGACTTTTGGGAGGCTAGTTATCTAAGGAACACAGTAATGCATGCCTTATTTTTGAGGGTTTCTCCTACCATTAATTTCATTGTCTAGGCACACTGGATGGCAGAGAAAGGAATGTAGATGCAGTTTGTCTTCAATCTCTTGTCAGGGATTCCTACATGTCATTCATTTTCTATCACCAAATGTTATTTTCTTGAAGCTCATATCTATTTGTACTTCATTCACCTATATCCTTTTCTAAGTCATATGATGATTCCTTTGTTATTTTTTTTTTTATTTACTTACTTTAAAATGTTCTGTGCCACCATTCAAAACCTGGCTTCCCCAAGTTTTTTATAATTTTATAAGTAAATTTGGCTGATATTTCTTAATATTATTTTATTTAAAATAAATTAAACTAAACTCAAATCGGCACCAGGCTCGAGAGCAGGAAGTTGTGAGTTCTAGTCTTTCCTTCAGCATGAAAACTAGCTGGATAATCTTGGGCCAGTTGTACGAAAAGTGCTCTTCCAAAAGGCAACTAGACTTTCTTGGGGGGGGGGGAGTTCTTGAAAATGTTTCATTATTCAAGAAGTTTCTTGAATGAGAAGCAAAACATCCAGTTGCAAGTCCATTTGCCTTTTGGAAAAGCACCTTTGGGACAACCATGACCAGAGATGGTATTCAGCAGGTTCTGACCAGTTCTAGAGAACCAGTAGCAGAAATTTTGAGTAGTTCAGAGAGCCAACAAATATCACCTCTGACTGGAGATTTTACAGTATCCTTCCCCTGCCATGCCCACCAAGCCACACCCACAGAACCGGTAGTAAAAAACATTGAATCCCACCACTGACCATGACCTGGATAATTTAGAATCTCCAAGAGCCAGGCACTGTTTTGGACTGTCCCTCACAGGGTTGTTGTTATGGAGAAAAGAGAAAGAAAGATTATTATTTGTCTAGTAGCACTGATGATGTTACCTAGTTTGGGTAATGAAACTGCTGTGTTCAAAGACTAGCAGCAGTCCTCCCTCCGGTCCGCCGCCAACGCAGGAGTGCTGATCGCTCCCATTGGTTGATGCCGTTTGACAGCCGGCTATAAAAGGGAGCTGTCAAACGGCATCAGCTGTCGCCGCCAGTTGGCTGTCAGATAGCCTCAGCAGCCGCGGCGGCCCTTTATTCGCTAGAATAAAGTTGTTAGCCTTTAGCCTGGCTCCGTCTCCCTTTGTAACCACCACTCCACAACACTGGTGACGAGGATGGGATACAGCTAAGACGACCAGGCAGGAAATCAAGCTGAAGTCACAACAAGAAAGGTCCGAAGCCGCTACGAGCTGATCGAGTCACCGCCACCTACGTTCTCCAAAGAGCGCGAAATTTAAAAGTCCTCTCAGCTGAGGAGCCGAACGCCGCTGACAGGCGCAGCCAGAAATGCTTTTCTAAAAGCGAAGACTCTATTTTTCCTCAGCTGAGGAAACCAACGCTGCCACTCTAATGGCCTCTAATCCAACATTCCCGCACTTCCAACTGGGGGCAGAAACATGGGAATCATATATGAATAGGTTTGAATGCTTTTTAAATGCCATTGAGCTAGATGAAGCCATAGATCTAAGGAAAAGCGCCTATTTTTTAAGTTTCTGTGGGGCCACAGATTTTGACACAGCCTCTGCGCTAGTGTCCCCACGTTCTATAAAGGCTATTCCCTGGGATGAGTTGAGAGAAATCTTGTCAAATCACTACTCCCCCAGACCCTCTAGGATAGCCAGGAGACTGGCTTTTAGAAGAAGAACTCAGGCTGAAGGGGAGACTGTGAGTCAGTACATGGCAGCATTGAGATCTGCTGCCATACACTGCAGTTTTAGGGACTACCTTGAGGACATGCTGCTTGATCAAATTGTGGGAGCAGTAAGGGACCTAAAACTGCAAAGGAAGTTACTGGCTAAAAAAGACTTAACCCTAGCCTCAGCTATTGAGGAAGCTCAGGCTGCTGAATTGTCAGAGTTATCAGCAGCTGAAATTCAGGGGAACACCCCTAAGCAAGGGCAGGCTACAGTCCACTATGATGAGGTCTCCCAAAAAGTGGAAGAAGAACCTCTGGAGGTAAACCGCCTCACGTGTCCAAGACCCCCCCCCAGGGCCACCTAGGAAATACAACAATCAGACAGCCAAACAGCAAACCCCTTGTATAAGCTGCAGGGGCAACCACCATAGATCAACCTGCAGATTCAGAAACGTTATCTGTCTGAACTGCCAGAAGAAAGGGCACATAGCCAGGGTTTGCCAAGCTGAGCAGGCCTCCATACAAAGACCTCAAGTTTCTGCCTCCTACCAAAGGCAAGTGGAACATTGTTACACTTGTTACCATGCAAACAACGCCACCTCTAGGCCTAACAAATTAAGCATTTCTCTTTTTATAGAAGGTAAGCCCTGCTGAATGGAAGTAGACACCGGGTCAACCCTCTCCATCATTTCGTGGGCCTCCCTGAAGAAGTTGCTGCCTTCGCTCTCAAAAAAGAAACTGACCAACTGCCACCTGACTCTTCGGGATTACCAGGGGAAGACCATTCCAGTCCTGGGTAAGGGAAAATTCCTCATTCAATTCCAAAACTTTAGGGGTCACTTGCCACTGGTGGTTGTAGATGGTGCCCTTCCTAGCTTGCTACGATTAGATTGGTTTCCTGCCCTAGGCCTCAATGTTACGGGAATTCACTCTGTGGAAAATTCTGATGTAGATGCCCTTTTTAAGGACTACTCTGATGTTTTCAGTAGTGAACTAGGCTGCTATTCAGGCACCCCCATATCTTTTGATGTGGGTCCACAAGCCACCCCAATTCATTTGAAACCTCGGAGGGTACCTTTCGCCATTAGGCCTAAGTTAGATGCTGAATTAGATAAACTTATCAAACAGGGGGTGCTAGAACAGGTAGACTTCGCCAAGTGGGAAACCCCCATAGTCACCCCTTTAAAAAAAGATGGCAGCGTGAGAATTTGCGCTGACTATAAGACGTCCCTCAACCGTTTCCTACAAATTAGCGCATACCCAGTACCTGTAATCCAACACCTGTTCCACTCTTTTGAGCCAGGCATAATTTTTGCAAAGTTAGACTTGTCCCAGGCATACCAGCAATTTCCCATTGACCAACACACTGCTGACCTACAAACTATAGTTACTCACAGGGGCGCATTTAGATGTAGACGTTTGCAATTTGGAGTTAGCGTAGCCCCTGGCATTTTCCAATCACTCATGGAAAGAATCTTCCAGTGCCTACCCAGGGTGGTTCCATACTTCGATGACATTTTAGTTTCTGCCACCAACAAAACACAACTTTTACTCAGAGTGAGATCTGTCCTTGACAGGTTTAGGCAAAATGGGCTTAAATTGAAAAAAGACAAATGCACCATTGCCACCAAACAGGTAGACTTCCTGGGTTATCGAATTGATGCATCTGGAATTCACCCCATAGAGAATAAAGTTAGGGCTATTCACGAGGCACCCACTACCTCTAACAAAACTGAATTGCAGGCCTTTTTGGGACTCCTTAATTTTTATGCTTCCTTTTTGCCTCACAAAGCCTCTGTAGCTGAACCCCTACATAGGCTCCTAGATAAGAAAGCCCCATGGCAATGGGGACAAAGGGAAGCCCACGCCTTCCAAGCAGTGATGTCTCTCTTAACTTCAAACTCTGTGTTGCTTCAGTTTAACCCAAACCTGCCCCTAGTGTTAGCCTCTGATGCCTCACCCTTTGGTATAGGAGCTGTATTGAGCCATAGGCTCTCAAATGGATCAGAGGCACCTATTGCCTATTTTTCAAGAACTTTCTCCGCTGCAGAGAGGAACTATAGTCAGATCGATAAGGAGGCCTTAGCAGCTGTGGCCACTGTAAAAAAATTCCATGAGTTCCTTTATGGCCATAGTTTTGAACTTGTAACAGATCACAAACCTCTATTAGGACTGCTAGCTGGGGATAAGCAAACCCCACAGGTGTTATCCTCGAGAATGACCAGATGGACTCTATTTCTGGCCGCCTACTCTTACACACTGGTACATCGCCCGGGGAAGACCCTGTGCCATGCTGATGCCCTCAGCAGATGCCCCCTGCCATCACCAGTCGAGGACCCAGCTCCCATCCACGCAATCTTCGACTGCAATGAACTTAACCTACCTGTCTCAGCTGGGGATATTGCTGCACACTCCAAGAGGGACCGTGTTATTTCCCAAGTCCTGGACTGGGTAGGGAGGGGGTGGCCTGACATTCAGTTCGCCCCTGAATTCATGCTATTTAAGACCCGCAGGCAGGAGCTTTCTTCACTACAGGGCTGCCTGTTATGGGGGACAAGGGTGGTCATACCACCCACCTTGCAAGAACCAGTTTTAAGGGCACTGCACGAGGGTCACCCTGGCATCGTAAGGATGAAGGCCTTGGCCCGCAGCTACGTCTGGTGGCCAGGATTAGATGCCCAGATTGCCAGCTGGGTTAACACATGCCAGCCCTGCCAGGCAACAAGAGCAGCCCCACCAGCAGCTGCCCCAACCAAGTGGGAAGATTCGGGAGGCCCTTGGGCCAGGCTGCATGTGGACCTGGCTGGTGCCATACAAGGGAGGACATTCCTGGTGGTTGTAGATTCATTCTCCAAATGGACTGAAGTAGCCTTGTTACCCTCCACCACAACGCTGGCTGTCACAAGGGCCTTGACCAGACTGTTTGCTACTCATGGACTTCCTGACACATTAGTTTCAGATAATGGCCCCCAATTCAGTTCTAACGAGTTTGCCATCTTCACAGCTAATCTGGGCATCAGACACGCTCTCACAGCCCCCTTTCACCCAGCAAGTAATGGAATGGCAGAAAGGGCTGTCAGGTCTGCCAAGGAAGTTCTGGCCAAGCTGGGCCAGGCAGACTGGCACGCCAAACTATCAACTTACCTACTCACACAACATGCCACCCCGTGCCCTTCCACCAACAAGTCCCCTGCTGAACTGTTAATGGGCAGGTGCCTCAGGATCACCCTGGACAGGTTGCACCCCCACTACGCACCCAGCATGCCACTAGCCTCTGACAGCCATGCCAGGGAATTTGCCCTGCAAGACCAGGTGTACGCCAGGAACTATGCGGGGCACCCCTTATGGCTTCCAGGGCAGATAGTCTTTGTTGCAGGACCCAGATCATATAGAGTCCTTCTGGAAGATGGCCGGATTTGGAGAAGGCACGTAGACCAGCTGAGGAGGCGTTGGAACAAGACTGCTACCGAAATCCCGGTCTACCCGCCACCGGACGACCCAGTCTACTCACCGCCAGCCAACCCGCCAAAGGGCCCGGTCTACCTGCCGCCTGACAATGCAACCAGCTGACCGCCGCGGGAAGACTCACCCAAGCAGTCGCCAGAAAGCAGTCCGGGGATGGCCAGCAACCCTCTGCAGGTTCCAGTCACTACCCGGGAGGAACAAGACGCACCAGCCGCCGACAAGCCTCAGGAACTTCGGAGATCGGGCCACGAGCGAAAGCGGCCATCATGGCTACAGGACTACGCATGCTCGTGGCCAGGGGGAAGGAGTGCTGTGTTCAAAGACTAGCAGCAGTCCTCCCTCCGGTCCGCCGCCAACGCGGGAGTGCCGATTGCTTTCATTGTTTGATGCCATTTGACAGCCGGCTATAAAAGGGAGCTGTCAAACGGCATCAGCTGTCGCCGCCAGTTGGCTGTCATATAGCCTCGGTAGCCGCGGCGACCCTTTATTTGCTAGAATAAAGTTGTTAGCCTTTAGCCTGGCTCCGTCTCCCTTTGTAACTGCCGCTCCACAACAGAAACGTCTGCAAGAAAACAAGCAAGCTCAAAGAGCACCAAGGATCCCTCAAGAGTATTATCTGTCACTCTGAGTTACTGTTAAAAACAATAATGGCAGGATAAAAAATCTATAAATACAAATAAAATAAATTATCACCTATCTGTATCATCCAAGGACTAATTCTATTTCAGTGACATAGAAATTGCTTTTGGGAAAATACTCATTCGCCAGATGGGCAGATGCACCTGTAAACAAAAATAGAAACTGTTACAAAGAAAGAAAAGGTTCACTGTATACCAGTGAAAATTGTTGTTGAAAAGCCACTGAGCTTTATTGTGTTGTAAATGTAATTAAACACTGTCAGCTCATGCCAATCAGTTGTTAAATTGTTCATTTTTCAAAGTACTGTTATATAATGCAGGCAGTTATCTAAAGCATCATCAAAGCTATTTACCAGCCATTCATCAACATTAACTCTCATTGTGGAAATACAGGGTGCCTCAGTTTTAGGAGCAGTTGTTAAAGCTACGTACAAAAGACAGGAATTGCAAGCTCTGATCAGTTCAGATGTTTGCTCTACACCCTCTTGCTGCTACTGGATTGAGTTCTGGACATATACAGTTGTAATAGCCTGAAAGAACAGAGGGGAATTATAATCATAAGGTAGTGAAAATAGAAGGCTTTCTAAGGTCTAGAATAATGGCACCTGTAAGTAATAAGACTCAGCAATGTAGAATGAAGGTGATTACTTGAAAACTTGCACCAGCAAATAAGGGCAAAAATAATCCTTCAGATGACAAACACTGCTGGGAACAAGGGAAAATGTACTTTTATGGTGTTCTCACTGAGCAAAACTGGGTGGCTCAGTAATGGTTCACTATTAGGATTTCAAGCTAAAATGGTACAGCAATCTTTCTTGAACATTATGTAAATTATACTCCTTTTTGCTGAAAAAGTTCAGCTTTGTATATTTTTAAAAGAACTTGACCAACAGAAAAACACATAGTTTTCATATTAAAGCTTATCCTAAATAATGATATTATTATTGATTTAGATTCATATTCCTTTCTTCCACCATGAAGTAGCTTATCTGAAAGTATCCTATTAATTCAATGGCTCCTGTTAATTCAATAGCTATGAAAAGAATAATATTTTTAGTTAGTATGCATGATAGTTAACTGCCATATAAGCATATTTTTAAGAATTTGCATTCATAATATATTTTACTATAGCTTGGTTTTATAATATACACCTAGCTGGATATAAAGATAATTTAAGAGTGCTTTAATGCCTTCAAAATCAATATAGTTTTTTTTTCATTACATGCAAAAATAAAAGGACAGAAAAAGGAACAACCTCTGTGTGCAAAATCATATATCTACCATGTGTTAGATCAAGGTCTAAATATGCTATAAAAATTAAATCATTAATGTTTTTCAGCTCACTTTAAATAAATGAATTTCTTCAGCAATTCAAATTTTTCAATGGTTCTCAAATGGGAAATTTGGCAGCAAAATATATATTGAAATCCAGAAAATGAGATAAACTCAAAATGGGTAATCATGAATCCTTGGTGAAATGCCAAAACAGTGAGATAGATAAAATACTGTGCTTTATTTCACTCTCTGGACAGTTTATAATGTAGAAGCATTATTTGCCCTCAACAATCTGGGTCCTGATTTTATCAACCTTAGAAGGATGGAAGGCTGAGTCAACCTTGAGCCCTGTCAGGATCAAACTCCAGGCTATGCAACACTGCACTTTAACCACTGTGCCACCAGTACTCCTAAGTTCCACCATAACAGAGAAGATTCCATCATAACATAACAGTTCCATCATAACAGAGAATGTAATATTTTGATAGTTGATAAAAAAAAAAAAACTATTATGCGAGATGCTTGCAGACAGACTTGTGTTCCTTCTAGGATATTCTATTCTATTCCTCCATTCCCCAAACTTCTCTCTTTCAGTCATATCCAGTCAATAATTCTCATTGTACTTTGTATTTGAACCCTTTTGCCATGCAGAATTTTGTAAAATGCTCAGAAGTACAAGGAAATGGAACAATACCATGAGCTGATCAGAGAAGTATATTTATTGCTATGCCCCATTTACAAGAATCTCACCAAACTCTTTTGAGAATGACCAGATAAGCATCTAGGGTTTTTTGCGGGGGGGTGGGGGGGTGGAGAGGGGGGAAGTGTTTGTCTGCATCATTTCCTCCCTGTAGGGATTCTAGGCTAGCCAATCTTTTAACTGTTCTTCCCACTTTAGCTGCGGATACTACCACAGAGTCCTGCTGAAGTATACTAATAGATCATAATATTTATTTATAAATAAATATTTTTAAAATGTGATTGCTGGTCATGAATGGATAGTAACATTTGCCTCTTGAAAAAAGGGACATCAAAAGTGAGTTATGTTTAAGTTTCTATTAGGGACTGACAATTTTGGATAGTTGCACTTAACATTTGAGTGCAGGGGCAAAGGCCATAATGGATATCTCAAAGATGATTAAAGTGTGAAGCTAGAATTTGCACTTTTCAGATAAAGTTAAGAGGATAGTTTTTTTTAAAAAAAAAAATTACATCTACAAAAAGCATGCATTTGCTTACACTATTCCAGCCCCAAGCAGGAGGTTATCCTATCATTCATTTTAAGAAATAATTATTAGAAATGACTCAAAGAGAAGAAAAAAGAAAAAAAAGTTTGTTGGGGTTACCAAACAGGCTGGGTGCTGCAGGATATAATTCTTGTATATACAAGAGTTATTTCTTGATTAGTTGGAACTAATGTTGCAGAGTGATTTACATGTTGGGTAAAATGAGAGAGACCTGGTACAGTTCCAAAGCTGAACATGAAATGCATTGACTTTGGGTGAGCTACCATCTTTTAGCCCAAACAATTTTAGAGCGTGGATGAGGTTGAAAGAAAGAAGGGACAGAAAGAAGAAAGCTTCTTCCTCATTCTACCCCACATAGTCTGTCTTGTTCTTGCAGAGGTAAATATAATGTGCTGCATAGAGTTGGGTTTACCCAAAAATGCAGATCTACCTATTTATGTGGAAGTGCTTTTGGCGATGTCCTAGGAGTTAAGCCAGAACTTGATGCTATAAAGCTTTCCACAATGATCAAACCATACATTCAGTCCTATTTCTATGTAGCTCAGGGTTTTTGGGGTTTTTTTAGAAAAAAAGGAGAAAATAAAACACACATCACAACAATGGTCTCCATCACCTGCTTGTGAATACCCCCAGCGCCATCTAGTTGGTCATTGTGAGAAACAAATGGTGGACTAGAATTTGGCTCAGAAGACTAATATTCTTGTTATGCTCCTATTTAAGTGTGTAAGGTACCCCCTTTTGCCTGGATATGTCAAAGAACTGTATATATTGTGGCTTTAAACAGTCTATCATCTGAATCAGCTAAAGTTGGATAAACTATGATGTCAAATACGGTAATACCTGGGTGAGGTGATGGACAACTGGGGAGTCTATTGTCACACCTAAAATCCATTTGCCCTTCAGCTACTCAAAGTAAGATATAACTCGAACCATGGGTGACTTTGCCGTTCTGCATTTATTTTCTCCAAACAATCCCTGTGTTTAGTCAGAAATTAGCAACTCCATAAACTGTTGCCACAGACAATCAGGCTGGCATTTGAATAAAAATTACTGTGCTTTCTGTCCTATAAATCACCATCTGTCAAAAAGATGCCGCAATTAGATGTAGCTGATTATACATGTGCCAGACGAAACAAAGTCCAATTCATTTTCTGTCATTTCACTGAATAATGAAAACAGCTTTAATTCAGAGATCCATTGAGATCAATATGCCTGATAACAATGTGATGCTTCTGCTCACACTGGATTATAATTTTTCTTTTTAAATATTGGTATTGAATGTTCAGCAGTATTCTGAAATCTGCAGAAACAACCTCTATTATTATTATTATTATTTTGGTTTTTCACACAGTCAGCCAGATAATTAAACTGGATTTGGCATTTTTATCTGCCTATTGAGTCCTGCTCAAAGACTTAGGATAGGCAGATGTTGTTGTTTGAGGGTATTAAAGGTCCTATTGCAGGATGTAAACTGTTCCAAGTAAGGCTGCTTTTTGCAATTGACTGGTAGTGATTTTGTCAATGCCAATGATACTCCAAATATTGTGGGATTGCACCCAAGGTGCCTCTTATTACAATAACAGATAATTATTTCTTTGTTTTCCATCTTTGTATATTTGTGAATGGTATGTACCTTTTCTTCCAGCAGTACTGCAGCTGCTGGCCCTCTGTTGCTCAGCCATTATTATTGTTTTAGGGTTGAAGGCAAGGGTGGGATTCTACCAGTTCACACCTATTGGCTAGAACCAGCTGTTAACATTCTAAACAGTTCAGAGAACCAGTTGTTAGAAGAAATTACTGGCCTAATCCTGTAAGAAAGGCAGGAAGGAAACATTCTGGTGTTCCTTACAGAAACTGCCTCTTCATTAACCCTTATTACATTCTTGGCAGGACTAGATTTCCTGTCTCTGGAACTTCTCTGGAGTTTTTTTCCCCTCCTTTGCTGGTACTTTGCTTGTGTGGAGTGACCATTCAAAGTTACAATGGCACTGAAAAAAGTGACTTATGACCATTTTTCACACTTACGACTGTTGTAGCATCCCCACAGTCATGAGAGGGCAGGTGAGGAGATGCATGCCTCAATGTGAGTGATATTGAGTTGGCCATGCCCAGCCAATAACATGAACACCAAGCCATGTCCACCCAGACTCATGACCACCAAGTCACACCCACCAACTAAGCCACGCCCACAGAACCGGTTGTTAAAAAATTTGAATCCCACCCCTGGTTGAAGGGGTACAGTAAAGAAACTCTCTCATATGAAAACAAATATATTGTACGTAAGAAAAGCAAACTCAGAGGTTGGAAGTCCAGATCAAATCTAAGTTTCATTTCTTAATTTGAGTTTTCATTTGTAATTTATCATCTCTTAACATCAGCATATTTTCATATACAGTTAGACAAAAAATGTCAGGTAATAATGCACAAATGTAAGATATCATTCATTTTTTTCTGATTTTTTTCCCTCATTTGAGCACTGGGAGCATGTTTAAATTGCCCCAAAGATCCTCAGTTTTGCAGCTAACTAAATTTGAATTTATATTGTTAAGTCGTGTGATTACCTTTCACTTAAGGATGAGCAATATTTTATTGCAGAACAGTTAAGGACAATTTGTTTTAAAATGAAATAATGATAGAAACTTCTGTAGTCACTGTAGTACTAGGGCTGAGATAAACTTTAAAGGGTGGTTTTCAGAGGAGATTTGAACTCATCAATCTTTCACACGACAATCTGGATCAAATGGTCATGTGGATTCAAACAATCAGGTTGAATCAGTGTCTTCAGTTTACTTTAGAGAGATTTGAAGGTGATTTGGCAATTCAGTAGACTTGGTATTTTTGCAAAGCCTCAAACATAACTCCCATACATGGGCAAAGCAGAAAGAGAGATTGAATAGCCTCTCATGACATTAACACAACTGATTACTTCATTGTTTATCATGAATTCATTAGATAGATAAATTTTTCTACAGGTCAATCTGTCCCCCAACCTCTTTTTTCAGGACTTCCAATAGTATAACCCATTGCTACCATAGCTGTGTTCATTCACCTTGCTGCTGGCAGCACTCTTCTTTTCTTTCCTTCTACCTTTCCCAGCATTAGATTAATATGTATATGTATGTATATTTGTATGTATGGTATGTATGTATGTTTGTATGTATGTATGTACATATGTATGTAGTCTTCAACTTACAACAGTTCATTTAGTAACTGTTCAAAGTTACCATGGTGCTGAAAAAAGCGACTTACGGCTGTTTTCACACTTATGACAGTTGCAGCACCCTGTGCTCACGTGATCAAAATTCAGATGCTTGGGAACTGATTCATATTTATCACAGTTGCAGTGTCTTGGGCTCATGTGATCCCCTTTTGCAACCTTCTGATAAGCCAAGTCAATGGGAAAGCCAGAATCAACAACCACATTACTAGCAATGATTCATTTAACCACTGTGGCAAGAAAGGACGTAAAATGGAGCAAAAATCACTTAACAAATGTCTCATTTAGCAACAGAATATATGCACACATACATACATGCCAATTCTGTCTCTCAAACACTCCTCTGAAACCTGCTGATAGAATTTGTTTATGTAGGTTTACTTGAAATAGAGAAGGTGATTCACTGATATTAGTCTGCTCTTTTAAAGCAGCTGCTATGTCCTTTCTTGTTTGATCAATTCCATTGCTCTTATTTGTACTTTACTTTCATTGTCAACTTGTTTAACATATAACATAATCCCTCTTAATATTCAATTGCTATTCAGTCATTCAGTTTCTTCAATTCAACTTTATATTTTCTTTATTTAACAAATTTATAGACACACACATACCCGATTTCACCAGATATGACTCTGGATGATACAAAAGCAACAATTACAAGAATGTCACAACTGTTAAAACAGTAATATATATGAAAGCAAGATTGCGGGAACTGCCCCTCTTTCCGATGTATATATTTCATAGCTAAAGCAGTGAAAAAAAGAGATTTTTTTCCTCTTATCTATTCCATTAATTTAGCCCTTTAATGAAACTAAATGGAGAACATTTGTAATACAAGCTATAAAAACTAGTGGGTCTGTCAAGCTTCCAATATACCCCAGCTTTTTCTTGTGTTGCTAGTAAAAGCAGATGCATAAATTTCCTGAAATGTTTACATTGCAAGGCAGTTCATTTATATGCTAAAAATGACAGATGTCAGAGTGGGGGTAAGCAAGGGAAGATGATGAGAGAATTCCTAATTATACTGATGGCATAAACTATGCTGTTCTAGTACCTCAATATGAGTCTAATTATTCTTCCATTAAAGTCAATAGAATTTGGATGTTGAATTTAATAAGACCAGAAGACAACGTGTTTACAGAGCCAGACAACAACTGGCTGTGAACAGAGAACCATTTTACATCTTGAAGGCTTAAAGAGCAACTCAGAGCAACCGAGCTTCTTTTCCAAGTGTTATGCTCAATCATAGGTAGATTTGTCTATGAAAAATAACCCAGGCATGCCACTTGAATAGCCAAAAGAAAGACAAGTTGGCAACAAAATGAAGGCTAGTCTGGAAGCCATGTTTTTGATGCTTGTAACAATTGTGAACTATGTGTCATGCCCCTGGTGGAGACTGACTCTGAGGAAGAGGAGGAAGAGTCAACAGGGAGTGGAAGTGTGGCTCCAGAGGTGGTGGAGGAGGCTGGAGAAGGGCAGAGGCTGATTGAGCAGAGGAGGACCCAGGCTTATCCCCTATCCATCCTAGGGCACGCAGGGAAGAAAGGATCAGGATAAAATGTGGTCTACTCGGGAGGAGAGGGCCATGATCCTCTTCAAGGGTTGCATGTGGGAGATTTGCATAAGAGTGTGGACCTGCGTGCTAACAGATGCTGGAGACAATTAGTGTTTTATTTCTAAAGAAGGTTTATCTTGGTTGGCGTTCTTCCAACAGACTGTCCCTGGTTATCTTCCTGAAGTTGGCAATTATCTATCCTGGTCTGTCAAGGAACTTTATTCAATGCAGTTTGTTTTTGTTTTTTGCTTTCTTATCGGCTCTTTGAATGTGAACTGTCTTTCTTGCCTTTGAAATGTTATTTTGAAAATAGTTTACTCCTCCATGTGAACAATTAAACAATGAAGCCAAGTTGAAGTCATTAAATGACTTTTAGTTATGTTTTGGATTTTGTTATATTTCTGATATACTCTGGGTCATCACATGATGTGTCTTTCAATCTTTTCCAGATTACTTCCCTAAATTTTTGCTTGAGATCTGAGATTTTTCTCTGGGTATAGGCTAGGCTAGAGCAAAGTCAATGACTACTTAATTGATGCCAGTGCCATAACCATGAATAAGGAATGGCATGATGGCTCAGACGTTAAGATGTTGGGCTTCTCAGCTGGAAAGCCAGCACCCCAGATTTGAGATCGAGTTCCATATGATGCAGTGAGCTCCCATCCCTCGCCTCAGCTCCTGCCAACCTAGCAGTTTGAAAGCATACAAATGAAAGTAGATAAATAGGTACCACTTCAATGGGAAGGTAACAACGCTCTGTGATGTCATGCTGGCCACATAACCATGGAAATGTCTTCAGACAGTGCTGGCTCAATGGCCTTGAAACATAGATGAGCACCGCCCCCTATAGTCAGCAATGATTCATAGAATAAAATCTGCAGGGACTCCTTTACCTTTTTTAACCATAATCATGAATAACATGTGATAATTCTTCCAAGATGAGTTCTTTATTGCTTCACACCTATAGATAAAATCTTGCCAGACTGAAGAAGACTCTCCATGTGCAACCACAATATACTCTGTGAACTATTAAGGGAGGAGCTGTCTTTACACTCTTTCTCTCATATATAATATCTGGAGTGAATTGCTTTTTACTGCTCTAGGATGCATCCCCTCCCACCTGGGAATCTATCTCCTCATTTCATTCCATCACATCAATTCTCTGATTAAAACTCCAGAGAGTTGCTATCCATGCCCTAAGTTAGCTAGTAGACATCTCCCAGTTTTACTTTATGCTGATTATGCAGTTCTTCTAGCCTCGTGTTCTATAGGTTTGAAGCAGGCCCTGTAAATCTTGTCATCCTACTGTAATGAGAAACAATTAATAACACCTGAACTGTTTATGCCTAAAACAGTTTCCCAACTATTATATGGGAGATAATTTGGCCCACAACCTGAGGCCTTATGAAAGAGAGAAAAAAATTCAGCAGGGAAAGATTGGTAGTTCATGGCAATAATGTCCAGGAGTCAAGACTGACTGAAAGGCAATCTAGTTAAAACTTTTTCAGCTGTATGATCTCTTTCTAATTCTCCCTCTTTTCTGATGGCAGTCAAGTGTCATTCCATGCATGGACATCCTTCTTTTTCCCCTAGGTTAATACCTTAACCTGGCAACTGGACATTCTGGTTTTTCTTTGAAGATGTTTTCTTCTGAAGAAACTACAATTGCCTCTTGAAAAAGCACCTTTGGGACAACCATGATCTCGATGACTGAAAATCTCTATAGATGTTTATTCCTTTACTGTTAATGGTTGATCCTGAGGCAGAAACTATCTGCTATTTCAGTATCTTAGAACTCTCAGTTCTAAGGCTCAACTGTCATTAGTGTGGTCTTCATTAGTTTTAATTTTAGTCCCATTTTTCCAGGTGCTCTTTGACTTTTAGTACTAAGGCTTGCAGATCTTCTACATTTTTGGCTATCAGGACAGTGTCATCAGCATAGCACACTTTATTGTGCTTTATTGTGTTTATTCTTCCAACTTTATCTTCTTGCAGTCCAGATATACAATACATTCAACATATAATTTAACTCCATAAGAGAGAATGTGCAGTCTTGTCGCACTTCCTTCCTAACTTTGCCAATTAATTTCACCACATTCTGTTCCCACTGTGGTTTCCTGGCCTGTATGTAAATTTCTCACAAGAGAAGAGCCTATGGTCAGTTGCATGATGATAAACTGCTCTTAAAGTATCATTATTATTCAAAGTCACACATATTCAGATTTCAGTATTGTTGCTACTGATATATGCTGTTTTTGTTCTGGCAGGCCTTTAGATTAGCTGATAATTGGATTGGATTGCATTTTTAGATCTTAATATGATGCAAACTGTCACTCTACTCTGTGTTATTGATTTTGCATATATTTTATTTTGACTTACTTGGAACTGATCTCTATTTTTTTTTCTGAATAGCCTTGAATGCCAAACATTGATATATAATAGGACACCCATCATATGTGTATATGTGAATTAAAAAATACTAAATAGTATAAACTCAGATCTACCACATAATTATTTACAATTACTACTTTACAATTATCAATTATCTGTACAAATAATTCCCAACAAACTTTAAGTCCAACCAATATTTGTCCTTGCTATCTGAAAATAAAAAATGCATACTTCTACATATTATAGTTCAGGGGTGTCAAACCCATGTTGTCACAGTGGCATTATCACATGCCGTATTACAACTTTTTTCCCTTAGCTAAATTGGGCATGGACATAGCCAGCATGTGATGCATCCGGGCCAGGAGTTTGGCCAAGTTTGACCCATGAGTTTGACAGCCCTGCCATAGTTGTTAAATTGTATCATTTGCAAGATTTGAAAAGGAATACCCTGTAGCCTCTCCCTTTTTCCACTACTTTTGAACAGCTACACAAGCCTACGCTGATGGATCTAGGCAGCACAAAGTGCAAGAATTTAGAGTGCAGAGGGAAAATGTGTAAAAGAAAGACATGGAGATGTTTTACTTCCTGTAGATTAGAGTAATGGGGGTGGGGGTGGGGGGAAGAAACTAAAAAAAAAAATACTGCTGTGCATAAAAAGAAGTGGTAAAGCTTTTTTTTCCTTAAGCTAAAGAGCTAGGAGTAGCTAATGCCAAAAAGAAAACAACAGCCAGCTAATCTTGTCTTAGGCTACAGCAGCTGAAACAGGCAAAGAGAAGGCAGCCTGACGGATAAGGTCCAGAAGGAATGGGAACATCAAGGTCAGCAGTGCCTTTGGGGAGTAGGTGACTATAGGATGGGCCTACAAATGGGCCGAGTACCTGAAAGATGGTCACATGACCACGGGGATGTTGGAATTTTGGAACCAGGTCATAAGCAACTGTTCAAAAGTAACTGTTTGTAGCTTCAAACAGTGACTGACCATAAGTCAAGGACTACCTGCAATATGAAGAAAGTGGCTGCAAAAGATAAATTCCCCATATCTACAGACTGATGTAATGGATGTTGCCATTTTCTTTTCAAACAAGCTGCAACATGTTCTATTCTTAGAATATGACAGGCTATCTATGGGGTGTAGACAGCTTTTTTTATGCTTCTTGAGCTTGAGCAATATTAAAACTGGAACAATAAGCCAAATAAGGTGAACATGAGTTAATGGGAATTTCAAAATCCCATGACAAGATGTATTTTATCTGAATTCATATATCATATCCATCACCCTACGATGTGTTTCGCATGGCTATTAGTCATTGGGATAGTCTCAGTGAAGGTGAAAAGAGGCAAGTACTGTATGTTTTATTCCAGCAAGCTCCTGCAACTATTAGGGACATTTTAATAAGGGAAGTAGGAAAAGAAATGTCTCTCTAAACCAGGGATGTGCCATTAATTTTCCAAGGTGGCCATATGAGAAACTAGGACTGCTGTGAAGGGTTGCTGCTGCCCACTCCCCTGCTGCCCATTGCTGCCACTGTTCCCCTCCACTGTCCTCTGTCTGCTGCAGGCCAGACAGAGTCAGTAAAGGACCCTGTGTCCATAGCCTGTAAAATGACCAAGTCTAACCTAAGCAAATTTTCACTGACATCCAGTTCAATCAGGTTGTTGCTCAATTCCAGAGGTTTTCCATCTTGTCAGCTTTAAGACTTGCAGACTTCAACTCCCAGAATTCCTCCTCCAGTCATGTTAGCTCAGGAATTCTGGGAATTGAAGTCCACAAGTCTTAAACTCGCCTAGTTTGAAGACCTTTGCTCTATTCCATCTCATTTGTATTTGTATTTGTATTTGTATTTGTATTTGTATTGTATTGTATTGTATTGTATTGTATTGTATTGTATTGTATTGTATTGTATTGTATTGTATTGTATTGTATTGTATTGTATTGTATTGTATTGTATTGTATTGTATTTATTTTATTTTATTTTATTTTATTTTATTTTATTTTATTTTATTTTATATTTTATTTTACTATGTTCTCCCTTTGGTTGAATGATTTGGTATTAGCTCCCTGACTTGCCTTGCACTCTCTCTATTTGAGAATGCAACTTGCAATGTAATGAATTTTAGGCAATCCAACTCTATATTGCCATTCAAAGAAGTCCTATGGTAGCTTCTTAAGTGTGGCTGTATTTCTTACAACAACTTTGTTGAATTTGTAAAGGCCATCCATCTGAGCAATTCACTCCCTGTCCTGAAGAGGAGAGCCTCTTCTCTGATCTAGGCAGCTGTAGCCATAACTTTCCACCATTCCAAATTAATTAGTCATCCGTAGCTAAACAAAGACATTCTATAGAGATTCACAATGTATGGGCTGAATTATCAAGTGCTATTTACAGATTGCCTTTAAAAAAAGAAAATTATGTTCCCTGAACATACGAAGAAAACAGGGTTAGTTATTTCTAGAGCTGGTGCAAAGAAAAGGGAAAACAGACATCTAAACAGCTATATCAAATAAAATTATTGTGCTGGAAGATTGAATTATTCAGTTGGTTGCTGGATTCAGCTCCAAGTCTGATATAAATAGGCAAAGTAAAACCATTGACAGTCAATAGACTGCCCTGACATCTGAATTTGGCGTGTTGTTTCCATGATGCTTTTATAATTGTTTGAATTAAGAATGTCATCATTGTGTTCAGTGTAAATCTGGGAATGCAGTTTGGATGCAGTGGGCCACAAATTCAATAGACTGATTCAGAGAGTACTATAATCAATCATGTCGAACTTCAGTATCTTCACTGTCCAGCAAAGTTGCCACCTGAATGTTGGTCTAAAATAACATGACTATCCTTTCGATTGAATACACAACACAACAAGTTGGTTTTAGAAAAACGGAAAGATTGAATTTCAGAAACTGACTCCGTCTCACATATTTAAAGCAAACTTTTTAATGTGCATTCAGATTTGAGCCTGGAGATCTTAAATTTATTGTGCTTGTTCATGATTGTTTGAAACACATTTTACAATTTAATGGGGTTACTTAATTAGCCTCCAAGCTGAAGCAGCCAATTTTCTGTTAATTCCATCCTACCCTATACATACAACATGATGCAAATTCCTAGAAGCAAAATAGGAACCATTTTGTGTTAAAGAAAATGGGTTCCTTAGAGAGAGGAAATGTGATAAATCCACATAAATTAGACTTATCCTCTTCCTTTAATGTGAGTGGTGCCAAAATGATTTGTGAATCAAATGCCTTCTCATCAACTTTTCATTGCAGTCCTGTTAAGAATGAATTAATGGTTGACTGATTTAAGCAGCTAATTTTTAAAATATGTATTGTCAAGATTCTGGTTCCCATATGCTGACATTTGCTGTTTCTGTACTATAAGCTACTATTAATTTTTCTTTGGCTACAGTGTGAATGTTTTAGTAGCTCAGTGTTACCTTTCAGTTCTTAAATAGTTGAATGATAGCAAAGTGAAACGATACTAAGCATAACAGAAAAACTCTCTTATAATCCTTTAGAATTATCCTTGATAGTGTTACTTTAAAAAGCAAGAGAAATTATTGTTGTAAATTTGAAAGAAATTCTTTAAAAGCCAACTATATCACAGTTTATAATGTATTAAATGTGTGAAATGTACACATTTAAAAAAATATATTATACAGAAGAACAGCTCATCAGTAGCACACATGCATCCTTCATCTCATCCTTCGTCACTGAGGCATGATGGTGCAGTGGTTAGAATGCAGTAATGCAGGCTAATTCTGTTAACTGCCAGCAGTTCAATTCTCACTAGCTCAAGTTTGACTCATCCTTCCATCTTTCCAAGGTAGGTAAAATGAGACGTAGGTTGTTGAATGGAATATGCTGACTCTGTAAACCACTTAGAGAGGACAATAAAGTTCTTTGAAGCAGTATATAAGTCTAAGTGCTATTGTTAGGATATCTTTCAAACCAGATTTAAAGGAATCCATCTGTAGTGGACCTTGCAAATGTCATGTTTTAATGGGCCTCACATTTCTTAAATCAGTTCTAATTGATGCAAACTTTTACTTCGTCCTGTTTCCTTCACCATTTCTCCCTCCTGGTTGAAATCAATGTGCCATAACACCATACTGCTATGTCATACTACTTTATAAATTATGTGATTTTTAAATATAATTTATACACCACCCAGAATATTTACAAGTCATATAAATAAATAACCATGAATAACCATGAAGGACAGGATGCGGTCTCAATACCAATTATTATGCCCCTTTATGAATTAATTAACTGGTTGGCTCAGAGAATATGTCAGGAGTTATAAAACCAAAAGCAGTGAAGGAACATTTGAAACAGAGCAACAATGTCTCAGAGATTTAGGGTCAATAGCTGTGTGGAAGTGCCCTTAGACTTATTTGAGGCACTTGTTGGGGAAATTTTGTTACTCTATAGTACAATTTCAACTTTTTGCATCAGATCCTGGAGGAAAGGGGAACATGGAAGTAACTAAATGTTCTGTCCTTAATTAGCATTCTTGAGATCCCCGCGCTTTGATTGGCCAAAGCGCGGGGCACTCTGATTGGTCAGGCGAGCCGCGCCGATTGGCTCGCTGAGAATCTCCCGCGATTGGTCCATTTGAATCGCTGGAGATTCAAAGCGGTGCCATTGGCCGCGGCCGCCGCGGCTAAAGGAATAAAAGCCGTGAGCTTTTTCCTTTGCCCCAGTTCGGTTCCAACTTTAAATAAAAGAGCATGATTTGAAGTCACCGACTCCTCGCATCATTTCGCGGACACAACACTGGCGACGAAGGTGGGATCCAGACCCTGAACCGAACCACGTGTCCGACGGAAGCCAGACAAACCACCACGATGGCAAAAATCGCACACCCCGCACCCTTCAAGCCCGCCACTGAGGACTGGGAATCGTACTCCGACCGATTCCGCATGTTCCTCAAGTGCAGCGACCTGAAGGATGCCACCGGCCCCATGAAGCGCACCGTCTTCCTGACCCACTGCGGGACCGAGGTATTCAAGATGGCCAAGGCGCTTACCAAACCTGCCAATGCGACCGCGATGGACTGGGACGTCCTCGAGCCAATACTTCGGTGGCACTACGCTCCAGAGGTACCCATCCTGATCCGACGCAACGAATTCTACCGACGGGACCAACGGTCGGGTGAGAGCTTCAGTGACTTCGTCGCCGAGCTACGGCGCCTAGGGGGGCTCTGCGAATTCGACAACCTGAACGACGCCCTGCGAGACAGAATCGTGCTCGGTTTGTGGGACCCCGTCCTCCAGAGCCGGCTGATGGCCAAGGGCAACATCAGCCTAGCAGACACCCTCACACCAGCCGCAGCCGCCGAAGCAACCCGAACCTCCGCCGACCGCATGCGCAGACCGAACGCTGGGGACCTCAGCAGAAACAACAACCCTGCGAGGTCGGCCGAGGCCCAACCCGAGACGACCACCCACCAGGGCGACTTCCACTCAGCATCGGGCACTTCCGATGATGAGGAGGACATCCATCGCCTCCAGACAGGCCGCGACCCACGGAACCGGCGGGGTCGTAAGTCGAGGACCAACTGTGCCGGTTGTGGCGGTGACCACCCCAGGTCGGAATGCCAGTTTTTCGAATCGATCTTCCGGCATTGCGACAAGAAGGGACACCTCGCCCATGTCTGCCGCCTAAAGAAGAACCGCAGCCCGGCACGATGGGACCAGAGCAACCGGAGGAGAGAGAGCACACCACCCCGGACCAGAGATCGCCCCTTGGGCAACAGATGGGACCGGAACGGACGATCCCTGCAAGGCAGCGATAACCGGCGAAGAGAGGAGACCCATCAGACGGTCACCATCGGCCACGCCATAACCAATGACGCCCGGAAGGTCCACGTGGAGGTAGGCATCGAGGGCCAGCCATGCAAAATGGAGGTGGATTCCGGGTCCTACCTCTCCATGATAGCATGGCATGAAATAAAGCGCTTGGTGCCTACCCTCCAAAGGAGGAACCTAGACAGCCAGAGACTCATCGTAAAGGACTACCAGGGAAACCGCATCCCGGTAGTCGGAACCAAACACTTCAACATCACATATAAAGGGCACACCGAAAGGCTTCCCCTGACAATCGTCGACCGCGACCGCCCAAGCCTACTGGGACTGCAATGGTTCGCCCCGCTGGGCATCGCAGTCACGGGAGTCGACCACGTCACCGACGACAGCTGGGAGCAGCAACTGTCCCGGGAATTCCAAGAGGTCTTCGACGGAAACCTAGGCAAGTACCGAGGGCCCCTTATATCATTCAGCCTAGACCCAAACGTCCCCCCAAAACGCCTGAAACCAAGGCGGGTGCCATTCGCACTTAAACCCAAGATAGACGAGCAAATTGACAAGCTCGTCAAGCAAGGGGTCCTACAGCCAATAGACCATGCCTGGTGGGAGACCCCCATAGTCACCCCGATCAAGCCCGATGGGTCGGTGAGGATCTGTGGGGACTATAAGGCCACCCTAAATGGCGCGCTACAACAAAGCGCCTACCCCGTCCCAGTAGTACAACACCTACTGCACTCACTGGGAGGGGGCAAGGTTTTCGCCAAGCTCGACCTCGCCCAGGCATACCAACAGTTCCCAGTCGACGAGCAAACAGCAGAAGCGCAAACCATAGTCACCCACCGGGGGGCATTTAAATGCAACCGACTCCAAATCGGAGTCAGCGTGGCACCGAGAATATTCCAAAGCCTAATGGAAAGACTACTGCAAGGCATCAGGGAGGTGGTACCTTACTTCGATGACGTCCTAGTGTCGGCAACCAAACAAGCCGAACTAGAGGGTCGCCTAAGGGAGGTCCTAACCAAATTTAAAGAGACCGGGCTCAAAGTCAAGAGGGAGAAATGCCAGCTATACACGGAATGGGTAGAATTCCTAGGATACCTCCTAGACCGTCACGGCATTCACCCCACAAACCAAAAAATCAAGGCCATCAAAGAAGCCCCCACACCCAAGTCGAAGACAGAACTACAGGCATTCCTGCGGCTACTTAACTTTTACAATGTCTTCCTGCCCCAATAGGCTCCTGGACAAGGCGGCGACCTGGACTTGGGGGAAACGCGAGCAAGCCGCTTTCCAAAGAACAAAGGACCTCCTCACTTCGGACGCCGTCCTTATACAGTATAACGAGACCCTACCTCTGGCCGTCACATGCGACGCATCACCCTTCGGCATCAGCGCTGTCCTCAGCCATACCCTCCCCGACGGAAAAGAAGCGCCCATCGCGTTCTTTTCAAGGACCCTCACCAAACTGGAGCGGAACTATAGCCAGCTGGACAGAGAGGCTCTGGCTATCGTTGCCGCCGTAAAACGATTCCACGAGTATCTCTACGGCCGGACTTTCACCATCATAACCGACCACAAGCCGCTGCTGGGAATCCTTGCAGGAAACCGGGCCACCCCGAACATTCTGTCTCCCCAAATGACAAGGTGGTCCGAGTTCCTGGCAGCCTACAACTACGGACTCATACACAGACCGGGTAAGACGATCTCCCATGCAGACGCCTTAAGCCGCTCGCCGCTACCGGAACCTGACACCGACCCAGCACCCACGACAACCACCCTCAGCATAGAGACTCTACCCAACCTGCCCATAACCACGTCAGACATTGCCCGAGAGACTAATAAAGACAAACGTCTGGCGCGGGTGTTGCATTGGGTAGAGAAAGGGTGGCCGGAAAGGGACAATGACGAATCTGTCAAAACGTTCCGAAACCGCCGGTTTCCAGTTTCGCATGGCTTCGGGGCAGCAGGAATTCGCGACAGCTCGCAATTCCTGCTATGCTAGCCGCCGAGGTACCCCTGATCCAGATGTGTCAGGGGGATATGGCTGCCCTGTAGGGACAGCTGAAGAGAGAGGGGAGTCGGACAGGGGGTTGGGGGTGTCGCAGACCCCCTCCTCCTCCGGAAAAACCCCTTTTTCCCAAGGCGGTGGAGCGGCGGTCAGCAATGGCCGCCACGAAGAAGCCAGCAACCGGGTAAGATTGCGCTGGAGGAAGTAAGAAGAGTGAAAGTGCTGTCTGAGCCGGGTCAAGTAACATCTTTCAAATTGGTTGGAACTGAGCTGTTTGAATTGCTGGAGGATACATTGTATCCCTAAGAAGATCGAAAGTGGCGGAGAAGCTGTTAAAGGGAACTTTTTTTTTTCTTCACTCTCCCACCCCATGGAAACAGCAGATATGTTTGGACATATTGGACATTGAAAGTGAATTATTCTGAAAGTTGAAGCTAAGGGACAAAAGGGTTTCTGGACATTGAAAAACTTAAGAAATTGGAAAACCCTTGTTGGAGGTATGGATTTCTGATTATTTAAAATTGATATTGCAAGTGGGAAGGGAGAGGAAAAAAAATTGGAGCAGAAGCTGAAAAAGGAGGAGATTGCCTAGAATCCCAAAGAAAGGTATATGGTAATTGGACCTCTTTGATTAAACATTAACCCCAGAAAGAGAAAGAGAAGAAGGAAGAAAAGTATTAATTTTTGGAATTTTTTTTTTGAATTATTTTTGATTAAAAATATTTGTGGTTGTTTTGGGAAAAGTTTCTTTTTTCATAATGGCATCGCTTGTGGATGAACTAAAGACTGAATATCAAAAATATAAAAAAGAAGATACTTTGGGCACTTTGTTTCAATTCTTAGAAATGGCGTTATGTACTTATGAAAAGTTGACTACGCAGCAGAAGGACTGGGACAAAGAAGAAGAGGAAGAAGAAGCCATCTTTGATGAACAATGGGTTCTTTCCGGGGAGGAGGAGAAAAAGGATAAGAAAAAGGGGATTTTAAGAATTATAAGAACAACCAAAGAAGAGAAAAATGAGCAGAAAGGTGGAGGCAAGGTCAGAAAGCAAAGGAAAGGGAGTAAGAAAAGGGAGGAGGAAAGACAAAGGGGTAAAAAGGGTAAGGAGAAGAATAAGCAAGAGAGAAAGGGGGGGAGGAGAAGCCTCAATGGGGGGAAGCAAGATCTAAAGAAAAAAAGTTTACTCAGAGACAATGGGTGAATTTAATTTAGGATAAAAGAGGGATTCTGGAGGGTACATAAGATTGTATTTTTTATATGTGTATTTAGAGTATAAAATTCATTGTGTAATTTTAGAACCTATTAAACAGAATCCCAAGAAAAATTGTTATATGAAGTACTTTTAAGTTAGGGTAATGAGTTATAGACGTTACTCCAATTGGTGTATAGGAGAAGTATAATAAAAGAAAAAAGATGAATGGATAGTTGGAAATAGAACAGACAAAGAATATTATTGAAAATGGTAATAAGATATGAAAGGATATATAAAGGTTTTGTTATGTTTTTTTTTTTTTTTTTGGATGTTGTATATTGAAAAAAGGCAAAAAAAATTTTAATTAATAAGAAATAATTTGGATGAAAAGGAGAAGTTGGGATAAGATATGAAGTTAAATAGACAAACTATTGATACTATAATTTGGAATTGTTATGTTCTATTGGTTTTCTTCTTTTATTATTTTTTCTTAGAAAAGAACTTATAAGCTGTTATGCCTTGTGCATTGTTTATATAAAATTGATAAAAATGGTTTATATATATATATATAAAAGAAAATGATAATAAGATATGGAAGGATATATAAAGTGAATATGATGTTTGAATTTGTGTCTGTGTGAAGAGTTTCAACCCGGGATCAGACAACCTTCAGAAAAGATCTTTTAGTTTTGTTTATGTTTTATTGTGTTCTCTGTAAAATTAATAAAATTTGTTTAAAAAAAAAACATTCCGAAACTGCCAAACGGAACTCTCGTTATTAAAAGGGTGCATACTATGGGGGGATAGGGTGGTCATTCCAGAAAAGCTACAAGGGAAGGTTCTGGAACTGCTACATGAGGGGCACCCTGGCATCGTTAGGACTAAAGCCCTGGCCAGAAGTTACGCTTGGTGGCCAGGGATGGACAAACAAATTGAGACCTGGGTAGCAAGGTGCCAACGATGCCAGGAAACTAGGCCAAGCCCCCCCACAGCACCCGTCCTAGAGTGGGAAACCCCAAGGGGACCTTGGTCTAGGATTCACATAGACTTCGCCGGGCCCACAAAAGGACACACCTTCCTTATAACAGTTGACGCTTACTCCAACTGGCTGGAGGTAAGCAACATGAAGACAACAACCACGGAGGCCGTGATCAAGGAACTCTGCAAACTCTTTGCAACGCACGGCCTCCCAGACGTCGTTGTTTCCGACAACGGGCCCCAATTCACCTCGCTGGAATTCGAAAAATTCCTAGCAGAAAGGGGCATCCGCCACGCGCTGACAGCACCGGCTCACCCGGCGGCGAATGGTAGGGCGGAACGGATGGTGCAATTCACTGAGAAGACCATCCGGAAAATAGACCACGGGGAGATCCAGGAGAAAATAAACAAACTACTCTTCACCCAACACATAACCCCAAATACCACAACGAATAAGAGCCCAGCCGAACTATTAATGGGAAGGAAATTAAGGTCCCCACTCGACAGGTTACGCCCCACGTATAACCCGGAGAAGCCCCCAGACTCAAACAGCAAACACCGAACTTTCGCACCCGGCGACCCCGTATACGCAAGAAACCTGACGGGAGACCCACTATGGATACCGGCCGTCATCACACAAATAACAGGCCCACACTCGTACCGGCTACAAACAGCAGACGGACGAGCGTGGAAATGCCACATCGACCAATTAAGGTCGAGGACTGCCAACCAAGAGACCACCGATGCACAAACGGGGGAAACCAACCTCCACAACACAAACCAAGGGGGAGGGAATACCCAGGGGACCAAAACCAAAGAAGAATAAACCAGCCATACTTACCGGAAAGCAGCCATCACGACTCCTCGCCAGGAAGAGACAGCCAGGCCAGCTCGACCGACCCGGAAAGACCAAGCGGGAGCGGCGAAACCCGCAGCTCAACCAACCAGGGAGGCCCAGGAGGGAGCTACGGAGAGCGGCCCGGCCCGATCGACCAGCCGGTTCCCACGACGGCATCAGGAGCAGCAGAGATCCCGACCGAACCGGCTGGGATCCAACCTACGACTGAGCTGCGCAGGTCCAGTAGGCTCAGATGGAGCCCCGCCTACCTACGTGACTACGCGACGTAAGGACTGAACCAAGAGGGGAGGGGTGTTCTGTCCCTAATTAGCATTCTTGAGATCCCCGCGCTTTGATTGGCCAAAGCGCGGGGCACTCTGATTGGTCAGGCGAGCCGCGCCGATTGGCTCACTGAGAATCTCCCGCGATTGGTCCATTCGAATCGCGGGAGATTCAAAGCAGTGCCATTGGCCGCGGCCGCCGCGGCTAAAGGAATAAAAGCCGCGAGCTTTTTCCTTTGCCCCAGTTCGGTTCCAACTTTAAATAAAAGAGCATGATTTGAAGTCACCGACTCCTGGCATCATTTCGCGGACACAACACTAAAGAAAGGAAGTGGAATTGGCAACAGCCACCTCTCTTTCTGCTCCAGGAAATTGTGCATGCAATCATTGGCATTCGCTCTGTGATGTTCAACCACCCAGTGATGTTTCAGTGATTAAATTCTAAAGATGCATATCATCAGTATTCTGCCAGCAGTCATTATACTAAATGGGTAGATTATCTAGTTATTTGCAAAGGCCATATCACTTTTCAAAGACAAGATGAGAAATACAGAGGTAAAGCAGATAAATATTATCTAAGGCACAATAAAATTCACCTTTCTATCATGAGAAACATCAGCACAATGTATTTGAATGTGAATATTTCAAGTGTGTCTACAGAACTCTTGAAGTCTTATGGACAACTAAATCATTTGTACTGACAATGGTTAATGGTTTGTTTACTACTCATTTTTCATCATGTTTCTGTCCAACTTTAAAATGTTGTCCAATGAATCATATTTTCCCAATATGACTAACAAGAACAGTATTAGTCATTTATCATCTTAAATCAAGTGAACCACTAATCTTTGGGGAACTCTTGTATTTCAGGCTACCTTGAAGAATATAATAAACTCTAATTTTAATAAAACATGAAAACCTGTTTGGCAGATTTAACAAGTCTGTTGGAAAGGTAGAGGTGGTTACTTGTTCATGACATAATTTCTGGCCTTGCACAGTATTCACACAGAAGAAATTCTCAGATGAAATTCTTCTTTATTTATTCACTTGTTATATTCTGCTTTTCAGCAGTTTACAATATAATAGAAAAATATTTTAAAATATGACAAAATAACAGGCTGACATCAGCTCTTCTTTAGGAATAACATGATAAATTCTGTAAGTTAGTTAAAATGCAGCAAATTATTCCTATTCATGAGAAAGGATCTAGACCAGCACTGTCAAACTGGCGGCCCATGGGCTGGATAAGTCACATGCAGGCCACACCCACCCTGGCTCCTCAAAGGCAAAAAACATCACAATATGTCATGATCCAGCCCATGACATGCTTGAGTTTGATGCCCCTGATCTAGACTGTAATAGAACCATAGTATTTACATATGTCAAAATACAAAGCAGTAGTCAAATCCAAGACTCATCGTTTTAATTCAATCCCTATTTAAAAGAAATAATTGTTTTCCTGAATTTATAAATAAATAAATACACATGAGATCCCTACAATCAATATATGTATGTAAAGTTGCTGCACTTTGGAGGAAAGAGTAAGTTATAACAATGAACATCATATTTCTTGGCTATTCCAAACAAGCTTAACAAAGGAAAATACAACTTTAAAAAATTTAATTGCCTAGGAATCAAATACAATGAAACCTGTTATCTATTTATCTATTATCAAATGTATTATGATCTGTGACCAGTATATTATATACAGTCCAGTGGTGGGATTCAATTTTTTTTATTACCGGTTCTGTGGGCATGGCTTGGTGGGCATGGCAGGCAAAGGATACTGTAAAATATCCAGTCAGAGGTGGCATTTTCCAGTTCTCCAAAATACTCAAGATTTCCACTACCAGTTCTTCAGAACTGGTCAGAACCTACTGAGTACCACCTCTGATACAGTCCTAGACTTACAACCACAATTGGGATGGCCACACGGGCTCAAGTGGTAAGATGCTGGGCTTGCACACCACTGAGGTGGCAGCTTGATGATTTGATTCCCATGAGCAAATAAACTGCACAGAGACAAGGAAGACCCCCCCCCCCCCCGAATGCCTACCAACATTCAGGGACAAGGGAGAGCCTCCCCCAAATGCCTACCAGCATTCATGCATCCCATGAGTAAAGATAACACCACCCAAAAAATTCCATTCACAGAGGGCAGGCAGCCACCTTGGTGATCCCTGGCTAACATGTATCATATACTAACTAAATAAATAAAACCACAATTGGGACTGGAACCTCCATCACTAATCAATGCAATCATTAAATGAGTTATGTCCAATGCTATGACACTTTTGCCACCACGATTAAGCAAATCACCACAGTCAATAAGCAAATCACATAGTCATGAAGCAAATTACATAGTCATTAAGCAATTCCAACTTTTAAAAAGCCCCTGGGAAGGTTGCAAATGGCAATCACATGACCCTGGGAGGCTGCAACCATTATAAATATATGCTGGTTGCCAAGCACTCTGGTTACATGACTGGGGAACACTGTGATGATCATAAGAGCAAGCAAACCATATTCTGACTTGGCACAATGTATAAAAACTAGAACTTATGAGACAAGCAAGGGGAAAGAAAACTTGGCAAGGATGGGATTTCTCACCTCTGCAAGAATTTAGGGAAACTTGGGATGACTTTTTCTTAAGCTTAAATGGGCAATGGAGCCAGTTAAGTAGGCTCACAAGAATCTGAGACCTGCTGGTAAATAATTTTTATTGAAGAAAATTTAGATAACCAATATGTCAGAATACAGGAAGTGCTGTGTTTCAAGAGCAAGGGTTATTTATAGAATCAATATTGAAGTCCTTCTGTTCCTCTTGCTTTTGCCAGCTCTACTGTGTATCATGGGCAGACTGACTGTCTCTCTTGGTTTTAATCTCTTCTTTGTTCTGACAATGGTCAGACGTGCAATCATGTTTTCTCTGACTTGAGAACTCTTACATTCTTAATGGAAGATGGGCTGAAAATGTTGTAATTACATAAAGGAAATAGTGGCCCTCAGATCATATTGGGCAATCCTTCAATCAGTTTTGCAATGCAATCCTTCAATCAGTTTTGTTTATCAATGCTGTGACACGCTCTTACTCATCGTTCTGTTGGTGAATCAACTTACCGAGAAAGAGTTTTTCATCTTCTTTGTCTTCTTATTGCATAATTATGAAAATAATTCACAGGGAGTCCAGTTAAAGACACCCCCCACAACTTATCCATTAACCAGACCTTTTGACTTCACGATTAAAACTAATAAGCCATTCAAATAATTGGAGTATGCCAGGATCCACAAAAACTTACTAGCTTGCAAGTATTCAATGCTAATGGAGATTGCTAACAGCCAATCCATTTTTGCTACTTATAATGAAAAGACAAACACAGAAATCAGTCAGGTACTCAATATTATAGCTACCAGGCAGCAAAGAGTGTCTTATTCTACCCCTCAGTTTTGTGCTGCAAAAAACAGCTACAATTGTTTTTTTCTGGTCCATGAAAAAAGAATAATTCATTCATTATGGTAGCAAATCAAAATACTATTTATGCTGCCTTTCATCCAGTTCTGATGTTTAACCCAATAGCCTGGGTGATGAGAAACTGGGATACAGAGCAAGCCAAAAATTCCCTGCAATAGTCACATGGGATGCTTAATGGAGCCCAGCTCAGTTCAACACAGTTATGTGTGTGACATTCACTCTTGCAAACAGAAATCCCCAGCTACAGAAAACATCCATATTGCAACAGGAAAAAGCTAAGACACACAGTGACTCTCAGTGGGGGATCCATCAATTTGCACTCTTTGGAGAGTTTTCTTTACTTATCCATCTGTTGTGAATGAATAATACCAATAAAGTTATCTTGAGCTTGAAGTCAAGTGCAGGGTTCCGGCCCTGCACTTCTGATTGGCTGTTAATGGCAGGATCGGATTGGTCCGTTCAGGAGCATCTGATTGGCCATTAACAGGCCATTCCCATTGGTTAACGGAGCTAGCGCTCCAGGATTGCTATTGGTTGAATAGTTAAAAAGTTGCCTATATAAGGAAGGCTATAGCAGCCCTCCAGTTTGAGCTGTCACAATATGTAAATAAAGAGTTTGAAGTTCACTGTTTCTACCGACTCGTCTCCATCATTCGCACCCATGCTCCAGACTTAACACCATCACTCATTGGAATGAAGGACCTTTTAAAGAATCAGACCTCTCAACCTCTATACTTTGACAAAACTGGAAAATCAATGTTCATTAATCTTATAGGAATAGAGGCAAAGTTCTGAAGATCAGATTCAAGTTTTTCTTCATAGCACCTTTAAGGAGAAGCAGTCACCACTTCTATAGAACAAAGCCAGAGCTTTGTTCATGCCCGAGGAGTGCTGAAGTGACCAGTCAACCGAAGCTCAATCATCATGCCTCTTCAAAAAGAATCTCCATGAGAAAGAAACATTAGTTCCTAGCAATGGAGTTGTGATGCCACTTTACTATGTGTAAAATGGAGAAGCCACTTTTTTTTCTCCCAAGCAATGCAGTTAAATGGAGTTAAAATTGAGGCACCTTTCTGAAGCTCTTTGATGAAAAGAAGAGCTTTCTAAGAAGCCGATGAGGGTCTGTGTTTATTTATTTTATTTTATTTTTTATTTTATTTTATTTGGTTTGTCAATTGCTTACAAGATAATAGGTATAAGTAAAAACATAGTTATGAAAACATGGATACATATAAGAAAAATAAAAAGAAACAATAGGATAGGAAGGACATTGATGCACTTATGCACACCCCTACAGACCTCTTAGGAAAGGGGTGTGGTCAATAGTAGACAGTCTAAGGTTAAAGTTTTTGGGGTTTGGGGAAGAAACCACAGAGTCAGGTAGAGTATTCTAGACATTGACCACTCTATTGCTGAAGTCGTACTTCCTGCAATCAAGTTTGGTGCGATTAACCTTGAGTTTGTATCTATTGTTTGCTCTTGTATTGTTATGATTGAAGCTGAAGTATTCATTGACAGGTAGGACATTGCAATGTATAATTTTATATACTATACTTAGATCGGACCGAAGGTGGCATAGTTCTAGGTTTTCTAGGTCTAGAATTTCAAGTCTGGTGGCATGAGGTATTCTGCAGCGAGTAGAGGAGTGGAGAACTCTTCTTGTGAAATATTTCTGGACTTTCTCAACTGTGTTAATATCAGATATGTAATGTGGGTTCCAGACTGATGAGCTGTATTCAAGTATTGGTCCAGCAAATTTTTTGTATGCTCTAGTTAGTAGTGTAATATTACCAGATAAAAAGCTATGTAAGATTAGGTTAACAACTCTTGACGCCTTTTTGGCTATGTATTTACAGTGGGCTCTAGCACTTAGATCATTAGAGATGAGAACTCCAAGGTCCTTGACAGAGTTTGGATCATGAACAAGGTCTTGACTATTCAGCCTGTATTTTATTTTCTATTTTTTTTTGCCAATATGTAAGACAGAGCATTTATTTGTTGAGATTTGAAGCTGCCATTTGTTTGACTATTCTGATACACAGTCGAGATCTTTTTGAAGGGTAGCAGTATTGTCTGTGGTGTTGAATAGCTTTACATCGTCAACAAAGAGAATGCAGTTGCTCTTAATATGATCCCAGAGGTCATTTATGTAGAGTATGAAGAGAGTTGGTCCTAGAACACTGCCTTAGGGGACACCACTGTTAACAGGTACAGAATTTGATAGGACACTCCCAATTTTGACCATTTGATGTCTGTTTGACAGGAATGCTTCTATCCAGTTATGCAGGTGTCCAGAGATACCATAAGATTTCAGTTTTAGGAGTAGTTTGTAGTGTACCACTGAATCAAAGACTCTACAGAAGTCTATGTAGATTGCATCTATTGCTTTGCCCTGATTGAGTTGTGTAGTACATATGTTTTTGCAGTGTAAGAGTTGCAGATTGCAAGATAGTTTTTCCTGAAACCAAATTATTAGTGAGTAGGTTGTTTGTCTCTAAGTGGAGGATAACAGATTGGTTATTAACTGATTCCATGACTTTACAGGTGGTGCAGTATAAAGAGATTGGTCTGTAATTTTCAACTAGGCTAGGGTCTCCCTTTTTGAAGATGCCGATGGCCGTGGCTTGTGATCATAGAGCTGGTCCTGAAAGATGTTTCAAAGATTATGCTTAGAGGTTCTGCTGTGGCAGTGGATAGCTTTTTTTAAGAAGTAGGCACATATTCTGTCCGGTCCAATAGATAGAGATGGTTTTAGATTGTGTAGTGCTTTTTCAACATTGTCTTCTGGAAAATTGATATGTATTAGATCATTGTAGTTGTCTATGGTTTGATTAGGAAATACTGGGCATGAACATTGCTGTTTACAAATACTGAGCCAAAGAATGTGTTAAAGAGGTTGGCTTTAATAGTGTCGTCGTTGCAGTCTTTACCATTAGGTCCAATCAGGGATGGGATGGACCACTGAGTTTTATAGTTTGTTGTTTACAAAATTGTAGAAAGCATGGGTGGAATTGGTGCGTAGAAGGTTTTCCTCTTGTTTAATGTGATAATTGGTGCATTCAGTCTTTATCTGGTGGCATACATTTTTGTATCAGCTTTTGAAGTTGGCAACGTGACCAGATTTGTTTTTCCACCAAAGTGATCTCTTTTTGGATTGAAGCTTCCTTATTGTTATGGGTAATCTGTTTTTTCTGGTTTTTGGAGTTGTTATTGGTACATATAGTTTGATGACTCTTTTGACTTCAAGTAAAAATATGTTGTAATGGTCTTCTATAGTATTGCATCCAGTGAATAAAAATTGCCAATCAAAGGATGAGAGGTCGTTGTCTATAAGATCATAGTTGCCTTTTTTGAAGTTATAATTGGGGATCATATCGTTGTGTTGATTTTTGTGTGGACGTATGTTGAGACAAAATCAATCATGCTGTGGTCACTGTTGGAAAAGGATTCTTTAATTTGTATTCCATAAATTGAATTCAAACTATTGCAGAAGATGAGATTGAGGCAGTTGTTTAGTCTAGTGTGGTTGGTTACTAGTTGTGTGTTCCTTTTCATCACTTAAGAAAAACACCATACTCATGCAGAGCAGCCATGCTTTTAGGCCACAAATTGGCCAGTTGAGGCAAATCTGCTCTACCTTGCACTAAAGAATATCTGCTCTTAACAAAACTAATAGATAAGAAGGTGTCAGATGAAGATACAATTAGGTTGATGCTTTCTTCTAGGATTTCCATGGTCTAGATTGCAAACTCACAGCATTGACTGCAAATCTCAGAAATGAATGTATTATGATTATGACTGTTCAACTCTGTGATTTAATATGATTTAATACAAGTTCTTCTGAGCATCAATTGCTTTTAATTACATTTCTTTTCTCTACTTTTCCTCTGTAGGTGGCAAACCTCACAGTATGAAGGGAGTTATCAGAGGTCTTGATTGATGGATAGATGGATAGTTATGATGTTAAATTTCCAATGTTCTGCTTTTATTGCATGTATTACTGCAGTATCTTATGACCATTCAGAATAATATAAATTTTCCAAATATCTATGGGAATAAACGGATTAAGAGAGCATTAATTAAGACAAAAAGAGAGATAATTTTGGTTGCATTCTTGAAATTACTGAGGTCATTCTCTTCTCTCCAGCCACGTTTCATTTTTATATAGCAAAAATTGGGGAGGGGGGAACCTTCCTACAAATATTCATAATCCTGGAAGTTCAGCAGATTTGCTGAAGAACAATGTTTCAAGATAGGTGTGAGACACTTGCTCAGAATCATTCTGTAAGCAGAATAGCAGATTGATTTATTTAGTGTATGACGATGTTACATTAGCCAGGAGATTACAATGTTAATACAACGTAGTTGATGATTGTTCAGTTCATGCTCACACACTATCCAGAGTGCAACACAGGGAGCAAGCTCGCTCCACACTCAGAAGGCTTGACAGCATTCTGCAGCATCACCCAGGGTTTTTCCCACCACCAGTCACCTTTCATTTGGACAGGTTCAGCAAAGGTTGAATTCATATTGTCACTCAAAGTGCCACTGTTTCTCACTGAAGTAATACCTATTTATCTACTTGTATGCAACAGGCTTTCAGACTGCTAGTTTGGCAGAAGCTGAGGCAAGTGATGGGAGCTCACTCCGTCACATGGTGCTAGGACTCGAACCACTGGGATACAGACCTTCTCAGCATCATTAAACCACTGGGCCACCATGCCTCTGTGAGAATAGCAGAAATAAATTCTTAAAACAATACTGTCTATGCAGTGGTGGATTCAAATAATTTAACAACCAGTTCTCTGCCCTAATGATTTCTTCCAACAACCAGTTCAGCAAACTGCTCAGAAAGTTAACAACTGGTTCTCCCAAACTGGTGTGAACTGGCTGAATCCTACCACTGTGTCTACGGAAACAAAAGGAAAATAAAAGTCAGTGATCCAACTTTAATAAACATGCTGATTTTATTAGTCAAAAGCAGTGTCCATTGTTGTCACTTACACAATCAGCACATCACAAGGCATTACTACTAGATGATCATTCCTTCTCAGTATCTGCAATAATGCCTGCCTATACAGAATTAACATTTTATGAAATGTATTATAACATTTTAGAGAAGGCAGAAATACTTTTTGCCTGTGCATGTAAAATACACAGAAAATAATGCATAGCACTTCTTACTGAAAGACCACAGTAAAACAAGAGAAGAGACTTTTTGGTTAAAACGTGACTTTTCATGGCTCTAAATCCCAAGTCGGAAAATAGATCTTTTGAATTAGGATGTGATGAAATATCGTTTTAGAACTCATCTTCATCCAGCAACTATGGCATGAACATGCCCTAGTAACCACTTTTGTATGACATTGTCAGGATGCAATTTGTAATCTCTTTAATTAGGTCAGTCACACACTTCATTGGCTTATGTTCTGGATGACAATCCAAATTCACCACCATGTATTTTGCTTTATTTGGCACAGTTTACATCTAGAGTCAAAGTCACCTGTCCTTTTAACAAAGGCTCATTTAGTTTTCTGCTGTGCCAAATGATGACCGCTCATGGGATAGCAAGAAAAATCATGCACTGAGAATCCTACACATGCTACATAAAACTTCAATTCACAGATCTGATCCTGTTCTTATTTCTGACTGTGTTGCTGCAAGGAAATGCAAGCACCAAATATAATCAATTTATTATCAATACTTTATCTGGAAAGTCATTATAGAAGTAATGACAAGAGAATGGATGATTACCAAGACATAATATAGATATTGAGGAACATCCCAACATTTCTTTTATGAGAAGTCTCTGATGAGTAGATTGAGATAATGGAAGGTGTGCACACAAGTCTGATGATCATCTCCACTACTAGGTCTGTTTAAGGGAAATCTTATTTGCTTCGGGTCCAAACTTTGTACTGGAATAAGGGGTGGGCTTCAAAACTTTTAGCAACAGGTTCTCTGCCCAGTTGCCGGGTGGGTGTTGCCATGGTGGGCGTGGCCTAGTCAGCTTCCTGCACCATGGCGGGGAAGTGATTTTGCCCTTCCTAAGGCTTTCATCGAGCCACCAGGAGAGCAAAAACGGCCTCTCCGGGCTCTGAAGGCTCTCCAGAAGCCGGAAATGGGTCAATTTCTGGCCTTTCCGAGTCCTGTTTTTCACCCTCCCTGAATCTTCATGTGTGCCTTGCTCTTACCTGCATCCAAAACAGGTTGCGTGGGGACTCATGGGAGTGGTGGAGTAGGCGGGGCTAGCCAGGAATTGGATTTGGGGATTCTCCAAACTGTGCAGAATCTTAGCGAGGGGATCTCCTAAACCCCTGCAAATCCCAAGCAGCCAGAGGTGGTATTCAGCAGGTTCTGACCAGTTCTGGAGAACCAGAAGTGGAAATTTTGAGTAGTTTGGAAAACCGGCAAATACCAACTCTGACTGGAGATTTTACAGTATCCTTCCCCTGCCACACCCATCAAGCCACACCCACAGAACTGGTAGTAAAAAAAATTGTATCCCACGACTGCTAGCAGCCCACTCCTGCAAATGTTTCAGAAGGGACCCTCCCTGTTGTGAATGCATAATACCAATAAAGTTATCATTGAGCTTGAAGTCTAGTGCAGGATTCTGGCCCTGCACTTCTGATTGGCTGTTGATGGCCCGATCGGATTGGCCCGTTTGGAGGCATCCGATTGGCCACTAGCAGACCATTCCTATTGGTTAAACGGAGCTAGCGCTCCAGGTTCGCTATTGGTTAAGTAGTTAATGAGTTGCCTATATAAGAGAGGCTTGAGCAGCCTTTGAGCTGAGCAGTCACAATATGTAAATAAAGAGTTTGAAGTTCACTGTTTCTACTGGCTCGTCTCCATCTTTCGCACCCATGCTCCAGACTTAACACTGGCGACGAAGGTGGAATTGGATGACATCAGAGCCAACTAAGCACGTGACGGAAGCGCACAATGGCGGAACCATGTCCGGCGGCGCAACACCACCCGCTCCATTCGATCCAGCTCAAGAGGACTGGGAGTCTTACATGGATCGTTTCCAGATGTTTTTTGAAACAAACAATCTGAAGGATGCAACGGCCGGAAAGAAACGGGCAGTGCTTCTGACGCACTGCGGCCCAACGGTTTTGAAGATGGCTAAGGCATTAGCGAAACCAGCTGAGGTAAAGGCCATGGACTGGGATGTCCTCGAACCGCTGCTAAGGGCCCACTACGCACCCACCATTCCAACGCTCATAAGATGACACGAGTTCTACCAACGAAACCAGTGGAAAGGAGAAAGCGTTGCCGATTTCGTGGCAGACCTCCGGAACTTGGGAGGCCTTTGCGATTTCGCCAACCTGGAAGAGGCTTTGAGAGACAGAGTAGTCCTTGGACTAGACGCTGTAAACGTGCAGAGCAAAATAATGGCAAAGAGTGACATCACCCTTAAAGACGCCATAGCTGAAGCTACAGCAGCTGAGGCAACCAAGAAGTTGGCTGCTCAACTGCGCCGAATTCGCACTCCAAACCACCAACCGGACAGCGAAATTTCACCCAATGCAGAACGGCGGTGTTCCACGGCCCATCATGAGGATCTCTCTTCGTTGTCAGACAGCGACGAAGAAGAGGTCCATCACCTACGGACTGACCAGGAACGACACCCAAGGTCTCAACAACAGCCCTGCGTTGGCTGTGGGGCCAACCATTTTCATGCTGACTGCAAATTCCACGATGCACTCTGCTATGAGTGCGGAAAATGAGGCCACATCGGGTGGGTCTGCAGAAGCCTCCTTGGATCCAGCCCGACCTCGAAAAAAGCCAATCCCCAGCAATCGACAGGGAATTGCCCTGTAAGGCAAGAACCAGTAAACCACTCCTACAGAAACCGACCCGTGAATCGTCCAGCGAGACAAGAAGAGGCGCACCAAACACTCACTATTGGCCATGCCTCTTCACTAGACGCTCAGAAAATTCGGGTCAACGTGAACATTGAAAATCAACCCTGTCCAATGGAAGTAGACTCGGGATCATCTCTCTCGATGATCTCATGGAAGACCCTCAAGCAACTCGTTCCCACAATCTGGCGCCAAGACCTTCAATTTCAACGGCTCATCCTAAAGGACTACCAGGGGAACCGAATTCCAGTTGCGGGATCCAGCCAAGTCCGAGTTACATTCAAGAACCGCACGGCGTACTTACCCCTGACAGTGATCGATAAGGACCGGCCTAGCCTGTTGGGCCTACAGTGGTTTGCACCACTCGGCATCGAAGTGGCAGGGATTAATCGAATCGGCGGCCGTGACTGGGAGGAAGACCACGCCCGCGAATTCAGGGACATCTTCGAGAAAAAGTTAGGTGAGTACAAGGGGACCCCGATATCCTTTAGCCTTAATCCAAAGATAGCTCCCATCCGCCTTAAGCCTTGTCGAGTTCCGTTCGCTCAAAAACCGAAAATCGACGAGCAGCTAGATAAGTTGATTGCCCAGGGAGTTTTAAAGCCAACGGATCATTCCCCTTGGGAAACGCCGATTGTGACACCCATTAAACTGGACGGCTCCATTAGAACTTGAGGGGATTACCGGGCCACCCTGAAGCACGCCCTGCAACAGAACCCGTATTTGGTGCCGGTAGTACAGCACCTCCTCCATTCCCTGGGGGGCGGAAAAGTCTTCGCTAAATTAGACTTAGCTCAGCCGGTTGACGAAACAACGGCACAGGCACAGACTATCGTAACACACCGTGGCGCATTTAAGTTTACAAGACTTCAATTCGGAGACAGTGTAGCCCCAGGGATCTTTCAGAGCCCAATGGAGAGACTGTTGCAGGGGATCAAGGGCATTGTCCCCTATTTCGACGACGTACTTATTGCTGCCCCCACTCAAAAAATTTTGTGGAAGCGTTAAAGATTAGTATTACAAAAATTTCAGGAAGCAGGCCTGAAAGTCAAAAAAAATAAATGCAAAATGTGTACCGATCGTGTTGAATTCTTAGGGTACCTAATTGACAGTCAGGGTATTCACCCTACTGATAGTAAATTAAGAGCAATAAAGAACGCTCCCAGACCCCAGAACAAGACCGACCTCCAGGCGTTCCTAGGCCTCATCAACTTCTATAATGTTTTCTTGCCGCACAAAGCTACTGTTGCTGAACCGCTACATCGTCTTTTAGACAAAAAAGCAAACTGGGTATGCAGTCAGAAAGAAGAGCAGGCGTTCCGTAATGTGAAAAAACTACTTACTTCGGACGCCGTGCTTATGCAATACAATGAGACTTTGCCATTAAACATAACCTGTGGTGCATCGCCTTTTGGAGTGGGCGCCATTTTGAGTCATGTGTTACCTAACGGTAACGAAGCCCCTGTTGCGTACTTTTCAAAGACGCTCTCGAAAACCGAGCGAAATTACAGCCAAATTGATAAGGAAGCCTTGGCAATTGTGTCAGCAGTTAAGAGGTTTCATGAATATGTGTACAGCCGAAATTTCACCATTGTAACTGACCACAAACCATTGCTGGGGATCATTGCTGGGGACAAACCAACTCCCTACATACTATCTCCCCGAATGACCCACTGGTCAGAATTCTTGGCTGCCTACAATTATTGGCTACAATATTGTCCGGGGAAAGCTATTCCCCATGCTGATGCACTAAGCTGTACACCGCTCCCTGAAACTATCAACGATCCTGCACCAACGATGACAGCATTGCAGATTGAGACATTACACACACCGCCATTGACTGCCCGTGACATCACGAGAGAAACAAAACGTGACCCCATCTTGGCACGAGTCCTCACATGGGTGGAACGCGGATGGCCATTGGACCAAGTACCAGACGACTTTGCACCATTCAAAAGTCGTCAAACAGAGTTGTTCTCACAGAAGGGCTGTGTCATCTGGGGTGGTAGAGTCGTTATCCCAGAACAACTCCAACAAACACTGCTAAGAACCTTGCATGACAGCCACCCTGGCATCGTGCGCATGAAGGGCCTCGCACGAAGCTATGCGTGGTGGCCAGGCATCGATAGGCAAATCAAATCATGGGTGAAAACTTGCAAGAGATGCCAAGAAGTAAGCAACGCTCCACCAAAGGCAACTCCAACTGAATGGGAGACGCCGCGGGGACCCTGGTCCTGCATCCATCTGCATTTTGCTGGGCCGACCAAAGGCCACACATTTCTGCTAACCGTCGACGCCTACTCGAACTGGCTCGAGATTCACCAAATGAGCAACACAACTACTGACGCAGTCATCAAAAGACTAGAAAGACTTTTTGCAACCCACGGATTACCAGACATCCTGGTATCCGACAGTGGGCCCCAATTTACCGCACTACCTTTTGAGCAGTACTTGGCTGACTGGGGCATTCGACATGCGCTCACTTCGCCTGCACACCCTGCTGCAAATGGTAGGGCTGAGCGCATGGTTCAATTCATCAAAAGGACTCTGCAAAAGATCGATTACGATAACATCAACGAAAAAATCAACCGGATACTCTTCCTGCAGCACATTACACCTCACAGCATCACCAACAAAACTCCCGCCGAACTGCTAATGGGATGAAAGCTCTGCTCCCACCTTGATCGTTTACACCCAGCCTACAAACCCGAAAAGCCACTAGGATCCAGCAGCCGATGCCGTACCTTCCAGGTAGGCGATCTCGTATTCGCTAAAACCTTTTTGGACGATCTGCTGTGGGTGGAAGCGACCGTAATCTACGTAACCGGCCCTAGGTCATACCTCGTTCAGTGCCCTGACGATAGACTTTGGAAGCGCCACATAGATCAGCTACGATCGCGGCTACTACCTCGCAATTCCGAACTCCCTTTTGATCAAACTGAGGGGGGGGAAGATACAGAGGAAAGTTAATTATTATTCGAAGGAAACCCCTTCGAAGAGACTGATATTGGAACAGAAACGCAGGAACAAGAACCTGGGACCGGAGTGAATGCACCTCAGGAAATGGCCAGTGATATTGATAAAAATGAGAACGCGAACTCAGAACCAGAGGCAACCTTACCGCTAAACAACGATCTACCTCAGCAAGAGTACAGTCAACCAACTGCCACCCTTGCAAAAATCAAAAAGACTAATTAAACAACCGTCCTACCTTAAGGACTATATAACCGTGCCCCGTGGGCAGAAGCCGGGGGAAAGGGGTGTTGTGAATGCATAATACCAATAAAGGTATCATTGAGCTTGAAGTCTAGTGCAGGGTTCTGGCCCTGCACTTCTGATTGGCTGTTGATGGCCCGATTGGATTGGCCCATTTGGAGGCAAACGATTGGCCACTAGCAGACCATTCCTATTGGTTAAACAGAGCTAGTGCTCCAGGTTCGCTATTGGTTAAGTAGTTAATGAGTTGCCTATATAAGTAAGGCTTGAGCAGTCTTTGAGCTGAGCTGTCACATTATGTAAATAAAGAGTTTGAAGTTCACTGTTTCTACTGGCTCGTCTCCATCTTTCGTAGCCATGCTCCAGACTTAACACTCCCTAGTTTCTAGGACTGCAAAAGTGAGGGGACAGAGTTGTATTTTCAGACTTGCAACATTTTGTTAGTGGATCCTTATAATAAAGGTAACGTTAGTACTTCTGGTTGCTCTTTCTTGGCTAGACTACTTCTAAAGACTGGCTGCATTGCCTCTCTAAGTCCCAGTCCATAGCTGAGGCAGTCTAAAACTGACTTTAGCTGTTCCAGTTTTAAGGTCTTTTCTTCTCTTGAAACAATTTTTAATATGGATAACAATCGAGGAGGCTCAGGGATGGGATTCAAAAATTTTAACAACCGGTTCTGTGGGTGTGGCTTAGTTGGTGGGCGTGGTTTGGTGGTCATGTGACTGGGTGGATGTTGCTTGGTGCTCATGTTATTGGCTGGGCGTGACCAACTCAATATCACTCACATCAAGGCACGCATCTCCTCACCTGGCCTCTCATAACTATGGGGATGCTGCAACAGTCGTAAGTGTGAAAAAAGGTCAAAAGTTACTTTTTTCAGTGCCATTGTAACTTTGAATGGTCACTCCACACAAGCAAAGTACCAGCACAGGAGGGAAAAAAAACTCCAGAAACGTTCCTGAGACAGGAAGTCTAGTCCTGCCAAGAATGTAATGAGGGTTAATGGAGAGGCAGTTTCTGTAAGTAACACCAGAATGTTTCCTTCCTGCCTTTCTTACAGGATTAGGCCAGTAATTTCTTCTAACAACTGGTTCTCCAAACTGCTTAGAATGTTAACAACCGGTTCTAGTGAATAGGTGCGAACTGGTAGAATCCCACCCCTGAAGAGGCTTAATCAGGGCTGGACTTTGCAGAAGTCCAACCTGTGATTTGTCGTTAGGACAACCTACCTTTAAAAGACCCATGAGACACAAAATATTGCCCTATCACAATTAAGAAAAGAGATAGCAGTTTGTGATTTCTTCCTTGTGGCAGGCAATATTTGGTAGAACAAGGCTAAAGAGATTGCTGTCCTTGTTTCATATTAAAACAGGGAGGACAGAAGTATTTTCTGGTCTCATCACTGAGACAGAAAAGACATTGACAACAAGGACTAAGGTGTAATATGAGCTGACCTACTATTCTTCAAGCACAAGGGCTAATAGTCTGTACTTTAACATAGCTGCCTGGTTGTCACTTCAGAATGAGAGTTAAGAGTTAACTAGCTAATTCTCACCTATAAAGCTAAGAAAACTTTAAAAATTCAATAAAAAGGATAGCAGTTAAATGCTGGATAAGGTCAAAATAAAAAAGGCTGTAGCAAGTGTCATTACTTCTTAGGCCTGAAATCCCTTCTTATTTTTATTTAGATGCTGTATATTATGCTTGGGAATACTGCAGAAGAACAGCCAGGGAACAACTACTTGAAGTATAGCTATTATCAGTTCAGAAGACTTATTATTTAATGCGGACACATGTACATTTAGACAAAGTATTACTGAACCTGGCTTTTGGGGGCATGTTACCCTGTTCAGAGGAAATGAAAATTGCTCCTGGTCATTTGTTAATAGTTTTACAAGCATCTCTTCCAAGAGCTGTGCAAATGTTAGGTTCCTTTTTTTGGCTGTTATCTCCTGATATGCAAAACAATACACCATGCATCTGTTATTGAATCCTCTGGGAACTTTTACAAGGAAGTAGTGATTTGGTTAGCAGCTGTGTATATTAGTTTTGAGAATTTGGAAAACCTTATTGTTGACAATCTGGACATGCATTATTTAATTATATGTCAACTATAATGTAGTGATAAATTCGGTGATTCTTCACCAAGTATACAGTTAGAAAACATTTTTGCAGCTACAAGCCCTATTATTATTACTATTGGCAGTTAAGGATTACAGGCAGCTTAGCAAAGATGAGATGATCTCACTAGAGGAAGAGAGATCAGGATTTTTGGCTTTCAAAATTGGGAGGAGGGAATGTCAGTTGTTAAAATAGCTAAGTGTTGTGAATGCATAGGCCTTAATAAAGATATCTTAAGCTTGGAGTCAAGTGCAGGGTTCTGGCCCTGCACTTCTGATTGACTGTTAATGGCAGGATCATTCCGGGGAATCCGATTCGCCATTAACGGAGCGTTCTTATTGGTTAAGGGAGCTAGCGCTCCTAGATTGTTATTGGTTAATAGTTATTGGGTTGCCTATATAAGGAGGGCTATAACTGCCATTGAGTTTTGAGCAGTCACTATGTAAATAAAGAGTTGAAGTTCACCGTTCCAGAGGCTCGTCTCCATTCTTTCTCACCCATGCTCCATACTTAACACTAAGTTATGTTCATGAAAAGCTTAATATACTTATTTCATTTATTTTACTTTAAACATGCCGTTATTTAAAGATTTGCTGCTGAATTTCATTTGTGCCTGGGGAAGATATTGAATTAGGCTTTTATGTATAAATACCCTCAATACAGAAGCCTGATGATGGCAGATGAGATTCTGCCAAAACGTTGCTACAACTTTAAAAGCACAACTACTATGACGTGGGAAAATACCCGAAGAAAGCTGAATACCATACATGTAAGTACCCACGAAAAGAATATATATGTGTGTGTGTGTGTGTTATTGAGCTTTGTTCGGATATTTTCCCACGTCATTATAGTTGTGCTTTTAAAGTTGTGGCAACGTTTCGGCAGAATCTCATCTGCCATCATCAGGCTTCTGTGTTGTATTCGTCTGTGAGTGAGACTTTTACAATTGTTTCAGTTTTAAATTTGGGGCTAGCCTACTGCTGTGCCAGAATGTTTTTTTCTTCATCCTGATTGGTTGGGAGTCTTGGTCTGTGTTTATTGGTCTTGGAGTTTGCTGTGTTCTGCTTGATTGGTGTTTCTAATATCTTCTGTCTGTTTTGTGGCTTTTTTTGTGTGCTTTGATTGGCTGGCAACATTGTGTTCCTATATTGGAGGTTTTTAGTGCAGCTTGGCTCTGAGTAAATGGATGGCTATCATTTGTTAGGAAGCTAGGTTTCATCTGGGTGCCTGGTTGGGGAGTGTTTGAGCTGGAGGTATCGGGGGGGATTTGTTTTTGCCCAGGTGTTTGCCTGGCTTGTGGTGTGGAGATTTTTTTGTTTATGAGTGCAGGCTTCCAAATGATTGACAGTCTGGTGGAATCATCTCTTCTATTCATGCTTTCAGGTCTTTTTTCAATCTCTATGGCTTCTCTGATGATTCTGTGGCTGGGGTTTTCTATAGCGGCTAGGGTTTTGGTGCCATTGAAGTTGATGCTATGACCTGTGGCTTTCATGTGTTGGACTAGGGAGGAAGTGTGTTCCAGCTTTTTGACTGCATTTTTGTGTTCATCCAGGCAGGTACTTATTCTTCTATTGGTCTGTCCAATGTATGTGGCCGGGCATGATGCACAGGGGACTTCGTATATGCCTTGGTTTTCCAGGTCAATTTTATCTTTGGGGTTTCTAAGGATGGCTGCTATTTTTCCATCCTCAGAAACCCCAAAGATAAAATTAACCTGGAAAACCAAGGCATATACGAAGTCCTCTGTACATCATGCCCGGCCACATACATTGGACAGACCAATAGAAGAATAAGTACCTGGCTGGATGAACACAAAAATGCTGGAACACATTTCACTAGTCCAACACATGAAAGCCACAGGTCAAACCTGTCTCTGTCTTTTAACAAGCCATGAAGCCATAATGAAATGGAGGTAGATAATCCACATCATTCAAAAACTGCTGAAACTGAGTAATATTACATTGTTCAATCTCTTGCCTAAGCAGAAATTACCCAATAAAAGCAGAAGTTGCAGTGATTGTTCCTTTAATTTGAAAAGTCAAATTCTGTTGTGTCATGAATGCCATTTCTTATTAGGTTCAAAAAAAAAGATACAATTTTGTGTAACTACTGTCCTTACATATCACCTGCTTCCTATGTAACTCTCACTTGCAGAGAGCTTTTGTCTGGAGACTTCCTTTTTTCCTGCCTGTTGCAGTAAAATTTTAACTTCAGAAGGAAAGCCATAAATTATAAAGATGCACTTCAGGATCCTACATATAATAGAACAAATGTCCAGTTCAATACAGGGCTGCAGCTGTTTCTAGTAAACACTGAGTAAAAACTTTCCCCATGCAATTGATCTCCCAAACAATTGCATGAACAGATGGAGAACCACATCCACAAAGACAAGTTGAAAACATCAAAATCCAAAAAGAATCATGCTGTGTTTTCTTATTGATTCCATTGAAAGTAACAGTGTTCCACACAATCCTGTTTTCTACCATTCACCAAGGGGTGCCTGTTATTAGGATGTCAACACTTTTTGCATGTTCTGGGTGATGTTTTTATACTTATCCAAGGTCAAAAAAATCTCAACAAATAAATGTTCTGTCTTACATATTGACAAAAAAAATCAGAAAATAAAATACAAGCTGAATTGTCAAGACCTTGTTCATGATCCAAACTCTGTCAAGGACCTTGGAATACTCATCTCTAATGATCTAAGTGCTAGAGCCCACTGTAACTACATAGCCAAAAAAGCGTTAAAAGTTGTTAACCTAATCCTGCATAGCTTTTGCTCTGGTAATATCACACTATTAACTAGAGCATACAAAACATTTGCTAGACCAATACTTGAACACAGCTCATCAGTCTGGAACCCACATTACGTATCTGATATTAACACAGTTGAGAAAGTCCAGAAATATTTCACAAGAAGAGTTCTCCACTCCTCTACTCATTGTAGAATACTTTGCGCCACCAGTATATAAAATTATACATTGCAATGTCCTACCTGTCAATGAATACTTCAGCTTTAAACAATGTCTGGAATACTGTACCTGACTCTGTGGTTTCTTCCCCAAACCCCAAAAACTTTAATCTTAGCCTGTCTACTATTGACCTCACCCCTTTCCTAAGAGATCTAAGCACACCAATGTGCCTACCATCCCTGTGCATTGTTTCTTTTTATTTTTCTTATATGTATCCATAACTATGTTCATACTTATACCTGTTATCTTATAATTGCTTGACAAAATAAATAAATAAAATAAAAATTGTTTTGTGTTAAGCAGCCTCATGGTGATGCTGATTTTGCATGGGAGCTTCAATAGCATAAGACTGACGCAAAGGGAGGTACAATCCTGGAAGGTAAAGTAGCAAATATGGGATGTTCTCCAAAAAATAATAGGGGCAAGGGGGAAAATGAAATCAGTATTTCAGTGTAAGGCACAGATATTAATGATGCTGAATTCCTGCCCTCTGGAATGAGGTTCCCCTGAGATCTAGGAGGTTCTTTCCTTATGGCATTTGGGAAGGCCTTAGATACCTAACTGTTCTCCCAGGTCTTGAGGAGCTGTGGTGGCACCATGGTTACAATGCAGTGTTGCAGGCTAGCTCTGTATTCCCACTGCCAGGAATTCAATCCTGAGGGATTCAAGTCAGTAAAATGAGAAACCAGATTGTTAGAGGCAATATGCTGATTCTGTTGTAAACCACTTAGAGAGTGCTACAAAGCACTATGAAGTGGTATATAAATCTAAGTGCTATTGCTATTGCAATCGGTGACTAGAGCCCTTTGTTTGTGTGGTCTCTCCCTCTCTCTCTGTCTCCTTCTCTCTCTCTCTCTCTGATGTTGGCTAGTTTTGTCACCTTGTTTGGTTTTTTTGAAAAAATATATTCTTTTGTTTACAGTATGCTCTATTTTTCTCTTGTTAATTGAATTGTGAGCCATCCATCTACAGTAGGTCTGGAGTCAGGTGCCATCTAAAACAAATGAATAAATAAATGAGCTGGTGCCAAGAATTATCCATATAGAGTTCTAAATCAATTGAATTCCACAGAGTTGAATCTATAATTATTTTTTCATGAGCAGGCACTCCCCTATACTTAACCTTGAGGGTCTTCCTGGACTCACCATCTTTGAGGAAAACTGACAGTTGGATACCCTCTGCAGTGTGATGATATTATTATGAATAGGTTTTCTTTAGCATTATGTGACTGGATTATTTTTTTTATTTATTATATTTTTGTGTTTTCGGGGTATATGAAGTTATTATGCTTTAATCTTATTGGATTGAAGTGTAATACCATTGGTTGGTTTTGGACTAAGCACTAAGGCATCATGCACTCCTGTGAAATAAATGAATAAATACATATTCCTTGTGCCAATGATTTATTTGATGGCATTGTAGAAGCATCTTTAAATGATGGCAAAGTGAAAAATGCTATGTGCACAATGATTCCATGTCAGAATGTTTTCCTAATGCTGTTTGAACACTTTTGTCCATTATCAAGGGTAAATCTTTATAAGAGCTATGAAAATAATTTTTGCTTAGGTCTGCTGTCCATAAAATGCTGATCTCTAAACTAAGCTTTGAGGAAAGTATCTTTCAAAACTTTCAAGGCACTTTTTAAATTTCTGCTAGTGAGGACATTTCTGTGATGCAGCAGGCATGTGGATCATATGCATTGCATTGGCAAGAAATGCAGCTATATACATTTAAATGAATAAAATAAAATGGGTGCTATGTCTTAAAACAAACACTATGTGCCAACTGGAAAAATATCTCCTTCTAACTCTGGCTTTTCACATCATATCACATGCTAGTCTGGAAAGTCCTAAGTTAGAAGTAGCTTCCAAGTGAGTGCAGGATGGTGGGCCTAGGCAGAAAGTACAGTCTAGTAACATTTAGGCACCTTGCTGGAGGACAGGTGCCTTTTGTTGATATAAAGCTATTAATATATATAAAATCATATGTTTTCTTCAATGAAAGAAAGCCCTGAAGACAAGTCCATCTACAATACTTCCCCATCTGATTTGTAGGATGTCCTTTAGAAGAAAATTCTATTAATGCTTAGAAACTTAGAAAAACAAAATCCTATGTTGTCACCATCACCATCACCATCACCCTCAGCCTCAACCTCAACATCACAGCAAGTTTAATAAAATTAAGTGTTAATCAAAACCGTAGAACTGAAATACACTCAAAACCATAGAAATGGTGGTAGACTTTAGAAGAAACCTTCCCATACTACCACTTCTGACAATACTAGACAATACCATATCAACAGTAGAAACCTTCAAATTTCTAGGTTCTACTATATCATATGACCTAAAATGGACACCTAACATCAAAAGCATCATCAAAAAAGCACAACAAAGAATGTTCTTTCTGCACCAACTCAAGAAGCTCAAACTGCCCAAGGAGCTGCTGATCCAGTTCTACAGAGGAATGATTGAGTCTGTCATCTGCACCTCTATAACTGTCTGGTTTGGTTCTGCAACCCAACAGGACAGACACAGACTTCAGAGAATAATAAAGACTGCAGAAAAAACTATTACTACCAACCTGCCTTCAGTCGAGAACCTGTATACTGCACGTGTCAAAAAGAGGGCTGTGAAAATATTTACAGACCCCTCACATCCCAGACATAAACTGTTTCAACTCCTTCCCTCTATAGACACTATAGAGCATTGCACACAGAACAACTAGACGCAGAACATTTTTTCCTGAAAGCCATCACTCTGCTAAACAAATAATTCCCTCAACACTGTCTAACCATTTACAAAATCTGCACTACTATTACTATTAATCCTCTCATCACTCTTATCACCCATCCCCTCCCACTTGTGATTGTATGATTGTAACTTTGTCGCCTGTATCCTTACAATTTATATTGACTGTTCCCTTTTATCTTTTCTTTTATATATACTGAGAGTATTTACATCAAGACAATTCCTTGTGTCCAATAACGCATGGCCAATAAAGTATTCTATTCTATTCTATTCTATTCTATTCTATTCTATTCTATTCTATTCTACTCTACTCTACTCTACTCTACTCTACTCTATTCTATCCACCAATTTAAACACATATGTAAACATATAAGATTTCTTTGTAATTAATCCTTTAAGGAAAGGGTTACATGAATAAATAACTATTTATGATTTTTTAAAAGTTGGTATTTCAAAAAGCATCCTGTTCCTGATGTTAAATGGTAAGGTTGAAGGTAGACCTTCAAATAATTTGAATCCCCACTGTGTTAAGCCTTTTAATATATATGTTACATTTCTCCCACCCAGAAACATTCAGGAAGTTGCATTTTGCACTAACAGAAATGTTCAGATCAACTTCAAAAATAGCTCAGCTGCAAGGAACACAATTTCCATTCAAAGCAATTCTTGCAATGCATTATATCTCAAAATGCAGATAAAAGCTGCTGAGGCCTGAGCCTATCATGGAATTCAACGGTGCAAAATGATTAGAAGCCTATATAAGTACACTATTTCCTTCCCCTCCACTATGTTCTTCATACTGGCATAACTCAGCAGAAACCCGTTGGACTCAAATAAGCTTTCTTTTGATAAGTGTAACAACTCAATGCTACATATATTTGCCCTCCTATATGGGGCAGAACTGGGCAGAAATGTTGGAGTTAGTGCAAACATCATCTAAACCTGTGGGCTATTTTGCAGAGTCCCCTCATGGTATTTTTGCTGATTTGGTTGGCTAAGAACCTTGAGAACTTTCTAGACTTCTATAGTGATCTGGTACTGATAATTGGAATGAACAAGATAATTCTTGACTTAATGGCTAGCTGCTTAAGAGAAAAATTTTGCTATTATTGTAAATCAACACTCTCTCAAACTCAGAATTTTGCCAATTTTTATTTATTATTCTAGAACTGCAGACACTTGCTTCTTCCCATTTAGAAACATTATTCAACATACAGTAATGTTGCCTTCTGGCTGTGACCTTAAATTAGAAGCAGGGGGCTTGTAAAAGAAATAAGAAAAGTCTGTCCATTTTGATTATACTTTGGCTATTGTAAAGGCAAAGGCAGTACACCTATAACCTATTCCGATTTGGCTCAAGATGAAAGGCAGTTCCTAGTATTCACATAATTACCAATATCTGCTGCCAGTGCTTCATATTTATTCATAGGATGCTGAAGCATTTTGAATAATTTCACACACATCCATGCCTGTAATTGTGATAGGCAGCCCACTAGCACATGCTTCATTACTTTGTGGAATTCCAATAGGACTGGTTTCTGTCAACATATCTATGAAGAATAATGGCAGTCAATCTTGGTGGGTCCCATTTCACTTACTTCGGTAAAGGGTTTTAGAAACTTCCATTGAAAATAATCCAAAGGACTAAGCAACAAGAAATATTTAAAGCAGCTTTCCATGTAAGCCTCAGAAATAAGATGAGTTATGTAGAAAGGTTGTGGGTTGCAACACATCTTTCATTAAAAAGACAGAAAAATATGTTTCCTTAGTGAGAGTTCTCATTTCCAATATAAAGCACATACTAAGAGTTTGAAATAAACAATATTCAAGCATTGCAATATATCTGTTTTATATGCACACACAACATACATTCATGCATTTGAACAACAGGAGTTTAAAAGACCTATTCTGAAACCTATTCTGAATCCACATTCAGAAGCTGCTTCTACTACAATATAGATATATCCTTCTATTGATGTGGAACAGAACTGATAAGAGAATCAGAAAACCAAATTTTCTTTCTTATTGCTTTACTGATACAGGTGGTCTTCGACCTACGACACTTCATTTAGTGACTGTTCGAAGTTACAATGGCATTGGAAAAAATGTGATCTATGACCACTTTTAACACTTACAACCATTGCAGCATCCATTGTGGTCAAAATGATCAAAATTCAGATGCTTGGCAACTGGTTCATATTTATGATGGTTGCAATGTCCCAGGGTCATGTGATCACCTTTTGTGACTTTCTGGCAACTAAAGTCAACTTAACAATTGTGTTACTAAGTTAACAACTGCAGTGATTCACTTAACAACCATGGCAAGAAAGATTGTAAAATGGGGCAAAATTCATTTAACAAATGTCTCTCAGAGCAAGAGAAATTTTGGTCTCAATTGAAGTTGTAAGCCAAGGGATAGCTGTAATTTAGTCCTGGGGCCAGTTGGGGTTAAGTCACCAGGTTAGAAAGAGGCAGATCCTGAGTTCAAGACCCACCTTATGAAAGCCAGCTGGGTGACTTTAGGCCAGTCACTCACTCTCTTTCTAAGCCCAATATACCTCACAGAATAGTTGTTGTGGGGAAAAGAGGAGAGGGAAAGAAGCATTGAACATGTTCACCACCTGGAGTTATTCGTAAAAATAATAAAGTCAGGATACAAATAATTTACAACAGTAAGATTTGAGGTTCCTTTTTTTCCTCTCAGATATTTTTGTTTCTGCATAAAAGGGGCAAATAAATATCTGAACATTTTCTCCAACTGAAGATGCATTTCATATAACTGAGAGAAGCATAAATCCATTATTAACGTGATAAAAATAATTGATGACTCTAAAGTATCCATCAGCATATTTCTTTGACAACCTGCTATATATTTAGTACCTTCATACCCCAAAAGAATAAAACACAAAAGCCTCTGAAATTTTCTTATGATGCTAAAGGATCACCTGATGAACTTTGGTATTTTGTATGCCTTTTTAGTAAACTGTGCCAGTCCATCTTTAGGGTCCATTTTTTAAAAAATCAATTGAATGGTCACTGAATTCTCTGACATGTCATCCTGGAGTGCTGAATGATTCCTGTCAGAAATAGCTGCCTGCAAGTCCATTGCAGGCCTCTGCAACTCACGACTCCCTAAGGTGAAGATAATTGGACTTATTTTTATGCAGTAACTTCTTGGACTATAAGTCTTCAAATGCAACCTAAGGTCAGCTCATTGCAGAAATAGCAGAAGGAAAGTGATGCATTTTTGGTTGAAACTGCTTTCAGACAACTATTGAAATATAGGAGGATTGTACCACTGAACAAGACCCAAGACTATTTACTTTATTGTCAGTTAAATGGCCTTCATTTATGGACTATTTTCCACTTAAAAGATACTTTTTTGTATAGAGAAGGATAGAAGAAGATGTGAGAAAATGCAGAAGATCAGCAAATAGATGTTATTACCTACAAGCAGGGAAATTGCACTTCTGCTTGTGTGTATGCACACATATGTGTGTGCACACACACACGTGCACACATGCACACACACGCCCCTACAGACAGATACCAGTTCTCTGGCTAACTCTGTTCAGGCAACAAAGGTTATGAAATAGGAAAGGGGAAGGTTATGAAATAGGAAAGGCAGATAGATCACTATTAAAGAGGGCTCCATATTAATACAGTAGTTGAGCTGTTTTTCATCTAGCTCATGTTCATTCATATCCCATCGGCAATATGTAGGGAGTTCTAAACATACAAAAGTAAATTTATACATGCACATAAGCAAAATGCTGACATCCCCAGAATTTCAACCATTCCCAGATTTTTAACTTATTAAAAGGAATTCAAACTGACAGTACCACACAGTATTCCAGCTTTTTTCTTTTATCTTAAAAGAGAGTGAAAAACAGTTTTGGTTTCCCAGTTTCCAGTTTCCAACTCTGCAAAAGTTTTATATCCCCTTAATCACTTTACATTCCACAGAGTAGTACAGGAAACAATAGGGTTTTTTTCAGCTAATATTTAGCTTGAAGCCATTCCAAGCATGCATATTATAATGTAAGTTTTTGTTTGAATTTAAGATATGTGTGCATTTGAGCATGTTTGCATCTCACTGGTTACATAGTAAAATTATTCTATTCTATATATCCATTCCAAGCATGCATATTATTATGCAAGTTTTTATTTGAATTTAAGATATGTGTGTATTTGAGCATGTTTGCATCTCACTGTGTGGTTACATAGTAAAATTACTCTATGTGCTATTAAGAAAAGAGGTTATACAACTTATTGGCAATTTCCAGCTTAGTAAGATGAATTGGCCTTCATTTTAGCATCACAAGCCATCCCTTCTCAAGATTAAAACTAACGTGATCTTCAACAAACTCTAGAGCTGTCTAAGTGTATCTAACCTGCCATCTATCACCTCCGTTTCCAATCTCCTTCTTCCTAGATGTGTTAAGACTTCCCCTTGTTGCTTCTCTGAGGTCTTCTGAGTGCTATGTCCTATGTGAATCTAAACTATCTTCTGTTAACTTACAGGTGAAATTCAAAAAAATTGGAATATTGTGCAAAAGTTCATTTATTTCAGTAATGCAACTTAAAAGGTGAAACTAATATATGAGACAGACTCATTACATGCAAAACATGATAGTTCAAGCTGTGATGTGTCATAATTGAGATGATTATGGCTTACAGCTCATGAAAACCCCAAATCCACAATCTCAGAAAATTAGAATATTGTGAAAAGGTTCAATATTCTAGGCTCAAAGTGTCCCACTCTAATCAGCTAATTAAGCCATAACATCTGCAAAGGGTTCCTGAGACTTTAAATGGTCTATCAGTCTGGTTCAGCAGGAATCACAATCATGGGAAAGACTGCTGACCTGACAGTTGTACAGAAAGCCATCATTGACACCCTCCATAAGGAGGGAAAGCCTCAAAAGGTATTTGCAAAAGAAGTTGGATGTTCCCTAAGTGCTGTATCAAAGCACATTAATAGAAAGTTATGTGGAAGGGGAAAGTGTGGAAGAAAAAGGTACACAAACAGCAGGGATGACTGAGCCTAGAGAGGATTGTCAGGAAAAGGCCATTCAAAAGTGTTGGGGACTTTCACAAGGAGTGGACTGAGGCTGGAGTCAGTGCATCAAGAGCCACCACACACAGACAGATCCTGGACATGGGCTTCAAATGTTGTATTCCTCTTGTCAAGCCACTCCTGAACAACAAACAATGTCAGAAGTGTCTTACCTGGGTTAAAGAAAAACAGAACTAGTCTGTTGCTCAGTGGTCCAAAGTCCTCTTTTCTGATAAGAGCAACTTTTGCATCTCATTTGGAAACCAAGGACCCAGAGTCTGGAGGAAGAATGGAGAGGCACACACTGCAAGATGCTTGAAGTCCAGTGTGAAGTTTCCACAGTCTGTGTTAATTTGGGGAGCCATGTCATCTGCTAGTGTTGGTCCACTGTGCTTCATTAAGTCCAGGGTCAACGCAGCCGTCTACCAGGAGATTTTGGAGCACTTCATGCTTCCTTCAGCAGACAAGCTTTATGGGGATGCTGACTTCATTTTCCAGCAGGACTTGGCACCTGCCCACACTGCCAAAAGCACCAAAACCTGGTTCAATGACCATGGGATTACTGTGCTTGATTGGCCAGCAAACTCGCCTGACCTGAACCCCATCTATGGGACATTGCCAAGAGAAAGATGAGAGACATGAGACCGAACAATGCAGAAGAGCTGAAAGCCACTATTGAAGCATCCTGGTGTTCCATAACATCTCAGCAGTGCCACAGGCTTCCATGCCACACTGCATTGAGGCAGTAATTGCTACAAAAGGGGCCCAAACCAAGTTCTGAGTACATATGCATGCTTATACTTTTCAGAGGTCCGATATTGTTCTATGTACAATCCTTGTTTTATTGATTGCATATAATATTCTAATTTTCTGAGATTGTAGATTTGGGGTTTTCATGAGCTGTAAGCCATAATCATCACAATTATGACAAATCACGGTTTGAACTATCTTGCTTTGCATGTAATGAGTCTATCTCATATATTAGTTTCACCTTTTAAGTTGCATTACTGAAATAAATGAACTTTCGCACAATATTATAATTTTTTGAGTTTCACCTGTATTCCTAATCAACAAGATGTAGCATAAAGTCAATACAGATACATTGGGTATGGATAAAGGCATGGTTATATGAAAAACCAGCAAATATCTGTGGCTGAAAGCAGGTGTGATTAATAATAATAAAAGTTATTTGAAGACCAGAACACTGATGATTATCAGTGACATCTGTTAGTGCCTTCCTGTTTATCCACCCCCTTATCCACAGTCCATCTCTTATTTAACCATATGTAAGGAGCACGTTTTGAATGCCAATGTAAAACATGCATTTCCAAGATCAATTGGTCTTAGATCAATTAGAGTTGCTCATAATTCCATTGGGTAGGATTGACTAGTAGTATGATGCTTTCAGAATATAGTCTTTTCAGTGGCAGCTCCCAAGGTATCAAAATCTTTCCAAAGGGAAACTTGATTGATTGATGGTTGCTCTACCCCTTTCCCAATATTGTTACATTTAAAAAAATCAGCTAAAGACATACTTGTTCACCTGAAATTTTTCTGGGTAATAACTGTCACTAAACTACCTTGCTTTTGAGACTTTTAATAGTTTATTCCCATGGCTTCTGACAGTGATGCCTTGGTGAAAGGGGAAAAGGAGAGCGGTCTCCATCTCTGGATCCCATTTTTTCACTTTTGGGGACCTTTCGAGGCGTGAGGATCCTGGAGAGCCAAGCGGAGAAAAGGGGAAGCCCGGAAGACAGCAAGGCGAAATGCGATCTCCAGTCGCTAAGAAGGGAAACCCCTGAAAACCTGAAGTGAAAGTGTCTGTCATTTTATTATGGCAGACCCGAGGCCATGTCTGAACCGTGAATGAGGAGGAAGTGAGAAGATTATCAACAGAAAGTGTCATTGAAGTTAAGATCCCAAAGTTGCAACTATGATGATTTGCCAAAAGTAAGTTTGAACTTGTTTCCGAGGAAAAAAGAGCTCCGGTGAGGGGGGATAACCCCATAGTACAGGCAGTGAGACAAAAGAGCTGTGATTCATCACTTTTCACAAACAGAAAGAGATTGAAGGAGAGGGGGTATAAGTTGGAAGTGAATAGTTCTAGGAAGCTGAAAGGTGGAGATTGAAATAAGATGAGAATTGGTGGGAGAAGAAGAAAATCCAGGGAAGCTAGAGGAGGAGGTGGTGAAAAGAACGTGATAAGGGAGAGACGATTGACTTCTCTCTGCTTCTTGGACAGAGGGCGATTACAAGACCAATGTGGCGAGTGGAGAAGGAGAAAGTGAAATCCGATCGGGACGTGAGAGCAATATGAAGGAAAGAAAAGAAAGTCTTGGAAGTAAGGAGGAAGTGAAGTGGATGTGGAGAGACATTGAAAGGATCAGAAGGAAAGTCGGGACGATGGAGGTGAGAAAGCCGAGACACAGAGAAAGGAGTGACTGAGCAGTTTTCAAGTGGAAAGAGACGGCAGGACATTAATGGGAGCAGAGAAGAAGAAAATTTGGCAGAGAGTGGGCTGAAAGAGACGAAGAAGGAGGATTGGGAAGAAAAGGAGAAGATACGAGTGGAGTCATAAAGAGAGAGACTTGGAGTAGTAGAAAGACAAAGTGGAAGAGAGGAGAGTGGAAAACAGTTTGGACTGAGATGGTGAGATTGGAGAGAAAAGAAAAGGAAATCTTTGAGTGAGGTGTATGAATTGTAAACTTTAAAGATAACAAAATAGGCTGGTATTGAAATATAAGTTTGATTTATATGATTAACATGATCTGTATGACCTGTATGATTTGAATGTATTTGTCTATTAGAGCACCGTCTTAAGGAGATTGTGGGTATAAGAAATCAAAAAGGAGGCTTTCTCCTTCTTTAATTTGAAATAACTTGATGGTATAATTATCCTGACTAAATATGATTATTGGGTTAAGGAACGTAGTAATAAATAATCTTAGAGTAGGATATTAAGAGTTTAAGAAGAATATATATTGTTGTGAGTATAGAGAATCTAAACCTTGACCCCTCTTTTATTATATAAAGGAGAAACTACAATACATTGTATAGAAAGAAATAGAAAAGGAGTGTCTGAGAAAGATATATAGAGATACATGCAGAAATAGATCTTTCAATTGATAAATACCTAACTACTGCATTGCTGTTCCAAGTTAAAAGTGAATTAAGAAATTAAAAGGAGAGGCTTTTTGTCTTTCCTTCTCTATTGGGGTGATATTTGAGGTTATAATTACTTTGATTAAATATTGTGTATTGAATTAAGGAAACATAGTGATAAATAAGTTTTGATTACAATATTAAGAGATTAGGGGGAGTGTATATCTAGGTGATTATATATAAATAGAAATTAGATTCCTCCTTTTATTATAAATAAAAGGAAAAAAAGAATAAATTTAATACTTTGTGCATAAGGAAAGGCAGGAGGGCTTTGTCTGAGTAGGATATTGTTAGATATATAGTGATATTCACTCTGAGATAGAGAAAGGGATAACAAGTGGTGCTAATTCTATATAATTATAATAAAGAGATTTGAAAAGAAGAAGGAATAAATTGAAAGTAAGAGATTAGTTTAAAATATATTGTAAAGAAGATAATAAAATAGGTAGAAATAAATAGAGCTTGAAAATAAGACAAGTGCCATGATATCAGCCTGGAGAATGGCAAAAAAGACAGTATCTAGTCCAACATTGACAATTACATCACCTGCCCATCAAAAGGCAATTGAAGGAATGTCAGGGGCAGAAAAACAAACTGTAGCCAATATGCAAACAATGCAGGCTTCATTAATGACCATTCAAGAAACCATGCTTAATGATGTGAATGTATAAGGTTTAATAAAGTTATCTTGAGCTTGGAGTCAAGTGCAGGGTTCTGGCCCTGCACTTCTGATTGGCCGTTAATGGCAGGATCGGATTGGCCCATGCAGGGGAATCTGATTGGCCATTAATGGGGCATTCGTATTGGTTAACGGAGCTAGCACTCCTGGATTGTTATTGGTTAAATAGTTGTTGGGTTGCCTGTATAAGGAAGGCTATAGCGGACATCCAGTTTGAGCTGTCACACCATGTAAATAAAGAGTTGAAGTTCACTGTTCCACAGGCTCGTCTCCATTCTTTCTCGCCCATGCTCCAAACTTAACACTGGCGACAAGGGTGGGATCTGCAGACGTCGGAGCTGACTGAACTAAGAAGAAACACCTAGCACGTGGCTGACAATGCAACACGACGGAACCATGTCCGGCAGCGTCATACCACCCGCTCTGTTCGACCCAGTGCAAGAGGACTGGAAGTCCTACATGGATCGTTTCCAAATGTTTTTGGAAACCAACAATTTAAAGGATGCCACAACCGGGAAGAAACGGGCAGTATTCCTAACGCATTGCGGACCAACCGTATTTAAGATGGCTAAAGCACTAGCCAAACCTGCAGAAGTAAAGGCAATGGACTGAGACGTCCTCGAACCCCTACTAAGAGCTCATTACGCACTGACCGTGCCCACGCTCGTGAGACGGCACGAGTTCTATCAAAGAAACCAGCAAAAAGGAGAAAGCGTCGCCGACTTCATAGCAGACTTCCGAAATCTGGGAGGCCTCTGCGGATTCACCGATTTGGAAGAGGTGTTGAGAGATCGAATAGTTCTGGGATTAGATGCACCAGGCGTGCAGAGCAAGCTGATGGAGAAAGGCAACATCAGCCTTGCCGATGCCATCGCTGATGCTACTGCAGCAGAAGCAACCAGGAAGTCGGCTGCCCAATTACGCTGCAATCGCGCTCCGGTACACCAACCGACAGGCGACATTTTACCCAAGTCAGAGGGACAGCTATCAACGGCCCACCACGAGGACCTCTCTTCATTGTCAGACAGCGACGAAGAAGAGGTCCATCAACTGTGGTCCGACCGGGACCCCTACCCGAAGTCCCTACACCCATGCGCCGGCTGTGGAGCCAACCATGCCAGGTCCGAATGCAAATTCCGCGACATGCTCTGCCATGAGTGCGGGAAGAGAGGCCACATCAGACGGGTCTGCTGAAGCTTCCAAGGACCCAGCCAGGCCTCAAAAGGGGCTAACTATCACCAATCAACAGGAAACCGTCCTGTAAGGTATACCTTACTCCCTTATGACCAAACTGAGGGGGGGAGATACAGAAGAAAACGAATTTCAACTAGAGGAAAACCCGTTTGAAGGGAACGATAGCGAAATAGAGACACAGAAACTGGAACCAGAGATGGGAGTAGGTTCACCTCAGGGAGTTGCCGAAGATATTGGTGACAACGGAAACACGAACTCTGAACCAGAGGCAACCCTTCGCCAACAACGATCTACCTCAGCGAGATTGCAGCCAAATGCAAAACACACAGCGAAAATCAAACAGACTAATAAAGCAACCGTCCTACCTTAAGGACTATGTGACTGCACCCTGTAAACAGAAGCCAGGGGGAAGGGGTGTTGTGAATGCATAAGGTTTAATAAAGTTATCTTGAGCTTGGAGTAAAGTGCAGGGTTCTGGCGCTGCACTTCTGATTGGCCGTTAATGGCAGGATCGGATTGGCCCATGCAGGGGAATCTGATTGGCCATTAACGGGACATTCGTATTGGTTAACAGAGCTAGTGCTCCTGGATTGTTATTGGTTAAATAGTTGTTGGGTTGCCTATATAAGGAAGGCTATAGCGGACATCCAGTTTGAGCTATCACACCATGTAAATAAAGAGTTGAAGTTCACCGTTCCACAGGCTCGTCTCCATTCTTTCTCGCCCATGCTCCAAACTTAACACTTAAAATGCAAGAACAACAGATAAAAACTCAAGAGAATATTTTGCAATATCATATGGAATTGAAAGGCAATATTAATAAATTAGAAGACAAAGTTGATACTATACAGCAAACAATGCAAAAGAACAAGCAGAAACTGGAAGAGGTGGAACTTAGAACAGTACAAAATGAAAAGAAACTAGAACTAATGGACAACAGAATTATGACAATAAATAAAAGATTAGAAGAACAGATGGACCACACTGCCTATTACTTGAGGTTTCAAAATATCATTGAAAGTAGAGATGAAGTTCTGAATGTGCTTATGGCAGAATTACTTGCACCAGCTTTACAAAGGGAGACCCAAGAAATCCTGCTAGAAATCGACAAGGCCTATAGAGTTCAAATGAGTTACGCTTGAAGTAACAGGTTACCCAGGGAAGACCACATGCGATTTGCCAGGAAACAAGTACGTGACATAATATACAAGATAATGCGAGACGAATCTTTGGTTTATAAAGATAAAGAAGTGCAAACCCTGGAGCAAGTTCCCAAGAAGTTGCATGAACAGAGAAAAGACCATAAGTTTTTGGCAACACAACTTATCCAGAAGAACATAATGTTTCAATGGTTAATTCCAGAGGGCTTGTTGGTAACATGGCAGGAAAAGAGGATCAGGATGGATAACTTAGACAGAGATTTCTATGATCAGATTGGAGGAACAGAAGAAGAAAGCAGTGGTAGAGAGGAGCTAGAGACAGAAAACCAAGAACAACAACAGCAAGATATAGGAGGTCTAGTACAAGAAGGAGAGAACAAGGAAGAGACAGAAGGAAGAAGATTAAGAACATGCCCGCAAAGAGAGACTAGAATTAATAGAAGACAGATATTATCCCACAAGTAGAAAGATGGAAATGGAAATGAAGCTATTATCATTAAACATAAATGGTCTAAACTCACCCATTAAAAGGAAACAGATACTATCTAGATTAGCCAAACAGAAATTAGAAATAGTATGCCTGCAAGAAGTTCATATTAAAAAATCATTCTGGAAATGTTTAGAATATCCTAAATTAGGAAGGTTATTTGTAGCCCTGGCAGATCAAAAAACAGAAAGGGATAATGGTATATGTTAAAAAAGAAATTAAGGCAGTAGAAAAATATGTAGACTCACAAGGGAGAATTTTGATACTTGAACGAACTAGAATTAGGGTACAAGCCAATGTTATTAGTTTCAGTTTATGCGCCAAATGACAACCAAAGTCAATTCTATAAGGTTTGGACAAGATAATGTATGCATTGTGGGAGATCTTAATGCGGTAGTAGATATAAGGAAGGATTATTTCAGTAATGCAAAGAACAAAAAGAAAAGGAAAATTTTGCCCAGATCCTTTTTCAATATGACACAGGAACTAAATTTGATAGATCAATGGAGGAGAATAAATTTGGGGAAAAAAGAATTCACATTCTACTCTAACCCACACAAATCGTGGTCTAGACTAGGCATGGCACGGATGAACGCAGAACTAGGAAACCAACTAAATTTGATAGAGATTATGACAAATGTGTGGGTTGATCATAACCCATTAAAAATAACTTGGAAAGAAAGGAAAAGGAAGAGTACAAGGTGGATACTTAATCCCCAAATTTTAAAGGAGAAAGATTTTGTAGAGAAAATTAAGAAAGAAATGGAACTTTTTTTAAAGGAAAATACTGTGGAGCAAACATCATTACAGAATTTATGGGATTACAGCAAAGGCAGTCTTGAGGGGGCTGGTAACAGCATATACAGCAAAAAGGAATAAGGAAAGATGGCAAAATAAAAATAAATTACAGGAGGAGAATAAAGACCTAGAAAGTAGATTACAAAAAAAACCCACAAGATGAAAAATTGAGGAGTGAGATGATTCTTACTAGGCATAGATTGAACATTATAAATCAGCAAGAGAGAGTTAAAGAGGTGAAAAGGGCAAAATAAAAATTTTTCATGCATGCAAATAAACCAGGGAGGTGGTTAGCCCATAAATTAAAATTAGAAAGAGAAAGAAGGTTGATACAAGAATTGGAGGATGATGATGGAAAATTAGAATATCAAATGACTGAGAAAAAGAAAATAGTAAAAAAATAACAATATTTGAAAAGAAAAGGTCTCCCAGAATTGAAAAGGGTGGTTGAAAGGCAGAAAAATAATAAGACGCCCAGGGCTGGATGGTCTTCCAGTGGAACTGTATAAATGTATTTATGAATGTCTTGAACCAGTGATATTAGATGTGTACAATGAGGTATTAGACTTTGCTAAATTACCCGATTCATGGAGAGAAGCGAATATCTCACTAATTCCTAAGGAAGATTTAGATCACAAACAGATTAAAAATTATAGACCAATCTCACTCCTGAATGCAGACTATAAAATATTCGCAATAATAATGTCGGAAAGACTAAAAATTATATTAAATGAAGTTATTCTTATTGACCAGAACGGTTTTCTACCTTCTAGACAGATAAGGAACAATATAAGGATAGTATTAAACGTATTAGAATACTATGAGGCCCACCCGGGAAAGCAGGCAGCGTTGATTTTCTTGGATGCTCGGAAGGCCTTCGACAATCTCAGCTGGCAGTTCTTGATCCAACAGGTCAAAAATATGGGATTTGGAACTAAATTCAAGAAAATGATTGGCACAATTTATTCGAACCAAAAAGCTAGGGTAATTATAAATGGGGAGATTACTGAAAACGTTAAGATTATGAAAAGTATTAGGCAGGGATGTCCAATGTTGCCTCTGCTTTTTATTTTGTCCATCGAAGTGCTTTTAAATCAGATTAGACAAAGAAAGGAAGTAATTGGACTGAAGAGCAAAAAAGAAGAATATAAAGTACAGGCATTTTAATGTTTAAAGTACAGGACCACTTAATGTTTTTTGTGGAAGATCCATTGGAGTCAGAGACCTATCTAATTCAAGAATTAGAAGAATATGGGGCAGTAGCAGGACTAAAAATTAATAAAGATAAAACAAAAGTAATAATCAAAAACTTGATAGAAAGTAAAAAAAAAAACAATTGGAAAGGAAATTGGGACTACAAAATGTCAAAAAACTTAAGTATCTAGGAATTTGGTTAACAGGAAGATGCTCTTCCATAAAAGAGGATAATTGTATGAAATTACTTTCACAGATAAAGAAAGATCTGGCCAATTGGGGAAAATTACAACTATCACTATTAGGCCGAATAGCGGCCATAAAATGAACATACTACCAAAACTATTATATTATTTTCAAACGATACCTATAAAATTGGATAAGAATTTTTTTTCAGAAATTAGATAGGACAGTAATGAAATTTATATGGATGGGGGGGAAAGCACAAATAAAACTGAAAACGTTACAAGATAGTAGAACCAGAGGTGGCCTTGGACTCCCAAAATGGGAAACATAAAGTAGCAATTTTACTATGGGTTAAGGAGTGGATAAACTTAAAAAATAAAAGAATTTTGGCGACAGAAGGTCATGACCTCCAAGTTGGGTGGCATGCTTTCTATGGGATAAAAAGAATATCCTATTTCCATAGACATTTGAAAAGAGATTCACTTTTACAAACATGGGAGAATATATATATATATATGTTTTCTTAAGTTTTCGCGGGTACTTACATGTCTGGCATTCAGCTTTGTTCGGGTATTTTCCCACGTGGTGCTTTTAAAGTTGTAGCAACGTTTCAGCAGAATCTCATCTGCCATCATCAGGCTTCTGTATGGTGTTTGTCTGTGGGTCAGACTTTTACAGTGGTTTCAGATTTAAATTTGGGGTAGCAGGCTACCCCAAATTTAAATCTGAAACCACTGTAAAAGTCTGACCCACAGACAAACACCAAACTGGATCTCACCTATGGAAGCTATATTATATCCAAATACAAGGAACACTTTAAAAATGATTAGATATAAAGAATTGGTAGATGAACAGGGGGAATTAAAAACACTGGATAAACTAAAAGAACAAGGGATAATATTAGACTGATGGGTATATTTACAAATTCAAACTAAATTTAAGAAAGATATAAAGGAGCTAGGGATAGATAAAGATTTACAAAAATTGGACCAAATCTTGACAGGCAAGGATATAAAATTTATAACACAAACATATAATTATTTACTGGAGATAGAACTAGAGGAGGAAATTGTTAAGGGACCAATGATTGCCTGGGCAAGAAATGTGGGTCATAATATAAATTTGCATGAGTGGAAAATGACTTGGACGGAGAACTGGAAGCTGACTTTGATGGCATTCAAAGAAAATCAATATAAAACATTTTGTAGATGGCACTTAGCGTCAGCACAACTGGCGAAAATGTATCCAACCTTGAAACCAGAATGCTGGAAGTGCAAACAAAAGAAAGGAATGCTTTTCCATATGTGGTGGCAATGTATAGAGGTCAAAAAATACTGGAAGAAAATACAGAGATGGCTTTTTGAGATTACAAAATATAAATTGAATTTGGAACCTGAAACGTTTTTATTAGGTATAATCAAAGGGAATTTGACTAAAGATAAAACATACCTTATTGTACACATCTTAACTGCAGCAAGAATCATGTTAGCACAAAATTGGAAGAGTGATAAAATACCACCAGATGAAGTTTTGATTCAAAAAATAATGGACTGTGCTGAACTAGATAAATTCACTTTGGAACTGAAAGGCAAAGAGGATCGAAAATATTATGCGACATGGGAGAGGTGGTACAAATAGGTGAAGGATAAGGATAAAAATAATGTATAGTCACAAAATAAGAAATATGTATATACAATGACACAATAACTATTAATGGAAATGAGATTTTTGTATTTTTTGTTTTTAAAGAATAAAAATTAAAAAAAGTAATAGTTTATTCCCATTATTTACTTCAGTGTAGGTTTCTACCACTACAGTTGTTTTTATGGAAGATTTTTAAAATTGTTTATTGAGTTTTGGATACCCAAAAATTAAAAAGTTATTTAAATCCTATTGCAGTTCTCAAATTATTTGACAAGTGGAGTGAGATGGAAGGAAATCATGAAACCCACTGCCTTAATCCACAAATGTTCAAAGAATGAAAAGAAAAGAAAATTACATCTAGAAACAGACATTTGGGCACATCTCTTAACCATTTTGGATATTGATTTTAAATACCCCAAAATATACAGGGAAGACAGTTTGAAATATTCATTGACTGCACTCTTTTATTTCTATATTACAATTCCGTTCATTCAAACTAAGAAATAATGCCACACAACTAAAATAATGGCACAGGCAGTAATGAAACAATTAATTATAATGTGAACACAAATTGCAACCAACCTATTATTGGGATTCTAGGCCCATTAAGCACTCAGAGAATGACAACAAATCAGGACTAGTCATAGTGTTCTAAAAACAAAAAAACAAGGTCATAGTATTGAAATAAATTACTCATTATAACAATGTTTCTCTGGTCTTTTTCAAAAAATATCGTGACATGGAAAGTTTCTTTTGTGTTTGCTTGTTAATAAGAAAGTAAAGCCTGTTCTGGTGCTCTGAGGATGCTTAAGCCTGATGTAATAAATGTCTTGCCCTTTTAAAAATCTTTTAAAACTTTGAAGAGATAAGTACAGCAACAAATGATCTTGATGTCAGAGAGTCAAGCAAGAAAAATGATGAAAGTACCATTGCATTGCATCAATGCAAGTTCTGCCCTTGCAGTTACATGCATTGTGATTATGCAGGGATGTATTAAAAGGTTAGGTCTTGTATTGCAATGGCACAACAATGCTTTTGTTTTTTGTGTTTTTGCCAAGAACCTTTGATCCTGCAGATGTCTCTACTTGCTATGCAATCAGTGGAAGCATGGCCTTGTTTAGCTACAGCCAAGAATATCTTGACATTTAATTTGGTTGATATCTTGGCCTGTAAATATTCTGGAACTGTTCAGAGAAGAGAGTGCGAAAGGTAATATGGATCCAAGCCATAAGTCAAAACCCAGCACTTTGTACTCAAAACAGACTAGTAGCCAATGCATTCTCAATGATAAAGGTGTAACAGAGCTGAAGCGGCTTTCATCCGTCAATATGTTTGCTGATACATTCTGTGCTACTTTAAAACTGTAGATAATTTTCAATGGCAACCCCAGATGATAGTGTTGCAAACATCCAAGCTCAAAATAATGCAGACATGGGGGGGCGGGCTTTTACTAGGGTCTATAATTCTGAAGAAATAGTTGAAAAGTGAAGTAGGTAACTGATTCTGGTGCTGGCCTCAATTGATGCTGAAGCAAAAGCTTCACTTTTGGAATTCAGGACTTCCTCTAAGTCATGGACCTGCTCCTTCTGGCTAGGGACCCGCATGAAATCTAATGCCTTCTAGACCAAGAAGAATTCCATCTTGGTACGATTTAGTTTCAGCTCATTTTCTTCCATCTAATTCTTTATTGTCTCCAGATGCTGAATAAGTTCATCTAGTAACTTTTATCCAGCGTAGGGTAAATATAGTATAACTGGTATTTAGAATATATTAATTATACTTCATCCTACATTAATAAAAGACATAATCCACCAATTTCACATAGCAGATAACAACAAAGGAACAACGAACCAAACCTCATGCAGGAGTGGCCAGAAGTTCTATTGCTCACCCCCAATTACCATCAGTTGGAGGTGTCTATTCAAATAGAAACGGAAACACAAAAACACTAAAAATACAACTCCCAATTATTGAAAGCAGTCTCAGAGGTAACTAGGATCAATTCTATCAAATATCATTGGGAGATCCATTAGCACCAGTTGTCATCCCTGAGAATGAACAATATAGTTTTAGTCTTCTATGGAGATTCTCAATCATCCAAGTCATGATTGTTCTGAAAGTGCTTTTTAAAAGGCAACGGGACTTTCTTATTTTTTTCCTTGAAAATGTTTCACTTCTCATCCAAGAAGTTTCTTCAGTCCTGGAAGAACTGAAAGTTTAGTTGCCTTTTGAAAAGCATATATTGAACATCTAATTCCTACACTGCTGTCTTATGTCTAAATATATTTACTGTACCCATGTAACATAGTTGTGTTACTTTTAACCTTCTCATTTGTTCCATTACCTTCTCTTATTGGTATCATTATGATGATGAGGATTTTGATATTGTGATTATTATTACTTGGTTGTTTTGCATGTACGCTGGGATCCTATGCACTGGAGACAAATTCCTTGTGTGTAATTTCACTTGGTCAATAAAGTATTCTATTCTGTTCTGTTCTGTCCTGTTCTGTCCTGTCCTGTCCTATCCTATTTTGTTTCAGTTCCATACCTGGGTTTGAAGCCCAGTTGAGAAGAATAGAGACAATCTACTTCATCCAGGGCTCCCTGTAGTTGCATTTTTATTGCCTTTTTCCTGGGAAGAAAAATTTTGAGTTGAAGTAATTCATCACTGCTGGATCAATAGATTGCCTCATGTATCCAGCCTACATCCATAGAATCTAAAAAATCAAAGTAACCTTAGATAACCCTCAAGATGTTGTTCCACTTATCATGCTTGTTCTTGTCAATGTGGATTTCTATATCACATGAACATTGAAAACATATCACAGCTGTCTGTGATTAACCCAGCCATTTTTTCCCAATAGCACACAAAACTTATTAAATATTATTGTTGGATGCGATACTGCATATGCATTAATATTTCACTGAATATTAATATGTCAATGCCCTCTCATCATTTGAGGTCTATTCCTCCAATGTGTGTGAGGATTTCATTCCCTTGACAGAGGGGAGAAGAAATCCCTTGGTGCACTGGGAAAACTGATCTCAAATCCTCCACTTGCAGACTTCCCATTGACCTTCTGGGGAAGCTGGAATAGAAGATTGCAAATGGCAATCATTTGATCATAGGGCATTTGGCAAGAGGTTGTAAATAAGAAGAGATTGCCAAGCATCCAAAATGTGGTCACATGATTGCAGAAGGTGGGATGACAACCTTTCATGATGATCGAAGTTGCTTTACCAGCCATTGTAAAGCATCCATTTCAAAGCCATTGTAAATGCAAACAGTTGTAAAAACTAATGGTTATAATTTGAGAATTGTCTGTATATACATTGTGCCAATAATCACCATAAATAAGCTCATCACTATAATTTTGGCTGTAACTCCTGAGCCATTCTAGATCCCACCTCTAGGACACAGAAATTGAAATCTCCTAGCACAAATAGACCTATAATAATACCTAGCATTTCAGCTACAGAAGCCAGAGTGGGTAGTGTAGAAATAGCAGTAGCACTTAGACTTATATACTGCTTTATAGTGCTTTACAGCCCTCTCTAAGCAGTTTACAGAGTCAGCATATTGCCCCCAACAAAAAACAGGATGTTAGACTATTAAGAGTCGTGGTGCACAGTGTTTAGAATGCAGTATTGCAGGTTACTTCTGCTGGCTGCCAGCTGCCTGTAATTTGGCAGATCGAATCTCAACAGGCTCAAGGTTGACTCAGCTTTCCATCCTTCTGAGATAAGAAAATGAGGACCCAGATTGTTGGGGGCAATATGCTGACTCTGTAAACTGCCTAGAGAAGGTTGTAAAAGCACTGTGAAGTAGCATATAAGTCTAAGTGCTATTGCTACTGCTATTTTACTCTACTTCTACTCTATACTTTTACTTCTACTCTGTAGCCTGACCTCAGGAACAGATAATTACAGAGTGAAGTACCTTATCATTGCCACTTTGCCTCATGCTTTGGAATGTTAGGGGAGAAGAACTAAAGCAGAGAGCTTTTGCCATGGCAGAAAAGAACTCAGAAACACATCATCCACATAGCAGAGAGGACCACTGCTAGAAGACATCTTCATTAGGTCCAGAATGAAAATTAGGTCCAGGGCACTGGCAATAGTAAGAATTCTGAAATACTCAACCCAGGAAGCTAAAATGCATCCAGAGTACCAACAGTGCAATATGAAAGCCCAGGGTGCTGACAAGAATCTATGGAGATTCAGAGTGCTTTCAATTCCTGCAGTGATTAGGATCTCCGGCAGCTACCAAGTTTGCAATGGTGGGCACAACTAGCAACTGTAGGTCTAGCTAACAGAAAGGCAGGAGCTTAAGTTAGCTCAAGTGGCAGCAGAATAAGGGCCTGTGAAAACTTTTATATTCTCAGCCCAAACATAATTTCTAGAGAGAAAGTCCAAATAAAGAACCAAGCCACAACATGGTTTATCGATATCAATAACATCTTGGGAGAATGCAAAGAAGCTGTTACATTCTACTCCTTATAAACTATCAAGCAAAGCACAGCAGTCCCTGTTTAGGAATTTTCATTGGTAAGTTACTATTAAGCAATGTATATATGGTATCTCATTCCTATTTCTGCAATACTAATGAATGAATGGACAATACATTCTGCAATACAGAATGAAGGACAACCTCTAGAGAAGCAAATTAGACTTGCAGATGATCATGCAGCAGTAACACCTTTTTTGAGTGTTTAGTTCCAAAACAAACAAACCATTTAGAGTTTTTCTGTTATTTTGAAAGGAGACATTAAGCCATGGCAACAAGATCATAGGAAAGAATGACAGCTGATTTTAAATGATACAAACTCAGTAAAATGCACGGTTGTTGCTTTCCATGAACAGTATGATCACTTCATAATCATGGGCAATAGAAATGTTGGATATTTTCTGAGGAAGTTGCATTGTCCCTACATAATAATACTGATTTAGGATGCTTCTCACAATTTCCGTGACAGTAGCATCTGCTGAAAGAAATTTCATTTCAATTACTTGATACACACATTAAAACAGAGAGCACTTGGAGATCAGCGATGAGTCAAATATCTTTGCTTGAATGGGCCAAGAAATGAGGCCATAAATTAATTTGTATGACAGAAAAATGAATGCATGTGTGTGTTTATGACTCTTGGCAACTGCCTGGATAAGTCTCTGCAGTTTTCTTGGCAAGATTTCAGAAATTGTTTGCCCTAGCCTCCTTCCTAGGGCAGAGAGGGTGGGGGATTGGTCATCCAGTTGGCTTTGTGCCTACTATAGGTCTAGAACTCATAGTCTCCTGGTTTCTAGCCTGATGTGTGAACCAGTACACCAGCTCTATAGGTTATATTAAAATCAGCCCCCCTATCACACCAATACATTTTATTAAATTTATTTTTTAGATAAAATGTTACTGTATTTAGAAATGGTCAAGATCATATGTCAAAGGAATAAGAAAGTGTTTAAAAGAAAATGGCAATCAATTTGAACATTTAGTGTATTATATATAATAAATTGTCCATGGGTCTGAAATATTTTTCTTGCTCATTCTCCAGCTCAACTTATATAGAGAGTCATTAATACTGTAAAACAGGGGTGAAATTCAAAATTTTCCCCACCAGCTCTATGAGTATGGTTTGGTGGGCGTGGCTTGGGTGGGACTCAGTCTCTAAAAGGAAGAAGGCAGGCGTCGGTGGGGTCAACTGATTCAAATCATCTCTACCAGCTCTCCGAACTGATTCAAATCATATCTACCACCTCTCCCAAGATGGTGCAATGTGGTTGAATTTCACCACTGGTACAGAATTGCTCTGAATCTCTTTCTCACACTTCTTCTCTCTCTTAGGCTGAAATATTGTTTTTCCAATGCACCTGTTTTCTCTGTGAAACATCCAATCACAGAAACGTATGTTTCTAGTTCAACATCACATTCACTATCTAATGGGAACATGAGGACTACAAAAACACATATGCACAGATACATACTATGTTTCTATGTTTCCCCAAACACTACAGCCCTTATCTCTGTATCATGATTAGACAGACTATGAGGAAGAGGAAGAAACCCAGCTTCCCTTTTCTCTCAGAAATTCTGCTTGCCAGGGATAAGATAGCTGTCTTGTTGAAAATAACTGGTTTCTTGCTGCCGCTAGCAGTGTGAATCCAACTATTTTATCTCTGGCAATTTTCTGAATGCAGCTTGCCAAATCTGTGGGAGAGCCAAACTGTGAAGAGTTTTATGAAGAATGACCACCATTATATGAATAATATTATTATTCATAGTTATATTATTATTGTAAATAATTATACCCACACAATCTATTCTTAATGTATATTTATAAACTATACTACTGTCATTGGGGAGCTATTTGATTGTGATATTATCTGCAAGATTCAGTGCTTTTGTCAAAGTGACTCAGCTAATAACATCATGCTGTCATGCTGTACTCTGACCCTTCTAAACTTCACTCTAGACTTCTCTGAAAACCACACTACACATCTAGGTCACCTAAGGGTCTTTCCCCTTCATTAAAGTCCTATGCACTCTGTTGTGTATGCATAAAGATTAATAAAGTGTGAGCTTGGAGTAAGTGCAGGGTTCTGACCCTGCACTTCTGATTGGCTGTTAAGCGGCCGGACCGGATTGGCCCATTCTGGGGAATCCGATTGGCTCTTAACAGAGAGTTTCTATTGGTTATAAGAGATAGCGCTCCTAGCTCGTTATTGGTTAAAAGTTACAGGGTTTGCCTATATAAGGCGGGTTTAACTGCTATTGAATTGAGGAAGTCACAATGTAAGAGCTGAAAGTTCACCGTTCAGAGGCTTGTCTCCATTCTTTCTTGCCCATGCTCAAAACATAACACTGGCGACGAAGGTGGGATTTGGAGATATCTGAACCAACGAAACTTCGAAGAACACCGAGCACGTGACAGACAACACCAACAACGGAACCATGTCCGGCGGCATCGTACCACCCGCTCTGTTTGATCCAGTACAGGAGGACTGAGAGTCCTACATGGATCGCTTCCAAATGTTCTAAGAAACTAACAACTTAAAGGATGCCGCACCAAGAAAGAAACGGGCAGTGTTCCTAACGCATTGTGGTCCAACCATATTTAAGATGGCTAAAGCACTAGCCAAACCCCGAGAAGTGAAGGCCATCGATTGGGACGACCTCGAACCTCTCCTACGAGATCACTACGCCCCAACCGTGCCTATGCTCGTGAGATGCCACGAGTTTTATCAGAGGAGCCAGTGAAAGGGAGAAAGCGTGGCCAACTTCATAGCAGACCTCCGAAATTTGGGAGGCCTCTGCGGATTCACCAATTTAGAAGAAGCACTAAGAGATCGCATAGTTCTGGGACTAGATGCACCAGGCATCCAAAGCAAGCTGATGGCGAAAGGCGACATCAGCCTTGCCGACGCCATCACCGATGCTACTGCAGCAGAAGCAACCAGGAAATCGGCTGCACAACTACGCCAAAACCACGCTCCAGTACCACCACCGGCCAGCGACGTCTCACCAAGTTCAGAAGGGCAGCTTGCAACAACGCACCACGAGGACCTCTCTTCATCGTCAGACAGCGACGAAGAAGGGGTCCATTGACTGCGGTCTGACCGGAACCATCACCCGAAGCCCTTACGCCCTTGTGCTGGCTGTGGAGCAAACCATGCCAGGTCCGAATGCAAATTCCGCGACGCACTCTGCCATGAGTGCGGGAAACGAGGCCACATCGGACGGGTCTGCTGCAGCTTGCCAGGACCCAGCCAGGCCTCAAAAGGGGCTAACTATCGCCAATCAACAGGAAACTGTCCTGTATGGCGAGAGCCAGTAAACCACTCCTACAGAAATCGAGCTTTGCAGAGAGAAGAGGCTCACCATACTATCACTATCGGTCACGCCTCAGCCTTGGACACTAAGAAAATCCAAGTCATGGTAGCCATCAAGAACCAGCCTTGCCACATGGAGGTTGACTCGGGATTGTCCCACTCGATGGTGTCCTGGAAGACACTCAAGCAACTCATCCCCACAATTCAGCGCCAAGATCTCCGCTCCCAACGCCTCATCCTCAAGGACTACCAAGGGAATCGAATCCCTGTCGTCGGTTCCTGCCGAGTCCGAGTCTCCTTCAAGAAGCACACAGCATACTTACCTTTAATGGTCATCAATAGAGATAGGCCTAGCCTACTGGGCCTCCAATGGTTCGTGCCACTCGGCATTGAAGTGGCCGGCGTAAACCAAGTCAGTGGCTGTGACTGGGAGGAAGACCTTATTTCTGAGTTCAGGGACGTCTTCACGGAGTACAAGGGGATCCCGATCTCATTCAGCTTAGATCCAAAAATAGCTCCCATTCGCCTAAAGCCCCGTCGAGTTCCGTTTGCCTTAAAATCGAAAATCGACAAACAACTCGACAAACTGATAGCTCAGGGGGTGTTAGAGCCCATCGATCACTCCCCTTGGGAAACCCCTATTGTAACACCCATTAAGCCAGATGGGTCAATCCGAATTTGTGGGGACTACCGGGCCACTTTGAACCACGCCCTGCAGCAGAACACATATCCAGTTCCGGTGGTGCAGCATCTCCTCCATTCCCTGGGGGGCAGGAAAGTCTTCGCTAAATTAGATTTAGCTCAGGCATATCAGCAATTACCAGTAGATGAAAAAATGGCACAGGCCCAAACTATTGTAACGCGCCAAGGTACCAGCTTCAATTCAGAGTTAGTGTAGCCCCGGGGATTTTTCAGAGCCTTATGGAAAGGTTATTGCAAGGAATTAAGGGCGTGGTCCCCTATTTTGACGATGTATTAATTGCAGCCCCTATAAAAAAAATCTTACAGGACCGGTTAAAATCAGTCCTAAAAAAATTCCAAGAGGCCGGTCTTAAAGTTAAAAAAAAACAAATGTAAATTGTGTACTGACAGTGTTGAGTTTTTAGGGTACCTGATTGATAGCCAGGGCATTCACCCTACCGAAAGTAAACTAAAAGCGATAAAAAACGCTCCCAGGCCACGAAACAAGGCGATCTCTAGGTGTTCCTAGTCCTCATCAATTTTTATAATGTATTTTTGCTGCACAAAGCAACAGTCGCTGAACCGTTACACCGGTTGTTAGATAAAAAAGCAAATTGGCTATGGGGTTACCGTGAAGAATAGGCGTTCCGAAATGTTAAAAAACTGTTTACTTCTGACTCTGTACTCATGCAGTATAACGAGACCTTGCCGTTAGTTATAACCTGTGATGCATCGCCTTTTGGGGTGGGCACCATTTTGAGCCATGTACTGCCTAATGGGAACGAAGCCCCTGTTGCATATTTTTCAAAGACTCTTTCAAAAACTGAGTGAAACTATGGACAAATCGATAAAGAAGCCCTCGCAATTGTCTCAGCTGTGAAAATATTCCAGGAATACGTGTATGGCCGGGCTTTTACTATTGTAACTGACCACAAACCATTATTGGGGATAATAGCCGGAGATAAGCTGACTCCCCACATATTATCCCCTTGGATGACCCGATGGTCAGAATTCTTGGCTGCTTATAACTATCGGCTGCAATACTGCCCGGGGAAGGCCATTCCCCACACCGACGCATTGAGCTGAGCACCGCTTCCAGAGACTCTCGATGATCCTGCACCAACGGTAACCACGTTGCAAATCGAGGCACTCAACTCGCCGCCACTAACCGCCCGAGATATCGTGAGAGAAACCAGACGTGACCACACCCTAGCACGAGTCCTAAGCTGGGTAGAACGCGGATGGCCATTGGACCAGCTATCAGATGACTTCACACCATTCAAGACTTGACAAACCGAGCTCTTCTCCCAGAAAGGCTGTGTCATCTGGGGCGACAGAGTCGTTATCCCAGAACGACTCCAGAAAGCACTGCTGAGAACCTTGCATGATGGCCACCCCGGCATCGTGCGAATGAAAGCCCTTGCGCGAAGCTACACATGGTGGCCGGGCATTGACAAGCAAATCGAACAGTGGGTTAAAGCTTGTCCAAAATGCCAAGAAGTCAGCAATGCCCCACCAAAAGCCATGCCTACTGAATGGGAGACACCACGTGGACCCTGGTCCCGAATTCACCTGGACTTCGCAGGGCCAACCAAAGGCCACACCTTCAAGCTTACCGTCGACGCCTATTAGAATTGGCTCGAAATCCATCGCATGATGACTACGACCTCCGAGGCGGTTATCAAAATCTTAAACAGACTCTTTGCAACCCACGGATTACCAGACGTCCTGGTATCCGATAACGACTCTCAATTTACTGCACTAGCGTTTGAGCAGTACCTCGCTGACCACGGCATTCGCTATGCGCTCACCTCACCTGCGCACCCTGCGACCAATGGCAAAGCAGAACACATGGTCCAATTTGTGAAGAAAACCTTGCAGAAGGTAGACTATGACAACATTGATGACAAGGTCAATCAAATCCTCTTCTTGCAACACATCACCCCACATAGCGTCACCAACAAAACTCCCGCTGAACTGCTAATGGGACAGAAGCTCCGCTCCCACATCGACCGGTTGCACCCAGCTTACAAACCAGAGAAACCACTAGGATCCAGCGGCCGCTGTCGCACCTTCCAGGTAGGAGACTTGGTATATGCTAAAAACCTATTGGGCGACCCGTTGTGGGTGGAAGCGACAGTAGTATGCGTAACCGGCCCCAGATCCTACCTTGTACAATGCCTTGACGATAAACTTTGGAAACGTCATATCGATCAATTACGATCGCGGCTTCCAGCGGCCAGTCCGAAAACCCCCTATGACCAAACTGAGGGGGGGGGGAGGTACGGAAGAAGATGAATTCCTAGAAAACCCGTGCGAAGGAAACAATGGTTTGATAGAAACTCAGGAAGCGGAGCCAGAAGGAGAAACGGTTGCACCTCAGGGAATTGCAGAGAATGTGGGCAACGACGTAGAAGTGAACTCTGAACCAGAAACAGACCCACTGCCAAACAACGATCTACCTCAGCATGATTGCAGCCATCTGATACAACGGAAATCAAAGAGACTAATAAAACAACCGTCCTACCTAAGGGACTATGGAACTGCGCCCTGCAAATAAGAAGCCAGGGGGAAGGGGTGTTGTGTATGCATAAAGATTAATAAAGTGTGAGCTTGGAGTAAGTGCAGGGTTCTGGCCCTGCACTTCTGATTGGCTGTTAAGCGGCCGGAGCAGATTGGCCTGTTCTGGGGAATCCAATTGGCTCTTAACAGAGAGTTTCTATTGGTTATAAGAGCTAGCACTCCTAGCTTGTTATTGGTTAAAAGTTACAGGGTTTGCCTATATAAGGCAGGTTTAACTGCTATTGAATTGAGGAAGTCACAATGTAAGAGCTGAAAGTTCACCATTCAGAGACTTGTCTCCATTCTTTCTCGCCCATGCTCAAAACATAACACACTCATTCTTGTGCCATCCACAGAAAACTTACCAGGATGACATTTGCTGCTTCATTGCTGATCCCTATTTTGCCTTTATTGCATCTGTTCTGAGCCACTGCCAAATGCTGCTATCTTGATTATGTTTGAGCAGTATGTGATAAGCAAAGTGTTTGGCTGATTCCTATGGCTTTACTTTCATTTCAATGTGTCAGCTGCAGGCCGCAGAAATAACCATTACTGTGACAGGAATGGACTGCATCTAACAGTATGTCTTTTATTTTTTAGGCTACTTCCTGTGTCCCTCCTCATTCGGCCATAAAGAAACCAACCAAATCAGATTGAATCACAAAGAGAACTGAATCCCAAGCAACACTTTTATTTATGTTTTTTTTTTCACCCCACCACTTATACAGTAACAAATGCAACTTCTAGTTGGGAGATAATGGGGAAGGGGGCAGAATTGGTCCCATCATTTCAGCATTATGCCATTTCAGTCTTGCATTAAACTGATAAAGGTCATAGAGTTAAAACCTTTACAAGACTGTTCACTGAGCACTTTAATGCTTTTATGCAGTTCCCACAGATCTCCATTCAAATTTATTGGCTGTTGAGTGCTTCCAATATTCTCTAAGGGGTAAAATGGCAGCACCCATATGTTTGCCTTGTTTCTTTACTGCTTCAACTGCTGCTAAACAAATTAAATAATTCCTTGAATCCATTTACCATTTACTTTACAATAAATATGCTTTATTAAAATAATAAAAAAATAAAAAATAAAAATAAAAGGCTTCTGTTGTAGGGATAGACATGTGGATGTGGCAGGTAAATATTTGTATAATGATAAATAAAAGTTGCCTAAGGTACCCCAGTGCTTAAAACAATATAGATCTATAAGTAAGCTTTCAGGTGCAACTCAAGATGCTGGTTAATGCCTTTAATGCTGTACATCAGAGTTCCACAACCTTTCTGGATTGGTGGCCTGGAGCGGGGGAGGGGATGAGGAAGAAAAATGGGATAATTTTGTAGGAGGGGCAGGTGCAACAAGGCTCGTGTGAATGGGGCCATAAGAGCCTGCAACAAGGTTCGTGCAAGCACAGCCACCCTTGCATGATCCAAGAGACTGTCTGTTTCCCATGACTTTCTCTAAATCAGCATCCTCATAGAGATCCATATGGCCCTCGTCTATCTACATGTAAGCAAAGTTTAAAAACCTGGTTCTTACCCCAAGCCTTGGGTTACTGTACGTACTGCCCCATTTAAAACAAATGAATAGTGGGGTGGGTTTTTTGTCTCTTTTTTGTTATTTCCAAGCAAAAATTATATATAATGTCATTGTTATCTTTTTTTTTCCTTCTGAAGTTGTCCGGAATGATTCTGGAGTTGAGTAGTGCAGGAATTGGATGAATGAAGAAACGAACAAATGAATTCCTGCAAAAACCAAAAGAACCACCAACATAGCACTGTTATGCCTGATACTTTAGGGAGGCAATTACAGAGTGACGGTGAATGAGGTTGTCATCTGATAGGACATAATCTGAAACAGCCAAGAATCCTGTCTGATTTCACCTACTGTACAGATAATGGGCAGGAATACACAACAGGCTTGATATCTTCAGCAGGCTCTTTGGATGCTGTCAGTAGAAAGGAAACGTACAACTTTAATGGTGAAATAGATTTAAACCATTTTCACTTATGGTCTATGTTAGATCTGCGGTGGATTGGTTCGAAGGAGATGCGAGACCATCTTAGTGAGTTCAGCTCTTTATTTAGGGTAAGAACAGTCTGGGGAATGCGAGCTGTGGCAGCCCTTCATATAGGGCTGGCTTGCGGCTCGGCGACCAATGGCAGCGCTTTGAATCTCCTGCGATCGGTGCAGCCAATCGCAGTAGATTCCTAGCGTTCCAATCACGGCCGAGGTTTCGACCAATCGGGTCGCTGTCCGTCCGGACCAATCAGTTGCGAGGGTTTGGAGTATGCTAATATAGCACACCCCTCCCCTCTTGGTTTTGTCTGTCGGTACGTCGTGACGTAGTCACGTAGGTAGGCGGGACTTCGTACCTGCCTAGTTGACCTACGCAGTTCAGTTCTAGCATGGTCGTCGACCGGTTCGGATGGCTTCTCTGTCGCTCCGGTTCCTTGGGATGGAACCACGTGGAAGGTTGAGCTGGGCCTTTCTTGGTAGCTCCCTCCCGGTCTACCTGGGCTGGTTGAGCTGCCATTCCTGTTGTTCCCACCGGATCTTTCCAGGCTGGTTGAACTGGCTTGGCTGCTCCTTCCAGGTGAAGATTCCAGGGTTTCATGTTCAGTTGGTCCTGTGTTTACAGGTGAGTAGTACCGGTTTATTTGTGGTTTATTTGTTCTGGGTGGGGGGTGTTCTGCTTGCGCTAGGGGGCTCCCTTCAGTTCTTTCTTTAACGCTTGCTGTTTCCCCCCCCGTTCTAGTTACTTGCTTGGGTGTATGGTTGTTGGTGACAGCTGTTCTTGATCTTAGCTGGTTAATGTGCCGTTTCCAGTTTTTTCCATCACTTGTCTCTAATCGGTATGATAAAGGGCCGGTTATTTGGGTGATCATTGCTGGTACCCAGAGTGGTTCTCCTGACAGATTTTTCACGTATACTGTGTCCCCTATATTAAATTTTCTGTGTTTGCTGGAGGAGCCCGGGGGTTTGTCAGGGTTGTATGTGGGATGCATTCTATCTAGCATTGACAGTAGTTTCCTGCCCATCATTAGTTCTGCTGGGCTTCTATTTGTGGTTGCGCTAGGTGTGATATGTTGAATGAGGAGCATTTTGTTGATTTTGTCCTGTATGTTGGCTGCTTCTATTTTCTGGATGGCTTTCTTCATGTATTGGACCATGCGTTCCGCCCGTCCGTTCGCTGCCGGATTTGCTGGTGCGGTTAACACATGGAATATTCCTTGGCCTGCCAGAAATTGTTCGAATGCTAGTGTGGTGAACTGGGGTCCGTTGTCGGACACTATTACATCTGTCAGGCCATGTGTGGCAAACAGTTTGCTCAGTTTCTTTATGACCGCCTCTGTTGTGGTAGACTTCATGGTACTTACCTCTAGCCAGTTGGAGTAAGCATCTGCTGTGATAAGGTACATGTGTCCCTTGGTTGGCCCTGCAAAGTCTATGTGAATCCTAGACCACGGGCTTCTTGGCATTTCCCACTCTTGGGTTGGGGCGGCGGGAGTATTAGGTCTGGATTCTTGGCATTGTTTGCATTTGGCTACCCAGGTTTCGATCTGTTTATCCATTCCCAGCCACCATGTGTAGCTTCTGGCCGGGCTTTTCATTTTGACCATCCCTGGGTGTCCTTCATACAGCATCCCCAATACCCTTTCTTGTAATGTTTCCCGAATTACCACTCTGTCCCCCCAAAGTATACAGCCCTTCTCGGTAAAAAGTTCAGTTTGTCTGTTTCAGAAGGGTCTGAATAGTTCATCCCTGTCCCCTTCCGGCCACCCTTTTCCAACCCAGCTCAAGACTCGTGCCAGCCGCTTGTCTTTATTTGTTTCTCTGGCAATGTCTGGCGCGGTCACGAGCGGGTTGGATATTGTTTCTATTTGAAGTACCTCTGTCGTGGGTGCCGGGTCGTCTTCTAGGTCGGGCAGGGGTGAGTGGATCAGAGCGTCTGCATGGGCGATGTCTTTTCCGGGTCTGTGTACCAGCTGGTAATTGTATGCTGCTAGGAATTCAGACCACCTTGTCATCCTTGGTGATAGAATGTTCGGTGTGGCCTTATTCCCTGCCAGGATTCCTAGCAGCGGCTTGTGGTCTGTGATGATTGTAAAAATCCTACCGTAAAGGTATTCGTGAAATTTCTTGACGTTGGCGATGACTGCTAGGGCCTCTTTGTCGAGCTGGCTATAATTTCTCTCCAGTTTTGAAAGTGTCCTTGATGAGAAGGCGATGGGTGCTTCCTTCCCGTCCAGTAGCTGGTGGCTGAGGATGGCACCGATTCCAAAGGGCGATGCGTCGCATGTCACTGTTAGCAGCAGGGTCTCGCTGTACTGGATTAGTACCGCGTCAGATGTTAGCAGGTTCTTTGTGTTGGTAAAGGCGCTCTCCTCCCGTGCTCCCCAAGTCCAGGTTGCTGTTTTATCTAACAGCCTATACAATGGTTCCGCCAAAGTTGCCTTTAGAGGTAGGAAGACATGGTAAAATTTTAACAGTCCCAAGAAAGCCTGTAGCGCCATTTTGTTTTTGGGCCGTGGTGCTTCCCTTATGGCTCTCAGTTTCTTTTCTGTGGGGTGGATCCCTTGCTTATCTAGGAGGTACCCTAGAAATTTAACCCTCTCTGCCCATAGTTGGCACTTCCTTTTTTTAACTTTGAGTTTCAAGTCTTTGAATTTCTTTAGTACCTCCCTTAACCAGGCTTCCAGTTGTTTTTCATTTTTTGCAGCCACTAGCACATCGTCAAAGTAGGGCACCACCCCTTCTATGCCCTGGAGGAGTCTTTCCATGAGGCTTTGGAAGACCCCAGGTGCCACGCTGATTCCAAATTGGAGCCGGTTGCAGCGGAAAGCCCCCCGGTGTGTTATGATGGTTGGGCTTCTGCGGTTGTGGCGTCGACCGGCAGTTGCTGGTAGGCTTGTGCCAGGTTGAGTTTTGCGAAAATCCGGCCTCCCCCCAGTGAGTGCAGAAGGTGCTGTACTACTGGGACGGGGTATGTGCTTTGTTGGAGCGCATGGTTTAGGGTGGCCTTGTAGTCACCACAGATTCTCACAGACCCATCTGGCTTGATGGGGGTGACAATTGGGGTCTCCCACTAGGCATGATCGATTGGTTCCAGCATCCCTTGCGCGATGAGCTTATCTAGCTGCTCATCGATTTTGGGCTTGAGTGCAAATGGCACTCGAATGGGCTTCAGGTGGATTGGCGCGATGTTCGGGTCAATATTGAATGAGATAGGAGACCCCTGGTACTTGCCTAGGCTATCATCGAAGACTTCCCGGAAGTCCCTCACCAGCGCTGCTTCCCAGTCTGTATTTCCGATGTGGTGGATGCCGGTTACTTTGATGCCCAGGGGTGTGAACCACTGTAGTCCCAATAGGCTCAGTCGATCTCAGGGGTAGCACTTTGGTGTGGCCCTTGAAGGTGACTTTAAAATGGCCTCTGCCGACTACAGGGATGCGGTTCCCTTGATAGTCTTTGAGAATTAGTGGCAGCGGATGGTGGGGACCATGAGACCATTGAGAGGAAGGACCCGGAGTCCACCTCCATGTCACATGGCTGGTTTTCTATCCCCACCGTCACGTATACCTTCCTGGCGTCGCTTGTGGAGGAATGGCCGATGATGACGGTTTGGTATGTTTGCTCCTTTGTCTTGTCTCGTGGAGTCGCCTGTTCCGACCCTCTCAGCTCCAGCGGTTCTCTGTCTGGCGATCGCGGTTTCTGGTGGGGGTGCTCTCTCGCCACCGGAGGCTGTCTTCTTGTCATCGCGGAATGTAGTGTCTTTTATTCCGGCACACCTTAGCGATGTGCCCCCGTTTCTTGCAATGCCGGCAAATGGCATCGAGGAAACGGCAGTCCGCCTGGGGATGATCGCTACCACAGCCGGTGCACTGGAACCTCAATTTACGACCTCGTGGTTCCTGCCGCTCCTGCGCTGCTTGAAGGCGGTGGATCTCCTCCTCCTCCTCCTCAGTCTCCAAGTAGGAGTCAATGTCGCTGTGGTGTGTGGTTGTGTCTCAATGGTCGGTTTTGGGTCGCTTCTCGGGGGTCGAATTCATCTCTCCGGTCACCGGTCGTGGCGTGATGCTCGATTGTTGCATCCGAGCCACTGATTTCTTGGCCGCTTCAGCCGCAGCTGCCTCGGTGAGGGCATCGGTGAGGGAGATGTCACCCTTAGCGAGGGCATCAGATCTGGAGGACGGGGTCTTGGAGTCCTAGGATGACACGGTCTCACAGTGCCTCGTCCAAGTCAGTGAACTCGCACAGGCCACCCAAGTCTCATAGTGCCACCATGAAGTCGCCAAGGCCCTCGCCTCACATTGATCCCACCTGTAGAAATCGTGCTGCCAGATAAGGATGGGCACAACGGGGGCATAGTGGCTTCGCAGTAGGGGCTCGAGGTCTCCCCACTCCATGGTCTTGACGTCCTCGGGTTTGGCCAAGGCTTTGACCATCTTGAACACTGCGGGCCCACAGTGTGTGAGAAACAGCTTGTTTCTTGTGGCCATTGGCGTCTTTAAGATTGCTACTCTCAAGGAACATCTGGAACCTATTGGTATAGGATTCCAAGTCCTCTGTAGCAGGGTTGAAAGGTGCAGGTGGCGAGTTGATGCTGGACATGCTGCCTGCTGCCTCGTGCCGCTTCGCCACATGCTGGGTGGTCTCCTTGTCTCACGATCCCACCTTCGTCACCAGTGTTAGATCTGGGGTGGATCAGTTCGAAGGAGACGCGAGACCATCTTAGTGAGTTCAGCTCTTTATTTAGGATAAGAACAGTCTGGGGAATGCGAGCCATGGCAGCTTTTCATATAGGTCTGGCTAGCGGCTCGGCAGCCAGTGGCAGCGCTTTGAATCTCCCGCAATCGAGAATCCCAGCTTGTCAAGCCTCAGAAGACCCCAAAGCCTCTTTTGATGGAATGGAAAGATCTGCTTCCTAAAACAAAAAAAGTCTTGGTATTCTGGGGAAAATGCATTCAAAAGGTCTGTCTGAATTGTAATCTCACTTTAAAAAAAAAAAAAAAAAAGGTATATCTGAAACCTGTGTAGTAATGGAGTGTTCAACTAAAAGGTCTTAAAAGATAGTTACAACCTTAATGAGAAGGTTCTTTGGGGGCATTGTTAAATAATTAATTGAAGTTCACAATATTGTTTGAGTAGTGAAAGGGAAACATTTTATTAATTTTTTTCAGAAAATTGCTGGAAAGTCTCATTGCACCATATAATAGTTTTTTTTATATAGTGAATTGCTTTGGGGAGCCATCATTAAATTTTCTATTAGATTTTCAAGGCAAACATTTTCTTACTGAAGTAGTTTCCTAAGCTTGTCTAAATCCACAAAATCTCAACTAACACCCACTTGATATTTTAAAAGGCTGTATTTATTTTTAAAATCTTAATAAAAAATACAGTGTTCATAACCTCATTGCTGCTTGCAAAATGTTGTGACTGACTGTAACAAAACTCAGATCATGCGCCGCTGACATTAAATTGGAATATGCCTGCAAAGAAAGAACAGGCAGGCAGCAAAAAAAAAAAAAAAAATTTGTCTTTTAATTCTCCTTTGAAAGTTAGTTAAAAAGTTTTAATTTAATTTTATACTAAAGCATGACTACAAAAACTCACCTATTTCCTTGTTCTGCGTGCTATTTTGAAAACTGAAATGTAGTGTTCTATAAAGGAAAAATAATCAAAAACCTTGTTAAGTTCTGCGCATGGGCGCAAGGAACAGAGACGAGAAAGTGAACAGTGAACTTCAACTCTTTATTATACATTCTGAACAGAGCAAAACCCTAGAGCAAAAGCAGCCCTTTTATAGGCATGCTGCTGCTCTAGTATCCAATACGAAACATGGAGTGTTAACCCCCTTAACCAATGAGAGAGGCTCGTTAACAGCCAATCACATTCTCCTGAACGGACCAATCCGATATCGCAATTATCGGCCAATCAGAAGTGCAGGGCTAGAACCTTGCTATTTTCTAAAGCTTTTGATAAACTTTATTTGAGTATTTTATAAGTTATAAGTTCACAACACCCCTTCCCCCCGGGTTCCATTTGAGGGGTGCGGTGACGTAATCTCTGAGGTAGGAAGGTTGCTTCGACTGTCTATTGGATTTACACTGTCCCACCGGTTCTTGTCCATAAGCCTGTTTTGGCGAGACATTTCTGGGCAAGTCGGGTGCTGGTGGTTCTTCGTTGGACGACTCGGTGCTGCTAGTGTTCTCGTTGTTGTCCTCTGGCCCTTGCGAGCTTGCCTCTGTTGGGTTGTTCCTCTGTGGAGAGGCCACCCCCATCCTTGATCCTTCTTCACTTGTCACGCCCGATGGCTGACTTCTTTTGTTCCTGCTTTCCGCCAACTCAAATTCAGTTTCTTTGACATCCCCTCCCCCCTTAGTTTGGGAGTTACCGGAGTCGTGGAAACTAGGTTGTAGCCTCAAGCGAAGCTGATCAATATGGCATTTCCATATTTTTCCATCGCAGGTTTTCACCCAGTATGACCTGGGTCCAGTGGCTTGAATAACAGTGGCCTCAATCCACAACGGTTCGCCAGAAAGGTTTCTGGTGAAAACTAAGTCGCCTATCTGGAACTTGCGGCATTTTCCGCTAGATCCACAGGGTTTCTCTGGCTTGTAAGATGGGTGCAGCTGGTCGAGGTGGGAGTGGAGTTTGTGTCCCATCAATAGTTCCGCTGGAGTCTTGTTGGTGATGCTGTGCAGAGTGATGTGTTGGAGAAGGAGTATTCTATTTATCTTATCTTCAATGTCCCCATAGTCCATCTTGTAGAGGACTTTTTTAACAAACCATGCACTCGACTCTTCCGTTAGCTGCAGGGTGCGCTGGCGAAGTTAGCGCATGGCAAATACCGCGGTCTGCTAAGTATTGCTCAAAAGAAAGCGCGGTGAACTGGGGTCCGTTGTTGGATACCAGAACGTCTGGCAGTCCATGCGTCGCGAATAATCTGTTCAACTTCCGGATGACAGACTCGGTTGTAGTACTTTTCATTTTGTGGATCTCGAGCCAGTTTGAGTAGGCATCCACTGTTAATAGGAACGTATGCCCCTTAGTAGGTCCCGCAAAGTCAATATGAATGCGGGACCACGGTCCCCGAGGTGTTTCCCATTCTGTCGGAGTTGTTTTTGGTGGGGCATTGCTAACCTCCTGGCACTTATAACAAGTCTTTACCCAGGCTTCAATTTGTTTGTCGATGCTCCGCCACCACGCGTAGCTTCGTGCGAGCGCTTTCATACGCACGATGCTGGGGTGGCCCTCATGCAGTGTCTTTAGTATCACTCGTTGTAGCCGCTCTGGGACGATCACTCTATCCCCCCATAGGATGCAGCCCTTTTGCGAAAAAAGTTCCGTTTGTCGCTTCTTGAAGGGAATGAAATCATCAGGGGTTTGATCTACTGGCCATCCTCGTTCGACCCAGCTAACAACCTGCTTTAAGATAGGATCGCGTTTTGTTTTGATTGCGATATCTCTAGCAGTCAGCGGCGGTGAATGCAGCATTTCAATCTGGAGCGTTGTAAGAGTTGGAGCTGGGTCATCGACGGTTTCCGGAAGTGGTGCACGGCTCAATGCATCAGCATGGGGAATGGCTTTCCCCGGGCGGTGCTGCAGCTTATAATTGTACGCAGCCTGCGGTATCTGCTATCCCGCATCTGATGGGCGGCTCATGAAAGGGAGCGAAGGAGAGAGAAACGACAGGAAGCGAGGTTTCCTCAGGATGAGCGCGCCCCGAATGTCTTGGCACACGCTCTTTTATTGTGCTTTTTTACAAGAAAATGATTTAATCAAAGCTCAAGTCAAACATGATAATCTCATCAGGATGTGCATGTTTACAAAGCTGCATACCGGACAGATCATTTACAGTGTGCATAAGCTTATTAACAACCGTCTAGCTCCTTGTCCCTTGTACGTGCCTTGCAAAGGTCACTGAAGAGACAGAAGTTAATGATTACACGTGAATGATACAATGTTGCAAACACATGAATGATACATAGTTGCAATGATACATAGTTGCAAACACATGAATGATACATAGTTACAACATCTCCTCTGTTTTATTTTTTATGACGAGTCTTCTTCCTTGTCCGAGAAGACAGGAACCATTTTTATGAAATGTTCGCCGTCCCCGTCATCTAAACAAGAGTGCGACCCGTCAGCATCAGGGTTGTCCAAGGAGCGGTAACTCAGCAATGACATTTTTTCGTCCGGTGTTGAGGATATAACATGAGCTTGCAATAGCACATTAACATCAGCAGTTATGGAGGATAATTGATTTTTTAAAATTGCAATATTCTATAAAAACAACAAGGTCCTATAATACATATCAATATAATGATTATTAATGATCCTGCCAATGCAGTTAAAAAGGTTGTAAGCCATGGCGAAATAGAAAACAAGCCCCCCTGCTATCAGCATAAAAACAACATTCTTCTTTAAGCATAGCACACAATCCCCCTTGTTTTAAAAATTAACGGATCTAAATCTTTTTTGCAGAAGGGGGTATTCCATGGGTACCTGTAGGGATATAAAATCATCAGAGTTATACATACAAGCCATACTTGAATGCAAAATGATTTGGATTTAACAATTTCATCCCTGTGGACACATGCCGTAAGACCGGTGGAACAAACAAAATTATTGCCAGGGATACAATACATTCCTTTCAGGCGTGATGTTAAAGTTCCTCCTGAAGTGGTGTAGATTGCAGAATATCCCCTGGTTGTGTGGGTGCGTCTGCCAAATCGAATTGAAGTGGTGGGTAGAAGTCTTCTATGCGAGAAAAATTGGTTGTAGAACTTAAACGAACTCCTTGAAAGTCAGTTATAGTCCAAGCAATATTATATCTTCTATGAGGCTTCTGCGGATCGTCATGGACAGTTCTTTTGAAGCGTCGTTTGTTGACAGGATCAGAGTTCGGGTATATAAAAACATCACAAGCAGGAGAGAGGGCTATGGACAAGTTAGTTGTAGAATATTTGCAAAATGAAGAGGGAATGCAATTAGTAGAAAAAGGATAATAATTACAATAATGACAATAAAGATTAATTTGGTAATTCATCAAGGATGTTAGTTGGGGTGGGGGAACCCATAATACAATAGAAGGACATCTAGGTCCCCTTATGTTTAGATTGAATAGAGGAAAAGATTTTAAGGTTCCTTTCCATAGGAAGAGTAAAGAAGGAACAAAAGAGCGAATGGTAGAGTGTTCTGTAAGTAGGATACGAATAAGGTAGAAATTGCAAAGAGGATATAGGCAAGAATATCAGGAAGAGTTTAAGATGCAGATGTAGTGGAGGAATTCCCATGATAGGGTCTAATCGCCCTACCAGGGATCCAGCAAGTGGTTTTGTCTGGTAGTAAAATCGCAGCGTAGCCTCGTCCCCAAGTGAGAAGCTCAGCGGGACCCTGCCTGGCGGGATCTGGCAATCTGCGATAATATACTAGAGGTCTGTTAGGCGGGGGGGAGGGGGAGGAAAAATGACGCGAAACAGCAGAAGTGGGAGGAATGCCAGTCAGATTAAGAAAGTTTAAAGTGTAAAGACAAATGTTAAGAGAATTTTGCAATGCTGGGAGGTTCGGGGTTTTTTCCCGCAACGAATATCGATCAAGAGCACGTTTCAGAGATAAGTTCGCTCGTTCCACAATAGCCTGCCCTTGGCTGCTGTAGGGAATCCCAAACTTGTGGGTTACATCCCATCTGTTACAGAAGTCCTGGAACGCAGAACTTGTATAGGCAGGTCCATTGTCAGTTTTGATTTCTTTTGGACGTCCCAGCGAGGCAAAGGTACGAATTGAATGATTGATGACATGTTTTACAGTTTCTCCCCTTTGAGGGGTAGCCAGAATAAACCCTGAATATGTATCGATGGAAATGTGCAAATATTTCCAAGGGGCAAAAGGTTGATACTGAGTTACATCCATTTGCCAAATTTCACAAGCTTTTAATCCTCTAGGATTTACTCCTATGGGAATGGAATGTCCTTGCTTACTACATGTGGGGCATTGTTGAATAATGGCAGCAGCTTCTGCCTGAGTTAGAGCAAATTGAAAAGTTATCATAACTTGGCGGGGGAGATTCAAACACACTCCCTGCTTCTATTTTATAATGGACTTTTAAAGCCTCCATAATTTTCCTCCAAGTGACCAAAATGCCAATAGGTGCACGAGGAGGACTATGGAGATGTTCACCAATTTTTTGCCAAGTGGAAATTTTTAAGGACCCTTCCTCTGAATAATTGGGACAATGTTGCCACACATAAGCCAATAATGTAGCAATAGGTTTCATTTTTACAGGCGAGCCCTTTAAATTAGCAGAATATTTAGAAGAAAAAGCGACTAACTCCCTCAATTCCTTCAGATGCTGCGTCTGTTGTTGAGAAAAGTTTCCACCCATACTTACGAAAGTCGAGACCGTGTTTCAGATCCGATGATGTGCAATTCGCTTCAGGCCTGGCGATGCACAGCTCCCATCGAGCTGATAAGATATGGGCGCGTCGCAACGTCTCCCCCTTAGAGAATCACGTCGGGGTCACCAGAATGCGGTATCTGCTATCCCGCATCTGATGGGCGGCTCATGAAAGGGAGCGAAGGAGAGAGAAACGACAGGAAGCGAGGTTTCCTCGGGATGAGCACGCCCCGAATGTCTTGGCACATGCTCTTTTATTGTGCTTTTTTACAAGAAAATGATTTAATCAAAGCTCAAGTCAAACATGATAATCTCATCAGGATGTGCATGTTTACAAAGCTGCATACCGGACAGATCATTTACAGTGTGCATAAGCTTATTAACAACCGTCTAGCTCCTTGTCCCTTGTACGTGCCTTGCAAAGGTCACTGAAGAGACAGAAGTTAATGATTACACGTGAATGATACAATATTGCAAACACATGAATGATACATAGTTGCAATGATACATAGTTGCAAACACATGAATGATACATAGTTACAACAGCAGCCAAAAACTCCAACCAGCGAGTCATTCTAGGTGATAATATATAGGGGGTTGGCTTGTCTCCCGCTATAATCCCCAGCAAAGGTTTGTGGCCAGTAACAATAGTAAAAACTTGTCCATAAACATATTCATGAAACCGTTTAACAGCAGATACAACAGCAAGAGCCTCTTTATCGATTTGACTATAGTTACATTCAGCCTTTGATAGAGTTCTTGAAAAATAGGCAATAGGGGCTTCACTACCGTTTGGTAACACATGGCTCAAAATGGCTCCTACTCCAAAGGGTGACGCATCACATGTGATTGTTAAAGGCAAAGTCTCATTATACTGCATTCAAACAGCATCTGAAGTTAATAGGTTTTTCACTTGTCGGAACGCGTGTTCCTTTCTGTGCCCCCAAACCCAGGTTGCTTTTTTATCGAGAAGCCGATGTAGGGGCTTGGCTACGGTCGCTTTGTGGGGCAGGAAGATGTTGTAAAAATTAATAAGCCCCAGGAAAGCTTGGAGATCAGTCCTGTTCCTGGGTCTTGGGGCGTTCTTGATTGCCCTTAACTTGCTACTGATGGGGTGAATGCCTTGTTTATTGATTAGGTACCCCAGGAACTCTACTTTATCTGTACAAAGTTGACATTTATTTTTTTTAACTTTAAGGCCAGAGTCTTTAATTTTCTGGAGAACGAGTCTAAGACGCTCCTTTAGTATTTCTCTATTAGGGGCAGCAATTAAAACGTCATCAAAGTATGGTACGACCCCTTTTATTCCCTGTAACAGTCTCTCCATCAAGCTCTGAAAGATCCCTGGGGCCACGCTAACTCCGAATTGGAGTCGGTTGCACTTAAAAGCGCCTCAGTGCATAATGATCGTTTGTGCCTCTTTTTTTTTTTTATCGACAGGCAGTTGTTGGTACGCCTGTGCTAAATCCAATTTAGCAAAGACCTTTCCACCCCCCAGGGAATGGAGGAGGTGTTGTACCACCGGTACCAGGTAAGCGCCCTGTTGAATGGCGTGATTCAGGGTGGCACGGTAGTCCTCACAAATCCTTAACGATCCATCTGGTTTGATGGGTGTTATGATTGGGGTTTCCCAAGGAGCATGGTCGGTTGGTTCTAAAACACCTTGGGCTATTAATTTATCAAGCTGCTCGTCAATCTTTGGTTTAAGGGCAAAAGGGACTCAACGAGGCTTAAGGCGGATGGGGGCCACTTCAGGGTTAAGTTTAAATGATATCAGGGTCCCCTTGTACTCGCTTAGTTTGTCTGCAAAAACATCCTGGAATTCCTGGACGAGGGCCTCCTCCCAGTCGTTGCTGCTGGTCTGGTGAATGCCGGCTACCTCAATTCCAAGTGTAGTGAACCATTGAAGGCCTAACAAACTAGGCCGATCACGGTCGACAACAGTCAATGGTAAGGATGCAGTACAATTTTTGAATGATACTTGGACTTGGCTGGATCCAACGACCGGAATTCGGTTTCCTTGATAGTCCTTAAGAATGATTATTTGGGTTCTGAGGTCTTGCTGCCAGACGGCAGGGATCAATTGTTTCAGGGTCTTCCAGGAAACCATCGAGAGGGATGTTCCTAAATCGACTTCCATCACACAGGGCTGGTTCTCGATGGCGACCTTCACTCGGATTTTCTTTGCATCTAATGATGATGCGTGACCAATTGTGATGGTTTGGTGTGCCTCTTCTCGTTTCGGTGAATGGGCTAGTGGTTTATTTCTGTAGGAGTGGTTGTTCCATTGGTGGTTCGAATGTTCCCGATTCACAGGACGACTTCCTGTGGGTTGGCGATAGTTGGTCCCCCTCTGAAAAGGGCTGGCTCCTATCTTGCTTCGACAGACCTTTCCGATGTGGCCTCTCTTCCCATAAATATGGCAGAGCACATCGAAGAATTTGCAGTCTGATCGTGGGTGGTTTGCCCCACAGCCTGCGCACTGATATTGCAGTCTCTGGTTACGCTGGTGGCGTTGGTCTCATTCAGACCGGAGCCGGTTGACTTCTTTCTCATCACTTTCTGATGACGATTCGAGGTCCTCATGGTGGGTTGCCGTTGCATGTCCCTTAAGGCGAGGTGAGGTTTTGCCGGCGAGTTGGCGGAGCGGGGCGTTGGTGTGGCAAATTCGGGCGGCCGACTTCCTGGTTGCTTCTGCTGCAGTAGCGTCAGTGATGGTATCTGCAAGGCTGATGTCGCCTTTCGCCATCAGCTTGCTTTGCACGTGCGGTGAATCTAATCCCAGAACTATTCGGTCTCTGAGAGCTTCTTCGAGGTCGGCGAACCCACAGAGGCCTCCCAGGTTCTGGAGATCCACGATAAAATCTGCAACGCTTTCTCCTTTCCACTGGTCTCTCTGGTAAAATTCATGCCTTCGTACAAGCGTTGGTATGGTAGGTGCATAGTGGGCCCGTAGGAGGGGCTCGAGGACGTCCCAGTCCATGGATTTCACCTCAGCCGGTTTCACCAGTGCTTTGGCCATCTTGAAAATGGCAGGTCTGCAGTGAGTCAGGAATACCGCTCTCTTTTTCCCAGTAGTGGCATCCTTCAAGTTGTTGGTCTCCAGAAACATCTGGAACTGGTCCATGTATGAGTCCCAGTCTTCTTGTGCCGGGTCGAATGGAGTGGGTGGTATGGTGCCGCCGGTCATGGTTTCCGCCGTTGATGCGCCTTCAGCCACGTGCTCTGTTTCGTGCTCTGTAGTGTTCAGTCAGCTCTGACGTCTCTGTATCTCACCTTCGTCGCCAGTGTTAAGTTCTGTGCATGGGCGCAAGGAACGGAGACAAGACGGTGAACAGTGAACTTCAACTCTTTATTATACATTCTGAACAGAGCAAAACCCTAGAGCAAAAGCAGCCCTTTTATAGGCAAGCTGCTGCTCTAGTAACCAATAGGAAACATGGAGTGTTAACCCCCTTAACCAATGAGAGAGGCTCATTAACAGCCAATCAGATTCTCCTGAATGGACCATTCCGATATCGCTATTATCAGCCAATCAGAAGTGCAGGGCTAGAACCCTGCTATTTTCTAAAGCTTTTGATAAACTTTATTTGAGTATTTTATTAGTTCACAACAAACCTGATAGCAATTCATATCAGGAGGCACAAGCTCCATGTCTTGGCTGCTGGCTGGCCAGGGCCCTTTCTGCCATAGCATCTGCTCTCTGGGATACAATCATTTTGGTGATTACTTTGTCCCATCCATGATGGCCTTCTGTAAAGTTTTGACGTCTTAGTTCTGTGATTGTGCTCAGGATCCAAGTATATGACAGTCTGTTTCTTGATTGTGTTGAGTGATTGCTTTTGTAATATTTTCCAGCTGCTGGGAATTTTGCCTGTGTGTGTGTTTTGGTATATGTTTTTATCTTTTTTATATTGTTAACCACTCAGAGCTGTTGAAATGGGGAGCCACATAAATCTAATAAAGAAATGAACAAATAAAAATACATTATATTGAGTACAAATTGAATTCTATCTCAATTTTTTTTTCTTTTTTACCCCACACACTTTTGTGCTGGCTCTGCTGTTTGAAAAGTGGCAATTGGCACATTATTCAAAATTCAAGGACATTCTCTAATCCAAAAGAGGTAGCTCACAGACATATTTCAGATTCTGACCCTCAGTTAAGGACAGCAGTTCCTTAGAGTTAACCTGTTTGGATTCATAAGTGAAGGACCAAAAGTGGATGAAGTTACAGCCCCAAATAGAAGGAGATCGATACTGTTTGTAGCATATCCCTTTTTTTCAGTTTCTGACATATTTCCCATCGATCTCTCATTATTTAACACTCTCTCCATTTTGAGCCACAAAACTCTTGGCTTGTCTCTCAGAAATTAATTCTTTGCTGGGCCCTTTTAAAAGGAAGCAGAAGCCTGCAGGCATTCTTAGGGACACAGGCTGTCCATCTCTGTTTTACCTGCTATATTCTGGGAAACCACCTATAGACAGCCATGTAGTGAAGCCTCAGTCTAATTAATACATTATTTTAATCTCTTCAGCTTTTCAGTGTTATTTCAGTTGTGCAGCTCATAAATAATATCCTCGCTCCCTGCCACAGTCCTATTTCTGGTTTTGCAGTTGCTGCTAAATTACAAGACAATTTGCCAGCTCTGCTTAAAAAACAAAACAAAACAAAACAAAACTGCTCTAAATATGTGCAGATTCATATTTAAAATTCAACTTAAAGCATCCTCGTAACTAGAGGATTAGGTAGAATTGGTACATGCCATCATGGTATTAAAACATTTTGCTTAGTAAAGAAGAGATTTAAAAGACAAAGACACAGAAAAAAAATGAAATGGGTATCTGTAATGTATTGATAGATGGTCCAGGTGCCAACGATGGGTCTGGTGAAAGGATGCTGTAGTGAGCAACAGCAGTGTCATGTGATGTAGAGAGTTAGCATCCACCTCTCTGCTAGAAGAATGAAATATTTGGGGAAATATTAAAAAAGCCAGAATATTATATTTCCCTGGATGATAAAAGAATAAACATGTTTTAAAGAAAGAAGGCAACTGTTATGATCTAATAAAGGCGTTTAATAAAGTTTTAATAACCTTAAGTAAAAAGCAGGGTTCTAATCCTGCACTTCTGATTGGCCGATAATAGCGACATCAGATTGATCCTTTCCGGGATATCGGATTGGCTGTTAACGGGCCAACTCTCATTGGTTCAAGGGTTTAACACTTCCATGTTTTCATTGGCTAATAGGACAGCAGCCAACCCTATAAAAGGGCTGCTGCTGCCCTAGGTGATTGCTCTGTTCAGTATGATTAATAAAGAGTTGAAGTTCACTGTTCACTGCCTCGTCTCTGCTCCTTGCACCCATGCACAGAACTTAACACTGGCGATGAGGATGGGATGCGGAGACATCTGAGCTGATTGAACACTCACAGAGCACCAAACAGAGCACGTGGCTGAAGGCACATTGACAACGGAAAACATGTCCAGCGGCGCCATACCACCCGCTCCATTTGACCCGGCACAAGAAGACTGGGACTCGTACATGGACCAGTTCCAGATGTTTCTGGAGACCAACAACTTGAAAGACGCAACTACGGGAAAAAAGCGAGCAGTGTTCCTGACCCATTGTGGGCCTATCGTCTTTAAGATGGCCAAGGCACTAGCGAAACCAGCTGAGGTGAAATCCATGGATTGGGATGTCCTCGTGCCCCTTCTACGGGCCCACTATGTACCCGCCGTACCAACGCTTGTCCGAAGACATGAGTTTTATCAGAGGGACCAATGGAAAGGAGAGAGCGTCGCAGATTTCATCGTGGACCTCCAGAACCTGGGAGGCCTCTGTGGGTTTGCAGACCTCGAAGAAGCTCTGAGGGACCGAATAGTTCTGGGATTAGATGACCATACGGCGCAGAGCAAGATCATGGCCAAAGGGGACATTGATCTTGCCGATGTCATCAAAGATGCTACTGCAGCAGAAGCAACCAGGAAGTCGGCCGCCCAAATGCGCCACACCAACGCACCACTCCATCAACTCGCCAACAATACCTCACCTCGCCTAGAGCGGCACACAACAGCGGCCCACCATCAGAAAGTGATGAAGAGGAGGTCAACCAGCTCCTGTCCGAACGCAACCAACACAACCCGTGGAATCGAAGATTACCGCACCAATGCGTGGGTTGTGGGGCAAATCACCCACGATCAGATTGCAAATTCCTCGACGCGCTCTGCCATTCCTGTGGGAAAAGAGGCCACATTGGGAAGGTCTGTAGAAGCAAGCGAGGATCCAGCCCAATTCGGAGAGAAAACAACTACCATCAGACCACAGGGAATCATCCTGTGAGTCGGGAACACTTGAACCACCAGTGGAACAACCACTCCAACAGAAATAAAACATTTGCCACTTCAACGAGATGGGAAGAGGCATACCAAACCATTACCATCGGTCACGCTTCATCGTTAGATGCAAAGAAGATCTGAGTGAGGGTCACCATCGAGAACCAACCTTGCATGATGGAAGTCAACTCAGGGTCGATGCTTTCCTGGAAGACCCTTAAACAGTTAATCCCTGCCGTCCGGCGTCAAGACCTCAGAGCCCAAAGAATTATACTCAAAGATTACCAGGGGAACTGAATTCCGGTCGGCGGCTCCAGCCAAGTCAAAGTATCATTCAAAAATCGTACTGCATCTTTACCGCTGACCGTCGTCGACCGCAACCGGCCTAGTTTGTTAGGCCTTCAATGGTTCGCTCCACTCAGGATCGAGGTAGCCGGCATTCACCAAACCAGAAGCGATGACTGGGAGGAGGCCCTCCTCCAGAATTTCCAGGACGTCTTTGCAGACAAACTAGGCAAGTACAAGGGGACCCCAATATCATTTAACCTTAACCCTGAAGTAGCTCCCATCCGCCTTAAGCCTCATGTACCATATTTTGACGACATTTTAATTGCAGCCCCAAATAGAGAAGTACTAGAGAGGCGTCTTAAAATGGTTCTCCAGAAATTTAAAGACTCCAGCTTAAAGGTTAAAAATTATAAATGTCAACTGTATACAGAGAAAGTAGAGTTCCTGGGGTACCTAATCGATAAGCAAGGCATTCACCCCACTAATAGCAAACTAAGAGCAATCAAAAATGCCCCAAGATCCAAGAATAGTACAGATCTCCAAGCTTTCCTGAGGCTCATTAACTTTTACAACATCTTCCTGCCCCAGAAGGCGACCATAGCTGAGCCCCTACATAGACTTCTCGACAAAAAAGCCACCTGGGTCTGGGGACACCGAGAGGAGCACGCATTCCAACAAGTGAAAAACTTACTAACCTCCGATGCTGCTTTAATGCAATATAACGAGACTTTGCCTTTAACCATTACATGTGGCATGTGACATGTCACCGTCGCCAGGACCTCGGCACTCAAAATGTCATATTGAAAGGCTACCAAGGAAATAGAATTCCGGTTGTCGTTTCCAGCAACGTCCGAGTCACCTTCAAGGACCACACCGCAAATTTACTGTTGACCATTGTCAATCGAGATTGACCCAGCCTTTTAGGTCTACAGTGGTTTGCGCCATTAGGAATCGAACTAGCTGGCATCAACCAGACTGGCAGTGATGACTGGGAAGTGGCCCTCGTCCAAGAATTCCAGGATGTGTTCAGCGAGAAGCTAGGCAAGTACAAAGGGTCCCCTATATCATTTAACCTCAGCCCTGAAGTTGCGCCCATTCGCCTTAAGCCTCGTCGAGTGCCCTTTGCACTCAAGCAAAGATTGATGAACAATTGGACAAATTAATAGCACAAGGTGTGTTGGAACCTATTGACCATGCTCGATGGGAGATCCCAATCGTGACCCCCATAAAACCAGACGGATCGGTGAGAATTTGCATGGATTACCGGGCCACCCTAAATCATGCGCTCCAGCAGAGCACTTACCTTGTACCTGTGGTCCAATACCTTCTTCACTCCCTCGGAGGTCGGAAAATATTTGCAAAATTGGACTTAGCTCAGGCATACCAGCAGTTGCCCGTAGACGCACAGACTGCAGAAGCCCAGACTATAGTCATGCATAGAGGGGTTTTCAAGTGTAACAGACTCCAGTTCGGAGTAAGTGTAGCCCCCGGTATTTTCCAGAGCTTAATGGAAAGATTGCTACAAGGCATAAAAGGGGTCGTGCCCTACTTCAATGATGTACTGATAGCTGCCCCGACTAGATGCATTTAGAAAAATGACTCCGAATGGTTCCACAGAAATTTAAAGACGCTGGCCTAAAGGTCAAGAAGGACAAGTGCCAACTCTGTACATAAAAGGTTGAATTCCTGGGCTATCTACTTGACAAACAGGGAATTCACCCTAATGAAAAAAAACTGACTGCCATAAAAAACGCCCCAAGACCTAGGAATAAAACAGACCTCCAAGCTTTCCAAGGACTCATTAACTTTTGTTACATCTTCTTGCCCCAGAAAGCAACTGTGGCCGAACCCCTGCATAGGCTCCTCGACAAGAAAGCTTCCTGGGTCTGGGGACAACGTGAAGAATGAGCTTTTCAGAAAGTCAAAGACTTCTTAACCTCAGATGCTGTATTGATACAATATAACAAGACCTTACCTTTAACCGTCACCTGCGATGCCTCACCATTTGGGGTAGGAGCCATCCTGAGCCACATCCTACCAAACGGTACTGAGGCACCTATTGCATTTTTTTCAAAGACTTTAGCGAAAGCTGAGAGGAACTATAGCCAACTTGATAAAGAGGCTCTCGCTATCATAGCTGCTGTCAAACGCTTCCAGAATACGTATATGGAAGACCCTTTTCCATAGTTACCGATCACAAACCATTACTTGGCATTTTAGCAGGGGACAAACCAACACCCCACATCTTATCTCCAAGAATGACGCATTGGTTGGAATTTCTTGCCGCATACGATTACCAATTGCTACACCGCCCGGGGAAAGCCATTCCCCACACTGACACTTTGAGCTGCTCACCGCTAGTCATAGACGATCCGGCTCTAACACCAACAACGCTACAAATTGAAACCCTTCCTTCTCCACCACTGACTGCACGAGACATCGCCACAGAAACGAGGAAAGATCCTTGTTTAGCATGAATCCCCATCTGGGTGGAAAGAGGTTGGCCTGACAACGAACTCAGTGACATCTTCAAACCCTTCAAAAACCAACAGACAGAGCTTTTCTCCCAAAAAGGATGCATATTATGGGGAGACAGAATTGTCATTCCGGAGCGGCTACAACAGAAAGTCCTGAAAATGTTGCACGATGGACATCCTGGCATCGTGCGAATGAAGGCACTAGCCAGGAGCAATGCGTGATGGCCACGTATAGATAAACAAATAGAAACTTGGGTAGCCTCTTGCAACAAGTGTCAAGAAACTCGCGCAGATCCACCAAAAGCCCCACCAACGGAATAGGAGAGACCCCGGGGTCCCTGGTCCTGCATCCACCTCGATTTTGTGGGACCCACCAAGGGGCATACCTTTCTCATAACCATGGACGCCTATTCAAATTGGCTAGAGGTCCACAAAATGAAGAGCACCACCACAGAAGCAGTCGTTAAAAAATTAAATAAACTATTTGCTACACATGGACTACCAGATGTCCTGGTTTCTGATAATAGTCCCCAATTCACTGCTCTTGCATTTGAACAGTACCTAGCGGATTGGGGGATATGCCATGCCTTGACATCACCAGCTCACCCTGCGGCCAATGGTAGGGCTGAGAAAATGGTCCAATCCGCGAAGAAAACTTTACAAAAAATGGAACAAGGAGACATCGATCATAAAATAACCAGGATGCTCCTCCTCCAACATATTATACCACACAGTACTACAAACAAAACCCCAGCTGAACTCCTGATGGGACGGAAACTTCCCTCACACCTTGACCACATACACCCTGCCTACACGCTAGAACAACCCCTAGGGTCCAGCAGCAAGTATCGCACGTTCAAGGTAGGCGACCCAGTCTTCGCAAAGAATTTCTCAGGTGACCCATTGTGGGTCCCCGCTACCATAATTCAACTTACGGGGCCTCATTCCTACCGGTTACAAACTGCTGAAGGGAAAATGTGGAAGCACCACATTGACCAACTTCATTCCAGACTGGCACCTACCCCTGTCTCTAGCCCTGAAGCTCAAACCTGGGGGGGAAGGGAAAGCGAGGGGGCCGAAAATGAGCCAACATACTACGCAGTATGCGAAACCCAAAAATCAACACAACCAACCCCAGCATATTCACCTTCCGAGGAAGAACTGGATCAGATGAGTGCCTTGCCACAAAGCAGCACTGCCATGGCAGCAAACCCAAGAAACTCAGGAGGTAGCCCTGACGGAATCAGGGATGACAGTCCCACGTCGCCCAGCGAAGTGGTTGACCCAGCCGTGCCGTTCAGCCTAACAAATAGCCCATCAGAAACAGAGCCAAGGCAAGAACTGTTAGGGCAACGCAGATCGGGCAGACAGGTGAAACGACCTGTGTACTTGCGAGAATACATCACCCCACCCCTCAGACGGAACCTAGGGGGGAGGGGTGTTATGGACTAAGCAATTACGCTAATTTAAAAGCTTAAATAGTTTTACTTCCACAGCAGGCTTGAAATCCTGCACTTCTGATTGGCCTGCCAGCAGCATATCCTGATTGGTCGTCCTAGCCGATCTGATTGGCTGTTAAAGGGCGCTGCTGATTGGACGCCGCCAGCGTGGCAAACTCAAAGCATTGGCTGTTATGACAGCAGCAAGCCCTATAAAAGGGCTGCTGCTGCCCGAGTATTTTAGCTCTTGTTACTAATAAAGAGCTGAGTCACTTTCCGATGCCTCGTCTCCGTTCTTTGTGCCCACGCTCCGAACAGAACAGTATCAGCAGTCCAAAGTTAGCTTAGACCAATCTTAGTTCAGACAAACATGACCCCTACAGGGCCCCTTGGGAGTCTGACAACAGCTAATAGAATAAATGTTCTTGCACCAGAACAGGAAGCTCAAGTGCAAAGCCAAGGAGAAGGTATAAAAGACCCCCACTCTCAACTCAATGTGTTCAGCTGCACCAGAATCACAAACATGTGCTTCTGCTTCACCATTAAACCATCTTTCCAATCAACATCCATGTTTCTTCCCAGCTTGGAACTGAACCAGATGGATATTTCTTCCAACAGTGCCATAGGCCAGCGGTGCTTTGGAAGGTCCAGAGATTGGGTGCTGATTCAAGCATCTACTTTGCAGCTTTCCAAGTTTCCTTACTATTCCAGGTTTCCTATTATTGAATTTTAATTGGGCTCTCACGTTACACTAAACTAAGTTAATTATATGATAATTAATAAATTAAGGGGTGTGCATAAGTGCACAACCATGCCTGCTGTCCCTATCCTATTGTCCCCATTTATTCGTACCTATTTCCTGTATTCATACTCATGTTTATTCTTATATCTATTATCCTATAAGTGATTGACAAATCAGATAAATAAATAAAAATAAATAAACCCTAGTTTGTTTTAACTCAATTTCTAGAATAAGTGCAACAGACAAGGTTCAAATAATACACTGAGAAGTAAAGCATTGTTTTAAAAACTCATTGGCTGGGTTAATGCAACATGCTTAGCCAATTGAAAAAAGCCACATTATTGCTTAATATGGTCAGTGAATCCATCCTCTTCGTTGAAGGCCTCTTCACTGAAGTTGTGGAGTGTAATCTACCATGCTGGCCCACAATAAATTGATAGGGTTTTTTTTTAATTGACCAAATCTAGGATTTCTACTCTAGTGACTTGAACTAGTACACCAAACTGACAGTCCAATAATTCAAGCAAATTGTTTAATAGTAGCTCACAATTTGTATACAGGTACTCCCAAACTTCAGATCAGTAGTGGGATTCAGCCAGTTCTCAAGACTTTGTTAACGGTTGTTAACGGTTGTTAACTTTCTGAGCAGTTGGTGAACTGGTTGTTGGAAGAAATCATTAGGGGGAAGAACCAGTTGTTAAATTATTTGAATTCCACCACGGCTTCAGACCATTTGTTTCATGACATTTGAATTTACAGTGGCACTGAAAAAAGTGACTTATGGCTTTTTTGCAGTTATGACCATTGCAGTCCATGCAGTCATATGATCAAAATCCAGGCACTTGGCAATTAATATGTATTTACAATTGTGGCATTCCAGGGTCAATTATCACCATTTGTGACCTTCCCAGGTGGCTTTCAACAGTCAATGGGAAAGGATAGATTCATTTAAAGACTGCATGATTTACTTAACAACTGTGGCAAAAAGATAATAAAAATCAGGTCTGACTCACTTATCAACTGCTTTGTTTAGGAATAGAAATTCCGGACCCAATTGTGGTCATAATTGTGTGTTTTTATATAGACAAATACATTTTTTATTGTTTGATACCCTGTTTCTCCAACAATATGGCCTCCCCCAACAGGAAGTCCCAGCATGTTTTATAGGCATGAAATGAAATTAAGCCCCTCCCCCCAAATTAAGGCCTATATTAAAACATGCAAAATGGGGGGTTTGGTGGGAGGCTTGCCGTTAGGAAGTACTTTTGTTGCACACCCAGATATTGTGCTGCCTGCGTTGACCCCGATACGAAGTGCCCCACCAACGCCAAGGTCAACATCCAAGCCGTCTCCACCCGCCCACCCAAAGATGCAAGGGGGGGGAATTAAGTCACCCCCGAAAAGACAGCCTAGCCATTTTTGGGGGGTTCAAAAAAAATAAGACCCGGCCTTATTATATGTGAAACACGGTAGTTTTATTTCTTATTTAATCAATTTATATAGCTGCTGAATTGATATACAATTCAGGACAGTATATACAGATTAAAAACAGAATAAAATGTTGCTTTTACCATTTTATTACTATAAGGATATTTCATAATGCAATTTTATTTAATTTCTATTTTAATATCTGTGTAGGAGAATTAAGATGCCAGATAAATTGCATAATAGATAAATTGTACAATAGATAAACTGCATTACCTATTTAATAAATAAATATACTAATTACTATTATTTCCAATTGTATTTATATTAATTCTATTGGATTTTTCCTTCCCTGCCAAACTGCCCAATTGGGTAAACATGTTATTGTTATTGTTGTTGTTTACCGTGTGGGATTTTTTTTTAAAAAAAAGCTTGCCAGGTTTGTATGGCAGTCGAATTTGATAAAAATTAGCTTTTTTCTCTCTCCTCCTTTTTCTTTCCTTTCTTTCTTTGTTTTACTATAAAACAACTCACACTGCCATCTTGCTTAAAATATCCTCACTAGCTTATACTAGAAGTGCAGGCCGGCTGCCCAGAAGAAGTGGGCAGCAGCTGGTGGATTGGTTTTCAGTATGCATACACTGGAGTGTTTAAGGAAAAGCTGTACTTCTTTTTATTAGGATGAAGAACAAATCAGTGCTAATTTTAAATTGTTCTTACCACAATACAAAATAATGAAAAAGGAAATGGCCATTTGCTCTTCAGATGGATAATAAATTGTATCAAAGGTGCCTCTGCTTGTTTTACTACCGTGTTTCTCCAACAATACGGCCTCCCCCAATTGGAAGCCCCACCATGTTTCTTTGGCATAAAATCAAATTAAGCCCCTCCCCCCAAATTTAGGCCTATTTTAAAACATGCAAAATAAGGGGGAAGGGCGGGGGACTTGCCGTTAGGAGCGCCCCCGGGCAGCAATTCCTCGCCACCAGCTGCTCCTAATGGGTGATAATGGCGAAGCACGGAGCACCCTATTCCCACCTTTGCTGCAGACACCTTTGGCACCCACCGCTGTTGCTTTCCCTTCTGCCCATTCCGCTGCCACGTTTGGAGCTGCCGTTTCCGTGTTTGGAGTGCCGCCATCATTTGGGGCTCCAAACAGCGGCAGTGCTCCAAACACGGAAGTGGCAGCTCCAAACATGACGGTGGGTGATCTTTTTATTTTGGTCCGCGTGAAGTTCAGAGTGAGCAAGCAAGGGAGACTGCGATGCCTCCATCCGAGATGGCAACCTCACTAGTGGATCACAATGTGGCTGGAAGCCCAAATCGGCGGGAAACGATGGCAATCTTTTTGGAACGAGAGGAAAGGGAGAGAAGAGTTGCAAGGTGTAATTTGCAGGAAGAAGGGGGTGTACCCCATGGCAGGGAGCCCAAGGAAGAAGGGCCGGTAGGCAACGGAGAGCATCCTGTAGCTCTGGAAGCAGCCTAGAGGCGCGCCGGGGAAGAGGCGCAGTTGCTGCCTTGTATTCCCAAGCCAACTGCGTGCGCCGCCTTTAGTTATGTGTGCTCCGCGCTTTGTGCATCTCCATGTGATCACAACCCTGTCTTTTCCACCTGGTGCCCTTGCTGCTTTCTGGCTCTTTAGCAAGGCATTGCGGTCTCCCTCTCATGCTCGCTCTGAACTTCGCACGGACCAAAATAAAAAGATCACCCACCGTCATGTTTGGAGCTTCCGCATTTGGAGCTCCAAACAGCGGCAGTGCTACAAAGGCGAAGCCGGTTGCTAAAGAGCCAGAAAGCAGCAAAGGCGCCAGGTGGAAATGACAGGGTCGCGATCACACGGAGATGCCCAAAGCATGCAGCGCACATAACTAAAGGCGACGCACACAGTTGATTCAAAAGCACCCCCCAAAAATATTGTGAGTAGGATAGTTGAATATGAGTTAGGATTTAACTCATTTATTCTTCTTCTGAGGGGCAGATACACTTGTAACCCAGGGACTACCTGTATACAGGTATTCTAGACTAAGAGAAAAATACAAGCCTTTTCAGTATTTTTCAAACAATCTATACTGTATAAACACATACATACATATAAACACAGGAGAAAGTGTAGGGTAATCATAGTGGTGCCAACTGAGTCATGTAAAGCAATAATAGACTACGATACTAAATTCTAATAAATGTAACCCATGAAAGAAAAAATTGGGAAATGAGATTTATCTGCTTGCTTTACCCTTCCTAAGACAGCTACCTTTGTTACATATATTTCTGCCATGGGTTAGATTTTATGATGACTTTATGATAATTTAATTTTATGGAGATTCAAAAGTTTGGATAGTATTCTGTCACCCAACAGAGCATCAAGACTAAGATGGCATTCAAAACTGTAAAAATTGAAGAAAAAAATTTGTGAGAAATGTAGTTTCAAATTATGTAAAATCCATCTAAGAAAACAAGAAGACATTGGTCAAGATCAAATTAGGTAAACATGTGGGAAGAATCAGAGGGATAACTTATAGCATTATGATTTATAAAATAGAGTTGTTTCAAAACAATTTCAAGGAAGGAAATGGGAGAAAGTCCTATTCCACTCTATTTGATAATTTAATCATTAACAAAAAGCTTAATTATTCTAACCTAATGAGATACTGTATATAAAGCCATGTTAATATTTATTTTTTGCTCAATTCCATAAGGATCAAGGGATTCTTAAAACATGGCCCTGGGTTGAGAGCCCAAACACAAAGGGACTACGTGCTCCACATATGCCATTACACCAGCCAAAGCCTGCTTTATGAATTTATAGACAATCAGTTGAGTCCTGGAGAGATTAGGGTAAACTACTGAGAGACTCATGGCATTTCCAACATCACTGTATCCATCAAAAGACAGTGGCCGGGGCCCACCCTCCAATAGAGCCTTTGCCTCAAGTAGCCAATGAACATTTAATTTCGGTTTAAACATTTTGGTATAACATCAGTGGGATTCTAAAAATGCAGGGAATGTTAAGTCATTCTCAAATACGTTAATCATTCTTTTATTCACTGAACATTGTTCAAAGTTGAAAATATGTGGTGTTTGTGTGTGTGTGTGTGTGTGTGTGTGTGTGTGAATTGGGTAGTCTTTGCATATTATTATTTAGTGCTCCAGAATTGCAGACAATTTTAAGAAATAACCATATATTCTTTTAAAGAAAAACCTAACAAAGTCAAACAATTATATATTAATAGCTTAATATTAAACATCTACCTATTTGTTCAAAGCATATTGCCAGAGCCTCATAACCTCATCAACAAGACCATTCCTTAACTTGGGTCCCTACCTTCAAAAAAATCCTAAGCCTCACGCACTCCATAAAGAGCTTTATATCTCAAATTAGTAACCATAATGGAGCCTGATGAAATGAAATACCTCAACAAATGATTCCCCCCCCCCGCAACCCTGCTTTCCCCAATGAATTATTAAATGAATATGTAGGTTGTTAAATGGAACACAGGGTGCCTCAGAGGTGGGGGAGGCCCTTGGAAGCCTAGCACAGGCCCAGAGCTGCCTGCCCTTCCCTTCCCAAGGTCTTCCCCACCCTCCATGGTACCCTGTGTTCTGCTTCCCATCCCTTGGGTCCCCACAGGCCTTTTCCTACTCCCAAGTTCCCCCAGGCCTTAGCCCGATTCCAACCCCACTAGGCCAAACACCTTCCTACTCACTTACCTTTTGAAGAGCTCTGAGGCTTTCCAAGATGGTTAGAACGAATTGCGTTATTGCACAGCCATATGGCGAGAGTCTGGAAGCAGCTGTCATATTTCCAGCAGCCAAATTTTGGTATCACCGCAGACCTCATTAAGGTAGCAAAATGAAGCAGTTTGTTCTCGGGCTCACCAGTGGTCACCTGGAAGCAGCCACCTTTTTCTTCCACCCACAAAATGATGGCTGCTTCCCGATCGCCCCCATGCAATTTGTGGACAAACTTTGTTTTGCTACCTTAACGAGATCTGCCTAACATTGCCGAAGCTTTTTGCAGCATTCAGATTTATTTATTTTATTTATTTATTTTGTCAAGCAATTATAAGATAACAGGTATAAGTATAAACATAGTTATGGATACATGAAATGGATACATATAAGAAAAATAAAAAAGAAACAATAGGACAGGGACGGTAGGCACGTTGGTGCACTTATGCAAGCCCCCTACAGACCTCTTAGGAAAGGAGTGAGGCCAATAGTAGACAGTCTAAGGTTAAAGTTTTTGGGGTTTGGGGAAGAAACCACAGAGTCAGGTAAAGTATTCCAGACATTGACCACTCTGTTGCTGAAGTCGTATATCCTGCAATCAAATTTGGTGCAATTAACCTTGTGTTTGTATCCATTGTTTGCTCTTGTATTGTTATGGTGAAAGCTGAAGTGTTCATTGACAGGTAGGACATTGCAATGTATGATTTTATATACTATACTTAGATTGGACCGAAGGTGGTGTAGTTCTAGATTTTCTAGGTCTAGAATTTCAAGTCTGGTGGCATAAGGTATTCTGCAACAAGTATTTCTGCAGCATTGTGCACACTAGCAGTTTGTCTGGCAACTGCCGTTTTATCCCTGCTGAAGGTTAATTATCCAATGAGATAAACCAAAAGAGGAAGATCATTGTAATACAATTCATCAGAATATTCTGATAAAAGTGATTCCTCTCATTCAAAAAGAGAAGCCAGGTCCTTAGTTTACATTCTCTTTTATAGTTAACATAGCAAAAAACAATGAAAGAGGAAATTTGATTGGATAGGATAAAAGTAACCTCCCCTTTGTATAGGAAATCAGTTACATATAATCAAACATGTTACATAGTTGCATCCTCTAATATCATGGGATGTTCATTAAAATGAGGTCTGACATCAGAAGGGGCATAAATTGTAAGGGAAACGGTTCACAAAAGAGATAAACCAGACCGCAATTTGTACTAAGAAACTTTTTCTTATCTGGAGCTAGTCTCCAGCTTGTCTGTCAGTTTAGGAATGTTCAAAGCTAATAAACCCAAACATCATTTTACAAGAAAGAAAATAAATCAAATTAAAATACAAAGAAATTATGTTAGTTAGCAAATTACAAAATCCATGTCATGTGCCCTTCACCTCCCACAAGCAGCAGCACAAAAATGGCCATGCTCAGGTTGCTGCTGTGCAGCCCACATGGTCTGTCCTCTTTTCCCAATATGAAGTCCAGAGAGCTTCAAAAGGTAAACATGGAGGGAGATGGGTGTGTGAGAAGCTGATCCAAGCACTGCAGCATACTAAAAGGATGGGATGGGGTAAGAGAGAAACAAGGAGGCTGATGCAGTATTCCTGTGATCAGTCATAGGGTCAATGACCACAGGAGGAGTGCAACTGTCATAACTTTGAAACAGGGTCATATGTAATTTTAGGGCATTGTTGTAATTTTGAACATACAGTAAGTGACCTGTCATATCTGAAGGATTACCTGTATTGTAAAACCTTGTAATGTCAGGCAGCTTCTGAGAGCCCCATCAAGTCACTGCCTTGTCTACAAAGCAAGCCCCATATAAAATAAATCACAGATGATTTTAAGCTTTGAGTGTCTTCTTGCCCGAAGGCAATCAAGTTGCCAATTCAATAAATGGGTTTACAGGGTTCAACCTCAGAACATCACTGATAAGCTGAAGCAAGTGTAGTCAAATCTTGATTCAAGTTAGCGGTGTTAAGTATTAGCAGGGAAAGAAGCATAGAAGCGCAAACCAAATAAGAACTACTGGGAATCATTCTCAAAAGGCAACTGGTTTTTCTGGTTTTTCTTGGAAGACGTTTCACTTCATATTCAAGAAGCTTCTTCAGCTCTGAGCTTCTTCTGAAGAAGCTTCTTGGATGTGAAGCGAAACGTCTTCCAAGAAAAACCAAAAAGACCAGTTGCTTCTTGAAAAAACACTTCGGGAACAACCATGACACCTTGACGAATTATCTTTTTCTTTTATGTACACTGACAGCATATGCACCAAGACAAATTCCTTGTGTGTCTTATCACACTTGGCCAATAAAGTATTCATGAATGAATGAATGAATGACCTTGATGACTGAGAATCTTCATGGACATCGAACTGCTGGGAACAAATCACTGAATGAAGTTTTTGATTGCTGCCGTTTGATTCAACCCTCCAAGTTTGGCTGAATTTGATATCTTTGCTCTTCTGGATGTAGAAATAGATAGCTAATTTTAGCCCGCAAGGCACGTGCGGGGAAAGAACGGGGGGGGGAAGGGGGCGGGGCGGTTCCAATGCAAACCGGAAGTCTTTCTGTCAACCAGAGAGCCACCGCTCTCTCAGCCTTCACCAGCCGATGATGACGTGCTCCTTTCCCAAGTTGGGAGGAAACGAAAGAGAAAGTCGCAGATTCTTCAAGGGGGCGGGGCGCCGCCGCGCTCCACCCATAAGCAACGTTCACGCGCGCAGGGAGCGTTCCCTGGGCTGCCGAGCGATCAGTTAGGGCGGCAGCCCCGCCCGCTCGGTTCAGCAGGCAAAAAAGCAGCGGAAGGACTGGCCCGCGCCTGCGCTTGGAGAGAAACCCGGAAGCGGCTGAGTCGAAATAGCGTGAAGGCAAGTACAGCCCTTGGGAGGAGCAGCCGGAGTGGTTGCGTGGCCGGTCGAGGCGAAAGCTGCGCAGGCAAGTGGAGCGGGTTCATTCGGTGCCCTTCTTTCCTGGTTTCCAACGCTTTCCAATCTTCTCTATGACCAAAACCGAGGGATGGTTCGAGCCTCTTGGCACGTTTTACCTATCACACGAATAAGTGTTGTGAGTGCTGGCACCCCCATTAAGGGTATCGCTGTCGTTGCCAGTGAGAAAAGAAGCTCCAATTGTTGTTGGGTTTCCCTCCCCCCCTTTGGGCGTTCTTGAGTTTTCATTGCTCAGTCCGCTGCTAGCCTGATTTTAGACAAGGTTGTGGTATGTTAAGCTACACTGAACTCGCGCAGCCTCGGGTGGGAGGGTGGAGGGTGTCCTGAGCTGTCCGCACTTCTAAAGAGTTGGTTAGAAATTTGACTTGGTACTAATTTGCGTTTTGGAAGTTTTATGCTCTGCTGATGAGAAAAGGAGTTTGCTCTTGGTTGGAAGAATCACAGCTGTCTGCTGTGTGTCTGTGAGGCTTATGTTGATAGGAAAGCAAGGCCTGCTGGTGTCCATGTCCAATAGGAGTAAGAGATTTTGCTGAGTTGTAAGAACTGATATAAGCAAAGAAGAGGGTGGTGTGTGTGTGTGTGTGTATATGTACAAGCACCAAACCGAAAGCACCAGCTTGAAGATGGTGAGTGGGACCTGGTTGAAACATGGCCAAGATACTTTCAATCTTACTCAGGAAAAGACTCGAACATGCCAAGACCTGCGCATATATATATGAATGTATGTGTGTATGTATGTATGTATGTAGGTATAGTATTCAGCTTTGTTCGGGTATTTTCCCAAGTCATTATAGTTGTGCTTTTAAAGTTGTAGCAATGTTTTGGCAGAATCTCATCTGCCATCATCAGGCTTCTGTATTGTGTTTGTAAGTCAGACTACTGTGAAATTCTGACTCGCAGACGAACACAATACAGAAACCTAATGGTGGCAGATGGGATTCTGCCGCGTTGCTACAACTTTAAAAGCACAACTATAATGACCTGGGAAAATACCCGAACAAAGCTGAATACCATATATATATATATGTGTGTTTGTGTGTGTGTGTGTTATATATACATATGAAATATATATACATATATGTATGTATATATATATATATATGGATCTTTGGTTATTCGGGTTTTCTCCCGCGTAAGATTGGAAGTATCTAGGCAACGTTTCGATGAAGTCTCATTCATCATCTTCAGGCTTGGTCTTCAGCTCTGTGCTTCTCAGAGTGATGTGAGCTTGCAGCTGCTTCTTCCTTTTAACTGCTCCTGGGGGTGTGACTTGATTGGCTGGGGGCTTGGCTGTGTTCTGATTGGATGGGGGGGTGTTCTCATTGGTTGGGGGTTTGGCTGTGTTCTGATTGGTTGGGGGTTTGGCTGTGTTCTGATTAGCTGGAGGCGTGTTCTGTTCAGGTGGGGGCTTGATTGTGCTCAGGTTAGTCTTAATTGCTGGAAGGTTTGAGCTGGTGAGCTGTGATCTTGCTGTTTGGCTTCGAGTTCGTGGTCGTGCTGCATCTTCATGGTGGGGGTCAGTTCGCTTCATGTATGGCTCAGAGGGGTTTGAGGTGGGTAGTGATGCAGCTGCAGTGCAGCTTCTGGTCCGTGGTCGTGTTTCATCTTCTGTGTGGGTGTGAGTCTGCTTTCTACGTGGAAGTGTGGTGGTGGCATCTTGTGTGGCTATCAGGGGTGTGGGTCTGGTGTCACTCTTCATGTTAGGTACGCGTCTGTTCATGAGGGCGGGTTTCCAAATGGCTGGTAGGCGGGAGGCATTATCTCGTCTATTCATGCTGTGTGGGCGTTTTTCTATCTCTATGGCTTCTCTGATGATTCTGCTGCTGAAGTGTTCGGTTTTGGCAATAGTTCTGGTATTTTTAAAGTCAATCTCATGTCCTGTGGCTTTGAGGTGTTGGACCAGGGAAGAGGTCGGTTCTTCCTTTTTGATCTTTTAACAAGAGAATGGCAAAGCCCTCCTCCCATATATAAAAGGCACTACGGACAAAATCAGCAAGATCCTCCAAAAACACAACATTAAGACAGCATTCTGCACAAACAGAAAGATATCCACCATCCTAAGAAACCCTAAGGACAGAATCGAGTTAGAAAATCAAGGAGTATACGAAATCCCTTGCACTGCCTGCCCCACCACATACATTGGACAGACTAACAGAAGAATAGGTGCACGCATTGAAGAACATAAGAACTCAATCAAAAAGGAAGAACCGACCTCTTCCCTGGTCCAACACCTCAAAGCCACAGGACATGAGATTGACTTTAAAAATACCAGAACTATCGCCAAAACCGAACACTTCAGCAGCAGAATCATCAGAGAAGCCATAGAGATAGAAAAACGCCCACACAGCATGAATAGACGAGATGATGCCTCCCGCCTACCAGCCATTTGGAAACCCGCCCTCATGAACAGACGCGTACCTAACATGAAGAATGACACCAGACCCACACCCCTGATAGCCACACAAGATGCCACCACCACACTTCCACGTAGAAAGCAGACTCACACCCACACAGAAGATGAAACACGACCACGGACCAGAAGCTGCACTGCAGCTGCATCACTACCCACCTCAAACCCCTCTGAGCCATACATGAAGCGAACTGACCCCCACCATGAAGATGCAGCACGACCACGAACTCGAAGCCAAACAGCAAGATCACAGCTCACCAGCTCAAACCTTCCAGCAATTAAGACTAACCTGAGCACAATCAAGCCCCCACCTGAACAGAACACGCCTCCAGCTAATCAGAACACAGCCAAACCTCCAACCAATCAGAACACAGCCAAACCCCCAACCAATGAGAACACCCCCCATCCAATCAGAACACAGCCAAGCCCCCAGCCAATCAAGTCACACCCCCAGGAGCAGTTAAAAGGAAGAAGCAGCTGCAAGCTCACATCACTCTGAGAAGCACAGAGCTGAAGACCAAGCCTGAAGATGATGAATGAGACTTCATCGAAACGTTGCCTAGATACTTCCAATCTTACGCGGGAGAAAACCCGAATAACCAAAGATCCACATACAAGTACCCGCGAGAACCTCAGAAAACAAATATATATATATATATATATATGTATGTATGTATGGTATTCAGCTTAAGAAAACATATGTATACATACATACATACATACATTATACATATATGTATACTAAATATATATACTTTGTTTATATAATGAGCTTTGCCTATTTCCCTCAAGATCACAAGTGAGTACACCCCCTCACATTTTGTAAATATTTAAGTATATCTTTTCATGTGGCAATACTAAAGAAATGATACTTGGCTACAGTGTAAAGTGGTGAGTATACAGCTTGTATAACAGTCTAAATGTGCTGTCCCCTCAAAATAATGCAACACACAGCCATTAATGTCTAAACTGCTGTCAACAAAAGTGAGCATACCCCTAAGTGATAATGTCCCAATGGAGCCCAAAAGTGTCAATATTTTGTGTGGCCACCATTGTTTTCCAGCACTGCCTTAACCCTCTTGGGCATAGAGTTCACCAGAGCTTCACAGGTTGCCGCTGGAGTTTTCTTCCACTTCTCCATGATGATGTCATGGAGCTGATGGATGTTAGAGACCTTGCAAACTCCACCTTTTGTTTCAGGATGCCTCACAGATGCTCAGTAATGTTTAGGTCTGGAGACATGCTTGGCCAGTCCATCACCTTTAGCCTCAGCTTCTTTAGCAAGGCAGTGAAGGCAGTGGTCGTTTTGGAGGTGTGTTTGGGGTTGTTACCATGTTGGAATACTGCCCTGCGGCTCAGTCTCTGAAGGGAGGGTATTATGCTCTGCTTCAGTATGTCAAAGTATATGTTGGCATTCATGAACTGTAGCTCCCCAGTGCCGGCAGCACTCATGTAGCCCATGACATTTCCACCACCATGCTTGACTGTTGTCCTCACCTGGTTGCTGCCACACACACTTGACACCATTTGAACTAAATAAGTTTATCTTGGTCTCATTGGACCACAGGACATGGTTCCAGAAATCCATGTCCTTAAGTCTGCTTGTCTGCAGCAAACCGTTTGCGGGCTTTCTTGAGCATCATCTTTAGAAGAGGCTTCCTTCTGGGACAACAGCCCTGCAGACCAATTTGATGCAGGATGTGGCATATAGTCTGAGCACTGATAGGCTGACCCCTCACCCCTCTAACCTCTGCAGCAAAGTTGGCAGCATTCATATGTCTATTTCCCAAGGCCAACCTCTGGATATGACACTGAGCACAAGCACTCAACTTCTTTGGTTGACTATGGTGAGGTCTGTTCTGAGTGGAACCTGTCCTGTTAAACCGCTATACGGTCTTGGCCACCGGGCTGCAGCTCAGTTTCAGCGTCTTCGCAGTCTTCTTATAGTCTAGGCCATCTTTATGCAGAGCAACAATTCATTTTTTCAGATCCTCAGAGAATTCATTGCCATGAGGTGCCATGTTAAATTTCCAGTGACAGCATGAGAGAGTGAGAGCAATAACACCAAATTTAGCACACCTGCTCCCCCTTCATCTCTGAGACCTTGTAACACTAACAAGTCACATGCCATCAGGGAGGGAAAACGGATACTTAATCCCAATTTGGACATTATTACTTAGGTGTGTATTCACTTTTGTTGCCAGCAGTTTAGACATTAATGGCTGTGTGTTGTGTTATTTTGAGGGGATAGTACACTTTAATGCAAGCTGTATACTCACTATTTTACACTGTAGCCAAGTGTCATTTCTTCAGTGTTGTCGCGTGAAAAGATATACTTAAATATTTACAAAATGTGAGGAGGGTGTACTCACTTCTGTGAGATACTGTGTGTGTGTGTGTGTCATATATATTTTCTTTCTGTCACACAAACACACATATTTGGAAGTGGCTTAGGTAAACACCTGTCTGATTCGTTGGGATATAAGAGGAGGGTTGGTCAAGCACAATCAGGCTTGCAGGATTCTGTTATTACACCCTATCTCAAATATAGTCTTAGTCTTCCTGTGGACCTTATACCTGGATGCAACACAAAGAGGTCTAAATCTTCCTGAAGGCATCTAGGCAAGCATTTAAAACAGAGTCACTTATTTATTCACATAAGCAGTCTACAGCTGGGAGGACAGCTGTGTTAATCTGTCATAGCCAAAAATCAATTTTCAAACCAGCACATTTTATTTAAATATTTTAATAGGTGGTTTAAAACTAAACTTTTCCTCTGTATCAGTGTCTAAGGTTTCTGTAACCCTCAGTTGGCTATAAATAGTGCTGTGGGCTGTCTAGAAATTGGAAAAAGTTACAGGGCAAAGTAAATTTAGTGGGGCAATTTTCAGTTTTCATCTATATGTCATCATCTGTAAAACAGTGACTTTATGCTGTGAAATTCCAAGAAAAATTCTGTCACCATTAACTTGGTAGATTATTTTCTTGAGAGAAGAAGAGAGACCAAGTTAATTTGTGTCCTGTTTAAGCCATTGTTCAATGGTGTTTATGTTGGCATTAATTTCATTTATTCACATATTTATATGTCCATACAACTAAACTATGTTACTGTGGGTGGCGTACAAAAAGACAAAAAAGAAAACATAATTAATTCAAGATGGCATAACTCATTAAAACATGCTAACCCCTAAAATCACAAACAGAAATGTAAACTTCCGCAATTCACCTACAGGGGACTCAGCTCAATCTAGCATCAAAGACCCAGTGAACACCCAGGTCTTAATTACCCAGCTAAAGGTCTGTAGAGTTGCAGCCTATTGTATTAAATAGCTGTAATAAAAACAATCCTCTTGCTCAGCATTCTAGATCATGGTAAATTTTAGGAAAGCAGAATCTCTCTTTGACCATGGTATTTTTTAAAAATAATATTTTTATTTGATATAACCATTATACCCTTATATGTAGACACATTACAATACATTTTTGGAAATTGTTTGCTAGTACTGGTATTAGGATTAATAGCATGTTTAAATAATGTTTAAACTGTATCAGTTTATAATTATGAATAACTTGCTGCATCATTGCTGTAAGCATTTGTTTAAAGTGAAAAGAATAAAATCAACATCATATGGCATGTTTTTTTAAAATAAATTTTATTGTTTTTTAAGACGACCATTGACAAACAAAATATAAAAACATCAAGCCATCTTCCATATATATACATACAGTATATCTGTTGGTTTACAAATTGTTTTGTGCTTCCACTTCGTAGTCTTCAATTACAATTACATTGTATATATTCTCATATTGTCAATCAAATATTAAGTACACTAATACTGTTAATCAATCATTTGACTATACTATTATTCATTCATGTTTTACGAGATAATTCATATTTTCTTTAATTTGTTTTATGACAGTTCATATTATCATCTCAAATCTATCCTACAATCATTTTGTAGATATAATAAAAAAATACATCTTTATATATTCATTATTTTCTAAAAATCTACATATTTCATTCCTGTGTTTTATTGTCTAACCATTGCTAGAATAGATCCCAAATTTTATAAAATTGTTTATCCTCTTGTTCTCTGATTTCAAATGTCAAACTACTCATTTCAGCACAATCCAATATTTTCTTAATAATTTTCTCCTGAGATGGTTTTTTCTCATTTTTCCAGTTTTTGGCAAATACAATCCTGGCTGCTGTTAATACATTTACAATCAGATAGTTCAATTCTTTACTATATATTTCAGGTAAAATTCCCAATAAAAATATCTCTGGTTTCAAGTCTATATGCTTTTTTGTCATTTTTTCCAACCATGTGTGGATTTTAGTCCAATATTTTTTGGCATCCGCACAAGTCCACCACATATGGTAATATGAGCCAGGTGTCTGATGACATTTCCAACATTTTTCAGATTTGTTCTTGAACATTCTTGCTATTCTTGTTGGGGGAAAATGCCACCTGTAAACATCTTATACAAATTTTCTTTATATGCTGTTGACATTGTCATTTTATAATTTGGAGACCAGTTTTTGCCATTTCTCAATCCCATATCCAAAATTCTTCCCCCAAGCAATCATTGTTTCTTTAACTTCTTGTTCCTCTAGTTTAATTTCTAATAAAAATATCCATACAATTTTTTAATCACCTTTTCATCAGTACCTGTCAAAATCTTATCTGTCAGTCAGTTTATCATAGAAACCTTCTGTTTTAGAATATTTATCATATCTTGAATGTATTTGTGCATATGAAAACTAATTCATCTTTATACCTTATTCCTCTAATTTTTGCATAGATTTAAGCATATTTGTTGTTTGTAATACAGTAAAGTCTTACTAAAATAGATATTTATGCAGATAAAGTCACCTTTTAGGTTCATGTGCTAAGATATAATGTGATGCATTGGTTTCTAATTAGCAAAACATATGAGCTAAATTTTACTATTTCTAATAATTAAAGTTTCTTTTTCATCATTGGCCTGCTGGAAATAAAAGTATGAATTCCTGAAGCCAGCACAATAAACTGAGAATGCACATTTCTTCTTTTTTGCCTAGCATAAAGTCTTATGCTTATTATTTCATCATTAATCATAACTGACTAGTTAATGTAAGCATTTTTTTTGTTGATTTGTGTGCTGCCTCTACTATAAAATGACTCTAGAACTAAACTTCAAAAAAATTCCAAGTAAAAGCAAACAAAAGAATCTCCAAAGAGTACGTGGAACACATTGGGGAGGATAACAACAAACACAATCTCCCTTGTCAAATTAACGTTGGGCAAGAGACACTTCATTCTACCTCAGGATGAATAAGGGTAAGCCAGGTTTTAATGGCTTTATGGAAGCCAAAGAAGGTAGGGCCCATAAGGGTTGCTGGAGTATGCTGAATAACCCAGCTATTGGAAAGCTGGTGCCTGGAGTTACCATGTCTTCCAGATCTTACTACTTGGACAGAAAAACAGGAAAGATAGTCCAGTAGATAAAAGGATGTGATAAACTTGTCTATGTTTTGAACATTATAGAATAATCTCATAAAACAAATAAGATAGTAACTGTTTAATCTGAGGACACTAAAGAGTAAGATGTCAATATAATGTATTTCTCACATATTACACCCGCATTTTGTTAAACTATCAATTTTTTAATAATGGCTCATTGAATCATGGTTGGGTTTAAACAAAAGTCATATAGCATAACATATTAAAAAGGAATGAATTCATACTGTGGTTAAGCCAAAATTAACTCTCATAACACATTACAACTTAACTCCTAGCAAACTAGGAAGAAATAAAAACTTTGTATCAAAGGAAAGGTGCAGTATGCACTCCTGAGCCTCAATTCCATTTTGCCTAATGTAGTTTTCTGAATTTGCATTGATTTGTTGTTTTTCCTCTCCAGCTCTATTTTTGTTTTTACCTGAAAGAATAATGGATCATTTTTTAAAAAGGGTTATATTCCTTTAAGCTGCTATCAATCATTGCAGGAGGTGATGAGTCATTTATTATGTCAGTCTTTGGAAACATCTCTACCAGAACATGAAAAGCTATTCTTCCTATCTGGGTTTTTTTTATAGAAGGGGGATGAAACAATTATAGACTGTGATATCATTAATTATACTTCTGAAATGTAAATGTTAATGCGCTATCAATAGGGATAGTTTCTTCTGAAAAACTTATAAATAAGTATGAACTTAGACAATGTCCCTACACTTGTTATATAACAATCCAAAGATTAACAATGTTTTCATATATGTCAGTTTGGTAGTTATAGATTGTGATTCCAAGCATAAATTATTGGATCAAATGATCTAGCGCAGGGGTGTCAAACTTGCATCGTCATGGCAGCATCATGTGACATATTGCGACTTTTCCCTCTTCGCTAAACCAGGCATAGGCATGGCCAGAGTGTGACACATCTGGCCCATGGGCTGCAAGTTTGACAGCCCTGGTCTAGCATGATTTTACCTAGAAAATACACAATCAGAATATTAGCCAACTATAAGGAACATATTCAGAATATATAAGTTATATGACATAAAATATGAGGAGAGTTATGAGAAGAGAAACAGAACTGCAATGCCCATATTATCAATCAAACCCTAACCAAAGAAAAACAATTGGTGAAAGTCTAAAGCCAGCAGAAAGTGGCAATTGAATGCAGGGTTTCATTACCAAGCAATAATGAATAAGGAAGATACCTCAGCCACAGATTTCAACAAGTAGAAGAAAATAATAGGAAAAAGGAAATTAAAACTAGAGATATTTGTAAGAAAGTCAGAAACCGTGCAGGGCAATTGACAGCTAAGGTACGAATAGTCAAGAGTAATCAGGGAAGAAATTTAATTGAATAAATGAGGTTCTAGAATGATGGAAAGGCTATAATAAAACCTCTTAAACTCACATTATGAAATTTGAGAAATATTGTAATGAAGGAATATACAGGAATCAGCTTTACTAGCAATTAATTCAAGAGTTATCAAATAGAAGCGTATCAGATACAGTATATTTAAAGTTGCCCGAAAAGGGAAAACATTCAATTTATCAGTCCTGCGGACTATTTAAATTTACATATTGTGGAGAGAGAAAAAAATAAGCTGCTTCATTACAGGGTTTTTTCCCAGTTTGTTTCTGTTTGTTTGAGCTGGTAAAGCTGTACTGTGAGCTTTGAAAATAGAGAATATTGTTGTTTGGATGCCTACTTACAGAAAAACCTACAAATATTAGTATTGGAGTCATTCAAATAATTGTTCTGTTTTGCCCTTAAAGTTTTTAAGCCATTACCCAAGCTTTAATTTTATCTTGTTCATTTTCAGGACTTCACAAATTGGAAATGAATTTAATGTACCTTCATACGGATCACTGAATGGATAATAAATGGCCCTTCCTCGCTTAACAGGAGCTCTCCGTTCCTTTTCAAATGTCACTAAACAAGAAGATTATAGTGAAGAATCTGCTGACATAACAGTAAGTTATTTGAATGAATGTTAAGCACAAATAGGATTTTAACATGTTGATAGAGTTAATATACATATGTCAGCAATATTATCACAAAGTTTAGGTCTCTTCCATATGTTGCATTAGAGTTAAATTCATGTATTGTAAGCTAAGTTTCCTCTTGTTGAAAACAATAGGCATTTTAGGGGATGGGTTGCCAGTATCCAACAAGTTCAGAGGTGGTATTCAGTAGGTTCTAACCAGTTGAGGAGAACTAGTGGCAGAAATTTTGAGTAATTCTGACTGCCCCTGGCCTCATCTATTCTCTGCCTCCCAAGTCTCAGCTGATCGGCTGGATTTTCTTTTGTTGCCCTGCACAGGAGAATGGAGCTGGAAAGCAGGTTAGTGGGGTGGGAAGGGAATGGGAATTTGGCAGTAACCTTCCCCCAGGAGTGGGGATGGAGATTCTACAGTATCCTTCCCCTGCCACACTCACCAAGCCACACCATGGCCACCAAGCTATGTCCACAGAACCAGCAGTAAAAATTTTTTGAATCCCACCACTGAACAAGTTGATCAAGAACTCGGTGTTTTTGCATACCCAATGCCAATATTTATGAAACAAAAGGCAAATTAGAATACTTTAAATACAAAATGAGATTGTTGCAATTACTTACATCTCTCTTTTCAGTACATTTAAAAGAAAGAAATTAGCACTTCTCAATTTGATACTAAGATGCTATCAACATCTACACATACTTAAGCTCTTTAGGACTAATCCTGATTTCCATTATGTCAGTATAACTCACAGTATCTCTACTATGGAGTTTTCTTTTTAAATGTCTCTAACTAGAAAGGCAATTTGGCCCTTTCTATGTCATTTGAAATAGTGCACTTACACAGCTGAATCAGCCATTAAAAGAGAATCCATTCACTGAAACAAGCATCAGCAACAACTAATATAGCATAAATTGAAGGAACATACTGTACAGCACTCTAATGCATTTTTTAAAAATAATCGCTTGACGGATGTCAAAGATGAGTTTGAATACTTGTTACATTTAATAATCTGGATGTACTGCTCTTCTAGCTGCCACTGCTTTCAATATAACTGGCATGGCATTAGATGGGTTCATAATGAGATTGTATTTGTGCTGATACATTTGTATGGATTCATGTTCTATTTCCTTTGGAACCTTGTCTTTTGGGAAAATTGAAAAACATAATAAAAAAACCTGGTGGTGTAATGGAGAAGGATAGGAAAGGAAGAATTAAAAATGAAAAATGTCACTCGAAATTGCAATTCTGGGAGTGAGATAGGAGTTTTGTAAATAAATAACCAGTTAAATAAATAACCAGTCAAATAAATAACCAGTTTCTCAAAATGGAAAAGAAAAAATATGAAGAATATTATATATACACATATATATATATACATATACATATACATATATATATATGTATGTATGTATGTATGTCTGGCATTCAGCTTTGTTCGGGTATTTTCCCACATCATAGTAGTGGTGCTTTTAAAGTTGTAGCAACGTTTCATCAGAATCTCATCTGCCATCATCAGGCTTCTGATGATGGCAGATGAGATTCTGCTGAAACGTTGCTACAACTTTAAAAGCACCACTACTATGACGTGGGAAAATACCCAAACAAAGCTGAATGCCAGACATGTAAGTACCCATGAAAACTTAAGAAAAAAAATACATACATATATATGTATGTATGTATGTATGTATGTATATGTATATTTGTTTTCTGAGGTTCTCGCGGGTACTTGCATGTGGATCTTTGGTTATTCGGGTTTTCTCCCGCGTAAGATTGGAAGTATCTAGGCAACGTTTCGATGAAGTCTCATTCATCATCTTCAGGCTTGGTCTTCAGCTCTGTGCTTCTCAGAGTGATGTGAGCTTGCAGCTGCTTCTTCCTTTTTAACTGCTTCTGGGGGTGTGACTTGATTGGCTGGGGGCTTGGCTGTGTTCTGATTGGATGGGGGGGTGTTCCCATTGGTTGGGGGTTTGGCTGTGTTCTGATTGGTTGGGGGTTGGCTGTGTTCTGATTGGCTGGAGGCGTGTTCTGTTCAGGTGGGGGCTTGATTGTGCTCAGGTTAGTCTTAGTTGCTGGAAGGTTTGAGCTGGTGAGCTGTGATCTTGCTGTTTGGCTTCGAGTTCGTGGTCGTGCTGCATCTTCATGGTGGGGGTCAGTTCGCTTCATGTATGGCTCAGAGGGGTTTGAGGTGGGTAGTGATGCAGCTGCAGTGCAGCTTCTGGTCCGTGGTCATGTTTCATCTTCTGTGTGGGTCTGCTTTCTACGTGGAAGTGTGGTGGTGGCATCTTGTGTGGCTATCGGGGTGTGGGTCTGGTGTCATTCTTCATGTTAGGTACGCGTCTGTTCATGAGGGCGGGTTTCCAAATGGCTGGTAGGCGGGAGGCATCATGTCGTTTAGTCATGCTGTGTGGGCGTTTTTCTATCTCTATGGCTTCTCTGATGATTCTGCTGCTGAAGTGTTCGGTTTTGGCGATAGTTCTGGTATTTTTAAAGTCAATCTCATGTCCTGTGGCTTTGAGGTGTTGGACCAGGGAAGAGGTCGGTTCTTCCTTTTTGATTGAGTTCTTATGTTCTTCAATGCGCGCACCTATTCTTCTGTTAGTCTGTCCAATGTATGTGGTGGGGCAGGCAGTGCAAGGGATTTCGTATACTCCTTGATTTTCTAACTCGATTCTGTCCTTAGGGTTTCTTAGGATGGTGGATATCTTTCTGTTTGTGCAGAATGCTGTCTTAATGTTGTGTTTTTGGAGGATCTTGCTGATTTTATCCGTAGTGCCTTTTATATATGGGAGGAGGGCTTTGCCATTCTCTTGTTCTTTGTCTTGGATTTTGGCTGGGGTTTCTTTTTGGATTAGGTGGGTGATCTTCTTTCTTTGGAATCCATTGGCTATCAGCACGCCGGTGAGATTGTGTAGTTCGGTCTCTAGGTGTTGTTCATCAGCTAAGCATTTTGTTCTGGAGATGAGTGTCTCAGCTACGGAATTGATCTGTGCTGGGTGGTGGTGCGAGAGTGCATGTAGATAGCGGTTAGTATGTGTTTTCTTCTGGTAGATGGTGTGTCCTAGGAAGCCATTGGATTTTTTGTATACCAAGACATCTAGGAAGGGAAGTTGGTTGTTAGCTTCTGTTTCCATGGTGAATTGTATTTTGGGGTGTTGGCTGTTGAGGTGTGTGAGGAAGTTGTTCAGTTTTTCTTTCCCGTGTGGCCAGATTATGAATATATGTATATGTATATGTATATGTATATGTATATGTATATGTATATGTATATGTATATATATATATATATATATATATATAAAGTTTTCGCGGGTACTTACATGTATGATATTCAGCTTTGTTCGGGTATTTTCCCACGTCATTATAGTTGTGCTTTTAAAGTTGTAGCAACATTTCGGCAGAACACAATGTTGCCAGCTAATCAAGACAAAAAAGCCACAAACCAGACAGAAGATATTAGAAACACCAATCAAGCAGAACACAGCAAACTCCAAGACCAATAAATGCAGACCAAGACTCCCAACCAGTCAGGATGATGAAAAAACCATTCTGGCACAGTAGTAGGCTAGCCCCAAATTTAAAACTGAAATGGCTGTGAAAGTCTGACTCACAGACGAACATAATACAGAAGCCTGATGATGGCAGATGAGATTCTGCTACAACTTTAAAAGCACAACTATAATGACGTGGGAAAATACCCAAACAAAGCCAAATACAATACCACGTCAAAGTAGTTGTGCTTTTAAAGTTGTAGCAACGTTTCAGCAGAATCTCATCTGCCATCATCAGGCTTCTGTCTAGTGTTCATCTGTGAGTCAGACTTTTACAGTGATATCAGATTTAAATTTGCGGCAGCCTATTGCTGTGCCAGAATGGTTTTTTCTTCATCCTAATAGAAGAGATGATTCCACCAGACTGCCAATCATTTGGAAGCCTGCACTCACAAACAAAAAATCTCCACACCACAAGCCATGCAAACACCTGGGCACAAACAGATCCCCCCCGATACCTCCATCTCAAACACACCCCAACCAGGCACCCAGATGAAACCTAGTTTCCTAACTAATGATAGCCGTCTATTTACCCGGAGCCAAGCTGCACTAAAGGCCTCCAATAAAGTAACACAATGTTGCCAGCCAATCAAGATACAAAAAGAGCCAAAAAACAGACAGAAGATATCAGAAACACCAATCAAGCAGAACACAGCAAACTCCAAGACCAATAAACACAGACCAAGACTCCCAACCAATCAGGATGAAGAAAAAACCATTCTGGCACAGCAATAGGCTGCCCCAAATTTAAATCTGATACCACTGTAAAAGTCTGACTCACAGATGAACACTATATAGAAGCCTGATGATGGCAGATGAGATTCTGCTGAAACGTTGCTACAACTTTAAAAGTGCAACTACTATGACGTGGGAAAATACCCAAACTAAGCTGAATACCATACATGTAAGTACCCGCGAAAACTTAAGAAAATATATATATGTATGTATATGTATACGTATACGTATATATGTGTGTGTGTGTGTATATATATATATGTGTGTGCGTGTATATATATATATATATAATTTTTTTTCTTAAGTTTTCGCGGGTACTTACATGTATGGCATTCAGCTTTGTTTGGTATTTTCCCACGTGATTGTAATTGTGCTTTTAAAGTTGTAGCAACATTTCGGCAGAATCTCATCTGAGGCTTGGCGACATCATCTTGAGCAGGCTCGACACAAGATGGAGGTCCGGATGAACCATCGGAATTTAGAACATTTGTCAATGGCAAGAAAGTTGAACCAGCGGCAGATCTGGTGGTCTTGTTTTTTGCCCAGTTCAACTTTTCTGTGACCTATATCCCCAGTGGTCACAATCGGCGGGTGGATGCCCTGTCCCGAAAACCCAAATACCTTTGCCCTGAGGACCCCCTTCCTCCGTGGACGGTGCTGCCAGCAGAACCCTTGACTCCGGTGCGAGAGGCGCAGCGCCTAGATGCTTGGCCGCAGCAGAGGATGGGGGAGATTGGACCCGAATCCCCATGGACTTTGGAGGAGGGTTTACTCAAGCATCGGGACCGGTTGTACGTACCCACGGAGCCACTTCAAGCCCTTATTATGCTACCACTAGAGTGAAAGCACCGCCAGCATTCAAAAGTGACCAAACCATCAGCCAGAAAGCATAGGAACTGAGAAGTGGTCTATGGTCACCATCTGCAGAACCACTCCTTTATTGTGGATGTTTTGCTAACTGCCTCTGCTTTCTACCTGTTTTCTATTCCATTTGCACAACAGCATGTGAAATTGATTGTCAATCAGTGTTGCTTCCTAAGTGGACAGTTTGATTTCACAGGAAGTGTGATTGACTTTGAGTTACATTGTGTTGTTTAAGTGTTCCCTTTATTTTTTTGAGCAGTGTATACACACACACACACACACACACACACAATATATATATAGAGAGAGAGAGGGAGGGAGGGAGGGGAAGAGAGGGAATGGGAATGAGAATGAAAGCTATTGTCATACATTTGATTCTGGAAAAGTGGGGAATGGATTAGATGGTAGGAATCCTAGGCTTTTTAATTTTAAAAATTAAAAATTACTTATTTTTAAAAGGAAATATGATCTATTTTAATTTATATGGTGCCTGTCACTCTGTTTCTTGTATTTGTGTGACAAAGGGCATAGTTTTGGTTTCAGCCCTTTCTTCAGCATTTTTATCCTGTGACATTTGTAGAACTCTCCTGTATTCTGTTTTTTATAAGGCATCGTTTTTAAAATCCAGTTTGTTAACATCAATTATACATTTCTCCCTGGAAATCTTAAAACAAAGGTATCAGATGTTAAATGGCAGCAGAATTAAATGCATGCATAGGCTTCTTCATAATTTAGTCACATAAGTGCAAGACAGAAATCCTGAAGTTGTTATAACTACTAGACTTTCAAGATTTTGTGGGGCAGGGAGGGTGGGAAAGGGGACTTGAATGGATAATTTGAATTTGTCCCGCATAATATGTGAAATAAAACAGGTTCCCCTAAAAAATGGTGCTTGAATCTGTTGCACATATACTGTAAGGTAATTAGCCTGATTCAGGATCTATAGTTTGCAGTCATGGTTTTTTCCATGAGTAAAATATTCCCTATCAATGTCATTATGAGGCAGATATTTCACTGGAGTGAGTGCAGTTTTGTTAAAGAGGATGCAAATTCGGTTTCTTAATTTTTAGGTTTTTTCCTAAGTGATTCAAATGCTGACACTGGTGTATTTAACATATGAATGCAATCTTTTCCATTTATAATTTTCATTTTTACCAAGAAACCTGACAGGGTGTACATTAAATTTTGAAGTGTGGTGAAAACTTGCATCTAAATGAAGATCAGTGGAGTCAAAGAAAGGCTGACTATTGACTACAAATTATTGTTTTCATAGGAAAAAAGATCCAAGTTACAAGAACAGCTGTGCAATTCGGATCTCACTTGGAAGAAAATAGTAACATTTGTGGATGAAAACGCACCTAAGGAACAGCAGCAATCTATACATGGCGATTTAAGGACACTATTTCATGCTGCCAAACAAATAGGTAAGTTAGGGTTTTGGACTGGATACAATAGCAACAAGCAGTTGACCCTTGATTTAGATAGGAATTGAAGCTTTATTTACTAAGAACATTTATGTGCCCAACTCATTCTCAATGACTCTGGGAGACTTACAAAGATAAAACCCCAATACAAAAGCCAATAATTCTTCACCCTCCTGATAACAATGGTTAGACCAGCCAGTTAATGGGTTCCATATAATTCTGGGGATCCCAGGCCTATTGTCAGAATCATATCTTCAGGGCCTTGTGAAATAGTGTCAAACTAGGATTGGGGAGCACATTTGATTTGGCCATTCTGGGCACGATCTAGAAATTCCCACTACATTTTGTCTCTAGAGGTAGAATATTTTGCAAGAACTTAGTTACAAATAAATGTTTTTCTTTCTCCTCTCATCTTTTTTAGTTTTATGTTTTTATTAACAATATAAAATAAACTATTTTAATCTCATTCCATTTTCATGTTTTAAAACGTCCCTGTGTGTGGCACTGCTTCAAGATGTTTATGTGAAAGACATCAGCCAAGTAAAATCCCATCAAAGGTAATTGTATTATGAGTAGTTCATTCATCAATTTGGCTCCCCCCCCGCTTTTGTTTTCCTATGTCCAGTGGGATCTGAGAATGGTGAAGAAGCAATTGAAAGTGGCGCTAGCTTCCTTTTTAAAATGCTTTACGCCAAGGACTGTATTGGTCGTGATGAAACTCAAGCCATTAAGCAGGTCTTTGGACCCTTTCCCTCGTCCTCTGCCACTGCAGCCTGTGATGCCACCAGTCGGATTGTTTCACATTTTACTGAAGAACAACTTGCTGCTCTTCTGCAAAGTTCTGAAGAGTTAAACGGTAACCCAAAGCTGTCCTTTGGCAGAAATATTGCATTTTCTTTTGACATGCACGATTTGGACGACTTTGAAGAATTGCTGATAAATGGTGAAAGGGATGACCAGAAAGTCATTAGCCTGGATTATGAGAAAATTTTTAATAACCAATTTGAACATTATCTGAGTAACTGTGGTGAAAATTCTGACGCAAGGTCCTCTGGGAAAGTAGATGACACTTTCCTGTGGTGTGAAGTTGGGAAGTATCTGAATGATTCCCTACAAGGAAATACTTCCGGCCCAACAATGGAACATCTTTGCTGCACTTTGTATGAGATGCTTGCCTCCCATAAAAGTGGTGATGAGCTTCAGAATGAGGTAGGGGTGCACTTAACGCTCTTCTGTTGTCAACATAACAAGCATAAATTGTTCAAATCTAATGTTTGAATAAAATCTGTTTGTACATTATAAAGTTTCTCCCCTCACACACAGCCTCTGCAAAATCTTTGTACGTTTTCACTCAAAAGCAAAAATAGCATGAAGGTGATCTTGGTGGCTAGCATAGGACACATTTGTTCTTTTTTTTTGTTCCTTTGCTCTGAATGCAAATGAAGTGACATTTTGAACCAATGGAAAATGGTAATGTGATGCATTGGTATGAGAAAAATAATTTCACACCAAAGTTGATCTTGAGTTTGTTATTCCTATCGTGTATTTCATTTAGCTGATTGAATAAGAAAATGCAGCCTTGGATTTAATTATCATACGGTTGCTCTGCAGAAACTTTCTATTCTGCTGTATAGATGGACTGGCCATACGTAGAAGAACCTTGGAAGCTGGGTGGGTAAAGCAATGACCTGAAAGGAAAATGGAGTAATCTTCATTGCATGTGACGCACTGGTCCTTAGAACAACAGGGATGTAATCCATTCCAACTATGAATGTGAGGTCACAGCTGAAGAAGCTTCTTGGGTTCAAAGAAAAAAAACCAGAAAGTCCAGTTGCCTCTTTAAAAAAGCACCTTTGGGACAACCATGATCTAGATGACTGAGAATCTCCATAGACATGAGGTCTAGAGTTAGACACGAGTTGGGTTGAGAGCATGTCAAGCTAAAATGAGGCTGACTGCATAGTGTAGATTGGATCAAATTATTAAGTTGATTTTTTTTTGACGATTATAAAACCAAAAACTAAATGGTTGAATAGAGATAGTCCTCAACTTACAACAGTTCATTTAGTGACTGTTCAAAGTTACAACAGCACTGAAAAAAAGTGGCTTATGATTGTATTTCACACTTTCGACTGTTGCAGCATCCCCTTGGTCATGTGATCAGGATTCAGATGCTTGGCAAATGGTTCATATTTATGATGGTTGCAGTGTCCCGGGGTCATGTGATCAGGTCATATGATTTTGTGACCTTCTGACAAGCAAAGTCAATGGACAAGCCAGGTTCACTTTACAACCATGTTACTAACTTAACAAAGGCAGTGATTCAGTTAATCACTGTGGTAACAAAAGTTGTTAAATGGGGCAAGCTTACTTAACAAAGTGACAGAAATTTGGGGCTCAATTGTGTGGCTGTAACTCGAGGACTACCTATATATAATTCATTGTGAACTAAATAGAGTACGTAAAACAGAGTTTTGGTGGACTTTACAGAAGTGGGATCACTTTTGGCTTTTCAATGACAAGTCAAGAGCCACTTTCAAAATGGGCCAGAACAAAGTCATTAGTAGGATCTCAACATTTCTTCAATTTTCTCCTCACAAACTGGAAGATATATTGGAAGGAAGAATTGGTGACAAAGCACAGTTACTTATTTATATCTTGCTGGCCTGCTAGATATTCAATAAGGCCGCTACCGACAGTAATAAAATACATTATTAACAGAAATTACTCAGTTAAAGCTAATTCTATTTACATGTCAATTTAAATTCCAAAAATCTGTCTGAAAATGATTATTATTATGTTGGCTACTTTGTGTTGTGAAAATGTTTTCCCATGATAAAATGGGAATAAGGACAAGTTTCCATTTAACTTTAGTTTTAGGCTCAGTTAATATTATTTGTAGAAGCTTGTATTTGTGTGTTATTTCATTTCTTACTATGTAAAAGATTTGAATGTCCTATGAGACATCACAGCACCCTGGCAAAAAATGTATCTAAATTTTGTAGTTGAGTATTAGAAGCTCAATATCCTGCTTTTTTGCTGTTTTGGGGAAATCAATCCTTTTTTTCTCAACTACAGATATATTACTCTAGCACCCTCTGCTGGAACTGTGTGATAAATCAATATAAATTCTGTTTGCAAAAGAAGAGATATCTCAAATATCAAATATCTCTTAGTTTTATCAAATATCTCTTAATTTGAACTACCATGACATGCATCTTGCAAGTTTTTACATGCAAGATCTCAAAAGACCATTTTACCAACACCTCCCCATCTGGCATGTTGATGTTGAGGTTCCTGTTGAATTTCTCAGACAAATTACCATGTCTGAATTTGGATTTTTGTTTTGTTGTAAAAATCCTTGAAGTAAAATATTGATGCAATTAATTGCATGCAGCTATCACTGATTTGTGTTAGGTGTTTTATCTGTTGTACAGGTAATCCTTGACTTATCACCATTCATTTAGTGACCATTTGAAGTTACAATGTCATTGAAAAAAATGTCATTTGTTTTTCACACTTTTGACCACTGGGGACATCCCCATAGTCATGCAATCAAAATTCAGGCACTTGGCAACTGGCATGTAGTTATGACAGTTGCAGTGTCCCAGTGTCATGTTATCATTTTTTGTGACTGGAAAAGCAAAGTCAATGGAGAAATCAGATTCACTTAACAACTGTGTTACCAACTTAACAACTGCAGGGATTGAACAACTATAGCAAGAAAGTTCGTAACATAGGGCATAACTCACTGAACTACTTTCTTGCTTAGCAACTGAAATTTGGACTCAGTTGTGGTTGTAAGCCATAGAATATCTGTACAGTATTTAGTTTAAATATATAGTTCTGGAAAACTTTATTTTGAACAGTGATTTATAACATCTTTAAAAACGATGTATCAGTGGGCAACTGTAAAGCCTCAAATGTGGGTGCGCTTGCTGTCCTCACTTATCAGGAGAAGAAAATAACACATTTTGGTTATTTCATTTGCAATCTTTTTTTATATATAAATTTTAATTGGTTTTTAAGACAAACATAGACAGACAAAACATAAAAACATCAAGCCAGACTTGTAATCTTGTTAACATGAACTAGGAATCCTGGATAAAAATTCTTTAGGCAATTTGCTAAAACATGAATAGATCAAGAAGTGGAGTACAAATTACCTGGTTGGCTTTCATTTGGGATTCAGGCCTGTGTATGGGATAGAAATGGTCATGCTTCTGAATAATCTCTGGCAAGGATTGGATGAGACATGTGCATCCGTCCTTGCCCTTCTTGACTTCTACAGCTTTCAGTATTATAAAGCAGGGCCCCCCAACCTTGGCAATTTTAAGACTTGTGGACTTCAGCTCCCAGTTTCTCAGCCAGCTTTGCTGGCTGAGGAACTCTGGGAGTTGAAGTCCACAAGTCTTAAAGTTGCCACGGTTGGAGACCCTTGTTATAAGGCATGAAAGTCTTCTGAATAAGAGCTGGATGGCATGGTGATGTGCCGGTTCTTCTCCTTTCTCTGGGATCAATTCCAGGTGATTGGAGAGGAGAACTCTTGCTCTCAATACCTACTATGTGGGGTACCACATATTTTGATACTCTAACCCAGGGCTGTCAAATTTGCGTCCTGCAAGCCGGATGCATCACGTGCTGATCACGCCTATGCCCGGTTAAGCAAAGGGGGAAAAAATCCTGATATGTCATGTGACGACATTTGACACTAATCCATTCTATTTATATGAGGCCACTGGATAAGCTCCTCCACCATCATGTGATGAGGTATTGGTATGCTGATGATACTCAATTATACATTTCTACCCCTGATGAATTACGTGATGCTACAAATGTCTTATCCTGGTGGTGTGAGTTTCCGGATGGGGCACAGCAGACTTCAGTTGAACCCTGGAAACACCAAGTAGCTTTGGATTTTGGTTCTAAGCCTATGCCATCTTTTGTGCCAGAATAGGTTATACAGCTTCAGGCAAATCTGGTACACAATCTTGGTGGTCTTCCTGCACTCATGACTCTTGTTCAGAGGTCAAGTAGTGCTCATGGCTAGAAGGGCTTTTCTACAGCTTCCTATTGTGTGCCAATTGTGCCAGCGGTTCCTAAATCAGAGGACTCTGTTCAATTTCACTCCTGCCCTAGTCGCCTTTTGTTTGCATTTCTATAATGTACTCTACATGGGGATGCCTTGGAAGCTTCTTCTGGTGCAAAAATGCTGTGAGGCAGCCATTTATGTGTGCCCTTGGAATGGTACACATTATACCACTGCTCTGTCAGCTTCCTTGGTTTTTGGCTTGCTTCCAGGTCCAATTCAAGTTTTTGACTTTTAAAGCCCTTCATAGCCTGGGAGGGCCAGGTTATCTGCTTCTTTCTCATCACATTTGCTTACCCCGTCAGGTCTGGCAAAGAAAGGATGCTGTGAATTCTGTCTGCCAGGAGATTATATTTTGCAGGTCCCATGAGTTGGGTCTTCTATGCTATGGCACCCACCTTGTGGAATCTTCTTCCCCCCTACCCAAAGTGAGATTAGTCCCACATTATCAGGTTTGGATCCTTGGGGAAATTTTGCAGTGGCTCCCTTAGTATCATCAACTGTGATGATACAGTGGTTAGAATTCAGCATTGCAGGCTACTTCTGCCGGCTGCCAGCAGTTTGGCAGTTCGATTCTCAACCGGCTCAAAGTTGACTCAGCCTTCCATCTTTCCAAGGTCAGTAAAATGAGGACCCAGATTGTTGGGGGCATAGGCTGACTCTATAAATCACTTGGAAAGAGCTGTAAAGCACTATGAAGCGGTATCTAAGTCTTAAGTGCTATTACTATCCTTTTCTATTTTGTGTGCTTTTTTATAGTTACTTTTTAATTAATTGTGACTGTGGATTTTTTTTTCTTAATTAAGTGTGATACGCCACCCAGAATCAATTTCGTGTGAGATGGGCAGCTACCCAAATATGTTAAACAAATAAATATGGTTTGTTGAACAAATCAGTGTATGAGACAAGCCAAGAATTAGGAAAAAGAAAATGAGTTACAATTTCTTCCTGCCCTTAGTCATGAGGGAAGAATAAAGAGCTGGATTTTGAGTATTGCACAGTAGCTTACAGAAGTTCATGCCAGTACAGCATGGCTATAAATGGTAAGTTACTTTTAAATGTGAGCCAGACCACTGCAACATGTAATCTGACATATAATATGACAGTGCCTTGATTTGGAAAATTGAATCGCTACTCTGTGGTTGAACCAAGCTGATTTGATCCCTTCATTCTGTTAGAAATGGGCCTCACGCTTTTAAGCCACTTTTAGCATTCAGATCAAAGCAGCATAGCCCAACTTCAATATCAACATGCTCTTTGAAGCGCCAAACAGCTGTAGTTCAATGCTGGGTTTAAAAGTATTGATGTGCCTCATCTTACCTTTTCCATTTATATTCTTTAATTAACTTTTTCTGCAACACTACACAGTCCAGGAACTCAAATTAATTGCCTTTGGCATTGGTGGGACTGTCTTATTCAATAAACCTTCAGAGTGTATTATTTAAATTGAGAGACTATGGTAACTCTTATAAAATCCATCCCTGAAACAAAGGCAATCCAGTGCCCTCAAAGTATTTGGGGACTTTTTTAAAAAAAAATCTTTTGCTGTTGGCTTCATCAGCCAAAGTTGCTGGTAGGTTGAAATTCAAATTATTTGAAAGGACCCAGTCTGTATAGTTGCACTTTTTTTTTTAAAGCATTAACCACAAGCTGTTTATCATTCCTCACTTGGGTATACTTCTCAAGTTGTAGAGGTAGTCCTCGAGTTACAACATTTCATTTAGTGATGGTTCAAAGTGTCCACGGCACTGAAAAAAATGAGTTATGATCATTTTTCAGTTATGACCTTTCTTGCATCTCCATGATCATGTGATCAAAATTCAGATGCTTGGCAACAGACTCATATTTATGATGGTTTCCATGTCCTGAGGTCATGTTGTCCCCTCTTGCAATCTTCTGACAAGCAAAGCCAGATTCACTTAACAACTGGCTTACTAACATAATAACTACAGTGATTCACTTAACAACTGTGACAAGAAAGGTGGTAAAATGGACCAAAATGCAAGTAACAAATGCCTCATTTACCTACAGAAGTTTGGGGCTCAATTGTGGCCGTGTGTCAAGGACTACCTGGATTATGCACATTCATTTTGTATTGCAGCTATTTCTTCATGTTTTCCAGTAATGCTACTTGGTGATACATTCTAAAATTTCTTTATTGCAATGATTTCCATTTAGTTTCCTCTTGGCTCAATTGTTTCCATTAGCAATTTCCGTGTCCTCCTCTATGTACATTATACCAAGAGTCCATATAACAGGATCCATCCATCCTGGGACACGTATATTCTCCTTCATTTGGGAGTCCATATAGCAATTAAACATTTGAATTTGGACCTTGACAGAGGGGACTTGGGTTTGCGTTCATGTAACTATAGAGCTAAGCTATATCCAAATTTTACTAAGAGATGCAGAATATTTTTCTGTCCATCCCTGTACTGAGAGATGAGTATTTGTTTGTCCTTTAGAAAATGGCAGGGGTGGGATGCTACTGTTTTGGACCAGTTCGGATGTACTGATAGCTCCGAAGAGCAGCTGTCAGATAACCAGTTTGGTATTACTTGCTCAGAGTATCCTTCAGTTGGGCCCTCCCACCTGCGTGCCTAGGTCCTTTTTATCCTCTCAGTTGTTCAGCACGGCAGAGCGGATTGCCTTGCTAATCAGCTCATAGGCGCAGGGATTTTAGTTTAGTTTTAGCAAAGCACGTGATCACCGAACCGATTGTTATGCTGGTAGCATCCCACCCCTGGAAATGGGAGTTTCATGAGTTTATATAAGACGGTTTCCTTTCAACCTAACATTTCACTTCTGAGTGTTTTAAAAATGAGGACCTAGACAGTAAGGTAATATTCTTTTGAACATTTTTCTGGCATCCTCCTCCTCCTCCTCCTCCTCCTCATAATAATAATAATAAAAAAAGCAAGCAAAAGATACCAACATCATGTATAATTGCAAAAGATTTCAAGAAATGTCTCTTGCAGAAATAAATCAACCTTGTTGTTAAAGATCTCTTGTGAAAGGGAAATAAAAAGCACCTCCCTTCACAACTTTTCTTATAATCTTTAGCAAACACAAAATGCGTAAAAAATCTAGCATGTGCTTTTGTTTACAGTAGCAGGAAAACCGGGTCTTAATTGTTGCAAACCAGATGCTTCCAAATCTTCCTTTCTAGTCCACCCATGCTCCCTGTTGGCACATTTGTCTCTAACGGCATCCAAGACTTTGCTTTTTCATATTAGCTGTTCCTCTTCCCCTCTTCCTTTAGACGAATCAACATCCAAATCTCCCAGATGCCTTCCAGCTGCTGCTTTTCTGCTTTGCTGAAATAGGACCAAAGTTTGCTTTCAGAGCTCTTCTATTGCAGTTGCTTCTTTCCTAACATAAGCAGTGCTTGTGAACTGCTATGTAATCAGTTGGCTTCTTTTGGAATAGGGAAGGGCTCTAGCAAAGCTTTGTTTAAAACCTGAGCTTGTAAAACCAATGTAATAATAGTAATAAAATAAACTAATTTGACTCTGTTTTATTGCAGTGGTATTGGGCTTTTCTCTTTGTAAGCTGCCTGGAGTCACTTAGAGTGAATTTAGGCAGCCATATAAGTTTTCTTAAATAAATTTTTGTCCATGTAATCTGATGACACTTGAGTTCTCATGCTTGTTCAGGACCGATTAAATTGGAGCTGATCCATTTACTGTTACATTATTTAGTACAGTATTGAAACTGAAATTGGTAGCAACATAATTGCTGTTATTTATAAAACCGTGATTAACTGCAGTTTCTTGGTGAGACGCATTTGGATTGGAAATAGTCTTCTTAATGCCTGTTGTATCTTTTTTGGCATTTTCATCAACGCATGTGTTATAAAGACCTAATTATCTAACGGGCACATTTTCCTTGATGGTCTCAAGCAGTTCAATATTAAACAATGCTTTAAGTACAGGGAGTTCTGACCAAGGCTTTCTAAGATTGCAGTTAAGCACACGCGTAGTCCAAACAACTCTTGTTTTATTTCAATGCTGGGAATTATGTTCATTCCCAGCCTGTAATGAGTCCCAGTCTCTCGAGATAAGCATACACCTTTATCTCCTTTGAATTGCTGCCAACAACTAAAGTGCCAAATTAACTGTAAAAAGCCAAAGTACAAAGTCCAGACAGCTTCAAGGTTTAATCCGAACAGAGTGAACAATGTTGTTTCTGGCAAAGTTTCCTATCCCTTTGCACTTCCTTTATATCAAGCCTTACTACCGAGTTACCCCTTTTGTCTTAGCTGCTCTTGCCTTCTGGCAGCTCTGTGCATCTGTGCACTGGGAACAGGCTCCCCTTGTTCCTTTGCCTCGCTGCTGTCAGATTCTGGAGGCTCCGGAGTCAGTACATAACTCCCAGATGGCCCTGGCCTCACCTCTGTATCAGACGCAGGACTTCGTCTGAGTCCTTCCCAGACTCCAGACTGGCCCACGCAGTCCCCCACTATTCGATTCTGCTGCTGTCTCTACAGGCTGCCAGTGAACCACAACACAGGGTTCCCATTTAGTTATATAAACAGTGCATTTTTTAACCTATGAAATGCCAATTGGGACGGCCAACTTTAAGTACACAAAGGGGAAAATGCAGCCTAGAATTCTGGCCTAGGGTGTTACTAAGAAATTCAGATTTATTGTTTACAGCTGCTAGACTTAAGCATCTGTCTACAGCCAAGGGTAGAAACCTTCTGCTACATATTGATGAAAACAAGCATGTGCTATTTAGACTGGACCTTTTTTCTGTGATATCTTCATCTTGTCAAAAAAATTTCTCCCTCCAACTCTGCCAAACATAAATTTTGTTTTGTATGGTATATCAATCAGATTCAATCGACTAATTTCTTTTAATTATATAACAGTAATTAGAATCAGGATTTCCAAAATCTTAACATTTTGCCAGAAGAAATTAAAATGACTATACTTATAAAGATAGCGATCCAAAATTTTTCAAGTACAGTTTGTATTATTTTAAATTACCATTTTTTTATTTTAATAATATAACTATGCCTGTTGGGAAAAAGACTTAAAAATCCTCCTACTTTCAAAGCTGTTTTGCCAAATGGTATTTTGCCAGATTCTTGATATAAATTTATAACCCATCCTATTTTCTTATGGAAAATAAACTTCATAAGAGCAAAAGTGAGCAATGTGTGACCTTCCAGATGTCCACAAAATAAAGATGCTATCAGAACCACCAGTATCTTACCTAGTTTTGATCCAGTTTTCCTCAAATTAATGCTGGAAGTTTTTCCTAACTAGCATGTCTGTTGGTATAGTCCTTGACTTACAGCCATTTATTTAGCATCTGATTGAAATTACAACAGCATAAAAAAGTGACTTTTGACAATTTTTCACCTTATGACCATTGTAACATCCCCATGGTCATGTGATTACTATTCGGACACTTGGCAACTGGCATTTATTTATTACAATTGAAGTGTCCTGGGATCATGTAATCACCTTTTGCAAACTTCTGACAAGTGAAATCAATGGGGAAGCCAGATTCACTTAACAACTAATTAACTCGTTATTAATTTAACAACTGCAATGATTTCATCTAACAACTGTGTCAACAAAGGTTAAAGCTCAGTCAAACGTAGGGCAAAAGTCACTTAATTGTCTTGTATAGCAATGGAAATGTTGGGATCAATTGTAACTATAAGCTGAGGACTACCTGTATACATTATATCAACTTCCGAGGTCAGTAAACTGAGGATCCAGATTGTTTGGGGCAATATGCTGACTCTGTAAACCATTTAGAGAGCACTCTAAAACACTGTGAAATGGTATATAGGTCTAAGTGTGACTGCTATTCTACAAGAAATGTAATAACAGCAAAGATTTTTTTGTAATTATACTTTGATTTTGTGGTATTGTGATATTCACAGTATTCACTAATCAAAACAGTGTCAAGATAAAGATATAATTACTAGCAGTACTGTGAAAATTGCTATGTACCCATGGACTATTCAAGATATCAATATGATTTATTAAAGTTAAGTCATGACTTAACATATGCTTGATGTTAAGATGGTTTGCTGACATTTGAAAGAACATTTTTGATGGCTTTATATGGAAGAAACACAAATGAAAATTGAGAGAATTATTTAAGAACTTTTTAGTATTTCATTGTGATTTTGTTTTTCATGTATACAGGATGATTGCATCAGGTTTGGAAAAATTTATAGATTTGCATACATAAATAGTAACATTTTCCTTTTTCTGACTACAATTGAATACATTCTTAGCAATGCTATTTAAATGTTGTTTTAAATATCACAGGACAATTAATGCTTCCTAAGACCAATAAATCCCCAAAACTCTCTCCTTTTCTTTTTATCTTTTAATAAATCTTAAAACATTAACTACACAAATGGCCATTACTAGGAATGCAAAATAAGAGGCACATTGACATTGAATATTAAATTTTATCTTGAGTAAAAGCAAATTTCAGTAATTAATTTACCGTAATGTAATTCCGTAAGTGATTTTTAAAGATTATTAACAGACTTTTTTTTAAGTTTTACCAAAAAAATGGAGAAGCTGATTTTGCTGCTGTTTTGAAATTATGAAATTATGTTATTTGACATTATATATCTAGTGTTGTGGAAGATGTGGTTGTTTCATTAAGTAGCATGATGGTATTTTGTATAATGGATTTAAATTATGTGAAGAAAATAACTACAAAACTTAAGTCAGGAAAAAAAAATAAACTTGTGTTGTATTTTGAATACTGCATAAAATTACTCTTTTTCAGAGGGATGTTAAGGATCCCTTTGGTCAAGCTTGTCTCCTGATGATTTTATGAATATATTCGTGGAGTATTTGTGGCAACAATATGGCAGACACACAAAGTCCTTGCTTTTTGGTGTGTTTTCCAGTTTCTTAGATCAGTCCAGTCATCCAGGTACCAGTTCGGCTTAGCTTTTTGAGAAAAAAATTAGTTTAGTTGACTTGCTAAGTGGGACTCTGTAACATGGCCAGTCATACTTCCTTCTAGATGCTTTCCAGATAGATGTTTTCCAACAAAAAGTTTCTTTTTTTAATGCACTAATATACAGAGAAGATTTGTAATTTCTTATAAATTTTCTGCTGTTCAGCAAATATGACTGATACAATCATTTGGTTTTTTTAAATAATGGTTTGGTTCATTCAAATTCATTTACCAACGTTTATAAGAACTCGTGTGAATTTGGACTTCCATATATGGATCATGTTCTGAATTGGATTAGGCAATAATTTTTGATAATGTTGATAGCACTATCTGTCTGTGCACTGCATTCTGCTGCTTGATGCTGAAATGAATCTATAGAAATATAAGAAAATGGGCTCTCTTAATCAGCTCCTTTGAGGTCATCCCTTAATGTCACTAATAGAATCTTGTATCTTCATGTGCGTAGGCGCCATGCATAATGGCAAGTGGGAGAAACTCTGTATGTTTTCCAGTTGTTGAACATGGTAGCTTCAAATTGTGAATATGCAGATTTGTGAATAGATAGGATCAATGAAAATGATAACATCATTTTTTCCGCATTTTTCTCCCCTCGTGTTCAGTTGTTTGAATTATTAGGACCTGAAGGATTTGAATTAATAGAGAAGCTCCTGCAGAACAGAATTACCATTGTGGAGAAATCTTTCTCTGGACCAAATGATTACAGACTACAATCTTTACAAGGTACAATCTTTACAAAGTTGCATAGTTAAATTCTTTCTATAAGAAAAATAAATTATTTTATAAATTAGTGAGACTGGTAAAAACAAAAAAATTAAATGCATGGTTTATTTCATTTGTAAAAAGTTAAACACATCTTTTTGAGGTGTATTTTTTTTTTTAAAAAAAAAAGGTGAACCTGATTTTCAACATAGTTTGATTGCATTTTTCTTTGGTGTTTGATTTATCACACTGTTCCAAATATTCAGAGGCTATGATAAAGGAATTTTCCTTAAGTGTTCCAGAATAATCAGGTTTAAAATACATCACTGTGATATCTCAGTCTGTATAAAAAAAAAATCACATTTGTGGGATGGGTAGCTATATAAATTTGATTAATAAGTAATAAAAGGTTGTACTATTGAATATTAAATAACCGATAAAAACATCTTCCAGACTTTATGCACAAATTGAATTAGGTATTTAATAAGCCAAATCGAAGCTAGCATTACAGAAATCTGCAAGAATACTGGAGGAAATTGCAGAGCATTAGTTTAGGGGCTTTAATTTTGCAGGGTATTTTATAGAAAGCAGCTTTGCTATTCTATATCAGCTTCCTTTTTCAGGGTTAGATTATATTCTGATGATGGGATCTTCTTGATTCTATTCTATTTTGTAGAAGAAATACAACTGATACATCAATTTTTTTTCAAGATTTTAGTCAACTTTAAATACTTCATAAAGTTACTTTTAAGCTTTTGTAATGTTGCTCAGAACCAAGAGTGCAGAGAACGGAAATCTATAAATAACTGAGTGTGATTCCATGTTACAGAACAGTGCAGAAAATTTACCGGAGAAAATTCTAAGCCAAATTATGGTTGCCAAGTCACCATTCAGTCTGAACAAGAGAAGCAGCTAATGAAATTATATCGCCGTGAAGAAAAACGAAATGCCAGACGAGAAAAACGAACTGGGGAGGAAGGAGAAATTCTTGTTGATGCAGGAATCTCTTTCGATCCGAAGGAGTTACGGATGCAAAGGTAAGGCGTTTCAGTATAATGCTACCCTTGATGTTTGCCAAGCATTTACTTTCCCTTAATTTGGCCCTCTCCATGAGAAAGTTTCAATTACACGTCAAATTTTAATTAAAGTATGGGTAGTCCTCGGCTTATGACCACAATTTAGTCCAAAATTTATGTTGCTAAGCGAGACATTAATATGTACATCAACCTTGTCAATGCCAAATTGGAAGGGGTTCAACTTCAAACCTTAGTAACCCTTGGAAAAACTATATGGAGATAGAAAAGGAAGGAAGGGGATAGTCTGAAGGGGATAGTCTGAAAGGCATGACTGGATGGTTGATTTGAATAATTGCTTGCTAATACTTTTTAAAAAAAATTAATGTATCTTTTACTCTGCATTCTCCATTCAGATGATCTATCACATACATACACACACAGATACATATACCAGCACCCTCCTTCCCTGGCTTTCTAGCACCTGCATGCACACATGCAAACACCAGCATCCGCCTTCCCCAACCTTCCTGTGCTTTTTACAGGCATTCATCCATTATAACCTTAACACAGCCTTCCTGTGTTCATACACACTCATGCACTCACCCATGAACTCCTTCCCTGGGCCTTTTTGCACGCCCACCCACCCATGTACCCACTAGCACCCTCTTTCCATGCCACCCTGTGATCACACTTACCCGATGCTCTCTTTCCTTGGCCTGCCTCCATATTCATACACCTCTGCCCCCCTCTTTTCTCAGGCCGCCCTGTACTTACAAATGCATCCGACACCCTCTTTTAATGGCCTCCCTGGGATTACATGCATCATACCTCCTCCTTCCCTAGCTTTCCTGCAGTTGTGTACACACATGTCTTACACCCTCTTTCTTTGGCCTCCTTGCACTTTCACACAGGCAACCCACATTCTCATTCCCTGACTTTCCTGAACTTAGACTGCATGAAGTTCCCCTTTCTCAACGTGTGCGTGGCCTATGCCGGGCCTTCCAGGGACTCCTCTGCCTCATAGCACCTTGGCATTTCTTATCTGACACCTTTTTCATGTTCCACTTAATGGCCTGCATATCTTGGGATTACTCAGATTGTGATCACTAAGCAATAGGTATGGAGATTCTCAGTCATCCAGGTCACGGTTGTTCTAAAGGTGCTTTTTTTGAGAGGTAACTGAACTTTCTGGTTTTTCTTTGAAGACATTTCATGTCTCATCCAAGAAGCAGAGTTGAAGAAGTTTCTTGGATGAGAAGCGCAATGTCTACAAAAAAAAAATTATGATTGCCTCTTGAAAAAGCAGGGTTGGGACTGGGCAATGTGGATACATAACATCATGCTTTCCAAGCACATCACTTAGCATCAAGAATCCCAGCCCTATTTGCAATCAAAACTTGGGGAGTGCCTGTATATCTGTGTATAATTACATAACTATCATTTGACTGAAGAAGACGGGAGAATTGTTCCCCATTTCTGCTTCCCTAAAAGGGACCATTATGGATGGTGTTAAAGTGTGCAGGCTTCTTTGCTCAAGGAATGTTTGAAAGGTAGCACCACTCTGGTGTCTGTTATGAAGCTCTCTAACCCTGATGTTGAATTTACTTCGTATTTGCAACAATTTCCATGGCGTCACTGCATTCTGTGTTGAGTTCCTATATGCTGCAGTTTTGATTATCCTTTTGTGATTACAGAGAACAAGCCCTTTTGAACGCTCGCACGATGCCGGTTTTAGGCAGACAGCGAGACATGGAATTTGACAAAATTCATTATCCACATGTTTATGACTCACAAGCGGAAGCTAGGAAAACATCAGCTTTTATTGGCGGATCAAAGGTATGCCTTTACAGTTTCCTTCTGAGTAATGAATTTAAGTGAGCTTCTCTGAAGAGGTAATTTTTGTTCCTATTTTTTATCCCCCGCCCCTTGATAGGTACATGCATATTTTCTTATGGTGAAAAATGCCAATCACTTGGCCTTAAAGATATCTCAAAGAATTCATTCCCATTAGTTCCATGAAATGGTTTGGGGGCTTGGCTGTCTTTTGCTATATTCAGCTGTTTTTTCCTTGAAATATTGAAATTGGCAACAACATATATTAGAGGACCACCCAAGAAGTGAAAGATGTTGCTTCAAATTATAAATTATATGTGCTCTTGAACTGTATTGTTCCTAATGGCTCTCAAGTTACAGAATGTTAGGTATTCTCAGCTGGAACAATGGAAAAATAAATTTATTCATTTGTTACAAATCTCTGGGCCACAGATTTAGAATTTCATGTTGTATATTAATTACAAATCTAAAGAGATCATAACCAGATGGTAAAGCAAGCCAGAATTCCTAATTTGTTCATTGTCTTTAGAACACAGGGAACATATTCAAACTGTCCTACATTTACCACATTTTTTCCTTTTCTTTCTTTTGCATGATTCTTACCTAACCCTTCACATTTGCTTTAATCATGCTGTAATGTCTATCTGTGTTATAATGCTGATTATAATTAGTTGAATTAAGTTTGAAAGCTGGTTTGCAAACTTTGCTTTACTCATTGTTGCAGAAGTTTCTTTATTATGAAGTAATACGAACAGCAAGAAAAAATATGTTCAATAAAAGATGGAGAGAGACAAGAAAATAGAGAGACCCATTTTATCCTAAAGCTTTGTAGAAGTATTCGTACACTTTGCCAGTCCTTCTAGTTTGATGCTGCTAACTGAGAAAAAAATGTTCTGTGTCCAATTCATTATTTTAAACTGTTTTTCTTTCTCCTTTCCTTTCTTATTTTTAATTTTTACAGATGCTTTTGCCAGAAGCTATTGAGAGAGAAAATAATAAAATGTATGAAGAAGTAAAAATACCTCACAGTGAACCAATGCCAATGGGTTTAGTGGAAAAGCCAGTTTATATAAATGATTTAGATGAGGTAAGGTGACCAACTTCCTAATTTCTGTTCTGAGGCATTTGTAGAAGCTTCAGCCTTTTATTGTTCTACAATATAAAAATTGAAACAGTATTATGGAGATTTATTGTTATTATTTTTATTCAAATTATTTGAATAACAAATGATTATTTCTTTAATAATATATACATTTTTAATTTAAAGATTATTTAAAATCATCAATATTATAAATTGCTTAGAAATAAGATACGTTGTAGATATATCATATCCAAGATAGAAAATATAGAATGAAAATATACAAATGGTTTGTAAGCCAACAGTGACGACACTGAGACTGTAAGCTGCTATATGTACAGGTAGTCCTCAATTTATGACCACAGTGGAGCCTGAAATTTATGTTGTTAAGTAATAAATTTGTTAAGTGAGCTTTTGTCCCATTTTATGACTTTTCTTGTCACATTTGTTAAGAGAATCACTGCAGTTGGATAACTATCATTAAATGAACTGTTGTTAGTCGAGGACTACCTGTACTTCTGAATTTTATTCTCTGTAGCACTTCTCACATTGCAGTTACACTTGGAAAGAGTACGTGTAATTCCCTTTTGTGACTGGGAGTGAGATTGAAGAGGTCACATGTGACCTTTTCAGTGTTGGAAATAACACAGAGATTTGTTCCTTTTTTGCTGAATACCTTGACCTGTCTGTATTCTTAGCAATAGCAATAGACTTATATACCACTTCACAATACTTTACAGCCCTCTCTAAGGGTTTTACAGAGTCAGCATATTGCCCATAACAATCTGGGTCCTCATTTTACCCACCTCAGAAGGATGGAAGCCTGAGTCAACCTTGAGCTTGGTGAGATTTGAACTGCCAAATTGCAGGCAGCTGGCAGTCAGCAGAAGTAGCCTGCAGTACTGCACTCTAACTACTGCGCCATCGCGGTGCTTAGAAACAAGTTGTTTCATTTTGATGAAGTATGTGGTGCTAAATAAGTGATAGTTATGACCAGTCTTTGAAGTTCCATTTGTCCCAGTATCAATGTGGTCAAATAACAGAATAACAGAGTTGGACAATTAGTACAATTCCCTGCCCACGCAGGAAACCCTATTTCAGACAAAATGATCACAGTCTGGGAGCGAGCTTGGCAATTGACTCGCATTTATAACAGTTGCAGCATCTTATGGATACATGATCACCATCTGCAGACAGTTTCCCACAAACAAAATCAGTAAGGAAGTCCGTAGAGAAAGTCACAAGTCATTGTAGTCAGTTGCTTGCATTCTCCCCTCCCAGCAGCAGTCTTCCTCTGCCTGAGGTGCTTGCACCTCACAGCCCCCCCCGCACACCCTCCTCCCTCTGACAGCAACCATTTACCTGCCTGCCACCTTACAGCTCAAATATTATTCGCTTAACAACTCAAAATTTTGGCTTATTGATGGTAAGAGGCACTAGGGGATTGTTGTCACCAAGTGATGCTGTCATGTAATGTTATACATCGTTGCTGCATCATTCAGTGATGGAAATCCCAGCAAATAAATACTTATATTTATTTGTAAACTAAAATGTCCTAGGAAATATGTATGCTAATTTTTTGAAACCTTGTTTCCTTGGATCATACAGCCTTAAAAATATGCAAAATGCTTATGCAAAATGCTTTCAAGATGCCTGATTTTTTTTTTACAACAGTTGCACTGTAAACTGACATTAAAATAATACATCTTGGGTCCCATTTTCTTACCTGCCAATAGCTGCATTCACATACCCCCTCGGTGACAATTTGTTTAAAAACATGGTTTACTGAACAAGCTATTGTGGTCTGGCTTCTACCGAATACTACATCATAATGGACATATTTGCATATCATAATAAGCCAAAACCAAACAAATCTTCTGGAACTGTGCGGTTGAGCAACATGATCTGCTAAATGACTCCTCATTATATGCATGTTAGAGCAGAGCAGTGGAGAAGATACTGCAGGTTCTTAAGGCAGTATATCTTATAGGAACCATCTGCCACTAATGAATATAGGAATTATGGGGGTAGAGGGTGTCTCTTGAGCAAATCTAGTGTAACAAATAAGAAATATCAGTGTGGGTGATTGTAGAAAATTTCCTTGTGCATCTTATTCAAGAAAAGCATCAATTATATAGACTTTAAATAAACTAGTTAAGTGGGGCTTACTGATAGAATCTAGGGGCTGGAAATCATCTACATTGATTTTAGCCATGATATTAATTACCAAGCAGAAAGCCCCAATTTAAATTATTGATTTTAATCAACTCTTTTATCTGCATGTCTGTTAGACACAAAAGGTACATTGCGTGATTTATTCATCCGAGTAAGACTCTTCTTTCCCTGTTGATATAATAGCACTACAAAAGAATAATATAACTAAATCATTATTTTAGAATCTTTTCATTTTATCAGGTATTGTGGCTCATCAGTCTATAAAATAGTATAGGAATAGTAAATATGGAACCTCTCATATACCTTTTGAATTTCTTGGTGAAGATGCTTGAAATAATGTCCTAATCTATGATTTTGTGGAGAAATCCCTGGAATAGAAATTTTGTCTGCAACTGAAAAAACTGTCTAAATATTTAGTTTTCTGGCCATTTCTAGCCTTAACAGAAAGATCAGTTCCATCTTTTGCTTCCTTCTCCCCAATCTGTATCCAGCTGCTCACTTTATAGGCATTGTAATTTTAAAGATTGGTGCCAATGTATATTTTATCCTCGTATTTTTAATCCTCTTTTTCATATTTTTTTAGATCTGCAGGTAAGAGGGTGGGTGGGGCTACCAGTGATTGTAAGTTCTGAAAGTCTTTATGGTAGTGGACCAGGATTAAAATTCCTGGAAGTAATTAAAGATCTGGGCATAATTCAAAATAGGTAATTTTAATGTTGGCAGGATTGTTTTGAACTCAGAGCCATCTACTATGAAAAAGAAGATGACAAGATGGAGTAAAAGCAGAATAACAAAAGTCTTTTCAATACTGAGCTTCTCCCCCATTATTGGCCTTTTAGGACTTTCTAAAACTGGCATTTTATGATTTTGGAAATCACTTAGCCTCTAATCTATGCCTCAGGATTTCACCAAAGGATTTGACCCCAAAGGTGTTCTAATAATTGTTATTGTGTTAATCTCCTTGGTCAAGGCAGGGCAGGCCTCTAGAGAGTTCTTTATTTCTCTTAACAAATGTTTCAGCCAAAGGCTCTCCAACAACCTGTAAGGCTCCACCCTCCCCTACAGGGAGCCACTCTCAGTTTCCCAAACCCAGCTCCAGTAGTACAAAGCCACAAAGTAGGAGCCCGCTCACAGGGCAAGGTCTGGGTTTCCAAGTCCAATCCACCAGGGAAAGTCCAGGCACAATACAAATGCAGTCCTCGGGACAAGAAAAGAAGCAGTTCCAAACCTACAGCGAAGCAGAGGCCAAATGCAGGCCACAAGAGAAGGGCTCGATCTAAACCAAATATGAAGAATCATCTTCCAAGCAAGGCAAGGCAAACAGCAAATAGGCACGAGTCGAAGCTGGAGGAACGTAAGCCAAAGCAACCAATTGTTCCTGGCAAAGACTAGCTCCCCAAGGCTTCTCCTTAAGTTACTCCTCTCCAGGTGTTCCTTGTGAGGAGGGGTGGGGCGACCGTCTCCCAAGTAGCCTTGCAGCCCTTCTCTGGGCTTGCCTACACTCCATTTTCCTTGCCCTTGGATCGAGCGGAGTAGACAGTTTTTCCTCATCAGAGGAGATTGGCTGCCTATCAGCACCACTGCTGGTCAGCAGCCAGTCCTTTTTCTTTGTGCAGGCAGTCAGCTCTCTGCCTGGTTGACCACCTCCTCCAGTGCTTATGGGTCCCGGGATAGCATCATCCTCAGCTCCTGGTCAGACAGTCCCAGTTCCAGCTCTTCCTCCTCTAAACAGGGCTATGAGGGGGCCATGACAATCCTAGATAACATTCTTTTTTAACAAGTCTTTCAATTTATACTTTATACTTGATAAAGTAGTCATTTTATACAAGTTAAACTACATGTCTATGGATAAGATATACATGCTGTGTATATAGAACCTATGTAAAAACAAACCTGTGTCTTCTGTATATTGTTTTAAATTTAATTTCATATTTTTTGTAGAAAATGATCATTAAAATGGGGGCATTTTCAGTTGCAATTAGTTGCATAAGCGCTATATACATGTGGGGAAATTATTTTGTTATTGTATGAATAACAAATCCATAAAAAGGGTACAAATTTATATTATGCCACAGTTGAACAATAGTCCACTGAACAAGCTAGAGTTAGCTCAGTTCACACAATCTAGCTAACTTATTTAAAGGGGTAACCATTATGAAGAACTATGAATGATATCTGTATGATGCTGTCTTTGCAATTGATAAAATTCCTGGAATTTAAAAGTTTTCATTCAGTTGAAAAAGAATGGCTGTATCTTGTGAAATGAAGTTCATGATTTCTAAATGAAGTGTTATGTAATTTCTACTTCAGGAAATTTAGACTGTCTAATTACCAAGTAACAACTAAAATTTGAATACTATTATTAACTAGAGTTAAACTTTTGTGACAAAATGGCATACATAGTGAAAGTTACAAAAGCAGATAATTATTTTGCGTTTTACACATTAAAAATCTGCTCTGGGTAAGAATAAAGTAGTGCTGTCTTTTTGTCAGTGTTAGGCACTAACAGAATACATATTATGTGCCCTACAAATTTATAGACGATAATTAGGAAAAAAAGGTGGCTTCAGCCACCTCACCTAAATGCTGCGATATCTGGAAATATGCTTGTTGGAATGGTAGAAATTAGAAATGCAACTTCTCTAAAAGCTAGGCTCAAATGTGGTTTTTTTTGCACATGCAAAAAAACGACCTGCCATAATTCTGTCTTGCTATTCAGCAGGTTGAGAAGAAATTATAGCATTATTTGGGCATTTGGGGAACTATCAGAATGCCACTTCACATTCTATTAGAGTGAGCATATATTACAGATTTCATTTATACCATTTGCCCCCTAAACCATGTAAAGTGACAATGCAAATCGGTTATAATGAATTTTTTTGGCCTTTCATCAAATAAATATAGAACTTTTAAAAAACAAAGCATTCTAAAACTTTATAATATTTTTTTAAATAAATAAATTTATCTAGTTTGAAAAGCTTACACTAAAAATAAAATATAAGGCCTGGGGAAGAAACAAACTGCATTTAAGTGCAACTTTTAGTGCAACTGCGGAGCTTGAGATATACAGTTGTCAAGTGTGCATTTTGATCAAAACATCAACTGATACTGAGGATGCTTTGCAAAAGGTAGACTTGAAATCCTTAGAACAAGAATTAAAAATATAATACCACCTGTATCACAATCCCTTTATGTGATGGGGACCACACTTGAAAGAGATTGTACAGCTTTAAAGCTGGAAAGGATGAATTCTAAGGAAACCATAATGGTTTAAAGGATAGAAGAAGAAATATTATATTATTTGATGAGAGTTAGCTTAAGGAGAAGGCCAAATAAGTACAGGACATGATAGAAGAATATAAAACTATACATAGTATAGTAAAATAAAGCAACTCTGAAGTCATTCTGTCAAACTAAACATTGGGAGAATCAGCGTAGACAAAAAAAAAACAATCACTGCACATAGCTCCAGCCAATCAGAACACAGCCAACCCCCCTACCAATCAGAACACAGCCAAACCCCCAACCAATCAGAACACACCCCCACCCAATCAGAACACAGCCAAGCCCCCACCCAATCAAGTCACACCCCCACTAGCAGTTAAAAGGAAGAAGCAGCTGCAAGCTCACATCACTCTGAGAAGCACAGAGCTGAAGACCAAGCCTGAAGATGATGAATGAGACTTCATCGAAACGTTACCTAGATACTTCCAATCTTACGCGGGAGAAAACCCGAATAACCAAAGATCCACATACAAATACCCACGAGAACCTCAGAAAACAAATATATATATACAGAAGCCTGATGATGGCAGATGAGATTCTGCTGAAACGTTGCTACAACTTTAAAAGCACCACTATTATGACGTGGGAAAATACCCGAACAAAGCTGAATGCCAGATATATATATATATATATATGTCTCATATATATCAAATAGCTTACAAAATCTAGCAATGTATGAAACGCCATGGAATATACTTGAATTATACATTGTATTATACTTCCAAAATACTTAACAAAGGATGACAGCTGCTATGAAAAAAAGAAAACTGCTCAGTTACTGAGGGCCAGCTGCATGCAACTAGAAACTATATAAAACACTATTCTTTTGCCCACCAGCTTAACTGGTTTTATATATAATGTTACAGCATACCCAGTGTCAGTAACTGAAAACTGTGGAATGCTGAATGCATTTGTTTAAATATACTGCTTTAAAACAAAAGGGGGAAGAAACAGTAAGTCATACTATTAATTAGTAACTAGCAGTTTCTTCTAAATATAATTACTCAGAAAAATAAGCATATTCAGGTTCATGAGTTTTGCATGGTTTACCCCCTAAGAAGTATATTTTAATATGAATATGAAGTATTTAATCATAATACAGTAATATTTTGGTACTCAATTGCTTTGAAACTCATTGAATTTGGTACTCAATGCATTTTGACACAAAAATTTGTCCTGGTTCTCATCATTTCTTTGGTGCTCAATGCACAAATTAGAACTTGTTGTTTACCTTGGGACTCAGTACATTATTTCTTATGGGAAAAATTGTTTGACTTTCAGCATTTTTGGTACTCATCGCACCTCTCCAAAACAATTAATGATGTATCACGGTACCACCGAATTCATGTTTAAAATGCCTGCAGTTTTTTAAATGTTCCAAATAGCCATTGTTAAAGTTGTGTGGTGCCTTTTGATGTCTGTTGATTAAAGTCCTTAGAGTATCCATAAACTATTCAGATAGCACAATCCAAGGTTGTTTCCTGAAATTCCAGAGGATTTCTTTAAAGAATTTAATGATTGCTAAAGTGACAAACTGTAGATTATTTTAGAAAATCTCTGCAGGTCTTAAACTTGTAATATGTCTCTTTTAGATTCTGTTGCACAAAGTGCTTCAATCTTCTGTGACTGTTTTCAGCATCTTTATGCTATTTTCCATCTACCCAAATGTCCAAATAACTTATGAAGTCAAAATTATTGAGTATGTTTAGTGTGTTTGAAGATGGAGCTCAGTTCTATTTGACACATCTATCTCGTAATGTAACCATTTGAGGCTGTCTATTAAATTGGGTGATGTAGATTTGATGTTGTTTAGAATTGTGTGACTACAATTCTTAATAGGCTGATGGAACTCTAGAGCCAGGGGTCCCTGTAGCTAGAGCTATATCAAGTGTAAATAAAAGTCAGTGCTCAATGTGTCCTCAAAAGGAAGATGTTGAAGAATATGTTTTGTATGATGAAGTGGTGCCCATGCAACAGACATTGCATCTCATATTATTCAGATGAAAGCCTAGAGGATGGTGGATAACATTCTTCTACAGTTTACATATACACGTACATATTATTAATAGGTTTTACTCTAGTTAGTTGTTGTACGAAGTGAAGAACTTGAAAAAAATGAGTTGTATTAAAACCGAGCCCATGACATTAATGTTTATTCTTGGAATAATGTTCTTTGTATTTACAGTTGCCTCACTCCTCCTTGATGTGTTAAGTTTATTCCCTCCTTCAGCTATAATTACCCTTTAAAATAGTCTTTGTCAGTTCTGCCCCCTTTTTGTTAAATAGATATTGTAACACCAAGCTTGAAAGAGATCGTTTATCTCCCATCATAGAACAGGCAAATTAAATATGTACTCTGGAAAATCATTATTCGATATATGTGGAGATCCCTAAAGTGGTAAGATTGTTGAAGGCTTTAATCGTGACTCATACACAAACAGCTGGAAGCTGTACCATTAGTAATGCCTGTAGAGAAAGTAATCTTATTCTGGGCCTTTGTGCTCCACAGTTTTACTGCACAATAAATACACACCAGTTGAGTGCATTTTCTGCCAATTTTGCGCTTCTGTTGCTGTGAAATTATGTTTTCTAGGAACTCAAAACATATCTAAGAAAATTAGGTTATTTCCTAGAAAATATACCTTTTGCAGTAAGGCTTCCAGAACTGAGTGGAAGTGACTGAGTATCATCAACACATCTGACCATTGCTATGGTGAATGTCATTACTCCATTTATTGTCTTCCTTGTTTACCTATTTGCTATTGTGAATTATAAAGTATGTGCTATGAACAAGTGGGGAATTCCAAGGAAGCTTCCATCTGCTGGAGGGCTCTAATGTTTTATGCATGCACAAATCTGGGTGGTTTTTTTAAATATACAGCTTTAAACATTATCCACTCTGTGTGTGTTTCTGAATTATTATATCTGTATCCTTCGTTGGTTGTGTTAACAATGTAACCTAACACAATAAAATTAAGAAATAAAAGGAGAATTAAAGTAATGGTTTAAATAGGATTAAATCTACATTTAAAATAACAGAGAAACTAAAACAGGAATAAAATTGAAGACATAAATTGACTACGTTCCTTAGTTAAATCTGAGAATACATATTTTTTTTCCAACTAGTTGCAGTTCTTCAGAGTTGTTTAAAAGCAGGTGATCTTTGAAGGGCAATGCTGATCTTGAGTGTTATGATAGACAAGCAAGCTGTTTTCATTATCTCTTTAATTAGCCATAAAAGGAGAAATATCTTCAGATGATTTTATGCAGAATCATACAAAAAGCTGAGATAACACCAATATCACATAATGTAATCTATATCAAGGGAAAGGAACTTGCAACTTATCCAGATTTTCCAAAAGTATATCAGCATCTCCCACTATTGAGCATGCTGTGCGGGTTTACTGGGAATTAATAGTTTGGTGACATTTGGAAAGCCTCAAGTTTCTTACTCTGATGTACAGATTTAATTTAAATTAGTACACTGAAATGTGCTAGCTATTTGGCTATAGGACAGTGATGGTGAATCTTTTTGTTGTAGTGTGCCGAAAGCACACACGTTGTGTGCTAGCTGGCACCCACAATGCAATGTGCTCCATCCCCCTGTACATGCACATGCAACATCCCGCCCCGCCCCGCCCCTTTACCTGCACTGCACATGCAAATTCCTCCCCTGATTTTTTGAGGCTTTTTTCACCCTCCCAAAGGCTTTGTAGCCTTTGGAGACTGAAAAACAGTCCAGTTTCAGCACTTATGGTATTTCCAGAAGGCCCGTTTTTTGGCCTCCCACGGCTACAGAAGCTTCCCTCAAGCCTCCGGGAAGGCGAAAATGGCCTCAAACAGGCCGAAAATCAGCTGGGAGGTGTGCACATGCACAGTGCAGGTAAGTTTGGCTGGGGCTTGTGTGCCCGCACAAATGGCTCTGCATGCCACCTGTGGCATGCGTGCCATAGGTTCGCCATCATGGCTCTAGGATTTGGAAAAGTACCTGAATGTTTTAGATTAGGTAATAAAACAAGAATATTGAAATAATATTCTTGCTACTAGATTTTCTTGGATATTAAAGTGCTATGACCTGTCTGTAAGATATATCTTTCACATTCCAGATTGCCACTGTTTCACATAATTACACTTTGTTTGTAGCAACCCTGCTAACATCTTTAATTTTGTACTCAATAGGCAGGTAAAGCAAAAGAAGTATAATACCATAAAAATTAAAAACTGTAAGCTATTGGGAGAAATGCAACTATTTTTAATGTTTGTCTAAAAAAAAATCAGACTTTTCACCTTACATGTACTTTGATCAAACAGAGAAGTGTATTTAAGTTCAGTTGGCTACAGTTTTGCCATCTTAATGGAATATGCATCTGTCTTTGAGATGTAGTAGTGACCTGCTTTCCCCTTTCCTTGAATGACCTCCAGCTATGCAGTGATCTGGTCCCCACTAGAGTGGAGAAGCGCTTTGAGCTGTCTGTCTTTCTTTCAGAAAAGGCAGTGTGATAGCAACATGTTCACTTATGTCACAGATGCTATAAAGGTATTTTCCTTTCTTCCCTTTTTATTGAGAATGTGACCTGAGACCTTACAGTGAAAAATCTCAGGTTAACCATTTTTTCCTTTATGGATCTCATGAGCTTGAGCTGCACTTGTCCCCTATGTGTTTTTCTTCTAAAGAATGGAATGAAGTTTGTCCTACAACTGAAGTAAATGTAGGGGAGGAGAAAGGCAAGCTGGTATATCTTCTTAGAAAGGAGGTGGATAGGTTTTAAAACAGCTTTAAAACTAACTCAGTATACTTTTGCTTTCTGTTTTTAATGTTTGTGTTTCAGTTTGTCATTTCTGTTGTTTTAGGTTTTCATACACAGTTGTTGCTGTTAAGAATAGAGTAGAGAAAATAGTGGAGTGTATCACTGTTTTTGCAACACAAGCAGCAGGGCTGTTTTCATTCGCATAACAGAGCCTGACATGTTGGCTGTATTCATATGATTAGCTGGAGGGTGGTTAATTAGTTTTTTCCAAGCCTTGTCATGATCTAGAAATGTAACTGTTTACTAGTCAAGATTCCTTTTTGTCAATATGTTGTTCTATGGATGCTAGAATCAAATAAAGCAAGTAAGTCATGTTCTCTTGGGAATCGAATAGGTAATATTAATGTCTCTCCAAGTATTCTTTAAGTGCAAGTCTTACTAGGCCAGTAGCTTATCCAGTGATTTAACAGGTAATTAAATTAATTTAAATATACAAACCATAATTTCAGTGTAGTACATCGAATTAGCATTTGGTTTCAGTATAGCTGATGCCTACTCAAATTCTTTCTCAAGTACAGAATCCAGAAATAGATTTTCCAACTGAGCTTATTTGGTTATTTTAACTTTATCTTTTCTTTCTTGGTTTCCATTATTTTTTTCTTTAAAGATTGTTTAACTATGGTTTTAGTGTATTATGGGGTTTTTCTATTGTTTTATATTTTTTAAAAATAGCAAAAAAAAACACCCCACACCTAAAAAGTTTCATATTATAAAAACATTGTTAGCTGTTGGATTTTACTGTCTGCCTTTTTAATTGCACATAATGTACAAGAGAAATACACAACTGCACTTCTTTTTTCATAAACGATGGAACATGTCGAAATAGAGTATAGATCAGAGGTGGCATTCAGCAGTTTCTGACCAGTTCTGGAGAACTGGTAGCAGAAATTTTGAGTAGTTCAGAATACCGCCTCTGACTGGCCCTACCCCCATCTATTCTCTGCCTCCCGAATCCCAGCTGATCGCCTGGGTCTTTTTTTCTTGCTCTGCACCAGAGAACGGAGCTGGAAAGCAGGTTAGTGGGGTGGGGAGGCAATGGATATTTTGCAGTGTCCTTCCCCTGACATGCCCACCAAGCCACACCCACCAAGCCACACCCACAGAATCGGTAATAAAAAAATTTGAATTCCACCACTGGTATAGATATATATATGATCAATCCAGAAGATTCATGATAGAGATTTTGAATTATAGTCTCCTAGGCCCTGTGACATTTAACTGCTGCACTTTACTGGTTACCCAAAGTTAAATTCTAGACAGAGTTTCATACTGACAGATGGTACTTCTGAAATAAGCTGTGTAGTAAAGCAAATTGAAAAGAGTCTACTTTCCATTGTTCAATTTCTTTTCCTTCTTTTGCAAGAAATACAAAAATTCAGAGGCCAGGTGCAGTTTTGCAAAAGTTAGGATGAAAAATGGTAAAAGCTTTATAAAAAAAAAAGTAAATGTTGTGAAGAGGATAAACAGGTTGTCCTTGGCTTTGTTCAGCTATAGTTCAGACTTACAAAGCAATGAACGAAGGGACTTACAGCCTGTGCCCGCACTTCAGCATCCCCAGTGTTACATGATAAAAATTCAGATGATTGGCAGACTGCCCACACTTTTAACCACAAAGGCATTGCCACCTGTGTATCTCCCCCACCCCAGGGGTCTCACACACAATTTACCTGGGGGCCGCTGGAGGCAGAGTCTGGGTGAGGCTGGGCCGCATAATATTATACTTTATATTTATATTACACACTAATATTATACTTTCATATCACGGTGGGGGCCACAGGATATTGTCCTGTGGGCCGCAATTGGTCCGCGGGCCGCGAGAATGAGACCTCTGATTAACCTAAGCCACCTTGCACATCAGTTCTCTGTCTCAGCACTGGGGCTATGCCTGAAGTAGAGATCCAGGGATTTCAGCAATCTCACTCAGTTACTACTGCCCTCAGGCCTCAACATCAGCCCTAGCACCACAGCTGCCACTGAGAAATGCTACTTCGTTCCATTCTCCAAGGCTCGATTGTCAAGGCTGACATAACTTGCCTCCAGTCACAACTTGACAACAGAAACAAAGGGAATGAGGAGGAGAATGCTTGGAAGCTGGGAGGGAGGTGAGGAATTTATGTGAACTGTTTGCAGCCTGAGAAGATCCTGATGCTTCCAAGGCTGTGCGACGGGAGCCTTCCAAAGGCGCAGATCATTTTCCCAAAATAAAAAGAATGTGTTGGATTGATGGATAGTGGACAATGGGTGGCTCAGATGGGGAAAAGGGAAAATTAACTAGGCTTTTTGTCATGTGGAAAACCTCAGAGCTAGCCTCACTTCTTCTGTGTCTGCATGGATTTATCAGAAAAATTATACTCTTGGTAAAATAATGTCCCAGGAGTTTCTTTTCCTGCATATGATGACAGGATGGTTGATGCTGATCTCGCCCCCCAGCATTCCCTAAGATCTGCTGCACCCTGTGTACCTTCAGGCATTTTCTCCTGATGCTGAAAGGCCTGCACAGCCTATCTGAAATAATGCATGGTTACACCAAACTTTCAAAGCTATCTCACACCATTCCACAAGCCTCACACAATTTGGAGAATGAGGCTTACGAAGTACTGTGAAAATGGATCCTTACTTGGGACTCTATCCACTTAGCAAACTGCAAGATTGTTAAATGAAATAACTGGGAGTGTCAGGATTGTGATTATTGAGTGAAGCAATCCTGTGATGTTCTACTTAATGTCTGTTTCACTCAACAATTGAGATTCCAATGCCTGGTCATAAGTCAAAGACTGTGTGCACATTGTGTGTGTATATGCACATGTGCACACCCACCCACCCACATGTCCATAACCTAGGGTTATTTTGGAAAGTATCTAATGAATTAAACTTTCAAGGGCCCAGGAGGGAAGAGGGATCAAAATCCTTGCTCTGTCTACCATTTAGTAGGCACTGAGCACACATTGGGGTTTATTCCAGTATTTTCTGTTTGTTCCACAAATGCTAACAGAGAAGAGAAACACAAAGTTTGTGTGCAAGTGTGTTTATATGAATGTAATAAAAATAGCATGCAATAGCAGCTGATTTGGATATTGTTAGGAATCTGTCCACCAATTAGTTGGGTTGGCAATGTATAAACCAACAATGTATGTTTGTAGCTTTAAGACAAAATCACTGTATTGATTTATACTATATTTCAATTGGTTGATTATATTGCAAATTACCATAACAGGGAGCTAGAGATCATGGCTCACTCTTTCTGACATTCTGTCTCTCTGACATTCTGTTGCTATCTAAGGTTCTCTGTTGTATTTATGTTGTGCTTATACTTTGATACCTTTGTTTACTGTAAATGACAAAGGCAACCAGTAAGAAGACTTTGTAATTGATATTCTTTGGACTGTTAAACGTATATGACCTGGACCGTTTATTGGACTGTGCTATTTCTTAAAGTAAACTTTAACTCAATTTAGTGTATCTTTGTGTAGCTGAATAATTATTCATAACTACTTTTATAAACGTTTCCATGTGCATATCCTTGTTACTCAAGGGTTATTCTATACATATCATAACAGATATGAAGAACAAAAATATTTAAGAAGAACTAAATAATTATTAGGCATTTAAAGTAAGTGAGGGTGATGATGTAGAGATGAATTAAGAAAGCAAAATAGAAGAGATGAATGGGACCTATAAAAAGTTCTTCCAAGAAGAAAAGCTGAAAAATATTTCAAAATGTCAGACTGAATTGAAAGTTCCCATGCTTCACAATAGAAATAAATGTTGTTCCGTGCTTCATTGTTTAATTGGAATGCTTTTTTTTTCTCTTTCTGAATTTTTCTTGTAGATTGGACAACTTGCTTTCAAAGGCATGAAACGACTAAACCGAATCCAGTCCATTGTTTTTGAAACTGCCTACAACACAAATGAGAATATGTTAATATGCGCACCTACTGGGGCAGGAAAAACTAACATTGCCATGTTAACAGTTTTGCATGAAATCCGTCAGCATGTTCAGCAGGGCGTTATCAAAAAGGATGAATTTAAGGTAGGAATTCAGTGAAGTAGTTTGATAATTTGTTAGGCAGAGCTTCATGTATAATTGTCGTGTTTATGTGAATCTAAGACATTTTCAAAGACCTCTTGTTTTCTCCAATATATACAGCTACAAAGCTTGTTGATTTAGTTGATTGCTGATTCGCAATCCCTTTTTTGGCTTTTTTTGAAGTGAAAAGGGTTGAAAATGTATTTAACTTAGGTGCAGAACAAATGTTCAAAATGATAGACCTTATAAATACATTGTTTTGTTTAAAAATAGTTGAGCATTTATTCTGAAAATAACCACAATCCACATGCTGCTATTAATTTTATCACTGTGTATGTGCTCAGTTTCATTTTTTACATAAATTATGATTGGTATCAGTTGATGTGAATATTCAGGGTTGAACATTTTGCTCATTTATCAATCTGGCTTTTTTTCACTGCAGATAGTTTATGTTGCTCCTATGAAAGCATTGGCAGCTGAAATGACAAATTATTTCAGCAAACGTCTGGAACCACTGGGCATCATGGTGAAAGAGCTGACAGGCGACATGCAGTTGTCAAAAAGTGAAATTCTCCGAACTCAGGTACCTATTTACTTTCTAGGGCACTCTTGACAGTTTATAAAGAATAACGGTTGAGCTCATTGTGTCTCATTACTACCCTACATAAAATGAGAACACACACATCATTCCCTGCCTGAGTAGTGCAAAGAATGGATTGGTGGTGCTAAGCGAACTGTCATCCAACAAAACTTTCTCCATCATTTATTATCTGGAATCATTGGCACATAGTTGATGTTCCAAAATGCTGTCCAGTGACTGACACAGCTGGAGTTTTATAGGCCTTAAAAGAGAAGGTGGAAAATCTTCCTGGTGGTGCATATAACATGGTAGTGATGTTCAAAATTCCATATTAAGAACTGTTTTGTTGGATGAGGACAGCTAAGTGAGCGTCAACCATATCTTCCTAGAAATGTATGCATGTGATTGCCTGGCCTCTTTGTCGTATCTAGGAAGGCAGGAGATGGATGATCCATTCTGTTCTCCTAGTTCAGCTTTCTGTAACTGTTGCACACAAGGATGGGTATTCCAAGCATTCTCTGGAAGCACAACTGCTAAATTGGGTGGAGATTTTGGAAGTTTCCATCTCAAACATCTGGTGACACCAGCTTAGAAAAGGTTGTAGTTAATTCTGGTTTCCTCTGCTTTTTACAAATCCTTTTTGAAATGACTTTCCCATCCTTCTTTTGACGAGGTAGAGAATTCAGGAAGTTCATTATATGTTATTAAAGAAGCATGCTTCCTTTTTCTGTATTTTGAGCTTTTGATGATCCATTTGAAGGAAGGACTTTTAAAAAGTATTTTCTCTGTACTGCTTAAAATGATATGCAGTGCTATTATATGTTCCTTCAGTTGCTTTTTGAAAAAACAGAAGCTTGCAGGCTTATTTCTGAAAAGAAGATGTTTCATTAAGTTTAGTATCTAGCACATTCAGAGAAGAAGAGAAATATAGCAACTAATTTGTCCTTTAGGATTTCCATTTTTTTTTTGATTCTTGTTTTAAGACTTTTCTGAATTGAAAAGTCACTTATGTTGTCATTAGCATTTCCTAATAACATTTCTTTGTCGACAGTAGTGTTGGAACTTCAAATAAACCAATTGTAAATCAAGGACTACCTGTACATATTGGATTGGATCCTTAAATATTATTATTATTATTATTATTATTATTATTATTATTATTATTATTATTATTATTATTATTATTATTATTATTAATTTTTAGTCAAAAGGTACTTATACCATATGAAGGGCCTAATGTGTTTAAACAAGTATTCTGTAAAAGGAAAAGTGCCTCATTATGGATGTGACTATTTAGATACATAGTGGATACCTGCTATTTAAAACAAACAAATCAGCTTGTTCTCAGTTGAAATTCTATGTGCAAAGAAAAATCCTGAGAAACTGACTGTTTATCCCATAAATGCTTGATAGGTAGATTAACACTCAGAAAATCAGATCATAGAAGATTTTTGTAAATAACTGGTAATTGTAACATCAAATTTAATCACACAATTTGTGGTTTGTGCATTACTGTTGATGTGTTTTATTTTGATAATATTCAAATTTTGAGTGAGAATCCTGAAGTAATCCCTTTAAAAGAGTCATTAGCACAATTCCTACATATTAACGGGTTTACTGTTTTATGAAAATACATGCTTATTTTAGTGAAGTGCTTAGTTGTGCTTTTTCACAAACAGAGGAAATCTTTCGCTCAGAGAACTGAATAGACGACCATCTCAAAGTTTGGGTGATCGATTGCTTTTGCAGTGACAGTGAAGGAGTAAGCAGTAAAACAGACAATCTAAGAGTTCAGGCTAGCAAATGATATTGGGAACTTTTGAATTGTGCGGATGAGGTTCTTGATGAGTTTCACCATCTAATGGATTTCAGAAACTTGAACTATGAAGTTTCAATTGCAATTGAACGTCATCTATATTCTTTGTTTTAAAAAATGTTAAGTTTCTTGAAAATAAGAAATGCAAGTATCTGGTTCCAGAAGTGCCTGAAGCGAAGATTGATATCAATACTACCATTCTGAACAGTTAAAAATGCAACATATACGAAGACAATGTAGTCCTCAGTTAACAACCACTTGTTTGGCAACCATTTGAAGTTAAGGTAATGTTGAGAGAATGGTGGTTACAACCAGTTCTTGAAGCCCTGGCTTTCCCAGGACCCCACAATCATATGATTGCAATCTGGGCACTTGGCAACTGATTCATCACAGTTGCAGCAACCCACAGTCACAGGATGATGATTTGAACCTTTCCTGCCAGCTCCCCACAAGCAGAGTCAAGGGGAAAGCTGGCAGGGAAGGTTGCAAGTTGCTTAAGTCTCCCTAACCTGGGTACTCTCCCTAACTCCTCGTTCTCATGCCATACCTTTGCCGGTCACCGCCTCACCAAGATGCTCTCTGACCCTCTTATGTTCTCAAGCTGCACCTCCCTACCACTTGTAGAGCAGCCAATCCAAGCCCCTCAATACTTGTGCGGGTTCCCACACCACTCATTCAATCTCCCAAAGCCTCACTGCTGTCAAGCCATTGAAAATGAAGTTCATATAACCACAACAGCATCTAGTAGCACTGAAGCAGTTCTAACCTTCCCAATTTCATTTCTTTGTGAGTCATGAACCCTGGGTTTTGGTCACATTCTGTAAGTTAGACCATTTGAGAGGGCTTAGATACAAAAATCATTGCCCTGTGATGCATAATTGGAGGTTGAAGGCAATGAAAGCAAGAGTTTTAGAGGTGGGTAGGTAGGTAGGTAGGTAGATAATAAAATGATGCACTGCAAGTACTGTGTCTCTATCACATCTTTCAAATTGGGGTTCTTTTTATGCTTTCAGTTTTGTTTACTTTCCCTTTTGTATCTGTTTTGGGAAGAATCAGAATAAAATTGATATCAGTTGCTGATCTGATTTGGTTCATAACTGACAAGAATTATTATTTAAAAACTTGGACTTTTCAATAAAAGATAATACATGTAGCTCTGAAGTCCTTGGTGGTCTCTATTGTTTGCTTGCAGATGTTTCAGTGCCATAAATAACATCATCATCATTTGGACATTTATTATGACAAGCAGTTGGTTGTCTCTAAAAGTCTCTAAAAGCATAATGAGCACCATTGTTTCTCCTTAGAGCTGCTCGGAGCATCCAGAGAGTGGGTGGTGCTTCAGTCTTCTGCTCTTGTAGGCTGAGCTAATTCTTGAGGAACGCTCCTCCCTCCGTCACGTGTCTCCATTGGAGCGTTCCCCCCAGTTTATGCTCAGCCTCTAGCAGAATAGGCAGTGTTTTTTTCTCCTCTCTTGGCCGTTTCAAGACCGCAGTATTTGGATTGTTTTCTCTTCTCAGGTTGTATTTAATTTACATTAATTCCTTAGCCCTGTGCAGTGGTTGTTTGGGATCCTAAATTCCCCTCGGAGCCTTTCGCTCCAGGGGGGCCAGGGAGAAGGCTAGCCAGTTTTCCGCGCTACCTCCCCCTTCCTTTCTCCATTGCCTTCTGCCGGTTTTTCTCTGTTGATTTTTATTCCTGCATCGTTCCGCTCCGTCCCCCCCCACCATCTGAACGCCGTTTTCCTTCTCTGTCCGAAGTTTGCTGGCTCTCCTTGCTTGCCTTCCCCCTGGGGACCTTTGTTTTGCCCTGGAGAGCTGTTTTCTAGCCGCTGCTGGAACCTGTAAGCCCACGTAGCAGGCGGACGCCATTTTTAGCGCCGTCTCATGGCTGGGCGCCATTTTGAATTTCTCTTATCTTTCCGATCGCTGCAGCATGCTTGGAATCAGGCAGCAGGACCGGCTGGCTCGCTCAGTTTTCGATTATAGACATTTTGCCTGGTTCTTTCGTTGGAGGCCAGTTCTCTGCCTCCCTTGTTGGCTTCTTCCGTGGCCTGCCTTAGCTGGCGCAGCTTGACTCCCACCGCTCCCGCCCAGTGTTACCTGGGAAGGTAGTCTGGTTAGGCCCTGCTTTTGTCTTAGGGCCCGTGGCGTTCCTTGGCTGTCTGGACCAGCTTCCTCTTCCTCTAATCACCTTTGGACAGAGAGAGTTTTTTCTAAAAAATCATTTATAACTAATAGAAAACTAGAGGAATTTAAAAGACAGAGGAAGTTCTCATAGATATATATATAAACAATAATAATAAGAACAAGAACAAGAATAATACACACACACACACATACACATTAGAGGCATATATAATTAAACTATATATATAAATAAGTGGGGGGGGCATCTAAGATTTCCAAGGGCACCCGGCCTTGTTGTAGGTCGACCCCTAGGCGTGCCAACCGCCACTCATTGGTCCTTTTTCTTACTCAATTATTGAAAAATGGCAGAAGGCAATCCCTCCACTGGCTCTTCCTTGAAGGCCAAATCAAAGACCCACTATCTGCGCAGGCAGACTAAGGAGCCCTCTAAAGCTTCCCAGAGGGATGCTTTAAGACGCCACAAGGCGCTGGAAAAAGAGATCGATAAACGCACCAGGCAGGCAGGCTCAGTGCCTCCCATACTACCTCCTTCTGCCTCTTCTCAACCCCCTCCTCCTGTAGCTCATTCTTCCCTATCCAGGTGCAGCTCGCCCTCTCAGGGTCACCAGGCTCCTGCAACACGGGCCAGACGAACTCCAGAGGCTACCTTCACGCCCACGGCCGCCGGCCTGCGCTAGGAAGAACCTCTCATCCAGGTGGCTCCGGAGCAACTGAGATCCTGGATGGAGCAGGCTATCCGCTAAGGGATTGCGGAAGGGCTCCAGCAGATGGGCAGGCCTAGTCTACCACCGCTGGCCACCGAATCCGAGTCTCATTCAGTAAGATCACTCCCACTCAGATCGGAACCGCCACTGGATCAGGTACCCCATCAGGGGGAAGGTTCCCCCTCAGTCAGGGAGGAGGAGGAGGAGGCGATAGGGGAACTAGATCCTTACAGGGAGGAGGAGGAGGAGGAGGAGGACTTTGATTTGGAGTCCCTTCAGTATAACGAACCCCTTTACGACATAGAACCATCAGAAGCAGAAATATCAGAGGATGAGGGCCTCACTCCCAACCAACCCGCCTTTGTGGGGCTTTTTAAGCCCCAACTATTCAAATCCCTCCTGTTCAAGGCCAGAAACATCTCGGGCCTAAAGACTCATATCCCCTCTGACCCCCCTCTTCCCACCCTGGAAGGTCCAGAGGATTCCATTTTTCAGCAGCCTGTCGTGGAAGCCAAGGTCATACCAACCCCCACCCCCATCTTCCTTGACCTGGTGTCCAAGCAACTTGCCTCCTCGGCGCCCCCCCCAGCTCATGATAAAAGATTCTTCAATTCAGACCCAGAGCTTTCCAACCTATTGGGCACTCCAGAAGTTGATGAGCCCATAGTGGGCCTGGCCTCTTCTCCTCCCTCAGCGACCCCCTAGAGGCCTTGAGACCGGAGGAGAAACGATCGGAGCTGGCTTTACGCCGTGCCCACCATTCAGACACTTGGGCAATCAGATCGGCCACGGCCACCTCATTCTTCATCAGGTCATCCATTCACTGGCTTCGCCAGCTTAAGCAACATGTCACAGCCTCCAATGTCCAAGCCCATCAGGACATAGCCAAGATTACGGCCGCGGCCGAGTTCTCAGCCAACGCCATCTACCACTCGGTCAAATTCTCCACCCGTGCCATTTCCTCCCATGTCTCTGCCTGCCGTCTGCTCTGGCTAAAACACTGGCAAACAGACCTCAAGAACAAAGTTAAATTGGCTTCCGCTCCCCTCGTGGGAACCCAATTGTTTGGACAATCTCTGGATCCCCTTTTAGTAGAAGGAAGGAACAAGAAAAAATTCCTTCCATCCCTCACCCGCAGGTCAGAGCCAAGATCCCTGCAGCCCTTTTGGAGAGCGCCCTTTTGCCCCTATTTCCAAGCCCCCTTTCCTCCCAGGTACCAGAGGCCCCCTCCCTTTGGCTCGAGTCAACCTCAGGACGGACTGACTCCTCTGACAGGCATAGGAGGGGCAGGGGCTTCAAAAGGCCCTTTCGGGGCACGGGCAACTCCAGATAAGCCACCTGATTTGATCCTCATTGGCGGGCGTCTCAAGACCTTCGCCAACCAGTGGGACTCCTCAATCTCTGACGCCTGGGTCAGGGACACTATCAGATTTGGCCTTGCCCTCGAATTTCAGTCTCCTCCCCCTGATTTTTTCATGCCATGCCCCCTATCCAAGGACTACACCAAGCGCAGCCTCATGGACTCAGCATTTCAGCACCTACTTGATATACAGGCCATTCAACCCATTCCTCTGTCTCAAAGAGGACAGGGTTTTTACTGCCACTTATTTGTGGTACCCAAACACTCGGGGGGATGGAGAGTGATTTTGGATTTAAAGCGGCTTAACCGCCATCTCGTGTACCGCAAATTCAAAATGAACACGCTGCAATCCATCCTTCTGGGGTTTAGGCAGGGAGACTGGTTGTCATCCATTGACCTCTCCGAGGCATATCTACACATCCCAATCTGACCCTCCCATTACAAATTTATCCGTTTCTGCTACAATAACCTTCACTTCCAATACGTGGCTCTCCCTTTCGGGTTGGCCTCAACACCCAGAACTTTCACCAAGGTTCTGGCCGCCTTAGCTTCACACCTCAGAACCTTTCCGGTGCGCCTCCACTGCTACTTGGACGATATTCTCATCCTTTCCACTTCCAGGGAACAGGCAATGAGGGATACCCAGACTACCCTATCCTCCCACCAGGATCACGGGTTCCTCATCAATTGGAAGAAAAGTCAATTATCCCCCTCCACCAGGATAACTCACCTGGGGACGGTGATCGACACCATGAGGGGAAAGGTGTTTCTATCTGAAGAGAGAATCCTCAGTATCCAAAAATCGGTAACAAGGATCAGACGCCTTAAGAGGGTCTCACTTCTGGAACTATCCTAGTTACTGGGAAAAATGATATCTTGTCTTTCCATTATTCCCTGGGCCCGTTTCCACTCCAGATGCCTCCAGTGGTTCCTGCTCCCATTCCAAAGATCCAAATCAAGCAACTCAAAGCGCAAGGTCCGGGTTTCACCAAGGGTGCTCACCTCCCTCCTTTGGTGGAGCAGGGCGTCTATCAACAAGGACTGCCCCCTTAGGGAGCCCCCAAGAGTCACTGTCACCACAGACGCCAGTCTGTGGGGATGGGGAGCTCACCTCCAGTCCCTTACAGCACAGGGCAGATGGTCAACGATGGAGAAACTATGAAACATAAACTGGTTGGAGCTTCACGCCGTCCATCTGGCCCTCTGCAGTTTCCTTCCCCAGGTAGGCGGCCGCCACGTTCTCATCCTCACCGACAACATCACGGCCAAAGCCCACATCAACAAGCAAGGGGCACTCAATCATTCCGCCTAATGAGGGAGGCTGAGCGCCTTTGTCGGTGGGTGGAGTCTCACCTACTTTCAGGGTGGACCACATCTCAGGCACCTCCAACACCTGAGCAGACTGGTTGAGCAGGTCCACCATAGACCAGTCGGAGTGGCGCCTCCACCCAGCTCTATTCAGGGAGGCGACATCTATCTTCGGGCCACCAGTGGTAGACCTGTTTGCCTCCCCCCTCAATACCCACCTTCCAAGGTTCATTTCAAGATTCCCATCTCCAGGGGCGGAGGACCACAACGCTCTTTGGTGTCCATGGCCCCCGGGCCTCCTTTATGCCTTCCCTCCTCTGGTGCTGGTGCCTTTAGTCCTTCAGAAGGTCCTACAAGAGAGGGCGGAACTGATTCTGGTAGCACCTTATTGGCCCTGTCGTCCTTGGTTCGCGGACCTCCGCAACCTATCAGTAGCCCCCCCCCGGATGATCCCAGCAAAGTCTCCCTGTCCCAAGGTCCCCTCTTCCCCCGAACCCCCAGTGGCTTCAACTAGCTGTCTGGAGGTGGAGCGGGAACGTTTGAAGAGGGAAAACCTCTCAAACAAAGTCATCGACACCATTGTAGCAGCCAGGCGACCCTCAACTACAAGGATTTACGACGCCACCTGGTCTATTTTTCGTAAATGGTGTGTCAAGCTTCTTATTGACCCATCTAACCCCTCCATTGCCCAAGTGCTTGATTTCCTTCTGGAGGGTCTCAGTAAGGGGCTGTTCCCCAACACGCTACGACGGCCTTGTCTACTGTCATCTCCGGTGGAGAAGGCAGTTCCCTCTCTCACTATCCCCGTATCCGAGCCTTTCTGAAGGGGGCCACAAATTTGCGTCCCCTGGCCCTTCACCGATACCCGACCTGGGACCTCAACAGGGTCCTTTCCTCCCTCACAAAGCCACCTTTCGAACCCTTAAGAGAGGTTTCGCTTCAGTTTCTATCCTACAAAGTAGTTTTCCTGGTAGCGATCACATCAGCCCGTAGGATATCAGAGATCATTGCCCTGTCTGTTAGGAAAGACCTCTGTGTCTTGCACCGCGACTGGGTGGTCCTCCGGCTTGACCCTTCCTTCTTGCCCAAGATTAATTCAGTCTTCCATAGGGCTCAAGAACTTATATTCCCCAATTTTTGCCCCAGGCCATCTCATGAAAGGGAGAGATTCTGGCACACTCTGGACGTCAGACGTGCCTTGCGGATTTACATTAAACGTACTGAGACCTTCCGCAAGTCTGAGGCCCTGTTTGTATCATTCCAACCAAAGTCACAGGGGCTCAAGGCTCCTCTAACCACCATAGGTCGTTGGATAAGGGCGGTCATCGCCAAGGCATATCAGGCTCAGGCTCTCCAGGTGCCCAGAGGTATCACGGCTCACTCCACTAGGAGCGCGGCTATGTCAGCTGCCTGGGCTACCCAGGCTCCAATAATCGACATTTGCTGGGCAGCGACGTGGGCCTCCTCGTCACCCTTTATCAGGCATTACAGAATTGACAGATATGCCTCAGCTGAGGCTTCCTTCGGTTGGAGGGTTCTTCAGAGGGTTCTCAGGGAACCTGAGGGGACTGCAGACCAGACGGCGCCCCTCCCGTAGGACAGGCCCAGCTTTGGTATGTCCCACTCTCTGGATGCTCCGGGCAGCTCTAAGGAGAATGGGCGTTGGTTCTTACCTGACACGCCATTTCTCTTTGAGCTGCGAGGAGCATCCAGCCTCTCCTTTTTTCTTTCACTGTCTGGTGGGGTCTTGTTTCGGCCAATGAACCTTTAAGTCTAGTCAGATGAGAGCATGGATTCCTGTTTCCTCTCGTCTTCGCATAAACTGGGGGGAAAGCTCCGATGGAGACACGTGACGGAGGGAGGAGCGTTCCTCAAGAATTAGCTCAGCCTACAAGAGCAGAAGACTGAAGCACCACCCACTCTCTGGATGCTCCTCGCAGCTCAAAGAGAAATGGCGTGTCAGGTAAGAACCAATGCCCATTCTAGAGTTTTCCTCTGCTGAGCATGTGTGACAATTACTTCCTGAACAATTATCTTATTCTCAAATGGGGGAATATATTTGGGATTTTGCCTTCTTTTTTTCTTATCAATAATTAAGAAAGTAGTAGTTTTCTAGTTACTTCTCTGCTAAATATTCCATTTCTTCCCCTTATTTCTGCTCCTTTTCCAGCAGAAGGATTATTTAATGTTAGAAAAGATAGCCATGTTTGTGTCATCCTTGCTCTGTCTATAGAAGTGTTTGACAAATTTAAGATGTGGGGTACTGGAGAATTCTGGGAGTTGAAATCTATGTATCTTAAAGTTTCCAAGTTTGAAAAACACTGGCCTATAGCCCATGCTTTGTTCTCATGCCTTTTCTACCCCTTCCAGGTGTCAGTGTGCTTTTCATATAAATGCTAAGCCACTGGCTATGCCATAGGGCCCTTAAATAATGTCTGCATCATATTGTGGCAGTTGTTTCCACTGCTTTTTATCATGGCAAAGGAAAGTAGTATCATATTCCCTTTTGCTAGTGCTTGCCTTTTTATTGTTAACCAAAATTTAAACCTGCTCAACTTTTTGGGTAGGTAGATATTTAGAGATTGACAGGAGCAGCTAGAAAGTTGTCATGATGAAATCAGCAGAGTTTCTGATGATAAGCAAGTTTGTAACTAATGCTGTTCCTGACATTGGAAGAGTACCCTGTTAAAATTGATACATTTGACAAAGAACTTGTACTCCCTCCCCACCCCACCCCCCGGAATAAATAACTGGGAAAAGGATTAATACTGAATGCGTTGGATGATCCTAAGCATTATTTTGCTAGCATGTGAAATTAAGAATATTGTACAATGGTTTTCATACTCTATTAATTCTCCTTTTTTTTTTTTTTTGGTGTTTAAAAGTAGACTTAAGTTGTTCAATCTGTTGGTCATTGTCTCCAAATTTGCTGTCATAGTTTGGTTAGAACCTTTATTGATTCTTCTTCTTCTATTGTTTGTCTTATTTCAATGGGTATTCTAGTAGTTCCTGTAGCTTTCCAACTTGGTAATGATCTCACTCAGGGGTCTTCAAACTTGACAGCTTTAATTCCTCCTCCAGTCGTGTTACCTCAGGAATTCTGGGAGTTGAAGTTCACAAATCTTAAACTTGCCAAGTTTGAAGACCCTTGATCTAACTTGATCTTCTAAATACTACTTGTAAGTAAGGAATATCTTCTAAAATATTTTGGACATGTATTTCATTATATGCCTTCCATCCTTATTTGCTCTTTTTTGAATTGGTTACTATCCATACATTGTTGCCCATACCAATTTGAGGTTGGAACTTGTTCTGAATTCAGAAATCTTTTGAAAAATGTTATTTTGCCATGCCTGTTTTCACATTGGACTTTCTCTTATCTTTTACAAAATGCCATAGGGGCAGCAGTGTCATACACTAAAAGTGCTGTCATTATGTTATATAATATAGATAATCCTCAGGTTACAACCACTCATTCAGCAACCATTCAGAAGTATGACAGCGCTAAACAATGGGGACTTACAACCAGAGTTCTGGCTGTCATAGCATCCCTGTAATGACTTGATTGAGATTTAAGTGCTCAGTTTTGTTATGTGACTTATGTTGACAGAGCTGTGGTTCTGTTTGTAATTCTGAAATGTTGGCAGATTGGTATACCAGAATTGCAAAATAATATTACTAAATGTTAAAGGCATCAAAGTATAAAATAATACAACACGAAAGCTTTACTAACATGCCTTTAGGTAATATCTCTATAAAACAATGTTAATATGCAGAGATCATCTTTGTTTTTAATAGACTTTTATATAATGAATATATCTTTTAATTATGATATATAAAACTAGAATATTTTTAGCAGTGCACTTTGAAAATATGATTTTAATAATGCATTTCATAAAACAAACAAGATTCTCCTTAAGAGAAATATTTCATTACCTCTATTAATAAGTAGGACATTATGGAATCCCAAGAGTTAGTTATTGATTTTCTTCTTCAAGATTTAAGGTTTGTCATAAATTCTTTTTGTTGACAGAAACCCACACTTCTATAAAATTGCTATATAATTCTTCTGCACTTTCTCTCTAGATACCTAAAAGCACTATAAACATTAAGAGATAATAAAACACTCTTTATAGTTAATGCAAATGATATATTAAACTAGATTCTTTTCCTCTTAGATTATAATTTAAAGATATTCTGAAGTCCAATTATCTTTGATTTGCCCGTAAGAAATAATTCAGAAAAATAACTATGCTTTTTAAGTGAGTATTTCTCAGTAGACAAATGGATTTGAGTGGAAAAAGCACAAAAATTGAGAAGTGAATTATGCCTGTATGGCGATGATTTTTTAAAAACTCCTCTAAGAAAAAATATATTTGTAAAATGGGAAGCAGCAGGATATTTACTAAAGTAATAAGAAAAAGTAATAATTTAAAAAAAAACCATTGAGTCCATGTTGTTCTGGAGTGGCTCTTTCCACCATGCAGATATTTGGGGCTAAACTTAAGACCTTCAAATGAATTGTCCATAATAAATGGAATGTACTTCATCCCATCTATCACTGGAATATCCAGGGCTTTGGAAGAAGACAAATTAGAAAGGAGGAAGGACCAGGTAGGCTCATCGGATCCTGTTCCAGTTATCTCCACTCTGCATGCCAATTCTGCCCTGTTCAGTTTTCTATTCTTTCTCTGAACAAATGGATGCTAACATTGAGATTATAATATAGAAATGATTTCACAGAAATAAGAGAATGGAAATTAGAAATTCTTGCATGTGTTGTGTTTGTAGTATGTATGTATGCATGTATGTATATGAATATATATAGATGGCCCTCAACCATACAAGAGATGGTACGACCACAATTGAACCCAAAATGTCTCTGTTAAGTCACTGAAGTTGCCAAGTTAGCAACATAGTGGTTAACTGAACCAGGTTTCCCCACTGACATTGCTTGTCAGGAGGTTGCAAAAGTTGATCACATGACCCTGGGACACTAGAACAGTCATTAAACAAACTGTTGTAAGTTGAGGACTACATGCATATGCAGAAAGTATTGTAAGTATTTTTAAACAAAAAAGGAAGTCAGGCAGTAAGAGCACCCACACATACATACGCATGCCTATTGAAAATAGAACTTTTTTCACCTTGTTCCTTCTCCCCCCCCTCCAATTTCAAATTGCAGTACTATCTTAATATTGAAGAAATGTAAGATCGTGGATTAATTCCATTATTCCAAATTATATTTTACATATGACAACTTTGCACATTTTGTTTAGCTTCCCTCAGTAATAACTCTGATTAATATGGGTAATAAAAGAAGGAAGAAAAAGAAAAACACACTCAGGTTCATTGCTGTTTGCTGGGAGACACAATAATGGAACGTTGTTGTACTTGATTAAGTAGCTAATTAGCATCAATCAACTCTGGCTGTAGAATACCAGAGGTAAGTGTAACCGTGATTACTGAGGCAAAAAGAGTAAATAGGAAGTGGGAGGATGAGAACGACAGGTTAATAATATGGAACTCATCTATTTAACAAAACATTTTGATCATAATTTATGTTTGCAGACTGTGAAGCCTCCAGACTGTAATCATAAGTTTTATAAGATGAATTTCACAAACCATAAATTGTTTTCTCCTTCTCCTTTAAAATCTTACATGCTTTAACAGGCACAGTGCTGTGTACAAACAAAGCAGGTGTTTTGATGTTGTTCCTTTTCAACAATAAGTACAACACATCATAGGCATTCACACTTCCACACACCTCACCTTTCCTAAGCTTTATTCAGATTCATTCTTTCCTGCTGTAAATATTTCATTAAATCACTGGTAATACAGTACTATTCACATAATCATTTTTATTGTAAAAGAGAAACAAACAGTAAACTAGGCTTGAACAGTTAAACAAATACCTTAAAGAGTTTGCTAGATTTTCTTTTATACTTTTTCTAAACAGAAGCACTAAAACCAATGACTTGGATTCAATATTCAAAATGTATCTGCTAGTAAAAGCTCTTCTGGTCATCTAGGGACACTGATGAGTTGATAGTAGGTTTTGAGAAGTTGAGACACACTCTCCAAAAACTAGCAGAACAAGGCCAAAATGAAATACGATTTAATTAAATTACAGTTACTCTTAGATATGATTAAAACTATTAATCATTCTATGTTATTAATATTTTATTGTAATAAATCCTATCCATATTTTTCAAACACTGAATATTTAAATATTAACTTAAATATGTATGTACGATGGGTTTAGAATTAAAACACAATTTTATCATTTATTTAAATGAGAAAATAAATTTTCATTTGTATTTTGTTACTGCCTAGCTCCCAAAATTCTAGGCAATTTACAATGAGATAGTTAAAAAACGGAATCCAAATATAATAAAAATATATTAATCAGCAAGCTCAAACAAAACTAAAACAGCAACTTGATTATCATAAAAACAAATAATCCAAATTAAAAATCAATTACCAAATGCCCATTGAAACAACATCACCAGCTTTGTGAAACTCAGCTAGCAGAGGTGCTTTTCTTTAAAATAAATTTTATTGATTTTACAATTAAAACAAATGAACAACACATACATAAATGAAAGAAAGAAAAAGAAGAAAGGGAGAAGAAAATAGAAATAAAAAAATAGAAAACAATTAAAAACATTCTCATCTTCAACAGTTTGTAAGACCTCTTTTTTATCCTTATTTTATGCCATATACCTAATCCTTACATATATCTGTGTATCACTACTATGGATTTATCCTATCCTCTTTTGCCTTTTAGTGTGAAGTCTATCTTTGGTCTATCCATTTGTATCAGCAGTTCCAGCTGTTGTAGTATATTGAAGTGTCTTTATTTTTTAATGCCAAAGTTAATTTGTTCATTTCTGCACAACTTGAAATTTTTTGAATGACCATCTCCTCTGATGGAACATGAGGCTGCTTCTAACATTGGGCAAAAGCCAATCTGGCTGCTGTCAAAATGTATATTATTATATATTTCACTTTTGTTGATATTTGTTTATCAAAGCTCCCTTGAATTCGATCTGTTCTCTTGTCATTTCTTCCAGCCAATTTCTAATTTTCTGCAATATTTTTGAGCTTCTGTACAGGACCACTACATATGGAAAAAAGTTCCCTCTTTTTTTTTTTTTTTTTGCATTTCCAGCAATTTGGACTCATATTGGGTTGCATCTTGGCTAATCTCGAAGGAGGAAGGTGCCATCTGTAAAACATTTTATAGGCATTTTCTTTGCATGCTACCAATTTTGTAATTTTATTATTTCTACCCCAGACCTTTTCCCATTCTGTTATGGTGATACTACGTCCTATATTCCTACTCCAGGCTATCATGTTCCCTTTTACAATTTCTTCTTCTAATTCTACTTCTAATAAATAATTATAAAATTTTGTTATTTTTTTTTTTGCCTGATCCTAATAAAATTTTATCTAATTGCTGGAGTTTATTGTTAATTCCAAATTCTTTCTAGTCCTGTTTATATCTACTTTGAATTTGAAGATATGCCCACTGATCAATTTTTAGTCCGTGCTCTTGAAGTTCTTGCCATGATTTCAAATTTTGTTGTGTATCCAATAGATCCTTATATTTAATCATTTTAGTGATATACAAATTATTTGGGTGAATCATCACCTCCATTGTTGAAATCCAAATTGGTATTTTTAAATAGTGTTTTTTCCGTATTTTCTTCCAATTAGTTAATGAGTCTCTGATTAGGTGTCTGTGAAAATATTTCTGGTTAGTTTTTTCTACATCCCATAAAAAAGCACGCCACCCCCTTTGCAAGTCATGGCCTTTTAAGACTAATATTCTCTTATTGGTTAAATTCACCCATTCCTCAACCATACTAAAGAGACTGCGCTATAATACCACTCCCAATTTGGAAGTGTCAGCCTCCCCTACTCCTCATATCCTGCATTGCCTTTAAATTTATTCTAGGTTTTTTCCCTTGCCAGATAAATTTTACAGTTATTTTATTAAGTTCTTCAAAAAAAATTGTGTACTTTGATTGGGATTGTCTGAAATATATATAGGAATTTTGGAAGAACATTCATTTTAATAGCAGCAATCCTGCCTAATAATGAAAGTTGCAGCTTGCCCCATGTTTCTAAATCCTTCTTTACCTGTTGCATCAATTTATCATAATTATTTTCCTTAAGTGTCTTACAATGTGCTGTCAACCATATTCCTAAGTATTTAATTTTCTTTATCACTGGTATTCCCATAACTTCTTCTAGTTCTATTTTCTGTTTTTCTGTTAAATTTTTAGTTATTAATTTTGTTTTCTTCCTATTAATTTTAAGTGATGCTACTGCTCCAAATTGTTCTGATTCATTCATCAATTTTTGTCCTCTTTTTATTGATTCCTCAATGAAAAAAGTCATATCATCCGCAAACGCTTGCAACTTACATTCTTCTTTCTTAACCTTTAATCCTTTTATGTCTGAGTTCTGTCTAATTCGCATTAGTAATGCTTCTAATGATAATATGAAGATCAGGGGTGAGAGTGGGCAGCCCTGTCTGACTCCTTTTTTATTTTTATTGGGTGGGTATATTCCCTGTTTATTATAACATTAGCCTGTTGTGTATCATAAATGGTTGTTATAATATTTTCAAATTTGGTGCCTAAATTCATATTATAAATTTTTTGGATTAAAAATTGCCAATTTAAATTATCGAAGGCCTTCTCTGCATCTAAAAGCATAAGTGCAATTTGTTTTTCGAGGTGGGCTTCGTAAAATTCTAAGACATCTAGTACTATTCTTAAGTTGTTCCTGATTTGTTTGGTTGGGAGAAATCCATTTTGATCTTCATATATATGCTCACTTAACATTCTTTTTAGTCTACTTGCTATAATAGAAGTGAACATTTTGTAATCAGCATTTAATAGTGAAATCGGCCTATAATTATGTATATATCTCTTTTCTTTCCTTTTTTTAGTCTATATGATAGCCATCTCCCTGGCTTATTAGTATGCTCAAAATAAGTTTGCCTAGTTGTATTCAAATTTATAATCATTCTATCTTGTTCAATTAAATTCAGCTTATATTTAGTTATTATCTGATTTTGCAATTTTGAATCCTTTGGGGTACTCTGTAATTGAATTTCTAATTCCTTAATTTTTTGTTGTAATTTGTTTTGCTGGGCATATTTTTCCTTATTCCTCTTGGTGTTATAAGAGATTTTTATACCTCTTATTACTGCCTTCATTGTATCCCAAATATTTTGTTTCGTAGTTGCTCCATTATCATTTTCCTTTAAGAAATAATTTAATTCCTCCTTGAGTTTGTTGGTGTATTTTTTTCTCTTTTTAACTGAGTATTTAATGTCTATCTTTTCTTGGGTTTTTCCCTACCCTTCCATATTATCTGAATTGGATTGTGATCTGCCCATTCATTAGGTAAAATTTCAATCCCTTTTATCTCATTTGCTGTTTCTCCATTCATCCATGCCATATTAATTCGTGTCCATATTTGATGAGGATTTGAATAGAATGTAAATTGTTTTTTCTTGGGATGTGATCTTCTCCATATATCAATCAAATTTAACTCCTTCATCATTTCCATACATATCTTGGGAAGCTCTCTTTTCCCCCCTTTGTTCTCCCCCCCCCCCCATTACTGTGGTCTTTTTGATAATCAGCAATAGAATTAAAGTCTCCTATGATACAAATATTTCTTTTTTCCAGTACTACTATTTTTCCATAAAGATGCTTAAAAAACTCTTTTTGATTTCCATTGGGGTGTAAATTACCACTAAGAGAATTGGGATGGCATTAATCTGGATCTGCAAAACCAGAGTTCTTCCCTCAGAATCCAACCATATTAAATCTGCTTTCAAATCCTCTTTAATATATACTGCAATCCCTTTCTTTTTCCCCATGTCTGCTGGTGCAGTAAATAGCTTCCCTAATTTCGGACATTCTAGGTATTTTTCATCTGTTTTCTTTATATGAGTTTCTTGTAGGCATATTATATCAGCATTTTGTTTGATTAGTTTAGCTATTATCCTTTGCCTTTTTATCATCGAGTTTAAACCATTTATATTAATTGATAGTAGTTTCTTTTCTTCTTCCATTTAATTAATTCTGTTTCGCTCTTTGTCTTGTAATGGCTCCGGTCTCTCCTTGTGCCTGAAGATGTGTCCTACTTTCTTCTCTCTCCTGATATAGATGAGTATTTCCTTGATTTCCTAAAGTTCCATCTCTGTTCTTATGATAGCCTTGATCTTCCTGGGAGTTTGTTTCCAGTTCCTCCTCACTCCTCTGGTCTTCCGGACCTACCAATCACTCATAAAATTCCTGGGCCTTTTCCATGGAGTCTATTTTAATTTTCCTTTCATTCCAAAAAACTAACATCCCCTCTGGGATTAGCCATTTAAATATGATTCTTTTCTGATTTAGGTAAGCTGCTAAGAACTTGTAGTCTCGTCTTTGTTCTCTTACTCTCCTTGGTATTTGTTTGATAATCAAGACTTCTTTACGTTTTTACGTGATTGTTTCATCTCTTGACATCCTATATATGATATCCCGGACACTCCTTTTCGCAAATCATATATGGACTTCTCTTGGGCATTTGTGGCATCTTGCTTAATTAGTGCTAATCCTGTAAACTTCATCAAACTCCCTTAAGATGTCATCTTTATCCTATTCCAATAGTCCAGCCAGTATTCCCGCCATTAGTTGTTCCAGGTCTTCTTCTTTGGATTTCACTACATTTTGGAAACTCAAGTATGTAGCAGCCTTGTCCATCTCTAAGTAGACCAGTGAGTCCTCCATTTCTTTACTCACATTCTTTAATTCTTCATCTACCCTTTCTAATTTCTTTCAGTTCGTTCAGTCCTTTTCTCTACCTCTTTTATTGTTGCTTCATTTTTTTCCAAGGCCTGCTGTAATAATCCAACCTTGTCCTCTATCTTGGAGATATCCACTTTCATTTCTGCTTTTAATTTCCCCATCTCCTTTTTTAGTTCATTGATATCTGCCCTCGTCTCGTTATGGTTTTTCATCATTGTTTCTTGTAGCTTCATCATTGATTCCTGTAAAGTCAGCAAAATTGATTGGATGTTGGCATTCGAGATGTTAGCTTGTTTCTCCACTGGTAATGTTTCTTCTATGGTTTTTTGTGCCATGGGTGAAGCTATTGCTGATGTAATTGTTAACATCGGGGTGACCTTTCTTCCAGTTTTCAGAGCTGTAGTAGTTGTGGAAGTCATTTCTTTTAAGATTTGTTTCTGTTGTTGTACTATATTAATTATATTATCCCAAATTAACATTCAGTGATAGAATCTCTGTATTACGATTGACCGATATCCAATTACTTAATCTATCTGCTGGATAGCTGTGCTCTTAATCGGTTACTGGAGTATAAGTACTTATATATAAAAATATTGTCACTGTTTTATTTTAAATCCAAATTCTAAATCACATATATAATTTTGTAAGGTCTATGCTCAGCCTCTATACAAAACTTCATGTAATTAATTAATTATATATATATATATATATATATATATATATATATATATGTATTTGTTTTCTTAAGTTTTCGCGGGTACTTACATGTCTGGCATTCAGCTTTGTTCGGGTATTTTCCCACGTGGTGCTTTTAAAGTTGTAGCAACGTTTCAGCAGAATCTCATCTGCCATCATCAGGCTTCTGTATAGTGTTCATCTGTGAGTCAGACTTTTACAGTGGTTTCAGATTTGAATTTGGGGCAGCCTATTGCTGTGCCAGAATGGTTTTTTCTTCATCCTGATTGGTTGGGAGTCTTGGTCTGTGTTTATTGGTCTTGGAGTTTGCTGTGTTCTGCTTGATTGGTGTTTCTAATATCTTCTGTCTGTTTCTAGGTTCTTTTTGTATCTTGATTGGCTGGCAACATAATCATCCTCCCAGCAGACAAAGGGAATGCCACAGTAGTAATGGACAGAAAAGACTATGAAACAAAATTAACAGACCTACTCCAAGACCCCACATACAAACCCATAAACACAGACCCAACCACATATCTGGAAAAATTAACCAAGAAGAAAATTATAACCAGCCACATGAGCAAAGAGATCCAACAGACTACCATCCCAAGAGAAAAATCTTCCAGATGCCCCAAACTATACGGCCTCCCAAAAATACACAAAGAAGGCATACCTCTCAAACTCATAGTCAGCTCCAGAGGAGCACCACTACAAAACCTAGCTAAACACTTAGCAAAACAGCTACAGCCCCATGCTGAAACAGCAGCTTCACATGTACAAAACTCATACCACTTCTTGGAAATGATCAAAGATCTACATGTAGAGCAAGAAGATCTGCTTGTAAGTTTAGACGTGGTTTCACTATTCACTCAAGTCCCAATAAAAGAGACCCTTGAAATTATCAAAAATAAATACCAACCAGCTAAACACCTCATGGAACTAACAGAATACTGCTTAACCAACACATATTTCATATACAAAGGACAAAGATACAAACAAATTGAAGGAACCCCCATGGGATCACTGTCACCCATCATTGCAAACCTGTTCATGGAAGAATTCGAATCCAGAGCCCTGGCCAATGCCATCCACAAACCCAAACTATGGTTAAGATACATTGATGACACATTTGTGATTTGGCCCCATGGAAAAGAAAACCTAAACAATTTCCTAACACACCTAAACAGCACACACCCCAAAATCAAGTTCACCATGGAAACGGAAACAAACAACTACCATTCCTAGATGTACTAATCTACAAAAAAACAGATGGCACACTAGGACACACCGTATACCAGAAGAAAACACACACTAACCGCTACCTCAATGCCCAATCCCACCACCATCCAGCACAGATAAACTCCATGGCTAAAACACTGATTACTAGAACCAAACGCCTGGCAGACAAGACACACATCAAGACTGAACTATGCACCCTGACTAAAGTACTGACAGCCAACGGCTTCCACAAAAGCAAAATCACCGGCTTGATCCACCAAAACACACTGAGACATAATAGAGACCAAGAAGATGAACAGACCTATGGAACAGCTGTCCTGCCCTACATAAGAGGTACTACCGACAAAATTAGTAAGATATTACACAGACATCACATCAAGACTGCCTTCAAAACAGACAGAAAAATAGCAGCCATCCTTAGAAACCCCAAAGATAAAATTGACCTGGAAAACCAAGGCATATACGAAGTCCCCTGTGCATCATGCCTGGCCACATACATTGGACAGACCAATAGAAGAATAAGTACCTGCCTGGATGAACACAAAAATGCAGTCAAAAAGGTGGAACACACTTCCTCACTAGTCCAACACATCGAAGCCACAGGTCATAGCATCAACTTAAATGGCACCAAAACCCTAGCCACTATAAAAACCCCAGCCACAGAATCATCAGAGAAGCTATAGAGATTGAAAAAAGACCAGAAAGCATGAATAGAAGAGATGATCCCACCAGACTGTCAATCATTTAGAAGCCTGCACTCACAAACAAAAAAATCTCCATAAGCCAGGCAAACACCTGGGCACAAACAAATCCCACCTGATACCTCCAGCTCAAACACACCCCAACCAGGCACCCAGATGAAACCTAGCTTCCTAACTAATGATAGCCGTCCATTTACCTGGAGCCAAGCTGCACTAAAGGCCTCCCATAAAGTAACACAATGTTGCCAGCCAATCAAGATACAAAAAGAACCTAAAAACAGACAGAAGATATTAGAAACACCAATCAAGCAGAACACAGCAAATTCCAAGACCAATAAACACAGACCAAGACTCCCAACCAATCAGGATAAAGAAAAAACCATTCTGGCACAGCAATAGGCTGCCCTAAATTTAAATCTGAAACCACTGTAAAAGTCTGACTCACAGATGAACACTATTCAGAAGCCTGATGATGGCAGATGAGATTCTGCTGAAACGTTGCTACAATTTTAAAAGCACAACTACTATGATGTGGGAAAATACCCGAACTAAACTGAATGCCAGACATGTAAGTACCCGCGAAAACTTGAGAAAATATATATTTTTTTTTCTAAGGTTCTCGCGGGTATTTGTATGTGGATCTTTGGTTATTCGGGTTTTCTCCCGCGTAAGATTGGAAGTATCTAGGCAATGTTTCGATGAAGTCTCATTCATCATCTTCAGGCTTGGTCTTTAGCTCTGTGCTTCTCAGAGTGTTGTGAGCTTGCAGCTGTTTCTTCCTTTTAACTGCTAGTGGGGGTGTGACTTGATTGGGTGGGGGCTTGTCTGTGTTCTGATTGGGTGGGGGTGTGTTCTCATTGGTTAGGGGTTTGGCTGTGTTCTGATTGGCTGGAGGCGTGTTCTGTTCAGGTGGGGGCTTGGTTGTGCTCAGGTTAGTCTTAGTTGCTGGGGGATTTGAGCTGGTGAGCTATGATCTTGCTGTTTGGCTTCGAGTTCATGGTCGTGCTGCATCTTCATGGTGGGGGTCAGTTTGCTGTATGGCTCAGAGGGGTTTGAAGCCATCCAAAACAAATACAACCCCCCCAAGGACATCTTAGATCTGACCAACCACTGCCTATCCAATACATATTTCACCTACAATGGACAAAAATACAAACAAATAGAAGGAGCACCCATGGGATCACCCCTCTCACCTGTCATCGCTAACCTCTACATGGAACACTTTGAAACACAAGCTCTAGAAAAATATGATCACAAACCCAAACTCTGGCTCAGATACGTAGATGACACCTTCATAATCTGTCCACACGGGAAAGAAAAACTGAACAACTTCCTCGCACACCTCAACAGCCTACACCCCAAAATACAATTCACCATGGAAACAGAAGCTAACAACCAACTTCCCTTCCTAGATGTCTTGGTATACAAAAAATCCAATGGCTCCCCAGGACACACCATCTACCAGAAGAAAACATATACAAACCGCTATCTACACGCACTCTCACACCACCACCCAGCACAGATCAATTCCGTAGCCGAGACACTCATCTCCAGAAAAAAATGCTTAGCCGACGAACAACATCTAGAGACCGAACTATATACTCTCACCGGCGTGCTGACAGCCAATAGATTCCAAAGAAAGAAGATCACCCACCTAATCCAAAAAGAAACCCCAACCAAAATCCAAGACAGAGAACAAGAGAATGGCAAAGCCCTCCTCCCCTATATAAAAGGCACTACAGACAAAATCAGCAAGATCCTCCAAAAACACAACATTAAGACAGCATTCTGAACAAACAGAAAGATATCCACCATCCTAAGAAACCCTAAGGACAAAATCGAGTTAGAAAATCAAGGAGTATACGAAATCCCTTGCACTGCCTGCCCCACCACATACATTGGACAAACTAACAGAAGAATAAGTGCACGCATTGAAGAACATAAGAACTCAATCAAAAAGGAAGAAACGACCTCTTCCCTGATCCAACACCTCAAAGCCACAGGACATGAGATTGACTTTAAAAATACCAGAACTATCGCCAAAACCGAACACTTCAGCAGCAGAATAAGCCATAGAGATAGAAAAACGCCCACACAGCATGAATAAACGAGATGATACCTCCCGCCTACCAGCCATTTGGAAACCCGCCCTCATGAACAGACGAGTACCTAACATGAAGAATGACACCAGACCCACACCCCTGGGAGCCACACAAGATGCCACCACCACACTTCCATGTAGAAAGCAGACTCACACCCACACAGAAGATGAGACACGACCACGGACCAGAAGCCGCACTGGAGCTGCATCACTACCCACTTCAAACCCCTCTGAGCCATACATGAAGCGAACTGACCCCCACCATGAAGATGCAGCACGACCATAAACTCGAAGCCAAACAGCAAGATCACAGCTCACCAGCTCAAATCCCCCAGCAACTGAGACTAACCTGAGCACAACCAAGCCCCCACCTGAACAGAACACACCTCCAGCCAATCAGAACACAGCCAAACCCCCAACCAATGAGAACACACCCCCACCCAATCAGAACACAGCCAAGTCCCCACCCAATCAAGTCACACCCCCACTAGCAGTCAAAAGGAAGAAGCAGCTGCAAGCTCACAACACTCTGAGAAGCACAGAGCTAAAGACCAAGCCTGAAGATGATGAATGAGACTTCATCGAAACGTTGCCTAGATACTTCCAATCTTATGCGGGAGAAAACCCGAATAACCAAAGTTGTAGCAACGTTTCAGCAGAATCTCATCTGCCATCATCAGGCTTCTGTATGGTGTTTGTCTTGAGTCAGACTTTTACAGTGGTTTCAGATTTAAATTTGGGGCAGCCTATTGCTGTGTCAGAATGGTTTTTTCTTCCTCCTGATTGGTTGAGAGTCTTGGTCTGTGTTTATTGGTCTTGGAGTGTGCTGTGTTCTGCTACTAATATCTTCTGTCTGTTTTTTTTGGGGGGGGGGCTCTTTTTGTATCTTGATTGGCTGGCAACATTGTGTTACTTTATTGGAGGCCTTTAGTGCAGCTTGGCTTCGGGTAAATGGACGGCTATCATTAGTTAGGAAGCTGGGTTTCATCTGGGTGCCTGGTTGGGGTGTGTTTGAGCTGGAGGTATCAGCCGGCCACATACATTGGACAGACCAATAGAAGAATAAGCACCCGCCTGGATGAACACAAAAATGCAGTCAAAAAGCTGGAACACACTTCCTCACTTGTCCAACACTTGGAAGCCACAGGTCATAACATCAACTTCAATGGCACCAAAACCCTAGCCATCATAGAAAATCCCAGCCACAGAATCATCAGAGAAGCCATAGAGATTGAAAAAAGACCAGAAAGCATGAACAGAAGAGATGATTCCACCAGGCTGTCAATCATTTGGAAGCCTGCACTCACAAACAAAAAAATCTCCACACCACAAGCCAGGCAAACACCTGGGCACAAACAGATCCCCCCTGATACCTCCAGCTCAAACACACCCCAACCAGGCACCCAGATGAAACCCAGCTTCCTAACTAATGATAGCCGTCCATTTACCCGAAGCCAAGCTGCACTAAAGGCCTCCAATAAAGTAACACAATGTTGCCAGCCAATCAAGATACAAAAAGAGCCCCCCCCCCAAAAAAAAAACAGACAGAAGATATTAGTAGCAGAACACAGCACACTCCAAGACCAATAAACACAGACCAAGACTCTCAACCAATCAGGAGGAAGAAAAAACCATTCTGACACAGCAATAGGCTGCCCCAAATTTAAATCTGAAACCACTGTAAAAGTCTGACTCAAGACAAACCCCATACAAAAGCCTGATGATGGCAGATGAGATTCTGCTGAAACGTTGCTACAACTTTAAAAGCACCACGTGGGAAAATACCCGAACAAAGCTGAATGCCAGACATGTAAGTACCCGCGAAAACTTAAGAAAACATATATATATATATATATATATATATATATATATATATATATATATATATATATATATATATTCATATTCTTAAGTTTTCGCGGGTACTTACATGTATGGCATTCAGCTTTGTTCGGGTATTTTCCCACGTCATAGTAGTGGTGCTTTTAAAGTTGTAGCAACGTTTCAGCAGAATCTCATCTGCCATCATCAGGCTTCTGTATAGCGTTCGACGAACACACACACATTCATATATACATACACACACATACACATACACACACACACATAATATCCAAATCCAACTATATTTAAATATTATAAATAAATATGTGTATTTATCTAACCTTATTTTAAATATTCTTAAACAGAAACAGTATTACATTCGTTCCCAAGTGGATTAATTGTGGTCACACAATAAATTATAATATTAATACATAAAATCCTATACTTCTTAATTAAATAATACTTAATGTTCTTACTATTTTCCCTATATATCTAATCAAAGTATAACTATCACTCTTATTAATAGATCAATTAAATCAATTAATTCAATTATTTAACAATCAGTTACAGCAATCAATTTTCCTTTCCCCAGTATGCATATTTATAATCATTATAAAGAGAGAGTAAAGAAGGAGAGATAGTTCATCATAGCACCAGATGATGAGGGGAAAAGAAGAAAAAAAAATTGAGCAAATGTATACAGAAAAAAAGGGAGTTAAAAAAAAGAGAAAAAGGAATTTTGAAGTAAGTTTTTAGCTTTCCGTCTCTAAGTTTGAGAGCTTTTACTCCAAACACACCGGAAGTGGGGAGGTAAAAAATGCTGAGTAGTGACTGCAATTACTTGGTATCTCCACACATTCGGAAGCTTCCACTTTTACTTTTTGTCTTAGCGTTCGTAAGTTCAATTTTCCTGATTTTCTTCAGATGGAACCACCTCCTCAATTAGATTAGTATGCTCCCTGTTAAGTGGTTTATATCAGTTATATTGTTACGATGGCTTCAGGGTTTCTAAATATCGCCTGTGGCGTCACACTGTCTCTGTTCCGTCAGCTCCAATCTTCTTTCTGTTTCCGCTTTAATAAAGTCTTTCAGAATAAAAATCAAATGAGATAGTCCAAATCCTCCACAACTTCCAGGCACCTTCCAGCCGCTAGTCTCTCAACCTCATAAACTTCCCTTTTTACTCGTTATTGTCCTCTCTCTCTCTTCTGTCTGCCAAGCCCTTTCAGTTTCACTTGCCTCGCATCCGCTTTTTGGCTGCTTTCTTTTAGGGCTCCGGACAGACACTTGTAACAGCCTTATAAAAGTCTATGGCATTCCAATCCTCCTCTCCGCTGCTAATTTTTTCTGCCGCACTCTTCCCCAATGATCTCACAAACTGTCACTCAGTCGCTTCTTTACATTGGTGGCAGTCCGGACTTCAGAGCCGCCATTGATAGGAGGCTGTTTCTTGCTCGTTGGGCTCTGGAGGGCTCCTCTTTGCTGCAGGGGGGTTGCCTTCCCCACATTGCAACCTGAGTCTCCCCCACGCTGGCACAAATCTCTCCGGGACTCGTGAATCCTCAAAGGATCGCACCAACCGCAAAAAGAGATTAACTGAAACCACAGACAGGCTTCTGCACCTCTGTTCATCATTGCCTTGCCACCAGAAGTCTCCAGAGATGCTTAATGTACCTCCAAGGGCAAAGGTGTTTTGCATTGTGGGAACAATTACAGCCAAGGATTGGTCTGTGTGTCTGTCTATCATCACAACACAGAGGCTTGTTGAAATTTAAAGGCAAAATTGAAACACTCATGGTTCATGATTTTTTTTAAAAAACAAATCTAGATATAATACCAAACCTAAGTAAATCATCCTTAATCATAAGGATAAAAAGGCAGGGGGGAAAAGGGAAAAAGTAGAAAGTAATGCAATTGTGAGTTCAACAGAAATGTTCTTCCAAAGAGCTCATTTTTTAACATCCATTATCAGGGAGGGGCCTTGTCTGATCTTCCTTAGGTGACTATTCCAAAGCACCAATACCATAGAAAAGCATTTATATCTGGTTCTTTTAAATTCCTAGAAGTGCAGACTACTAGCATTTCTCTTTAGATGATCTAGTGGGTTCAACCAATTAAGATTGGACCAGCCAGCCTGAGGTGCCAAGTGTCCGCTGTGAAAGGCTTTATAGGTCAAAGCTAGCATTTTAAATTGTACCTGGAAACCAACTGACCACAACTGCAGGATGCTCAGTATTGGAGCTACATGTTCCCAACATTAGGAACCAATTTATATAGAGGCCAATGTATTCTGGACTATCTGTAGTTTTGGAGTAGCCTTTAAAAGCAGTCCCATGTAGACCATTGCTAAGATTGAGTGGTAATGACAATGTCATTATCATAGTCAGGTAAGGCTGCAGTTAGTGCACCAAATGAAGGTGGGAGAAATTCTTTTAGCCATGGCTTTCATTTGTTGCTTAAGGAAGCTTATTCCAGAAAGGCCCCTAATTACAAATCTGCTCCTTCACAGGAAGTACAAGCCTATTCAGAAACCATGCTGGTGTCAAATGGAAAATTACAATGAATTCCATCTTGCTTGGGTTTAATTTCAGTCTATTCTTTCCCATTCAGACTCTTAGAGCCTCCAAGCGCTAGAATAGAACATTGACAGCTTTCCCCCTATACCCTGGGATGGTGATGTAAAGGTTGAAGTGGTCAAAATCCTGATGGTATCACATCACAAAGAATTGAAAAATCTCTCCTAGAAGCTTCATGTAATTGTTAAGGAGTCTCAGAGGAGAGGGGACTGAGCCTTAAAGCATTATCAAAGGGAGGAAGTGTCAAATTGATTTTTCACTGCTTAAAACTGAAGTTTATGGAGAATAGAGCAGTACAACAGTACAACAGAGGGCTTTCTAAGATCTATCCAAGGACAACCACTTCAGAAGAGGGCATACTACAGTTTCCTTCAAGGACTGAGCAATGACTTTTCCATAATGAAGCATAGCTGGGCGTGGTGGCACGAGCCTGTAATCCAGCTACTCCAGAGGCTGAGGCTGGTGGATCGCTTGAGCTCAGGATTTCTGGGCTGCAGCAGACTAGGCCGATTGTGTGTCTGCACTAAGTTCAGCATCAATATGGTGATCCCCGGGGAGCCAAGGTTCATCAGGTTGCCTAAGGAGGGGTGAACCAGTCCAGGTTGGAGATGGAACGGGTCAAAACTCCCGTGCCGATCAGTAGTGGTATAGCACCTGTGAATAGCCGCTGCAACGTAGCCTGAGAAAGAGAGTGAGACCCAGACTCTTTAAAAAATCCCCATATATAATATAAAATAAAAAATAAAAAGGTCCATCAGTCATGTTCCTAGTCAAAGCCAGAGTCAAAGCCACAAGCCACACTTCCACTTTCTAGTTTGATGTAATCACCTTTAACTCTGGACACCACTCTGTCCAAGAAGAATTAACACTTTGGTGAACACCTTTGTCAGAAGAATGCTGTGCAAATTGGTCATAACAGCCAGATGAGTTCACGGTGCTACCTGCTTCCTGAAAAGGAGTTTGTAACCCTATACAGGATAGCTGGACATCAATCCACCATTAGAATAAAGGAGAAAACTGAGAATACTTTGCCTCCTTCGTTGACACAAAGTACACCTGAACAAGTATTTATAATCAGACTACCACATGACTGTCACATTTTATACCAATGGCAATGTCCTGATCAATTTCAGAGACAGCGCCATGCAGAGCACGCATGTAGTCTAAATATGTGTTGATAAGGAAGTAAGATACTGTTAAGTTGTTGGTCTTTGTTCAGTGGTGTTAATTTCAAGTTTACAACCCATTTTTACATTTGGCAACCAATGATCATCTGCACACACCAAGACTCTGCAGTGATGAACATCATTCTTCCACCTGATAAAAATCTAGGCAGTGCTAGGGTGCTGGGGAGAAAATTACATGGGCAGAGAAAAATGTAACTTGACAGTTAAAATATTGACAGTTAACCCATTTCTATTTTGTCATGCCCTAATATAGAAGCCAGATTGAAATGTCTTGCATGAGTTCCATTGCATTAAACAAATGTGACACTTTATTTTCTGGCCATTTTTGTGCTGAGGGAAGTGAAGTGGTATAATAGCAATATAAATGAAAATGCTTCGCGGCACTGCTTGCCGAAGTAAAAGACAACAAGAATCTAGAAAAGTATTTTAAGAGGTTTTGATTTTGAAGATGAATGGAATGGTTTTTCCAAATACTTAAATGAAGAATATTATCATTCCATGAAATTTATTGCAGTATTGCAGGTTAATTATGATAATAATGATAAAATTTTAATAGTATGTGTCTGGCCCACAGAACTGTCCTGGAAATAGCAAATGACTGGCTTACAGTGCCTTTGGAAGCCAAAACGCAGTTTTTGGCCTGGACAGGCTCCTGCAGCACTTTTCTGGCCAAAATGGGGCATGTGCAGCCGCACTCCATTTTGGCTGGCAAGGTGCTGCAGGAGGCATCTGTCCCATCTACCCCCCACCCCCCATCGGCCAGTGGAGAAGAAGTACAATGTTGATCCAGCCCTTGACGAAATTATGTATTATCACTGTACTTTTAGTGATGCTCACCTAGTCCCTATTGTCCTTCGGCATGAATGGAAATGTTCATTCGAAGCGCTATAATAGTCTGATTATGTAGGTCACCTTATGCCCTTCAGATATTATGGGCTATCTAAGCAAATGATCTGATACTGACTGTTTTGTGCAATATAATAACTGATTAACTGGGGTGAGTTTCCTGTGTTACACAGACCACTTAAAATCTCTAAGCATCTCATTCATTTCCCCCACACCTGAAGTAGACTGGATGGGGCTGAATTTTGGGTGGATCATTTTTAAAGGGATGAGGTAAGTTTATAGCTCCTTAAGATCACTTGTAGTAAAACAAAACTCAAATATCAGATCTCACTCATCCCTTCAATGCCATCTCCACCCTGATTAAAACAAGGAGCCCATCAACATTTGATCAGTCTGAATAACCCTTAGCTTCTGTTTCCCAAACAGTGTGCCTATTAAACTATACTTCTATGTTTTGTTTACCTTTAAGCATGCAGGATGTCCATGCTTAAGCATAAATAAGCCTATAGAAAGAGAGTTCAATAGTCCTGCTGTTGGAGGGTATAGAACAGAGATGTCAAACTGGATTTCGTCAAGGGCTGGATTAGCATTGTACTTTTTCTCCACCGGCTGATGGGGGGTGGAGAATAGATGGGACAGATGCCTCTTGCAGCACCTTGCCAGCCAAAATGGAGTGCAGCTGCACATGCCCCATTTTGGCCAGCAAAGTGCTGCAGGAGCCTGTCCAGGCCGAAAACTGCGTTTTGGCTTCCAAAGGCACTGTAAGCCAGTCATTTGCTATTTCCAGGACAGTTCTGTGGGCCAGATTTAAACATCTCGCGGGCCGGATCCAGCCTGTGGATTTGGCACCCCTGGTATAGAACAAGCCTGTGACTTCTTTCTTGTTAAACAAGGTTATGTCCTACACTAAGTGCTTCATATGGACTTTTTACAGGTATTAATTCTTGTGATTTTTCTTCTTCTTCTCTCTTTATTAACAAAATAACACAGGTTACTGTCTTTGCTTTCAGGCATATATCCCTTTTCCTCCTTCTCCTTCTCCTATTTCACTTAATCTTGATCTTTTGATAAATAGTATTAAAGAAATACAGTAAATAAAAGTTTGGTGTATGTGCATTTGTTGAAGCATGTTAAAATTAATTCTTTCTCTCTCAGCAGTTTGGAGAGAGTTAACATAACCAGCATCCGAGCTGCTGTTAAGCAAGAATTCTCTTCCTTTTGACAAAGGGGAAGATAGAGTATACACGCTTCATTGACAATTCTGTCTCTTTTTAAGTTTTAGAGAAGTCTGTGACAGTTTACCATCTGTCAGACTTCCCTCACAGATCCTTACTCTCATGCTACTGTACTATGTTCAAAGGTACAAAGAACAAAGTGTCTTTCAAATACAGCCGAATTATGCCAATGATTTGTTCTTCAAACATGTGTGATGATCACTAAAGTATAAAACTGTCCTTTGAACTATGTATATAGGGACCTTGGACCAATGAGCAATGGCACGTTTGCTGATTGATTGATTTAATCAATTTTTCTGCGTTCCATCTCCCTCTGAAAAGCATCCTAGAAAACTCCTTAAGCTTGCAAGAATGCATTTGACCCATGTTGTGACTTATTTGAATATTTTGGGAGAAGCCCAGAACAGATGGGTAGAGACCAATCTGCTTCTTTCTAAATGTTGTATGCCATCACCTAAAGAGGCTTAGAAATGGAAAATAGGAGCATGTGTCTTGTAACCCTGAATAGTTTCTCTAATAGAGCACAGTAAGTAGCACAGTAGCAGTTTGGACCTGGAACAGTTTGATTATTTTTTATTAAACATATTTTTAAAAAAGTACATGTTCTTATTCTAATAAATTCCCACGTTCGCAACATTGAAAAGAAAAGAACTCCTAACTGGATGTCATATCCTGATCTGGAATGAAAATTAGACTGGGAGATGCCTACTGCATCTAATTTTTGGTGAGCCTGTGAATCTTTGATTTTCGTTTTTCAGGAAATTACATTTCAGCATTAGATGGCTGAGGTTCTAGGCAAGCTGAGAATGAAACTGCCTATTTAAATCCCAGGGCATTGAAAAGGCTTACTATTGTGTTTTAAACTGGACATCTCAAAGTTGTTTGTTATTCTGCCTTCCAGATTTTCCAGTTTCACAAGATTTTAGGCATTAATCTTAAAGGAAGTGTTTTGTTATTCATCTTCTAACTTTGGATTCAGCCCATGTGGTCTCTGTTCTCAGTTTGTTTAAAATTGTGTTTCTGTCAGAGCTCTATTGAAATTCAGAACAATTGCATACAATAAGTTCGCACTGTCTTCAGGGCAACAGTGTACACGATTTTACATTTAATTACTGTATTGCCATTCTTTAGAGTTCCAACAGCAAGTTTTAATTATAACTTAACCATAAAAAAGCACATCATTGTTACAGGATGTTTCCAAATGCTATAAAATGAAAAGAAGGGTGGGATGCATAAATTTCTTTTTTTTATTTTAAGTTGTGACATTGTAACTGTGGCACAAGAAGAAGTGCGATCACAGCAGTACCAGTTTCGCTCCTGCAAATCAACTAAATAGCTAGTATTTGGATCATTTCGCACTTTAAATTCTTAATATGCATTGCTAAATATATTTCATCACAGTTTGTTAATTAATTAGAGCTGCTAATTTTTGCAGTTGACATCGTTCATTTCAAAGTGTTAATAAGCTGCATCAATAATAGGTGTGACAACGTTTTGTAAAATCTGGTTCAACATGCACTATTTAGAGTTATCGCATACTCATTAAATACGGCAATTAGTGTGCAAGAAAACTTTGCTGCTCCTGGCGTTGATGTTATCATCTGATCTGTGCCTAATTCTTTGGTGACTAGCATCTTCAAGCTTTTCCCATCATAGCAGTTCCAATACAACACTGTTGTGACTCCGATTCCCGAGCCGGTGCTGCTAGAGGAAGAGGACTTGGAAGATGAGGAGGAGGAACTGGGAATGCCTTCCTCACCAGGACCTTCCTCTCTGGCAATGCCTTCCTCCCTGATGATGCCTCAGGTTTCATCAGACAACCGAGAGGAACAGCCTGAGATTAATCAGGAGGAAGGCATATCAGAGCAGCCCCTGACAGGGAGTCAAGAGGAAGAATGTTGGCTTGATCCTAGGCAGTGTCGTAGGGAGAGCAGCAACGTAGGAGGTGTGGGAGGGTCAGAGAGTGAGCTGAGTCATTGAGCCACACCCCACAGGGGATAAAAGTGGGTGTGTTGTCGGCTGGAACTTTGTACGGGATAAAGTTTGATCTTACTTCAGGTTTTCTTTGGGAATGATTTTTGTGGTCTGCTTTGTAATTTTCTGTAAGTAGCTTTTTACTTGTTATCAGTTTGGACTTGGCAGGCAGAGCGTGTTGGAATGCCAAGGACATTATCAGTTCCAAAGAATTAACTCTGTGAAGTCCGAGCCAGCCTGCCTGCCTGTGTTTGTGTGAGTTTGTACTCTTTCATCTTTTGGGAAAGAAGAAAGGTGAGACAGAACATTTTTGTCCCGTACCTGACTTAAACCTAAGATGGATCAGCAGCAGCAGTTTCAACAACAGCTGCAAGATGAAAATCAAACTCTACAACAGCAAGTGGCTCAATTAACAGGCCAACTTGCTTTGCTGCAGGCTCATGCAGTTCCTCCTCCCCCTCCTCATTGGAAATGCCCGGTGGCTGTGCTGGATAAGTTTTCTGTGCAGCCTGAGATGTTCCCGGTTTTCATGGAACAGTGCCAGTTGTTTATGGCTATGAGGCCAGAGCATTTCCCAAATGAGCAGGCTCGGGTGGGGTTTGTGATAAGCCTCCTTTCTGGCTCGGCCGCCAGATGGGCCACACCTTTGTTGCTCAAGAACAGCCCGTTATTAACTGATTACCAGGGTTTTTGGCAACACATGCGACACATGTATGAAGACCCCATACGAGTGCAGACAGCAGCCAGGCGTCTTAAGGATCTTCGACAAGGGAAGCGCCCCCTGCAAGAATTTATTTCTGAATTTCGGCTTTTATACCTTGACTCCAATGGGAATGACACAGCGTTAATGGACGCCTTCCAGGATGGCCTGTCAGATGAGCTGCAGGACGAGTTAGTTCGAGTGGAACCAGCCCCGACCCTCGATGCTCTGGTCGTGCAATGCTTGCGCATTGATGCACATCTCCAACGGCGAAAGAACCGTCATACAGTCCAGGAGCAGCCGTCTGCATCTGTACCACAGCGCCCTGTGCAACAGCGCCCGGGTCGCCCAATGTGACATGGCAATGGCCGAGGAACCCATGGAGTTAGGAGCAGTCAGACCTCGCCTGATGGCCCAGGAGCGAATGTGGAGATGCCAAGGGGGTTTGTGCTTGTATTGTGGGGGGGCAGGACATTTCGCTAATTTTTGTCCTTAAAAGTGAGGTGGGTTGTTCAAGCCTGTGCCTGAATCTTGGCATGATCAGTTGGGAAATGGGACAGGCCCAACCTAGGGGAAACCCTAGGCCGGGCACATATCAAACACCCACCTGAATTAGCAGAGGTTGACTCTGGACCCCCTCGGCATCTGATTTTGGACACTTGGGTTTTCTTGGCTAACCAATCGGAAGGGATTCCAGCGAATGCACTGGTGGACTCAGGGGCCACAACTAACTTTATGGACTAGGCCTTTGCGGCCCATTTTGATTCCCCTTGGTTCCGGTAGAACCTCCGAAGAGGGTCGAGACTATTGATGGGTGGGAACTTATTGCAGGACCCATTAAATTCGCCACCCAGCCTTTGCGTCTAGTCATTGGAGAACATGAGGAGGCGATCTGCTTTTATGTCACCACGGATCTCCATTTCCCATTAGTCCTCGGCATGGCTTGGCTTAGGACTCATGATCCTCAGGTGGCATAGTCACGGAACGCCATTTCTTTTCTGAGTCTGCAGTGCAAGGACCATTTCCGCCACACCTGTGCTGGCCAGGACATCACCACTTCTGCCGTCTCTATACCTCCTGAACTGACAGACTTCATGGATGTGTTCAATGAGAAGGAGACACCAAGGAGATTTGTGCTTGTATTGTGGGGGGGCAGGACATTTCACTAATTTTTGTCCATAAAACGAGGTAGGTCGCTCAAGCCTGTGCCTGAATCTCGGCATGATCAATCGGGAAACGGGGCAGGCCTGACCTGGGGGGAAACCCTAGGCCAGGCACATATCAAACACCCACCTGAATTAGTGGAGGTTGACTCTGCTCCCCCTCGGCATCTGATTTTGGACACTCGGGTTTTCTTGGCTAACCAGTTGGAAGGACCAGTTACCCCCGCATTGGCCCTATGATTGCTCAGTGGACCTTCTGCCCAATGTACCACTGCCAAAGGGATGTTTGTACTCCATGTCCGAGCCTGAGCTGGCCGTACCACAGGACTTTTTGGACAAAAACTTGGCTCGAGGGTTCATACGGCCTTCGTCGTCCCCTCTCTCAGCCCCAGTTCTCCTTGTCAAGAAAAAACGGGAGACTTACGTTTGTGCTATGATTACTGTCGACTAAACGCCATCACGGTGTGGAATAGCTACCCTTTGCTGCTCATTCCGGAGTTGTTGGAGAGGTTGAAACTTGATTTTCAAGGGGCCTTTAACCTGGTGCAGATGCGGGAGGGGGATGAATGGAAGACAGCATTTGGCACCTGATACGGCCATTTTGAGTACACTGTGAAGCTGTTTGGGTTGACCAACACCCCCGCAGTCTTCCAGCACCTGATGAATGACGTGTTTCGGAATATGTTAGATCGGTTCGTGGTGGTGTACCTGGGTGATATTCTGATCTTCAGTTTGTGATGTCCGTGTTCTAATAAGTCTGAATAGGTAACATGTAAACTTTGTTATTAAAGCTATACTTAGTAAAAGATGTAACTAGTTTAAACCATGTTCAAGTGCAGCAAGGAAATTCCGTTCCAAATCAGCTGTTAATAAACATAAACTCCATTTTGTCCTTACAGGTTTTATGACTGCTTGCTCAATTTTTTCCATGTTTTAAACCCCCAAGTGCTGTGGGATTTAAGGATCAATTAAAATCATTTGGTCCATTTTATCCACAAGATAGTTCTTGAATGTGAAGTGTACAGTTACCCTATTTTAATGGATATTAATTTTCATATGCTCTTGAGGCCTGAGATTTATTATTTCCAAGACAATGATTTATCCTTTCTGCTTAAGAGATGAAAATGCACAAAATACCATGGCTTAAATTTCAGTAGTTAATTGCCTATGTTTTGGTCTCTTTTCTGGAGTATGCAATTGAAATTCCATAGAATTAAAATAACAATATCAACAGGGAATTTGCACAATATTGCATTCCCAACTTTTGGTCACTGTTTTCTAGGCACTTGCCAGAAACAATTTTAGATCTTAGCTGCTTCTGAAAATTGCAGGGGAACTTGCTGTAACAAACCACTGACAGTTCACTCTCCCAATGATCATCCACTAAAGCAAGAAGAACATATCTCAGCCTTCCCAAGTCCATTAGGATTTTTTCCCCCTTTTGTGTTATAACTATTTAGATCAACACAATTGCAAGAATTACCTCTGCTTATTAATCTCCAATCAACACAGGGAGTCTGTCTCAACCAAAGGGTGAGATACAACTGTTTTAATGTGAGAAGTTACAAGTTCACATTTGGAATGGCTAAAAATGAAGATGTAGGATTGGGCATCTGTTAGAAAATTTATAAATAGCTGTACTTAGTTAATAGACTTTCTATTGAAGTTTCGGGTGCAAAGAAGGAAGTTTTAATGTTTCCATTTGAAGTTTATCTACCTAGCTTTATTACTTTTCAAGTTCTTCCTGATACCTCAGCAAATCAGTGAAAAATAAATGTAAAGACTTCAACATTGTGGGTTTTTTTTTTTTCCGTCTTTTCCTTTCTCAGATGCTTGTTACCACTCCAGAAAAATGGGATGTTGTGACCAGAAAGAGTGTTGGAGATGTCGCTCTCTCTCAACTAGTGAAGCTCCTTATTCTTGATGAGGTACATCTACTCCATGAAGATAGAGGTCCTGTACTAGAAAGTTTGGTAGCCCGCACTTTACGCCAGGTATGTCAAGGTTGGTTATTAGAACAAATGTAAGTAATATCATATGCTAGAGACAATTCCAATGATTAAATCCTCCCATTATGTCTAAGCTGCTTCAGTAGCAGTCATCATAAAGATCACCAGGACTTTTTGTCTCTTTCCTTTTAGAACAGAAAAAATATAGGGTGTATATAGGGTGCTTAAAAGTTTGTGAACCATTTTGAATTTTTACTATTTCTGCATAAATATGATCCAAAATGTGTTCAGTTCTCCACACAAATCCTTAAACTAGAAAGAGAAAACAATTTAAAAATGATGATTTTAAAAATAAAAAAATCAAAAGTATACTTCTTCATTTATTTATTAAGCTCTACTACATATATGTTTCTAAATGCTAATCTTAATTAAGCAACATACATACAAACACAAGGATGTGCTGATATTAATCATAGTATTACTCTTTGTTCACATAGTTTTGTTAGAACACTTTACTGTTGCTCAAATCTCCCATTTTGTTTTCTCATATGCCAAAGACTTCTCCAATAAAAATCATCCTGGAAAAAAATAATTCTTCATAGATAGACTTGATAATGGATTTATATAGAGTTCTGGAATTGTTTATATTGAAATATGAAATAAGAAACACTTTGAAATTTGCTCACAGTTCTCATACTGTGAGACATATTCCAAAAGCCTTTTGTATCCTTCAGTAAAATGTCTTTTCAGTTATTACTATTTTGAAATCACATAGTATTTGTTTAAAAATAAAAGCATTATTTACTAAATGACACATCAAATTGTCAAGTAATTGACGATCTAATATCTCAATGTGGATAAATATATTTTTATTTATAGCTGATAAAATAACTCAAACACATAATTTTAGCAAATTAATCTCTGCTTCCCTACTCAAGTCCTGTTATATTGCCTCATTGTGGAAGTGCTGTTGAATAACGAGTGTTTTATTGGTTATTGAATAAAATTAGAGAAAATTGGCTAAGTAATACCATGCTACACTTCCTAATTCATCTGTGATTCTATATTAGATACCAAACAGGTTAATAATCCTAGTAAAAAAGAAAATTAAAACTATTTGATTTTATGTTTAAAATATCAACAGCAGGGTAAAATAACAAAAGAGCAAGTGCTATTTGGAATGGGAGGGAGTCACCAATATGGTTGAATGTTCAATAGAATTTAATAGCAAAATTCTTAGAATATAGATAGGATTACAACTCTCTGCAAAGGAATTACTTTTTTATTTATCTATTTTAATCTTTGACAAAGATTAGTTTTTAGTCTGTTCAGCCCTGAGGTCAAGTTTACAAGCTGCCTTGTGAGGAGAGAGCTTGAGGTCACTGATTTGGTCTTGAATAAGAAGATAAAACATGTTTGCACATTATGCACTTTATGCTTTTACATGTAACTCGAATTGATAAAACATTTTGGAAGAAAAAGCTTTGAGCTTTATTCCTATGCTGGGGTTAGAACATCAAAAGAATCCTCTGAAACCAATTTGCACTTTGATGTTTAAAGTTACACATTACTGAAAATAGCAGAGATGTAAAATGAAAATGTTTAAAGTGGAGGGCGGGAATGAGAGCAGGAGGCTCTAGACTTCAATGATATTTACCCAACAAATTAGTGCAATTGAGATTTATTAATATATTTATTCAATTTATATGGTCACCCATCTCAAACAAGTAGGTGGCAAACAATCATAAAATCAAATAAAACCGAATTACGGAGGCAATGCAAAAGAAAACTGAATACATATGGCGGCTGAGAGATATTATAATCTGTAGATGTTGGCATAACCAGGAAACAACAATCTTAGCACACTCATGACCCCAGACTTAGGCTCATAACCAAAACATCAAGATCTTAACAAAAGGCCAACAGGGTTGGAACCCTCCTATTCACTGAAGAGAGAATGTTCAAGAGGACAGACACTATTTCTTTGGCTGATTTCTTTGGCTAGATCATGCAAATTAATCTCTAGAAAAGATGCTTAGTACTCTCCCTGTTCACATCAAAAAGAACCAATGTCACCATCCCGGGGAAAAAATCAAATGAAATCCATGACTCATTTTTCAGTTTTCTAAAATTTCAGATCACAGTAGATACTATAATTATTAAGTTTTTATTATTTTTTAATAATACTTATACAGTATATTTGTATCTTTGTACTTTGGCACTCAAAGAATTACAAAAACTAAGTAATAAATGTTACTAAATTTAGAATGTAGATAATTTTCCTTATGCCTATCACATAGGCCTGTGAGAAGGACATAATGAATTGATAAAAGCAGTGAAATCATGCAAAAGTAAGATGCATAAGGAAGCAACTCAAAATAACTTCACTTGATTCCGTATAAGATGAAGCAGAGAGAAATTCTGAAAGACTTTGATGATTCTGTTATCATACTCAACAATAAAACTTTATTCCTGGAATCCCTGAGTTATCTGTTTCCTAACCAGGACTACTCAAATATCTGACAGGTATTTGAATATACCCTAAATATGTGGGATGGGGGCATTGGTGGAATGATGACTTGTACTATGTTATTCATAGTACCCTCATTGATATATTGAATATATCGATGCAAAGAATACATTCTGTTCTACTTGGACAGTGAGCTAATATGGATCTGCCTTGTATTTAAATGTCAACAACATAATCAATTAAACTAGAATAATCTAGTTAAATTAGATTAAACTAGATAAACTGGAATAATCACTGTAGTTATTTGTAGTTGCTGCATATTTTGCCTATGGACTTTCCATTTACATATTTAACACATGTGCTAATGCAGGACCATAGTATGAAATGTATGCAATAAAGAGTGGCATTTAATTATGTGATATTTATAGATCTATAACTAATAATTGCATCATGATGAAAGATCAGTTTGAGGATCAGTAATGCCTTATTATTCTTTTTAATAAAAACAAAAATATAGAATTATAAAATTGGAAGGGCCATTGAATCCAACTTCTAGCATCATCCAATCCATTTCTATGCCATCTGCAGAGTGAAAAGTATTCCCTCTAGCATGTGAAGGCCATTGATAGTGCTGAACAGCCCAGAGCCCAGATCTGAACTTTTGAGTACTATACTCAGTTTCTCTTATCAATCTGATAAGTAGTAATTCATGAGCAATTTTAATATGGTTTGTTAAAATATCTCACAAGGCAAAGTAATAAAAATACAATTCTATGTAACAGCAAAGAGAATTAAATAGAGAAACTTAATAACAAAATTAACATGCATAACAATTTTTAAAATAAAAAGGGGGATAGAAGCCTGGTAATTAATTCCAAAACAAAGACCATATTTCTAAATCTTCATTGTCTTCTTGTCCAAAAAATTCAATACATTTGAACAATTCATTGCTGCAAACCAAGTGTGTATTTTTTTTGTTTCCAATACAATACAATATTTTTAGTCGATCCCAAGGCTTGAAAAAATTATTGATTTCTTAATAGCTTCCAAATCCTAAGGATATAATTAAGAAGAACTCATGCTTTGTAATATAAAATAATTGATTCTAAGCCATATTAATAATCCTGTTGATGTCAGCTCCAAATGCAATAGTAATATGAGACAATCAAACCATGTATCTTAATGTTCCAAGTTTGGGGATAAATTTCTAATAGCAAGTGATTGTAAATAGCCCCTATCAAATATTCCCTGAGGTGTCCAATAGACACAAATATTATCCTCCTTTTAAAGTTATATATTACAGTGTTCATGTTGTTTAATATGTTCTTTCATTGATTTACCAGAACAAGACATTCTAGCTTGTTATTCCAAAGGTCATATAAATAACTAATGTCAATTTCATCAGTGTCCGATAAAGATGGGTTACTGGCTTAAGTTCCATGAATAATTCCTCCAAAACTACTAACTGCTGTGGATCTTCAGAAACAATAATTGCATGTGGAGCAAATAAATGAAACAATGTGCCTAATTTGAATATATTGCATAAGTATATTTTCTGAACTTCTCTGGAGAAGTTCAAACATATTTCTAATTCTGTGAAAGAATTCTACGAAAGTTTTAAAAGTGGTTTCTTCAGGATTGATTCTAAATAGTAATATTACAAGAGGTCCAGTTTAGAAACCTTTCTTCACTTTTAGGTTCTACTTGTTCTATTCTGTTCTTCATTCAGAGTATCCCTCGCACAATATTTACCATATATTTCTTTCAGTTTTTGAGCCAGATTTACAGCTACCTAATTGTTACATCATCTAGATTGAAGATTTGCAACGCTTCAGTTCTAAAAACATACTGTAGAGTGATAATACACAATACCTGTTTGGAATCTTCTTTTAAAAAGTTGCTTCTTTTCAGAGGCCTGCATGGTATCTGCATCATCTTAGGAAAACATGAAAGTGTATGATGTGCTTTGGAAAGAGTGTGGATTCTCTATTGTTACTTAGTTGAAATATGTATTTTCTTGGAATTGTGCAGCAACTGTGGAAGCCCAGTAAAACATGCAACAGTTTTATAAAGGTGCTGACATGTCCAGCATGTGTACACAGTGCATATTCCAAGGCATCAGATCTGAAGCATTTTATCTCCATAATGTAAACCATACTTGACTAGCTAGTTATCATTGTGTTCTTTGTCAAATGCTTTGTTAAAGTCAAGCATTCCAGGAATATGTTGAGGAAGTTGCTTAATTAAAAATGAGTCTGAGAAAACATCTACATGGCAAACGTATGCTGAGTTCTGGTGATCAATGCATTGTTTTCAGGATGCTTATATTTTATAATATTCTCTAGATTTTCAGGATGCTTATATTTTATAATATTCTCTAGATCTCCCTAAATTTCAATCCAACTCTGGTTGTGAAATTAGAGACATTTATCCTCAAATTTCTCCATGATAATTCATAAAGTTTTACCAGATCATAAGCAACTTCAGTCAGTACCCTAAATAGGCATCTTTCTATCTCCAGCATCACTCTCATTCTTCAGTCTGCTCTTTGCTCTTCCTCCTCCTCTTCCTCTTCATCCTCCTCTTCTGCTTCCTCTTCTTCTCATTTTCACTGAGCTTTCTTTATAACAAGATTGGCTAGCAAGTTTCTATCATCCATCTTGAACAATTATATCCTCCACCACTACAACTGCACGCCTATAAAATATCTGCAATTTATTTCTGGAAAGTATTATTTATATTTTTTGAACTGGTCACTGACTATATTAAGAATTATTTTTCTTTATATTTTATTCTCCTGATAAATAACCAACAACAAACTGCCTTATACTTTGTCTCTTCTTCCATTTATTTTAATCCAGATGTTCTCTGCAATATCATTGTCCTCATTTCCTTGAATTTCAGTGCAGATGTGGGAATTATTATCATAGAGTACAAGTTCTCCTTTCCATTACTTCTATTCCCCTTGAACAAATTGTATCTTTCAATTGCTATTTTCCAATCATGGAGTCACTCACTAGCATATTTAGATATGCTTGCCTTCCCATTCTTGTTTGTATTTCATACTCTGAGCCTCATGTGTACATAGCAGAAGCTATGCATTTCATAAGCCAATATTTTTTCAGATTTTTAGTGTGCGCTATAAAGGAAATTGCTGTAACAAAGCTTTTCTCTGAATCTTTACTTCAGGGGTTTTCATTTCACAGGAATTAGTTCAGTTTAAAGACTTAGTGATCAATCAAATCTATATGCTGCATCTTTTAGACCTTGAGAAAAATATGCAGATGGAAGGATTGCTGCTTCTCCAAGATTCAGTCAAGAAGTAAAAGTTGTTGAATCTACTCAATTTTCAGCTGTGTTTCATAAGTAAACATTTGTCCTCCTTCGGTCCCATTCATGACCCCGGAAATTTTCCTCTGCAACTAGAGTAATAGAGGAATCTGAATGATATATCAAACTCCCTTGTATGTAGGGCATTATTTCCAGTCTTTTCAGTCAAATAAAAATATTTTCAAACAAACATCATAAGATCCACAGTTTTCTATTTTGTGTATAGTTGTTCACTGTAATTGCTGATAACTTATTTCATTTTAGAATTCTCAGTTCCATCATCATCAACATCATCATCATCATCATCATCATCATTATTATTATTATTATTATTGTTGTTGTTGTTGTAATTATTATACACAAAAATGACAGTATACACAGCAAATGAGAAAACCATGCTGAATTTCATATCACAAATCACTAGTCGAACACTTCCCAAGTGTTTGGGACTGCGTGATGTATCGGTGGATTACGCAAGCATAATTTTAATAATAACAACAACAACAACAATAACAATAACAATAACAGTAATTCACAAAATAGTATGAAAATTATTAAAACAATCAAATTATAGTCCTGACATTAAAAAATGATTGCTTTATTTGCCTTGTTCTCTTGTTCCAAAGAAAATACAAGCCAGAGGTGCATTTTAATTTAAGATAGATTATTTAAAAATTAGATACAAAGTTTATATTCAGCATGACTGACTGCCTTCCATCCTATTGAATTCCTCCTCTCATTAACCTAATCTGTTTTGACAGTATGAAAGACATGTTATTATATGGCATCACGCTGGTGGAACTGGATTCATGTCACATCATTTAGGTTAACATGATTAGGTTGTTAGTTATTCCTATATATAATAAGAGTTGAATTTTTAATATTTCTAATAAAATTGACATAATAAGTTTTAACCTGAGGTAGAATTATTTTCTCCTCCATTCATACCTGATATTTATATAAACAAAATATATAAATCTATGCTAAGACTAGCAGGTTTAACAACTCTTAAACTTCTAATTAGAACTATTACCTTAAAATAACTGAACAATTGGCTTTTCAAAAAAAATTAAAATCTGCAATTATATCCTCAATTACTTCCATAATACATATTCATTCTTGTTCTTCAATTTTTCCTTACACCTATGATAATAGTCAGTATGCTGTATGGCTACCTAGAATTACCCTTAAATTTCTTTTTAATCTTACCATATCAAGCATTGGTGCCAGTGAATCTCAAAGATGTTATTTAAGATTCAGACAAAATTACCTTGATTAAAATATTTTCCAGGTTCTAAAACCTCATCGCTCTTAAATATAGAACAAGATACACATTTTAAGTCATGCATATACATTTATTTCTGTAGCCTGGAATTCTATTTCTGCTTCTCCTGTCTGAATTTCTTGCAGCAAAGTTAGGGGATATTAAGAAGCATTCTTAACATAACCATAAAAAGGTCTGCGCTTCTACTTTTTCATACACTAGTTTTCAGTAATTGTAGAGTTGAAACGATGCTCATATTCCTCTCACTGTTACAGTAACCAATATGTTTGATACACCACTAAATCATGATAGGATTGGTTGTCTCAAATTTATTTTGGTATTCCCTTCATAATGTGGAACCATGTTACCTTCAGTCTATTTAGTGTACAAAATTAAAGGGTTTACTTTCAATCAAAAGCAAGCTTTGTCAGTTCTTAATTCATGAAAATAGAATTTAGCTGTACGGTTTTTCCAGTTGTAGTTCCTGAGGCATTTCTTCCTCTTTAGCTATTATTGTAATCTGCTGATTTGTCTATGCATTTTTCCCATTTCTATTTTATTTTTATTAGTATGGGATATGTTTGTAGATATTGAATGTAGGGAAACAAAAACCCTCGTAATAAATACGAACATCCCAATGTATATTTTAAACAGTCACATACAATCAGTTTCTTGGTTAAAAGCAAATTAGAAGAATTAGGTCTTCCAAACCACTTGAACCTATAATAAAAAGAACCGTATCTCCTAACATGTTTGTGGAAGATGTTCCACAATCCAGCACCATTAATTTAGCATACAGTGGTTGATAACACTTGTTGCAATGATAAGAATGTCTGCTGAAGCAACCCAGGAATTCATGGCTATCATAACAGTCAAAGACCTGACTCGAATATGGTATTACACTTAATAAGGATGTGGTCCATGGTTATAATGTATAATGTTAATGCCATAATGATTGCAACTAGATGTGCCACAACTGCTATCGCTAAGCAGTGCAATTATGTGATGTGTTTTACATCAGTCTCAGTTACCATTGTTGAGCAAAGTAGTCTTCAACTTACAACTGATCACTTAGCAACTGTTTGGAATTATCACTGACCACCCTGAAGGTCCTTATGACCTACTTCTTAAAGTACCAACAGTTCCCCCCCCCCCAGTTCAAATGACTGCATATTGGGCACTTGGCAGTCACTCCACATTTACAAACATTGGCAGCATCCCAGTTATGTGGGCACATTTCACGACACTTTCCATTTACTTCTAGCTTTCAGCAAAATCAGGTCATTGTTTCGCTCAACAACCATCATGACTTAAGACTATGATGGGCAAGTTGCATTATGGTCATAAGTGTGTTTGGCTTTCTTTCTCAATTAAAATGCAATATACATTCAATCAATATGAAATCTTTAATTTATATACTATCTAATAAAATTAAGATAACTTATTTTTTCCTTTCTTCTTTTTCCAGGTTGAATCTACCCAAAGCATGATTAGGATCTTGGGGCTCTCAGCCACACTACCTAATTATCTTGATGTTGCTACATTTCTGCATGTTAATCCTTATATTGGGTTATTTTATTTTGATGGTCGTTTCCGACCTGTTCCACTTGGCCAAACATTTATAGGAATCAAGACAACCAATAAGGTAATATTGAATAATAGGATACAAAGTTGAATTCATTTTTCTCAAAAATATGTTTCAGCATAATTAAGGAACGTATCTTTTGTAGCCAAAAGGACCCAGATTTAACTTTTAATGTTCTACACAAAGTTGCTACCTAAACCTGAGAAGATGCTAGTCATGATAGATAATTTTAGTTAGACATAAGAGCATCATGGATCTCTAGATCTATCCCTTGGTGCTTAAGAGCATCATCTGCCTCATCTAATTCCTTTAATAAAATAATATGCTGCAAATCATTATACTAGTCCACAATATAATTATTTTCAGCAAAATATTCAGCCCCACAAAATTGTCACTGAGAAGTAGAGAACATCCTGTAAATGTCACCTGCATCTGATACTTGACTATTTATGACTGGCCACGCTCACCCTGGTAGGCAAAGGTTGTATACATGAAATTCAGAGATTGAGAAAGAAACAGGAATATCTCAAAACATTATTAACAATAAGCAGATGGATATACTTACAGTAGTGTTTAAAAATTTGTGAAACCTTTTGAGTTTTCACTATTTCTGCATAAGTATGACCTAAAATATTATCTGTTTCCCATGCAAATTCTAAAATTATATAGTATTCTTTTTTTTCTTAAATTTACGTAAATGTAAACAATACTATCTAATAATTGTTTATGTGTTTGTTTAGTTTTCAATAATTACCTAAGTAATTCTGAAAAACAAAGCATCAAAGTTCTTAATCACTTATCTATTGGAAATTAGGAACTCTAACTTACTAGTGAGTCCTTAGCTCAGTTTAGATTTGAATTTGCAAGTCAAGTTGTATCCCACTGGTTAGCAAAACTTCTGAATAGAGTACATTGTTACAGTAGTACGATGTGAACCTCTTGTTGATAATTGCTGTGGAATAGAAATGATTTATTTTTTTGAAAAAGATTTTATTAATTTTCTACAGACAAACAAAACAAACAAAACATAAAAACATCAACTCTCATATATACATCAAGTGTGTCAGTTGGTTCATCATTTTTGTGCATTCGTTCTGTAGTCTCAATTACAATTATGTTACATAACAACTCATATTGTCAATCCAAACTTATACATCCCAATATCACTTTAAAAAAAAAGAAGTTTTTGACTCTATTTTTAATCATTCATGCTTTATGAGCTAACAATACCTTAAACCAATTTATTCTATAACAAATCATATCCTCATATCATATCAATCCTTAAAAAACCTTTTATAAATATAATGTCAAATAACAAAATAATAGCAAAACATTCTAACATTCTAAATATTCTATTGTCGTATTTTATCATCTAGCCATTTATAAAAAAGATCCCAAATTTCATAAAATTGTTTATCCTCTTGCTCTCTAATTTCAAATGTCAATCTGCTCATCTCAGCACATTCCAATATTTTCTTAATAATTTCTTCCTGTAATGGTATTTTCTCATTTTTCCAATTTTTAGCAAATACAATCCTAGCCGCTGTTAATACATTTACAATCAGGTATTTCAAATCTTTACTATACATATCAGGTAAAATTCCCAATAAGAAGATCTCCGGTTTCAAGTCTATATGTTTCTTTGTCATTTTTTCCAACCACATGTGAATTATAGTCCAATATTTTCTAGCATCCTCACAAGTCCACCACATATGGTAATACGAGCCGGGTATCTGATGACATTTCCAACATTTTTCAGATTTGTTCTTGAACATTCTTGCTATTCTTGTCGGAGGAAAGTGCCACCTATAAAACATCTTATACAAATTTTCTTTATATGCTGTTGACATTGTCATTTTATAATTTTGAGACCACAATTTCTGCCATTTCTCTAAATCAATCCCATGTCCAAAATTCTTCCCCCAAACAATCATAGTTTCTTTAACTTGTTCTTCCTCCAATTTAATTCCCAGTAAATAACCATATAGTTTTTTAATCACCTTCTCATCAGTACCCATCAAAATCTTATCTAAATCAGTCTGTTTATCATAAAATCCCTCCTTTTTGGAATCTTCATCATACCTTGAATGTATTTGTGCATATGAAAACCAATTCATCTTTATACCTTGTTCCTCTAGGTTTTGGATCGATTTAAGTTCACCCTTTTCATTTAAAAGTTCCCCATATCTAACTGTTTGTTCCTTCTTATAAATTATAGGATAGGAAAATGCTTCAATGGTTGATAACCAAACTGGAATTTTCAAATAACATTGTCTTTTTATCTTCTCCCAATTCAACCAAAAGACTCCCGTACATAATGTCTTCTAAAATAACCCTGTGTTTTAGTTCCCTTATACCATAAAAAAGCATGCCAGCCCAGCAGCAAGTCATGCCCTTCTAATGTCAACAACCTATGTTTCCTTAATGTTATCCATTCTTTCACCCACATCAAACTTGCAGCTTGATAATACAATTCCCAATTAGGCAGGCCAAAACCTCCTCTAATTCTAGCATCTTGCAGAAGCTTTAACTTTATTCTCGCTTTTTTACCTTGCCATATAAACTTCAACATAGTTTTATTTAAATCTTCAAAATAATCTTTTCCAAGCCTAATTGGTATTGTTTGAAACAAAAATAAAATTCTAGGTAGGATATTCATCTTAATTGTTGAAATTCTCCCTATTAATGACAATTGCAAGTTTTCCCACTTCTTCAAATCTGCAGTTATCTGTTGTTTAAGTCTAATATAATTATTCTCCTTTAATGTGCTACATCTTGTTGTCAAATATATCCCCAGATACTTAACCTTATTTGTAACTTGAATTTTCAAAAGGTCTGCCAATTCTTCTCTCTGTCTCGATAGCATATTCTTTGTCAAGATCTTTGTTTTGTCTTTATTTATTTTCAAACCAGCCACCTCTCCATATGCCTCTATCCTTTCCAATAACTTTGGAGCTGTTTCTAGCGGATCTTCCAAAATAAAAGCTAAATCATCAGCAAAAGCTTGTAGCTTAAATTCTTCCTTCTTAATTTTCATACCTTTTATGTTTTTATCATCCCTAATATTTCTATTCAACACTTCCAAGGTCAACACAAATAACAAAGGAGATAGGGGGCATCCTTGTCTTGTGCCTTTCCTTATATTAATAAAATCTGTAAGTTCCCCCTCCATCATTACCCTTGCTGTCTGTTTATTATATATGGCTTCTATTGCTTGAATAAATTTTTTAGCAAAACCCATCTGCTCCAATAATAATAACATAAATCTCCAGTTCACGTTGTCAAATGCTTTTTGAGCATCTAGGAATATCAAAGCCATTTGTTTTTCAGGATGAGCCTCATAGTATTCCAAAGTATCCAAGATTACTCTCATATTGTCTCTAATTTGTCTCTTTGGCAGAAATCCATTTTGATCTGGGTGAATAAAATTATTTAAATATTTTTTAAGTCTTTCTGCTAAGATTGAAGCAAAAATTTTATAGTCTGCATTCAATAAGGAAATAGGTCTATAATTCTTAATTTGCAATGGGTCAGTCTCTTCCTTCGGTATAAGTGTAATATAAGCCTCTGACCATGTTTTAGGTATTATCTTTTTTAACATAACTTCATTCATAACTTCTAACAATGGAATGCTCAATGATTCTTGAAATATTTTATAGAATTCTGCTGGAAGCCCATCTGGACCCGGTGCTTTCCCATTATTTTGTCTCTTAAATGCTTCATTTAATTCCATCATTGTTATATTGCTTTCTAGCATTTCTTCAGTCTCTTTAGGTACCTTTGGTAAATTAGCTTCCTGTAAATACTGTTTGACTTTTTCTTCATCAATATTCTCTTGTTTATATAGTTGTCCATAGAAATCTCGAATAATTTCTTTTTTCTCCTTATTCCCATAACAAACTTGGCCTTGTTCGTCTATTAACTTCAATATTTTTCTTGATTCCTTCTCTTTTCTCAATTTATATGCTAGCCATCTACCTGGTTTATTTGCATCTTCAAAATAATTCTGTTTAGAGTTTCTAATTTTCTGTGCCAGTTCTTCTTTCTCTATTAATTCCATTTTATGTTTAATTACATCCAACTTCAATTTAATATCCTTTTTCTGTGGCATTTTCTGTAATTCTTTTTCAAGACTTTTATACTCATCTTCCAAGGCCTTGGAAGCTTGCCTTTTCCTAAAATTCTTTTTCCTTGTATAATCTATTATCAAACCTCTAGCATATGCCTTCATTGTATCCCACACATTCTGTGTTGAAGTATCCTCTTTTTTATTTTCTCTAAAAAAAAAAGCCAATTCCTTCTCCATCCATTGTATAAAATCTTTCTCCTTTAAAATAGTATTATTTAATGTCCATCTCGATCTTCTTTTTTGTCCTTTCCATTTAATTGTCATTGGGCTATGATCTGCCCAAGTACTTGTTTCAATATTTGTTTCTTGAATATTAGATATTAATTCTGTTGAGATCCAAACCATATCTAATCTAGACCATGATAAATGTCTATTTGAATAAAAAGTATATTGTTTAGTTTTAACATTTCTTTCTCTCCAAATATCTTTTAAAGTTAATTCATCTGTCATTTTAAAAAAAGACCTTGGGAGAACCTTTCTATTTTGTTTTGTTGTTGTTGCTATATAATCCAATTTATTATCCACAATTCCATTAAAATCTCCCATCATAATTATATTAACATAGTCCAGTCCAATTATTTTCATATGTAGCTTTTTATAAAACTCTTCTTGTTTATCGTTCGGAGCATAAATTGCAATCAAAAGTATTTTTATATTATTGTCCATTATTTCTACCATTAATACTCTTCCATCTTCATCTGTGTAAATCAATTTTGCCGGGATAGCCTCTTTAATGTATAAAACCACTCCTCTTTTCTTACATTGAGTCAAAGAAGTAAATATTTTCCCCAATTTTGGCTGCATTAACAATTGTTCATGTTGTTTTTTAATGTGAACTTCTTGTAAACAAATTATATCAAATTTTAATTTCTCTAATTTATGAAAAGTTTTCCTTCTTTTAACAGCCGAATTAAGCCCATTGATATTCATTGTAATCAGTTTTTTTTCTTCCATGATTGTGCTTTATATTTAGGTCTAACAGCTCTCGTGGATCTCACTTCACGCTGTTCTTTGCTATCAATCTGTCCCCCTATTGCTCCTTTCTCTTTTTCAGTCTCCAGTTGTTCATCTTGAAACTCAATTAATGAAACCTCTTTCTCTGCTTCCTCTCTTCTTCCTCCGAAAAATTCTGCATGAAAAAGTTCTGCTTTCTCAATTGAATCAATTCTATATCTTTGCTCTTGCCATCTAAACATTAGTCCTTCTGGAATCAGCCATCTATAATTCACTTCGTTTTCCAGTAGTATTTTGGTCAGGAATCGATATTCTCTTCTCATCTCTCTCACTCTTCTGGGTATTTGTTTTAAAACCACAACCTCTTTACCTTTGTATTTCAGTATTTTCTCTCTTACTACTTGTAATATTTGCGTTTTAATAGATTTTTTGGTAAATCTGATATGGACTTCCCTGGGTAACTTATTTCTCATCGCATATCTTGTATAAACTCGATATATCTCATCTATTCCATCCATCATCTTTTCCTCTGTAATTTCCAAAGCATCTGCCAAAATTTCTATCATCACCGCTGCCAAATTTTCTCCTTTTTCCTCTTCTATATTTTGAAATCTAAGGTAAAATTCTGATCTTTCCATCTCCCACCTCAACATCCCATCTTTTTCTTGTTCGACCGCTGTTAGTCTACTGTCAATATTTCCAATCTTCTTCTCTCTTTGTTTTCCTTCTTCCTCAATTTTTTGGAATCTCTCCTCATACCTGACCATCATTTGTTTAATATTTTCCACTTTTTCATCCGTCTTCTCAATTCTTTGTTCAATGTTCTCTATCCTTTGTTCAATGGTGTCTGATTTTATCTTAAGATCTTGTATTCCTTGCATAATCATCTGTAAAATTACTTTTTCTTGTTCTTTATCTTGCTTTAACATTGTCTGAATTAAACGTTGTCCTCCAGCTGGTGGGGAAGCAGAGGTAGTAGCAGAGATGCCAGATGATATTGGTTTCCTGCTCATTTCAATGTTTCCAAAGCTTCAAATTCTTCTTAACTATTAATCTAACTGCTAGAGCAGCCAATTATAATCCAAAATGGAAAACTCCAACAGTAAAAAACACAAAACCAAAAAAGAAACAGGAAAAAAGGAAGAAGAAATATCTTCAGGTTCTTCTAAACCCTAATCCAATTACGAGATAGTCCACCATGAAAAAGGAAAAAATAAAAAGACAAAAACAAACAAATCCAAAAATAATAATATTGATTGAAAGCAAAGAAAAGAAAAAGCAAAAAGCAAAAAGACAAAAGACAAAAAGTTCCTTTAAATTCTTCACACCTTAATCCACTTAAAAATCTCAATAATCCAAAAAAAAAAAAAAACAATAACAAAGTGGTAAATAGAAAAAGCAAAAAAGTCCCAACAAAAAAGAAAAAAAATATAAAAAAGAAAAAGAAAAAGAAAAAAAAACTCTGAGGCTTTTCCCTTTAAAACAAAAAGCAAAAACAAGAATATTACTAGAGTTGAAATTTAAAAAAGAAAAAAAAAGGACTAGCGAGTGGGGTATATATAGGAGAGCACACTGCACTTTGTTATTTATCCAAGGCTCTTATTATGACTCTCTTCTCCAGCAGCTTCAAAGCCAAACCTCAAGTGTTGTTGATAACAGTCCAGGAAAGCACCTGCAATAATATTTTGCTGTGCTCTCCCTCTATCTTATCACGTTAAAATGTCCTTGAGATGAGGTCTTTTTGCAATTCTCTCCAGTTCAAATAGAATACTTTCAAGCCTCTAGTTGGCAGTGTTACAAAGTTTCTTAATGCTCTTTCTCCCCCCCCACCGGAAAAGAGGAATAATATATACAGAAAAAAAAAAGAACAAATAGCCAAAGGAAGCCTCTATCCTAAACAAATTAAAAAATCAAAGGGAGCCTAAAAGTATATATAAAAGAAAATTCAATCCGGTTACCTAAGTCACAATAAAATCTTTCCCAAAGAATATAGAGAAAAAAGAAAAAAAAAAAAACACTCCAAGCCTCAATTTGACAGCACTTTAAAAACGCCGCTCAAACACTTTCAATCAAAAAAATCTCACAGCTTCCTCCTCTCTTCAGAGTGAACTTTCCAACCTCAGCGTATTTTCAACACTAAAGAGTTTTTCTCACCCAGCCGACACACTTCAATCCAATCACTTTCTTTCCGGAGCTGTCCCGACTTCAGCAGCTATGGAGGCTGCCTCTCCGCCGCCAGCAAAAGGGCTTCTTCCGAATCTAACCAGAGACTTTGCGATGTCTCTGGGATCCTGGAACAGTGCCCTTCACGATCACCGTCTCTCCGGGACGATTTAGGTCCGTTAGGACCGACCAGGGGCGAAAATATCAGCTGCGATCTCAGAGCCCCGAGATCGCAGCTGTATCGCCGGAACGAAGCTCCGCCTTCTCCTGGAATAGAAATGATTTATGAAATATTGTATTTTTGCAACTGATAGTATTTAGTAATAGAGCAATTGTGCTATGTAGGAAGAATTACTATTTGGCATCGTTTTTCCTCACTGAAGATACTAGTAATGTTATGCTTCGTTAAGAATTCTGTGTAGGCGTACTGAATGTGTTTTGTTCTCATTTTTTCATAGTTCGTTGTAAAAAGACAGATAATGGTTTATATTTTTTCCTGCGCTGTATATTATTTATTCAGTGTGGTCAATTACTATTTTAATCAGGATGTGCTATGGACAGAATACCATTTCTGAGTTTGAATCTCTTATCTTCATTCAACAATATTTCAATAATATATGGAATGAGAATAATCAGTGTTACCAAAAATACAAGCTGCTTTCCAAATGGGGCAAAGCACCTGTGATCACATTGCAAACACCTCCATAAAAGAAGAGAGTTTTAAAAATGCAGTTATTTTTGTATTATTGATTGTGCAGGCTTTTAATTGCATAGATCACAAGAAATTGGGGGCAGTCCTTAAAAACATGCTGGTAACCAGTTCACACCTGCATATGAGGAATTTATGTGCTGACAATTAAAATGGAAATGTGGAATAGCTAATTGATTCAAAATTGAGGAAGGTGTGTGCCAGGACTGCATCCCGACCCACTTTCATTTTAACTTATATTGGGAACATATGATGAGAATTATTCCATTAAAAGAAATACAATATGGAATTAAAATTGATGGAAAAAAAATACTAATCTTAGATGAAGTTTGGTGACTGGAAGTGAGGAAAGTCTCAAGTAACCTATTGCTAAAAGTGAAAGAGAAAAATGTGAAAGGTGGACTGCTTATTGGTGTTGTTTTTTTTAATGACCTCAAGTAGTAGTGCCAATATAACAAAGATAGCTGAAGGAGTAGCTTTTTGTCTCTGATCTTTCAGTCATAACATGGCTATGATAGCTGGACCATCAGAGAAGTCACTGTCAAAAAAATCAGCAGTTTTGAAGTTCTGAGGCTGGATAAATTGGTTGAGAGATCATTCATTAGCAATAACAAATTACATATTACTAGCTAAAGTAAATTCAGGCAGCACATTGAAAGCACCAATAATAAAGCTAAAGCTTATTTAGGACATGTACTTCAGAAGCAAAAAACTTCAGAGAAGATCCTGATTCATGAAAGAACTGATTAGAAAAGAGATTGGCAAAAGACAAGATTGATAGATATTATCAATATCCAAAAAAGGAGTTCCTAACTGCAGATAATCCTACCTTACTATTATCAAGCGGTCACAAAGGACCAGAAATCACTGAGCAACAGCAACATTTTCATTTTAAGCTGTGTTTTTTCTTAACCATTACTTCATGTTTGAAAGTAATACATACTGTGTGTTTCTACCACTGATGGAAAGAGAAATATATAATATCTTTTGTTTACCAAATGGTGGGTTATATTATGTGCATTTTAAAAATATGTGTCATATGTAAAAAAGATAAAACAAACCCAAAACTATGATTCCAAAATAAAATTTTGTGTCCTGAATTTCAGGTACAGCAGCTGATCAATATGGATGAAGTATGTTATGAAAATGTGTTGAAGCAAGTAACAGCTGGACATCAGGTAAAGTTGACTTATTGGTTTTTATTCAGAATTTGTGTATAACATCATCTAGAACTTATACTTTTCATATATCAATACTGGAAATCAGATGAGTCATCCTTCTAAAGTTTTTAAATAAAGGATGTCTAAAAATGACAGCCTGTGGAATCAAAGATTATAGAATGCAAAAGTAGAATTTAGCTGTTCTTGCTGTTCTTCTGTAATATAAACATATTAAGAAATGTACCCTGACCTAATGAAATAATGTATTCTTCTGCAAACAGACTATACCCCTATTTTGACAAATAAAACACTTAATTGGATTGCAGTCACATGATCCATTGAAAATGACTGCTCTAACAAACACCTGCAATTTAATAGGGCTAAATAGTGTCTTCTAGTTTTTCAGATTGGTTGCCACAATGCCAGGAAACCTGAGTGGCCAAAATCTTGCCTTTTATTTCTTGACAGGGGCACATTTTGTGGCAGACTTGATCGACTGAGGCAGCCTAGCTATTTTATAATTAGAACTGAATTTCACTTAAGGTTTTTGTAAAGTTTGTAGGCTTTGGTTGTCAAATTATTTTCCCTCCTACATCCAAAGGATATAGAACTGTCCAACTACAAATAAGAATACGATATATAGCATCATATTGTAATGAAGTTGTACAGTTGCATCCCCATTTCTAAGTATGAAAAGAGCAACTGATTTATAAGTTTAATACTTCATCATCCTATTACTATCCAGTTATCTTTCATTCAGGGATATAGGTACCAATATTTGGGAGGCCCATTTTTATATAAGTTTCCTGGGTGTTTTTTTCTTTGCCTAAAGAAATATAATTCAGAATAAGTTCAGATAAAAGCTTCCATATAACTTATGGAAGAGTCAACCTCTGATCCCAGTGACCAACCCAGATTCAAACTTGAACATTATCCGGGGACATATATATTTGCCTTCATTTGTAAGTTCAGATACTTTGTAATAAACCATACATTTGGAATGACATAAGGAGAATATCAGAGGATAGTCTAGTGCTGATATAAGGTCTTGTTCATTTTTCTTTTAATCTTCTTCTCTTTTTTAAAATATGCCCTACATGTGACCCAAACATTGAAAACTAGTGCCTTTGAAAAGATCCATAAAATGTTCTTGGCATCTATTCAGTTAACTTCCTAATTGCATTTTCTTTAGAAAGAAGAAAGAAGAACATTCTATTAGTCCTTCAGGAAAGCTTGCTCTCATGAGCATTCAGGAAATAATTTCTCCTTAACTTTATTGCAGTCATTAACCAGCACTAGAGAATTGGTATTCAAATATTCAAAATATCCAACACTAAATTGACAATGTCAGGATAGTTAATAAAAGGCTACACGTATACAACAAGAAGAAATTAAAATTAACAATCTGGAAAATGTAAAGCTGGAAAAGCAGTATAAAGTACAATTATTACATAAATAGGCATATATGCACACATAATGTCTATTCATAAATAAAACAATAAAATTATCCAAAAGGGATTTAAGAATTACAAACTTCTTTTATAGACCCCTGTCAAACCAGAGAAAAATATGCTATAATAGGTGAGATAGCATGTTCACCCCAAAACCAATAGTTAATGCTGAACCTGAACTATTTCTGGCTATACTTACTCAGGCAGGTTTAGTTCTTAATTATCTTTGCTTGATTTTGCATAAAGTAAGAGGCAACTTAGCTGAGATATCATGTGTGAGAGAAAAAGAATGAAGACAGAATCTCCCTAAGAATATATTGTAGATGCAAATAATGGAGTCTTCAGTCTGGCAAGATTTTGTCTGTAGATGTGACATAACAAAGAATTCAGCTTGGATGAATTATCATGTGTCACTCTTGGTTTTGAGGCTGACAGTATGTGACAATTGTTTTTTTCATGAACTGGACTATTTTTCATGTAATAGAATCATTAGGGAGTATAAAAATTTAATCATAAATTTAATATGTTAAAAATAAGACTTGAAGTTCTCTTGTCAAACCAGCTATCTGAATATGTTATACTCCTAGAACCAATTATTCCAGGTAGTTTTTTTACTATAAGAAACAAGTTTATAGAAAAGAACAGTCAGATCTGTTACTTGCATTGTGGAATGAACATTATTTATTTTTTTAGAAGTTGCTGTAGTTATAATATTTTAAACAATATTTGGAAAGTAAGTTCAACACCAGTCAGATAAGAACCAATTGAGAATTATGGTGATGGAAAATCTTCACAGATTCGAACAGGATGATCTGATGCACCAGACTATAAAATATTAGACCAACATGAAATAATTCATTGAATGATTCTTTGAAAGACCTAATTGTAGATGTGAGTAAAAGACCACTGGAGTAATGTGTTTCAATACATTTGACCTACAGGGAGTCATTGACATAAATACAACCATTCATTTAGTGACTTCAAGGAGAAAAGCAACCTAGAACTAAGGGGACATTTCCTGACAGAACAATTAATCAATGCAACAACTTGCCTCCAGAAGTTGTGAATGCTCCAACACTGGAAGTTTTTAAGAAGGGATTGCAACAATTTGTCTGAAATGATATAGTTTCCTGCCTAAGCAGGGGGTCAGACTAGAAGACCTCCAAGGTCCTTTCCGACTGTTATTCTGACTGTTTGAAGTTAGAATGGCACTGAAAAAAGGGGACTTTAACTGTTTTTCATACTTATAGCCATTGCAGCATCCCCATGGTCACATGATCAAAATTCGACCAAAAATCTCTCTTTCTCTCTCTCTCTCTCCCCCTCCCACAGCAACTATTTGCATTATAAGAAAGAGTAATAATTAAAAATAATTTGCTGTTATTAATGAAAGCATTATGCTATGCTATATATTGTAGGCTAAAAATCAAATGTATTATTAATACTGACTGTGTAAATAGTAGTCATGCATTTTTTGTCATGCTCAAATCTCAGTAGTTTTTTTTTTTCCCCTTTCCAGGATTTATTGAGTCCTTGCGTCTTAAAACATTATGTCTATAGGCTGTCTTTTATCCATTATTCCCACCTCTTTAAAAAAAAATGGAATGAAGTTCCATGCCTTACTGGTATTACAGAATAAATAAAGTAGGAAGGTAGTGCTATTCTGTGAAAGCATACATTACAATAGATGGAGAAAATGTTTTAGCTGTCCTACTCTAGGCTTCTTGGCTTTGAGCTCTTCTTTGCTACTGGGAAATTAAAAATTAGGAATTCCGCCTTGTATTTTTATCCAAGTGATCAAATGAAAGCAATATCTTATTTGTAGGTTTCTCTTTGAATTAGTGAATGTATATATATTAATAGCATTCTCGCTTTACCATCTTAATTGCTGTTAAGAATAATCTTTTTATTTTATACAGAATTAGTTTGCTTTTACTATGTGAATTTGTAGGACAGGTTTTTGTTTTTGTTTTTTTGGTTAAGAAAATTTGGAATTCTGTCCATTCAAATACTTACAGAATCACTTTTAATTTAAATGTTAAAATCCTTACAAGTTCTTACACTTACAGGGAGGTTGGACCTATCAAATTAGTTATCCCTCAGCGACTGATGGATCCAGAGGGGTTGCAGAGGGAGCTGAGGGTTTCTCTGTTTGTTTGTTGTGTATGGTTCATCCAAAGCTTTAGTTACTGCTTGGAATATGAGGCCTTGAATTGGATTATACCTATGTGACCTCTCTCTTGTGGATCCTATCACTCCTCATAGTTTATGGAGGAGCTGAGGGAGATGAAATAGGAGAAGAGATGTCCAGAGTGTTGCTGATCCTCAAAAAAGAACGAAGACGATCAAACAGGAGTAAGAGCTGCTGTTAAGGCCTACTTTGTGGCAGTAAGGTCACAACTCAAAAAGGAATGATATAATAAGATATCCAAACAGGAAAGAACTAGATCCTCAAGACACTTGCTTAAAAGATGCAAGAATTGAAATGCAAATTTCTGGAGAGATGCCATTGCAGAGGTCAGGTGTCACAACAGAGAAGGCACACTTCCTAAGACCCTTCAGATGCCACTGCTTTAATGATAGAATCAGAACAAGCCTACTTTGTTGATTCTTACAGGGCAGGTAATAACAATGGGGGAAAGGTAATCCCTGAAAATTCTATGTCCCTGCTTGAAGATCTTTAGAAGTTACAGTGAGCACTTTGAATTTCACCTGAAATCACACTTGCAACCGGAAATTACATAGAGTGTTTTAGGCAACTAAAATGTCATATTTGTACTGAGCACACCCATAAATTCCCATGTAGCCATTTTTTGAACTAGTTGCAACTTTAGAATTGTCTTCAAGGGCAGCACCATATAGAATGTATAGCAGTAGTCCAAACATTAGATAATTAACACATAGTGGCTATGAAAATGAAATCATGGGCCAGGAAAATGTGCAACTAATACACAAGACCAGTCTGGATAAAGGTTTTCCTGGGTAGAGCTGGTTCTGTTCTTCATGCAGGAGCTAACCACCACCCCACATTCCAGTGTCCACCAGTTCTCTCTCTGGAACTACAGTTGTATTTTTTTTTAAATTGTATTACCTTTACAAATAATTTAAGATGGCAAACGTATCCAGTCCATGCAAAACAAAGATGGCAAATCTCCAGTTCTTAAAACCTTGAGAACCACATCTACCATGTGTCAGTCAATTTTAAGTTTAAGCCTTTATCTCTCCTTCCAAACCTCCAGGCAGTGCAAAAATGCAAAAATATTTTAATAGCATTTCTTGTCTGTCCAGTGTTGATAGACAATGTATATTAATAATCAATACAAATAGAGTGTAGAATACATTTCATAATGTATCATAAATCACTTTTATCTTCAATATAAAATATTTAAAAAATGGTACAATCATGAACCATGCGAGTTACTGTTCTATCCCCTTAATTCAATCTCCAGTAGTACAATGTTTGCAATTGGTCCTTACTGAACAGTCACTGAGAAAAAATATTTGACATTGCATTACCTAATATTAAGACCAAAAGAACTGATTTTGCCTACTTTAAAAGGCAGTTGTCCTTTGGTTTACAAGTGTGTGATCAGATATATTAATACTTTTTTTTGTAGAGGACAAGAGACCAGATTATACAACTCTTTCATTCAAAGTTAAAAATAAGTAATTCAAATGTAATCCTGCTGAAAGAAATGTCATTAGAATACTGCATTAGAGAAAAATACGTCTTGCTGACTGATAAAATGGAAGGTAACATTTAGGTGGACTAAATTGAAAAGAGATTTTAACTTTTAAGCAGAAGACATTTTGCCTTAATTCAATTCAAAACACAATAAAAATTTTCAAAACACAGAAGATTGAACTAGATACAAATGGAAGGAACTACACAATTAACATCAAAGGAAACTGGGGAAGATACTATTTCATTAGGCGCCAGAGGTATTAGACATTTCAAAATTTATAAACTGATAGGTTAGGCATTTTAAACATCGAGCTCAAATGCCTAATGTGGGAATATAAATGGGGCAAATATCACCCTCTCCCTTAGAAAAGAAAGAAGGTGTTTCATTCTTTAAAGAAATTAAAGGTGTGTGTAATTTTTTACAAGAACACATATAAAAAGAAAGATTAAAAAATTAACGTATAAAAACTTGGGAGAAGAATTTTAGGGAATTGTTTTGTACATAAATTCACAATTGCAACGTAGATGATATTATCTAATGATCAAGGCAGGTTTGTGGGCGTGTAGATTAATGAAGGCACATTATAGGGTTTAAACTCCTATCAAAAATAAGTGTGCATTTTTCAGTGGAAAAATTAATGGAGCTGCCATATGAAACTTGGCACCTAATGGGAGATTAATCTGGCCACAACTATAGAAGGGATCTAAACGCAAGGCAAACTACCAAAAATATTCTTTGGCATAATGGATAATCTTGAATTGATTGATGTATGGAGAAATAAAAATAGTGATGCTAAGGAATATATTTTTCAGAAAGACATCGATTTTAATCTGGAATAGACATGTTTTGGCTTTCCAAAGTTTGGGCACTTGTGTTAATAAATTTGAAATATTGCCAAAGAATTTTTCTGACCGTAATCCAGTGACTTTAATGTGCAAAAAGAACTTCTAAATGAAGTCTAAATGAAATATTACTAAAGGTGAATTAATACCATGTTTCTCCAACAATACAACCTCCCCCAATAGGAAGACCCAGCATGTTTTCTAGGCATAAAATGAAGTTAAGCCCCTCCCCTCAAATTTAGGCCTATTTTAAAACATGCAAAATGGGGGGAAGGGTGGAAGGACTTGCCATTAGGAGCGCCCCGCGGGCAGCAATTCTTCGTCACCAGCTGCTCCTAATAGGCGATCATGGCAGAGCACGGAGAGCTCCCTACTCATGCCAAACACCTTTGTGGCAGACCCAAGACCTTCAGTGCCCGCCACTGTTGATTTCCTTTCTGCCCATGCCACGTTTGAAGCTGCCACTTTCACGTTTGGAGCATCACTGCTGTTTGGAGCACCGCTGCCGTTTGGAGCTGCCGCTTCTGCATTTGGAGCTGCTGCTGCATTTGGAGCTGCCACTTCTGCATTTGGAACTGCCACCGTGTTTGGAGCTGCCGCTTCCACGTTTGGAGCACTGCCGCTGTTTGGAGCACCACCGCCATTTGGAGTGCCGCTGCCGCTCCAAACATGGTGGCAGCTCCAAACATGGAAATGGCAGCCTAGCCGTTTTTTCAGGGCTCAAAAAAAATAAGACTCAAAAAAATATAAGGCCTTATTTTATGAAAAACACGGTAGTGGTAGAATTAAAAAAAGAATTTTTTGAGAAGAACCTCAGTAAGGATATTGATATTAAAATAGTATAGAATGCCAGGAAAGCATTTGTGTGAGGACAATTTATTCAGCAGAACAATACATTTGAACCCCCAAAAATGCAAATGATTCTAAGTGATATAAAGGAAAAGGAGGATGAACTGATGAGATTTCCAGGGAGAAAAAAAAGATCTCATTTCAAAGTAAACTCCTACAGTCCATTTTAGATAATAGATATTGGACAGTTAAACAGGAGCACATATAGCATTGATTCCTAAAGAAGAATTTTTTACTTTGTCAAATACACACACACAAAAAAGACAAACACACACACACACACATACAAACACACACACAAACACACAGACACCAACACACACACACACACACACCAATATCATTACTGATAATGATTATAATCTATTCACAATGATTATAGCTGAAAGACTGAAAAATATTTTACAACATTTTATCCACGAATACCGGTGTGGTTTTTTTACCTAAGAGACAATTAAGAGATAAGAAAACCAATTTGTTGTAGTGATTAAGGTACTGCCCTACAAACCAGGAGACTGTGAGTTTTAGTCCTTCCTTGGATATGATTGAGTGGTTTTGGTTGGGTGATTTTGGGCCAATTACTTTTTCTCAGTCCAGCTGGCTTCACAGAGTTGTTGTTTTGGGGAAAATAGGAGGAAGGAATATGTTCACCACCCAGAGCTACTTATAATAATATAATAAAGGCAATTTTTTAAAATATCCAAATAAACAAATAATAATAGAAATGTTCTTAATGTACTTGGACTAACCGAATAAAAAACAAATTGCCTTAATATTTCTTGATTTCTTGACAACTTAGAAAGCTTTTGCCAATTTAAGATAGAGTTTTTGGTTTAAAATGTTTGGAAAGTATAGATTTTGGAGAGACCATTAATATATGGGTGATATATACTTGCTTTGGTACAGCAAAACAAGAACATAGATAGCAACTGAAATGAAAGAGTCGTATCATAGTGGAAAGAAAACTATGATTGATTCACATGTTATTTAATATAATATAGCATGAGAAGGAAACAGAATAGACAAATAATGTCAATATAAGGGAAAAAATGAAAAATATTCAACATTATTCAAAAATACATGATGTTACCTTGATTAATTCATTAATTGGGAAACTCAACCTAGACTGGATTCAAATGTGGCTGTGAATATTGATGCAACAATCAACAGGATGTCTTGCTTTTATTTGCAAATATACAGGTCAAACATGTTATTAATGATTGTTATAGTTGCTTTTATTTTTTTAATCAAAGATGTAATATATTTTATTAAACCCACGTTTTGTTGCTATAAATCATCATAGCAATGGAACATTGTGATTTTGTTGTACATCTTGATTTATCTTTTGTTCTAATACAGTTTTCTATTTAATTCATTTATTATATTTTAACATGCATTTTTGTAAGACATGTGAAATAGCCCTTCGGAAACTAAAGGTGAAATAGTTTTCAGTCAATTTAATAATTCTGTTATTTATGCTAAATTCAAATCTGTAACTCCTGTCAAATTAAAAGCAGGAGATTGTGGCATTTTTTTTATGTTTTTAACATGTTATTCATCCTCAGGTAATTTCTGAATAATAGCCAAATTAAAGATGAGCTCCCAGCAGATGTTTTCTCTAAATCACCCCTGACAATGTGAGCTAATAATGCTGTGTTTGTAGATTTTTCTAAATATTTTCTACTTTGTGTAGAAAATTATAATGAAGCACTGCAGTAAGTGTCCAAATCAGTAGGCATTTGTATGCTGTTTTCCCAAGTTGGCAGGTGGATGAACCAGACAAAATACACCTGGATAAATCAGCTGATATAGGGTTTGCTGCAATTTATATGCCTTAGCAAATGTTGAAGAGCAGCTCTGTAAATCCAGACTGCAAGAAGTAAAATTTATACAGCACAGTAAAAACAGATTCTTTGCTTATCGGCTAACTATTTGATGGGACTGAAAGGAAATGGAACTATAACTTGTAAATAGTGTACCTTTGGGTGGCTAGGTACCAAGATTTTGGTAGGGAAGATTTTGGAATTCAGAAAGGTTGAAGGAAGTTCCTAGTTAAAAAGATTTTCATCATTTGCACTGAGCATGAATAATGTTGTAATGGAAAAAGAGTTCAAAGCTGATGTCAAGTTTTGAAATAAATGTTCTTAGATTATTATTCCACGAACAAGTTGCATACATGAGTCAAAAAATATAAATATTCATCCTTTTTAATTCTGAGTATTAGAAATATGACCTGTGAGCTCAATTTCATATTTTTCAGTAGTATTTTCTCATCTATATTCATGTAAGTCTGGAGTATGTCTGCACACAAGCTCAATTCTCTCTGCATTTCAGATTCCATCACAAAAGTAAAATATATGTTCATTTACATTAGAAGCACTAAGCCATCATTGTCTCAAGTGTCTAGCATAAGGTTACAATCAGGAAAACAGACATGGAAAGGGATTGGAGGAGAGTGGTTTTTAATACTTCTGCTATGCCAATCTTCCAAAATAATTATCCTTACATATGGGCATCCCACTAAATAAAAAAAGTACGGTGTGGAGAGAGGATTTACAAAATTTGAATAAAAGCATTAACCATTAATGGGAACTCCATAGCACCACCTTCCCACTCTGAAATGAACTTGTCAGGAAAATGCCACAGAAGTCATCAATAGCCTAACCTCTCTGTGTGCTTTTGCAAAAACAATCCTTAGTTACAAATTTATTCAATTAAATAAAAGATCAAGTATATTGTAGCATAAATATGTCTCTGATGCTTCTTTTTTGTTTTCATGTGTAAGATAACACTTTTACTTTGTTTATATTACACTAGCAATCAGCAAAAGTAATTAAAGGCAGCTAACTGTTTAACATTTTCATAAATCTCTGTGAAGTTTTTGATTCCATAAAGAGAAACATTTATGGAAGAAATTGATCGTTGTAAATGTGGTATTCATAATTTTACTTCTATGCTCTACTTAGACACCCACTTCAAAACATATAGAGGTGTAAATGATTCTCTAACTCAGAATATATCTGCCCATAAATGTGTTATACAGGGTTGTAACCTCTATGTCAACGATATTGCAGGATTCCTGCATGCTTAAGATACTGATATAACAAATATTTACGATCTTAACTATTAATAAATAAGATAAAGCTGATAGATAACAGAAAACTTTCAGTGGGATGACAACTGATAGCTATATTGTTAATATGAAATTGGAGTATCACTATAATGACACAGCAGAAATGTTCCATGTCATACAGTTACAAAGATTTTGACTGAATTTTTAAGCCTCTTGGGGTAATTCTGAAGATAGCTTGTTCCTAAAGATATTCACAATGCTCTGGTTTATGTTCCAAAGTTAATATTTATTTATATTCACCATCATAGAAGCATTTCAAACTTGGAACATTTCTGTTTCAGTTTTAAGAAGCACATTTTAAGCAGAATGCTTAAAATTCAAAATAAAATCTTTTGAATTTGAAATGTTTTGCACACTTCCACCTCCTATCAATCAAAATGATCACATTCAAAAGAGAACTTTAATGGAAGTTATGTGATTGATGTTTTTAGTAGTAGGAATCTTTGTTCTCGTTCAGTGTAAAATAATTCAGAGGTAAATTGTGCACTAAAGCAATTAAAATTTTGGTCATATATTTGTAAAGAGATTTTTGAAATGTTTTAGTTTAAAATGGCTTCTTCTTATAAAAAGTGTCATTATCGTATTATTTCTTTACACCAATGACTAGTTAAAAAAAACAAAATTTCTTTCACCCACCCACTCACCTACCCAATATTCTGTAGTGCTAACCTGGAGACATTTCCTTTGTGCTTTGCTTGCATATTTGTCATTTAAAAGTTTAGTTTTCCTGAAAAAAGCTACACAAGCTCTCGGCTCTTGAGACACTGGAGCTAGCTTTGAACTTCAGAGTACAGATCTAATTACACAGCTTGTAGCTGTGGAACCACTTTTCTCTATTCCAAATTACTTTTTCCAACTTATTTGCATAATGTAATGCATTGAGGCTAGCCACTGAAATAAAAAATTATCTTGACATAGTTAGGACAGGATGTGTTAACTATCTTCTGCCTGTGATGTTTTGTTTTTTCAGTTCATTTTATAGGCTGAATTAAAGGGATGCCTTTTGAAAAAAAAAAATGGTTGGTCTTGGACCATGTTACTCTATTTTTTCTTATAGTGTACTTTGGAAGTAATGATAAATGAGGCTTGTATTCTACATGATTAATTCCTTGCTGATGCAGGAACTGATGCTATTCACGTATTTCCATCTGGGTATGAGACAATGGAATTCCCAAATTTGAACACTCTCCACGTAGAGCTTTAGTTTTCAAAAATTCTTCTCATTTTACAAGCTTGTAAAAAAAAGTCTACCGTAAAGAAGGATAGATATACATTTTCTCCTTTTCTTCAGTTGTTAGAACACTGTGTGATTCAATGAAATTTATGGTGCCAACTACTGGCTCTCAGGCTTGTTTTAAAATTAATTGAAAAGTAAATGGTTTGATTCTGTTGAAGGCCACATTCTAAGCATACCTCTTTATGAGAATTAATTTTTTATTTAAAAGATTTGTATGGCCACCCATCTTAGAGTACAACTCTGGGTCCATAACAAAATTAAAATTGCAATGCAATAAAACCATAAAAACAAAGACTAAAACAAAGTGCTTCAATAGTCCTCCTAGGATGTCCCACTCAACACCCACAGGCTCTCATCATTCTACCTGAGCACCTTGGAGAAAAACCAGGTCTTTATGGCTTTCTGGAAAGCTAAAAGGATCAGATCCTACTGGGTTGCCAGTAGGAAGGTGCTCCACAGGGTAGGGGCAACCATAGAAATGATACACTTCCAATATGTTAGGGAATGGAACGTGCCCATTCAGGTAACTTGGTAGGCAAGCAAGTATTTTCAAGGAAAGGCAGCCCCACAAACAACCAATCCCCAAGCCACATAAGGCTTTAAATGGGATAATCTGCACCTTGAATTGCACTCAAAAGAAAATCAAGAGCTAATGCAGCTTTCACAACAATGGTGTGACATGGACAAACTGAGAAGCACCCAACACTGTTGTATATCACCTCTCATAACTTATTGGTAGCCTTCAAGGGTAGTCCAACATAGAGCACAGTGCAGTAGTCAAACAAAAAGTGACTAAGCCATGAGTAAAGTCTCCTTGTTCAGGAATGTGGACATGGATGACGAATCTGTGTGAAAGTCCAATAGGCATGGCTGCCACCTGCTCTTTGAGGAAGATCCGTAAGTCCAGGAGAACCCTTAAATTGCATTCCAGCTCTGTCCGTGGAAATGTCAAGGATAAAAGCTGACATTTCACAGGACCCCGGAGGCCAGAAACTCAACCCCAGCCCCAAAAGTATTAGCATGGGACATTTTTAGTATTTTAGTCTTTATATATTTTTTGAAACATTTCACCTCAGTGTGCATACCAGTGTTCAGGCCAAATACCTTGTTATCTGTTTTTACTTGAGATTTCTTCTCAATTTTATGTGCACATGATTATGCTTTACATTTTAGGAGTGCCAGAGATAATTTTATTTTAACACTCCATTATATAAATTCTTTAAAGTATTCTTTCTAGTCTACACACCATTCATTCATATGATACATTTTCATAACTGTTCCTCTCTAAAAACTGATTGTATATTATAATTATATATTATAATGCTTGAATAAACATTTATTTACTATTTATTCATATTCATGTCAGTATGTACCAGAAACATCATTGTTAACTTCCTTCAGATTCGAAGAATTAGCTTAAAGATGCCCACAAATCTTGTGTTACAGAAAAATACACATAAGACTAACATATATTATATCTTTTTTGTACCAAGGTGATGGTATTTGTTCATGCTCGAAATGCTACAGTCCGAACCGCTATGGGTCTTCGTGAAAAAGCTAAAAACAATGGTCATATTTGCTACTTTTTACCAACTCAAGGTCCTGATTATGGACAATCAGAAAAGCAAGTAAGTGACAGTTTTGCTTTATTAAAATAAGATCCATTTATGTACAAATTCCCATCAGATATAGTAAAAATTAAATAAGAATCAATGTGGTATGGCTTCCGATTTGAGCTTCTTCAGCAACAGACCAAAACCTCATCTCTGCGAGGCTTTGATCTGTGCTCACCACTGGAGCGCCCCGAGCTGGCTGGCTTTGGGGCTAAGCCACCCCGTAGAGGTGAAGAGAGGGGAGACTGCCTGCAGGGTTGAAGAGAGCCATATCTCTCCTCCCCAGCTAGCCATTACTCCCTTTCCCAAAAGCGGTTGCAGCGGTGGTCAGAAATGGCCACCACAAAGAAGAACTCGACTGGAAAAGAATGTGCAGGAGGAAGATAAGAGGAGAAAGTTTTGGTTGACCGGGTCAAACAGCAAAAGCAACAAATAAGGTACCCTGGAATTGAAACTATTAAAAAAACTTGTTCCCTAAGAAGATTTTTAAGCTGTGAAGGAGAGAGAAAAGGGAAAAGATTTGGGTTTTTTTTTCTCCTTTTCCTATACTGACAGCTAAGAGACTTAAGTAAGAAATTGGAAAAAAATCCACTTTGACATCAATAGGCATTTAATGCTGAAAATAAAAAGCCAAAGGGATAATAAAGATTTCTGGATAATTAAAAGCTTTTGAAAACAGGAAAGGAGAGAGGAAGAATCAAGGGGCAGGATCTGGAAGGGAGGAGACTGCCTGGAATTAAAAAAGAATTTATAGCAAAATCTCAACAAGATTTCCAAAAGATACATTCTAACTGAAATATCGCAGCAAAAAACCCAGGAAGAGAAAGTCGAAAAAGAAATAAGAAGATATAACTCGGGATTATCTGGATTACTTGATGATTTCTGGATTCTTGGTTATTGTTTTGAATGACTAAAATCAATCGGGTGGTTGTTTAAAACTGTATAAAATGGCTCCACTTTTAGAAGAACTGAAAATGGAACTTAAAAAGTACAAAAAAGATGCACAAGAAGGGAGAGGTTCTTTTGGCTTCATATTTCAGTTTTTAGAAATGGAGATTTGGAATTATGAGAAACAACAAGAAATGCCTGCAGAACAAGAAGATTGCAACAAAGAAGAAGCCATCTTTAATGAACAAGTAATCTTAGATGGTGGGGGAAAGGAAAGGGGAGAAAGAGAATGGAAAGTTTAAGATTGGGAAAAACAACTCCCAAAAAAAATAGAGTGAAAAATAAGTATAAATTCAGAAAGTAAGAGGGAAGAGGGAAGCAAGAGCAAGAAGAGGGAAATGCGGAAGAGAGAATTAGAACTAGAGAGACAAGGGGGTAAAAAGGGGAGGGAGAAGAGGAGAGGGAAGAAAGAAAGGAAAAGAAGTTATAAAGGACAGAAACAAAATACAGAGAAACAGGGCCTATTTAGAGATAATGGGTGAAAATATAATGGAAAAAGGGATTCTGCAAAGGTACATAAGATAGTATGGTTATATTAGAAACAAATAATTTTAGAAAATATGAAACAATGTATGATTAAAATGTCTGATAAAATAGCTATCATAATTCAGTGGAATGCTTATCAATAAATTAATGTACAAAATTAATATTTAATGATTTACAAAACGTGAAGAGAAGGGAAAAATTAATTATGGAGATTATATGTGTCTTTAAGGAAGTATGATATTTAATTGAAAAGAAGTGTTAAAGATGTTAAGATTTTAATGATTATTAATGATAGAACTGAACTGGAATGGAATGAGGGTTTATAATGACATATATTTACAATCTTTTTTTTTTTAAAGAATATAATGTGTATTATAAGAATGTACCAAGCAGAATTCGATTGGAAGTTATGTATTATGTATTATATTGAAAGTCATAACCTTAAGGTATATTGAAATTTAAATAAGAGTTGAATGGATATAATTAAAAGATTTAAAGGTGTCATACTCCAATTAGTAACTACAGGAGAAAACTTGTTTAATGAGAAAAGATAATATGAAATTGAAAGAGAACAGACAAAAGTATAAATATAATGATTTGAATTGAGATGAAATAATCTAAATAAAATTAAGAAAATTAAATGAGGAGAAAAACTATATAGAAAATGTAAAATAGTATAAGATATGGAATAGAATACAAAAAGGAACATGAAATTGAGTTTTGTGTCTGTGTAAAGAAGTTCAACCCGGGACCATGCTATTTTCAAAAAAGATGTTTTACTTGTATTTTGTATGTGTGAAAACCCAAATAAAACTTTATTTAAAAAGAAAGAATCAATGTGGTATACTAATTTAAGGTGCTGGAACAGGAATTAGCGACCCATGTTCTAGTCTCCCTTAGACACGGAAACTGTCTGGGTGATACTGTCCCCCAGATGTGGAGTCATAAAATACCTGTGTACAAACCCTATCAATGTAGCAGATTATAACTCTATCAGTGTAGCAGATTATAACTATCATAACTATCAATAATGAGACCTTCATCCAGCAGTGGATAAGAACAGCAGCAGGAAAAAAGAAATCTTCCCTAATAATAAGAAAATTGTTTTCGCTGCTTTTCTTAATTATTTCTTCAAGTTTTTTTCAAGAAGCAGAATGACTTAATAACTATCATTCATAATTAATGTTATGCATTTTCACCTGCATATCTGAAGAGTTCCTCTGTAGAATAAGATGGGGGAGCATATAAATTTCATCAAGAATATCTTCTGCTAAGTATAAAAGGTATTGGGAGGATTGCTGTTACCTTTTGGGATAAGCCCTTTATCTCAACCTCAAAAGATGTCAGCTCTGTAGAAGATGTCACCAATCTGTTACATTCCCATGCCACTTTTTGTACTGTTGTCACAAGAATAAAACTGGCTTGTGAAGAAGCGTATTCCAGCATAGTGTTCTCTTCTCCACCCTGGTGGCTACAGACAGTTTGGATTACAACTCAGCATCAAATACTATAGGGAATGTATTCTAGAGTCTAATCTGGGTTTGTCCCTGGGCCCAGAAGTTTTGTCTTCTGAGCCTCCAGACTGGTGCTGGAGCCCATCTTCAGGGAACTCCTCTCTAGCAAATTGTGCGCTGTTCTATATGTGGTATTTATATGATGCCAGTTGTATGTGGCTAATTGGATTGGATCCTGAACGTTATCCTATGACACATATTGTCTTCATTCGTGGATTGTGCTCTAATACATCTATTGCATTTCATTTCTCTATGTATATTAGGAGAAAGTTTTTCTATTAAGAAAATTACCCAATCCTTATTCTTTACTTTCTTACTTCTCACCAACTACAATGCAAACCAAAGGTCACTCAATAGGTAACTTACATTAGAAGAATATATTATTTCGACTGATGAAATTTCACAAAGGAATTTGAGTATATTCATTTTTTTTTTCATATTTTTCTTCATGACATGCTTTTCTAAGTAAGATAAATTTGTTCAGTAATGTCTGCATCTTGTTAAAAGATTAATATTTCCTGTAAGTGATGACTTGCTCCTCACGTCCTTTAGTTGCTTTCTCATTAGAGATAATTAATGGAGATATTTCACTGCCCAGTGAGACATGAACAAAAGAGATATTTTCATCCACTGAAGTTTTCAGAAAAGAATGATTTATAATTCCTATCAAGATTTGGCTCACTTATGTAATAGATCATAACAAAACATACATCAAAGATTTGATTCAGATATAACCTTATTTAATCATTCAGCAGCTTGCTGCTTTTTGTCACCTTTATATATTTTTGCTATAAATGTTCACGGCAACTAATTTTTGCTTTTTACAAAACAGTATAATGAATGTATGATGGTTGAATGTGTGCAGTATACTAAGATGACATACTGTTAACTAATTAGTTGTTCTTACCTTATATATTCAGGTACATTTCTACAACTATCGACCAGTTTCAAGCTGTTTCATTTGGGTTTCAGGCTAGGATTTAGTACTGAGATAGCCTTGGTCATGCTTGCTGATGACCTGCAGCAGAGCTAGGATGGAAAAGGTGCATCCATTTTCATGTTCCTTGATCTCTCGGTGCTTTTGATAACATTACCTTCTCTGAGGCCAGATCCAGTCAATATTGGGTGGGGATGAGAGACTGCAGTAGCCAGGGGTGGGATGCTATCGGTTCTGCCTGTCTCTATAGAACTTTAGAGCTCTAAAGACATCGAACCAGTTCTGTATTTGCTGCTGTTTGGCCACCCACCTGCCCAGGCTCTTACCTATCCTTTATTTCCTGCTTTTTCAACCCAAGCTGCTTTGCGCAGCACAGCTAAGGTTGAAAATGCAGGAAAAAAATGGCTTTTTAAACGCTGCACACCTGCACGCAGCGCTTTTCAGCTGTCTGGGCGGCACAGCTTAAGGTGTTTTATACACATGCACAGCAAAACGTAGTCACCACCCAGTATAGTAACACCGGTTGAATCCCACCCCTGGCAATAACACTTAGACTTATTTACCACTTCATAGTGGCTTACAGCCCTCTCTAAGCAGTTCACAGAATCAGCATGTTTACTCCAACAATCTAGGTCCTCATTTTACCAACCTCAGAAGAATGGAGGGCTGATTCAGTCGGTCAGGATCGCATTCCCACTAGTGGGCAGAGTTAGCCTGCAATACTGCACTCTAACCACTGTGCCACCATGGTTCTTATAGGCCCACCTGTAAGGGATGAGTTCTTCTCTCTCTCCCTGCTTTTTCAATCTGTACATTAAATTATTGGTAAGGTCATCCACTAGTTTGGGGTTCAATATCATCAATGTACCGATGATTTCCAAGGCCAGCCAAGTGAGGCTATAAAAGTTCTAGAGGCTGTGTGGATTGGGATAGGCAGGAACCACCTTTGACACAATCCTACCAAAACCAAATGGCTGTGAGTGTTTTGGCTCCCTAGATCCAGGGATATTCCACTTTGACCTTGGATGAAGTTATCCATTAAATGAGGGTCTTCTTGAATTTACAGCTTCTATTCAATAAGTTGGTGACAGCTATGGCCGAGATGGCCTTTGCACAATTTCATCTGTTGTGGCATTTGCACCTTTTCCTAGATTAGGAGGCCCTTCAGAAAGTAGCTCATGCCTTGATCATCTCATGGCCTGACTACTCCAATGCACTGCCCTTGAAGACCATTGGGCTACCCTTGAAGACCATTCAGAAGTCCCAATTAGTCCAAAACTCAGTAGTGCAGGTAGTGATGGCATACCTTAGCATGCCAGTGTAACATACCATGGTAATATACCAATAGCACTGGTTGCCAGTTTGCTCCTGGGTGCAATTGATTGTACTAATTGTTACCTATTCAACTCTCTATAGCATAGGAACTGATTACTTAGGGACTACTTGTCAATCTTGCATGTGTGTGTGTGTGTGTGTGTGTGTGTACATACATGCATACATACATACATACATACATACAAACATACATACATACATACATACATACACACATATACATAAACATATAGCACATACTGTATACATATATTTCATTTCATACCTTAGGGAAGGAATATTCCCAGATTTTTAGAAGGTTGTTCTTCCTCTGTGAACATGTTAAAAATGGCTTTTTGATTTTGATTGGCATCATCCTTAGTACCTGAAAGCTTTAGTTGAAAATAAATTACTAAAAGTAACTGCTTCGAGGAATTTTATGTCAAAATTGTAAAATTTATGTAAAATGCAGTACAAAATTGTAGTAATTTGGCTTGTTTAATTCTTCATCTTTAATTTTAATGCAAGTATAAATTGACAGTAAGTATTTGAACTGAACTAAGTGATGCGCTATTATCAGACATAATATAATATTGGCTAAGGAAGGGGGGGGGAACCTACTTCATGATGCACCCCAAAAATACTGGAAACTTTTGAAAAACATTAAAGTTCTGAAAAATACTGTTTTCGGGTGTCCCCATGCAACTAGAATTGTGATCCTGGAATCCTTAAGTTGATAAAATAGTAATTCACTTTGGAAATTAATTTCTCTGAATAGTTTGTTTGGAATTTCCAGTCTACTTTTGTTAGTTTGAAAATACAGTGTCACCAAACAGAAAAACAATAGATGCTATTTTATTTGAATCCTGCAGACAATAAAAGCAAATCAGAATAATGTACTTTCTATGAGAACCCAACTTCTCATAATTCTGAGGACATGTCCATGTACTCTTCTAGGCAATAGAAATGCTTTATTTTATTTTGGGTTTTGTTTTTCTGAATTCTGACTGAATTCCGGATTTTTGAATTCCGACCCATCTTATTCAAATGTATCATTTGTTGAATTAATCCTGAGAATTTGAGAATAATACAGACAGTTCTATTGTATTGCTTCTGAAATGTTTTCTTTCTTAGATCAGCATAAAGGTAATCTATAATAAATACTGTTCTGACTTGAAATGAACCTTATGCAGGAGTAGTAAAATGAAGAGGGCTTTTTGACCGTTTTCTTCTTATTGTGTTGGAATTGTATTGAAAATGTAATGTTACTGGTACCAATCTTAGACAACTGGTTCTGACATATTTGGCTAATAAAATCCTCCATACCTGAACTTAAAAAAATGTCTGAGGTGCTTGTTAGACATTTTATTAGTTGGCTAATTCCAAAAAGAAAAGTAGAAACTACCCTAGAAAAGTAAATAAATAATGTACGTAATCAGATGCATCCAAAGATTTTTGGGATCCAATATTAATACTTTTCATTAAAAATTAAAAGAAACAATACATAGTCTCCATCATTATATTTAGAAATAATTGTATAAGATTTGAGATTATCGAAAATCTGTAGGGAAAACTTTTTACTATAAATGCTAAATAGCATTATTTTAACTCATCTGTAAGTCAGTTCTCTAAAAGGTAACTTCAGAATATAATTAAAGATAGCTCCATATAATCTATGTATAAGATAGCCTCGTTTTGTGTGTTTGAGAAAGAGAGAGTAGGAGAGATACGCATTGAGAGCCATCTTGTGGCTTTCTTGTTATTACATATTTTCTTGATTGTGTTTTTCTATATAAGTTGTTGGTGTTTGGAGCTGCTATGTTTGGAGATTTAGGGTATCTGTGTGTCATAATTACTTATTGTTTCTTTAAAAATATAGAAAGGTATCTGCATGTGTAACAGTTGTGCATATAAGTGAATAAGGCATGTTATATTTGTCAAATTGGATTACTAAATTCTTAAATTCAGAGATTTCTAAGTGAGAGCCACAGTGCTATAGAGGCACTGTGTCTTCTGTGGGTAACTGAGTAATGTCTCACTCTTTTTAATAGCTGGATAATTAAGTGTATTCACTGATTAACATTGATTGCAGTATTGAGAATTGATGTGCTTTTGTGTAGTATCTATTCTATGTCTAACATAGAATATCCAGCATATATTTATTTTAATAAAGTATTTGAAATATTTATTTACAGAGCAGGTTTCGTGTAGTGGCTAAAGGTACTGAGCTAGAAACTTAGAGTTTTAGCCAACATGACTTGTAGCCAACTGGGTGATATTGGATCAGTCACTCTCCTCTATAGGAAGAAAGAAATGGCAAACTACTTCTAGAAAATGCTGCCAATAAAATTGCTTAGATTTATCCATGTAGTCACCAGAGGTTAAGACTAATTTGAAGGCATTAAAACATTGAATCTTTATTCTTTGGAATAAAGCTCTTGTGTATTGAAACTTTGCAGGCTCATTCTTCTTTTAGGCCCATTGATGGCAATAACCATAACTACCTTTGCTGAGATCATCATCAATATAAAGTAGACCAGCTGACTAGTGGATAGTTGTGCTTGCTTGTATTTCCATCACTTGTGCTCTAGTTGTCTATGAGTCTTTTCCCAAAATTGTGACACCACCCACAGTTTATCATAAGGCTTCTCACAGCAGTCCTCAAGTTCAGCAACCAGGCAAAATTATGATGGCGCCGAATAAGGTTGACTTATGATCAGTCTGCAAAATTGCAGTGCTAGCAGCATCCCCACGATCACATGATTACAATATTGCAGCGAGACATTGTCACATGATAGCCATTTGCCACCTTCCCTGCAGGTTCCCTCACAAGCCAAGTCAGTGGGAAAACAGAAGTGAAGGGGCAATGGAATGCATGACCTTTGTAATGCAAGCCAAGACAGTGGGAAATCAGCAGGGAAAGGGAAGATGAGATGCTGCTTAGGAAACAATCAAACAAGAGAGGCAGGAATCCACAATCATTAAGAATCAGAGAAAGAAGAACCTGCCCTAAAGGTGCAAGCGGTCACAATTGGAGGGAAGTTTGTACTTTCATACATGCAAGATTATATAAATGTAGCCTTACAATAAAATAATTAGCCCAGCTGTTATGGTTCCTGTCTGGCTTACCTGGGACACCGACAAAAGATCACAAGTCATTCCCATAAGTCTCTGCTCCTGCATTTTCTCCTGGCAATTCCCACTATGGAGTATGAAATCCCTGGCTACCCAAATTCATCCTGATCCCAGTTGCAAATGCTGTTGTAAGCCAAGGGCTACCTGTAATCTACTTTATGGCATCAAACTTAGGCAGAATACTTAGGCCTCTTTATTTCTTTAGTTTTACACACAAGCATTCACACTCACACACCCCAATCATATAAAGCAATAGTATTATTAGCAAGTAAGAGAAATAGCTCTGTGAATCAGCACAGCTTACTTCATTGATCTTCTATCCATTATTGCATCTTCAACTGATAAAGGGAAAAAAGCACATGTGGCAAATGCATGCTTAGCTATTGGGGGTTATGGATAGGGAGGAGAAATTAAGAAAAAAGGGTGCCGTGCAATGTGAGGTACATACAGTACGGCTCTTGAGGTGACAGACATTACAACTGGGTGTATGTCTACAACACTAGTGGCTAGAATGAACCAGTTTAGGACAATCTTGTCCATTATTTTGAACAAATAATGCTGCTTCCCCTTCTCTGGCCAAATGACTGTTGAATTGGAAGATTCTTCAATTGGCAAATTACATACTGGACATATTCATTATAAGGCAAGTTTTACCATTGAAATTTGTAGCTGTCAATGCCTGTATTGGGTTTTCATTAAGGCATTTATTTATAACCTTGTTGTTTACACAAGGTTGAACAAATACAATCAGAAGCATCTATAACTGTGATAGAAGTATGAAGATTATAGCAGTATTGACAATCCATTGTATTTTGAATAATACTAAATCAAAGTAGCAAGCTATCAGTTACATTGTACTGCCTTTCTCCAACAGTTGCAGGCACACATCCTTTCAAAATACTTCCAAAATAAGTAGATTTGAAGCCCACTGCCATCTTTTATTCTTTGTGGAATGCCTGTGTTATGTTGATAAATATATATGTGAATGTTAGGATTTGTTTTACTTTGTTCCTATATCAATTGTGTCAAATTAAGTTTCTGACATTGCATTTTTTCAGTACATATCTGAAGAAACTAATAGCTTTGAAATAATCTCTGTGGTATCCATACAAATAAAATAGGAAACACAGATAAGGGTTTTAACTGCTTATCCAGTTTGGATAGTTTAAATTTCTCAGTATGCGTTGCTCTCGGGTGTGCCTAAAAAATCAATTTTGGAATATATTACTTTCTCTGTTGACCTCAGAAAATATTTCTGGGGGGGTAGAGGAGATATTTTGTAGCAAATAGTGGTTCAAATTTGGGAAGCGTTTTTTTTTTTTTTTCCCCAAGAGATAAAAAGAAAATCCTCACTCCCTTCCCTCTCTGTTCTTTCCATCTGCCCAAGAAGTATTTTTCCATTAAACTCAATAGAAGAGTTTCACATTTTGGTTGGTTTTAGGTTAGACTTATGAGGGAAGATTGAAATTGTTTGCATACTACCAGCTTTCCATCACCATTCTCTTATTTAACTGTCCTGCCCCTCACCATTACAACAAAGTTTTCCAAGAATGATAGTACCCCGCCCGACCCTGCCCCCTGCCCAATTTCAAGGTTAAGGGGGCACATCATAACAAAAATGGGTCCAGAGGCTTTTTCATCACCTTTGACATATTAAATTTCTGATTTTGCAAATTCAGTGAGGTATTTTTTCCTTATGTTTGTCCTAATGAGCATAGTTCAAAGCTTAACTCTCTTCAAATAACAGACAATATCTAAAAGAACTTGATTGTCTATATTGTTCGGGTTCTTACATATTAAAAGCTATCAGTTCTGCAGAACATGAGACAAGATGTGTGTGTAAGTTTACATCCTACTAATGCACAGGTGGAAAGCCTGTGGTTTTTGTACATGCTTGAATTGCTATGTTTTTTCTGTAAACACTGCATTAATTTTGTATGTATTTCTTTTACCAATGAAAAGGTGCAAAAGTCCAGAAACAAGCAATTGCGTGAAATGTTTCCAGATGGATTCAGTATTCATCATGCAGGAATGCTCCGGCAAGACAGAACTTTGGTGGAAAACTTGTTTTCTCGTGGTTACATAAAAGTCTTGGTTTGTACAGCTACATTAGCCTGGGGTGTCAATCTTCCAGCTCATGCAGTCATCATTAAGGTAAAAGCATGTGCTCTTGTCTATTTTGGCCATTAGACATCCATAAAGTGTCATGGAACATGATTTTTTTCTATTTGCAGAAAAGGAAAGATCTGCTGCTAATTATCTAGCAGTGTTCAGAGAGGTTGGTTGTTAAACTGACTCTCTCCTCTGGGAGCCAAGTTGGATAGTAAAGATTTAAATATATCACAGGTTATAAAAGGATTACCTAAAGTACACTTTTGAAAGCCTGTTGTGTTTGCCTAATTTTGGTCTCCAGTTCATCTGATGTATAATGCTGTGTGTTTATGTTAATTTTTATTAACTTTTTGTCAAATAGGGAACACAGATCTATGCTGCAAAAAGAGGATCCTTTGTTGACCTTGGAATTTTAGATGTCATGCAGATATTTGGTCGAGCTGGACGGCCCCAGTTTGATAAATTTGGAGAAGGTGTCATAATTACAACACATGACAAACTTAGTCATTATCTGACTCTGCTTACTCAGCAGAATCCAATTGAAAGTCAGTTTCTTGAAAGCCTTGCAGACCACTTGAATGCAGAGGTATGTTTTATTAATCAATTCCACATTCTTAATATATATGTAGGCCTTTAGAGAATAGTATAAATAAAATGGAGGAGGGAGGGGGAAAACAATGCTATTTATATTCAGATCTATAAACTGTAACTCTTTCATAAACTATTTTGCATGGATATGCTGTGACATTGGTAACATGTTAAACAAGAAATGGAATGCTTCAAAGGCTGGAATATTTTAAAGGATATGACACAATATCTCAATATTTCTTCTGTGAAATTATATGTACACCTAAAATCAAGAAATAATATAGATAATATTCTGTGAATAGTACTGAACTGAGTATGTTATTCACCATATCTGGAGACCTGGCTCATCCTAATTTATTGTGTTCTTTCTAAGAATTTGCTTTTCAAGATCACATGGTTTGAAAAGACAATCCTTCCCCTCATTTTCTTTTTCAATCTAGAATGTGCAGAATGGGGACAAAATGTTTTACTTGACTTATGGAATAGAATAAAGTAGCCCCATTGGCATACCATTGCTTTTCCAGAAGTAAACGCCATAAATCATTTCCAGTTTACTTAAGGTACATTTCTGAACAATCCCTTGAACAAATGGATTGGCATAACCCAAGAGAAAAAATGAAATGCTTTAATATTCCCTGGAACTTTTTGTCCCTTCAAATCATTTTGTGGACTGCTAATTCTGAGCAAGACTTCACTGGTAGAAAATCATTTGATTGGCATGAATCTACTCCAGAGACCCCAAATTTAGAAGTGCAGAACTCCCTATAGAAGTAATTAAAACAACTTTCCAGAAATGAAACAGAGGCAGATTTGGCTTCATCTCTAAAGCCCCTTTCTTATCCTGATGGGCCCAAGATTTGGACTTAAGAAGAAAGTAATTTGATGCTGAAGCAACTAATTTATTTCTGTGGGTTTTGAGGGGATATAATTTAAATCTGACTGTTTGTCTCTCTATCTATCCATTTGTCTATCTCCCCATCCTAAGGTATCCAAGTCTTATGAAAAAATTGGTCTCTAGTTGAATACTTAGGGAAGTGGTGCTTTCCCTATACTAGTGTATTTTGCAAAGGGATTGTTTCAGTTGCTTTGCACAACCCATGTTGATCCAGTAAGATATGGAGTTGGGTAGAAGTGGTGTTTGTGTAAAGAAACAACTTGGCCCTAAATCTGAAACATTTGAAAATGAGAATGAATTGGGAGCCAATTTGCAATGCCATCATCACATGTTATATTTCAATTTCTTTGATTTTAAACCCTGTTGCCAAAGGAGTATTTTCAGAAGGAACACGTCTGATTCAATAACCTTGAACAGGGGAACAATAGAAAATATAAATAGTTTTGTGAATAAAACATTATTTCACCATATTTCTTGCATACTTTTATCATGCAAAAAGAAATTCATATAGCTAATTTAACATTCAATTTCACAGTTTTTGATTATGGATGTTGCCTTACTTTGTTTTAAATGAGATTTAGAGAAATATGTTAAAATATATAAAAATTAGTATAGTTCTGAATACCAGTTGCTGGGAACAATCAAAGGAGAGGGCCAATTATATTTATATCCTGATGGTTGGATTTGTAAATGAATATGGTTGGCTACGGGAGGAAATAGAACAATATTTTCATTATGGACAGAGTTGATTTGGAGATTACTATTGAATAAAATAATTGAGGAAACAATTCATTCAGTAGACCTCCTTTGGTCATCTTTTCTCTGCAGTTTTACAGTGTAGGATTTCACCAATCACTTTAATCACTTGTTTTTTCCCAATGTTCCAGGAAAATAATGTGATTTTTAGAAGTAATAACAGAAAACTAAATGGAAAAGAAAGGCAGCTATGCTTGTTTTTCACTTCACTTTTCCATTTGAATATAGATATGTATATGTCTGGATTAGAACGCTACCCATATGGAAGCAATTTGACCTTATTTCTTATTTCTATTTCTTTCTGTTTGGAGAAGAAAGGCTAGGAAAACTAATTTTTCTTTGACCTTCCCAAAATGCAATTTTGTTTTTTTGAAAAAGTTTAATTGTTGTTTAAAAGATCTAGTGTGCAGTAAGCATAAAATTAATCTTCAGTGGTCAGGAACTATGCCAGTTCTGACAAACGAGGGTCAATGCTGAAGTGTGTTAATGATTTCAAATAAACTTATGTTAGTGAAAATTGCAATGCATCTCTGCTAGTGTTACTGAAAATGCTGATAAGCAAAAGCATGAAACTCTGACAGGACCATGAAACTATAATTTTTTATATACTTTGGAACACTGGACATGACTTTTCCTGCTGACATGATAAGGCATGAAAGATCGTTATTTGCTTGATTCCAGAAAATCAATTGTAAGTCAGGCCAATTACAAAAGTTTTTCATTTCCCTTGGCTGTAACTCTGTCATTTATCTCTTTCAGATCAGATCTTCATATAAATATATTTCCTTTTTGCTTAACTAGCTTTTGCAATATCTGAGGAAAAATGGCTTTGGAATCTTAGGTTTAACGTTATATTTTGTGTGCAATACTGCCTGAGAAAGAACAAATGAAATGTGCAATCAGCATTCAATTTAAAAGCAATTAAAATTATGTTAACTGAATACAGTTCAGATGATCTTTCCATTTATCCACATTAATATTACAGTTTGGTAGACAAAAGTTTGGAATGATTCTAGAGTTTGCCTCTGAATTTTGTTTTATAGAAGAACATTTGTGCAGCACTGAGACTTTCAGATATATATCCCTGTAAGAGATGTGCTATTCATACCATGAAATCTTTCATCCATCTTTCTTTTTCCCAATGCAATTCCTTGCACCTTTGAAAAGGTGTTTTTGAATTTTCTCATCACTGGTATTTAGCCAACACTCTAATGAGAAGGGAGGCATTAGTTGAAACCGGTCTAATATCAGAGTCCCAAGTGTAAGTCAAGGACTATCTATACAGCTATTTTTAAGAATTGGGTGCACAGACAAAAAGGCAGAAGTTATCTTAAGTTGTAGGAAGATTGGTTGACGTTAAACATTTATGTCTGAAATTCAAACCTGCAACAAAATAGTACAGAATTTATGTCCAAGATGAACTTTTCCATGGCATTCTGTTTTCATTTATCATATTTTGTCCTTTCTAGATTTTTGAAATTTTATCTTCTTTTGGTTTTCTTTACTCAAAGCTGTTTTTGTATTTATACAAATTGGATTTTTCCCAGCCAGCTAATAATTTTGTTATGGCATTTTTATGGCTCAATGTGAGCTACTATTTGGGATTTTGAGCTTGTTATTACAATGCAGTATGATTCATTGCTGCAGTAAGCATTTAACTGTAGTTATAGATTCTGTCTATGATACCCGATCTTTAAACTAAAATAAATGCCCTTGTGGGACCATACACACAAATATTTTTTAAGATGTGACTGTGGGTGCGGGTGGGTGCATGCCTTGATTAGACACGAACAGATTATTACTGTTTAGGCATGCAAATGTCCTGGCAGGAATGGAAAATATTACTCTGCAACTAACAGATAACAGATAATCAGAGTTGGAAGAGACCTTATAGGTCATCTAGTCCAACCCCCCGCCCAAGTGGGAGACCCTACACTATTTCTGACAAATGGCAGTCCAATCTCTTCTTGAAAGTCTCAAGTGATGGCACTT